>OX419708.1:9129770-10527270 GCA_948474745.1 Oligia latruncula
ATGCGAACAATGCGTCATACTGACGTCACGCAAAATCCTGCATCGCGCAAGCAGAGTTTACCGCACAACTAGCATAGATACAACGGCCCGACATGAATCATTGGGCAGTTGCCCGTCAGACACAACACTCGTCTGGTCGGAGGATCCTCCCTTTTCTATAGAGTAAGAGTGAACTTTACACTCTGTTCCTCATACCTCTATATACCTACTTGTATTTTTACTGTCTCAACTTCAATATCACTCTATGCCTAATAAATATTGACACAAAGAACGTACCGATATCATTCTACCCACAAAATCCACAAGTTCGCCACTATGGCAACAAAGCCTATTTGTTCTCAAAACATAGTTTGTGCGACAGTGATGTATCGGTGACATATGCCAATCGAGTCGTGAATATAGATACTATACACTTAGTAACTTTTTGTTTACAACAATTGGGAGACTTGGTTCAGAAGATATACATAGGTAATCAACCTATAACGTTCCCACTGCTGGGACGCAGGCCTCCTCTCAGTGAGAGGTAGTGGGCTGTAATTCACCACGCGTGCGGGTTAGTAGATATAAGATAGATCTGAAGATATAAGAGGTTTAATTATGTCTTAGATTTGTTTTCTACCAATTTAGTAGTTTTAATACGTTTCCGAAGGTTCTAGTTCTCTGACAAATCTCAAAATGTATGAGAAAATGAATTACTTATCTTCATTTTTTTTTTCGTGAAATTTACCATGTGTTAATAGTTGTTCTGCTATTTGGGGTGGAGACAAATCCAACAAATCAAAGATCATCAAAATCGGTCCAGCCGTTCTTGAGTTATAAATGGTGTTTTATGTATTTAGAGAATAAAACAAAAGCGATAAGGCCGCCCATTGTATGTATATTACAATGGGCGGCCTCATCGCTTTTATTTAAGAACCTCAAATCAGAACTTTTAGATTTCCTATTAAGGCTCGCTCAAATGTAATTTCAAATCGAGATTAATGCTTTATTATCATTCTAGATTACAGATCTTACAATTGTATCCACACCATAACTATATACAGATGTAAAGATGAACAAAGTACGTCTACATAGTATACAATCACGAGCAACGCCGCGTGCTAGAAGTATCTCCAACAACAAGATTAGGGTGGCAAGCGCGTCTGTGCACGTTGTGTGTGTGTGAGTGTGTCTGTGTTTGTATGTTTGCACTTGTGTTTATGGCAGGGATGTGGTATTGTCGATAATTTTGCTAAAGTATGTCGTTATTAGCTAACCATGTAAAATAGTATTGGGGCTTCCACGCTTCTGCAGTGCGTCGGGAATGTTTGCTGATGCGCACACTGATGGCTTCGCGGCGATCAGACGTAAGCGTGCCGCGTCGCTGCTGCAGAGGGTCCGGGGCAGCTCGAACAGTCTCCTGAATGTCATTGCAGGGAAATTTGATTGCCCGCTCGTCCATTATTTGTCCAATCTGCATGTGTACTAACCGCTTTTTATGTTTTTTTTTATGTTATTACAATTCCGAAATAAAATGATTATTATTATATTATTTTATTAATATTAAACAGTTTCACATACACTAGAAATGTTAAAATTAACTTACAAAGTCAAAGTGGCCAAGTTCTAGGCCGCGACAATATAATCATAGTAGTTAGTTTGTCATCGAAACGTTTTACGTTCAGCAAATGGCAATAATCAATTCTCTTACAAAAATATGAAATGATTTATTTATATTAATCTAAAGTTTCTATAAGAATAGAGTTACCGCATGAACAATAATTGTGTCTTCTGATAACAAGTATTAATTAAGAAGATAGAATTACTTATATTTCTAGTTATTGTCTAATAACGTCTACGAAATTATTTCTGCGAATGAATAGCAAATGATCAAATATTATTTTTGTTTAATTCGTACTTTATTAAGATGAACGTTTTATTCTTATTAATTTATATTATCTAATTGATCATTAAGGATGGTTTATTTTTATTTAAACCTAAACGGGTCTCATTTTATTTTAATAAACTTAGGACATAATTATCTTAGCAAAATATTCTTGAAAATATTAAAAATATTCCGTCATGTCTTTTTATTTGTGACATGATTATTTATTCTTGTAATGTCCCTCTATGGATGAGATAAAATTTACAGCGGGTCCTAACTGAAGGAGAGCGGCTCGTGATAAAATTCAATGAAAACAGTTATAGGACACCTTTGCCAAGTGGCATGCTGAATTGAGAGACATACCTATTTTAACAACATACGAGCACAACAGAGTAAAAACAATTTAAAAAAAAAAAAACAGTGGCACTCCGGGAGTGCCGACAGAAGTGAAAACAAAACACAAAAAGAATACTTTGCCATCACTCACTAACATATCGGATATACATTAAAACCGAGTACATCCCGAGGACAGCCGAACACATCCGAAGCGGGTATTTTTTTTAATCGTCTTATAAACAAAACACGCGTGGTGTCGCTTACGGTAACAGTGGCGCGAGTTAGGCAGGATACAAAAGTCTAAAAAGTTGTATTTTTAGACCTTTGTATCCTGCTTATGCGTATGAAGTTTCATTAAAATCGGTTCATTCATTTCGAAAAATAAGGGCTTGAAAGTTTGTATAAAATGCCGCACGGCGTAAACGCTCTTAACTAAATATCTATTTAAAATAGTTTGAGTCTAATTATAGAATCTAAAAAAAGCTGCAAAATGTCAAACAAAATATTTTATTCAAAAAACAGCCATATTCGCTGGTATGCTGGTATGGTGAACTACGCCGTAGCACAGTTTGACCTACGCCGTAGCACTCTCCATCTGTCTTACGAATTTTCGATCAGGTCACGTGTCCTGACGCGAGTTTAACATTTTTTACCCATTACAAAAAAAATGTACAACGCCGCTAAAGAAGTTTTCACTTCAAAAAGATTATAAATAAATAAATGTCCTTCTATAATATCCCCATAAGAATAAAAAAAGACGAACACGTAACTGTCTAGCCAAAACTTTTAATGTCATTTAATTAGTATAACATAATATTTATCTTTTTTTTTTTACTGTTTTATTTAAGGGATTTTTGTACGCTTATGCGACGATGTCAAACCCATTGTGCTTTTACAAATAACAACTTACTAAATAAACTAATCTTAGTCATACAAAACTTAATTGTATCGATATTAAACTATCGACACTGTCCTCATCCCTATCATGACTTGGAGAGCGCTCAAGCGGGGTCCGTGGCCTACGTAGGTACGTTTCATTTGTTTCTCAGTTTGCTGAATTGTCTCCTAGCCTAGCCTAGGCAGGCTAGACTTTATCTAGCTTTAGATATTCTTGGCAGTACGTGCCAGGACGGAAAATGGCGGATATAGTGTTTTGAGTTTGACGTTAGGGAATGAAAAAGGTATAGTTAAAGGAATTCGTGATATTTTCATGTATTTTCTGGTTACGATGGCTAAAGATATTGTTAAGAGGGTCGGTAAGCGTCCTATGTACGCCAATATGTACTTAGGTACCTATGTCAATACGTTACAAATACGTTTGCCAATTGTACCTAGTGATTATTGCAATTTTCTTGTATGACTATTTAAACTGTAACCATGAAGTCAGCAAAAACGTTCTTCAGGATATATGCTAGGTAGATAGTGTTGAAAACATAATACTTACAACTAATTTGATATGATAGAAAAAAATCTGTTAAAGAAATTTGACAGATTGTAGCAGCTTGATGTGCAGGTCTGTATATATAATGGTAAATAGGTATGTAGGTCGTGGAGCCGTTAATTTAATGTGTTGATTAGATTATGTTACGTGTTGTAATTAGTAATCCTTGCTTATAACGTTCATGTTGGCGCTTATATACCTACAATCTCAATGTTTTGCCTTGTTCTAGTTTTAGTACATTTTAATTAGGTAGAAATTATGTCAATCTAAGTGGCGCAGTGGTAAATCAAATCTAAACAAAATATATAATGTTTTTTAGGGTTCCGTACCCAAAGGGTAAAACGGGACCCTATTACCACAAAATGCAGATCTGTGTTTTGTGCTATTACTAAGACTCCACTGTCGTCTGTCTCTGTCTGTCTGTCACCAGGCTGTATCTCATGAACCGTGATAGCTAGACAGTTAAAATTTTCACAGATGATGTATTTCTGTTGCCGCTATAACAACAAATACTAATAAAAACAGAATAAAATAAATATTTAAGGGGGGCTCCCTTACAACAAACGTTTTTTTTTTCGGCGTTTTTGCCTTGTGCATTGTGGTACGGAACCCTTCGTGTCCGAGTCCGACTCGCACTTGGCCAGTTTTTTTTGATAATGTTTTGCTACAGCCATTGGGCAGTTATTTAAAGTAAGTAAAGGAGAATGGGTAAGACCGTTCCCAGACACAAAGTTATTTCTAACATACTTCTATATATATAGGGTGACTGGTAATTAGTGACCGATACTTAAACACGTGATTTTACTCATCATTATGAACAACTTTTACTATGGGACCAAACCTGAAATCGCGAAAAAAAAATCAGCTGTTCCCTACATTTATGTTCGTCTAACTCGTCAAAATGTAGAGAACAGCTGTTTTTTTTCACGATTTATTTTATTTTGTTTTTAGTATTTTTTGTTATAGCGGCAACAGAAATACATAATTTGTGAAAATTTCAACTGTCTAGCTATCGCGGTTCTTGAGATACAGCCTGGTGACAGACAGACAGACAGACGGACATACAGCGAAGTCTTAGTAATAGGGTTCCGTTTTTACCCTTTGGGTACGGAACCCTAAAAAAGAATTATCCAATTTGGTGCAGTCATTCGTATGACATGACACACACATGATGAATGATGACATATTATGCGCTTACAGACATTTTTTATACTGTGTAAGGATGTTCATTTTTGTTGGTTAATATTTTCCTTTATTAAATCAGTCTAACTTCCTCAAAAACCTTTTTTCTCCAAGTGAATTCAGACATCTCCTAGGATTAATTAAAATACTCCCTAAGGGCATAAAACACAGACAGCGGTTGTCCTACCGCCAGGGAGGAAGCGACTAACTATCGGCTATTTTCTCGCTCAGGAAACGTACAATAGATATACATTTCGTGTAAACAAAAGAGATGCATATAATTTTTAATAGTTGATCGCTGACTGCTCACACTGCTGGCGAGGACTCGCTCCACTGGTTTGTCGCCGAGCGACAAGAGCTATCAAAGATGATACTCGTTCAGCGATAATCGCTCAGCGAGCTTTTCGGACTTTCCGGGCTTCTGGGGGCTTACCATCACCTCTTAAAGCAGGGCAGAAGTTGAACTGCACTACTATTTTGTACGACGTCTTAGTACAAAAAAGTAGTGCAGTGCAACTTCTGCCGAGGTGATGGTAAGGCCCCTGACGACCCGTAACGACTGTCAAAGATCCACGAATGACAGCCGGGACCTACGGCTTAACGTGCTTTCCGAGGCAACGTGTGTAATGTGTATACTAAGGTATAAATGATAGATTTCCAGTACACCAGCAAACAAAACCTGCAGAAAAAATACCCTAGTCATTTCTGAAACACTCTCATACAAATTACCTTCAACAAATAACCTCCTTTACTAAAAATCAATACAAAATAGTCACACACAAAGATTATTAATACTCCCATTTCTTCGCACAAGCTAAGTCATGCTTACCAAGCCCCTGTTTGTATAGTACTTAGCCTCGACCTGGACTTCCTATCTTGTTTACCCTGGCTGTGTACCCTGGCTTGAACCCTGCCTATTTGTTTTTAACATTAAGTTATTGCTTTCAAGCAATAAGGGTTCATCTGGGACCTTTGTTGTTGTTGGGACAATTTCTTGTTGGGATTTGTTTTATAGAACTATGTAGGTACGTACCTATGTATGTTGTTAGACTCGATTAGTTGAGATTAGATTATGATCTGAGAGGCAAATTAAGTTTTTATTAAGAACGTTTTTATTCAGGCGGTTTTTTTAACGGATTGCGATTAATCTGTCGAAAAAACCTCTTATTTTGGACATGTGATGAGAGTGGCAATAGGCTATTTGACAATGTAAAAAATAAGGTCATAATTATTGACACTCGTATAGATTATCGCTTTTTAAATCGATTTGCATTCATTTTACTACAAAACAATGTATTATTTATAAAAAAAATCCCGAAAAAACTTCATCTTTTTAAATCTGGCGCCACGTAATCGAAAACGGTCTGGATTGGCTGAACTTAAGATGACGTCATGATTTAGTAAATTTCTGACTATCGTTGACAGAACAGATGACTTTATCAGATGATGATACTATCTCGACCGTTTTAACGTTTGTTTACGTGAATCGTGACGTCACGACGCCTTATTGTTAAAGATAGCGTTTTGGCGGCTTATTTAAACAGTACATTTTTATTTACTATTTTTTAAAAGAAATACATTATGCAATTTGAAGTAATAGGTTTTTGTGGGCTCGTTAGACACCATTAAATAATCTGAGATGTTTGTCAGAAACCAGTCAAATAGCCTATTCTCGTAATTTTAAGAACGTTCAGTCTGATCTCAGTCTCAATCTGTCAAAAATACCTTTAATTTCCCAACATTTTGAAAAAATTTTGACATTTGATTGTCGCCGAGATGAGACTGCGACTAGATTCTGAACGTTTTATTAAATTATGAAAATTGGCCTTGAGATTGCAACTTGAATTTGAACGATTTTTAAGTACGAGAATTGATCTTATGTACTTCCAAATCGAGATTAAAAACTTTTTGTTGGATTGAAAATTTTCTATTTCTGTCGCCATGCTGATGCGATTGAATGCCATTAAAATTGCAGACATATTAGATAATTTTTCTTTCTTTTTTAGCTTTCTCTCTTGGATTAGCAATGCATCACTTTTAACACGTTTTTCTTGTTTCCAGGTACATGGCACCAGCTTCATGGCACGCTAGAGGATAGAAAATCGCATAGAGGTAAAAACTATAGATATTTTTTTTACTCATTTTAGTTTTAAGAATCATTAGTAAATGAAATAGCAGTACCTACCTAATTTGGAGCTTAATGCTCACAAAAACATACTTATATCATTATATAAGTATGTTTTTGTGAGCATTGCCTATATAAGTACAACAGTGGGGTACAAAAAGTACTAAAGGAGAATGACCAAAAGTCGTACTGTAGCGGTATCTACAACGCCACATGCGAACGGCGCGTCATACTGACGTCGCGCAGGTCCTGCATCGCGCAAGAAGAGTTTGCCGCGCAACTAGAATGAATGCAGCGGCCCGATATGAATCATCGGGCAGTTGCCCGCCAGACACAACACCCGTCTGGTCGGAGGATCCTCCCTTTTCTATGGAGGTTGAGTGAACTTTACACCCTGTTCCTCATACCTCTATAGTACCAAAAAGTCTCATGCATCAAGATCAAAATATCGTAGTAATTATTTTCATAATTTTTTACAACTTTACGCGTCGGGGATTTAATTTTTGAACAGGGAATTTAATTTAAAGTAAAAAAGTGTTGATATTGTTTTATTCCCTTTACATGACGTTCCGTTTCAAATGATATGATAACCTCGAATTTTGAAAGTGCCATGATGTCACATGTAACATAGTTGGGAAAAGGCTAGGCAGATGATGATATACATAACAAGAAATACTCTAAAACCATATCAAAAACATTAGATAAATAAGCTTATAAACCACCTAAAGTCAAACCACTAACATAGACAAATGTTTTAGCCAACTTCTAAAACCCTCCGAGTCTATATGTTCATTAGAACACTTTAGTGAACAGCTATTAAGTCTATTTTCGAGCTAAACTCCTCTACTACTTTAGTCGCACAAACTAAGAATGTATTTTAAGTGGAAGCCTGTATTTTGACGCTAATTACAGCGTTATCCGATACGGACACGGTTAGCACATTACGACGTTTAAAAAAGAGGTTTTTCGGATATTGCCCCGATAGGGTAAAAGAGGTTTTAACGATGTTTTATGTTGAGGTTAGTTTGGGTTAAATACATTTTGTGTTGTTGCCAGGTTAAAAGATAGCGTTAAAAAGGCGTTTTGCATCGCAAACTTAGTAACTGTCTTGTAGTTTTAAGTTGAAGCAAGCTGAAGTGGCATAGGCCGGTGGGGCAGACGAGTCCAAGTGAAGACCGCGTATCGACAAGCATAGTGAGGGATGCCATGACCCCAGCTATGTAGATGGACCGACGACCTTTAAAAGGTGACTGGGACAGAAAGGATGCGTACGGCGGAGGACAGGGTGCAGCATTGCCAGACGTCCCGATTTTTAGCCTAAAATTAAATGGCCCGCGCGAGACAAACTTAGTCCCGGTTTACGGGTATAGAAAAATAAATAAATTACTCGTAAGTGTATATAATTATTACTTATTTATTATCATTCTCCTGCCTTTATCCCAATTAATTTGGGGTCGGCGCAACATGTCTTTTTCTTCCATACTTCTCTATTAGTCGTCATCTCGGTAAACACCTTCTTTCCCTTTAAATCAAATCAAATTTCATTACAATAGGATGTTATATAATAAGACGGTCAGTTCGCTACATTTTACTCGAGAGCATACAAATAATAATAAAGTTAGTGGTGTCGAAACCACAGACACACATTTAAAATAAAATAACTCAGTAGTACTCGTGAAAATTAACATCTTTTACTATGGTAACAAAATAATATAAAAAAAAAACTGCTGTTCCCTACAAAGAACCTACGCTGATCAAAATGTAATAACAGCTGTTTTTTTTTTTCATATTTCAAACTTTGTCTCATATTAAAAGTGTTTAATTTTCATTCCCTTTTATCATATCCCTCTTTTAACCTAACACATAATGGTATTGCAGCAGAGATCATTCGCTCCAATAGACCATCTTAGAACTCGTAGAATCATGTAGTTACTATCGACCTATTTACAGTCAGAGTAAATCGATTCGGTCTCCAATCGACTAAACTAATTGACACAGCATTAGCCATGTCAATGTCGACGGCGTCGATGTCTTAATTAGGTCGATCCCTGTCGCCTGTCCTTGTATAAAGGGTCAGTGCCTCTCGATTAAGTTGGATAGAAAGTTTTGGAATTGAGCAGGGTGTTCCTACGTCATTTTACCATACCTGAAGGCCAATATTCTTAGCCATTACCCAAAATCTAGTCACAATCTCATCTCAGCGACTATCAATGACAAAAACTCGTCATAAACGAGGGAATTCTGAAAAAGAAAAGTCCTGACTGACTGACTGACTCATCAACGCCCAGCTCGGAGCCATAAAGCTGAAATTTAGCACAGAGGTCCCCTTTATAATGTAGACAAGGAATAAGGAAGGATTATTCGAAATTCAACCCCTAAAGCGGTGAATTATTGAGAGAGGGTGTAATTTCACGCGGACGAAGTCGCGGGTAGAAGCTAGTTAGAGATATTTTTGACAGATTGAGACTGAGATCAGACTGTGAACGTTCTTAAAATTACGAGAATTATCCCTCTGAAACTCTGGAATTCGTACCCCGAGCTCCAAGATACAGACTGTCTAGTTTGGGGCTCACTGGCAAATAATATATTGTAACCTAAGTACCTAGCTCTAGGTAATATTTTAAGATACACATGTCGTTTCAACTTGCTGTTAACCAGCTTACTGTCTGGTCGATAAAATATTTTCTATTTGTATTTTGTTATACTATACAGCATGTATCAGAAGCGTGTTGTCATATGTAAGGACGTTGTAACAGACCATCAAAATGAACCACTTACTCCATGAGTCCAACATCGTAATCACGAAAAAATTCTCAACTGTCCCTAAAATAAAAAATAAATGCTTATTGAGGAAACATTTATTTAGAATTCAAATGATAAGTAGGTACCTATATAAGTTTATTTAAATAATTAAGATATATACAAACTAAAAATAACAAAATTAAATCCTAACGTAACTAAAATTAAACAGAAACTAAAAAATTGCGTCGAAAAATTTATCCGCATCGCTGTCGACTGGTAATGTACCCAAGAGACTGGCGGCATTACCACGTTGTATAGGTACATATTATATATATCAACTCATACCTAATTCTCTAAATGCAAAGAAACTCTATCTGAGTTACTTTTGCATTTATAATATTAGTATGTATCGTTATATATTAGTAAGTATCGAAGTGCAGGTTATGGAAATAGCGCAGATCTTCACAGTTCAAGTAACTTATAAGAAACGTTCCGCTCGTTATATTAGCAGTAATCATTGCTCATTGGAGCGTATTGACAGAATAGGGGCCAAAAAATATGTTAACGACGGATCCCGCTTATCTTTCGAATAACTAAGCTAAGTAACCTTTATTTCAGGACTACGCTTGACTGAGAATTTAAATTTATTCATTAATTTTAATTAAATTTTGTCCTCGATCACGCCCGATGGAAAGCGATGGATGAGGTCTATGATGGAACGAGTATGCCCAGAAGATGCCTAAGGCACTGGAACTCTCACGCATCGACGAAACACAGCAGGCTGCTTGACGCCGGACTCCGGTGGGAGGGTGTCGCAAACCAGGCAAGCGTTAGCCCTACCACCGCAAGGGAAGAATTGGCTAGTCAAATAAGGTGTTGGGTGTGACTGTCCAGAATGAGCCGAGCGCTTGGTTCATTTGAGTAACTGGCAGAACAAACTGCGCTACACGAGGAGGCTTCTTCATACAAGTGGAGTTGGGCAAGACATCTAGCTAGACGAGGAGGTGGCCGATGGAGTAAAGCTGTGACCGAATGGTGGCCAAGGTTAGGCCAAAGAAACCAGGGCCGTCCAACAGCGCGCTGGGTTGACGATATCGTCAAAGTCGCGGGAAACACCTGGATGAGAGATGCATGGAACCGGGAAGTATGGCAGACGAAAGGGGAGGCCTATACGCCAGCGATGGATTGAAAGTACATCACGCGAGCTTAAAATAGTGTTGCTCCCGAGGTGGACACAAATTTTTTTCTCCCTCTATTAAAAAATAAGTAAGTGCTACTTATGAATAAGAATTGTACTTACGTTTATTTATTTACGTACGATTACTTGAGGATTTTTTTTTTATAAAACTAAGTGAAATCCTAATTTGAGTAAACAATTACGAACGAAGGCAGAATGCTTTTCGCGCGTTTTTTAATTTTTTACAAACTTTTTTTTTTATTTGGCCCGCGCGTGTTTTGCTTTATCATACAATGCTCGTGATTGATCTCTTTGGTGATTGGAACTTTTACACTAACAATAGCCAAATTCAAATCACATTTAGTCCCTAGGGATTAAAGAGCTATTTAGTCCCTGCTTACGAAGAATACTTTAGCTCTTTTTAAACAGATGTGATAAAAATATTTATTTTTGTGGATTAACGATTCTAGCTCGTGCCAACACAAGAAAAGAAGTATAAAATCAAAGTTTCTTTAGTTAATTCCACTCCACTTCCTATGAGTATACTCTAGATTTAAATCTAAGCAAGCACACTGAATATTCCCCACTTTTCTACCAAATCAAATCAATATGGTAATACGTAGAAAAGCTGTTTTCTCAATGTTAAAGTCTGGTAGAATTTCATTCGTTATTCCTGGAAAGTTCGAAAAGTTCCCTGAAATACGGAAGTAACTGGAAAAGGGTGGGGTTAAGGGGTAAAGGACTCAAGTAATGATTTTATTACCGAATTGAGTTCCGTTTTCATTGAACTAAGTTACTTAAATTCGGACGTTTCTCGGGGCTATCAGAAAATGGTGTTGAACGTTAACGTTTGTGAGTACTTTTGGACTGGCTTTGAAGGGGATGAGATGAGTAGGCGTATTTTTCTGTTTTTTTTTTATAATTTTTTTTTTGTCAAAGACAATCAGCCTATAAAGTTTCCATTGCTGGGGCACGGGCCACCTCTCTGTTAGAGGGAGTGGGCCGTAATCCACCACGCGGATCCACTGTGGGATGGTGGACGTCACACGAATTTTTGGTTTTAGGACATGCCGGTTTCCTCACGATGTTTTCCTTTAACGTTTTGAAAGCCGTGGTGATGAATTTAAATACACAAAGTAAAGCGCTTGTCTGGGTTCGAACCCACGACCCGCAACTAATAAGTCGGGGTATTGAGTTTGAGTTTGACACGCTAAGAAGAAGAATCCAAGACATGATCGAAGCCAAATTAAAATCTAAATAATTGACCCAGAAATCATAACCATTTTAAACTTTCTTGGATAACTAAATCTTCTCAAAAACATAGTAATATCGAAGCCTCCCTGATGTAGGTACCGAATCCCTATCTTACATACCTAACAAAGCCACTGTTGATAACGGCATACGAGATACGGTTACTGAAAGGTTTATCAGTCGCACAATGCAAATAACATACCTAGTTATTTCAGTTCCGCGTCTTAATTAAGAAAACCTCGGTGGGAACCCTTGGGGTACCCTTGGGAAGAGCCGCTAAAACAGCGGTTGGATAATTATTGATTTAGAGACTCAAAGATAACGGAGAAGAAGAAGAAAAAAAAATAGACAAGAAGAAATCTTTATAAGCATTACTTTTGTACCAATTTTTTTTTCTTCTTTGCGGGTTATACGGGGTTATTGGTAACATTAACAACCTCTTAAAAGGTCATTGTACTCATCATTATGAACAACTTTTACTATGGGACCAAACATGCGAAAAAAAATCAGCTGTTCCCTACATTTTGACGAGTCTTACGAACATAAATGTAGGGAACAGCTGATATTTTTTTCGCCCTTTAGGCCCTGTATGGTCATCCAGTTATTACCAGTCACCCTATAAAAAGAGAAGTATCATGTCATGACTGAACTCATCAGAACAAACAACTTTCCTAAAGAAACGTTATTTTTAAATTACCTAGCTAGAGTATGAAATTACCGTACGGACTGCGTGCGCGGTTCTATTAGGGTGATTTGGACCCCAATAGAACCGTGCACGCGGTCCGTACGGTTATTTAAATGGATGAAAAAGAATAATGCTTGATAAAAGTGGAATAGTTTTGTTTCTAAAAAGGGATTAGTACCTAATTAAATTAAATTACAGCTGATGCTTGTTAGGTACTCAATATAATGATGATTTCCTGCCCCGTTGGTTTCGTGGTCGCAAGCGCGGCTGCTGAGCGTGGGGTCCTGGGTTTGGTTCCCGGGTCGGGCAAAGTGTTATTGAGTTTTTGCATTAGGAATTTATTAGCCCGGAGTATGGAAGTTGGCGGTGTGATACCCCCGTGCCCCGAAAAACACGTTAAAACGTTGGTCCTGCGCCTGATCTCTCTCCGGTCGTGTCAGATTGCCTAAGGTCTAGAATAATGTGCAGAATTCATGGTTTTCTACAGCATGTATCAGGAAGGTATGTTAAAAGTGCCCACACAATAAAGTTATTTTTCCAAACACTCATATTTGTTTACATGTTTGGCAAATAAATCACGAACGGTGTTTAGCTATCTTCAACCAGACAGAAAACCCCCCACAATCGCTAAACAAAAGAATTATTCTCATTGCGTATCCCGTTGTATTTAAATCAAATTGGTTACGTCACAGCTACATTAAAGTCCCCACTTTAATGTAGCTGTGACGCAACCAATTCGATTTAGACCCCCTCCCACGGAGAGGGGGTGAAATAATCTTGAGGACGACAAATCCCTAGTAAAATCGAAGTCTTATGCCTGTGTGGACGTGTCAGGAATTAAAAGAATGGCTGCGGTTCATATCAGCTTAGTGTAGGATATAGGATTATGGGACGGGATGGCATTACCATTTATATATCGATGAAATTAAATAGGGGCGATCGGTTTTAATATGGAACTCTTTGGGGGTGAAAATATGTTTTCCTTTCAGATTATTAATGCTTAAAGTAGGCTTTGGTTCACTAAGAAAACGGTGAACGGTCGCACAATAACGGCACTCCTAATACAGAGGGACAATTCTCCTAATTTTAAGACGGTTCAGTCTCAATCTGTCCAAAATACCTCTATTCTATTCTATTTTTTTAATAAATGGCAAGCAAAGCCGATGTCGTGTCTATTCTGCCAATGTCTAAAGCGAGTGACTTGTTTTTTCCATGGTTTTTTCAAAACAAGTGAAAATATGAGAAAAAACAAATACCTCATTTCCCTAAATTTTTGACAAGTTTTTGACATTGATTGTCGCTGAGATGAGATTGCGACTAGATTTTGAACGTTTCTAATTACGAGAATTGGCCTGCTGGTAGACTGCTGGTTAGCTTATTTATCTAAAAGATCCCTATCAATGAAACCTTACACAACCTCCAATTAGCTTAGTCTTCACCATTCCCTGAAGATAATTACAACTGAACTGTTTTTAATTACGAGAATTTATGTTCTGAGCGTTTTTTGACCCCTGAATGTCAAGTACTGGTAAAAATTAAAGATTTTCATGAGGATTTATAATAATTATGACGAAAACGCTCTACTAGGAAACTGGCGCTATAAATGTTTTTCGTGGTGTATTTTGGTAACGGATGCAAAATGATATAAAGTTTATATTATCTGTTGGTTTCGAAAAACCACACCGGGTTTTGCATTTCAAGTTAAATTTTTTTTTAAAGTTTTTTTCGATGAGAATCAGGCCAATTTTTCGGAACGCTCTTATCTGATCATATTTCATGTAGGTACACGTAATTCGATGGAGAATTTAACGTTATAAATATCAAAATTTTAAACCAACTTCTATGTTGAATTTAACACTTATTTTGCCAGCACACATTTAATAATAATAATGACAAAATCAATATTTTACATGGACCATCTGCCTATCTAAACCTCAAATATATAAGTATAGTATATTCTGAAAACACTTCAATGATAGATGAGTTCCAGAAAATTATCTAAATTATTTATAAGTTTAGGACCCGTCGTGAAAACTACCCTTAAAACATCCAATTTGTGCTAGACCTTTTATAAAAACCGCAGGGAGGTCTTAGCTAATTTCAAGAGGCCTATTGCACGTTTTACCTATCAGAAAACCAGTTAACAGGACAACCGGGTAATAGGATGAGACGATAATCAGGTTAGGGTAGAGCTGGACCCTATTGGGGACAGAACCAATAGTCGATTTTGGGTTTACGGTTTTGATTTACCGTAATTGCGGGTACAATTGGATTGTTATTATTTTAACGACAATTGTTATTTTTGTTTGTTGCGTTATTAGATATAATAGTGTTGGATATAACTAATGAATACATCATCATCTGCCTGGCCTTTTTCTAACTGTATTAGGGTCGGTTTCCAGTCTAACCGGATCCAGCTGAATACCAGTATTTTACATGGAGCGACTGCCTATCTGACCTCCACAACCCAGTTACTGAGTAACACGATACCCCTTGGTTAGACTGGTTGTCAGACTTTCGGGTTTCTAACTACCCAGCAGTGGGAACATTATAGGCTGATTATGGTAACTACCCGTAGCGGTGGTCAAAGATCTATGAGTGACAGCCGGGACCAATGCCTCAACTGGTTATTCGAGACACGGAGGAGCCCCAGTGCGGGTTCGTAGATGTCACATGTCTTCGAATTTTTGGTTCTAGGACATGCCGGTTTCCTCACAATGTTTTCTTTCACCGTTTTGAGAGTAGTGGTGATGATATAATTTACACAAAGTAAAGCGTCGGTCTGTGTTCGAACCTACGATCTACAACTCGTAAGTTGCGGCCGTCACCACTTGGCCACCACTGCTCTCACTAATTAGTTATTTATAGTGATTATAAAACCTAGAAAAAAGATTAACTACATTAAAAAAAATGGTTTAAATATACCAAAAACTGGGGAAGTTGCAAGCGTTTGAAAGTCTGTGCTAGACAGAGACAGCACTACTATCATCAGACGTCACAAGACAGATTAACCAACCATTCAGTACTATGATCGTTTTGCGCGATACGGGTAAAAGAATAACTTCAAAAGCGTGTAACTTCTCTATTTTTCCAATGATTTATTGACTTTTCCTTAAATCGTCTTTTTCAGGGTTCTGTACCCAAAGAGTGCCAAGGGAACCCTATTAGTATGGCTCCGCTGCCCGCCCTTATAACTGTCAGACCGGAATAGGTAGACAGTTGAAATTTTCACAGAATGTGTATTTCTATTACTTCTATAGCAACAAATAATAAAAATAAATAAAAGTTAAAAATTAAAGGGGGTCTCCATAGAAGAAACGTGCTTTTTTCTTAGCACGTAACTCCTATACAACCTTTGGATCAGTAAACTTATTATTATTTATACCTTGTCGTTGCGATTTTTACCCTTCGTATGCGAGTCCGACTCGCACTTGGCCGGTTTTTTTTTAGTTTCTAACATTTTTAAAATCAGTAATACAGCGTAATTTATGATGTTATGTTCTAATGTAGGTAAACCTATTTTTGAAGGTAGTTAAACAACTTATTATAGTGAATATACCCTTGAGTACAGCAGAAAGATACAACTTTTCTTGACACAATTAATCGTCTGTAAGTCCTCAGATACGGGTCAGCGGGATTGTCCGAAAGGGTTACCGCTGGCCCGGAACATAAAGGGCTAAGGAATCAACACGGGTGGGTTTTAGTCAGTAAGAGTCTGACACTCCCTTCCGCTCCACCCAGAGCGGGAGGGGAGGGGTCATTTCATGATTTCCCATCCACAAAAAAAAAAAAAAAAACATTAGATACCACATCCATAGAGTCTATGTCTCTATAAAGGCTCTATGTCCCCTGAGATAGCGTTTCTCATGCCACTCATGTCCGACTCTCTTATTGCGGACGACGTATTGTGTTTCTGTTACTTTTTTATGCGGGAGACTGTTATTTGAGAAGTCTTGTGAAGGGGGTATGTAGGGTTAATATCTTGGTTACTGCGTGGACATTTTAAATTTAACGTTGTTTAGTAAATTTACAATACAAAATACATACAATAAAAAAAATCTCTAATTTAAATATAAACATGTGAGTATATTTACATAATTTTAAAATAAATATCTCTAAAGTATAATATAAATATGTATGCAGCGTATACTGTTCCCACTGCTGGGACACAGGCCTCCTCTCGGCGAGAGGGAGTGGGCCGTAATCCACCGCGCGGGCCCAGTGTGGATTGGCAGATGTCACATGTCTTCGAATTTTTGGTTCTAGGACATGCCGGTTTCCTCACGATGTTTTCATTCACCGTTTTGTCAGCAGAGTGGTAGTGAAATAATTTACACAAACTAAAACGCATGGCAGGGTTTGTCATTTCTTTTGACTTTGATATCATTGCATACAATATAACTTAACAAAACTGTGGCGGCACCTACACCGCATCATGTAGTGCGGCGAAATCCTGCATCTCGCAAGCAGAGTTTACCGCGCAACTAGCATATATATTATAAGCAACGTCGCGACATCATTCGTAGACACAACACCCGATCCTTCCTTTTCTATGGAGAATGAGTAAACTTTTGAACCTGTTCTTCATACCTCTATAAAACTATAATAAAATTGCATTCAAAATATAACCAATACATTCAACAATAATATGCAATACACCAATAAACTCAATATTAACCTATGACATAAACTGACCAACCAAGCCAGTCGGTAGTGTGCGCCCAAACTTATTCGTAACTTGCCTGCAAACTCGTTAGGCAGTAAGTAATAAGTTTCCGAGTTAACATGCTACTCAAACTGTATCTGGTAAGGTTGGGTGCATATTGGCGACTGGCGGTATATAAATATATGGAAGACATGATAGAAATGGGTGTTCTTAAGAGCGTTTACGCCGTACGGCATTTCATACAAACTTTCAAGCCCTTGTTTTTCGAAATGAATGAACTGATTTTAATGAAACTTCCTAAGCAGGATACAAAGGTCTAAAAAGTTACTTAAGAACATTTTCGAAAAATAGTGTTACAGCCAAATTAGGCCGATTTTAATTTTTTCATAGAAACAGAGATTTCCAGTTATCGTTTTTAAATAAGACTTTTCGAAAATGTTCTTAAGTAACTTTTTAGACCTTTGTATCCTGCTTATGCGTATAAAGGTTCATTAAAATCGGTTCAGTCATTTCGAAAAACAAGGGCTTGAAAGTTTGTATGAAATGCCGTACTGCGTAAACGCTCTTAAGGCTTTAAGAGGACTACAGAACCTAAACGCAAGTTTTATAATGCCTACAAGTATAAATGATCTATGATGTGATGTGAGTTAATTATAGTTTTTTTTTTGTTCATAGCTAGATATAAGTATATCCAGTAACGTGAGTACGTCCGAGATTCTGCCTCGTGTGCACATCCGCTTTGTGGTCATGTCCAGATCTAGACATTGAAAAAATTGTGACAGCAAGCACGTTCCACGCCTCAGTATTTTATTTTTCGGACACGTGACTGGTTAATTATTATAATATAATAATAAATAAATAAATAATAAAATAAATTTGAATTTGAATATTTTAACTGAAAGTTCCTAATCTACGTAATATTAGATAATAGATACTTACTCAATTATTCATTACAATATTATTAGTTTTAAGTTATCTTGCTGCGCCCTAACAGAGTCATGTACTCACTAGTGTGTAATTAAGGTTGTGTACATACATAGTGCATAAAAAAAAAAATATCTCAAAAACCGACAGTGGACACACACCCTTAGCTGTCAACTTCAACATGGACATTGTCATTTCATTAGTTTACAAGTTTCCAGTCGCTAAAGGGGCATAAAGTGAGACGACCCATATCTCTGAGATAGTGTTAATTTTCTCAACTTAGGAGTCAGGGTCAGGAATTTAATGTACCTACATTAGAGCAAAAATCTGTGTCTTACAAAATTATTGCAGCACCCTTTTTTATTTTATAGGTTCGCGTTTGACCAGGATCCACTATTCATAAGGAGAAATATTTAACGGATTCTTTAATAGTAGATTGATAAAATAGATCCAACCTACTTTTTATCATCCTCAATGAAAAAATAAGTAAGTGCAACTTATGAATAAGAACAGTACGTTTATTTATTTACATAGAATGACTTGAGGAAGACATACTCATTTTTAGGGTTCCGTAGTTCCTACAAGGAACCCTTATAGTTTCGTCATGTCCGTCTGTCTGTCTGTCAAAAAGTTAATTTATCAATTAAGTTAAACCTTCAAAAACATCCATCGGTTTCTTAAGGCTACGCCGACAGCGCAACGGTGCCCTGAACGTTTGTTTGGTTATTTCTTTATTTTAGAATGAAAATACAGAAAAAACTAGCCTAGAAAATAGTGGCCACTATTATTATCAATTTTAGTGATTATAATAAAACTAAACAATGTAAAACTACCGTTTATAATAATATTAACATATAATCTTGTGGAGCACAACTTAACGTGCTTATTTTCTGCATTTTCATTCTAAAATAAAAGAAATAACCAAACAAATGATGAGGGCGCCACTGCACGGTCGACGTAGCCTTAATAAACTTCAACTATATCCGACGACCCTGGTTACTTATCTCTTTTGGTGACTGTACAAGGACACATAAAAAAGGTAAATGCCCATTGGGCATCTGAAAATTCGTCCGCAACGTTGTCAATGGGAAAAGTGCCTAAAAGGCTTTTTGAAACGAATTGTACATGAAACAAATTGAGTAATCATTCGTAAAAATCCCGTTAAAGTCGCAATTGTAAACCCTTTTTTTTTTTTTTTTTTTTTTTTTTCGCTGAGAAATGACTTTACGCATCTCCGCTCGTCGGGGGAAGAGACGGAGTATGTGGGACTCCCTGCCAGGGTGGCAGTATACCCACTAAAACTCAGCGGTGTTCCCTCATCGCCTTGATGGGGAGGTCATGGGAATCCGGCTCAGCCTTTGCATCCACAACCCCCCCGGCGCATGCCCGCCTAGCTGGCGGGCCCCGCATGTCCCCCCGTCTGGGGGGCTACGGGAATGGCCGGGAACACCTGGCCATTCCCGTCCGGCACTGGTGGAAGCCTGTGCAATACAGGCGAGGGTGCCCCCGCACCCGTCGCCTGCTGGCTTCCCCCTGGGAGGAGTCGGAGATGACTGTCATACTGACGTCTTCTTCGACCCCTCCTCCGCCTTCGGAGCGGCGCCGCGAGAGGGTCTTCCTCCCGCACGCGCTCCGCCGCCTCCTTCTGGGACATGACGTGTTCGCAGAAGGAGGCGACTGCCGCCCAGGACCCCTCATCCCCTAGCATGGCGTTGACCAAGCCAGGGAGCGAGAGGTCCGTTCCGATCGCCGCGGTGAGACTGCGGCGCGGCTCGGACCACGACGGGCACACCTCGAGAGTGTGCTGCGCCGTGTCCTCCGCCGCGCCACAGTCGTGACACGACGGCGTCTCCTCCCGCCCGATACGGTGCAGGTACGATCCGAAGCAACCGTGTCCGGACAGCACCTGCACCAGACGGAAGGAGAGGAACCCGTGCGACCGCTCGAGCCAGTCTCGCAGGACCGGCCTAATCGCGTCGAGGGTTCGGCGGCCGAAGGCTGCGGCGGCGAGGTCCCGCGTCCAGTGGACGACTATGGCGTCCTTTGCCTCACGCCGGACGGCCTCCCGCTCTTCCGGGGCTGGGCGTTCTCCTCTCGCCCTTCGCCCCGCCGTCCATTCATATACTCTGGCGAGCACCCACGCCTCGAGTTCCCAAGGCGGGGTGCCGGCCAGAGCACATGCCGCGGAGAAGCCGACCGTGCGGTAGGCCCTCGCCGCCCGCTGGGCTATGACCCTTTGGGGGGCCCGCAATGCGGCGGCGTTCTCCCTCCTGTGGAGGGAGTCCTCCCAAATAGGGGCCCCGTAAAGGGCCATACTCCTCAAGATGCCGGCGTAGAGTTGCCGGCATCTCACGCTGGGCCCCCCCAAGTTGGGGAGCAGCCACGAGAGGGCGCCCGCAGTCTTCAGCAGGCGCGTCGATAGCCCGCTAAAATGCGGGCCGAAACGCCACCTGCTGTCGAGTACAAGGCCCAGATATTTCATCTGGGCCTTCACCTCGATTCGGACGCCCTCCACGAAGATGTGGGCGTCTGGTGGTTGGCGCTGCCGAGGCCCGTGGAAGAACACGGCCTCGGTCTTGTGCAGCGCCACCGTCAATCCTAGGCGGCGGATCCTCCCTGCGACCAAAGATCCGCCCGCCGAGGCCAAGTTGGCCGCCTCCCTGAAACTCTCCCCCCGGGCAGTGAGGAGAGTGTCATCCGCGTAGCAGACGACACTCGTGCCTCGGAGGAGAGTTCCCCGCAAGAGCCAGTCGTAGCCGACGTTCCAGAGGAGAGGTCCCACGACTGACCCCTGTGGAACGCCGGCCTCGACTGCGTACCGCCGGACTTGACCAGCCCTGTTCACGAGGACGATCGCCCGATCCTCCAGGTAGCTGGCCAGTAGACGCCGCATGTATAGAGGCACCCCGTGGAATCGGAGCGCCTCTAGGATGGTGCTGTGGGGAACAGAGTTGAAGGCGTTGGCTATGTCGAATGACACCGCCAACAATCCGTCCCCCACCTCCATCGCCTCCTTCACCTGGCCCTTAAGGCGGGCCAGCGCGTCCACTGTGGAACGCTCAGCCCGAAAACCAAACTGAGCGTCCGACAAATCCGGCCCCACATTCCGCAGGTGGCTCTTTAGGCGGGCAGCGATTATCCCCTCGAACATTTTGCCGACCTCATCGAGCAGGACGATGGGTCGGTATGCCGAGGGCGAGTCTGCAGGGCGGCCCTCCTTGCGAAGAAGGCACAACTGCCCCTCCTTCCACGGCTTCGGGAACCTCCCAGACGCAAGACATGCGCTAAAGAGGTCCCGAAACCGCTCCTCCATTTGGGTGGCGGCAATTGCCACCACCCTCGCCGGGACACCGTCGGGGCCCGGAGCCGTCTTCTTGGCGCGGATGTGCACAATGGCCGCGCTGAGTTCCGACTCCGTGACAGGAGGGGCCTCCTCTTCCTCCTCAGCTGGCGGAGCCATCCCCCGCGGAGGGTCCATCACTGGTGGGGTGAAGTTGTCCCTGCACGGGAACAGGGACTGAACCACCCCATCCAGGAAAGAGGGCTCCAGGGTCTCGGCCACCGGGGGACCAAAGGGGCGCAGCTTGTTGCGCGCCACCCTGTATGGCCTCCCGTAGGGATCGTTGTCGAGACCCTCCAGCATCTCCGCTCTCGCCGAGTCCCTGGCGTCGGCGATGGCCCGCTCGAGGACCAGTTTTGCCTCTATGTACACCTCATAGAGGTGGTCCTCGTGGGCGTGGTCTCGTCGACGCCGCCGCCGGCTCCGCGCGTAGGCCCTCCTGGCCCCCACGCACGCCGCTCGAAGCCCCTCCAGCTCCACCGACCACCAGTACACCGCCCGATTGGGCAGCGGTCGGCCTGACCGAGGCATGCTAGAATTGCACACCTCGGTCAGAGACTCCCTCAGGTGTCCCGCCACGGTGTCCACGTCCAGACCAGCGGAAGGCGGCGAAAGCCAGTCCTGGATAAACGCCGCCTCCGCCGCCGCCTCCCTGTCCAGGCGGGTGAGAGCCCACCGTGGAAACGCTGACCGCCCCGAGGGGGGCCGCGTCTCTCCGGAGCCACCAGTGGAGATGTCGAACCGCACGTAGCGGTGGTCCGACATGGTCTCCACCAGATCCACCCGCCAGTTCAGCACGCGCGCGGCCAACGCAGGGGTGGCAAAAGTGACGTCCACTATCGAGCCACCCCGTCGCCGCACGCATGTCTGGACGTTCCCTCTGTTGAGGAGGGAGAGCCCAGAGAAGGCTGCCCACATCTCCACCGCCCGCCCGCGAGGGTCGGTGACTGGGTTGCCCCAGGTCACCGACTTGGCATTCAGGTCTCCCAATACGGAGACCTGACGCGGCGCCGCCCTGCCGACCACTGCGGCCAGGACTCCGAGATAGTTCTCGAAGTCCTGGAGAGGGCGGTTTGGGGAGAAATAGACGCCCACGAGGGCTACCTCTCCCCACGCGGCGGCCACGTATCCCGGCCCCCTCTCTAATAGCGAGAGGGGAGGGGAGTCTGTGGAGGACCGCGCCGCTAGTGCCACCAAGCCGTCCTCGTCACCCAGCCAACTGCCGGGGATCGAGTAGGGCTCGGCGACCACCGCTACGTTCACCGACCACTCAGCCATGGCCTGCACCAGCAGGTCCTGGGCCGCTCTGCAGTGGTTGGTGTTCGCCTGGAGGATGCGATGATTAGAAACCATTATTCTGACATCGCACCCCCCTCCTCAGTTACCGCCACTGGAGCTGGAGTTACAGCGGCGGTGACAGGGGCGGTGGCGGCGACAGGGCGAACCTGCGCCGGCACTATGCCCTTCCTCGTGGGCAGCTGGCAACTCCTGCCCCCCATTCTGTGCCCCGCGGGGCGGCCACTGGCAGCACACGCCGGGCAGTGTGGCGTGGTGGCGCTACAAGTGGCACTCCTGTGTCCCTCCTGTCCGCACTGGAAACAAGACTCTCCCCAGTCGGACTTGGAGGGACACGTAGATCGGGTGTGGCCCGGCGCGAAGCACTTGAAGCACCGCGCAGGCTTGTCCTCAAGCGGCCGGACCACAGCCGAGCTGAAGCCCACGAGCAGCCGTCCCTTGGTCGCTTTAAGGGCGGCCGCCGCCGCGGCGACTGGGCACTCGACGCGGATGACGCCCATGCCGCGGCGACCGGGCCTGATGGCTCCCCCCTTCACCGCGCTAGCGCTGCAGCCTCCCGCAGCGGCGACGGCCGCCACCACATCCTCTTTGGTGACCGAATCGTCCATATCGATCACCTCCAAGGATGCGGTCTTGACTGGTCTGGCGACCGTCGCCACATCCGCGATGACCTCTTCCAACTTTTTTGCAAAGAGGTCCGCGTTTGCACCGCGCTGCTCCCCCCCGAACTCAAAAATTCGGGCTCCGGCCTGGGTGCGGCGGCACGTAATGTTGCCGATCCCCAGCCGGGAGGGGTCCGCGTTAGTACGAGCCAGTCTTAGGACGGACTCGTACGTTTCGCCCCGCTCCGCGGCCTCCGGGGTGATGGTCACCACTACCGCCGCAGTTTTGGGAGGAACCAACTTCCTCCCTCCTGCCGGAGCCTTCTGGGCTGCCGAAGCAGTCGCAGCGGGCTTGGGCTTTTTGGCCTTTCTCCCCCTGCCCACCTCCGTCCACGCCTGGTTGGACGGCGTGGTAGAGGGAAGCATGGCGTCCTCCCGCTGCGTGTTCTGGGGGGCTGCCGGAGTGGCAGACGCTCCCTCCGCGCTTGTGGTGGGGGTTTGAGGGGCCACAGTGCTCCTCTTGCCCTTCCCTTTGCCCTTGGAGGGCTTTGAGGCCTGGGTCTGCGCACCCGATCGCAGGTCTCCCGCAGGCTGCGCAGGCACAGGCACTGGCTCCGTCGGTGGCGGACTCTTATCCGCCGCTAACGGCGGGCGGAGCCGCTTTTCCGGCAAGAGCCGGTCCTCAATGCCCGCGAAGCAGCCTCTGATGAAGGCCCTCTCCTCCATGACAACCCCGCGGATTATTTCCACGAGGCTGCCAGGGGAGGAGGAGCCTCCGTCTGCCAGACCAGGGGCAGGGGCAGGCGCAGGTTGGGCGTGCCGGGCCGTGGCCTCAGCCAGCTTCTGGTGCAGCTGGCTGACCTCCAGCTGCAGGCGATCCACCTTCGCCTGCAGCTGCCGCGTCTCGTCCGTGGCTGTGCGCTGCATCAGCTCCAGGACAATGCCGTGCATGCTCACAGCCCGGCATTTGAGGGCCTTCTGGAAGGTCCCCTTCAAGTTCGAGGACTTGGAGGCGACCTCCAGTACCTCCTCCTTGTCCTGGAGCGCCATGCGCTCCAGCTCCGCCAGGGAGTGGTCGGCGTACAGCACTGTAGACGTGCCATAGCCAGCCCTCGACCTGGCGGCCCGCGCCTGCCGCTCCCTGGCAGCGACCTTCTCCTCCAGGTCCTGCTGGAGCTGCTCCCTCCTTGCCAAGCCTAACTGACGCTCGGCGTCCACCAGGCCCACATCGTGGGTGGGAGTCGAAGCAGGACTCGAAGCCTTTTTTGACTTCGCCTTCCTCCCCGACTTGCCCACCGACTCCGAGGAGCCCCCGGACCCGAGCCTCAGGTAGGCCCGCTTCCGCTGGAGGCGGTCGTTTTCGGCCGCCGACGTGTCCATGACGGACTCGTCGGAGTCCGAAAACTCCGCCCGCAGGCTGGATAAGCTGGCCGCAGATGGTGCGCGGTCAGCTTCGGCGTGGCCCTTAGAGGGGCCGGTGGATTGGCCCTGGTAAGGGCCACTGCGTTGGCCCTGAGAAGGGCCGTTTGGATCGTCCTGGGAGGGACTTTCAGATAAAAACCGCCCGGAGGCGTCTCGCCTTAGTTTCTTCGGCATCCTTGCAGTCGTCCGCCTTTTGTCTGCAAGTCACAGCACACTTTTGCCGCCGGTCTGCCACTCCGTTACGGTGGTCAGACACGGCGTTGCCCGGGGATCACGACGAGGACGTAAGTGCTGTGGGGGGACCCCCGCAATTGTAAACCCTGCCTAACAATCGTAACCGCGTGGTTAGAATCAGATAAACCAATCCAGGTGGAGCTGTATAGCGTATGACTATAATCGAGATCTAATCAGCCTATTTAATAGCATTAGAATATTGTTATATGATTACCGTTTCGTTGAACTGGGACGCGTGATAATGTGGAAGTAGGCTTTAAGGGGAAATTGGGGTGTGGTTTTTGTAATATGTTATTAAATGTTATAAAAATAATAATTGGGAGAATTATTCCTGTTTTCCTGTGGGGTGAGGGGAGAGGGCAGGCATAATAGGCTATTTGACTGGTTTCTGATAAACATCTCAGATTATTTAATGGTGTCTAACGAGCCCACAAAAACCTATTACTTCAAATTGCATTATGTATTTCTTTTAAAAAATAGTAAATAAAAATGTACTGTTTAAATAAGCCGCCAAAACGCTATCTTTAACAATATGGCGTCGTGACGTCACGATTCACGTAAACAAACGTTGAAACGGTCGAGATACTAGACGAAATTCATCTGTTCTGTCAACGATAGACAGAAATTTACTAAATCATGACGTCATCTTAAGTTCAGCCAATCCAGACCGTTTTCGATTACGTGGCGCCAGATTTAAAAAAAAAAAGATGAAGTTTTATCGGGATTTTTTTTATAAATAATACATTGTTTTGTAGTAAAATTAATGCAAATCGATTTTAAAAAAAAAGCGATAATCTATACGAGTGTCAATAATTATGACCTTATTTTTTACATTGTCAAATAGCCTATTGGGCTCACGATTTGACTGCATCGATGTAATTGTGGTGCTAGAAATTTTCGTTTTGATTATAACTAAAGAACTAAATAAGCAGGAGCTGTATGTCCAACAGAGGATTGATTCATCATCTTCCTCGCCTTGTACAGACGCCAGCACATCAAGCTACCCTAAACTGTCAAATTTTCCCAATCAATTTTGAACCTTATGTTTTAGCGATAAAGTTGAAAATCGATTAAAGAAATTTGACAGATTGTAGTAGCTTGATTGCTGTTCTCTGTACCATATTACTTGTGGTCGGCGCAACACGTTATCTTCTTCCATTCTCCCTTGTCAACCGTCACGCTACCATTTACTCCCTTCTCTGTCATATCATTCCCCGCACAACCCATCCATCTGTTCTTTGGCCTTACTTTCCCTCTATCAACATTTAATTCTTTATTACTTCTAGAAAACCAGACTTTTGGCTGCTACTCAGGAATTTCTGATGGAAAAACCCAATAACACTTTGTCCCACCTGGGAATCGAACCCAGGACCTCAAGGTCAGCAGTAGCGCTTGGGACTACTAGACCAAAGATGCAGTTATAACAATAAATTTCGTTACAAAGAAAACATCAACACTACCATGCACAAGTACCACTCCAATCCACCACAATAACGAAAAAAATAAATAAAAACAAAACACACAAAAAAAATAAAACACACATTACACACTTATTTATTTCCAAACTTCTTATAACTTCGCCATTGATTACCTAATTCTTATTGTCAGTGGTCAACAACAAACAACAAACTTTTGTCGCCAAACAAGAACAAATCCTGCAAGTTTTGTTGCGGGCGACGGTTTTGTCACTGAGTAGAGGGGTACAGAAGACTAACTCTGTACAACGAACGGAAACAAGCGCATTTAAACGCGCGTTCGTAGCTACAGCTACGGATTCGTAGAAGACCGGTGGCTGCCATATAGTGTCCGCAATTTACCGGTGAATGACGTCACTCAAAGGATAAAGAAAGTAAGTTGGTGTGTTTTTTTAGAAAACTTTTTTTGTCATCGCAAGCACACTCGCTCCTAGCGTTCATTTCAGATTATTTGAGATCGTGTCTTAAGTCGATACACGTCTATATAAATGTGTGACTGTGCGTTGTACTCAAGTTTACCTATTTGGAGTTTCTTAGTAAGTCCGCGCACATACTAGTGACACGTACGCGTCAACAACCGAGGCAACTGTCGACACGTGTCGCTCGCGTACTAACAGCCCGCAATTTGGAAGTTGGCGGTGTGATACCCTGTGTGTTCCAAATCTAGTCGCAGTCTCATCTCGGCGACAAACAAATGTTAAAAATTTAGGGATATTATAGGTATTTTTGACAGATTGAGACTGAAAGTTCTTAAAATTACGAGAATAGTCCCTCTGATCTCTCTCCAGTAGTGTCGGAGAATGTGTGTGCGCACGCACTTGTGCACTATAACATCTCTCGCGCCGATGAGATTGGCCGCTATGGTCGAAATACGGTCTGGAGGACTGGTATTATCTCTGGTTGTATGGACTTTCTGTACGTATCTATTTTGTGGTTTTGTTGTCTTCGCGACAAATTCCCCCAGGCGGGATTAGGAGCTCTGATCCTATAATATAATCGGTCAACTGTGCCGATCTATTGTTGGATAGATGGATTATTTGGGTTTTGGTGTTACCTAATGTTTGTTTATTTACAAGATCTTTGAAATACAATCTAGTATATGATAAGTTTTCGGCACAGAACAGTTAAATTTAACTGTACTGAGCAAGGTATGTAATAAGGCCCCTCGCCCACGGCGACTTTTTGTTGCGATGCAGTAGCGATGCTGTCGCGCGTTCGCATCGATACAGTCGCGATGCGGTCGCTAGCTGTTTGCCCTCGTCCACAACACGATTCTCAGTCGCGACGCAAACGCGATTCAGTAGTGCTCGGTTCTCCACATCTCCACTCACGCGCCACCCTCTGTTCTCTCCCCGATGTCGTCCGACAAGGTCGCGCGTTTGCACCGATACAGTCGCGATGCTATAGCGCGTTAGTAACGCGTTGGCATCGCTTCTGTAGCGCGTTGCAAATGCGACTAACGCGCGTTAGTAGATGCTGTCGCGCATTTACGAAACGCGCGACAGCATAGCTACAAAAAGTCGCCGTGGGCGAGGGGCCTAAGGGCTGGTCGGTAATAGCTAAGGTCTATTGTGTGTTGCGATATACCTTTCAGACCTGTTTAGCTATTCATAACCATTCGAAAGGCTTCTGGGTCGAAAATGACACATTTTCGGTTACCTGAAACATTTTCGGGTGTCGGATTTGTGAACAGCGTTTTGAAGACTATTTCGATTACATTGGTTGATGTTCGATTCGGCGCGGAAGCGCATCGAATGGTATAGCTATGCTGTAATTTCTGTGACCTATTCAGATAGTCTTGTCTTGGCCTTAAGCGGTAGTAAAAAAAATCGTAACCGTCATTGCCAAACCGCTAGATGTGCGGAAATTGCAAAAAATGTTTTGCAAACTTTTTGCCCGGTTCCAAATTGAACCAAATCGTAATAAACGGTCGATAAAAAATAAAAATAATAAGAAATGACATGTTTTACCAAAGCACGCAGCTTCTAATCCCCCCTAATAGGAAATAAAAAAAAAAGAACAGTAAAAATATTGTACAAAAAATGTGACCATAAACATTGCTTGTTTAAACCTCTTTACTCAAACGAAAAGCTCTATTGACCCGTCAATCAATACTATACAAATTGTAGTGGTCGTAAAGAGGTCATTACATGACCTGACCCCTTTACTTATTTACGTATTTTATTAATCATAGCCACGAAGTCCACGACTACAGTACAGTGAACTCATTTTTTTTGTGTTTCATAACAACAAAAGGAGTTGTGACTTTGACAAATTATAGAAGTGAACTACTGAAATGAAACCACTGAAGGTACAGTCAGCGAAATACATAAATATGCAAGCAGCTAACTTTGATATATTGGTACGTCAATATTGGAGCTGTCACCTGTCAAAAGTTTATGTCAAATGCAAAACGTCATGTGTTCTCTATCTCTTTCTACCGTCGTAGACCACTCCATCAGACTAGTTGTTAAACGTTGTTGTTGTTGTGTTAATAAACGTGTTTTCTTTTATTCTTTTTTTGTTACATAGTTTACGCGAATTTTTCCGCTAGACCTGTTTTAATAAAAATATTACATTAATGTACTGTTAGACAACTATGAAACTCTGCACAAAGAGTTCCTTTTTTTTAAGGATGGATTTTTGTAAATTTATCCCCTGAATGGGTCAAATGGCGGATGAAAGTGTGTATGGGAAGTTCGTCATTTTTGCCGATAGGAAAACCCATCCAGCACACGGCTTGTAAAATATAATATGTAGGTGTGCTGAGTAGTCAAGACTTCGACATCTCTCGTCTAGTTGTCTTAAGTAAAGCAATCAAGTCAGGCTATCACAGTCCACTGCTGGACTTAGGCCTCTCCTAAGCTGCGCCACGACACCCTGTCCTCCGCTTTCCACATCCAGTCTGTCCCATCCACCTTCTTAAGGTCCTCATCTAGGTTTGGGGGCATCTCACATTACGCTTGCCAATACGCTGTCTCCACTCCAGGACTCGTCTGCTCCACCGGCCGTCGCTCGCTTACTCTCCAAGCTATGTCAGCCACTCCATTTCTTTTCAGGATAATAGTTTCTTAATAAGTAAAGCATAAGTTTATAAAGTAAAGGCCCACCTAGTGACAGTGAATAATTAACAGCATAGTCATGAAAAGGTATATGTCTGCCTGTCTACCTAACTATTTTGCAGCCTGTACTAGCTATTAGGCACAAAGTACAAAACACCGGTTATTTTCGGATAACACGAATAGTTCCGAAGTTTTTGGAATGATGATTTATGATGCTTATTAGAAAGAAATAAATATTATTTTCGTTTATTGTCCATAGTGATCCTTTGGTATTTTAAACCTTATCACGTAGGAGTAAAAGACCATAGTTTTATGATACGTTAAGTATACTAGCGTCATAGTTATATCTGCTTATTAGAGGATTATAAACGATTTACATACTATAACATCACGCCTTGTTTCCGCGAAAGGTTGGGCAGAGATTACCTACCTAAAGTAGTTATGTTTTATATTTTTATTTTTTTGAGGTATGGAACTCTAAAAACACTTTTAAGGCTCCTACACACAGTGCCGGCGACAGTGCCGCCGGCCGGGACGCCGGCACTGCCGCCGGCAGACCGGCGGGTATTATTGCTTGCCGCACAAACGAGCTGCACAACTGAAATGCCACCTGATTATGCCGGCGGCATAGCCGCGCGGCAAAAACCCAACGGCTGTGCTGCATGTGTGTAGGAGCCTTTAGAACTTCGTTGTAGGATTTTTTTGATGTCGTATTGTCGTCTCCTCAGAATATTTGTATAATTGAATAAGGCATGCTGAATAATTTTAACATTTTATTTTATTTATTAGGGACATAAAACAGTTACATGCTACAGATAATACAAAAAAAAAGTCCTTAAAAACTAGAGTTATCAAACATGTAACCCACACCAATATCCACATCTTAACAAAAGACTAACGTACTGTGGTAGATTCTACAGAATACAGAGCCTTCTGTGACGGCTCCATTTAATGTATTACATTACAAATTAATTTAATTTATTTAATCCGATTTAATTAAATTAAACTTATCTTAATTTCGTTGATTAAACACAAATTATTTTAATTCCGTTAAATAATTGATACATACAACATAACATGACTACTGAGCAGCGGTACCGCTACTTACAGCAAAAGTTTAGCATAGTTTGGCTGTGTTTCTTAATTAGTAAGCGGAGGGGGCTAGTAGAGACTGTCTTAACTCTTCTTTTTCTTCGTGTCTTGGCATGGCTGTATTGGCCGAAAACTTTGCTACTTCCACGGCGCTGTCAGTGGCAGCGCAGAGATCACTTTGACTGCATGTTTTGGGACACAGAGGGCAGGATAGGAGGTGGAGCATGATTTGCAACATAACTCCATAATTACACCCTACTGCCATTCCGACAAGGTAGCCACACTTTACCAGGTTGGACTTACATGTCCCCACTTGTGTCCGAAGACGGTTCAGGGACTTTGTGTTAGATTTCTGACACCTAACTTTAAGCAGATGAAAGCCAATGTCCTCAACCCAATCAATCAACAATCACAACCCCTTATGGGATTAATCCTCGACCCCTGTCATACAGGATGTCCTAATCCAGGACTTCAGGGGTCGAGACATCATTGATTTAATGTGTACCTAATGAAGTTTTGAAAATAAATTACTGTTACTAATATACTAGCAAATGGGGCGGAATTATTGGATCATGTGGACACTACTATGTTCTTAGGTAGGAATACAGTGGGGTCCACATATAAAAAATTTCGAAGCGGCTAAGCTCTGCTGACTACTCGGTCTATAAAATCCGTCATTTGACGAGTTGAAACAGCACAGAATATTTTAGCTATATCCATTGTGTAATGTCGGAAGAGTTATTCAAAAATAGTTCATGCTGATACGAGATAAGAATACAAATAGATACCTATGACAGTCCGTGAAGAAAGTTACCTATCTGTACAGCCTAAAATAATACCCAGTAGCGGTAGGGTTAGACTTAAAACTGACCTAAACATTGTTTAGCAAAGCAAGTCGTCTTACTGTAATGTGTTACTTACTGTGATTATAACACCGGGGGCAGAGCAGGTGCTCTAGGATTTACACAAAAAGCAAAATGACTAACCTATTCCAAGGTTTGCTCCCTCAAATGTCACCTCAACTGCTGACTTCTACCGAATCCGTCCACATTACTTCCGCAACCAAACAATTAGTATGGATAACCTAACTCACACTTATCCGACCTAGCGGAGGCATGAAAAAGAAATGGTTCCCTACTGTATAATCTTTGGCTTCTTACGTTTGATTGCGTTTGACGAACCGCCCAACAAAATCTTCGGTTACAACTCTCGATTGTTTTGAACCTTGCCTTTAGGAGTTTAGGTGTAGATTTCCTTGAATTGGAATAAGATAGTACTGTCTTAGATTCCAGTGGTGGAATGATACTGGGGTAAAGTTAAATAACGGTTGATTCAGTACGTTTGTTTTAGATGAAAACAGATCCAATTTCAAGTTTCTCCTGATTACTTCATGTAATCAAGTAATAATCTAATGAAGGATAATGTTCTTTGATTTTGTTGTTCAAGTTTCTATATTTTTTTTTTGGTTCTCAAGAATAAATTACGTCAACAACATTGTTGGGTGGACCGATGACCTGGTGAAAGCCGCAGGAATCCTCTAGATACGAAAAGTATAGAACCGGTCGAAGTGCTTGGCGGAGGCCTATATCCAGCAGTCTTTCGTTTGTGATGATGATGAGATGCTGGAGGCTTTGAGTTTACTTAAGGCAACCACAGAATAGTCCGGTTAAGTAGTCACGACCTCTCATGGTCAACTACGAGACGACGAAAAAAGGAAGAAGCTTCAAATGATGATGGGGTTAAACCAAAAAATAGAATCTTCAAGAATAAAATCGAAGATTTATACGACAATTTATTTTACACTTCCAATATTCACCCAACTGTCACACTTGAAAATCCTAACTTTGCCGACAACCAACACAAACTTTCACCCAAGTTAACAACACTCGGAGTATAACTTCTGTTGTGTTTGCACAACTACTTCCCTGATTAGTAAACACGGGGGCGAGTCGGTGACGACTCGTCCTAATGATCAGCTCGTCAACAGACGTCGGTTTGATTGTCTTGTGTTTAGCGTCGAATGCTCGCCATACATACGTAATTATTTGACGCCCTTGGATACTTTGATATATATACATATAGATAGATAGATGGGCCATAAAAGAAGGCTAAAAGTCACCCAAAGGGAAATAGAGAGGGCTATGCTTGGAGTTTCCCTGCGTGATCGAATCAGGAATGAGGAGATCCGCAGGAGAACCAAGGTAACCGACATAGCCCAAAGAATTGCCAAACTTAAGTGGCAGTGGGCAGGGCACATTGCTCGCAGAACAGATGGCCGATGGGGCCGAAAGGTTCTGGAGTGGCGACCGCGTACCGGTAGACGTAGCGTTGGAAGGCCTCCCACAAGGTGGTCCGACGACCTTGTGAAGGCCGCAGGAACCCGTTGAACGTATCGTACGAACGTATCGCAGATAGCGATATAACCTTAAGGGTTGTGGGGTATATCTAGGTATCATCATCTGCCTGCCTTTTCCCAACTATGTTGGGGTCGGCTCCCAGTCTAACCGGATGCAGCTGAGTATCAGTAGTTTAAATGGAGCGACTGCCTATGTGACCTCCACAACCCAGTTACTGGGTAATACAAAACCCCTTGGTAAGACTGGTTGCCAGACTTTCGGACTTCTGACGACCCGTAACGAATGTCAAAGATCCACGAATGACGGCCGGGACCAATGGCGTAACGTGGTTTCCGAGGCCTGGAGGGGTTTTGGTATGTAAAGATCACCCATCACGGACGTAGCTTAACCTGATCGATCAACCTGTGCGGTTGTTATTACTAAGCCACAAGCTATATCTCGGTATTATCAACAGTAGCATTAACGTAATTAGTAAATACAATTTGTGAACGAAGTAAAAATGTTGACTAATTTATAGTCACAATTTTATCTTTGTTCACAAATTGTCGGGGTCAACAAAAGACGCTGATGAACATCGTCATAAAGGCCTTGGGCTATGGTCACGCGACAATTCATAAGCCCGTGTAAGTACCTATAGAGCCATTTCTGGCTGAATAAATGTATTTATGTAAAACTTTTCATTTTACTTTACATCCTGAAACATTAGATAGATAGAAAATAGAATGCTCTTTATTATGTACACCCTAAATATTACAGATATAAATGTAGACGTTTTACAAGGGTTCACAATGGGCGGTCTTATCGATAAGAGCAATCTTTTAAAGACAACCTTCGGATGGATTAATGGAGAAAGGAGAAACCATTCTGTGGTGTTCCATTTACATATTATATACAATAAATACATAAAACATATGCTTATCTATATCACGCTAATATTATAAAGACGAAAGTTTGTGAGTGTGTGTGTGTGTGAGGGTGCGTTTATGCGTTTGTTACTTCTTCACGCTCAAACGGCGGGACCAATTTTCATAAAATTTTGTATGGAGGTAGCTGACACGCTGGATTAACATATAGGCTACTTTTTATCCCGATATTCCCACGGGATCGACCCTTATGCGGGTGAAACCGCGGGGCGCAGCTAGTTTACAATAATATTCATAAAACAAGTGCAGCTTTGTCTCAGCTTTGGCTATTTGACGTAACCGGCTTGCTAAAAACTCCTCAAGTTTGATTTTTCATAGTATTACAGCACGGAACTTTATAGGTCCAATTTATTCGTAGGAATAATCGAATTTGAACTGTTCTTTCAATAAAACCAAATATCGTAACTAAAACAAGCAATACTCTATAATTTAATATTTACTCAAAGTCATTCTCAAAGCATAACCAATTAAAACCATAGACTACAGACTATAGTTCGTTCACTCAACCGTTTCCAAAAGGGTAAATCTGTCAAAAAACGCTCGCAGTGCGCCCCTATAATAATCATCGATATATTTTACAAGCTATCGAAATAAATAATTAACTGGCACCGTTTTGACGTTCTACGTGAACTTAATAATCGTTTGGCACTTTAATAAATCGATGTAAACACGCGACCGACTCACGATTTCAGAGTTAATTACAGTCAAATTGTTTTGTAAAAAGAAAAGAAAGTCAACACAAGGCTGCTATAATTTTTAGAAGTCGTTTCAAGTTTGTACTCGTTTTCTGCATAAATAAATCGAATTATTCAAAGGCAGTCAGCCTTTGAATAATGCGGGTTATTGGCCAGGGTCACCAGCGGGAGCCGTTGGAGACACAATTTGGTTGAGATTTACCAATGAGTAAAGTAACTGAGATTTACTGACCCATTCAACACCCAGTGCGAGTGGGGTGCTTCTGATTAGACCATGTCCCGCTTGCTGGAGCGCCCTAAATGGCCGTTCACTTGCACCTCGGATGACCTAAAAGAATACCACTAATACCTACCGCAATCCACATGGCTACCTACTGGGCCCAAATAATTTAAAAACAAAAAAGAAGAGAACCATCGACATGCAAGCAAGCAAGCATAAACGTACAGTCAACAATTAGTTTATAATCAGTTAATCTCGTGTAATTGATCAATAATTAGGTATTTTACTTTGGGGACGGCTGCAGACATCGATTCTATTTTTATTCAGCAGAAAAGGGCCATCAGAGCCATATATAATCTCCGCAGGCGCGATTCTCTGAAGGAAATTGAAATTAACATCATGACGGTGCCTTGTCAATATATCTACGAAAACATCATGTATGTAAGGAAAAATTTACATCTTTTTAGTAAAACAGGTGAAAGACATAATTATAGTACTAGAAATAGGGACCTATTAGTTCAACCAGGTTTCAGACTGGCTAAAGTAGACTCATCTTTTATGGGGTACTGTTTAAAATGTTCTCCATAGGTACCTACGCTTTGGAATGGGCAACTAGCTTCATATTTTCTGACTGACCGACTTCTTGACAATTCAAAAGTGCCTGTAAATGGTTTAATTGAAATAAATGCTTTCAGTTTTTGAGTTTTGAATTTAAGATATGATACACGTAGTTTACTTATCATAAAAGGAGTTGTCTACACTGCACGACTTACTTTTCCTTATTGCATATTCTTTCTCGTAGTCTCTGCCTCATTGGTAGTTTAATTTGGTAAAGTACCGTGTTTATTAATATTTAATTTTTTTTTTCTTCTTCGTCGTGTCGAGGGGCCCGTGGCTAAATAATAACAACCGCACAGGTCGATAAATCAGGTTAAGCTACGCTTGCCGCAGTTGTTCTGTGGATGGGTGACCATCTTTACATACGGTGACTCCTCGGTGCCTCGGAAAGCACGTTAAGCCGTTGGTCCCGGCTGTCATTCGTGGATCTTTGACAGTCGTTACGGGTAGTCAGAAGCCCGAAAGTCTGACAACCAGTCTTATCAAGGGGTATCGTAATACCCAGTAATTGGGTTGTGGAGGTCAGATAGGCAGTCGCTCCATGTAAAATACTGGTATTCAGCTGCATCCGGTTAGACTGGAAGCCGACCCCAACATGGTTGGGAAAAGGCTAGGCAGATGATGATCGTCGTCGTGTAGATGGCACGACAGTGTAATAAATGTTGGCCCAAGACTTCGCCACTTCCACGGTATCCTCGATGGCCGCGCAGTGCAGTGTTTGCTGCTTTTTTTGGGGGAATAGATGGCTGGAGGGGACATAGTTGGCGCCACAGTTTCACATCCACACCCTGCTGCCGTACCCCCAAGATAGCTACTTTGCGAGGTTATAGTTGTATCTTTCCACTTGGAACTTGAAACTTTTTCTGAACAATAATATTTAGAAGTAAAAGACGCCCAAAACTCAATTATACACTTACATAAGTACCCAAAAATTCACAACAAAAACCACCGAATCACGTCCATTTAAGTCACATGAAAAAACCATAATTCTGACACATTTGGGTTAAAAATGACATAGTTAGACCCTCTAATTTCGGTCGCGTGCCGATAAAAAGATTTCTTTATCGGATTACCGTGTGTAGCCACCGCGTCGCGTTTCTTAGTTTACTTTCGGCTAAATTGAACTCTTTTGTTGGGGCTATATTTTGTCCAGGCTATTGTTGGCCGCACTGGGCTATTGTGTGGTTTTGTTAATTACTTTTTTTGGGGTACCGCTCCGGTTGTTTTGTAATGTGATAGTATATTTGTTAAGTTATGAACTGGGATGGCTTGCAAAACTGGAGTAAAGCCAAAAGCAAAGAACTAACCTACTTACTGGATTTCGAAAGTCGGACAACCACTTACCAAGGGTTATCGTGTGACTCAGTTATTGGGTAATGGAGGTCAAATATGCAGTCGCTCCATGTAAAATACTGGTATTCAGCTGCATCCAGTTAGACTGGAAGCCGACCCGAACATAGTCGGAAAAAACGCTAGGCAGATGATGATGAACCTATTTACTAGATTCATAATCACATGAAAGCAAATATGACAATCCTATGTCAGTAAAAGCAGATTTTTGTCTCACTGAACTGTATTGAGTGTGCGATGTATTGAATGTTCGATTTAATTATCATTCGATATTATGAACGTTCGAGTATTTAGACATTGGATTAATAGTGGTCGATCAATTGATATTCGATTATTTGGCATTCGATTTGGCATAGTACACCATGTCAGTACCTACTTTAGTTAAAGGGGATGAGCGAAAATCAATCTTACGTTTTTTCAGTGTTGTTGTATGTTCATCAAAAATATGATTCACGACCGTCACAAATGTGTATTTATAAGGACTTGCAACTCCCTAAGTTTGACCTCAAATGTCACGAGGTCATAAAATACCTATTCAGTCAATAGGGTAATCTGAACTTAGATAGTTCTATTGATGATTTTAATGGTTATAATTCTGTAAATACATATTTGTTACGGTCGTGAATCATATTTTAATTAACATACAATTCCTGATACCGACCTGCAATATGCAAAAAAAAATTAAAAAAATGAATTTCGCGGGCGTCCCAGGAGCTTTCACCTTGAATCTAAAATTGCAGTAGTTCTTTTTACACTGTTACCTAGGCTACTGAATATTTCACCTATTTATAATCATTTCATCATCAGCTTTCGCCTGTCCTTATCCTCATTGATTTGGGGCAACGCAGTATGTCTTCTTTATCCTATTAGTGCCTCATCATCTGCCTAGCCTTTTTCCAACTAAGTATGTTGGGATCGGCTTCCAGTCTTACGGGATGCAGCCGAATACCAGTATTTTACATGGAGCGACTGCCTATCTAACTGGGTTGTGTTACTGGGTAATACGATAACACTTGGTAAGACTGATTGTCAGACTTTCGGGCTTCTGACTACCCGTAACGACTGTCAAAAGATCCACGAATGACAGCCGGGACCAACGGCTTAATAAGCTTTCCGAGGCACAGAGGGGTCTTGGTATGTAAAGATGGTCACCCATCCACGGACCAACCGCGGCAAGTGTAGCGATCGACCCGTGTGGCTGTTATTTCTTAGCCACAAGTCCTCTTACCTCCAACGCTAAAATAAGTATTAATAATAATATTTATTTTACCTAAAATACTATTTACCTACTTGTACCTACATGTTTAGCAACTATAGAATCTGCCTGCGACGTCATCCTCGTGAAATTATATCCTACTAGCTGCGCCCCGCGGTTTCACCCGCAGAAGTGTCGATCTCGTGGGAATATTGGGATAAAAAGTAGCCTATATGTTAATCCAGTGTCTCGGCTACCTCCATACAAAATTTTATCACAATTGGTCCAGCCATTTGAGCGTGAAGAAGTAACAAACATGTAAACACACACATCACAAACTTTCGCCATTATAATATTAGTGTGATAATACTCGTCAATAAGTACTGTAGCTTACCATTAGTGAAAGATTTGTCGGAATCGGATCAGATGTTCCGAAGATTACTCCCTACATACGAACTTAATACCTCTTTATATTATTATCGTACGAGTATACATATATTATATACTTCGATCAATAATAGTACTAGATGCCCGATAAGCGCTTTAAAAACGGCCCGAAAAATACGAGCACGAATACTTTTGTGCTCTTATTTCAAATTAGTATAGTCCAATCATAGCCAATGTTAAGACGTCAAAATGCCTCAGTGCGCGTTCAAAAGTTGTGTAAATAACCACCGTAACACCAAGATTTTGAAAGGAATATCTTTTTTTCGGTAAGTTTTTATCATTAAATGTTTTTCATAAAATAGTAACACAATTAAATAGTAAATATAAATCAATTAGTAAATATTATGATTGTTTGGCCAATGTTTGCGACAAGTGCGACAACGCGCCAACTATTCTAACAAACATTTGAAGCATTGAAATGTAATTCCAAGAACTACGTCTAGTTCCAAATTCGAGTAAGTACGAAATTGTCAACAAAATGTTTTTAACCTTATTGCTTACAAGTTAAGTTTCATTTTAGAATAAATATTTTTGTACTTATTATAAAAATGACTTTTTATTTTCAAGTGACATTTTAAACTTATTGCTTCGATGACAGAAGGACTTAAATATTAATCATTTGCAAACTTAATTAAACTTTATGTTAGTGTGTTAAGGTAAAATAATCTGAAGTTGTTAATATTATTAAACTTTTTTCTATAGTTCGTAGTAAGAAATATAAATGTTTATGTGTGTACAAACGTGACCACTTTAGCGACGTATTTTTGTTCCTAATCATTCATCTAGTACTATTATTGATCGAAGATTATATAGCATAGAAAAGTTAGTAACATCTTATTCAGGGTAGCATTACAAACATTGCTGAGCCTGAACAAGTAACGCCATCTGGTAGCGTTTCCCCGAACCCATTGGTAAGTCAAATCTCTGAAGTGTCAAATGTCGTTTTACATAGTAGCCACCTACAGGTGGTTTCAGGAAACTAAAACCAAAGACTTTGGAGGTAAAGTTACAAGGTTAATTTCAAGAGTAAACAGAAATTAAGGCATGGGTTTAGTATACTTAATTACCTTTATGTACCTAGCTATTAAAAAGTCCTGCCTCTTCGTTGATGTTGAAATATTCCTAATTTGCTTTTGTTTGCAGTAGACCCACAGACACACTCACATTTTTATTTCTGTCCTTAAATATAAGATAAATACTTTGTTCGCCCACTGCACGTACCAATTATTTTGTAACCGCTACTAAGATCCATTATAAATGGATACTCTATCCTAAGATACAGACAGGTTTTTCTGCCTAGTTAGGAAAAGTGTTGGGGTCGGCCAGTCTAACCGGATGCAGCTGAATACCAGTATTTTACATGGAGCGACTGCCTATCTGACCTCTACAACCCATTTCCTGGGTAATACAACACCCAGTGGGACAGTATAGGCTAAAAAAAAAAGTGGGTGTTAGAAGGAATCATCGCAAAATAACTTAAAAAAAAAATAGGCTAATGTTATATAACTTTTCAGTTAATTAAGTGTGACATAACTAGGCACGGATATTCTCTTTTTCATTCATTGTTTACATATTTTGTTCGAGTTTCGACCAGATTAAGACTAAAAAATCGTATCCTTTTCATGCTCTTATTTTTGAACAGGAAACCACACATTTCCCCAAGATATCTCAATCAGTTAATACCCATACAAAGGAACTGAATCCGAGCTAACTCAGCGTCCAGTGATGGCTTCATTAATTACGTCGCTAACAAGACGTATCGGTTAACTTTGAGATTAAACAAAAGCCGACGGCTAAACGTATTAACTGTAGTTAAGTTAGCAGTGACTTTGACGTTTGTGGGTTAGAATGACAGCGCGGTTTCAAGTTTTGTTAAATTTTAGTTATTTATAGAATAGATCTAGCTGTTGCCCGCGACTTTGTCTTGATCCAGGATGAAAAGTAGCCTTCGTTCTTCTCCAGGTCTGGGGGTCTACTCCGAAGTGGTTGATTGTCGTGTCGGCCGAATGTTCGGTCATTTTTTTCCGATTCGAATATTGTTGTCCTACTACGAATTAAAAAAAAAAAGGGTAAGGGTTCTAAAAAGGTTCGGATTGGCACAGTTTGGTCGGGACCTATAGTCAATATAAGAAATGAAAGGTAGTAGAAAATGACCGAACATTCGGCCAATACGGTGGTTAACCGCTTCGGAGTAGACCCCCTGGACCTGGAGATAACTTTCTAACGATCGGTTCAATTGTTTGAGGCGCTACCTCGAAAATCTAAAATCCTCGAAAACCTACTAAGCGAGCGAAAGTGATGAAATTACTTTTGAAACGCAAAAGAAGAGTGATGGCTATAATGTGCGTGCGCTCGGAATGAAACGACGTATGTGCCAAAACGAATTTACTCCTGTTTTTAACAAAATAAATGAATTAAATTTAAAACTACTTTGAGTAAACTTTGATATGATAATTCTGTTTTAAAGTAAATTCCATATTCCGTATTGGGGGGTTTTCATTGCCCCGGAACATAAAGGGCTAAGGAAGGAACACGGGTGGGTTTTAGTCAGTAAGAGTCTGACACTCCCTTCCGCTCCACCCAGAGCGGGAGGGGTCATTTGATGATTTCCCATCCGCAAAAAAAAAAAGAAAAAATTCCATTGAATAAATACAAAAAAATTGCGGTACGCCACCGCGCCGTGAAGTCGAAAAAAGTTTTAAAAAAATCATTGAATCGTGTATTCCTTTTACATGATACTAGACCAAAGAGTCAAAAAACATATACCTACCAAAATGTTAAATCCCTATTCCACATACTTATCAAGTTACACGAAATAGAAAAACTACATTTTTTTCAACATATCACCTTAAGAGTGAAAAAATAAGAGACAGATAGATTCTTTCGTATTTATAATATTTGTTGGGATTGTAAGGTGGTGCTCTTATGTGTATACGTATCATTTACATTAAACAAAAGCCGACGGCTGAATTTACTAACTGTAGGTAAGTCAGTGACTTTCATGTTTGTGGGTGAGAATGACAGCGCGGTTTAAATGGTTGTGTTTTTATATAAAACTAAGTCTATAGAATGAGTTTGGTAGAGCATTGTTTTAGGAGGATTTTACTAACCTTACTATTATGGTCCACTGGTAACAGACCCGACTTACGAGTTGTAGGTCGTGGGTTCGAACCCAGACAGGCGCTTTACTTTGTGTAAATAATTTCATCACCACTGCTCTCAAAACGGTGAAGAAAAGCACAGACGCAGGCATGGCCAAATTCCAATAAATTGACGAAAATCCCATAGGAAATCCCATAGTGAAAAAACGTTCAGTTGCTCCCGAATTTAAAAATTTCTCGGATTTTTTTTCCACAAAAATCTAATCCGGACCATTACAAACATTTACGAACAAAATATTGCCAAATCGGGCCAGCTGTTCTCAAGTCATGTGCTTTCCAACAAAGAGCATTTCGTTTTTATTACATGTATAGATAAAAGTTACAGTAAACAGACTACATAGGAGCACCTAGGAAGGAACTGAAACAGGTGAAAACACAAAACTTCTTGGATCAAGTATCTCACTACCCACATAGGTACTACTTAAATCCTTCACAAAACTTTATCCACCCTCTGAAAAATATTTGAATTTTAAACTCAGTATAGTGTTGTGAAAGTTATCGACATTTTTAAAATATACCCAACTTATACATAAGTTTTATTTGCTCATACTAGTGTTGTTACGTTCAAAGTTTTATCGATAAACTCGGAAAGTTTTGGAAACTTTGCACCCTGTATATTTTTCATTTGCCTGTATGAGGTTTTTCCTCCATGAGCTTTTGCGTTCGTTGACTTTAAGATTTTGGTTGTTTCATTTGGTATTTAGATTAGTAGCGTCTCTTGGTCGCGTGGGATCTAAAATGGTTAGGAAAATAGATAAGGTTATACATTTTAAGACAATACAATAATTATTGAAACTACGATGCTTGGTTTTTAAAAAAATATATAAGCAAAATATATATAAGTACGACGAAAATTTTATTTTTTGATCCTGAAGCGCACTATCTAAAATAATAGGAAAAATACAATAGGGCCAAAAATTCAATATAATGATGTGACGGAATGCTGATTATTTTAAAACCTATGAAAGGACGTTGTATTTTTTTTTTTTAAGATAGAGACTATTTTTTAGGATAAAAATATGAACCGTTTAGACACCGTGTTCCGGACGATACACATAAACTTCGACCAGATGTTCAGACCATGGAAATAAGCATTTTTCATTATGGACACATTAATAAATTCTTATTTTTTATTTTTTGTTAATTTACATACAAACTGAATACCTTGACGTAAATCACCCGATATGCATGCCTCTTTATCCGAATTGGCAACGACGCAGTATTTTCATTTATAAGATTTGGCGGGTTGAAACTTGTCAAAAATAAGTTAAGGCCCGTATTAATAAACGTCACTCAGCCCAAGAGCTCCCACTTGATATCGATCTTGAGGTCATGAACGTATTAATAAACATAATAATTGACGTATTCAAGCTACGGTTTGGGTTTACGATATCAGCCGAGTGATGGACTGATTAATAAATCAAACTCGACACTTAAGTATACAATAGGTGCGTGTACTCAATATGCTCAAACCTGAGTGTAGGCGGTCCGTGACTTGAGGTCGTGATTAGTACCGCGAAACACGGAGTTTGAAAATATTTTGGATGAAATTAATTATTATGATGAAATAGAGTTCTGTGTGTGTGTATTTTATGCTCTTTGCGATATCATTTACCAAATATCTGTCAAACTGCGTTAGTCTAATGCGAAAGTTGTATAAAATTGGTATTACGACACACCTATCCGAAAAGTAGACAAATTCAATTCAGTGAAAATATGTACTTAAACAATCTACTTTCTTGCTGAAAATATGCAAAAGGAAAAAATAAAGATATTATCATTCTGTCTGCATTCTTACTTTTACCATTTTTCATACATAAACTACATAAAAAAACACGATCAAAAATCCTGATAAAAATTACTAAAAATTGTGTTGCGACGTGATACTTTTTAGTGCTGACCGTCCACCTAACTTTCTTATTTCGATTCAAAACTTGCATACAGCCTAATCGATATTGGCAATAAAAAAATGAAAAAAAAAAATAATAGAAACTGAATAAAAACTCTTTTATCTAACAAAAAGTATTGAAAGTGCTTGCAGAATACCCAATATAGAATTAATTTATCATCATTCTCAAACAAAATTTTACTAAGCCTACCTAAAATAAAAAATATACTGGGAATTCTGTAGAAAACTATTAGAAAGTATCAAAAAGAAATCCACAATAAATAATAGTTGTCCAATAAATTAAAATAATTTTAAACAGCGAGGCATTCCGAATATAAATTCAAATATAGAAACATTTCGGCGCGAAATTCAATAAATGAGGTAGGTACCTATGGCCTGTCTGTTATTGACTCTGTTTCACTAAAATATCCAAAAAACTATTGAAATGACTATTGAAAAGCTTAATTATTTATTATAAACAATGCTTATTGTATTTACTGCTTAAAATAATTTTATTTAATTTCCAAGTATCGATTACATTCGTCATATTTATCAATCGAAATTTAAAAAAATAATCGTTTGGAATAATCGATTAATCGCTTTCGCACATCATTGCAATAAAAAAAACAATAATAGTCGGCGATTTTGAACACAAATTGAGTAGTGGTAATAATTAATACGTGCTATTGGACCTGCTGTGTTTGAATATTACGTTAACGGACCTGGGCATTTTCGTGTTGTTCACAATATTTTCAATAATATTTGTCACACTTAAATCTTATCTATAACTGTGTACTTATGTGAAAAGTAAAAATGTAGTAAACACGCACGATTGGCGCGAAACTTTGACATTAGATAGCCAAAAACTTCATTACCACTGCTTATTTACCTTAAACTAGGATAAATTCGTCAAAAAATTAAATGATGTATTATTCACAGCCCCTGAGGTGGAGTTAGGATGTTCAAAATCCCCAATTTTTATGTTTTTTAGCCTCGACCACCACTCATCAAAATGGCGAGTATCGTATGTATTTACGAACTTGAATTTATTCAAGGTAAATGAATAAACTTGTGCGATAAAGATGAACATATTGTGAGGTTTTTATCCAGCTCTCCTAATTAACGCACATTCATAAGATTTGATGGGTAGCATAATAAATATTTACATAATCAAATAAGGGTGTCGTATGTCGTCATTCTTGGGTACGATGGGACCCTGTACCGAGCCGGCGGAGGTTTGTGTGTTCGGGGCGCTTCCGAACTATACGGTTATGGCTTTCTTGAGTAGAAAACATCTTTATAACGTGATACAGCGCTATTCATTAAATTTTTTACAAAATAAAAGTATTTCAATAAATCTTACGACATACAAGAACGAAATGTGATGAATGATATTCTAAACTTCGGTCAATGTGACATAAACGTTCACCAGATCAAGCCCTCAAATACAGCGTCTTGAGGAGCTGAGCTTGATAACTGAGATACTGTTTTCATGTGTTTATTAATTAGCAATGATCTTGAGATGCTGATATCGTAATAATGGCGTATCAAATGATATCGCCCTTGAGTACGTCTTTGAGGAACGTTTATTAATACGGGCCTAAGACCCTTTCTTACTGCATAGCTCAATTATTCATATTCATATATTTATTTATTTTTATTTATATTTATTCATATATTTATTTAAGCTATAGAAGCGTTTGACAAGTTAATGGAGAACGTGAAGAACACGATGTATTATTTAAAATGCATAGCTCAATTATATAGGGTGACTGGTAATTAGTGACCGATACTTAAACACGTGATTTTACTCATCATTATGAACAACTTTTACTATGGGACCAAACCTGAAATCGCGAAAAAAAAATCAGCTGTTCCCTACATTTTGACGAGTTAGACGAACATAAATGTAGGGAACAGCTGATTTTTTTCCCATACTAAAAGTTGTTCATAATGATGAGTAAAATCACGTGTTTAAGTATCAGTCACTAATTACCAGTCACCCTATATAGGGTGGCAGCATCGGCACGAAAACTGAAACCATGAATTCAGTACATGATTCTGAATTTCAACGCAGGGTGCTCCAAAATTATTCGACGGTTACCGAAAAGAAAAATCTGCTTAATCGTAGAAAAGTTTTCAATTTTGTTTTAAAGTATTTTTGTTTTCGAAGCGTAAATTTCCCTGCCACTCTGTATCATTATAACTTGACACTTCAAAGTATCCTCTACTTTACAATAATTATTAACCAAGTAATAATTATCGAGTTTAAATTGCATATTTACGTGAGAAAATGGTTAGGAACTTTCCTTGCCCTGTAGTTAGGTGACTCCTGTGATTATTATGATTTTTTGATGTTGACTTGAAATAGCATGGCAGTTGAGAACGTGTCATGCTCACTTAAATGTCTCACCGATGGTGGCGCGTGTGTTGGATCATTCGGTTCCCTACAAAATGGTTGAGCTGGATGGTGCTGATCCACGCGTCATGTTCGTGAACGGGCGCCGTCGGTTGAGACTGGTCATCTCTTAACTGCCAAGGCTTATTTTTAATCTTATGTCTTGAATTGTTTCTTCATTTCTGTCTTTTTTACATTGTTCTCACATATAGAAGCAACAAGAATAATGTACCCAGGATTTTGTAATATCTTGATTTAAAAGAGTGTCCATGGAGTTTCTTGCCCGTTCTTCTCCATAGAGATCTACGCTTTGGAATGGGCAACTCATGGACGTAATATATAGAGTTACTTCTATATATTACGTCCATGGGGCAACTAGCTTCAACTTTCTGACTAACTGACAGACTATTTAATTTTGACAATTCAAAAGTGCCTGTACAAGGTTTAATTGAAATAAATGATTTGAGTTTGAGTTTGAGTTTGACTCCGGTAAGGCAATGACCTGATGATCAATGGCCTGACCTGAAAGGTGACTGAGGGTCAGAGGGAGACGGAGGATAGAAGACTTTTTGGTGCGAAATATTCAGTAAGAAGGAGGGGGAGGGGGGTAAGAACTCTTAAAATCCAAAAAGTTATTGAGGAATATTAAGTACCTGCTATACATAATTTAACATTCAAATTTATTTAATAAAAATTGAGAGTAAACTTTAACTTTAGGTATTTCCATTTTTAATATGTGAAAGCTTACCAAATTATCAGGTACCATGGACTGATAAAATTGTGTACTTTCCCATACATTATATATTAGTAAATCTAATAAAAATAACCCTGTAAGTATTTTTATTAATTACCCAAAAAAAAAACAATTAAGTACAAAGATTTTTAAATCAGTCCAGTAGTTTAGGAGATTAGGACATTATCTATACAAAACCTACATATACATCCAACAAGTAATCTGCAAAAAAATATATCTAAGGAAAAAAGCCGCGTGAAAAAATTACACGCACATGTCAACAATATGTGTAAAGTGCGGTTGTGTGCGTCGGGTATCCGTCACCGTTGGATAAATATCTCAAGAGTGGGAACCCTGCGCGAAACGTGCCAGCCTAGCCCGCTGCAGTAGGGCGCCGTTCATATAGACACGAAATATTTATTTAAATGTCACTTTAAAAAGCGCCATCTTTGATAAAAAAAATGTTTGTGACGTCTGGAAAGGAGTTTTTGAACTAATTGTTTTGGCGGGAAAAGAGTGTTTTTTTTAAAGTTGCTTTTCATTAATATTTTTGGTATTTTTAAGTGGTGAAAAGGTTTTACGAGATTCGAAAACTTTTTGCTAAAAATATGAAATTAATATCACGATATTAATTTCATATTTTTAGGCGGTAGGTAAGTTAAGCCAAGAAAAAATACGAATAAGAACATGGAATTTTACTTGAACAGTTTGGTGAAATAATATAAACTGTAATGAATTTGAAATTCAGTAACCAAAAAGTAGTTGTCATTTGTATGAATATGATATCTAAAAATATCATCAACTTTTACGAACTCGTAGATAAAATAGAAATACGAGACTATTTTTTTATGACTACATACAGTTTATTTCACGTAATAGGACTAAGCTTATACCTACTAAAAAAGAATACCAAGAACTCATTGAATTTTATGTCACTTTTATTAAGTAAATAAAATTTTATCTCACAGAGCCTACTTCGGTAACCACGGCTTAACAAAGTACGCATACGGCAATGCCTACTGCGCATGTCCGTGCCTCACTCATTCCGGACTATTTGTTTTGTCGTTACACTATCAAAAAGCTTCGGATTGCTCGCATAGTAGCATCTTCCTTGCTAATTGGGTGATATCCGAACGTTCCTTGGCTGTAAAGCAGCCCGTGGTGTTGTGTGCAAGTGTGTGCGAGTATCCGAACGCGCGGAATCAATCAGCCGTCTGTCAAGAGTTCGCGCCAATAGTTGACGTTTGGCCGCGTGCGGCCGCTCGTTCGGAATTTGAATAACTTGACGTTTCGTGAGTGCTCTTTACCGGTGATTTGTGGTTCTCGTCGGGTAAACATTCGCACCTGTGCTATCCGCAATACGACAGCCGCAAATTTTGCTCCCGTGCTATCTTGGACCGTAAACCATACGAACAACTTCGAACTTTTAATTTAAAAACATTTCAAATTAGTGTTTGCCCAGTTTAAAAACTAGAAGACTTCTTTGCGAACTCAAGATGAATATAACGTCTACGACGGACGGTGAGTATGAATTTTTTAAATTGCGAACATCTGCAATGTAAAAGTACCTAATTGCTTGCATTCCCTAGATGCGCACCTCTGCGGAACTTGCTGAACACACAGAATTGAACTTTAAAACTGCCGCATTAGGACGAAATTTTATCAGCAACTGTTTACCACTCCTTTTAATCGTTTGAGCTTTATCGCTTCAATAATAAGGTTGAGAATTGTGTGTAATTCGTGTTAACTGTCATTAAGTGTGGTGATATATCTTAGCGCGTTTCCGAGCCTAAATGAATGTTTGCGTGTGTGGATGTTCAGTATGGTTGGGTTGCGGTATTTATGTATTATTGTTTTTAGTCTAAAATTGCTTTTGTCAGGCGAATGTTATCTTTGTTGAGCAAACTTTGGAACATTAATGACTTTATTATGGGATCTACGACGAAAATGGGGTCGTAATGGAAGCGAGCGTTCCTTCTGATCGCTAGCATTGCAGATTCTGAATATTTAATGTGGTTCTGACCACGCTGGCTTGTTCTAGTTCTATTAGTATGCAAGAGGTCAATCTGAGTCATTAGTATTCCATTAAAAGATGGTAGCTGTACAATATTTATGTAAATGAATCTAGTCTGCGGTCTAAGGGAGGAATATATTGACATTGAAGTTCGTCACGAATGAATTCTTGATAGAATGTACTGCAGGTCTAAGCCACAGTGGAAGATCAGATCAGAAGTATGGATATATTTGGAGGCGGATCGAAAGATAAGATCGGTATATCTATGTTCTCAATTTCATTACAACGTTGTCGCCATACAGCTAAATGTTTCTACTACTGCGACCATTAAAATAAAATGTTATTCATTCCTGGCCGTCAACTTTTTATTTTTTATCCCAAGTCGCCGAACAAAATGGGTGATCTCCTTTCAGCGTATGGTGGTTTAGAATCATGTTCTGAATCCATGGTAGAGGTTGAGCATCAATGGCCCTGTCACCCTGTAGAGAATCATACGGGGTGGACCTTCTCCATCTATATATCTGTATTGTGGTTTGAACTGCAGTGTTAGGCGGGGGAGCTTACGACATTCGGCTTGCCTCGACTACTATCAGAAAGGTGTGGTCCTATTTAAGAGGAAATGTGGTCGAAGAGACTTTTTGAAAAAGCCTAAGTAAAAAGTCATAATTCGAGGTTTGGCTCTCGCCTATTTTCTCCTCCAATATTGGAACAATTTAAAAGATATTTCATAAACAGAATAAGAAGGGTATATACTGTGTCCCTATGTTTTTCTTTTTTCATTAATAGTTGTCAAACCGAAGAGCAGTAGTACAAAACTAAGAAGCTTTGCCTCTGTAGAGGTACTCTGTAGTACGCTGTTCGTGCTAACTCGGATACACGAAGATTACGGAAGCGCAATTCTTTTCTGGTTTAACTGTACACAGGTACCGCAGAGCAACACGATACCTATAGGTAGCCCTTATCAGCGAGATTACATTAGATTTTATTTCCGAGTTTTCTCGCGGCGTTTTCCTTCTTTCCGTTTGGTCCTAGTGATAAATTGTGTACTTCCTTTCGAGAAAAACATTAAGGAGCCGGGTTCGAACCTGCGACATTTTGAGTTGAATTTTATTACTCTTTTTTTTTTGTAGGTATAATATTACTGCGTAAAAAATCCGTGGAGTGTTATTAATAAGTTGTGTAAGGAAATTTAATAATGACAAAATTGCAGCAATTTTAATTTTTCTACCGTGGGATATCTTCTCAAAAGTACCAGTATTTTACATGGACCTCCACAACCCAGTTACTGGGTAATGCCATACCCCTTGGTAAAATTAGTTGTCAGACACACCACTGTCCACGAATGACAGCCGAGACATACAAAAGTGCAATACCTACTCGGTCAAAATGTAAGGAACAGCATTTTTTTTACTAACCGATGAAGATTTCAACCCTCCTGGGTTCAGCAGAATCATGTAAAGCTGAATGGTTTCAGTTGTGGTTGGTTGTACTTTGCGAGGCACGAAGGGGTCTTGGTATGTAAAGATGGTCACCGATCCACGGGCCAACCGTGGCAAGTGCAGCTTAACCTGATCAATCGACCCGTGCGGCTGTTATTACTTAGCCACAAGCCCGTACGCTGTATGGGGCTTACAGAGCGTAACTATAACAACTATTAATCATTGTATACCTATTGGCGTATTAAGGTCACTCTCACGAAGATTTTCTCGCTGTTAGTCAGTGATGTCACATCGATGGTGGAACAAGAAGAAATAAATTTTTTTTTGGGATCGTCTTCAGCTGATAGTGGGTAGTTACTTAAAAAATCTGGTGGAAAAATCAGTTTTTTTTTAGTAAACTTCACAGAACTGATGCGTATCGATATTCCAACACAATAAAACAGACTTTATCAACTCACACTTAAAGTAACAACACTACAAGCGGGCAAAGGCCCCAAAAAAAATCATCATCATCATTTCAGCCGAAAGACGTCCACTGCTGGACATAGGCCTCCCCCAAGCACCTCCACTTCGACCGGTTCTGTAATTCTCGCATCCAACAGGTTCCTGCGGCCTTCACAAGGTCGTCGGACCACCTTGTGGGAGGCCTTCCAATGCTACGTCTTCCGGTACGCGGTCGCCACTCCAGAACCTTTCGGCCCCATGCGCCATCTGCTCCGCGAGCAATGTGCCCTGCCCACTGCCACTTAAGTTTGGCAATTCTTCAGGGTATGTCGGTTACCTTGGTTCTCCTGCGGATCTCCTCATTCCTGATTCGATCACGCAGGGAAACTCCAAGCACAGTCCTGTCCATTGCCCTTTGGGTGACTTTTAGCCTTCTTACAATGCCCATTGTGAGCGACCACGTTTCAGTGCCATAAGTCATCACTGGCAACACGCACTGGTCAAAGACTTTCGTCTTGAGACACTGCGGTATGTGAGACGAGAAGAAAAAAATTCACCAAATTATTTTTATTTTGTTCTGGTTAGAATATCGTTACCCATGACGTATGCAGACTTTCTCTAGCTAATTTCATTTGACCCTTTATGAGACATCTACGATGATGGTCCTCGCATTCAATCCCATATTTACTTACATTTTGCCAAGACCATAAGGAGCCAAAACATAATAATTCCATACATGACTAAAGGATTTGACCCTCATCTTCAGGATATAAACATTTTTACGATGTTACTTATTACGTGGGTAACGATGAGTGGCGTGGCGCTGCGGGTTCGCACGATTATGTGCGTATGCGTGCGATGACGTGCGAATACTTGCGGGCACGTATAAAGCTGCCTTTATGGCGTGATGTTAACGCACTAAGAGATAAGGGCTTGTAAGAAATTATTATATGTACGTCTTAAGAGCGTTTACGCCGTACGGCATTTCTTGCAAACTTTCAAGCCCTTATTTTTCGAAATGAATGAACCGATTTTAATTAAACTTTATACGCATAAGCAGGTTATAAAGGTCTAAAAAGTTAGTAGAGAACATTTTCGAAAAATAATCTTACAGCCAAAATAGACCGATTTTAAATTTTCCGTAGAAACAGAGATTTCCAGTTATCTTTTTTTAAATAGGACATTTCGAAAACGTTCTGAGTTATTGTTGTGTTCCTGGTCACTTTAGCTTCAGTGCTGTTGACAATAGGTACGAATATATTATGAATTTGGGCGACCAAAGTCACAACAATTTGCTGGGCAATGACCTGAAGGCCTATTCTCATAATTTAAAACGTTCAAAATCTATTCGCAGTTGTCTCATCTCAGCGACAAACAAATGTCAAAAACTTGTCAAAAATGTTGGGAAATTACAGGTATTTTTGACAGATTGAGACTGAGATCAAACTGTGAACGTGCTTAAAATTACGAAAATTGCCCCTCAGTTCTTGCGAAGTTGCGACGCACGGCTTAATCTTATTTGTAGAAATTGTTGTTTGTTACGAAAGTTGATAATTTCCACTCTGCAATTGGTACCTATTACGTTTTGTTTGGTTTGTTGTCGACTGCCAGTGTCGCGACGCATTACGCAACACACATTGCGTCTTTGGTTTTGATATAGACAGCTAAATTGTGACCTGGCTTGACATCAAACAATGGACAATATGGTCTTTTAACTTTTATGGTATTGAATACGAAGCTTTTGACTACTTTGTAATGTCATCATCTGCCTAGCCTTTTCCCAACCATGTTGGGGTCGGCTTCCAGTCTAACCGGATGCAGCTGAATACCAGTATTTTACATGGAGCGACTGCCTCTCTGACCTCCACAACCCAGTTACTGGGTAATACGATACCCCTTGGTAAGCCTGTTTGTTAGACTTTCGGGCTTCTGACTACCCGTCCCGACTGTCAAAGATCCACGAATGACAGCCGGGACCAACGGCTTAACGTGCTTTCCGAGGCACGGTATGTAAAGATGGTCACCCATCCACAGACCAACCGCGGCAAGCGTGGCTTAACCTGATCGATCGACCTGTGCGGCTGTTATTATTTAGCCACGATGTACTTTGTAATATTAGTAATATTACTTTAATTACTCTAAGAAACTTTGGCATGACGATTTGGACTCGTTCCTAACCGATTCGACAGAGAAGGCACAACACAAGGAAATATGGAAGAATATGGGGGAGGTATTTGTCCAACAGTGGGACAATATAGGCTAACAGCAAAAAAAACTATAATACAATCTTATAAATGTGTTCTGGCTTCAGTGTCAATAACCTTTCTTTAATAATAATCAGAATAAATCAAGATCGTCTTCCATAAAAAAAACGAAATAAATTACCACATGTCAAAAACAGTAATATCTATTATATAGGTAATGTCGATATTGACTGATGTTAACTGAAACCTTCAAAGAACTTTTACTAGAATAATTAATGATAACTTACTTTTCCAAACTACTAAAGAACGATAAAATTACGGCATTTAATCTCAAACCTTATTTCAAGGTACTAAAGTCTAAATTTAATTAAAACTAGTTTACTAAACACTGCTTGGGAAAGGTAAACGATCCCACACGTAATGTCAAACTTTCATCCACAGTAAATACAGTATTTATTTGAATAAAACTACTATCTGCTACTACGAGGCTACGCTGCGTAGTAAACACGTAGCGCTACGAGATGCTACGCGATTACGCCGTAGCAGTTCGCGCATGCGTTGATGAGTCTCGTTGTTTTCTTCTATTTCAATAACAAGTCTACGCCCTTTGAGGTTATATTCACGCTTTTTTGTTTGAAAGGTCTTTAGAATAATATTGAATGTCGAATTTGAATGTCTGCAAAAATGAATTGTAAAGGTCTAGAGGAATAATTAATATTTTGACTCGGCACCTAGGAGAATCTAGGTATAGTTGAAACTATTTGTCTTTGTAATTAATTTCGTGTCACTGACTCTGGCAGAGCCACCATCAGGGATTTTAATTTTGATAACACAAGAAAAATTGTCGCTAATTAGTCGGAATCAGTCGCCAAATATCATAATTTATCGGTCACTGGTTCAAAAGATATAATATGAAGAAGATGGGGCCCCTCGAGGGTCGAGTACAATTATATCGAAATGAATATTAATGACTAAAAAAACAGTGGCACTCCGGGAGTGCCGACAGAAGTGTAAACAAAACACAAAGAGCATACTTTGCCATCATTCACTGACATATCGGATATACATTAAAACCGAGTACATCTCGAGGACAGCCGAACACATCCGAAGCGGGTATTTTTTGAATCGTCTTATAAACAATACACGCGTGATGTCACTTACGTATATATAGTATAATAGTGGCGCGATGGTTTATTCCCATCTCAAAAAATTTCCAACGCGCCTAAAGAAGTTTTCACTTCAAAAATATGGAAAAAATAAAGACCTAGGAAGAAAGTGTGTCCCTATTATATACATTACTCCTGCTATATTTGGATCAACCCTTTACATCTTTAAGCCGGCCATATTAACACCTCTGGGAGTAACTTTCCAGGAAATGACCTTCGCATAAAAAAGGAAAAATGTTTTCCATACTTCGCGTCAAGAAACAAACCATAAAATATCCTTTTTGCATCAATATGTATTAGTTTTTGGAACATCTACTGTAGAGTACTTCTCTTACGAGGTTTCGTATGAGTATAGCTATTCACAACCTGACGACAGACCTCCGAGGCGGAAATTACACATTTTAGGTTACCTGTTCCCGTGTGCAAATATCCTGTCAAAAGAATAGCTGTCATGTATTTGGTTAAAGGTCATAGCACACATATCAACTCGGAAAGGGATCGTCACCTTATCAACTCGAGCCATTCAGTATTCTTTGTATGAAACTCCCTACTGCAACGCACACTAATCGGAATCGTAACGTAATCGCCTCGCCTCGGGACAGGCTCACGAACCGCTTTGCGGTACGTGGTCAACTTGCAGTTCCCGCGCTTGTGGCTCATTGTCTCCGCGCTTACCTACGTCTCTTCGTCCACCCTTGCCCCTATCACCGCTCCGGCCTGCCTGCAGCACCATCAACCAGCGGTAGGCGATCCGTAAACGCGGCGTCGCCTAGCCGTAGCAGAGTCGACGTATCGGAGCTGCTGATCCGCTTTGGTTACGCGCTTACGTTCGGCTGACGACTGTTTGACGGACCTTAAAAGTCATAGTACACATATCAACTCGGAAAGGGATCGTCACCGTATCGCGCCTCGCCGTAATTATTTATTATTTTAACTGTCTGAATATCTACCATTATTTTCAGAGTATTGGGGGCCCAGTGGTGTAGGTCCCGGCTTGCTGGTTTTAGGTCGTGAGTTCGAACTTAGGCAGGCTTTGAGTATTTGATTTTATCACCACTGCACGGTGAAGAAAATCATCGTGAGGAAACCGGCATGTCTTAGAATCAAAAGTTCGAAGACATGAGACATCTACCAACCCGCACTGGTCCCGCGTTGAAGTTTACAGCCAGGTCCCTCGCAAAGAGAGGAGGCCTGTGTCCCAGCTTTGGCAACACTGTAGGTTGATTATACCCCACCAAGGATTGAAAGCGAACAGATTAATTATCAAAACACAAAAAAAAAACTTCCCATGCCAATTCCCATGCACAAGGTACGTGTTATGTGCTAAATTCATAATAAAATTTGAAGATAAGGAAGTGTATATTGTTAACACACTTTTACCAAAAAAAATCGCGGTCAATAACCGGTACGATTACCCGGGTAATGTAACGGGATGAAAAGTGACCATCCACCGTACGGCCGGCTGCTGAATATTTGATGATTAGCCCTCCATACGCTGTGGTTATCCTCCTGTCGCAAGGCCGCGGTGGAAAGAATTTACAGGTTATGTTACTTACATAATTTTGGGTAGACTAAGGGATGATTTCTCAATCGACAGATATTTTTTATTCGTGGAATAAAATTGACGTCTGTCAGATTTTGTATCGAAGAACTGTCAAAAATTCAAAATTGTTCCTCGGATAAAATTATCTGGCTTTGGAAAATCAGCCCTTAGAATGAAAAGGAGTTTTAAGGCTTGTATTTTATCGAACCTCGAATGATTCCCTCCTAAAAATATTATTGAACATTTTAGTATAATGATTGCGCCTCTTTTTGTGTACCTCAAATAATTCCTGTTTTGGAGTCCTAAAAATACTAAATAGCCAAGTAACTGCGACCAACTTGGATGTAGAGCTCGCCGGGGGCTACCGCGGCACCGCTCGCTTCGCTCGCTCAGCTCGCGCGCGATTGTTCTCAGTTCCGTCCCAACCTAACCTATTTGGTCGGGCCCTAGCTAAGTAACTGCGACCAACATTGAGAAAAGAAAGATAAAAAAGGCACAGTTTTGGAAGTGAAAACTTCTTTAGACGCGTTGGGCATTTTTTGAGATGGGAAAAAACCGTTGAACTCGCGCCACTGTTACCGTAAGCGACACCGCGCGTGTTTTGTTTATAAGACTAAATCGTATTTTCAAGCACGACTCATAATGCGAAGCATTAGAGAGTGCTTCACGATCGATTTTTTTTTTATTACTAAATGGGCCCGCTCTTGACCCCGATCACGCCTGATGGTCTATGATGGAACGAGCGTGCCCAGAAGATGCCTGTATGCCTTTTTTTTGCATCCTTCCTGCAACTTTTCCTATTGTTATACTCCTGCTAGTACACATAACCTACTTAATTTACATACCATTGTATAGATAATTTAATGGAGATTAATTTTGTTCTTTCAAAAATTGATTTAATGCAGTAAAAACGAAAAATACATCAAAATATTTCTATATTATATATTTTTTTTTTTTCCCGTCAATCAAAGTGTGAAACCTGAAAACATTGTAGCTTGCGAAAAAATTAATTTATTGAGTATTTTTTTTTAATAAATTCGTTTTACCATAGAGAACATCGTTTCACCCATAGTAGGAACCCTATTGAAAACTATTATAATATCTATGGTTTTTTATACGATCAAATGAGCATTATGTCGTGCACTTTTGGATTTTCCAAATTTTTTATATTTGTATGCCGTTAACGGCAAAACATAGAGATCTCTATACCTATACATACCTCTTCTATTTCAAACACCTATTTTTATTTTACACATACGTTTATCAAAAAAAAAAATTGATTTTGAATAAAAATGGCGATCTGACATAATTTTGTACACAGAAAATGTCATATTTAATCCTCAGATAAAACTTATCTGACGATTGAAAAATCAGCCCTTGATCGACAAAATAAATTGGTATAGACAAAGTACATGAAAGGCTGCAAAACATTAACTAATTCAGTACCGGAAGATTGTCAACTTTGCAATTACGTAGAATATATTATTAATTAATACAGCCTCCGGGCCATGGTATGTTTACCAATAGATTAGGTAGCAGATAACCCAAGAAACTTGATCCTAACTTCTTTGCCTTTTACGACAAAGATTATTTGTTGGAGAGGGTTTTTGTAAACGTGGCAATATTTTGTGCCTATTTTGTTAGAAAGATAAGATTAGGTTTTTTTACTTGTGTATTGTTTTAAGTCGAAGCTTAGGGTAGTGAAATCACACTAATATTATAAAGGAGAAAGTTTGTGAGTCTGTGTGTGTGTCTTTATATGTTTGTTACTTCTTCACGCTCAAACGGCTGGACCAATTTTGATAAAATTTTGTATGGAGGTAGCTGACACCCTGGATTAACATATAGGCTGAATCATCGGGCAGTTGCCCGCCAGACACAACACCCGTCTGGTCGGAGGATCCTCCCTTTTCTATAGAGACCTGTAAAAAACCTTCAACCAATAAAACTCAATAAGTATATAACATTATTAATTAAATAACCACACGTAATCAAATATGTAACGCCACGGACTGAGCCCAGAGATAAATTCATAACGTTTCCGCTTATTATTTTATTAACAAAAGCTCGTATTAAATATTAAATTGACCAATTAATCCAGTCTTACCCATATCATCATCATCATCATCATCTGCCTAGCCTTTTCCCAACTATGTTGGGGTCGGCTTCCAGTCTTACCCATATTTAGGCATAATATTATAACAATGATTATAACGAATAGAGTTAAATAGAAGTGCAAACTACATAGATATTTCATTTTGATGTCAGATAATAAAACTATAATAGTTTTCTTATTGGTGAACCAGGGGCTTGTGGCTAAGTACTAACAGCGTGGATGGGTGACCATCTTTACATACCAAGACCCCTCCATGCGTCAGAAAGCACGTTAAGCCGTTTGTCCCTGCTGTCATTCTTGGATCTTTGCCAGTCTTTACAGGTAGTCAAAAGCCTGAAAGTAGGACAACCAGTCTTACCAAGGGGTATCGTATTACACAGTAAGTGGGTTGTGGAGGTCAGCTACATCTGGTTAGACTGGAAGCAGGCCCCACATGGTTGGGAAAAGGCTAGGCAGATGATTGGTAAACCAGATAATTTGTAAGCAATTGATGAATGCCTCGTTGGTCTAGTAGTTGCAAGGGCTACTGCTGAGAATGAGAACCTGGGTTTGGTGCCCAGTTCGGACAGAGTGTTGTTGGGTTTTTGCATCTGGAATTTCTCTGGAATAGGCTGGAGTTTGGATTGTGCCCGGTTGATGGTAATAGGCTCGCCACCTATTTGATGGGACTTAAACATAACTGGTAAAATGTGAATCTACCTACTATATGTTCATCCCTGTCTTACCATCCAAACATTTGTCTAGCACCTTAGTGAAAATATAAGCCAGGCAAAAATAAATGGTTAATAAGCCTGAAACCATTTAGTAGGAACATTTAAATACAAAACCTTCTCTAACATACACAAGCTCATTTAAACGTTTTACCTTCAAAGCCAAAGTCAAATATTTATTCTGTAAATAGGTAGTTTCCAAGAGTACGAGTATACCGAGTCACTAACGCGTTTGATAACTAACTGACCGCAAATTACTAACGCAAGGGAAAGTACCTGTAGTCGGTTCCAAAATAATTTGTTGAAAGTGTAAACAAAACCTGTTCAGGTTTCATTGTTATGCAATCAATCACTAGAGAAAGAAAGAAAGAAAAAAATTTTACTGTGACTCGTGCAGGAACAAAGGGAAAAAAGCTAACCCAAAGGGAATTTTTTTCTCGACGTATGTACTTCTCTTTTTGTTTTACTGTTTTTAATCTGTGTGTTTTCTCATTGAGTTTATGTTATGCCCTGTATCCCTTCACATTTACTAAATAAGTAATTATGTTCTCATACCGTGTGGTGGGACCCTGGTGATCTGCTATACAGGTATTCCTAGTGCAGACACCAGTCTCTCACAAACTAGTTTCTAAGCTTGTCTAAATTTATATTATACCATTGCTTGTGAAGAGAAAATAAATTATTTGAATTGAATTGAATTAGTAATACTCTCATATATATTTAGAATATTTAAACTTTATATCGCATCACTATTTCCAACCATTATTGTTAAAATATTAAGAAATCATCGATAAGCTACGCTTGCCGCGGTTGGTCCGTGGTGGGTGAAACATATGAAGCAATGGATTCAAAATGATTCGGATTGAGATTATGAGTTTGTTACGCAATTAGGATTCTGGGTTGGTCCAACAAGATTTTTCAATAGCAACTCTTGAGTCTGGTTAAGTGCCCAGAATATAAGTTTAAGCCTTGAAATTATACAGTCCAGTCGGTCGATTCTGTAAAAATCTCACCGTGAAAACTTAGGTAAAGTGAGTTTGACACTATGACTTTGACACAACCTGAGGAATTGACACTATTGACACAAAACAAATAAATAAAATTGTAGTGTCTGTTTCCGACCAAATAAAAAACCCAGACAGAGGGCTGTCAAGAGTAAAGTGAAGCCGGTTTCCTAAACATGTTTGCACATAGTGAGGTGTAGTTTGATTGTAAATGGTTGTAAATGTGTGCGTGTGAGTGTGTATAGGTATAGAATAGAATAGAATAAAAATACTCTTTATTATGTACATGCACAGAGCAGAGGTGGAGTTTCTGCATGCTTCACTGTATTGTTCGCAGCGCTATGTCTTGACTTTTTATTTGGTCTGAGGTGTCTGTTTGTAATGTCAAAATAACAGCATTTTACTTTTGCTTTTCTTTTGTTTTTCAAATATCACAACATCATGCTGCGATAGGAGCCTTTTTGGCCTCGTTCAGGCTTGTTTTGTTTGTTGTTGATTTCAGTATTCTGTTAAATTCGTTTTAATGTAAGAAAATGAATTATCTACATTTTTTTATGTAGATTTTTGAATAGTTGTGTTTGTCCCATGTTTTAATAGTTATTCTGCTATTCGAGCCGGAGGCAAATCCAACAAATGAAAGATCATAACAATCGGTCCAGCCCGGCAAACACCATTAAATCTCAAGTACCTAACACCATTTTATAACTCAAGTTATAACCATTTATAGTTACACCATTTATAGTAGCTAACCTGACTTTGTTTTATTTATATAGATTTATACATTAGATTAACTTAAAATAACTTTTAAGTTAACCTAATGTTAACAGCTAATATAATATTAATAGAAGTCATGATTTTCTTGGATTTCATGTTCTTTTTATAGTCTGTATTTCCTGTGCGTGACCCAAATAAAATATTTCTTTACACAATAAACAATTAGACAATAAAAATAAAATAAAAAAAGAACATTCAATGTTCAATTGTTATTATAATTTTTATTGTCTTCATGATTTTCTTAGATTTAATGTTCTTTTTATACTTCGTGTTTCCTGTGCGTGTCTCAAACTAAATTTTACTTACTCTTTCTTACTTACTTTTACTAAATACTGAAAGTAGTAAACTAAATACTAAATAAGTATATTCACGATAACAAAACAAAAAGTCTGTATGTCTGTTTGTTCCGGCTAATCAAAAACCCTCTTCGCGACCCGGTTTTCGTCGTTTTTACCCATACGAGTATTCAATGCTATAAGCAAAACTTTTACTGTGCCGAAAATCTACTCTGAGGCCAAAACTAAACTTAAAGAATGATTACAGGACCGGACTTATGACGAAACAGAAAGTTTACTCTGCTGCTCAAGTTCATACCCACCACACTCTCTGATAACATACACTAATTATGTAATTAGTAATTGAGTAATTTATGTGGCCTATCCAAATGTCCTTTCTTTGGTATTGTTCGTCGAATCGTTGAGCTCCTTAAGTCTTGAGTTGAGCTGCATGATTTTTGACAAATGCGTGCACTGACTGGACAGGTCCTCTCAATCTGTGTGGTTCTTTCCTCAAAAGACCACCTCAGACATCGATCTACATGGTCTTCATATAACCTGACCAAGATTATGTCTGGACTTTAAAAGAGACTGTGACCTCTGAGTTTGTTTCGGCCTTTCTTCTCAGAGTAGTCAGATAGGAAACGCCGACTTCATCTAGTTTTAAAAAAAAACATGATTGACGTGTAAAAGTGTTTGTACAAACCTACTTACAAAATAAAATCATTTCATTTCACTATACACCCCACATTTACTCTCCTCAACTGTTTTTGTATGTCTATTCTAGCTTCTTTTTGTATGTCTATTCTAGCTTCTTTTTTACACACTTTTTTTTATTTTTTATTAGCTAATTATAAAATTAAATTTTAATTTGTAAATTATAATTTTTTTAATAGTTAATTAATATGAAATCATCAATTCTAATCTTGCGCTAGCAGAACTGATTAAATTAGTAACTTTGTATTGTTTTTTTTTCGTGTTTGGGTCACCAAGATACAGGCTGTGCCTAGTTTGGGACCCGCTGTTAAGTTGGTCTACGTTTTCTCTTGGTTAGTAGAACTGCATGCTAATACTTGTATGATTGTAAACATGTGTAAGTTTTAATAAATGAATTTGAATTTGAATAATCTCTGAAACGGCTAGACCGATTTTGATGAAATTTAGTATGGGGATACTTTGAACCCTGGGGAAGGACATGGGCTAGACTTTTTATCGGTTTACTACGAGGGAAAAGCTGCGGGAGCAAGCTAGTTAAAACCTAAAGAAAATTAATAACAAAACGAAACGATATTGCAATTTTGCCCAATTACTTAAGTTAATGACAGAACTCCCGTTATCAGATTGGGCAAAATCTTATCAGGGTTTTCCATTAGGGATTTCTCAGTAGCATCCTCGAGTCTGGATTTGAGCTCAGTCTACATACTGACAAAATTAATTACCTACATCGCTACATATTGCCCGGAATTTGCAGGTAATCTAATTCGATCGGTGGGGCGTAATTATTTAATGCAATGGCTCGGATAACTAGTTCATCAATATTTAGTGTAGGAGAGACACCTTGGAGACGGAGTGACAAGTGATAAAGTGATTTGGTTTGGGAGGATAAATAAGTATCTCCTCTGTTTTTAAGGGAGTACCAGTTTCTCCCGTGCCTCGGAAAGCATGTAAAGCCGTTGGTCCTGCGCCTAAACTCTCCCCGGTCGTGTCGGATTGCCGTCCCATCGGACTACGAGAGTAAAGGAACAGAGAGTGCACCTGTGTTTGCGCACACACTTGTGCACTATAATATCTCCTGTGTACCTGGCTAATCTCCATTGAGATTGGCCACCGTGACCGAAAACGGTCGGGGAGGCTATTATACCAGTTTACTCTGCATCCTACATGGTATAATCAGTCTATACTGTTCCCACTGCTGGGACGCAGCAACACCTCCTCTCGGTGAGAGGGAGTGGGGATTGAAAATAATCGACGGTAGGCAAATGTCGTACATACTCAGCCTGTAATGTTCCCACTGCTGGGACACAGGCCTCCTCTCTGTGAGAGGGAGTGGGCCGTAATCCACCACGCGGGCCCAGTGCGTGTTGGTGGATGTCACATGTCTTCGAATTTTTGGTTCTAGGACATGTGCCGGTTTCCTCACGATGTTTTCCTTCGCCGTTTTGAAAAAATGTCGTAAGATAAGTACAAAAATTTAAATGTCGGGATTATTACATCATTTGAAAGTCGGCGCTCGGTTTTGATTTAAATTCATTATTGTGGCAACGAATATCGCATTTTTATGTGGACGCTTCAAAACAATCATGGCTGACATGTTTAATATAAGTCAAACATTTATCAAAAGTAATTTATTCAAAATAAGCTGAGAAGTAAAAAGTTACGTAATTTTGAAGTTCAAAAAGTTTCAGCACTTTTCTTTTTTTTTTCTTTTTTTTTCTAGCTAACTTTTTAGTGCTTTAGCTAGGAAGAAGTGGCGCAACAAACTCCCCAGCAGCACAGCTATTCAGTTAGAAGAACTTGGTTTTATACAATAGTAAGTAATTGAGATTACGAAACTAAAAAAAAAAATTACTTACCATGTGTCAGTTATCACATGACAATATAGCAACAAGTATGGCTTATATATTGAAAAGAAATTATTAGCAAATATTAAAAGCCAGTGATGGGAAGGAAGTACCTGCCAGGATCGCGGGTTGTTCGAAAGACTTACCGTGGCACTGGCATAGGCAACTGAAAGAACACGGGTGGGTTTTAGTCAGAAAAAGCCTGACACGCCCTCCTGCTCCGCCCAGAGCGGGAGAAGTTATTTCATAATTTCCCACCAAAAAAACAAGAAAAAAAAAGGCTTCTAAGGACCAGTCCTTGTTGAAAAAGTCCAGCTTATCCCGCCATCTGAAACAAAGACAAAAAGACTGAGAAATTAAATGCTGAAGTTTGTGAATATCAAAAATCCACTCGGACAAAGTCACGAGCAACAAATAAAATACTCAAACATACGATACCCTATCTACTTTCTACACTAAACAAACTCGATATCAACAAAGTACTCTACATTCTTGGAAACTTAACGGCACAACTTTTGTTGTATTTGTCTATATCAACATAATTTATCGAGACATAGAACAGGTAGAGTAACCTCGCTACAGCCAATACGGAGTTCCGAATGGTCATACACTCGGCGACATATCAGGCTGTAGAAAACCGGTGTAAGCAGATTTCGCATTTTTTAAGGTGTAAAAAGATGCATCAGAAGGTTATCTACGAATTCAACACATCAAGCTAAGTAACACTGCATATAATCTATTGTATTATATAAAATTCAAAGTCCATACTGACTGATATATCAACGCATAGCCTAATCCGCTAGTCCTAGAGACATGAAATTTGGAGGGTGTGTTCTTTGTGAAGAGTAGAATAAGAAAGGGTTTTTCGAAATTCCCCTAAGAGGGTGAATGGGGGGAGGGTGAAATTTCACGCGGACGAAGTCGCGGGCTGAAGCTAGTAACATAGAAAACAAGTTTTCGAAAAAAAAAAAAAAAGTAGGAATTTTGACTGTCAATATCTCCGTAACCAGAGGGTTCCACAGATCAATTACAAAAAAAATATCACAATGACGGGAAGAACAATTAGTGACTCTCGGCTTCCTTAAGCGCCTTTTTTGACCCCCGACGAAAACAACAGTTTAATTACACCGATTATTGTAGGCTTCCCGGAGGAGCCCGTGGCTAAATAATAACAGCCACCCAGCCAGCAGCCTCGGTCGGCCCGTGGACGGGTGACCATTCATAACATACTGAGACACCTCCGTGCCTCGGAAAGCTCGTTAAGCATTTGGTCCCGGCTGACATTCGTACAACTTTGACAGTCAGAAGCCCGAAATGTTGACTACCTGTCACAAATAACAAATAGCAACAAATAGTGCTGACGACTGATTACGTCAGCACTATTAGTTTTTTTACTTTTTCGGATTTTCTACAAATTTTAGTATTTTGGTTTGAACACATCAAATAATTACAACCCTACTTGTCTATGCTTGCAAACGAAACGCATATAACTGCTGCTCATGAATCAATAAAGTGAAGTGGAGTTTCTTGCCGGTTCTTCTCCCTTGGGAACGACCAATTGGACCGTGCGCCTAGCTTCTGACGTTTCATAAGTGCCCATGTAGGTTTATGTGAAATAAAATATTTTGATTTTGAAAGAAACCAGAACACATTGAAAAATGCATGTAGGTACCAATGTTTACGTAAGCCTTTCGCTCCCGGGCCTGCGGGCGGAGAGTAATGGGTAGCTCACCGTCCGATCAGGACCAGGCCCGTGCCGGGGGGCGCGTACGTGTTCCACGCGCGCCTCAAAGAGATGTCAGCATCGAGGAGGGGCCCCCTTAGGGCCGAAGCCTACCGGGTCAGCGGGATTGTCCGAAAGAGTTACCGCTGGCCCGGAACGTAAAGGGCTAAGGAAGGAACATGGGTGGGTTTTAGTCAGTAAGAGTCTGACACTCCCTTCCGCTCCACCCAGAGCGGGAGGGGGTCATTTGACAATTTCCCCAAACCCAAAAAAAAAATATTGCTGACGAGGGGGAGGGAGGGTTAATAATTGCAACTTATAAACTTTCCGTACATTGAAAGCTCTGCTGATACTGGTCACGTATAGTGCGATATGTGTTCGAGCGTACGATATTGTCGCGTGTTACCTAACTCTAGGTACAGGTGTGGAGTCCTTTATTTGTGTCGTGTTTTCTTGTAACGTTATTTCTGTTTTGTTGTATGGAAATGGATATTTGTTAGTTGTACTTGTTGTATTTGTTGGGTTCTTGTTGTTAGATTCTTTGTTTCTCGTTTATTTATTTTTTCAGTTTCTTCTGTTTAAGAAACTGTTGAATTTTGTAATCGAATGTTCACCCTTTAAGGGGCCACCTGGATTTGATCTCCGGGTCATGTTTTTCATTAAGAACGTCTTAAGGATGATTTCCACCAAACGGCTTGCATCGCATCGGATCGGAACAGATTTTACAATCTTTAAACGATATTAAATCTTGTACACAATATTTAAAGTCGATATTACCAAGCCGCGCACAGTAGCTTGACCGCGGGCGTCTTCTGCGACACGCGATCATAGCCGAAAGCATGCTGCGACGCACGATCGGCTCCGTTCGCCTGTCGTCGTATCCTATCGAATCCTTTCGGCTGTCGTCGCGTGCGCTCAAAGCCGTGGCCGGGCGGCACCACTCATTCTCGAAAGTGCACGCACTGCAGACGTCACTCAATTATGGATTTAGAACCCAAATTGATTTGTTTGGTGGATACGATCGCAAGTGGCGGTACGGAGCCGATAGTATGCGTCGACATCCTGACGGACGTGATCAGCTGTCGCCGCATCCGTTTGCATCCTTTCCGATCCGATGCGATGCGAGCCGTTTGGTGGAAATCATCCTTTAGTAGCAGGTTTGCTATCTCTATATTAACTGAATAGGAAAATATTGAAAACCAGCTGCCTCGACAGACGTTGTCCTGTCCATCATCATTATCATCAGCATTTCTGCCCGGAATATCCCTCTACTGGGTACAGGCCTCCCCTTTTTACCGACTTCAAAAAAGAAGGTGGTTATTTTCTGTCATACTTCCCGGTTCCGTGTATCCCGTCCGAATTTCCATAATTCGTACTAAATTCGCATAGAAAAACCATTCTCAGTTTTTCCCGAATTTTCCTGAAAAAAAAAAGAAAATTAACCAAATCGGTCCAATCGTTCGCAAGTGATACGCTTACTAGCAAACAGCATTTCCTTTTTATTTATATAGAGATAGAAATATAACTGGCGGTTGCCAATGGGTCAGTGAGATATTGCTTACCTTTCGGGTACATCGGGCTTGACGTTATCACGAGTTAAGTTATTTTATCACAAGCAAGATCCCCCGATATTCTGAGTGTGTCCTTGTAAGACGTCTCTCCCGGGGATTTCATAACAACTGAATTACATGCTCGACTTTGTCTCTGTCATCTCTGACCTAGACTAGAGTCAAGAGCAAACCCATTTAAAATAAAAAAAAAAAACCTACTTACGAGTATTTCAAATACTTACATTTCTCATTTCCGGTGAATACAAAAACAAGTAAAAGAGCTTTGTATTCTGCTTCAGTGCTTCCGTTAAGCCTTCAGTCACGTTTTACACAAAATCTCTGAATTTTACACAAACATCAGTAAGCAGTGGTGACCCAGTGGTATAATAAGGGCCCCGATTTACAAGTTATTGGTCGTGGGTTCGAACTCAGACAGGCACTTTATGTAAATAATTTCTTCACCACTGCTCTCAAAACGGTGAAGGAAAACATCCGAAAAAACTGAGAAAACCGGCATGTCCTAGAACCATAAATTCGAAGAAATGACGTGCCATCTACAAACCCGCAGTGGGCCCGCGTGGTAGATTATCCACTCCCTCTAAGGAGGCCTGATTCCCAGTAGTGGGAACATTATATCATATATCTAAGACATAACTCCTCTGCCTTTTTTTGAAGTCGGTTAAACATTTATACCTACGTAATAAATAACAGCCCTTAAAATACGAGGTCACCTGCCTCCACAGTGTAATTGTGCATATAAATTAACGTTACTATCAGTGCGGGCTGCATCTCGTGAACGACAAATTACTGGCTGTAATATTTTAGCTTCATTTTCATAGACTTTTCAGGTGTTTTCATACGAAATCTTTCTGCGAATATTTAGTAAAATTGTAAGAATGTGAGCGTGTATGACAAGGCGTATGAACGCGGTCGAAGCAGGAGGAGTAAGTATGTGCAGATGGCGTTCTGTAGAGTCTGCCTACCCCATAGGAAGATATGTGACATCTGCCAACCCGCACTGGGCCATGCGGATGAAGTCACAAGCAGAAGCTAATCATCATCATGATGCTGGACATAGGCCTACCCCAAGCACCTCCACTTCGACCGGTTCTGCGCTTCTCGCATCTAACGGGTTGAAGCTAATCAATTAAGTGAAAATCTCTTCGACAATTTCTCTATATAAAAGAAATAAATTTAATTTTTCTTAAGGCTCCATTTTCTTTCATAGATGCCAGATAATATCTTCTCTGTCAAAAGCAAATGAAGAGTTAAAAAGAAAATTGCGAACATTAAGTTGAACGTGAGCATTTTTCAAATGGACCGAAATTGGAGGATTTTTTGCAACATTTTCTACTAGAGAGATGACTTATTCAGTAGCTGAAATATAAAAAGTCATTTTATATGAACCTATGATAATCAGCATATACTATTCTCAATGCTGGGACACATGCCTCCTCTCTGTGAGAGGGAGTGGGCCGTAATCCACCACACGGGCCCAGTGCGAGTTGGTAGATGTCACATGTCTTCGAATTTTGGGTTCTAGGACATGCCGGTTTCCTCAAGATGTTTTCCTTCACCGTTTTGAGAGCAGTGGTGGTGAAATATTTTACACAAAGTAAAGGCCCAGTGGCAACTGGGCCAGTCCACTGCTCCCTATTTGTATTATTAATGACATAATTAAATACCCCAGGTATAACATAGAAACTACACTACCATCTACACGATATACCCCACATTATCATTGCAGATTATGAAATACTCCATTTTCCCGAATAATTGCCAGCGAAGCGAACAGACTAGACATGTAATATATACTAACAAAAGGGGTCCTATTTTCTAACACAAAGCTCTTTTGTTTGGTGTACGGTACAGATCCAAAATCCAGCCAAACCAAACGTTCCTATATGATTACTTAGGTACCCAGGTTGTAGTTAGGGCCTGCGTATTAGATTGATTGGGACCCTTTTGTATGAGTCTAAATAGAGGTCATCATCATCATCATTTCAGCCGAAAGATGTCCACTGCTGGACATAGGCCTCCCCTAAATAGAGGTATATGCCTGGAAAGGGAGACTAAATAGTAGCAGATCCATTGTACGCGTCGAAGTTAGATTAACTGGCAGAGAACTGTGATATTCAGAAGGCATTCCGATCAATATATTTTTATATGCATCTGGATCGAAGACTCGCCTGGAGAAAGCATATCTGGACCAAGCGTAAAGAACTGGATACGAAAGTCAGATCAATGTACTGGCTGATAGGTCGCAAATCAAGCCTGTCACATGAAAGCAAAATAGCTATTTACAAGACCATCTTTAAACCAATCTGGACCTACGGAATCTAACTGTGGGATACTGCTAGCAAAAGCCACATAGAGATTCTTGAAAGATTTCAAAGCAAGACACAGAGCCATGCTAGACATACCCTACTATGTAAACACCAAATATACAAGAAGACCTAAAGATCACTACCGTACCATCAAACAAGAGATCGCTAGATAATTATAGTGAAAGCTATCAGACGAAAAGATCTACTCACGTCAATGAACTGACATCCAAACTAGAAGGCATAGGAAGTATTACACATTCCCGATTGAAACGGCATAGTGTCTCTACACTTACAGTGAGATTTGGTGACACCAGATTAAAGGGATTCATAGGAATTCCCTCCGCTAACAGACAGATTGCCAAGTTACAGAATTCATTAAAAAAAAAAAAATAGGTATTTTGAAATTCAACAACAAAACAATTACTCTTTCTTTTAATCCATTATAAATGCTAATTTTAACATTGGAATGCGTAGAATCCCGTAGGAATTGAACTCGTCTCTTTTAGACAAATAAGTGTAGTAGTCCAAAATCTCTTAATAAACGTTTCTACGAAACAAAGCTATAAGGCTACGTTCGTACTGGCAGGTGGCTTGCTTAGCGCCTGAAGCCTAGTGACTTATCATCGTTCGAAACACGCGAAGGCGACTAGTGAAGGCGCCAAGTGCGCAGTGCGGCTGGTTACGAAAATTCGGGAGCATTCGTTTCACTTCGCTACTTACAGGGTGACTCGCTAAGCTCTAGGAGTTAAGCTAACCACCTGCAGAGCCGGATTAAGACTACTTGATGCCCTAAGCAATCCACGCCTGTAGGCCCTCCTATCCACTGGTCGCCTCGTATTTGTCCAAAACATCGACGAGCGATTTGTAAAGATTGGCGCACATCTCTAGAGTGACTTTTGGGTCTTGTAATATCTTGCTGATAAACAGCCTTGCCATTCATGTGCTAGCAAATACTGTTTCGTTGCTTTTTCTGCCTTATGTTGCCCCCCGAGACATGATGCCCTAAGCAATTGCTTAATTTGCTTATGGGCTAATCCGGCACTGACCACCTGACAGTGTGTACGTAGCCTACAAGTTGATGTTACAATTAATATGTAATCCTAAGCTGACAAGATAGTAAGCCAAAAACAGACATAGTACAGACGCGAGCACATCAAGCTACTACAATCTGTCAAATTTCTTTAATAGATTTTCAACTCTATTGCTAAAGCATATATTAATAAAAAAAATTATCATTGCTCCTCTCAACCAAAGCACCTGCCATCCAATCTCTTCACCACCCTTGGTTGACTGGTAGAGAATGCCTAAGGCATTAAGTCCGCCTTTGTACCTTTTTGTGCGAAAAGTTTAAATCTTCTATACTTATAATAAATCTGTAGAAGTGAAAATTCTGTACATTGAAAATATAAATGGCAGGGGGTGTTACTAGACCGACACCGAACCCAAAAAGTGATTAAAATAATTTTTGTCTGTCTGTCTGTTTGTTCAGGCATCACGCAAAAACTACCGGTTCGATTACGATGAAACTTGGTATAATTATTCTTTAATATCCTGGGCACCACACTGGGTACTTTTTATCCCGGAAAAGTATCTATCTATATATATATAATTCAAAGTCCTGACTGACTGACTGATATATCAACGCACAGCCTAAACCGCGGGTCCTAGAGACATGAAATTTAGAAGGTGTGTCATTTGTGAAGAGTAGGTATCCACTAAGAAAGGGTTTTTCGAAATTCCACCCCTAAGAGGGTGAATGAGAGGAGGGTGAAATTTCACGCGGACCAAGTCGCGGGCTGAAGCTAGTAAATAAATAAATAAATAAGGTTCAAAGTTGATAGGGAAAATTTGTCAGTTTTGGATAGCTTGATGTGCTGGCGTCTGTATATTGATGCATAGGTACCAATAATGCACAAAACCCACAGGAAAATATCAATAGCAACAAAAAAACAAAAAATAATCATTCGTCACATCAACTTCTGGAAAAAGCGGCACATTTCACAACTCATCTCGCGCGCACCATTCACTACACCCAACATAAACTTAAATACAAAATATACGGAACCCTTCCTCGTATATACTGTATAAGTTTTCGTTTTATAGCCCAAGGGCTCGACCTTTTGAGGGATCGGTCATCTATCGCGCTATCAAATCTTGGAGACCGACAGAACTACTGCTAGCAGCCCCGTTTGATTGCGTGCAAACGATCCTCGCCCGATATAGGAATGTTTATGACTTGTCCTCTAAGGTCGGCTGTAAACCTTCAAGGTTTGAAATTTCGTGTTTGAAACGTATAGGCCGTTTGATGTATTTGTTGAAATTGTTATGGAGATATTTTGGTTTGTGTAACTGTCTGGTAAACGTACGGTTCGACGTGTTGTATGATGTACATAAGTAAGATTGACGGACGTATTAATAAATTCTTATCTTTTGGCTAAAACTCGAGGTAAGTACGTAAGTATAGGCCAGGAGGAAAGGCCACGCACTATGATGTAAATATAACAGTCTGTACCTGCTTTTAAGGTATTCTGGGTTCAAGTTAAAATTATATATATTTAGGTAAACATGTAGGTATGTTGTTATACATATTTTTTGACCCTTTTAAATTGACGTTTTATTTTAATTTCATTCGTTTAATTTTGCATTTGATTTTAATTCTGTGACCTTTATAATTTGTACCGTTTATTTGTTTTCGTTTATTTTTTATTGCACACAAATGTTTGTTTTTTTACATTTTATGCTATTCTGTTGCAGAAATATTTTATGTAATAATGGGTTTTGCCTGTTTTTTATTTTAAATCTTTTTGAGGAGTAACGTTGTCCCTTCGCAAATGATATTAAATTATTGTTCCCTTTTAAGGATTCTCAACCTATTTTGGTCACTTATGCTCTTCTCCAGATAAATTATCTGTATGTCATGCGAACACACTTCGAGCAAAACTCGCTGATATAGCTCTGTTCGCCGAATTTAAACTGATGTCCGTGTTAACTGAAATATTTTCCATGAGACGGAGCAAAACATGAATATATTCATATCCAATATTCAACACATAAAATACTTATGATGTTTCAAGAAACCGAGAATTATTCGGAAATACACAGTAAACAAATTACGCATAAGTATGTACGAAGTCGAGAGCTTGTCGAAAGTTTCGAGATCCTTTCCGGCTTAAGTGAGTGGGATCAAGTGGTGACCTTCCCCAACTTGAGAGAATATTCATTACTTTTTTAGTAATGTGGATTGGAATACTTATATTAGGAAAATAAAATAAGATAGCATTAGTCTACATGACCTAAAGCACGATCACTGTCGGACTGCATAGAAAAGAAAGAGAAGCACGATGACACATCGCTAGTAATTTATTGCAAAATATGAAGCAATTATCTATTTACAAAAAATCTATTGTTTGGACTAAAAAAGTTAAACACTAGTGCTTTAGTATGTTGCTCGTGGAATAATCTGACAAAAAATCAGAATGATTGTATGTATATTAGTATGGTTTTTATCTCATATCTTCATGATTTTTTTCTATCGTATCAAATTAGTTGTATTATGTTTTCAACACACCATCTAACTAGCATAATATATCCTGAAGAATCACACTAATATTATAAAGGCGAAGGTTTGTGAGTGTGTGTGTGTTTATATGTTTGTTACTTCTTCACGCTCAAACGGCTGGACCAATTTTGATAAATTTTGGTATGGAGGACGGAGGTAGCTGACACCCTGGATTAACATATAGGCTACTTTTTATCCCGATATTCCCACGGGATCAAAACTTACGCGGGTGAAACCATTATAAAACATGCGTTTTTTGCATATAGGCCCTGTAGACCCCTTAAAAAGAGGCGTCAGAGCAAAACTCGTAATGACTGGCGTAGTATATCGTCAGTATGATTGAGAGCCTGGTGTCACCCACTGTGGAGTATATGCCTCCTTCATTTTGTGATATACTCTCTGGTCTTAGTAGCATATTGACGGTATGAACAACCAACCATACCTATGTTAACAAAATAAATGATTGATTGATTGATAAAAAAAAAACAACGCCTCTGACGCCGCTATAAATGTGGCCACATAGATAATAAATATTCAATAAGCAACATTGGATGTACCGTCAAAACGAAAAGAAGAAAAAAAAGAGGAAGCATTTTGCCATTGGCTAAATTCCGTGTGGTTTCCGAAAAATTATGCAAATTCTATTCGGTGGATATCATAAAGGGCACTCATAAGTGACTGCCATTTCCGTCTTTGAATAAAAAAAAGAATCACGTGTATTGGATAAGCGGTTCTAGAGCTAAAGGCGCATTACTGGTCAGACAATTTAAAGAGTGGGAGTCAAATAGTATAATAGTAGTACGGGAGGTGGGGAGTCATAATGTTGTTGTCAAAGGTGCTGTTTTCACTTATACTGCTTTTTATACGGTAAGTAGATGAAACCAAGAATTCAGTACTCGATCCTAGACACTCCTTTAGTCATGTTATGTATGGAATTATTATGTTTTGGCTTCTTATGATCGTGGCAAAATGTACCTTAGTAAATATGGGGCTGGATGACAGGACCATCATCGTAAATATTTTATACAGGGTGACAGGACATCGATACGCAAACTGTAACCATTAATTCAGGACATGATCCTAGAACCCTTTTTTTTGCGCTCTGGGTGGAGCGGAAGAGAGTGTAAGACTCTTACTGACTAAAACCCACCCGTGTTCCTTCCTTAGCCCTTTATGTTCCGGGTCAGCGGTAACCTTTTCGGACAATCCCGCTGACCCGGCAGGTTCGGAGGGGCCCCTACCTTGATGCTGACATCTCTTTGAGGCGCGCGTGGAACACGTCAGCGCCGTCCGGCACGGGGCAGCACCCTAATTGCACACTATTACTCTCAATTTGAATCATTTTCAAGCATATTTCTAATCCATTGCTCTATAAGTTCGAAAAATGTCTCTGCCTAACAACGCAAATAACGCAATGAATGTTGTTGATCTGTCAAAATGAAACACATCGCTACTGATAGTGTGTTACGCAATTATCCTGCTGGTCCTGATCGGACGGTGAGCTACCCCTTACTCTTCTCGCCTACGGTGTCCGGGAGTCGTCCCGTGGCATTCTAGACCCCTTACGGTAGAAATTTTTCGCCGGTTATCAAAAAAAAAAAAACTACTGTTTCATAGAAAATACCTACGCAGTCAAAAAGTATGGAACAGCTTTTTTTTTAAATCGCCGAAATATTTAAACGCAGGGTGTTTAAGTATGTTTTTTTTTGAGCCAAACATCTGTGATTCTGTCTAACCATATTGGGGACAATAACATTACCTTGTGATTCTTGTGTCAAACATATTAAATAATTTTGTATTTCTTTTTTCACAGGTAAGTAATGCCTCCATGATGAGTTTCGGTAAGCTTATATATTTCGTTTCTAGCCGAGAATCCGACATTGTTCCTCATCCTATATTGTTTGTAATGAAACATTTTCCTTTACTGTTTTCCTTTTAAGGGCGTCACACACGACAGCTATGATGTAAAACTGTATAATACAATGTGAAAACGACAATAAATGAAAACACTGGACAAATACTACCACTGCATTGGAGGATTTTGCACTATAGAATAAATCCTTACATCGAAATTGATAAAGTGTTCTTATTCACAGAAACTAAATAGTTTGCTAATCTTTGACTAGCTATCTATAGTGACTAAATTATTGGATATATTTGGTTGAATTTTTGTATGCCGACTGCCACCCATCCCGTCGCGTCGCATCGCCTACCCGCGCTATAATTTTGTTTTCGATTAGCGTTCTTTCTGACTTTTTCTTCTTGCTCCGCTCCTAAGAGTCTTAGCGTGATGTTAAATAGCCTATAATAGCCTTCGTCATTAGATATATGAAGTTAAAACCCTTGTATTGTCACTTTTTTTTTATTATTAAATGAAATTTAAGGCACATAAAGGTTTTGAGACGCCAGCACATGAAGCTACCCGAAACTGTCAAATTTTCCCAATCAACTTTAAACCTTATGTTTTAGCGATAAAGTTGAAAATGTATTAAAGAAATTTGACAGATTGTAGTAGCTTTATGTGCTGGCGTTTGTACATCCCGTGATGTATACAAATATGTATAGCTTCCGATCACAGATACACGACACTTAGATAACGCAAGAGCAACTACTTCGCGTGCCAAAAATCGCACCAACTTACGTTCAAAAATCGTAAGCCGCCACTTTCACGCTCAGTCCTGTGTACTGCTGGCTAGGTGAGCGTGAGCGAGAGCGCGAGCTTGTGACGTCATAGTAGGTAATCAAAAAAATGACACGCTTGGTTTTCATACAGTTCTTGATACTTGCGTTATCTAGGTCTATCTAAAACTGTGCTTCCGACCTTCCGTGTGTTAAGGGCTTTACAGAGAGTTATCCACGTGTAAGGAAAAACTTGAAAGTGTTAGCGAAGATTGCTTGTCAGTTGTCTGTGTTCTTGAGGAAGTATGGGAACGGTTATTGGTGAAAGTATAAGTGAGACCTTAGGTGGTAAGTTTCGATAAGAACATTATTGTGTTATTGTCTTAATAAGTGAGAATTGTGATTTTTCCAAATATTCGTGTTGGAGAGACATAGGTATAGTGATCATAACATAAAATTTTGCTGGTTTCACGGCATCGTGGCAGCGCAAAGGGCACTATGGCTGCATTTTTTAGGGCACAGAGAAAATGATAGGAAATTTCAGGTGACTACATTTATTGGGGCACAGAGGGAATGATAGGAAGTTTCAGGTGACTAAATTTAATAGGTACACTGTCGTGCCATCGACACGACAAAGAAGAAGTCATCATTGAAAGTTTGTGATGAGTTCGTAAAATTCTGTTTTAAAGTTTGAAAGTCCTTAAATTTCTTGTTTCCCTGACGCAGCCCGTCGCATCGCATCGCCTGCCCGCGCTATTACTTTATTTTTTTTTTCATTTTGCTCGGGTCCTAGCGTGATGTTAAATAGCCAATAGCCTTCCTCAAGAATTATTCTATCAAATGCAAAAAGAGCTTTTCAAATCCGACGGTAGTTCCAGAGATTTGCGCGTTCACACAAACAAACAAAAGTCTAACCGGATGCAGCTGAATACCAGTATTTTACATGGAGCGACTGCCTATCTGACCTCCACAACCCAGTTATTGGGTAATAAAATACCCCTTGTTAAGACTGGTTGTCAGACTTTCAGGCTTCTGACTACCCGTAACGACTGACAAAGATCCACGAATGACAGCCGGGACCAACGGCTTAACGTGCTTTCCGAGGCACGGAGGGGTCTCGGTATGCAAAGTATTATTTAGCCACAGCCCCATGCAGACTCCGTTATTCAAAACCAATAAAAGATAGCAATGAATCGAACAAAACTATACATATACAGAAAAATGTATATGCACATTAAAAGCACAAAAAGCCCAGTAGCAGATGAAACACATACTCATCGGATCCCATCAATTAATCATCTTGAAATATTGTGCGCACTCCATGCGGAACTGATAAACGATTTAAATAAACATCGAGAAAAGCATTTTATATGAGCACTTTTCTGCTTTTTGTTGGTATTTAATGTGAAGAAATAAAGTGCTTGGAGAGCACGTTTTGTATATTTTTGAAAGTATTAGGTATGGTTCGTATGTAGGGTTGCCAACTCTCCAAAAAGACTAACGCGGGAGATTTTTAAAAAATCGAGTAGGGGGGGAGGAACTGAAAGAAAATCTCAATGCCTGACTGACTTTGCTTTCGAGTAGCATCTAATGCTTGACGTTTTTTTACCACAAAATCATAAACGTTTTTACATGAAAAAATCGAGTGGGGGTTGAAAGAAAATTTCAATTATTTATTAATTTTTAAACTTATATTTACTTGGCTTTCGAGCAGCATCATCAGAAAAACCGGAGAAATTTTTGCACCCCGGGAGGTCGGGAGGCTAATCATTATTACCGGTGTCTCCCGGGCAATCCGGGAGGGTTGGGAACCCTCGGTGTTGTAATTAAATAGATAAAATTGCAGGAGATTCTAGTTTTTAGGTATTCTGCTCTCAAAACGATGGAGGAAATATCGTGAGGAAACCGGCATGTCCTAGAACCAAAAATTCGAAAACATGTGACATCTAACAACCCGCGTTGGACACGCGTTGTACATAACGGCCCCCTTCCTCTCACAGAGAGGAGGCCTGTGTCCTACCAGTGGGAACAAAGAGATCTTTAATGTCTTTGAGTGGGAACATTATAGGCTAGTTATGCAAGTTTTTATCTAACAACGAACGATATTGTTTGTTTTCGATTTGATCATTTAGCTCCCTTCAAAATGGTTGAGCTGAATGGTGCTGATCTATGCGTCATGTTCGTGAACGGGCGCCGTCAGTTGGGGCTGGTCATCACTTAGCTGCCTCGGCTTATTTTTAATTATTTTATTTTTGGATTGTTGTTTTAGTACTATTTGTTGTACTCTGGACGCTTTTAACGCATACGTCTTGTTTATTTTTACATCGTTCTCCCATTATTTAATTATAAATTCAAAAGTAATGATGTAACTAATATTTTTGTAAAATATAATTTAAAAAGAGTGTCCATGGAGTTTCTTGTCCGTTCTTCTCCATAGGTACCTACGCTTTGGAATGGGCAACTAGCTTCACATTTTTCTGACTGACCTACTTCTTGACAATTCAAAAGTGCCTGTAAAATGGTTTAATTGAAATAAATGCTTTAAGTTTGAGTTTGAGTTTGTCATTTGGCCAACGATGTTTGTACATACCTACGTATTTGGGAAAAAAACTTTTCTAACGTAAGAACATCGTGACGTCGTCGTACTACATACCTAAGTACTGCAATATTTTTAGTCCGAATCACATTTAAATTAATATCATGAAAACTTAGATGAAGTGAGCTGCCATACCACTTGATGGTAAGAATTGACACTAATGACAACTCACTTCTCGAAAGTTTAACACGGTTAGTTTCTGCGTCAGAAGGAGGGTTATGTTTTTCGAGTGTATGTATGCATGTATTTTGCAGAATAGACCAACAGATATAATAAGTAGGTACCTAAGTTAACTTGAGAGAATGACCAATTTGCTAAATGTGACATTGGCTAAATGCACAGACTGCGCGAAGTCAAAAGAAAAAAAAAAAATTAAAAACTTTAACTCGCGTACTGAAAAGGATGAAACAAGAAAGTACTAAACTAAACTAACTAAACTAAACTTAACTAAAGTTATGTTGCTTGTAATGTGCTATTTAACCCCTTTCATTTGATACCCAACAAGGCCCCATCCCAAAATATTTATTCTTAAATTCATTACTTTATGTCCTCTAGAGGGCACCATATTGAATTTAGTGACGTCACATAGCCTATAACCAGCGGACGGTCAAGACGTTTCTAACGATACCTCATTTGATTTGACGTTCAAAAGTGCCTATTTGATATAAATGATTTGACTTTGACTTTGACAAATTATTATAAGTACTTTTGAAGTTATGAGGGAACAGATGAACATACATACATACCGGTCAAAATCATAACCCTCCTTTTTGATTCACCGTAGTCGGGTAAAAGAAAGAAAATCAATTTGCTACTGCATGTGTCTTGTTTGTGGACAAAACTGTCAACTTTTTATATGCTTGAGTACGAGGCTTTTGACTACTTTTATTGTGTATATTTTATGTCTTTTTTGTAATGTGCGTTTTATTTGTGCAAAATAAACAATTTTTCTTTCTTGTGAGTTTATCGGCTTCACAGACAAAAAATTCTTGTGTACTTGTTAATTGTTATATTTACGTAATAAAACACTTAATAAAGATTTGCGTAACGAGCTCCTTGCATGACTATAAATAACATTAATGCAAGCATGTCAAAATTAAAATAGTAATGTAAACAAGAATGATTTACTCGTGTAAACTATTGCATTTTATAGACCCTGTTCCTTATTTTATTTACTTTCTAAGTATAGCATTTTTATACCCTTCATTGTTCTTTAATAGAATAAAAAACACACATGATTGATTAATTAATTAATATAGATAATGGTTGATTTAATATAATTGCAAAACATAATCAAAACAGAGAGTGTGTTTATGACCACAAGATGGAAACTTACGGCTGGAGCCGAGTGAACGCGATTCAGCGTCACCAATCGACTGAAGCCGAGTAAATCGGATTGAACGTCACCGACCCGAGCGTGACGCTTCAGTTTCGTTCACTGTTCAGAAAGAGTGCAAAGTGATAATAGAGAGGAATTATTACGGATTTTTTTTTTCCCAAAATCTATTGCAACATGCGAGTTTTCAAGTCTTGAATGAATTAGTTAAAACACTACATAAATATTACGTTTTTGTGGATCATGCCTTTTTAGGTATATGGTCCGATAATGGACCATGTAAAAATGATGATCCAAAGGTTGAAAGGGCTGTTCGTATGGGCGACTTTTTGAAACCATTCATAAGTTTCATGATAAAAAATATAAATGATTTATTTCTTATAATAGGTTTGTACAATGTAGGTAAACACTTTCATATGTCAAAAATACATTACGTTATAAAACTACTGGGTTCGGAGTTTCCTATCCAACTACTCGGAGAAGAAAGACCGAAGTAAAGACAGAGGTAGTCTCTTGTAAAGTTCAGACATAATATTGGTCAGATCATGTGAGGTCCATATAGATTAGTGTCTGAAATGGTCTTTTGAGGAAAGAACCATACCAGACCAGTCCAATCAGATTTGAGTGAACCTATTCAGTCTGTGCAAGCATGTGTCAGTAATCATGTAGCTTAACTCAGAACGTAAGGAGCTCAACGACACGACGAACGATACCAAAGAAAGGACATGCAGAAAACGATTTATTTCCGTTGGATCCCAGTTTTAGATCCCATTTTTTAGGTATTAACGATGGGCCCTATTTGCTATTTCCATTGAATCCCATGTTACAACAACATGTTTGTGTACTTTTCAGAAGAAAAGTGATTACCTACCAACCAGAAGCATTTCGGGAATAGTCACATCATTTCTCAGCAAAACCACTTAAACTACCGTTGAAATACAGCAATTTTATTAACAACAAACTACAAAGAATCCCCCTTACGTTACCTAGAATACCTAATGCAGGTACTAACTAATGCCGTTTCTAAAGGTCACTTCAGCTTTCGCAGAAATAATCACTTTCCTCTATCGTGGGCCATTCATTACACTTGAGGTCCACTCTTCGACACGACATGTACACATTGGCCGATGTTATCTCTGTGATAATTACCTGTCTGGACAAATGGTCAAGGTTTCTACAGAATTACCTATTAAAAAAGTAAATAGTTAGTAGAGGACGGTATTTTTCTTGTAACTGCAATGAACAGTAGGTATGTAATTGTGGCGTTCTGTTGTTAATTATGTGGGTAAATTATACAGCCTTATTTAAGTCTTTGGTCAACTTAAATTGGCTAGCTACCGGGTTATTTTAAATTTTAAAATGAATGTTTTTTTTTTGTGAGGTCTCTCGTCGACCGTTGTCATCTGCCTAGCCTTTTCCCAACCGTGTTGGGGTCGGCTTCCAGTCTAACCGGATGCAGCTGAATACCAGAATTTGACATGGAGCGACTGCCTATCTGACCTCCACAACCCAGTTACTGGGTAATACGATACCCCTTGGTAAGACTGGTTGTCAGACTTTCGGGCTTCTGACTACTCGTAACGACTGTCAAAGATCCACGAATGACAACCGGGACCAACAACTTAACGTGCTTTCCAAGGCTCGGAGGAGTCTCGGTATGTAAAGATGGTCACCCATCCACTGATCGATCGACCTGTGCGGCTGTTATTATTTAGCCACCGACCGTAGTGTCACTTGAAATATCAGTTTGAAAATCTGTATTTTGTGTAAACTTTGCAGAATGTGATGGGTATCGATGTCTCAACACGATGAAATATAAGAAAACAGTTTTTCTCAACTCTTACTTCAAGTAACATTACTAACCTTAAAAAAAAACAAAAAATCTTTTTATTTTATTGTGAGTAGATATCGATATACCTACATTGCGTCTACGGAGTTTAGCTAGCCAATTTAAAATAACCCTTTATATTGATCTGATATTTGAATTGATCTTATAGATTGAAATAAATGATTTTGAATCTGAATTTAAATTTATATCAATATTGGTACTGTCACCTGTCAATGGCATGTGGCAAAAGTTTATGTCAAATGCAAAACGTCTGTATGTCTGTCTCTTCAGGTTACATGCTCTGTGGTCTCTTCCTCCCGTCGATCATCTTGCGAGTTACGTGTGTTGGGAAAAGCCCCCATTAAATATTTTCCTATCTGCGATATCCGCCTATTATTTACCCATGATACATCAGACGAAACGCTTTCCAAATGCACTGACGACAGGTCCACTCAATCAGTGTGGTTCTTCCCTCAAAATACCTTTTCAGACATCAATCTACATGCTCTGACCAGACCATTTTAAAAGAAACTGTGATCTCTGTTTGTTTTTGAGTCAGATAGGAACCGCCGACCTATACATTTTTTAACATATGATTGACGTGATAGTTGTGCTTGTAAAAACCTACTTACAGAAATAAAATCATTTAGCATTATCATTAAAAAAATTATTAAATGATAAGTTCCTGCTAGCCTGCATCCTCCCACTGCTGGGCAAAGGCCTCTCTCCATGACTTCCAGCTCTTTTGATCCAGGCCTAAACTGGACCATTTGTTTTCCTGAGCTCGTCCCGCCATCTTCTACGAGGTCTGCCGCGACGCCTTCTAGCTTTGTCTGGCCTCCACGTAGTGGTTATTTTGGCCCACAACTCATTGTTGGCCACGTCTACCGCCCGTAGCATACGGCAGACGTGGCCAGCCCAGTCCCACTTCAGCCTAAAGGTAAGCGTCCACAGTTTCGCATCGGACGCTACGGACGCATCGCAAGTAGCGGATTTTAGTATTCTTTGTATAGAAAGTAACACAAGTGCGTCCACTGATCCGCATCGTACGGATTGGCAAAGGATCCGTTTGATGCGATGCGTCCGATGCGTGCGATGCGGAACTGTGGACGCTTACCTTTAGGCGGATACAGACATTGCGAGGCATGCGTAGCGCACGGCGCTCATCGCATGATTCGTAATGTGTGGACGTTCATATTCGTGATGAGGCACGTGGAATGGCATGCCTGATGAGCGCCGTGCGCTACGCATGCCTCGCAATGTCTAGGTTCGCCTTTAGAGGTTTTTTGACAAAGGTCAGTAATCTATGTCTTGGAGCGTAGTGTGGAACGATGAAAGGTACCTAATTAAAATAATCACTTAGTGCTTTCATAAAGTATCAAAAACCTACATTTCCTAAAGAACCCTATATCCGATAATAACAATCAACAACGTACTCTTTTATTTGCGTTCTTTCAATGGAGAACGGACTGAGAAGTTTTCAAAGCAATTTCTCTTGCAAGACGATTTATTACCTGCCAATGAAAACGTGATCGATAGACCTTGAATTCAGTGGCGTAACTATACCGTTTGGGGCCCGTGGCAAATTCAAGGGATGGGGCCCACCCTCAATGTAAAGAAGCTCAATCAACGTTATAGTTTTTTTTTACTAACACTTCTCCCGCGACTTCTTCCGCGCAGATTTCATATTTTCCCCTACAAAATTTAACACCTGACTGCTTCGTTGGTCTAGTGGTCGCAAGCGCAGCTGCTGAGCATATGAGCTCCTGTCCAAAAAAATTGACAAACAATGAGAAAACATTAACGTTGTGATGTTACTTACTGCCCGCTTCTTACGAATGTGCTCGTGAACTTTTAGTTTATAGGATGATCGGTTGGTTGCCATCCTGATTTCATTGAAGAAGGCGGTTCTTTAATGAACGGAGATTTTTTATTGTAGTTGGCACAAATGTACTGGAAGTAGGGGGCTAGATAATTAAGAGAAGTGGGAGAGTCAAGAAATGAAAACAAGGTGGTCTACGCCCTTTGCTCTCTGCTCTGGCGTATGGTAACCACATTTGAACTGAATATTCTTGTGTAATAAATGCTTTGGGTGGGTACCTGTCATAGATATCCGAGTACCTATCTATTTATGAACGCATGGTAATGCCTGCGTATAAATTAAATTGTATGTTTCATATCATTGGTTGTTTATGTACAGACGCCAGCACATTAAGCTACCCGAAACTGTCAAATTTTCCCAATCAACTTTGAACCTTATGCTTTAGCGATACAGTTGAAAATCTATTAAATAAATTTGACAGATTATAGTAGCTTGATGTGCTGGCGTCTGTACTTAGTTGCTTTATATCATCTTTTATGGGGTACTGTTTAAAATGTTATAATAAAATACCTCCCCACATTCTTCAACTAAATGAGACAAAATTCAAGTCTTGTATAAAACGCACACTATGCAGTCAGGCATATTATAAGTTAGGGGATTACATAGCTGATAAAAATGCCTGGCTCAATGCTGGTCCTGCTCCACAACCACAACTAATTTGATTAACACCTGAAAATACTGTTGGAGCTGCTGAAGATTGTAAGACTATCTTTGCATTGTATAAACTCAATTTCATTTGTATTGTATAATTGCATAGCACAGATGTGAGTTCTATGTAAGTACTATACCTTATTTTACCATTTACCGGGTAATATGTCTTTCATTGACTTGAATGTGCCCTGGCGGCTGATAGTATGTCATGCTCACACAAATGTCTCGCTGACGGTGGCGTGTATGTTGGATCATTTAGCTCCCTTCAAAATGGTTGAGCTGAATGGTGCTGATCTATGCGTCATGTTCGTGAACGGGCGCCGTCAGTTGGGGCTGGTCATCACTTAGCTGCCTCGGCTTATTTTTAATTATTTTATTTTTATTTTTGGATTGTTGTTTTAGTACTATTTGTTGTACTCTGGACGCTTTTAACGCATACGTCTTGTTTATTTTTACATCGTTCTCACATTATTTAATTATAAATTCAAAAGTAATGATGTAACTAATATTTTTGTAAAATATAATTTAAAAAGAGTGTCCATGGAGTTTCTTGTCCGTTCTTCTCCATAGGTACCTACGCTTTGGAATGGGCAACTAGCTTCACATTTTTCTGACTGACCTACTTCTTGACAATTCAAAAGTGCCTGTAAAATGGTTTAATTGAAATAAATGCTTTGAGTTTGAGTTTTGAGTTTGATATTATAATTTTATTACTGTTTGTTTTATTTTATTCTGTACGAATCATTTGATCTGACTTGGTTTCCGTACGTCCTTTTCGGGTAACCACTGAAAACCAGCGCTGTGCTGTGGGTCCCCATAGCACAGCATCATGCTGACTAAGCTGAGTGGAAGCCTTCTTGTCCACAGTCATGACGTGCAGCCGCCGACTATCTCTGCTTTGTGCTCGTAATCTATACATATAAAATGGTAAACTGACTGACTGATTGTTGATATATCAACGCACAGTCTAAACCGCTGCTCCTAGAAACATGAAATTTGGAGGGTGTGTTCTTTGTGAAGAGTAGGTATCCACTAAGAAAGGGTTTTTCGAAATTCTACCCCTGAAATTTCACGCGGACGAAGTCGCGGGCAGAAGCTAGTTATAGATATATTTTGTTTTTATTTTTCCTTATTATTAAACTTAATTCTCTTAAATCTTTTTTATGCACGTGTTTCTGAGACAAATAAACCTATTTTTCTTTCTTTCTTTATAGAAGTAATAAAATTAACCTCAATTCTCAAATGAAAAACATTTTTAATGGTCACTTAAAATTAGAATTCCGGGGTTTACATTTTCATCAGATACCTTTGGAATAGACTATACGACTATCATATATTATAAACTAAAAAAATGCCAAACCTAATCCAAAATTAAGTCAACAATCTACCTCAATAATCTTATAAAGCGCACAAAAAATCGCAAGTTTGCAGCAAGCCTAACCAGCCTCATTAGAATGCTCGCCGTACTGCCACTGAGCCACGTAGGCAGCCGACAGCGAGTCGATATTTTGCCCGTATCCTGATTTATAGCCTCGATTAGCTCCTTTTTGTACCAGCTTCTATGGCGAATGGAGAAAAATCAGCTAAGTGCGAGTCGGACTCGCACACAAATGGTTCTGTACGACCGCAGAATATTTAAAACAAAGATACACTAGGTACCAAATCAAATGACTAAATAACTAGTTATACAAATAAATACAAAAACAAAAGAATACTTAGTCTTCGAAGTACTCGTCCACATCGCTGTCATCCGGAAACGTGCCCAGAAGACTGGCAGCATTGCCACATTTGCCACGTTGAATAGCAATGCGACTGCTTGTTCTTTGGCCAAAGAACAAGCCAGACACGTGAAGTGTGTTTAAAAAAATACTATACTTAGTAAAAAAAAAATATTTCTTTTAGGGTAAAGAAATATACCTATGTTACAAATTAAAGTTTAGGTAAACGTAAAGTTTGACACGTAGCGCCGACCCCAAATAATTTGCGATAAGGGCAGGAGAATTATGATATTTGTTATTATTAGAAGTACACACTCTTTGAAAATGTTGTCAAGTTAATAAGTTTCACCTATTACGGTTCAAAAGATACAACCCTGTGACAGTCGGACGGACGAGCAGCGGAGGATTAGTAATAGGGTCCCGTTGGCACTCTTTTGGTACGGAACCCTAAAAATGTATAGAATTGGGTATTAGGACTAAGTGTTACTACCTACTTACTATTTAGTTGGTTATGTGCCCTATTTGTTAGACGAAGTAATATTGCGTTGGATTCGGTGGACTGTTTGTTTTTATTTTAGTGATAGGATGGATATTGTAGGTAGTAATTATTGTTTTAGGTAAATGGTTTTTTTTTTTCAGAGTAGGGACAGATGGGTCTATTGGTCTACTGGTCCTTGAAGCAACTATTTAAGGGTGAGTTGCCTATGGCACTGAAACGCAGGTTCATGGACATGTGTATCCTTCCCGTCTTAACCTATGGTGCACAAACTTGGTCTTTGACTAACATCCAGAAGTCCAAACTCAAGGCCTGCCAACGAGTAGTGGAGCGCAGTATACTAGGCGTTAATTTAACGGATCGTGTTCGAAACACAATACTGCGCTCCAAAACAAAGGTAGTTAACGTGGCTCAAAAGGCTACTCGACTTAACTGGGACTGGGCAGGACATGTCTACCGCATGCCGGACAAACTGTGAGCCCAAATAGCGCAGAATTGGTGCCTTGAGACAGTGAGGCGGGGTCGTGGCAGACCACGTAGGAGATGGTGGGACGAGCTGGATAGGTTCCGTCAAAACTGGAAGGAGGACGCGCGGGCTTGCGAAAGATGGAAGGAGGCCTTTGCCCTGGAGTCGGACAGCAGGCTTTAATTGACTCTACATATAGATTGTCCACGTTATCAGATTACCGCACTTATGGGTAAGGTACTAATTTGAATGAACATAGCTTACAGAATAAGCAAGCTGAAGTGGCAATGGGCCGGCCATATTAGCAGTAGAACCGATGACCGTTGGGGTAGACTTGTTCCTGAGTGGTGACCACGAATCAGCAAACGTAAGGTAGGACGCCCTCAGGCTAGGTGGAGCGACGATCTTCGCAGGGTGGCTTAGAATTGCCGAGAATCGAGCTAAATGGCGTGTGATTGGTGAGGCCTATGTCCATCAGTGGACTAGTGTAAGCTAATGATGGTGATGATGAAGGCAGATGGTCGAGTAGGTTTACCCGTACAGTCACGAGCACTAATATGTCAACACTTGGCAACTTTCATTAGGGGAGGCCTATGTCCAGCAGTGGACTGCTATAGGCTGATGATGATGATGATGATGATGGCAACTTTCAATTGCGATTTTTTCGTGAAATAACAAATGCAACGGTGAAATACGACACTTTAGGTGAAATACGATACTTTGTTCCTAATAACATAAAATTTCATTCAAAACTGAAGGAGAAAATCGTCTTTGAATAAAGCCAAGTGTATACATACTTATGCTCGTGACTGTACCTTAGCATTAGGTTATCGATTAGTATGTGCAATATTACTGCTGCAATTCCTTGCAGAGTAAGCAAACTGAAGTGGCAGTGGGCTGGTTATGTTTGTCGAAGGACCGGTGGCCGGTGGAGCAGACGAGACATGGAGTGGAGACCGCGTATCGGCAAGTGTACTATAGGACGCTCCCTGCTAGATAGACGGAATATCTAAGAAGGTGGCTGAGGCAGACTGGATGCGGAAGGACGAGGACAGGGTGTTAGGCGCGGCCTAGGAGAGGCCTATGTCCAGCAGTGGACTGCGATAAGCTGATTTGAATTTCTCGTAAGCCACGTTTTGCTAAATGGTGCTCATACCACTGAATGACGCTCATCAATCAGGGCTCATCCTTTTTGACCGACTCTTTAAACTAAAAACTAATAAAACAGCTTTACCGGCGAAACAAGCAGCAGGGCTATGGACAGAGCAAGCTATGGGTTAGCAGTTCAATATAAAACGTTAGGGATTTAGCAATTTGACTACCAACCTAAATTGCTCGTATATTCAAATCACAACTGCTATTCTTATGTAGATAATGAAATGGTATGACACGGCCAATTCACGTTAGGTGTTAATTAACTTCACAATTCATTTCCCTGACCTCGAGAATGTAATTATGGTAGGCCCCAGAAAACTAAGACAACCCAAAAAAAAAACTAAAAGACATGCTTTTATCACGTACTAAAAATTATAAAATAACTAGCTGCGCCCTGCTTAAGTGTCGATCCCGTGGGAATATCGGGATAAAAAGTAGCCGTAACAAACATATTAACACACACAGACACTCATAAACTTTGGCCTTTGTAATATTAGTGTGATTAAAATTATAAGTGCTAATTTTAACTTTTGCGTCTTCTATATTCTCTATTTAGTTAATAATAAGTATAAAGTGAACGACGTTATGACGATTAGGGTCTACTAGCAAACTCGAGGTAGCCCCTAAAGAGTTCCACTATCCACCTCCTGGCTCCATGATCAGATCAGCTCCAAGATATCAAATTATAGTCTTGTCTTCCGAACTACATTTACATACAAAGTTTCATTTCGATATGACAATTAAAAGTAGTTTAAAATTGACTTCTAAGATTTTGTCACATTGTTAGTTATTTAGCTCGTGAGTTAGTTACAGTGTAGCTATTAAAAGCGTGTTAAAAATGTCTGTCAATTAACTTGGACAACTGCAGTCCACTGCTGGACATAGGCCTCTCCCAGGCTGCGCCACAACACCCTGTCCTCTGCACATCTCTGTAAAACAAACAAAATATGCGAAATTCAGCTTTGTTTTCATTTCCATTTCTTCGGGAAAACAATTAAAACTAAGTAATACGATACTTTAAGATATACACGATCGAAATCGAGAAGAAACCTTAAATAAATTTCGTACCTGGCTTCTGTGTTGGCTTTATCACTGGAACTCACTGTTTTCACATGCTTTTTATTTTTCTTTCGAGTAATTTATCAACTCGTCCTACATGGCTACGGCCCATTTAGGACGACTTGCAGAAAATAAAATAAACTATATTTTTATTCTGCAAGTATTTGGCTGTATTTGCGTATGGCGCTTGTTGGCCATTTATGAAGATTGGGTGGTAATCATAATTCCTGTTGGTGAAGTCAATGTGAAGTGACTTCGATTCATTTAATTTAATTCTCCATTTTTGTACCCAGTCATGAACTTTATTTACAGCGATTTGTACCTTTTTGATTGCTTCCGTATGGCATGACCCTGTCGCCATAATAGCAGTGTCGTCCGCAAAGGTTGCAATAGTATTATTTTCCCGCTCTGGTATATCATGCGTGTACAGCAGGTAGAGGACTGGACCCAGCACACAACCTTGAGGCACGCCAGCATTAATAACTTTTAATTCGGAAAAGGCATCCTCGTGCCTTACTCGAAACATTCTATCTGTAATATATGATTGCAGGATATCGGCAAATCATTGGGCAGCATTAGTCTCAGCTTATACCTATTAATAGCAAACCCCTATGCCAAACTCTATCAAAAGCGTGTGCCACATCGAAAAATACAGTGGAGCAGACTTTTTTATCTTCAAGCGTTCTCTCAATGATGTTGGTAATTCTTATTACAAAGCTGTTTGAAAAATTGTTTTTGAAACGCCTAAAACCTATAATAAACGAGAAAAATCTGATCCCTGACCATCAGTGTGGTTTCAGAGAGAAACACTCAACAATAGACGTGTGGACGTGCCGCGCGCTATCCGAGCACAAGCGATGGACCGCACGGTCCGTGGAGCGGCCGATCCGAGCGCTCCGCGACCGACGATTTTTTTTTTTTTTTGCGGGTGGGAAATCAGCGGAAGGGAGTGTCAGACTCTTACTGACTAAAACCCACCCGTGTTCCTTCCTTAGCCCTTTATGTTCCGGGCCAGCGGTAACCCTTTCGGACAATCCCGCTGACCCGGCAGGCTTCGGCCCTATGGGGCCCCTCCTCGATGCTGACATCTCTTTGAGGCGCGCGTGGAACACGTACGCGCCGTCCGGCACGGGCCTGGTCCTGATCGGACGGTGAGCTACCCATTACTCTCCGCCTGCAGGCCCGCGCCTACGGTGGCCGGGAGTCGTCGCGCGGCTCCCGACGCCCGGAGCGTCTCCCGCGGCGGCTGGGACGGGAGGCTCTCTCCCTGAGCCGTCCCACCACCTCCTTCGCTAGCATGACTGCTTCGCAGAAGGAGGTGACTGCCTCCCACTCCCTCTCGCCCCGGACCATGACTTGCACCAGGGCCGGGCGCGAGAGGTCGCCGCCGCTGCCGATCGCCTCTACGAGGACACGGCGGTGCTCCGCCCAAGCGGGGCAGACCTCCACCGTGTGCTCCACCGTGTCCTCTGGGGCGACCGACGATTGTACGTAGATCGGGCGATCAGATACTATGCAACATGCGATAATGGTCACCTGAACCTAGTCTAGCTAATATGTGGATTGGCACTATAATGCGCAGTAGGGTAGTAGGTTTCCTAAAACGAATCTTGCGAAAGAATCTCCGATCCACGATCGGCGCTCAATGGTCGTGGATCGTGGACCACCGATCCAATTTTGGATCGTCCGGTGTGGACACAGCTACCATACTATTTATTACATTTGAGTATCTCCAATCGCAGAGGTAATTGTGAAGCGTATTTTCCACGAAGTAGATTAAGATATTTTGAAAAAGGCTGCCTCGTTGGTCGAGAGGTTGCAAGAGCTACTGACTGCTGAGCGTGAGGACCTAGGTTTGCCTCTCAGGTTGGGCAAAGTATTATTAAGTTTCTCCATTAGGAATTTCTCAGTACCAACCCGGAATTAGGTTTTATTACATGGGTCTCACAACACAACTGCTGAAATGTTGGTATACATCTCTGCTGACCCCTTTGGCCACTACAAGCGTGATGTTAAAAGCATCGAATGTCGATCTCATAAACTCTCTTTCCACCAAACAATAGTAAGAACGTTTGTTTCTGCTCACGCCTTGAAACCGTTATTTATTGAGACTCATGAATACAAAACAGAGTTTTGGACTTTTTACTTTCCTTTTTTTCTTTCTTTCCTTCTTTATTGTTTGTTCGTTTGTTTATGTTTCCTTGAGGGGCTACTGTTTGCAGTCGAATTATTGAAATAGGTGTTAAGTGCTTTTTACTTACCTATGTAGTTGCAGAGAGGGTTAGGGAACGGACTTTTGACTTACTCCCCGTAAGTTAATCTTGGAATAGTGCTAAAGTGTCCGATCTTGGGAGAAAATACACCAGCTGGTCAGCAGTTCCTTGGTCAGACAACATCATGCGGCTAGGTGGAATGTAGCGTAGAAGAGAGGAGGCTTATTTTCTGTAGGCATAACGATAAAGTATGTATTGTAATTTTGTTCAAATGTTGTTTAAAAAGTTGCTCCAGTGAGTCCAAAATTAATGTTCCTAAACTGGAATTTAAAAAAAAAACCGGATAAAAGCGTCTCGGACTAGGTACCTACAGTGAAGGGTTCCGTAGTTGGGATGAATTTATCCCAAGAACAGTTGAAAAACATGTTTTTCAATACATCGATATCTGTCACGGTCAATTCTCCAACTGGTTTGCAATTGCAAAAATAAATTTTGACGGACAGACATACCGACGGACGGACGAACAACGAAGTGATAATATTAGGGTCCCGTTTTTTTGGAGTAATTCCCCTTTGAACACCTATTTTTAAAGCACCAATCAATATTATGCCGTGGTGCTCAAAAGGGAGCAATAAAAAATATTCAACTTTATTCCCTTTTGAGCACCTCCGGTGCGGTAGCTTCTAGTGATAATATTTATAATTTATTTATAAAAAAAAATATCGATAAAAATCGGTAGTACTTTTATAATCATATTAATTTTAGGAAACTGAGTAGGTAATTATTATTAATATCCTCTTTGATGTACGAAACCTTAAAAGAATTAACAGTCACTCTTTGCTAAATTATCAATAAATTACGATCACCAATACAAAATTATGCCAAGTTTGGTGATCCTAATAAGTTCACCTTTTGCAGTTCATTGTGTAGCTCATATTTAGCAGCAAACATTTAAGGGATGGTAAAATAAAATACCTATTTCATTCTACACGAAGAAACAAGACAAATAATCTTCCGATCGTACCTGAGAAAAGTTTCTACCAATACATAAGTTCGTTCGAGCGAACATTAGCAGTCGTAGATAAAATCCATACTGACACCACAAAAAAGACAGATACAGAAGGTCAGCTCTATACAACGAGTACAAAATTTCACACAAAGTCAATAGAAACATTGACTTTGTGTGATGAACTGAATCACAACGAACGGAACTCATCACTATTACAATAAATATGGCTTAGCATCTGTCAGTTTCATCATCATCATCATCATCATTTCAGCCGAAAGACGTCCACTGCTGGACATAGTCCTCCCCCAAGCACTTCCACTTCGACCGGTTTTCTGTCAGTTTACTCCGTTGAATTAATAATTAGACTGTAGGTAGTCGCTTCCTCGTTGGCGGTGGACCGTACGTATGGAGCTTTCAAACAAATGCCAGTCGCGAGTGCACTTGCGTTCGCAAAATGTGACGTGTGTCATTCTATCAAGGCCCTAATTCACTATGACCACTCAATGATTCCTTACTTCGAAATCACGTCAATTCCTCGCGTCAATCTCGCGTTCATTTCGCGCGGAGAATACGGCCCCTGTTCGCTTGGTGTATGGAGCAAGCCTTCTGTAACTATCTATTCTGTGGTGGCAGGGTGGCATCGAACAACTTGGACGGTGGCATTGGTATTGCCAGTGATTTATGACGTGCCACTTAACTGTGCCAATAAACACGAGTTGTAGGTACCTTATCGACGGAGGGGGGTAGGAGAATTTTGTGATGGAATTTGTTAGGAGGCATGTTTTGCTTTTTTGTTAAAAAGTGGTTTGGAATGTAAAAAGGGGAGGTTATGTCGACAAGTGCATTACATTTATATTTAAAGTTATGAGCCGATATCTGGGGAATTTGTTGCGCCACATTTTCTTTCCAGCTGAAGCACTTGGAAGTGATGAAGGGCGGGCGTTTTGGGGACTACCGACTGTCTTATGTAATTTTGACGTTTAAAAAGTGCTGATTCTCAGTCTAATTTTAATAAATGATTTTGATTTTATTACCACTGGTAGGTTTCAACAGGTTTCAATTAACTAAGCAGGCCGATAATTTTATGTAATTCTTTCTTTTCTTTTTTTAAAAAAAACGTTGCCCCACACTAGGAATTTCTCCTGTATTGTGGGTGCGTTTACAAACATTTAAACTCACATACACAAACAGCCAGACCCGGAACAACTACTTGTAGGTCATACAAATACTTGTTCCGTGCGGGAATCGAACCCGCGACACGCAGTGCAGCAGAATAATTGAATTTATCTGACAGACAGTCTCCATTCATACACTGGTAAACAGGCCCCGAATCCCTCTGTGCATCTGTTTGGTTTTGTAAAGTATTTAAACACACAATATCACGCCTATCCGCCAAAAGTTTACTTACAGCACACCCACATTTCGCTACTAATGTTTAAGTCAGACTCTAAAAAAAAACCCCGAATTCTGTCCGCCTGTTTGGTATTGTAGATTATTTTTGAACGTAAAATACTTTTATTTGTAAGTTCTTCCAAGCATTCTGACCTGACATAATATAATCTTTGACTAGGTTTTGCTCGCTTAGATGTCGGAAATTATCCCACGGGATCGCGCTATCGGGGCAAAAAGTACCCTATGTCCTTCCCCAGGATACCTTCTATCTCCTCGCCAAATTTAATCGAAATCCGTTCAGTGGTTTAGGCGTGAAAAGGTAACATACAGACAGAGAGACAGAGTTACTTTCGAATTTATAATATTTACAAGCTGCCCGGGCAAACGTTGTTTTGCCATATAAAGTATTTCCAGCTGCCCGGCGTACCCTACCCTACTCCTACACTACTCCTACCCTAATCCTACCCTACTCCTACACTACTCCTACCCTACTCCTACACTACTCCTACCCTACTCCTACACTACTCCTACACTACTCCTACACTACTCCTACACTACTCCTACACTACTCCTACCCTACTCCTACACTACTCCTACACTACTCCTACCCTACTCCAAAAAAAAAAAAAACCTATAAACCTCACGGAGCCCGAGACCTTTCCAACGAATGCAAAACCGTGGAAATCGGTTCGTGCGTTCTGGAATTATAGCGTCAGGAAGGAAAACCCGACTTATTTTTATATAGTAGATAGTACGGATTACAAAATAAAATTGCTGGTTTTCCGTACTAAATGGATGTATTGTGGAAAGCCAGAAATTTCAAATAAATAGGATGTGACTGTGGTAAAAGTTATGGTTAAGGTTTCCTATTTAAATGATGGCGTTTTTTTTTGTGGTGTATAATAAAGTATAGATAAATAAACAAAAGTGATTACTTCTGCGAAGTGATAACCTTTACAAAATGTCATTAGGTTCTATTCTCGGTAAAGGTAAAGGGGTAATTTTTTTGCAGCGTTTGACATTAAAAATTACTATATTTACGAATGAACAAGTACCTTGACATTTCTTAGAAATAACATCACATAACATCACGCCTGTACTTCTCGAAGAGAAAGGTAGAGATGTACAGACGCCAGCACACCAAGCTGCTACAATCTGTCAAATTTCTTTAATAGATTTTCAACTTTAACGCTAAGATATAAGGTTGAAGGTTGATTGGGAAATTTTGACAGTTTCGGGTAGCTTGATGTGCTTGCATCTGTACCTTTAGTACATCCACATTTCGCCAGTTATGTTTAAGTCCCATGTAATAGGGGGCAAGCCTATTGCCATCAACCGGACACAAATCCAGACTCCGGGCTGCTACTGAGAAATTCCTGATGGGAAAACTCAATAACACTGCACAACAACAACCTGGGAATCTTTCATTTTTTAACTTATTTTTGTTGCTAGCTGCGCCCCGCGGTACATGTCGTTCCCGTGGGACTATCGGGATAAAAAGGAGCCAATATGTTAATCCAGGGTGTCAGCTACCTCCATACAAAATTTTATCATAATTGGTCCGGCCGTTTGAGCGTGAAGAAGTAACAAACATATAAACACACACACAAACTTTCGCCTTTATAATATTCGTATTAGTGTGATGGGCCCGCTCTTGACCTTGTTCACGCCCCGGAGCCCAAAAGCCTGACAACCAGTCTTACCAAGGAGTATCGTATTACCCAGCAACTAGTGAAGGTCAGATAGGCAGTCGGTCCATGTAAAATACTGGTATTCAGCTGGATAGACCGGAAGCCAACCTCAACATTGTTTAACGTAGAATGATTAACAAAGCCTTCATAACATTATTACTTAATAGGTGTAGCGGTATCTACCACGCCACATGAATACTAACTTCACGCAAAATCCTGCATCTCGCAAGCAGAGTTTACCTCGCAACTAGCATAGATACAACGGCCCGACATGAATCATCGGGCAGTTGCCCGCCAGACACAACACCCGTCTGGTCGGAGGATCCTCCCTTTTCTATAGAGTATGAGTGAACTTTACTCCTTGTTCCTCATACCTCTATATAGGTACCCAACATAATGAGGCACATACACATACAAAGAACTCATTTCAAAAGTCAGTACATGTAAGTAGAAATCGGATTGCCGCACATTCGCGTCGCCTTCCGTACATCGTTAACGTGAAAGCACTATTGTGCCCGACTGTACGCGAGGTTTACAATTTTGATTCAAACATGTCTGAATTTGAATTTGTCGTATGTTACCACAGAAGTCGATTTTTGAGTAATTTGTTTGTGTACAGACGCCAGCACATCAAGCTACCCGAAACTGTCAATTTTTTCCAATCAACATTGAACCTTATACTTCAGCGATAAAGTTGAAAATCTATTAAAGAAATTTGACAGATTTATTTATTTATTTACGCACATAAATGTACAGAGGCGGACTTAATGCTATAGGCAACAACAGATTGTAGTAGGTTGATGTGCTGTCGTCTGTACCTAGGCTAATATGCGTGATATGAATATAATTTATAGCCTTTAACACTCAGGAATAATGTAGCTTTCTACCAGTGTATTTTTTTTATTGGATCTATAGTTGCGGAGATTACCACCTACATACAAACTTAAAAACAAACAAATTTTACCTTATAATAAGTATAAGTATAGATATGTAACTAACAGAAGATCAGAATTTTACCAAAATAATAGTTAAGATTTGAATAGTATTTGTAATATTTTTTTTAAACTTCATAAAGATCTTAATACTTAAAATAAAGAGCTTTCATATTTTACTTTATTAATAAATTACCGTCGTTATTTCATAAAAGATCAATTCAAAACTTAATGTGGTAATATAAGGTTTCAATGGCAACACCTGGGTTTTAATCTTTTAGAACTTCAAAGTTCTAAACAAGAACATTAGAACAATTTATAGTAGTCGCTTAGATAACCCCATTTTAAAATAAAATCAGCTGGGGATATTTTCGTCTTCTTTTTTTTACCTACGTATTCTTTTTTTACATCGTCCTCACGTTATAATTATGAATTCAAAAGTAATGATATAACCAATATTTTTGTAAAATATAATTTTAAAAGAGTGTCCATGGAGTTTCTTGCCCGTTCTTGTCCATAGGTACCTACTACGCTTTGCAATGGGCAACTAGTTTCATAATTATCTTCTGACTGACTGACTTCTTGACAATTCAAAAGTACCTGAAATAAATGCTTTGAGTTTGAGTTTTTCATTTGATTAAGTCATTATTCTAATGCAACGGTAACGAAGGCATTTATCTGAATTTTAGTTGTAATATCAATCTATTACAACGTGGCAGTGGCAGTGGGCTGGCTAAGTTTGTCGTAGGGCCGATGGCTGGTGAAGCACACGAGTCCAGGGCCTCAAGACTGCTATTACAATAGTGTCAGAAGGCGTACAATAGTACGCCTTATCTTCAGTTTTGGGATGGCTCTGAAACAAATATGTTCTAGAGCCATCCCAAAACTGCAAATCCTTTCAGATTTTTCTAAGCTACAACAAAGGTGCTTCAAAGATTTAAGCTTATGGAGGAAACCTGAAATGAATATAATATAATAATTCTAACAAAAATTACTTAATACGATTATAATAATAATAATAACCACGGTTACCCATGCACAAAAAAAATAGGGCGTTGGTGTGTGCCTTGGACTCGCAGCTCAAGAATTTCTTCGAGAGCAGCGAGGATCTCGTTGATACACATTCGATCTTGTACTGTGCGGCTGTGGCGGCATGTCGTTTAGCTAACGTCAAATTTCCATGTTGTGACGGAGCTATTCGACCAAAACCAGCCGTACCAGCCTGGCAGCGCAGGATCGAACGTCGTATCGATGGGGCCAGGGTACTCATCGGCAAACTATACTGCTTCAGGGAGGGCAATACACGACCACGTGTGATGCGCTTTGTAAGGCGGGCATTCTCGGGGACTGGAATCAGCCCTCGAGAATACATGTCCCGTGTCACAGAGCGCATCGACTTCCTGAAGCAGAAAGTTTGTGCATGGGCGAGCCGCATTCGGCGGTATAAGCGGCGGGTTGATCGATACACGCAGAATCGCATGTTCCAGAGCGATGAAAGGTGGGTGTATAGAGCTTGGGAGCGACCTGAACAAAATGTGACAGATGTATGCCGTCCGGATGATGCCGCCACAAGTGCATTCTGGTGCAGCATCTGGTCGGTACCCGTCTGTCACACTGAGGCTGACTGGATGCAGGATGTCGAGCGAGTGTGTGAGTCTGTACCAGAAATGGAAACAATCCTAATTACGCCATCAGACGTGGCCAGAGCGGTCCGTCCGTTACCGAATTGGAAATCACCGGGACCGGACGGACTGCATAATTTTTGGCTGAAATGGCTAATTAGTTCACACACTTGCCTGGCATCTCAGTTCCAGTCATCCTTAGAGTCTGGGTCGCTACCACAGTTTCTAACAACAGGCGTTACCCACCTGCTCCATAAATCAGGTAGTCCCGCGGAACCCAAGAATTATAGACCGATCACGTGTTTGTCGACGGTTTATAAACTTCTTACATCCATTTTGAGAGCGAAAATTAATACACACATTGAGAGTAACTCGATTATGTCTGCCTCTCAAAATGGATGTAGGAATGGGTCCCGCGGTACTAAGGAGCTACTCCTCATAGACATGGCCATTAGCCAACAGGTTCGTCGATCTCGCAAGGATCTGTCGACATGTTGGATAGATTACAAGAAGGCCTACGACTCGGTGCCACATTCATGGCTCATGAGGGTGCTGGAGTTGTACAAGATAGATGCAACTCTACGCACCTTCCTTGAGTCATGTATGAGGCAATGGAAGACGGTCCTTCGTTATCCAGGATGTCGACAGATCCAGGGGAATGATGAGCCTGTATGGATTAAACGCGGAATATTTCAGGGCGACAGTTTGAGTCCACTTTGGTTTTGCTTAGCCCTGAATCCTCTAAGTACAATACTGGAGGATTCAGGTCTAGGCTATCGGTTGAAGAGAGGTGGTCAGGTCATATCTCACCTCCTTTACATGGATGATTTAAAACTCTTTGCCCCCAACAAATTGCGTCTGATGGAGCTACTGAAGGTAACTGAAACTTTCAGTAGCGCCATCAGGATGGAATTTGGTGTGGACAAATGTGCAGTCATGCATGTAAAGCGAGGGGAGATTATGGAATCCGAGGGAATTCAACTCTCCGATTCCATAAGCCTCAGATCCCTCTCCTCATCCGAAAGCTATAAGTATTTGGGTATGTCGGAAGCGTTAGGCATCAACGATGCTGACATGAAGCAATCGTTGAAGGAGCGCTTCTTTTGTCGCCTGAAGAAGGTATTAAATAGTCTTCTTTCGGGCGGAAATAAGGTGCGCGCCTTCAATGGTTGGGTCATGCCGGTTTTAATGTACTCTTTCGGCATACTCAAATGGACTCAGACCGAACTCGACGCCCTGGATAGAAGAGTCCGTACACTACTGACCACAAACCGGATGCATCACCCACGATCATCGGTGATGAGACTGTATATCCCGCGGAAGTGCGGGGGGCGAGGCTTTTTAAATGCGAAGACCCTCCACAACCGCGAGGTGTGCAGTCTCAGGGAATATTTTTTAAAAGCCGAAGTGGGTATGCACCGTGATGTGGTCGCAGTGGACAAGGGGCTCACCCCGCTCTCCATGGCTAAAGAGAACTGGCGCAAACCTGTAGTACTTTCTACTGATTACCGCAAGAAGGTATGGCAAAGCAAGGAGCTTCACGGGCGCTTCTACCGGGCTCTTCATGAGCCTGGTGTAGACTTCTTAGCGTCCGTATCCTGGCTACGTTTTGGTGACCTTTTCGGGGAAACTGAAGGTTTTGTCTGTGCAATTATGGACGAAGTTATCTTAACGAATAACTACCGGAGACATATTATGAAGGACGGGACGGTTGACGTGTGTCGGGCATGCCACCGTCCGGGTGAGTCTATCAGACATATTATCTCTGGTTGTTCTCGTCTGGCTAACGGCGAGTACTTGCACAGGCATAACCAAGTAGCTAGGATTTATTCACCAGCAACTTGCTTTGAAATATAAACTTGTGGATTCTGAGGTACCGTACTACAAGTATGTGCCCGACCCAGTTCTTGAAAATGACCATGTCACATTGTACTGGGATCGGTCTATCATTACTGACAGGACTATTGTTGCCAATAAGCCTGATATAGTGGTGATAGACCGATTAGCGCGCCGCACAATGATTGTCGATGTTACCATTCCACATGACGGGAACCTCGTGAAAGCTGAGAAAGAGAAACAAATTAAATATCTCGACTTAGCTCACGAGGTTGTTCACATGTGGAATGTGAGCTCGGCTATCATTGTGCCGATTGTCGTATCGGCCAATGGACTGATAGCCGAAAGCCTCGATCAACATCTATCGAGGCTCTCGTTAGGCGGTTGGATCAAGGGCCTGATTCAGAAGGCAGTACTCCTTGATACGGCTCGCATTGTGAGGAGGTTCCTGTCTCTGGAGCCCTAACCACCGGTAGCTTGGACCCTGCTCCCGACACCGGCGGACAACTATTTTTTTATATTTTTAAATGTTTTTTATACTTAATTTTATTTATTAAGAAATATTTAAAAATACAATAAAATAAGATTTATGTAAATGAATAAAGGAGATAATAATAATAATATTTTATTTGCATAAAACATGGTATACAAGATGGTAATATAAATACACTGGTAGGTCCTACATGTTTTGCTTCATGAATATAAGCGTGCAAATTTACATACATGACAACAACATACAACCACTCCTTGACACTATAAAAGCTATTAGCTGATAACCATTTATATAATTTACTTTTGAACAATCTTATATTTAATATTTTAAATTCCTCTGGTATCTTATTGAATATCCGGACACACATAAACATGCAGCTTTTGTTATATTTTGCAAGCCTAGGTAAAACATCTAACGCGAGCGAATTTTAATCTACCACTACTTTTTTCAGTAGAAATACGTATTAAATACGTTACATTGAACAATAAATTAACTTAGTAAAAATAGTTATAAAATGGCTAGAGTAAGCCTATTATAAAGTCTAATCCTGTTAAACAAAAATGTAAACACATCCATACATTTTTTTTAATAAATAATGTATGGTAATCATGCACATAACACATAAATTCTAAATTAAAAATCTACTTTCAATAGCTTTGACTTAAACCCAGTTTTTGTTTCATGTGCTCAACACGGAGTAGGTATTGAATTTTCATATATTTTTACCTATGGCTTTATCGACAGTCAAAAGTATCGACTCGATAAAATCCCGGGGAAAAATCGCATGCCCCCTCACTATTCCTTATATAATGCTGCTTAAGAATCTCATGGCGTTTAATGCATTCTGCCTTCTTGTAAACAGATTATAATTTGTTTTTGCTCCTCTCCTGACTCCATCTGAATCCCGGGGAGCTTTGTCTTCTTTTGTCACTGGCTCAACATTATTTGTAGTGTTGTACTTTTGTATTTTCCTGTCTAGACTGATTTTTTTTTGGTTTCTTTTTAAAAAGGGTTTGTCATGCAGATGTGTAGTACCGATGTCGTAACATTAGGACAAAACCCTTTATTCGTAAGTTAAGGTGCAGTCAACAAACGAGATAAGTATGCAGGATCGTCGGATATAGTTGAAGTTTAGTAAGAAACCGATGGATGTTCTCGAATAAAATTTAATGTTATTCATAGAAAACAAACAGCTAATTTATCAGTTGGTCCTACGTATAAAAAATAAGCTTTTTCATTGGTTCCTGTAATGCAAATCCTGGACGGAGGGATTTTTCAGAACATGTTGTGTAAATTTCTCAGGCGACGCAAAGGCCCCGCTGCGCTCGCGACTCGAGTCGCGTGTCGCGCCTGTTTGATAGCCTTTATACTCGTAATGATCGAAAAACATTTCCAACAAAATTATATTTTTTGGGAAACATCGAGATATTTATCCAATATTTACTTTTTTATTTTATTTATGATCTACCTACTTTTTTATTTGATTTACGTGAAATTTATTTGTATTAAACAGCGAATATTTAATATTTGCGTTATCCCGTACAGGTTTCGAAATCACCAGTGTAAAAAAATCTCCACAGTTATTTTCACATATTCAAACTTAAAAATTGGGAATTAAAAGAAAATACGAACGCGAATCAACAATTCCCACTCCTATAAAGAGTCCGTAAAAAACGCAGCTTTTCGAAATAAACAAGAACAAATAAACTATACAGACTCAAAAGAACATTCGCTCTCTTCAGAATCCAGCTGAAAACTGTTTTTATGACTTAAACTTTTGCAAATCAAAACTCTTGCAGAGCTTCCTTATCTTTTCATCTTATTTTCTTTCTCTCCTTTACCAGCTCCGTTGCAGGGCAAAGTTAATTCTCTTATTAATAAAACATTCAAACCTTTAAACTGCGTTTTTATTCAGTCGGGTAATGTTTCCGCTCCGTATAGCGTTCTATTTGGATGATATAACCCGGGTAATTTGAGATGTCTTTTTATTTTTACTGTCTTGCATTCTTTGCGTTTGCATTTTTGTGTCAGAAAACACTACAAAGGAGAGTGGTTTTGTGATAACAAGAATTGCTGGTTTCGCTAACAGTGTAACGTTAAATAAAATACTGTTTGCGGGTATTTTTTCTAAGAAATAAGGGGTTGCTTCATGCTTGATATCGTTGCTTGTAAGCCCCTTAATAAACTCCGTGTTACAGGAAAATCTAGCAGTTAATGGTGTAAACGATAAACCAGGGAAAGGCAGGGATTCAGTTTTGGTGCGCGTCGCGGCCTCTCATGTGAAGTGGCTCTCGCTTTAGTGTCTACATATTGACGGTACGCTGCCGCGCTGGTTCACAAACACGAGGCCCAGTATCGGCAGTTGAAGTTTATATGTCATGACTGGTATTTAGGTAAACGGAGGAAAGAATTTTAAAAATGATACCTAAATGGGAAGGTAAACATGTTTAAAGGGAACGTAAAAAGTGAGAACGATACGTAAATAAGCTGTAGGTAATAAGCTTACGTTTTATTTAATGTAATATTTATTTATTGGACTCATGGAAAGAAAGAAAGAAAATATTTTTATTTGCGGTTAGACTGGAAGCTGATTCCAGCATAGTTGGGAAAAGGCTAGGCAGATTGATTTTATACGTGTTAAAATTTAACATTTAGAAAGAAAACAAGTTTATTCGTGGTAAAAATGACAGAGATAGAACAAAAACACAGAAAAGAACAAGTTGGAGGAAAATATGCGTCACATCTACGCAAAACGGCCATCGCTCAGCATAATGCTGGCCGAGCCCGAGCCCGACAAATAATTAATAAAAAACTGGCCATAAAAAACTGGCCAAGTGCGAGTCGGACTCGCACACGAAGGGTTCCGTACCACAACGCAAAAACGCCGAAAAAAACGCGTTTGTTGTATGGACGCCCCCCTTAAATATTTATTTTATTCTGTTTTTAGTATTTGTTGATAAAGCGGCAACAGAAATACATCATCTGTGAAAATTTCAACTGTCTAGCTATCACGGTTCATGAGATACTAACCTGTTTTGACAGACTGACAGACAGACGCACAGTGAAGTCTTAGTAATAGGGCCCCGTTTTTACCCTTTGGGTACGGAACCCTAAAAAATGGTTACATGTATGACTGACTTTAAATTCTTCTTGGAATTCGTACAAGTACTGTATACTTGAAAGAAGTCCCTCAAACCTAATCTCCTTAACAAAAGCAAGGAACACAATAATTTGTACAACAAAATAAACAAAAACCATTTTACTTTCGTTACAAGAGTGTCTTTGAAAATAAACCTATTAGTTTAAGTTAAATACGAAAATTATCTAATTTCTTACTCACAGTTGAAAACGAAGAGAAATTACGTTTTCTAAGACAATTAATGTTTCTGTTTAAAGGCGAGTTCACATTAGAGCAACTCTATGAACAGGCACTGACTTGTAACGAGTACTTTTGGCGAATATTATGCTTTCATACATGAACTCACGACTTCTCATGGGGGTATGTAGAAACAACAGAACACCACCTGATACAATTCTTACATATTAGTGTTCATAAACACGAATGTCACGCGTCAACGACTGAGGCAACAGCGATTTGCCATCATAAAAACCGGTCAAGTGCAAGTCGGGCTCGCACAACGAGTAAAAAACAAATTGTACTACAAACTGTTTACGGTTTTCGCATTTTTCCATTACTTGTGCTTTTCACGCCAAATTTCATAATTCTATAGGTCAACGGGAAGCCAACTTTTACTATGGGACCAAACCTGAAATCGCCAAAAAAAAAACAGGTGTTGCCTACATTTTGACGAGTTATACGGTATAACTCGTCAAAATGTGTATATCGGTTTTGATTCCCTTGCGAGTGCCAAAATATGCGGAATAATCGGAACATAAACGCCCGTATCTTTTGATTGCGATGACTTAGAAGTTTGATTTTTTCACTGCTTCAAGAGATTGCAGCGTTGAGTGTTTGATATTAATTTCAACTCGATAACTCCAGGGATTCCTGAGAAAATGGGTCTTGACAGACGGGCAGACAGACGGACCACGAAGTGATCTTATAAGGGTTCCGTATTTCCTTTTGAGGTACGGAACCCTAAAAACATTTCATTGACGCCATTCACCGGTAAGTTGCGGACGATATGTGGCAGCCACCGCTCTTGTAAGAAACCGTATCTTTACAAGATAATGCGGTTTATCAGCGCCTTTACTCTACAGAGAAATGCTCTAATGTGAACTCACCTTTACAAAACGGATAGGTATCATTCGATGTTGCTAACTCACAGACGGAGATACTCGTAAATTGCAAACTTGTTTCAACGAGACGTCTTAGAACGGGCTCCTGAACTAGTTGCCAAATGGGTAGCTACTATATTTTTAAAGGAACATCACGTTTTCCGCGAAATACGGTGGAGTACGGAAGATTCTAGAGTTAGAGGCAGGTTGGTACTGTTTATGGGTACGTGATGTTTTATAGAAGCGGTGAACCCAGATAAAAAATATTCTGGGGCAAATTACTGAGGACAACAAAGAATTTGGAAATGCTCGGTCGAATTACATAGGACCACAAACAATTTGGGAAGACTGATGTAACATTTCCTGGCAATACTGATATTATCTTGCGGCGCGTACGTGTTCCACGCGCGCCTCAAAGAGATGTCAGCATTAATTAAGGGGCACGTTAGGGCCGAAGCCTCGGTCAGCGGGATTGTCCGAAAGGGTCACCGCTGGCCCGGAACATAAAGGGCTAAGGAAGGAACACGGGTGGGTTTTAGTCAGTAAGAGTCTGACACTCCCTTCCGCTCCACCCAGAGCGGGAGGGGTCATTTTTGATGATTTCACATCCGCAAAAAAAATTAAAAAAAAAACTGGCCAAGTGCGAGTCGGACTCGCACACGAAGGGTTCCGTACCACAAGGCAAAAACATCGAAAAAAAACACGTTTGTTGTATGGGAGCCCCCCTTAAATATTTATTTTATTTTGTTTTTAGTATTTGTTGTTATAGCGGCAACAGAAATACATAATTTTTGAAAATTTCAACTGTCTAGCTATCGCGGTTCTTGAGATACAGCCTGGTGACAGACAGACGGACGGACGGACGGACAGACAGCAAAGTCTTAGTAATAGGGTTCCGTTTTTACCCTTTGGGTACGGAACCCTAAAAATAGCTTTTATCCGCGGGTTCGCCTGAGTGGCTGTCGAAAATTATCCCACGAAACCTACTGCCGGTATAAAAAATATCCTATAATATAACCTAACCCGTGTCATAGTGTGTCTACCTGTATGGAAAAAACCGAAATCATCCGTTCAGCTGTTAAGGCGTGAAAAGGTACACACGCCAGCACATCAAGCTGCTACAATCTGTCAAATTTCTTTAAGGGGGAAGCTATAAGGTGGCCCGCGACATTCAAATTTTCTTACGTTTTTCAGACCATGTAATCCCCAAATGTCAAGATTTCATGAAATAGTCATTCTTGGGGATTACATGGTCTTAGAGAGTTGTGTTGATGACTTTAATGATTATAATTCTGTAAATACATATTTGTTACGGCCGCGAATCATATTTTAATCATCGTACAACTTAATACTGACCAGCAAATTGCAAAAAACCTAAAAAAAATTGAATTTCGCGGGCTACCCTGGCGCTTTCACCTTAATAGATTTTCAACTTTATCGCTTAAACATAAGGTTTAAAGTTGATTGGATTTTTTTTACAGTTTCGGGTAGCTTGCTGTGCTGGCGTCTGTATCTACCAAGACAGAGTCACTTTCGCATTTATAGTAATATTATGGATTCGTGAAGAGAGGAAGAACGATGAAAATTGTTCATAATATTGTTTTCGTGTAAGGTGAAAGGTGTTTTCGTCTACTAAAGCGCTTTTGAACAGTTGAGACTGAGACATACCTATTAATACGAACAGTCTTAAAAATACGGGAATATATTTATTTAATTTTAAACTTTTCGCACACAAAAAAGGTACAAAGGCGGACTTAATGCCTTAGGCATTCTCTACCAGTCAACCAAGGGTGGTGAAGAGATTATATGGGACCAAAATTGAAATCATAAAAAAAAATCTGCTGTTTAGTACATTTTGACGAGTTATGTGAGCATAAATGATTTGGTTTTCGCTATTTCAGCTTGGGTCCCTTAGTAAAAGTTGTTCATAATGATGACTACAATGACCCCTTAAGAGATTTTGCGCATGTAACATTACACCTTGTATATCCATTTTCCCAACATCTTCGACTACTTTTTTTTTTATGTCAAATTCATGAAAGGTCCCAGGAGGGAGGGAGCCCGGAATAATATTGTTTGCTAAAGCGGTACCTACCTAAGAACGCTAAAAGTGTTTTCGATGATAAAGCAATTCTGAACGTTCAACACTAATAGCTATCTGACCGGCTAAGTAGTCAGAAGTTTTTCAAGGTTCTTATAGAAAATGAGGTTGTTATTGAAAAGCTGTTAGTGAAAAAATATGATGGAAATTGAATGGGAAAACTACCGTAAATGAAAGTAACAGAAGTTGATGAGAACTAACTTTGAAATAATCTTGAACATAAACAATCGTAATATCCGCCTATTATTGATCCACTAAAGGGCAAATGCGTCTTCTTAAACAGAGAAGGCACGGGTCAAGACGGGTTGGCGGTTTCAGACTTATATTAACTACTAGCTGCGCCCCGCGGTTTCACCCGCATAAAACTCAATCACGTGAGAATATCGGGATAAAAAGTAGCCTATATGTTAATCTAAAGTGTCAGCTACCTCCATACAAAATTTTATCAAAATTGGTCCAGCCGTTTGAGCGTGAAGAAGTAACAAACATATAAACACACACGCTCACAAACTTTCGCCTTTATAATATTAGTGTGAGAAGTCCAAATTAATAAAATCAATATTCCCTGTTAATACATCCATACTAATATTATAAATTCGAAAGTAACTTTGTCGGTCTGTCACCGTTACCTTTCCACGCCTAAACCACTGAACGGATTTTGATAAAATTTGCCAGTGAGATATATTGCATCCCGGGGAAGAACATAGGATAGTTTTTACTCCGACATTCCCACTTGATCGACACTTATGCGGGTGAAACCGCAGGGCTCTGCTAGTTATTTATAAACCATAAATGATATTCCAAGCCAGCCCATTTGTCTTAATAATCTCAAAACAATGAACACTTAACATATATCCCCCATTTTTTCCCTCCACATGTTAAAACTCTCCCTTATTCCCCCCTAATCCAGACGACGTGACCAGCCTTACTCCGGGCTTTGTAGAGAATCTACAAATTATGCGGAATGTAACTCTGTCCTCATCCGAGCCTTCCGAGGCATGTGGGGGGGACTGCGAAGTTCCCCGATTTGTCCCCGAGCAAGGATGAAGAGTTGTACCTAATGTGAATAGTTACTCCGGATAGTAGTGACTTGAACAAGTCGTCTCGGATTTGAGGGGATTTAAATTTTGTATAGGATTACTCTCATAGCCGTTTTCAGGGTTAGTTCTGACATTTACTGTAGGTTGTAATATAACTATTAAGCCATACATTTTGAGATCTTAATAATTGGTGCATAATCAGCCTATAATGTTCCCACTGCTGGGACTCAGGCCATCTCTCGGCGAGAGGGATTGGGCCGTAATCCACCACGCGGGACCAGTTCGGGTCGGTAGTAGTCACCTGTCTTCGTAGCATGGTTCCTCACGATGTTTTCCTTCACCGTTTCGAGAGCATTGGTGATGAAATAATACACAAAGTAAAGCGCCTGTCAGAGTTCGAACATACGACCTATCTCGTAAGTCGCGGTCGTTACTTCTGGGCCACCACTGCTTCTTTTAATAATTGGTGAGTAAGATTATTTTGATAATATTTGTTCCCACGGGAGGACTTCCTCGTTGGTTTAGTGGCCGCAAGCGCTACTGCTGAGCAGGAGGTCTTAGGTATGATTCCCAGTTCGGGAAAAGTGTTATTGGGTTTTTGAAAAGTGTTATTGGGTTGAAATTCACCCGTCTTGAGCAAGCGTGGTGATCAATACTCGTGTCTTCTCTGTATGAGAAGAGGTCTTTGCCCAGCAGTGGGACAATAATAGACTGCTATTATTATTTACTTGATAGAACGAAGCAAGCTTTGACTACCAATCACGCGATTGTTAGATAAATATTCGATGAATTTCTATGTCCAATAAAATGGAATGAATAAACTAACAATGCCGCGTCGATATGTCTGTGGTTTGGATATATTGCCTATCAAATGTTTTGATTGAATCCACACTTTCATAATAAAATTGGATGTGCTGTACCACACAAACTAGAATCCAGATAAGTAACAAAAAACGGAACACCTATTATTATTCAAACGATATAAATAACTACTACCGGCTGTCATTCATTGATCTTTGACGATAGTTACGGGTCGTCAGAAGCCCGAAAGTCTGACAACCAGTCTTATCAATGAGTATCTTACTACCCATTGACAGGGTTGTGGTTGCCAGATAGGCGACCCAAGAACTATGGAAGAACTATGACCCCTGCCTGATCAATGTTATATACATACATACACAGATAAAATGGCAGGGGGTGACTTGCACACACAATAATGGGGCCCCGGAAACGGTCGCTAGCACATAGTGACGTAGCAACAAGGGGGCAACATGTCCTGAGGTGCTTATTATTATTGTTATTAGCCTCAAAAAAAGGCAAAGGCCTCCCTACTCTCTTTCCACTTCTTTCTGTTCAAAGCTGCTAAGGACCAGTTCATGATGAAGGAGTCCAGCTCATCCCGCCATCTCCATCTGGGCCTGCGACGATGTCGTTTGCCATTAAGAGGGACCCATTGGGTCGTAAATTTGGCCCATTATTCGTCTGACATGCGGCAGATGTGTCCAGCCCAGTTCCATTTTAGCGTGGCAGCTTTCCAAGTGACATCAGTTATCTTTGTGATGGAACGGATGGTCGTAGACGAGACATGACTTCTAAAAAAACTGATATTCCACAAGCCCAGTCTAAGTTTTGAACTATTTCAGTCTCTTTTGAGTTACATTGCACAATGGCCGCGCAAGTTCTGACGTCATAGTTGCTAGGTCACCTACCGGGGCACAATCAAGCTAGAATAAAATATGCATGCAGTTTTACTCGCTTTTTGTGAAGAGCTTGACGTGTATGTTCGGTTTTGTCGGTTTAAATATTGTCGTTGGAGTACATGACATAACATAGAATACACTCACGCGTTCTTCCCATGTGGGTAGGCAGAAACTACAGAACTCCATCTGCTACGATCCTTAAATACTCCATTTGTTTCGTTTACTTTCATACATTTATTTATTTATTAGCTGCGCCCCGTGGTTTCACCCGCGTAAATGTTGATCCCGTGGGAATATCGGGATAAAAAGCAGCCTATATGTTAATCCAGCGTGTCAGCTACCTCCATACAAAATTTTATCAAAGTTGGTCCAGCCGTTTGAGCGTGAAGAAGTAACAAACATATAAACACACCCCCACCCTCACACTCACAAACTTTCGCCTTTATAATATTAGTGTGATTAAACTTACACACACTATCTTTACAGAATGACCCCAATACAATAGTGGTTTGCAAAAACATAGGTACCTACTAAATAAAATGAAAGATCAACTTACGGCTAATACTTAAAAATCTAAGGGTAGTATTTAAACGAGTGACTGTAAGTTAAAGTTTTAAGTGACAAAAACAATTAATTTACGTTACTTATAGTATTAAAAGTGAGCGACTGACTGCGAGTGACGAGAAATCAACAGAACAGCAACTTACAAACATTAATTTGAGTTACTTAAAATACACGCACTGGTCAAAGACTTTCGTCTTGAGACACTGCGGTATGTGAGACGAGAAGATATTGCGTAGCTTCCCGAACGCTGCCCAGCCGAGTCGGATTCGACGATTGACCTATTTCTCGAAGTTAGACCTACTTTACGCGTGCGTGTTGCCAGTGATGACTTATGGCACTGAAACGTGGTCGCTCACAATGGGCCTTATAAGAAGGCTAAAAGTCACCCAAAGGGCAATGGAGAGGGCTATGCTTGGAGTTTCCCTGCGTGATCGAATCAGGAATGAGCAGATACGCAGGAGAACCAAGGTAACCGACGTAGCCCGAAGAATTGCCAAACTTAATGGCGACCGCGTACAGTCACGAGCTTAAGTATGTATACACTTGGCTTTATTCAAAGGCGATTTTCTCCTTTATTTTTAAATGAAATTTTATATTATTAGAAACATAGTATTTTCTAACTTACAGGTTTATGTAGTGTCGTATTTCAACGTTGCATTCGTTATTTCGTGATAAAAAACGCAATTTAAAGTTGCCAAGTGTTGACATATTAGTGCTCGTGACTGTACAGGAAGACGTAGCGTTGGAAGGCCTCCCACAAGGTGGTCCGATCCGGTCCGACCTTGTGAAGGCCGCAGGAACCCGTTGGATTATTTTTTTTTATTTTTTTTTTCGGATGGGAAATCATCAAATGACCCCTCCCGCTCTGGGTGGAGCGGAAGGGAGTGTCAGACTCTTACTGACTAAAACCCACCCGTGTTCCATCCTTAGCCCTTTATGTTCCGGGCCAGCGGTAACCCTTTCGGACAATCCCGCTGACCCGGCAGGCTTTGGCCCTATGGGGCCCCTCCTCGATGCTGTCATCTCTTTGAGGCGCGCGTGGAACACGTACGCGCCGTCCGGCACGGGCCTGGCTACCCATTACTCTCCGCCCGCAGGCCGTTGGATGCGAGAAGCGCAGAACCAGTCGAATAAAGATACATGCAACCTAAAGATAGATTATTACATGATCATAGATCCCTCTAAACCCCACTTATACACGCAACAACCTCAAATAGTCAGCATACTGAGAAGTAACGGGTCCAAAATTTTTTATTCTGAGAGAAACAAATTCATCCATTTATAACAGCAAGGTGAGTCAGGACAAATGAGATATTCTAGCGATATTTCAAGTAAATCTTGCTTATGTTGTCGCTACAAGTCTTGATGTTATGTTCATGAATACGTTAGGTACAGGTGCTTGTATGTAAATAATGTGTTTAGAGTTATCTCTTTATAGAAGCTAGATGTAGGTAGGTATTACAGATTATGTCGTTATATCAGTGTTATTGGGTTTTTCTATCTAGAATTTATCAGCAGCACCCTTTTTTTTGTGGATGGGAAATCATCAAATGACCCCTCCCGCTCTGGGTGGAGCGGAAGGGAGTGTCAGACTCTTACTGGCTAAAACCCACCCGTGTTCCTTCCTTAGACCTTTATGTTCCGGGCCAGCGGTAATCCTTTCGGACAATCCCGCTGACCCGGCATCAGTAGCACCCTGGAGTCTGAATTTGTGCCCGGTTGATGGCGATAGGTTGTCTCAGACTGCGCTACAACACCCTGTCCTCCACCTTCCGCATCCAGTCTGTCCCAGCTTACTTCTTTAGGTCGTCTGTCCATCTAGCTGGGGGGCGTCCCACACTTGCCGATACCCATTATTTATCTAAATATATAAAATTCAAAGTCCTGACTGACTGACTGATATATCAACGCACAGCCTAAACCGCTGGTCCTAGAGACATGAAATTTGGAGGGTGTGTTCTTTGTGAAGAGTAGGTATCCAATAAGAAAGGGTTTTTCGAAATTCCACCTCTAAGAGGGTGAAATTTCACGCGAACGAAGTCGCGGGCATAAGCTAGTAGATACATAAAGTTCACAAAAGTCAACTAGATTAGACCTATAAATTCTACCTTAGCCTCGAATGCACTGTTTATTTCCATTTACACCCATAAAAAGCCCGGACCAGAGCCCACTATACATTACAACATGGAATCCATTTCGGAGACGTTGTTTTTTAATTGGCCAGCGCAGATCACGATTGGCAGAGTTCCCGGTGACGTCACCGGGGTCAGAGGGTCAGAGACCAGCCATAATATGGGACAGTTCGGTCATTCCGTTTTGGATTTATTCCAAACATTGGGTAGGCAATCTCTTTGATAGTGCTGACTCGTCTTTGAATGGATGGAATTAATGGTTGTTGTTGTTTAAAGGCTTTGCTGATGGAACTGGTATTCAGAATGAAGCTACTGCCCATGGTTCTTCAGAGAGCAGTGGTGGCCCAGTGGTATCGGCCGCGACTTACGAGTTGTAGGTCAAAGGTTCGAACCCAGACAGGCGCTTTACTCTGTGTAAATTATTTCATCACCACTGCTCTCAAAACGGTGAAGGAAAACATCGTGAGGAAACCGACATTCTAGAACCAAAAATTCGAAGACATGTGACATCTACCAACCCGCACTGGGCCCGCGTGGTGGATTACGGCCCACTCCCTCTCACAGAGAGGAGGCCTGTATCCCAGCAGTGGGAACATTGTAAGCTGATTATGATGATGACGGTTCTTCAAAGTTAGAAGCCCGAAGCTCAGCGACTGGGTTGTGGACATGGAGGTTAGATAGACAGTTGCTCCATGTAAAATACTGAAATTCCGCTGCATCCGGTTAGCCTGTCAGGCGACCCCAATATAGTTAAGAAAAAAAAAAGAAAAAGCGAAGAAAGAAGAAAGAGTATTCTATTCTATTGATTTAAGTAAAACTTGACCCATGAAAACTGACCTTGAAGACTCCGTTTGCAAAAATTAAGACCTCTGTAATCCTTACAACTGTAAACCTCACCAAAGTTTGTTTTAAACATAAAACAATGACCAACACAAAAACAATCAAAACACATAATAACCATTGAATAACAACGAAACAAACTTGCACACAGTTGTACAACTAAAATGAAGCATTTCTGCTTACTAAGCATGCCAAATGGAAACTAGTTAACACAAATGCAAGGAACCACCAACTACTTGCACAAGTACTTAGTTTTCTTAATTGCTTCTAAGACAAAGACTCTTCACACATGGGTAGGACAGGCGACGTATAGTCTGACTTGTTGAACTTGCAAGTACTTGCATGAACTTGCAGCAAGTTTTGGGAATAAAGGCTGAAGTGACGTGGCAGTTTAGGGATGTTGAATGACGCTTCGGATCGTTGTGAAATGATGAAGGAGACGAATTATATCAGAATATTAATTTCATGCTATTTTGACATCTACTACTTACAACTACTACTTACAATCAAATAGAGGAATTAACTTGACTGTCTCATTCAAAATCAAAATCCTTACTATATAATATTGTAAATTCGAAAGTAACTCTGTCTGTCTGTATGTTACCTTTTCATGCCTAAACCACTGAACGGATCCAGGGTGCCAGCTACTTCCATACAAAATTTTATCAAAATTGGTTCAGCCATTTGAGCGTTAAGAAGTAACAAACATATAAACACACACACACACACCCCCTCACAAACTTTCGCCTTTATAATATTAGTGTGATGTTACTTCAAACAATAACAAGCCATCCTCAATTCTTAGAAGCAATCCAATTGGAACGTCTGTAGCACACTTGCGCAAGTCACTTGCAGAGTAAGCGTAGATACCATTGATGTTAGTGCGGCTTTCCTTATGTGCGCCGCGTGCAAATTGTTAGTAACTTTGATTATCAGGCATAAAATGGGGTTGTTCATAAGTAGGCTTGTTTGAATGTGTGTGGTTATTGTAACTAATTTTCTACGTAAATTGTCACTATTAAGTTCGTTAAAGCACTAAAAATCAGCAGTTCCCTACATTTATGTTTGTATAACTCGTCAAAATGTAGGGAACAGCTGATTTTTTTTCGCGATTTCAGGTTTGGTCCCATAGTAAAAGTTGTTCATAATGATGAGTACAATGACCTCTTAAGAGATTGTTAATGTTTTACCAATAAACCTGTATAAGTGAGGATAGAGAGATAGAAGCTTAGTTTAAAGATAATCGCAATAGAGTGAACCGCAGTTAGTGATACCGTTGTACCGCCAGCACATCAAGCTACCCGAAACTGTAAAATTTTCCCAATCAACTTTGAACCTTATGCTTAAGCGATAAAGTTGAAAATCTATTAAAGAAATTTGACAGATTGTAGTAGTTTGATGTACAAAACTTGACAGTCAATGCAATTTTTTTGTGTCAATGTACAGCGCGTACCAGCGGAAGGTTTTGTGTGGGTCAAATGAGAATAAGGGCCGCAAGTAGGTCATCAATATAATTAATTAATTTCATAATAATGATTGCCAAGATGAACATTTTGCTAAGCTAAAACAGAAATTACCACTCTAGAGTGAATTAATAGAGAAAAAAGCCATTGCCCTGCAAAACAAGCTTATTATATTTAGCCACTATACATAAACAACACTCAGCTACGTCCTTACAGCAACACAATAAGCTCAAAAGGCTCTAGCGGCCTTTCACAAGGCTCTATAAGCCCCCACAAGCCCCACGATCTGCTTGAATTGGGGGCATTAGCCGACCTACGTGCTGGCATACTGTGCTGATGCATTTTTATCTGCAACTGTAGTATGAGGGAACGCTGTTTTATGGTTCAGTAGCTGTGCTACGCAATTTCACCCGCGTAAATGTCGATCCCGTGGGAATATCGGGATGAAAAGTATCCTATATGTTAATCCAGGGTGTCAGCTACCGCCATACAAAATTTTATCAAAATTGTTCCAGCCGTTTGAGCGTGAAGAAGTACAACAAACATATAAACACACACATACACACTCACAAACATTCGCCTTTATAATATTAGTGTGATTAATGAAGAAAGTAACTACTTATCAGCCTCGTAAAGGTTGATTGACTTTGATCAAGCAGAAGTTGTAGTCTACAAACACTCATCGTCATCTGCCTAGCCTTTTCTCAACTATGTTGGGGTCGGCTTCCAGTCTAACTGGATGTAGCTGAATACCAGTATTTTACATGGAGCGACTGCCTATCTGACCTCCACAACCCAATTACTGGGTAATACGATACCCCTTGGTAAGTACTAGTTGTCAGACTTTCAAATTCAAATTCAAATTCAAATTCAAATATTTATTTGCCATAAAATACATTGTTCATTTGGGGAAGATCTTAAAGCCTAAAAGTTATTGTATTCTGCCTGCAAGCAAGCGTGCAAATTTCATTCAATATAGTCATTAATTTTCACATCGTACCCAAAATGCAAACGCAACATTAAAATAAATAAAATATAAAAAAAAAACAGACCAAACCAAAATAACATTCATGCATTCCAATACTTTAAATTGTCCGATTATAAAAATTAACAAAAAATAAAGTATAAATGTCAATACAGTAAATTTAAATGTTAATAATTAAAATAAAAAATGTCAATCAATAAAATTAATGTCAATACTTAAAATCTAATGTCATTGAAATAAATTTAAATGTCAATATCTATAATTAAAAATGTCAATAAATTAAATAAAACAAATATTATTTAATGAAAATTACTATTATATACCTACAATAAAATTATCTGTCCAATTACTCGTAATTATCAATTAATTAATTATATTATTTAACGACTATGTATATGTTCTATAAATTCCTTAAGACTATAGAAGCAACTATTTTGTAGCCACTCTGTCAATTTGATTTTAAAAACATTACCCTGCAATAATTTTAATTCTATTGGTATGTTATTATAAATCAATATACACATATTATACACATTTTTCTTGTAAATATCTTTATGACCAGATGGATGATATAATAAGTTTCGAAACTTAGCCCTTTTTTGTCTTGGCACAACTTCGCTATGTTGCCTAAAGTAATGCATATGTTTCTTTGCAAAGATGCAGATGTCTCGTATGTACATACAGGGCAGTGGAAGAATTTTATTCTTTTTGAAGAGAGGTTTACAGCTATCTAAAAACCATGCCTTGTTTATGACCCGGATGCAACGTTTCTGGAGCTTGAAAACTCGGTCGATATCGGTCGAATTACCCCACATGATAAGTCCATAGCTTAGGATAGATGACACATAGCCATGGTAAGCTGAAAGAGCCGCTTCTACTGAAACATTTTGTCGTAGTTTTTTTAATGCAAACACAAACCTATCAAGTTTCTGACATACATGTTCTACATGGCTTTTCCAATTGAGATTTTTGTCTATATTAATACCTAAAAATTTTATTTCATCCACTTGTTCTACTTTTTCATTTTTATACCTAATATCTAAAACTAATTGTTTAGTATTATACGAGTTAAATTCTATTAATTTGGTCTTACTAACATTTATATTTAGGTCATTATTTGCCATCCAACTAATTATAGCTGACAGGGTTTCTTCGGTAACTGATTTGTAATTGACTTTATCCTGACACTTTATGATAACTGTCGTATCGTCTGCAAAAAGAATACATTTCTGCAGAGTGGCCTCCGGAAGATCATTTATGTAAAGTAAGAAAAGCGGAGGACCGAGAATGCTACCCTGAGGCACACCACACTTATTTATTATTGCTACTGATTTAAATTTCTCTTTAGAATATATTCCGTCACGTTTCTTTATAACTTTGGATATCTCTGTATATTGCTTCCTATTTCTTAAATAACTAGATATCCATTCATAGGCATTGCCCCTTATGCCGTAGAAGTCTAATTTGTTTAATAGCTTAGAGTGATTAACAAAATCAAAGGCCTTACTCATATCTAGAAATATTGACACCGCTGGATTACCATTGTCAATACTTTCTGTTACAAGTTTAATAAAGTTGAAAATGGCAAGAGCAGTTGAACAACCTTTACGGAAACCAAACTGCTCTTTGCATAATATGTCATGTGTACTCAGAAAATTATTCAATCTAATATGCATTGCCTTCTCAAAAATTTTAGATAAGATGGGTACTATTGTGATAGGTCGGTAGTTGTTTGGGTCTGACTTATTTCCCTTCTTAAATAGTGGCTTTACGATAGACATTTTGAGCTGATCAGGAAATATACCTTCCAAAAAAGATAGGTTTATAACATGTGCTAGTGGATGACATATATAAATAGCACAAGCCTTCAAAACTTTTGTGGCAACGCCGTCATATCCACTAGTTTTACTATTATTTAGGGACATTATAATTTTATACACTTCTTTTGCATCTACAGGATTTAGGAAAATAGTATTAGGATTTTTTTTATTTTGATTAGGCTTAATATTATTAGAATTAAATGGTTGATTAGATGTCAAATTAATAAAATAGTCATTAAATATATTGCAAATGTCAGATGGATTATTATATGTTACATTATTACAATTTATTTCATCAATGTCATTTTTGTACAAATTATTATTATGTATCGTTGAGGATATTGCATTCCATGTAGCTTTACATTTATTCTTATGTTTTTGTATGCGCCTTGTATTCATAAGTTTCTGAGCTTTCTGTGCACAACGTTTAAACATCAGACTATATAGTTTGTAGAATTTCTCATTTTGTTTTTTATTAATTTTACAAGTTTTAAATTTTAAATAAAGTTGTCTTTTCGTTTTGCTGGATTTTTAAAGCCCTTTGTTATCCAATTTTGTGTAACTGGTTTATTATTAACCTTCACCTTAATCTCCGGAAAGCACAGATCGTAATATAATGTGAATGTTTCATAAAAAAAATTGAAGGCTTCTGTTAGAGTATCCGAGTTAAATGTTTCCGAAAATGAGAGAGAAGACATACATTCTCGAAATTTCTCAAGATTTTCCGCACAGTAGTCACGTTTTAATTCAGACCAACAAGTTATTGTTTTGTGTTTATTCGTTTTTATAGTAACAGTTTGTGCTGTTTCGTGATCTGACAAGCTTAGGTAAAGAATTTCTGACTGAATACTCCGTATGTTACTGGCGATTTGGTCAATGCACGAATTCGCCCGAGTTGGTGATTTTATGTGTTCTTCAAAATTATAGTTTCTTAATATACTTAAAAGTTCCTTTGTTGAAGAATTATGTTTTAAAATATCGATATTCCAATCACCACAAATTATAATTTTTTTTCTCTTGTATTGGTCCGTCAAGTAATTTAACAAATGGTCAAGTTTATGAAGAAACACACTGGTTTGCGCCTTTCTCTGATCGGGTATTCTGTAGATGTTTACAACTATCAGGCTCAAACCAATTACCTCTACGCCACAGCATTCAAAATAAAATTCTGTAGCTATACCTGAAGGGATACTTAATGTTTTTGTATCAAATACCTTATTAGTCAGAATACAAGTACCCCCTCTACATTTATCTCTACTAAATATTGCAGCTAATTTAAAATTATCGAGTTTGATGTTAGCTTCCGTACCTTGTTTAACAAAAGTTTCACTGAAACATAGAATATCTACTTCCTTGTTTTTTTCTACTAATTCGGATAAAGTTACTTCTATCATGTCTAGTTTGTTGCAGAGGCCGGCTATATTTTGATGTAGGATTCGTAGATTACTATGTCGGCACTCCTGTTTTGAATTTTCATAAATGGAAACGGAAATTTTATTATTGGGGGATTTAAGAACGAAAAAATGTATTATTGTTTTTACTATGAAGTGAATTTCGTGCTGATAAAGCTTGTTTTGTGGTCTTCTCATATTGCGTAAGATCAATTTCTATATTAATTTTGTAAGTAATTAATTCTAATTCTGAGAGCCTTTTATAGTAATTTATATCTAACCGATTGGCTTCAATAAACTTACAATTCTTAAAAATTTTTGTGAACAATTTTAGTTCATAATTAAGTTTTTTAACATTAAGATACCTGTTTTCTGTAACATTCAATATCAATATTGTACAATTGCTTAAACTACACAAAGTGCTACACAGATTAGTTAACAACAAGTATGGATTTTTGTCATGTTTACCAACCGAGAGAATAACAATGTCATTGTCAGATACGTTGCTTAAAAGATTAGCTGGATTCCGTAGGATTTCGCATGAAGAAGCATGTGGTTGAACTTTACCCTCTATGTTGTAATTGTCATTCCAATTACCGTTCTTGGTGTTTATAAGTTGTGCTGATAGACCTCTTACTTTTTCGTCTCCAATTATGTAAATATTGCTTTTTGTATTGGGTTTTAACTGGGTTTCATACTTTGAGTTGCCAAGTAGTTGTTTGTTTGGGGGGACCATTGATATGTTGTTAGTTATGTCCTTGTTAGTTTACTGAGATTCTTGTAGACTCTGCACGTCGTCCCTTGTTTGCAAGCATTGAGCGTTTGGACTAATTAATTGCCCTGAGAAATCTAGTTTAGTTTGGATGGGATCTTTGCTCCGTTTTTTCTGTGCTGCTCTTTTGGGCGTCGATTTACAGATATCTTTTAGCTGGTTGATTTGAGAACCATACATAGACATTTGTTTTTTTAAATAAGAGTCGGGCTTTTGACTACCCGTAACGACTGTGAAAGATCCACGAATGACAGCCGGGACCAACGGCTTAACGTGCTTTCCGAGGCACGGAGGGTCACGGTATGTAAAGATGGTTGGAAGTCTACAAACTCTAGTTTGTAGACTTCACATGCATCCAATGACAAAAATATTACAACAAATTGTTTTCAAAAGTTCTTTATTTCGCCATCTGTCAAGCAAGACTTTCTTCAAGTGCCGTGTGAAAAAATAATCGTGAGTAAGTTTTCTTTTATAGTAGCACTAACTTCTGCCTGACAGCGATGCAGATGAATTTTTCGAAGCTATTTTTTAGTTTCTATATAGTTTTAGTTAAGTTAGTATTTAATTTTGTTATTTTTATATGTAATATAAATGGTTGATAAAGTAAATGACCAAAACAATTAACAATCCAACCTACCGGAGCAATTACACAACTGACAGCAGTTCGTAGTTACTAACATAGCTCAGTTTGCCATGTACAGTCAGCGTACTACGTATGTATCTATCTATGTACGTACACGACCGACGGTTAGTTAAGAACTCCGCCCAACTTTATACAATTAATACCGACAGTCTTGTGCTGTTACACAATCACAACTAAGTTAATGAGAACGGCTCTGTTACCCTGGTAAGTTGGTGCAATATTATGCTATGTTCACACGCACGCCGTGCAGCCCGGCGGGCTGCCTGGCGGGCTGCGCGGCATGCAGCCCGCCCCAGGTCGGCGAACATTCAAGCTGTTCACACGCACGCCGTCGTGTCAGTCAGCACGCCCGGTTCGCGGCATTCACGTTCACAGGCGCGTTTACGGGCTCGGGCGTACCGTTTACACGCTCGTGAACGTGAATGTGCACGTTGAATGTCGAGTTGAACGCGCGCGTGTGTACGTAGCATTAAAGGTGGAAAAAAAAATTGTTTGGTTTGGTGGGATTCTTCATTTTTAGGTTGTAGAAACTAATTAGAAGGGAGAATGAATACTTGATAGATGCCTAGTCAAGACAATTTTCAGGTTTGATATTGGACAGCAAAAGCAAAAAAGGCAAGGCAAGGTCGATACATATCGAGACCCCTCCGTGCCTCGGAAATCACGTTAAAACGTTGGTTGGGGGTGTCGTATTACCCACACAGTGCAGGGTTCAGTAACTGTGTTGTGGAGGTCAGATAGGCAGTCGCTCCAATATACTGGTAAATCCAAAATACTGGTATTCGGAACCTGGAACCCAACCCCAACATAGTCTGAAAAGGCTAGGCTGTTGATGAGCTGCTATTTAATATTGTTATCGTATTGTTATTATATTGTTATCTTGTTATTGTGTATGGGTACAAATGGCGGTTTTATAGCTGATAGTGATACCTGCACCCTAGAGGCTCCTTCAAACAGGCGCGACAAGCGATAAAATCGCACCGCAAGTCGCGTAACGAGCGGTGCCTTTGTGTCGCGCGATTATATCGCGTGTCGCGCCTGTTTGTAGGAGCTTTAATTGCGTAACACACTATCAATCTCAATCTGAATACTTTTGAAGGATATTGCTAATCCATTGCTTCATATGTTCGAAAAATTTGTCTGCTCAACGACGTAAATAACGCAATGAATGTTGTTCAATTGTCAAAATGAAAGCCATTGCTACTGATAGTGTGTTACGCAATTACCTCTCTGATAACCTTTGGAACCTGATAACCTTTTCTGATAATTTTTTTTGAAGGTTCTGGAGTGGCGACCACGTACCGGAAGACGTAGCGTTGGAAGGCCTCCCACAAGGTGGACCGACGACCTTGTGAAGGCCGCAGGAACCCGTTGGATGCGAGAAGCACAGAACCGGTCGAAGTGGAAGTGCTTGGGGGAGGCCTATGTCCAGCAGTGGACGTCTTTTGGCTGAAATGATGATGATGATGATGAACCTTTGGATGGAATAAAAGAACTTAACGTTATAACTTTAACGACTTAATCCGCTTTTTGTTAACATTTAAAAGGGATTAAACTAATGTTATGTTTTTTCGTTTATTCTGAAGGGTGCTTTGAAAAACCTTTATGATTTTATCGAAGCTCTAACTAATGTAAATACGGGTTAGATTAAATCGCATCTGTATTTCTTTGATCTATCGTGACTCAACATGTCGCCAACACACAGGGTTGCCACTTAAATAAAGAATGTTGCCATGATAAAAAAATTGGAGCAATAGAAAAAGTTGAAAGGTAATTATTTTTTTTTTATTAGGCATAGGTACAGACGCCAGCACATCAAGCTACCCGAAACTGTCAAATTTTCCCGATCAACTTTGAACCTTATTCTTTAGCGAGAAAGTTGAAAATCTATTATAGAAATTTGACAGATTGTAGTAGCTTGATGTGCTGGCTTCTGTACTTATTTACTTTCTATGGTTAGGATAATTTTATGATTAGTATCGCAAGATTTAGGTTAGGTCGTTTGAAATACTGCCTATAGTTAATCTAATTTTAACGGTCTTTTGAGCATTATGCTCATAAAAAGGAATTTTATTGAAAAAATCATTAAGCATCACATTTTTTGTGAATATAAGGAAAAAAACGTAACTAATTAGGGTTAATTATAGAAATTTGGCAGTGCGCAGTGGCAGTGGCAGTGAGCAGCAGTGGTGGCCAAGTGGTAACGGCCGCGACTTACGAGTTGTAGGTCGTAGGTTCGAACCCAGACAGGCGCTTTACTTTGTGTAAATTATTTCATCACCGCTGCTCTCAAAACGGTGAAGGAAAACATCGTGAGGAAACCGGCATGTCCTAGAACCAAAAATTCGAAGACATGTGACATCTACCAATCCGCACTGGGCCCGCGTGGTGGATTACGGCCCACTCCCTCTCACCGAGAGGCCTGTGTCCCAGCAGTGGGAACATTATAGGCTGATTATGGTATGGTATAGAAATTTACTGCCATAAAATTAGTATAACCTCAAACAATACGAATCCAAGTAGATACCTATTTATAAGAAGGAATTACCAATTTGGTAATGGGCTCCGTAGTTAAGACATTCTAGATAGGAGGGGCCCGTGGCTAAATAATAACAGCCGCACAGGTCGATCGATCGGGTTAAGCTACGCTTGCCGCGGTTACTCTGTAGATAGGTGACCATCTTTACATACCGTGACCCCTCCGTACCTCGGAAAGTACGTTTAGCCGTTGGTCCCGGCTGTCATTCGTGGATCTTTGACAGTCGTTACGGGTAGTCAGAAGCCCGAAAGTCTGACAACCAGTCTTACCAAGGGGTATCGTATTACCCAGTAACTGGGTTGTGGAGGTCAGATAGGCAGTCGCTCCATGTAAAATACTGTTATTCAACATAGTTGTATTAGCAACTCTAACTAGGGATTGACGGCTCGTGGCTATGTAATAACAGCCGCACGGGTCGATCGAAGTTTAAGCTACACTTGCCGCGGTCGGTTCGTGGATGGGTGACCATTCATTACATAATGAGACCCCTCCGGACCTCCGAAAGCACGTTAAGCCATTGGTCAGTCGCTCCATGTAAAATACTGGTATTGAGCTGCATCCTGCATCCGGTTAGAGTGTAAGCCAACCCCAACATAGTTGGGAAAAGACTAGGCAGATTGACTGATTGGTATATATGAGACTAGCTTCCGCCCGCGGCTTCGCCCGCGAGGTATGTCGATAAAAACTATCCTATGTCCTTCCCGGGATGCAATCTATCTCTCTGCCAAATTTTATCGAAATCCGTTCAGTGGTTTAGGCGTGAAAAGGTAACATACAGACAGACAGACAGAGTTACTTTCGAATTTAAAATATTAGTATGGATTGATGAACTCCAACACCGATTGAGCGATCAGGTCATGAAACTTAGCAAATATCATGGAGAAGGTTTGGGTTTTATTACCGGTAGAAGCCGCGAGCTAAACCAAGTACAACATAAACTCAGAAGACGACAACCCTACCGCCAAGTCCTCGAATGCGTCACGGAAACGTGCGTGACCCGACCTTTCTTTTTGTTTTTTTTTTTGAGAACTTGCAAAGAGTAATGTAACATTTTACTATTCCTCACGACATTATCGAGTAAGGTATAAGAATGGTTATTGTTCAGCCTTCTATATAGCCGCATTGCGGCCCCATTGCGAGGTATGACAGAAACTTTAATGGGCAAGCTATACGTAAAAATTAAGGAGAAAACTAGTACACCGGCGGCCATTCGTATGGTAATGTTGCCTTTATTAATTTATTATATTTATTGTTCGTTCTCGAATTTGTTTAGTGCGCGATTGTAGGTTTTAAGTGAGTATGTTTTATTGAACGGTATTGCATACCGTTGTTAGTTTATACGTGTCGTATATTTATAAACTTTCCGCACAAAATTCAGGGGATTTTATTTTCTTGTTTAATATTGTTTACCTTTATAAGATGTTGTTTAAATGTTGCTAAAATGCAAAATCGGATATGGTTATGATTAGCCACAGACAGTTAAAGACTTGATTTACTCAGACATATAAATTCACATTGCTCATCCAGTTTTGCCCAAGCCAAAGAAACGAACTAAATATATTTTTTACAAACATATTTCAGCCAAACAATTTCCTGAATAATTAAACTAACATACTAACCACAAGACTGAGAGACTACTAACTGAGAGCAGTGGTGGCCAAGTGGTAACGGCCGCGACTTATGAGTTGTAGGTCGTAGGTTCGAACCCAGACAGGCGCTTTACTTTGTGTAAATTATTTCATCACCACTGCTCTCAAAACGGTGAAGGAAAACATCGTGATTGAAACCGGCATGTCCTAGAACCAAAAATTCGAAGACATGTGACATCTGCCAATCCGCACTAGGCCCGCGTGGTGGATTACGGCCCACCCCCTCTCACCGAGAGGAGGCCTGTGTCCCAGCAGTGGGAACATTATAGGCTGATTATGACTAACTACAACTAATATTATTTGAGCAACAATATTTGTTATTTTCCGCTCCGTCTGATAGACAAACATCTACCATTCTAAGCTTACAGAGGCGAGCTGGCAACCCCAAACTAAGTCGGCGATCAAACAGACGAAGATCCCGATTTATGTGCTATCTTGGCACCGTTACAGAATGTTATCTTGACTGTTTCAAAGAGACTTGAGAGAAGAGTCTCCATTAGAATAGTGAAAGTGGTGGGTGTGGTGAAAGTGCTGGCCAATAAGATAGTGGTGAAACGAAATCAATCTTATCCTATCTTATATGAAAAAAAGTATGAAGTAAATACTAAAGTTACACTTTTCATTGATACTCTCTGTCTTAGTAGAATGGAAGGGTATGGCATTCGACTAGTGATTCTTCCTGGCGTATCGATTTAAAAAAATAATATGAATAAAAAGACATATTTTTAGGGTTCCGTACCTCAAAAGGAAAAACCGGAACCCTTATAGGATCACTTTGTTGTCCGTCCGTCCGTCTGTCTGTCTGTCAAGACCCTTTATCTCGGGAACGCGTGGAGGTATCGATATGAAATTAAAACTATTTACTCAGCTCTCCCTCTCAACAGTCCCTTGAAGCTGTGAAAAAATCAAACACCTAAGTTAACGTAAAAAACAGATACGGCGGTTTATGCCGCAAAAAACGTATATTTAGACACTCTCAAGGGAATCAAAATTTATAGGGTACTTCCCGTTGACCTAGAATTATGAAATTTGGCAAGAACCAAGATCATGTAGCACAAGTTAAAAAAAAAACCGAAAACCGCTTTGTAGGTACATTTACATACCTACAAAGTACGGAACCCTCGGTGCGCGAGTCCGACTTGCACTTGACCGGTTTTTTTTTGTATTTATTTGTATAGTTTTAGAAAAAAAAACTTGCCCAAATAACATCTAATGACAAGACAGGTACCTGCATAAGTTAAATAATCTTATCTATTTTGTCATAATGGAAACAATAGGCCTACCTATTCAATTAAAAACAGTGGCTTATAAACTTTTGTGTAATTACTACTAAACGATTTCCGTGTCTGAAATCTGAATATGAAATCGACCATCAAAATTTCTGTTCGCGAACAAACTTTTAACGATTCACAGTCAATCACGAAGGATTTGTGTTTCTATGCATTTTTAACTAGTTGCCAATTAATTTTGGCCCGAAGTGTAATGTTGCCTGAATTTGTAATTAAATAAAAATTTGTGTAGAAAAATGGCGGTTTCAATTTTGTTTATCATAAGTGTGTTAACGAAGGTGGCAGGGATTTAAGTAATGTTGGGACGAAGACCTTTTGACCTGCAGTCTAATGCACACTTTCAATCACAATCTGAATCATTTTGAAGGATATTGCTAATCCATTGCTTCATATGTTCGGATTTTTTTTCTGTTCATCAACGTAAATAACGCAATGAATGTTGTGGAACTGTCAAAACGAAATCCACTGCAAACATTACCCAAAGCTTACGTGGCACCAGATTTAAGCAGGTTTAAAGACAAAAAAAACAAACATCAATTGGGACTACCATCTGGCTTTTCAACAAAACAATAGGATAAGTAGGATAAAGGGTTTAATACCCTCGTTGCTATCCCAATTCTAGAGCAAAGATGCGTTGCTAACTGTAGCAGGATACTGTTGCCCCTCCCACTTACTATCTACCACCAAAGAAGTATCTCAATGCAGGGTGTAAAATTTCGTGGTCCACTTAAAAGTCCCTGAACCGTTTCCGGACACAAGTGAGAAGATTTAACTTAAAAGTGGGGCTACCTCGACGGAACGGCAGAAAGGTGTGGATATGGAGCTATGTCTACAACCATACTACTACAACCATACATACAATCATTCTGATTTTTTGTCAGATTATACTCTATGCAACATACTAAAGCACTAGTGTTTTAATTTTTTAGTCCAAACAATATATTTTTTGTAAATAGATAATCTGCCCATGACTTCCAGCTCTTTCGATCCAGGGCTAAAGTAGACCACTGGTCGTTTGTTTTCTCCAGCTCGTCCCGCCATCTTCTACGGGGTTTGCCGCGACGCCTTCTACGTGTGTCAGGGCTCCACGTGGTGGTTATTTTGGCCCACAGCTCATTGAGCATACCGCAGACGTGGCCAGCCCAGTCCCACTCCAGCTTAGCGTCTTTTTGAGCAACGTCAGTAATCTGTATTTTTGGGCGCAGTGTGGTGTTCCGAATCTGGTCTGTCAATTTGACGTCTAGAATACTGCGCCCCATTGCACATTAGCAAAGCAACGTGCAATTATAACGTTATAACAAGGAATAAGCAAACTGAAGCCGTAGAACCGATGACCGTTGGGGTAGACGTGTTGTTCTTGAGTGGAGACCGCGAATCGGCAAACGTAAGGTAGGACGCCCTCAGGCTAGGTGGAGCGACGATCTTCGCAGGATGGATGGTAGCAGCTGGATGAGAGTTGCCGAGAATAGCGTGCAATAGAAGAGGCCTATGTCCAGCATTGGACTTCTGTAGTCTGCTGGTGATAATGACGATAATTTGAACGGCCTCGCACAATATTACACACTATATACTCATCACAGTACCTTTAGCCTTTTCCTGTTGGGGACGGCTTCCAGTTTATCCGGATGCAACTGAAGACCAGTACTATAAATGGAGCGACTGCCTATCTGACCTCTACAACCTACTTATTGAGTATTACGATACCCCTTGGTAAGACTGGTTGTCAGACTTTCGGGCTTCTGACTACCCGTAACGACTGTCAAAGATCCACGAATGACAGCCAGAAGGCACGGATGTCTTGGTATGTAAAGATGGTCACCCATCCACAGACCAACCGCGGCAAGCTTAGCTTAACCTGATCAATCGAACTGTGCGGCTGTTATTACTTATTCACAAGCAAGTAGATACCCATAGCACCTAAACTTGCAAAAGTAACCCATTTAGGAAACATCAAAGAGATTTATATGATATAAATAATTTAATGTCTTTGGGAAACACACAAAAACGAATCCACTTTGGTGGCCGATTGTACCCGGTAAAAAGGAAAGAGATTAAAAATTAATTAGAAAATGTCCATTATCACCTTAAACAAAGGTTTTCAAACTGAAATTGGCTATAAAAATCCTCATGGCCGTTACCTAGGACCCCAACAAATTATTGACCCCGGCCTGCTTAATGTTAGCCGAGTTTGATCGAAGATGTGGAGGTGCTTAGAATTCTGGAAGGGCTAAAAATATGGTGAATAGACGGAAACCTTTTTAATAATAATAATAATATTCTTCATTTCGGACTACACATAATCCATAAAATGTTGGTAACAATGACTTAAAAACTATGGTAGTAAACTTTTACAAACGAATACAACTAAAAAGACGTGGCCCAGAACACAATGGCATGACCGTGCCTCCGTATTCAGTGCCTTATAAAGGGACTGTCCACTTTGTCTAATAATTTTTGAGTCGAGACCGCGTGTTTACCAGAAACCGCAATTTGTGTACCTAATAAATAAATAAATTCATTCATTTATTATCAGGACATCCACCAACCCGATTGGCCCACGTGGTGGAATATGGCCCACTCCCTCTCATGGAGAGGAGGCCTGTGTCCCAGCAGTGGGAACATTATTGGCTGGTGTATTATGCTTATCATCAGGCGACATAGCCCCATAGAAAAATAACGTAACCTCAACATACTTACATTTATTTTTACTGAAAACAAAATTGTGTTAACAAATAATACCTTAATATAATAAGTTACCGAAAAAAATAAGAGATTCTTCATCAGTACACATTAAAAAAAATAGGTTAATGTTGTATTTGGTTAACCAACAATAATAAATCATTACTTACTGTATTTACTCGATAGATCGAACAAGTTCGACAGTGACAACACTGACAACGATGACAGTTTCTGATATTTAAGTGAACTATTTATGTTCTTTTTGAGAAATGGAATAGAATACTTACTCTTTATTATGTACACCATTACAGACATAAATATACCATCAAAAACATAACTTGTAAAAAAGCCATGTCTCGCAACTCAGTTCTTCTACCGAAAAAAGTTGTGAGATCCATGTAATACCAAGTCGGTTAATTTATTCAGTCCCTACTTATGGGACCTTCTTTCTTAAGTTATTACGTAATTAGCTAACCTAACAAGATCTTATGGTGACCATATCAATATTAAAAATCGTTTATGTTTTAAATAAATTCATTGACTTGGCTTCTAGTTTTCTCCACAACGAAGTTATGGGGGGTCGAAAATGGCCTGAACTGTTTCGAGAAAAGGATGGTACGGCCGTGCCGCTTTTTGCTCGACTTGGCGGGGGCACTGCCGTGCCCCCAAAATAGAAATTTTACAAAGGGTGACACAATGGGCGGTCTTATCGCTAAGAGCTATATTTTAAAGACAACCTTTGGATGGATTAAAAAGGGGAAGGAGACACAAATACATTATAGGTAGTCTGTGGTGTAAATTTTTATTTTTTAATAATTATCTTGAAACCGAAATAAGGCTTAAGACTATGTAAGTAAGTAGTACTTTACTTTGCACTAGCTTGTCCTTGTGATGTCCAGTGGTACTTGTCCGCGGAAGCGAAGGAACACCATGTCCTGCGGCCATGACGAGGGGCAGTTAACAAGGGGTAATGGATTGACTTAAAAAACGTGAATTGATGACGTAGAGGAGGTTAAGGAATCTGCTAGAATCGCTCGCTGTATCGAAGCTTACCAGAGCACATTAATTATTTATTTTATCATCACCAAAAAGTTAGTAAGACTGATTTTTAGGCGTCATAAATAATGAGTATTAGGTTGCCTTTCCACCAGTGATGTGCGAGGATGCATAGCGAGGGATAGCCTCGCTCGGCGCAGTGCTAGTGGAAACGGCTCGGCGGAGCGAGTTTTTTGTACAGACACCACTACAATCTGTCAAATTTCTTTAAAAGATTTTCAACTTCATCGCTAAAGCATAAGGTTCAAAGTTGATTGGGAAAATTTGACAGTTTCGGGGAGCTTGATGTGCTGGCGTCTGTGCGTTCAAAATAAGGGAAGGATGTGTGCTAGGGATGTGTTGCGAGGGATGTGTGAAAAGAGCCCGCTACACATCCTCGCGCCACACATTTCCACACTGTTTCGAGCTTAGCAACGCATCCCCGTACTACACATTTGCTCACCGTTCACCGCTAGCACATTTCTGGTGGAAACACTCACACCGATTCACAGTCTCGCTACGCATCCTTGCACCATCCAGCTACCTCGCACAACTCTGGTGGAAGGCAGCCTTAGGCCTGACGTGGTTATGGTTACTCTTGCACCAAAAGCATTTAATACTAAACGTATTTAAACCATCGTTCTGTTTATGTCTATCGTTTCAAGATTACAAAGACAGAACGATGTTTTAATTATATTCGACCAGCATCATCTGCTTGTGAACCGTACTGGCTCAACACTCAGAAGTAAGGATTTTGAAGTATAAAAAACACACTTTATCGCTGATCAGTTTTATTGCAGTATTAATATTATAGTTACACAGTACAGTACTAAAGTTAGATTTAGCGATGATTATACAAGTGTCTAGTACGGATGCTGGAGCACGAATGGCTGGGCATTAGTGATGAGCGTTGAATGAACGAACTAGTTAATTCGACCGTCGACGTACTGTGAACGAATCGACGGTTCACCAACAATCCATGGACTAGTCGAATCCGTAGACGTCTCAACGGCAGTCAACGACTAAACTGAATGCGAATGCGACTATCGACTCAAAAACTTAGGCAAGTAACACAAATTCATTCATCCTTAGAAATAAAATAATCGCTCAAACATTAAATCATCGCCGTCACCGTAGTAGACTTCGTTGCAAAGTTTATTTAAATCGTCTGCATAACCAAGTCGACGCATAAACTAGTCGACGAATTCAACTAGTTGATGGACTAGTCGATGAACAAAAATGGACGGTCTAGGTTCGTTAACGCAAAATGCGTCGACGACCCATCTCTACTGGGCATGGCATCGCCGACTATTTTTATATCCCCACTATTTTACTTGCTTATGATTGGTAGGCGATAACTGTCAAATTCTCGGTCAATCACATGAAGTCAATACAACTACTTTTAATCATACAAGTTCATAGAAATGATTGTATTTAGTCAAAAAACATAAATACTTTTAGGCATAATTTAATATTTATAACATGCTACTCTGTAGTTTTTATTGCGCTGTGCAAAAACACGAATTACATCTTGCCACTTCCAGGGTCCGCTATATCGCTGTACCCAGAATCAATTTTATTAACCATCTGTTTGGGTTCCAGTAATTTAATTAATTCCCCTCCCCTCCCAGGGTTAGCGGAATCCTATTTTAATTGAATATCAGGTTTGTTTTTAAAGGTACCTGCTACCTACCCAAACTTTTACTGTGTACTTTGGGAAAATAATATTGTTTGTTTAAGAATGTGTGTTTTTGTACTTAACGAGGAAAACAAAAATAATTGTAAAAAGGGAAATAAAAATCAATAGCGGATATAAAAAAAAACCTGCCAATTGCAAGTCGAACTCGCACACGAAGGGTTCCGTACCACAAGGCAAAAACGCCGAAAAAAACACGTTTGTTGTATGGGAGCTCCCCTTAAATATTTATTTTATTTTGTTTTTAGTATTTGTTGTTAAAGCGGCAACAGAAATACATAATTTGTGAAAATTTCAACTGTCTAGCTATCGCGGTTCTTGAGATACAGCCTGGTGACAGACAGACGGACAGACAGCGAAGTCTTAGTAATAGGGTCCCGTTTTTACCCTTTGGGTACGGAACCCTAAAAAGGGAAATAAAAAATCAATAGTGGATATTAAAAAAAACCTGCCAAATGCGAGTCGAGCTCGCACACAAAAGGCCTTATTACAAAACATGGTTTATCTTTAGACCCAGGTTTAAACCATCAAGCTATTTTTAAAATCCGATAAAGTTAAAGTTCTTATTACAAAAACTAACGTTAAACCCTAGTCTTAGTTGTCACGTGTGTCGGAATAAAGTTCAAAATACAGTAAACTGGCTCAAATGTTAGGCTAGGTCTACCGTACCACCAAACCATAAATTAATATTTAACACTAAGTATAATTACTTATATTTTTTCTAATACTTTATTTAAAAGAAAACACGTTTCCTTTATGGCAACTTTATTATTTGTTGTTATAGCGTGGCCATATTAAGTCGTACAATTTACACTAGGTACACACAAATTTCAAGTGTCTACCTATTATGGTTTAAAAACGGCCCCATAGAGTCCCATTATATAGGCCCCATAAGTAGGGTCCCATATGTATGGTCCCATATGTAGGGTCCCATAGGTCGTACGAAACAATAAAATCTATTTTTTTATTGTGCCTTTTAACAGAAGTTCTCACTTCAATGAGCTTCTTCTAGTCTAAACTTTTCTTCAAAATCATTCACTCTTTTTTACCCTTGAGCAACCTACTTAGCTAAGGACATCGTGCAATACCCATAGATATCCACAAATGTCAGCAAAAACTATTAATTTGCTATAAGTAGTCGTTCCCTTTTCATCTCGTTCGATTTGCCCTGGTTAAGGGGAAACCCTTCGTATATAAAAAAGGGCTATTCTAAAAAGTAGTTTTCATGGTTAAGTTTATGATGTATCGCTATCTTGATGTGGTTTAAATAGTAATCAAGGGGTTTCGCTTTTTTCGCCGTAGATATCGCAGAAATTTCATTTTTTTAAAGGAAAATAAACGTAAACGTAACGTAATAAACGTACTTAACTTCTTTCTTTCTAAAATATTTAATTGGCCATCTAAAAACGGAGACTTTTTTAAATTAATGAACCTCTAAAAACTTTTTCTAATGACGCACGATTTGTCCAAATGGTGCCGCGCTAATGCTACATCTAAGTCGGTCGTTTCATCATCTGCTTAACTTTTTTCCAACTATGTTCGTTCGTCTTCCAGTCTAATCGGATACAGCTGAATACCAGTACTTATTTTACATGGAGCGATTGCCTCTCTGACCTCCACAACCTAGTAACTGGGTATACAATAACGCTAGATAAGACTGACTGTCAGATTTTCAGACTTCTGACTACCCGTGACACCTGTCAAATATCAACAAATGACAGCCACCAGTGGTTTAAGAGCGTTTACGCCGTACGGCGTTTCATACAAACTTTCAAGCCCTTATTTTTCGAAATGAATGAATGGATTTAAATGAAACTTCATACGCATAAGCAGGATACAAAGGTCTCAAAAGTTAGTAGAGAACATGACCCATCAACATACATAATTATACCCATCATCATCTGCCTAGCCTTATCCCAACTATGTTGGGGTCGGCTTCCAGTCTAACTGGATGCAGCTGAATACCAGTATGTTACATGGAGCGACTGCCTATCCGACCTCCACAACCCAGTTACTGGGTAATACGATTAAAGCTAAAACAAATAAACAGCGTGCCTGCCCTTAACTCATCTATTTACATATGCATGGCGCTGGAATTGGAAACCAATCGAGTTGTTCCCTCGTACTTCTAGCTACGTACTTATTGTCTGTCTGTCTGAATGCTTTTCCATTTAAATGCGATAATATATTAAAAGGGAATGATGGAGAATTTATCTCTTTTTTTTTCTGTATAAGAGATTTCAATGTTTTGTGAGGGTGTGTGTATGTTTGCGCGCATGTGAATGTTATGTATGGACATAGGTGCAAAGAGTTATCTTTTAAATGGTCATCTATACCTACATAAATAATGTAGGTATATAAATTAAAATTACTTGTTGTGTCTGGCTGCATGACGTTGTTCGCAATAGATTTTAATGTTGTTTTTACCAGCACTTAGGGAATTTGTTGCGAATGGTTTATGTGTATAATGCATCAAAATTAAAGTTACGTCATCTGCCTAGCCTTTTCCGAACTATGTTGGGTTCGGCTTCCAGTATAACCGGATGCAGCTAAATATCAGTATTTTACATGGAGCGACTGCCTATCTGACCTCCACAACCCAGTTACTGGGTAATACGATACCCCTTGGTAAGACTGGTTGACAGACTTTCGGGCTTCTGACTATAACTTTTTCAATCGTGCTAGTCACTCTGAAATAAACTTAATTATCATTAAAATAAAGTTGATATTTGTTTAACTTAAAATAAAATCTAAAACACACTTTATGTATGATAATTTAGTTCACTCCCGTTCTTCAAAGTCTAAAAAGGTCTTCCAAATCGACTGGATTAATCTATCTGAAACCAACCACCACACATAGGTCAAACTCTATAATACGCCTTGTTCTACCCTCCCGGGACATGTTCCACTGAATCCCGGACACCGGGGAGGAGCACGGACATTACAGCCGCCAACCGGGATTCTTAATTACCTAAAGCTAACATTGATTTAGGTTAGATAATTAAAGGTGTACCATCGACAAGTTACAATGTTAAGTTTTCTGATTATCCCTCTAACATGGTATTTAAAAGATAACTGGCGAAGACAGGGTGAAATGAAATTGTTTATTCTGTAAATTGGAATCACTTTTACACATATTTTTTTTTTTATATGCTATGTGGAGTCGACATTTTCTATCTGACTAAACCTAAGAAGAAATGGCGAAACAACTTAAGGTGGAACTAGCCGCGAGCTCGAACTCACTGGTGGTCATGGCCAAAAAGCACGCTGTCTCACCTGGCTTCGTGTCCGACAGAGATAGTATCAGTGATGAGCAGTTCGACGCTAGTCTGCAAGCATTTACGTCTAGTTCTCACGCACAGAAACACCGTTCTGAACTGAAAGGCGCGTAAAGAAAATCGAAAAGTGTTTTCGAAAATCGAGTTTTATGCAAAAACCACTGCATAAATCAATTACAAAAATATTGAATTCCTAGATAACTGAGCTTTGTCGGTACCGACTTTGTTTTGAAGATTTTACAGTTCTTTTATTACTTATTTACACCCAAAGTTACATTAAAAATAGCAAGAAAAACGAATCTTTGTTGGCTCATAACTTTTTAATGGCTTTTTATTTTACTATTCTGTTTCCGTGCTGACAAAATTTATAATAAGACAAGACAATATCATGTTTAACTTTAGATGCACAATGTCAAACAGTAGAGTAATACTCTCTTGAAATTTGTATGGAAAAATATCGACAAGTGGCACCTTAAGGGTCAAAGCTCTTTTAAAGCCCAGACATGATCTGATCAATATTAATAATGGTCAGATCATGTGAGGACAATGTAGATTATTGCCTGGAATGGTCTTTTGAGGAAAGAACCACATAGATTTCAGTCGACCAGTCCACTCAGTGCAAGCATTTTCCAGTAATCGTGTAGCTCAACTCAGAACTTGAGGTGCTCAACGACTCGACGAACAATACCAAAGAAAGAACTATAGGTGGGTAATTCTTCAGGGACAAAATTTTCGATGTCTGTGGGTATATTTCTGTAACCAACTAAAAAAACGGCATGTAATATTTTTTTTTGTACAGTTTAGCTTTATCCCTTACTAGGACAAATGATTTTTTTTTAATAATTGCTGTCTAGGTTCAAAATAAAAATATTTGAAGGTCGTTCTTCTGATTCATATAGCGCGTCCGTTTGCCATTTTCCGGAACAAAATGGTCGATGTCGCATTTTCCCTTTGATACATCAATATAAATTATAATTATATCGAAAGGAAATGAATTGTCCTCTTACAAAAAAAATGTGTATTAGTTATAACTACGTTAGTCTGTTTAGAAATAAGTAAAAAAGAAGTGTCCGGTGTATAATACTGATTAATGTGGCGTAAGCTGCACTTGACCGTACTTGGTCGGGTAATAATAATGAGAGTCTGGCTTCCAGCGCGGGCAGTGCTGCCAACTTAGCATTTTTTTGGCTAAATTTAGCACATTCCCCAGTGATTTAGCACGAAAAAATTCAGTTTAGCATATAGCATATTTTTTTGCATTTTACCCTGATAAGATAAAGTCTGCATTTTGTATATTTTTTTAAATTTTACCAATAAACTTGTAACAGAATTACAAGCCAAACAACAAGTTAACAAATGCCATTTTTCCTACGAGGTCTCTGTCTCAAACTTGCGAAAAATAGGGACATATTATAAGGCTTATGCATCTACGTCTTCCGCGCTATATCTACCGGCTGCTTCTATTCAAGAGGATACCGACGATGTTTTATGTGTCACAAAATTGGTGCTTCTTTTACACTAGGTATTGTAAAGATTTTATAATAAATGCTCTTTTTCTCCCTATTGGCATTTTTTTTATATTTTCCGAAAAATTTTAGCATATTTTTAGCATTTTTCGAATGTAGATTTAGCATAAAATAATTTTTAGAGTTGGCAGCACTGAGCGCGGGGGGAAGACAGTCGTGGAACGGACGACCTAGAAGGTGGACGTGTGGCTGGTTGGCTTAGATCCGGTGTTACGAAGGAAAATACCTGATTCATCTGTGTTTGGTTCAGGTGGCATCCTGATTACAATGCCTACTTTATAAAATTTATTTTATTGTTTTAAAACTTCAATCTGTGTTTCGTGTGATGCTTTTGGGTTATAGATTCGTGTAGAAAAATGAAAATAATGAAGTCTGTATGTACGATGAGTTATGCATGATTGTAGGCAAAATCCTGATTCATCTGTGCCTGATTCGTATGGTTAAAACCCCATATGAATAATAAAATAAATTAGTTTTTCCCCTCTCCAGCACGATAGGAGCGCTTTTGTTGCGTAATTCTCCTTGTCCAATTTTTGACCGTGTACAAGTCAGTAGTTTTAATCTTATTTATTATTATTTACTTAGCTATAACCTCTTGAATAATAAAAAAATGACAGGAGTATAATCTTGTTCTAAATATGATACTTTTGATATGTCTTAGTCCTATTTAAGAATTAATAATTATTGTTTAGAATTTACATTCATAACTAACGGTGTATTTATTACTTTTTATTTCTGTTTCTGATTAATATGTAACACATTCTGATTCATCTGGGCACAAAATTAATATCTTGAAAACTACTTTATAAAAACGAGTCCCTCATTCAAATATATGTTATTTAGTATACCTATTTTCATATGAACATGTGTTACAGAGCTGAAAGTGAAATTAAATTTTGGCCATAAGGATCAGTCAAAGAATCAAATTTCGAAGAACTACCCAGGTACACCTTTGTCTAACCCTTCAGGATTACAGGCATAATGTAACGTTGTTATGTTGGCTGTTAAGGGGCTTACATGACCTAAAGCGCGGTCACTGTCGGACTGCATAGAAAAGAAAGAGAAGCGCGATGACACAATGCTGGTAATTTATTGCAAAATATGAAGCAATTATTTAATTACAAAAAATCTATTGTTTGGACTTTAAAATTGAAACACTATTGTTTTAGTGTGTTGCTTGTACAATAATCTGACAGAAAATCAGAATTATTGTATGTATATTAGTATGGTTTTTATTGTAAGAAGAAAGTTTTTAGAGGTATCTTCATTATTTTTTTCTATCATATCAAATTTGTTGTATTATGTTTTCAATACACTATCTACCCAGCATATACCCTGAAGAATATCACATATTTTTCTGATATTGTTTACTGTAGTCGATCATATACTTTTATTGTTTCTAAAACTTGCGCTTTTTGCGTTTAGGTCCTGTAATCCCCTTAATAGGATTCGGTAAATAATAACATCGTGTATGAATAGATGTGTAAAGTTAAGCTGCGTTTGCTGAGGTTAACTTATGCATGGGTACAAGTGGTAATACATCAGACTCCTTCGTGCTTTGGGGATTATTTAAAACTGGTTATGATTTCGGGTGTCTTCTTTTGAATATGTATGAGTCCAGGTATATACAGCCATGGCCGGGCTTTGAAAGGTCTGACCTTTATCTTTCCAGTCCACGCTGGAAAGTTAAAGTTTAGGATATCGGTATTGCTATAAGTAGCAAACTGTCACCAAGAATTAACCACACCAGTCTAGACCCACCAGATTTGAAAAATGAGCTGTTTCATACAAAAGGGGAATCAATATCCCAAAAAAAAAAAAAAAAATTGACCAGCTTTTTTTTTTAATAACCGACTATAATTTAACGCTTGTGGGAATCATGTATCTACTGAATTCATGGTATTAGTATACGCGTCGATGTCCCCTGCACCCTGTGTATGGTCTCATCTTGATAATGAATATCTTTCTTCTTTATTTTATGTCGGGCCGTCGATCTATAGGGGCGTGAAAAGCTGAAAATATAAGCCAGTCCGCAAAGTGGCTAGCTGAATCCCTAGAGCCCTAGAGTGCCTCGAAACTCCTGGAGACTTTGATAATTCTTATTCAACATTATCCACTTCTATTTCTTTCTGCAATATTGCTATGTGAAGATAATCCCAGTTCTTTCTCTTTTTACTCCCCGCTTTAAAATCCTGCCGATTTAGCCAATTATAACTTCGGACTTCAGCGGTCAATTTGATTGTGATAGTCACTAGTTATCGTTATGTAGTAGATCATTAGTAGTCGGGACGGAGGCTGCATTTGCATAGTCCAATGTTGAATGTGTATATACCTATAACTGGGATAACTAGTTACTAGTAAGGGCCTGCGCCCACTAGCAGTACGGCATGGCAAGGGATTTTTATGCGACGAATAGAAATACAACTTAATCGTATCACAATAGAATTGAAATTTTAATGGACATCATCGTAGATGCAAAAACAAAGTAGCGGCAGCCTTCGGAATCCCCTCGGGATGCTTCGGCAGCCTTCGGATGTCACTTCGCAAGGCTGCGTTACGACTGTTCTGATGAAAAGCTACTGATACGACGGTACCCTACGGCGTGCCTCAGGATGCCGTGGCATGGCTAAGGATACCACGGCATAGTTACCGTCAGTATGCGTTTGCATGTAGAATAGAATAGAATGGAATACTCTTTATTATGTACACCATATAAATTACAGACATAAACATAGAAACTGTACAAAGGGTGACACAATGGGCGATCTTATCGCTAAGAGCGATCTTTTAAAGACAACCTTTGGATGGATTAAAAAGGGGAAGGACAGACAAATACTGTAAGTAGTCTGTGGTGTACCATTTACATAATACATACTTATAGTATATTGTACTAACACACACCTACATGTACCTAGTTATAGACGTAGGTAGGTTCGAAAAGATATATATATGCATTGTATATATGCTATTCGCGCGGAAAATTTCGCTTGTGCGATGCAGGATTTTGCATGTCGTCAGTGCTTTGCGTAGTTCGCATATGGCGATGTAGATACCGCAACATAGTGATGCCGAAGGATGCCTTGCGGTGCCATGACGCCAGTGGCTGCAGGCCCTAACTAGTTATTCTCTGGCCGATGCAATGGTCTGATGGCTGTGATAATAGAGGGGCGATAGCTTGTATTGGTGTTGTTCGAGCTATAGAGCTTGCTTGTATGTGACGTGTTGTGGAGACGAGCCGTATTGTTTGGTTAGTGGTGATTAGGTTGAAATGAGTTTGGATTTTTCATATCCAGTAACGTGAGTACGTCCGAGATTTTGCCTCGTCTGCACATCCGCTTTGTGGTCATGTCCAGATCTAGACATTGAAAAAATTGTGACAGCAAGCACGTTCCACGCCTCAGTATTTTATTTTTCGGAAAATTCCAAGTGGCCCTGTTTTGCAAAGAACTTTGTTCGGGTATGTTCTTGGAGGTCTTCCTTTAAAACGGCTTCAATAAAAGACCGTCAGAATTTTGTTTCTATAAACAAACTATGTACTACATGCCTAAATGCACATAGTGCTAAATGTAAATTACTGTAAAATCTTCAAAACCAAGTCCGTAACGACAAAGCTCAGTTATCGAAGGGCACAATAAACTTTATTTGTAATTGATTTATGCAGTGGTTTTAACATAAAACTCGATTTTCCAAAGCACTTTTAGATTTTTTTTACGTCTCTATCAGTTGGGAACGGTGTTTCTGTGCGTGAGAACTAGACGTTGTGCGTGTAGACTAGCATCTAACTGCTCATCACTAATACTAGCTCTGTCGGACACGAAGCCAGGTGGGACAGCGTGCTTTTTGGCCATGACAACGCTACTAGTTTACTCTTAAACATAACTATAATAAAAACCACTTATCTCCCTGTATTCTCTTTATAATATATTTCTTTTCCGAACTTAACTTACGTCCAGTGCAGAACGACGCTATTTGCGACTAAAACGAATTTAATCTGGAGAAAAATAGGAATCCAGGCAAAAGATACAGAACCTAGAAGTCTATAACAGGAACAATACAATTATCTAGACTGAATTTAATTTTAGTATACTGGCTGTGCTTCTAAATGGAGTTATATAGTCCGTGTAGAATTCTGAGTTGGGTGGGTCCAGGTTTAATTTTGTTACCAGCTGTATTAATTTTGGTTTGTTTTATTTCTGAAACGTGTGGGTTTTTATTATTTAGTTTATGTTTTTTTAAGCATTATATACTTTTCGGAGCTTTCCACAGGTAGGTAAGAAATTTTAGGGGCAATTCTCGTAATTTTAAGAAAGTTCACGGTCTCTGTCAAAAATACCTCTAATTTCCCTACATTATTGACAAGTTTTTGACATTTGTTTGTCGCCAAGATGAGACTGTGACTAGATTTTGAATGTCTTAAATTGCGAGAAATGTTCTTCTGGACTTAAATTGGAACAAAAATTCACTATCTACTTGAAGTACCTACGCACGGCGACGTATCTGGCTATATTTTTCCAGTAGGAATATGCTTCTCATAGTAAGAAAAGTCTTTACAATCAAAGATCAATCGAGGTCAGCAATTTAACTGACTATATAACTTGAAATATATCCCTGACTTTATTCGTCCCTTCGTCTATTTTACGCTCAAAACTGAGCTCTATAAATTCGATATTATCCATTTTCCAATACCAATAAAATATTCAAAAATACGGGAAGGTACTCTACTCGAGAACTCGACGAAGTAAAATAAACCTCCAAATCGGTCCAAAATTATACCCAGAATTATCTCACGATTTCCGACCTCCTTACATTAGAAACTCGATTTTTCCCGCCCCCCACCTTCCCCCATTCTTCCCCCAAATCAGACAAAAGGCAGTGAACCCTGAACGATAAGCAAACAGTCCACAATCACCTGGCCGTCCCCCTTCCCCTCTCGATGTAAATCCTGCTATTCTTGGTAAATATTTGAATTGAACCTGCCCTCGTATTGTAACGAATTTGAAATGTTTGTTTCACTGTGAGCACAACGCCATCTGTTAACGAGATCGGTAAATAAGTTGCGCGGAAAAGATAATAGATGACAGTATATACAGTTTTGGGACGGGATCTAAAGATAGTCAACAAAAAAAAAACATAATTTTTCGATTTCATGCAATTTTGATATGCGATTTTGAAGCGTTTCTTACTAACTCCATATTTAAAGCACTGTTTCAATATGATGCAAATAGTGCACCTATTTTTTCTCGCAAAATCCGTGGAAAATGGGAATTAACCTATCCTTTAAACTAAATAACTATCTACATTTAATAATCATCTAAATCTATTACGGTAATCAATTAGTTAATGTTGTGGATGTCATGCGTGAACCGAATCAGGCCATAATCCCTAATGAATGACCTAATCAGAGTAAGCATAATATAGGTTAGGAGGGGTTAACAGCTGATGATTAAATTGTGCTGGTTATTAATGTAATGAATTTGAAGCAGTCTGTTTTGCCAATTGAGGAGCGTTTTTACAAAACGATACATCGTGAAATAATATTTTCCTTTAATAATGTAATTCAATTTATTTATGCCCGTCATGGAACCCTGAGTACGTAACGAAATAAAAAACAAAATTTTGGTTAACGATACATCGGAAAATAATATTTTCTTTCAATAATGTAATTTATTTATGCCCGTCATGGAACCCTGAGTACGTAACGAAATAAAAAACAAATTTTAGTTTTTGTGAGATGTATCGCTTTGTGAAAACGATAGGATATATAGATATAGATACGGATAAGGACCAAATTGGGGTCTGAAGCTATGGTTTCCCACGACAGCATTGGTTGCCACATAACGGCCGCAATGAACATAAGGGATTACAGGACCTAAACGCAAAAAAAAGCAAGTTTTAGAAGCAATAAAAGTATATGATCGACTACAGTAAACAAAATCAGAAAAATATATGATATTCTTCAGGATATAATGCTAGGTAGATAGTGTGTTCGAGTTGAAAATCTAAATAAACTAATTTGATACGATAGAAAAATATCATGAAGGTTTTTATTGTAAAAACTTTCTTTTTACAATAAAAACCATACTAATATACATACAATCATTCTGATTTTTTGTCAGATTATTCTACAAGCAACATACTAAAACACTAGTATTTTAATTTTTTGGTCCAAACAATAGATTTTTTGTAAATAGATAATTGCTTCATATTTTGCAATAAATTACCAGGGTTGTGTCATCGCGCTTCTCTTTCTTTTCTATGCAGTCCGACAGTTGCAGCCAGACCCGGAACAACTACTTGTGGGTCATACAAATATTTGTTCCGTGCGGGAATCGAACCCGCGACACGCAGCGCAGCAGTCAATCGCTTAACCACTGCGCCAACCGTGCCGACACAGTGACCGCGCTTTAGGTTATGTATGCCCCATAAGTAACTGTTAGGTCTCCTAGTTTAAGAGACAGAGTTTATTACACTCATGAATCCACTAAACAGAGGCCATATTTCCCCCCTCAAAAAACTTAGCTTAAAGTACCCCCAGTAAGTAGATAGTTTGGTAACTACTTAACAGCAAGACGGGTACCTAGCCCTTGCCGTGCTTCTGACGTAAGACTCAGTTGCACTAGGATACCTAAAATATCTGCAACTAGGTCGCTCAGTTTGGTGCCTAAGTGTATAGACGCTGCAATTTGGCTTGAAACCTCCGAGCTGTAAGCTGGACCACAGTTGGCATGGTCCAAGTTAGAAGAAGTTGGAGTGATTGTGTTTGAATTCTTATTGGTACCTAAAGTTTGATGAAGATTTAGTTGACAACGCTTCTTCTGTTTCTTCTCTCGTATCAACTGGAAACTAATATGAGAATAGCTAACAACAAGATCGTCTATTTTCTCCTATTTCGTTCTTTTTTAACAGACTTCAAAAAAAGGAGGAGGTTCTCAATTCGGTTGTATTTTTTATGTTTGTTACCTCAGTACGCATTTATAAACCGATTTGGAAAATTATTATTTTGTTTAAAAGGATATACTTCCAGATTGGTCCAATTTTTATCAAAATCCAGTTCTGATGATGGGATCTATGAGGAATTGAGGGAACTCCTCAAATATTATAGGCACACCGAAGCCGCGAGTGATTGTCATTCTCCTATCCTTATCCCAATGTATTTGGTGTCGGCGCAACATGTCTTTTTCTTCCATACTTCTCTATTAGTCGTCACCTCGGCAGATAGTGCCTTTCTAACCATATCATTATTCACACAGTCCATCCATCGTTTCTTTGGTCTTCCCCTACTCTTATAGCCATCCAAAACCCTACTCAAAACTTTCCTCCCGTCATTTTCCCCTTCCTACGCATCACATGCCCTTCAAAAACCCTGAAGTTCAACGTTGTATGTTTTTTTAAAGTGACTAAGGTACTAATATGCCAAGACTCAGTATGCAGTAGCACCACTTGTAGGAGCGACCGCTTGCAATGCAATTGTAAGTTCAGGCGAGCCATCCCTACCTTAAATGCCCTATTAAATTGGTAACATAATGGTTCTATAGAAGAGCACATAAATAAGCAAGCGTTTCGTTATCTTTGTAGGAATAGGTACGATTTTAATTCCTATTTTGATACTTGTCGTTCCCAGTGCTGGATTAGCCCATAAGAAAATTAAGCATGAAAGGCAAGGCTGTTTATCAGCAAGATATTACAAGACAAAAGAGTCACTCCAGCTAGAGATGTGCGCCAGTCTTAACAAATCGCTCGTCGATGTTTTGGAAAAATACGAGGCGACTAGTGGATAGGGGGGCCTACAGGCGTCGATTGCTTAGGGCATTAAGGTAATTCCTAGTAGGTACCGGTACCTACCATGCCCAAGGCCAAAGCAAATGCCTTGCCTTGCCTTGGGACCCATCATTAATCTTAGTCGTCGGATTTCTCATAACTTACTCCACAAGCCAACTCACAGTTGAAATTCTATTCTAGACTGGATTCCGCAAACTATAAAATGCACGAAAATTTATCTATCCAGCCAGGAAATGGTGTTTAGTTATGAGCTTGTATATTATTTACGTGTATATTTTAATATGTTTAGTAAGCAATAATATGAATGAGAATGTTTATAGTGGATACGACAGATTAAAACAGAAGACGAACAAGCAGGGGATCGAGGAGGGGGGGGGTGGAGGGCGGGTTCAGGGGATCAGCCGGTCGATTCTGTAAAAATCTCATACCACAAATTCCTTCACCAATGGGATTTGATACGATTAACTTAACAGTTAGCTGTCTATTATGATTCATAATGTTATCCTTTTATGATTCTGCCAAAGTGGCCTTTTTAGGCCCCCTGAAGTATTTACGACACAAATGCTTTATGAACATAAAAAGATCTACAGGTACTAGGCAACCTACTCAATACCTAAATACTAGACCGTAGCGGTATCTACAACGCCACATGCGCACAACGCGTCATACTGACGTCACGCAAAATCCTGCATCTCGCAAGCAGAGTTTACCGCGCAACTAGCATAGATACAACGGCCCGACATGAATCATCGGGCAGTTGCCCGCCAGACACAACACCCGTCTGGTCGGAGGATCCTCCCTTTTCATATAGAGTATGAGTGAACTTTACACCCTGTTCCTCATACCTCTATAAGACTTACCATAATAAAACCATAAAAACTACTATAGATAGTACCACCCCACTCTTCTTACTAATCGCTAGTTAATTCCGCTAGTGTTTTAGTTTTTTGATACACACTAATTACCCACTAATAAGTTATTAGTACTGTGTACCGACAAAACTAAAATACTAGCGGAATGTTGCACAATTGTACTGTAAGCGATTAGGAAGAATAGTGGGGGCGCGTCTTCGTGGATGTCGCAATCTGTACAATCTAATCGCAAATAGAGCCAAGTCTTCAGTAATCGGTTCATTGGTTACTATTCATTCGTTCGTTCACATTCATTCGGTCTATCGTACAGCAAACCGTATTGTTTTGCGATATTCTCCCGCATAAAGTTCCTTTAAGTAATGTCATTGCAGTAAAACGTTCGACATAGCCATTATCTGATATTATTGCTATTTTATTTCTCAGTGGTTTGGGATTACGTGTGAATTGGATGTGTTAACTTTGGACTGGGTTTATTGGCTATACGGCTGAAGCGCTAAACTCGGCTAAAATATCATTCGATTGTTGGATGATTTGATGTTTTATGAGAATCGAATCGAACCAGTAAAACTAATAATAGATAAACAGAGAAGTACCTACCTACTTAAGTTGTTTGAATAATCCTGTCAACAGTCAAGATGCAGAGCGTTTTGTGCTATCCATAATCAGCCTATAATGTTCCCACTGCTGGGACACAGGCCTACTCTCAATGAGAGAGAGTGTGCCGTAATCCACCACGCGGGCCCAGTGCGATGTCACATGTCTTCGAATTTTTGGTTCTAGGACATGCCGGTTTCCTCACGATGTTTTCCTTCACCGTTTTGTGTTATATCACGCCTCTATTTCAATAAAGGGTACAGAGAAGAAAAGTATATAGCATATTTCCATCATCATCCGCCTAGGATTTTCCCAACAATGTGCCATTCAAACCGGATGCAGCTGAATACCAGTATTTTACATGAAGCGACTGCCTATCTAACCTACACAACCCAGTTACTGGGTAATACGACACCCCTTGGTAAGACTGGTTGTCAGACTTCCGAGCTTCTGACGATCCGTAAAGACGGCTAAAGATCCACGAATGACTGCCAGGATCAAAGGCTTAACGTACTTCCCAAGGCACGGAGGGGTCTTGGAATGTAAAGATGGTCACCCATACACGGCTGTTATAACTTAGCCACAAGCCCCTCGTATAGCATATTGCCACTACCCTAGCTTTAAAACATACTTCAGGCAACATACTCAGAAACTGCCCGATCCAGATATTAAACTCAGGACCACACACTCAGCAGTTGCACTTACGACAGCTAAACCAACGTGACTGTAAAGTACAAATTATATGAGATAAGGTAAAGAACTCTCAACCTCAGAAAGAACTAGAAAGAACTAGGTCAACGGGAAGTACAGTCACAAGCATAAGTATGTATACACTTGGCTTTATTCAAAGACGATTTTCTCCTTTAGTTCTAAATGAAATTTTATGTTATTAGGAACAACGTATTTTCAAACCCATAGGTTTGTGTAAAGTGTCGTATTTCAACGTTGCATTCGTTATTTCACGAAATAATCGCAATTGAAAGTTGCCAAGTGTTGACATATTAGTGCTCGTGACTGTACCCTAAAAATTTTGATTCCCTTGTAAGTGTCGAAATATACTTTTTTTACGTTAACTTAGAAGTTTGATTTTTTCACAGCTTCAAGGAATTGTAGACTTGAGTACTTGGTTTCAATATCAACGCGATACCTCCAAGCGTTCCCGAGATAAAGGGTCTTGACAGACAGAAAGACAGACGGACAACAAAGTGATCCTGTAACGGTTCCGTTTTATCCTTTTGAGGTACGGAACCCTAAAAAGAAAGAAAATGCGTTTATTTGCAGTAACATGACGCAGATAAGGAACTCTAACACAAAAGGAACAAGTACACACGACATACAATATACAACGCATAAAGGCACCGCTCGTTGCGCGACTTGCGGTGCCTTTGTGTCGCGCGCAATTTTATCGCGTGTCGCGGGGCCTTACCACTGCGCCATTGCCCCTTGGTACAGCTAGAAACAACAATACCACTCCAAAATATAATATCCTAATAGTTAAATCACAAAAGCCAAATCCATTTCCTATGATAATAAATCAAAATATTACACTTACAAGTACAATTTGATTGATAATCGTAATTATTGTTTGCGCCTGATCCGATGGTGGGATAACCCTAATGTCACGATGGCGTGTCATAGGGTTGTGTTCACGCCCACCGACTTTTATAGGCCTAAGCATTTAAGGCTTTACGTTTCCGTGTTAAGTTTTTCACTTTTAAAAGAAGCACTAGTTTTTGCCCGTGTTTTCGCCCACCTGGAGGAAATTATCCCATGAGAACGTCTTACCGGGATAAAATATCCCAACCCAGGTCAGCTTTATCTGTGTGCCATAATATCATCCAAATCTATTCAGCCGTTAAAGCGTGAAAAGGTAACATACAGACTGTATATTATACAGACGATTTACTGCAAATAACAAATAAATAATAAGAGGGGCCCGTGGTTAAATAATAACAGCCGCACAAGTCGATCGATCAGGTTAAACTACGCTTGCCGCGGTTGGTCTGTGAATGGCTAACCATCTTTACATACCGAGACCCCTCCGTGCCTCGGAAAGCACGTTAAGCCGTTGGTCCCGGCTGTCATTCGTGGATCTTTGACAGTCGTTACGGGTAGTCAGAAGCCCGAAAGTCTGACAACCATTCTTACCAAGGGGTATCGTATTACCCAGTAACTGGGTTGTCGAGGTCAGATAGGCAGTCGCTCCATGTAAAATACTGATATTCAGCTGCATCCGGTTAGACTGGAAGCCGACCTCAACATAGTTGGGAAAAGGCTAGGCAGATTATGATTTATGATTTACTGCAAATAACCTGAACTATCGCCCTGTTTCGTTTGATCCACGATTTTTTACCCACCCTGTATTGCGGAAGGTTTTTGTGTATCAACCTATCATTTAGCACGGAATCGTCGATTTTCTAAAGCAGTGGCAGGTCTCTAATTGCCTTTTAAAAATTACGTAAATAAACCTTCTCAACCCAAACTCAAAGCATTTATTTCAAATAAACCAATTACAGGCACTTTTGAACTGTCAAGGGGTCGGTCAGTCAGAAATCAAAAGTCATTTAATCAAATTAGGCGAGGACTAGGACTTTTTGAACGTCCAAATTACATAATACCGTCCCCCAAAGCGTCCACCCTTCACTTCGAAAGATGAAGCTATGTTGTTGCCCATTTCAGCGCTTTGGACAAGAACGGGCAAGAAAATCCTGTAACACCATTCAGCAGCCTACCAAAATTAAACCAAAAAAACCGGGCAAGAGCGAGTCGGACTCGCGCACCGAGGGTTCCGTACCATCATGTTTTTAAATTTTCACCGGCGAGCTACTTACTAGATCTCGTTCAAACCAATTTTCGGTGGAAGTTTACATGATAATGTACATCATATATTTTTTTTAGTTTTATCATTCTCTTATTTTAGAAGTTACAAATGTGTCCCCCCCACACATTTTACCACTTTGGAAGTGTCTCTCGCGCAAACTATTCAGTTTAGAAAAAAAATGGTTGCCTGTAAAGTCGGTTTTACGGGCGAAGATTTTACGTGACAACGTCTTTTTCTCGGTAGAATAGTTGAGTGGGAGAGAGACGCAAGGCATTCGGTGGGCCTCTCTCTCGTTCGGTGACTCATCGTAACGTTACCGAGCGTTACACTTTTTCATAAGTGACTCCCAGCCGCAACCTAATTTAAGACGTTGTCACGTCAAAATTATATTAGAAACCTCAATATAATTTTTGAAGACCTATCCATAGATACCCCACAGATATGGGATTGATGAAAAAAAAAATTTTGAGTTTCAGTTCTAAGTATGGGGAACCCCCATAATTTATTGTTTTTTTCTATTTTTTTGTGAAAATCTTAATGCGGTTCACAGAATACATCTACTTACCAAGTTTCAACAGTGTTGTTATTATAGTTTCGGAAAAAAGTGGCTGTGACATACGGACGGACAGACAGACAGACATGACGAATCCATAAGGGTTCCGTTTTTGCCATTTGGCTACGGAACCCTAATAAAAAATCTCACACACCATGTTCTCTTTCACGCAGCATACCTGTATGAAACGCATTAGCAGAATTGATCAGATAATCCTTGGCACAATCAGCCCCCCCCCCTCACACAACCCTTAATTTGAGTGCATTCATTTAGTAATCTGCGTGGATATACCTACGTTGTGTCGTATGTGTGAAGGTTGGCCTGACTTTTGGGTTACTGTTCATCCATTTGTGCAGATTTTCGGCAGAAAACACTGGTATTTTTTTTTTTTTTTAAAAACGTTGCCCCACACTAGGAATTTCTCCTATATTGTGGGTGCGTTTACAAACATTTAAAGTCACATACACAAACAGCCAGACCCGGAACAACTACTTGTAGGTCATACAAATATTTGTTCCGTGCGGGAATCGAACCCGCGACACGCAGCGCAGAAGTCAATCGACTGCGCCAACCGTGCCGTCGTATTTAGGTAACATGGATGAGATTCGTGTATGTTTTTATGGGGGTCCCATTTCTTTTTAAAATGGGTAGCTTATTTTTTGGCTATGCGATCGTACGTAAGTCGGTTATCACACTTCACCGGAAACCGCTCTGGTGTGCGGTGCCGCGGTTTTTAACTTTGACTGTAGACCTCATGGAGATGCGGTATTGTCAGTGTGTGTGGTTTTTGCAAATCTAGATTCTACAGTCAAAGTGTGATAACGCGTTTAAAAAAAAAAAAAAAAAAAAAAAAAAAAAACTGCCTAAATCGTACAATCGATAGGTGGAATTACCTGTGGAAGTGTAAGTAGACCCGACAAAAGTATTTGAATAGCCCTACCAAAGCAAAAGCCAACAGCTCAGTAACTGCGCTATAGTTCTCCATTAATTGTCTTGATATTCGAAAGTTAATAGGTACCAACATACTTATTCTGACAAAGAATGAAAGTACCGATGAATGATTCTGGAAACCATCGTTTCAGAAATCCACATGAAAGCCATTGTGATAGATAGACCACAACACCATTAACCAAACAAAATCGAAATCAAAAAACATTATTTTATTTAAACTAGATTGAGACTCAGCACTTTTTGTTTTGAACGTCAAAATTACATAAGACAGTCTATCAAAACGTCCGCCCTTCACCACCAAAACGAGTCATTCCGGTCTGATCCACCCCCCACCTCCCCCTCCCCCTGGATCCCCTGCTAGTGCGTTAGTTAGAAAAAAGAAGTGACAACAAACTCCCCAGCAGCACAGCGGTCTGATAACTTAGAGGAGAACTTGAAAGGTATACTAAAACGAGATCAACTGAACATAATTATTTATTAAGATGCCAAGAGTTGTCTTTACATACCTCATAATCATGTAGGTACCTAGCCTTTTCCAAACTATATTGGGGTCGGCTTCTAGTCTAACCAGATGCAGCTGAGTACCAGTATTTTACATGGAGTGACTGCCTAATGCCTATCTGACTTCCACAACCCAGTTATTGTTACTGGGTAATATTATTTTTCACTTTGTAGTGTCTTTTTTGGAAGTCGGTTGCTTTTTTTTGTAAAAAGGTTTTTATTTTTCACTTTTAAGTTGTACAGTCAACAGCAAAAGTAGATGATCAAAATCAGAAATTCAATAGGAGTCAAAACTGATCACGAATATATGGCAGCTGTACTAGTAGTAAATGTTTGGTATAATTTACAATCACATACTTTTGAATCACTTCGACGCCACACAGTTCTGAAGCGAACTCCGTTCATTAGTATTGAATTTCTGATTTTGATTATCTATTTTTGCTGCTGACTGTACTTACCCCACACAAATTCGTATAACACTACTTGCTTGCTACTCCAAAAGCAAAGTTAATAAAATGTATATGGGACCACCCCTGAGGCATATCCTATCTGTTAAAAAATAATTTTTAAAATCGAATTACAATTACTGGAAATATCGCGTAACAAACACAAAAAATAATTTCGTTTACTTGAATTTTTACCAGTAAATTTGGTTTAAAAACCAAACTCCTGATACGATTTTGATGAAATTTCTATGGGACCAATCTGAAAGTATATCCTTTCAAATAAAAAAATAATTTGGCAAATCGGCTTATAAATAACGGAGTTCTGAGGTAAAAAAAACATTTAAAAAAACCGAATTGAATACCTCCTCCTTGTTTTGAAGACTCTTAAAAAGCAGAGGTTCTTTCCCTAAATCAACAGCAAACATTTAAACTCTCATTTCCACACAATGCACTCCATAACGCTCCTACATACATATATATGTAAGTATATTAACTGAGCACATGCTTAGAATTTAATATTAACGTGCCTCTGCACTCTACATTTTGCCCACCACTTTTAGTCAGCGATAAATTTAATCCTACCTTATAACTTGGCGTAATCCCCTTAAAATAGGAAGATATAAAATTCTGTGTACCTACCTGAAGTTCAGCGGCAGGTATTTGAGGATCTAAATGTGGTAACTGCGTCTCGAAAAAGCAGATTGCAACCTTTTACGTGAGAATATTGTGTTTTTAAGTAGGTGAGGAAACCGGCATGTCCTAGAACCAAAAATTCGAAGACATGTGACATCTGCCAACCCGCACTGGGCCCGCGTGGTGGATTACGGCCCACTCCCTCTCACTGAGAGGAGGCCAGTGTCCCAGCAGTGGGAACATTATAGGCTGATTATGGTAAGTAGGTTATACGAGGATGTCATGATGCTGAAGATCTTGGCGTCATGTATCACTGTGCATGTCAAAAATACAATCGGATAGCCTGTTATAATAAAAACTGGCCAAGTGCGAGTCGGACTCTCACACGAAGGGTTCCGTTCCGTACCACAAGGCAAAAAATAAAAAAAAACACGTTTGTTGTATGGGAGCCCCCCTTAAATATTTATTTTATTTTGTTTTTAGTATTTGTTGTTAGAGCGGCAACAGAAATACATAATTTGTGAAAATTTCAACTATCAAGCTATCGCGGTTATTGAGATACAGCCTGGTAACAGACAGACGAACAGACAGCGAAGTGTTAGTAATAGGGTCCCGTTTTTACCCTTTGGGTACGGAACCCTAAACACCGAGGATATTTTAAAGGGGTTATACATAATGGCGATTGTTTTTTTGACGTTGTTGTCCCACTGCTGGGCAAAGGCCAAGGATGGCGGTTTAGTCAAGTATAAAAATACAATCGGTTGGTGCGTTATAATAAACCCGCCTGATCTCTCTCCGGTTGTGTCGGATGGCCGTCCCATCCGACTATGAGAATGAGGGAAGAGGGAGTGCACCTGTGTCTGCACGCACACTTGTGCACTATAAAACGTCCCGCGCCGCAGGGTTTTTTTTTTTTTTTGTTGATGGGAAATCATCAAATGACCCCTCCCGCTCTGGGTGGAGCGGAAGGGAGTGTCAGACTCTTACTGACTAAAGCCCCCCCGTGTTCCGCTGACCGGCGCCGCAGGCTAAGTCTCCGTTGAGATTGCCCGCCGTGGCCGAAATACGGTCTGGAGGACTTTATAATAAAACCGAGGATATAAAGGGTAGCGATTGTCACCTGCAACCTTCAAGGGGGTGATTCTACCCATCATTCTAAACAGCTTTCGCTACGTAACTCTTATCAGATTCGTGATTATCCGGAAAATCCTCGGCTTTGTTATAGCGCGCCACCCGATGGTATTTATAAACTTGACTAAATCGCCACCCTGTTAAAATGCAAGCCCCTTTAAAATGGGTCAATTCAACAGATCAGGGGGGCGTAAAAAGGCCACTTTGGCAGAATCATAAAAGGATACCATTATGAATCATAATTAATGGACAGTTAACTGTTAAAGAATTTTTCAGTATTTTTTTTTGTCTGTGCTAAAATACCAATCAATCCAATCCAAATCCAATCCCAATCTCTTTTATACCAACGTAGTGCAGCGTAAAAGAGAAAAACACGGACTTTCTTCGCCAGGTTTGTACAAACGCCAGCACATCAACCTACTACAATCTGTCAAATTTCTTTAATAGATTTTCATATTTATCTCTAAAGCGTAAGGTTCAAAGTTGATTGGGAAAATTTGACAGTTTCGGGTAGGTTGATGTGCTGGCGTCTGTACAAACCAACTTACAGAAAGAAAAGATCTTGGTAGCCTTGAATACAGAGTGAGAACAGTGGCAAAACTATGGATGAAGACCATAAAAGTTCGTACCCCGTGACATGAAGTGACCTTCACTCAACTAAGCACTAACGTAGAATACCAAAACACTATAAAAATAATACACGCAGTTTAATTGGCAGATTACCACGCAATATAGTTTTTATCCCACAAATGAACGATCTCGTAAACTAGAGTCCCAGTTTAATACAAGTTATAACATAAAATGTTATCCCAAACTTTATTCCAGTCAAAATCAAATTTTGAAATAACATAACATCACGCCGGTATTCTTCGGTGGGTCAGGCAGTGGTGTGCGTATAGTTATGTTTAAGTCCCATGTAATAGGGGGCGAGCCTATTGCCATCAACCGGGCACATATCTAGACTCCGGGCTGCTACTGAGAAATTCCTGATGGAAAAACCCATTAACACTTTGTCCGACCCGGGAATCGATCCCAAAACCTTATGCTCTGCTGCGCTTGCGACCAATATACCAAGAGGGAAGCCATGTTGAAATAATTGCTATAGTTTTACAAACGCGTACGCAGCAGAACCATAACGAATTAGGATAACGTGAAACCAAAAAGTTCAATACTCAATATCTTTATTGCTTTACCATAGTAACTATATAAGTTAGATCATTATGGACCCTGTAGGGCACAGGAAAAGGGTAGGACAGAGGAAGCCCTGTTAATAAGTTAATAGCAAATTCCTTGTAAAACCATTAAAACTTGCTTTTCGAATTGAACTAAAGGATTCCCTGTTACATCCTGTATAATTCATTATAACACACCCTGTCTAAAAGGTCATGGAGCGTGTGGAAGAGGGATGGGTACATCTGAGATGGTGTGTGTGTGAGTGAGATAGTGTTCGTAGGCACATCATTCACACATCAGATGACTGGCTTTTGCGCGAACCTCGCTGACTTTCAGCCTCCTGAAATTGCCCACTCGAGTAATTGAGGACATTTATGGAGGTGTTAATTGCTTTATTTTAAAATTTAACAATTGGTCCTTCTGCTTTTCAAGGACGGACATTTCTGCCCGTTTACTGTTTAAATATTTCATTAGGCTTTTTTCCACTATCTGCGTCTAACTTTATTCAATTATACCAGTAAAACTGGAAAGGCTTTTGCAGGATATTATAGAGGAGGTATAAGGAACAGGGTGTAAAGTTCACTCCTACTCTATAGAAAAGGGAGGATCCTCTGACCAGACGGGTGTTGTGTCGCCGTTGTATCTATGCTAGTTGCGCGGTAAACTCTGCTTGCGAGATGCAGGATTTTGCGTGACGTCAGCATGACGCGTTGTTCGCATGTGGCGTTGTAGATACCGCTTCATCACTCCCCCCCGGAGACCGGAGGTTGATAGTGGGCTGAGTGAGAGAGATACAAGGTATCTTGCGATGCTTGCCAGGCCAGCTGAGGTTGCCGCATAGTTCACGGTGAGTCGGAACTGTCTGCGAAGATGTCTCCAGTGAGTCGGGGTGGCGCTGCATTATGCTCAAGTGCGTTGGATGGGGTACGGCGCCGGGTTGAGGCTGACTGCTGGCGTCGACCAGGAGAGAGTTTCTATGGCTCTGCTTGTGGGCCGGTGAAAGTGCAGTATGCTGTGCCGAGGTTGCTGATGAGGCTGAGGGTGATAATGCTGAAGGCGCGATCGCTGCATGCTGGTGGTCAGGATACCGCGGGCCCGCGGATGCTGGCTGACTAGGTGACTCGCCGCCCTAAAGCTAGCGGGAGTGCTGATGATGACGTCACGTTGGAGTAGGAGCACGAAGGCTCCCCCCCGGTGGGTTCCCGCATTGTCAAGGCGGGGGTCTCAGTAGCCGTGGCTTGGTCACCCACGGTGAAGCGAAGAGGAATCCGAGGAGGGGCCGCTCGTCAGGGCTTTGGCCAGGAAGCCGACGACGTAGCGGCCAACAAGTAAAAACTTTCTTTTATAAAACCAAACTAATATACAAACCATCATTCTGATTTTTTGTCAGATTATTCTACAAGCAACATACTGAAGCACTAGTTTTTTAAATTTTTTAGTCCGAACAATAAATTTTTTGTAACTAGATAATTGCTTCATATTCGTTGTGTCATCGCGCTTCTCTTTCTTTTCTATGCAGTCTGACAGTGACCGCGCTTTAGGTCATGTAGTCCCCTTATGTACGCACGACGACATGTCGAGCTAAACCGTACCAGTATAGGCTGACTTCTCATTGCACGAAAAGCCTATAAATGCGTGGTCAGCTAAAACTAGAAAAGCTTCATATTATGTCATTTTACATAGGGTGACACAATGGGCAGTCTTCTCGATAAGAAGGGACCTTTTCAAAGACAACCTTTGCATGGATTAAAGCGATGAGAGACAATACTGCAGTGATGTACCATTTTCAAATACTTACAACAAATACATCCAACATTTATTTTCCTTTGGTGGTATTAACCACTCTATAACGTGTCCCGGGGCCGGCTTGCCAAAGGCCGGGCCGGCTTGCCAAAGGCCGGGCCGAGCGTCCGGACACTCATACACTATTCAGACACGCCGCGCCTACTGCGACTAATTCACTGAAAAATGGACAGGGTTTTTATCTAAAATAGGAATAGTGATAATATAGTTTAGTTTTTTGGCAGTAGGTATATCATACAGTAAGTTGAAACAGGAAATAAGAAACGCTAAATTCATACTACACTTGAGAATGAATGGGCTCATGTCCAGACTTTACCTTGCTACTGACAGAGGGGCCCGTGGCTAAATAATAACAGCCGCACAGGTCGATCGATCAGGTCAAGCTACGCTTGCCGCGGTTGGTCTGTGGATGGGTGACCATCTTTACATACCGTGACCCCTACGTGCCTCGGAAAGCACGTTAAGCCGTTGGTCCCGGCTGTCATTCGTGGATCTTTGACAGTCGTTACGGGTAGTCAGAAGCCCGAAAGTCTGACAACCAGTCTTACCAAGGGGTATCGTATTACCCAGTAACTGGGTTGTGGAGGTCAGATAGGCAGTCGCTCCATGTAAAATACTGGTATTCAGCTGCATCCGGTTAGACTGGAAGCCGACCCCAACATAGTTGGGGAAAGGCTAGGCAGATTCCTTACAAAAAAACCTAATAAAACTTTGGAAGACTGGATATCAATACCTCACATTCAAAAGTTGCGCTTGCTACCTCTTTGCTGACTAGGCAGTCAAAAGAAGAGGTAAAATTCGATGAACACGGAAAGATGGGTTAAAAAACAATGGATATTTTGGTAGACCAAGGCCATATAGGAAAGGGTTGAAACCATTTCTATTTTTATATTTCTAAGTGTTCCGTTGGGAATAATCCTCCTTTGACTTTGCCGTAGTCGGGTAAGGAGATATGACGCTATTCATCTTGCTAACCTCCATTTCTCGCCCCTGTGCCTATCCCCCTATTATCGCCTATACATATTATGTATTTCCAATATAATAGACCCGCCTTATCATAAATTATAGGACCTAGAACATACACCATCTGCATACATTTATTACATGACCTAAAGCGCGGTCACTGTCGGACTGCAAAAAGAAAGAGAAGCGCGATGACACAACGCTGGTAATTTATTGCAAAATATGAAGCAATTATTTAATTACAAAAAATCTATTGTTTCGGCTAAAAAATTAAAACACTAGAGTTTTAGTATGTTACTTGTAGAATAATCTGACAAAAAATCAGAATGATTGTATGTATAGTATGGTTTTTATTGTAAAAATAAAGTTTTTAGAGGTATCTTCATGATTTTTTTCTATCGTATCAAATTAGTTGTATTATGTTTTCAAGACACTATCTACCTAGCATATATCCTGAAGAATATTATATATTTTTAGGGTTCCGTACCCAACGGGTAAAAAAGGAACCCTATTACTAAGACTTCGCTGTCCGTCCGTCCGTCCGTCCGTCCGTCTGTCTGTCACCAGGCTGTATCTCAAGAACCGCGGTAGCTAGACAGTTGAAATTTTCACAAATTATGAATTTCTGTTGCCGCTATAACAACAAATACTAAAAACAAAATAAAATAAATATTTAAGGGGGGCTCCCATACAACAAACGCGATTTTTTTGCCCTTTTTTGCTCGATATCTGTCACCAGGCTGTATCTCATGAACCGTGATAGCTAGACAGTTGAAATTTTCACAGATGATGTATTTCGGTTGCCGCTATAACAACAAATACTAAAAACAAAATAAAATAAATATTTAAGGGGGGCTCCCATACAACAAACGTGTTTTTTTCGGCGTTTTTGCTTTGTGGTACGGAACCCTTCGTGTGCGAGTCCGACTCGCACTTGGCCAGTTTTTTTATTTTGTTTACTGTAGTCGATCATATACTTTTATTATTTCTAAAACTTGCGTTTTTTGTTTTTAGGTCCTGTAATCCTCTTAACCTGTCCAGCCTTTTAGGGACACGTGAAGACTACTTGACGACTACGTGAAGACTACGTGACGTCTACGTGTATGAATTCCGTATCTTTTCGCATTCTTCTAAAAGGCAAACGAGGCTAGTGGGTCACGATGACGCCCTCATGTAAAATGCTGCTACTCATAGAGGTAATGCAGGTCACTATATTAGGGTTCCGTATTAAAAGACAGGAGGTTCTTGTGAAAAAACTTATGAAATGTTTATTTTTGTTAGTAGATCTTACACTTTTTTATACGTAAATATTTTGTTGGTCAACATTTTAAAACTAAATGGCGTGTTCCCCTTGGAGCACCACGGTAAAATATTGATTGGTGTTCAAATGGGTATACCTTTGGTGCTCTAAAAATAGGTGCTCAAACGGGAATACTCCCCATTTCCTAGCTGATTGAACCCTGAGAAGAAATGCCGGAACAAACTTAGAGGTCATGGTCTCTTTTAAAGTCCAAGCATTATATTATTAGGATTTATGTGAGTCTGCCAATGCAGGGCCATGTCTGGAAGGGCCTTTTAAAGAAAGTGCCATTGCAGCTTTGAGTTGACCTGTGCCAACAGACGGCATGTATGCATCAGTCATTATGTAGCTCAACCCTATTTAAAGAAGCTCAACACAACGGTATCAGATCTGCAGGACATTTGTATAGGCCATAATACAAAACACTCAAAATTGAACCTTAATTTTATTATTATAATACTAGCTTGCACGGCGATCTTTGTACCGCTTCAGAAATCAATAATTGTGAGAAAATGAATTAAGTATCTTCATGTTTTTTTTACCAAGGGGTACCGTACGTACCCAGGAACTGGGTTGTGGAGGTCAGATAGGCAGTCGCTCCATGTACAATACTGGTATTCAGCTGCATCCAGTTAGACTGGAAGCCGACCCCAACACAGTTGGGAAAAGGCTAGGCAGATGATGATGATAAACATTTAAGCATAGCAGAAGTATAAAAAATAATAAATATTATTTACACATGCTGAATACATTCTATAGAGGAAATAAACCCATTCATGAATCTAAAACAACAAACTGTCGACCATATTTCAATACATAAATAAACAAAGCTTTTATCAAATACGGGTTCCATTGAAACAGTGGTGAAGTGAAGCATTTATTCGACACGAAGCTGAACGTGTCGGGTTTATTCCGTAAATTCCCCTGTGCATCACTTTGAGCGATTTTAGAGGAAAATACGTTATAATGTACTAACAATGATCTGCTATTAACAGTGCGAGGTATTTTAATGATAAAGTTTGGCTTGAATCTGGGAAACAGGCTTTTCATTATTTGCTTTTAGGACTTTGTTTCATTTTTCTTTTTGTTACTTTTTTAGGGTGCCGTACCCAAAGGGTAAAAATGGGACCCTATTACTAAGACTCCACTGTCCGTCGGTCTGTCTGTCTGTCACCAGGCTGTATCTCATGAACCGTGATAGCTAGACAGTTGAAATTTTCACAGATGATGTATTTCTGTTGCCGCTATAACAACAGATAATAAAAATAAAATAAAGTTAAAATTTAAAGGGGTCTAAAAGAAACGTTTTTTTCGGCGTTCTATGCCTTGTGGCACGGAACCCTTCGTGTGCGAGTCCGACTCGTACTTCCCCGGTTTTTTTTTATTTAACTGTGTTTAGTGTAGTTTGTGATCTTGCAGTGTGAGTTGGGAAAGTACATAGGATAGTTTTTATCCCGATATTCCCACGGGAACGAGACTTATGCGGGTGAAACCGCGAGGCGCTGCTATTATTATAAATGCGAAAGTGTGTCTGTCTGTCTGTCTGTTACCTCTTCACGCTTAAACCGCTGAACCGATTTAGATGAAATTTGGTATAGAAATAGTTTGAAAGGACATAGGATAGTTTTTATACCGATATTCCCACGGGATCGACACTTTGCGGATGAAACCTCGGGGCGCTGCTAGTTTTCATATATAATATGCAAGTCTGACAACCAGTCTTACCAATGGGTATCGTGTTACCTAGTAACTGAGTTGCGGAGGTCAGATGGGTAGGACGTCGCTCCATGTAAAATGCTGGTATTAAGCTGCATCCGGTTAGACTGGAAGCCTACCCCAACATAGTTGGGAAAAGGCTATCATCTGATAATGATAGGATGAAATACTGACTCCTGTAACACAGATTCCACGAAATCTAGTTATCTGAGCTGCATACTGAATAGTGACCCCTACGCGTGGCCCTGGCCCAGATTTTGCACTGCAATATTTGCTGTGCAAGCGGAGTTATATAAGATTGAGTACATAATTTTATTGGAATGTATGAATCTAAATCTTCTGGCTTCTCTAAGCTTGCATATCAAATCTGTTATTAGATCGGATGGCATCTGGATTTTCCAAGAAATAAACTTACCTACGTAAAATTATGTAGATGACCAATATTTGATCACCTCCGGATTCGATATGGTTGGCAGATTATTCCTCCGTCTCTTATCCTTAGTTGTTTGGAGCAGTGGTGGCTCAGTAGTATAGGCAGGCTAATTAATTGTTAATTTTATCACTACTGCTCTCAAAATGGCGAAGGAAAACATCGTGAGGAACCGTCTTAGAACCAAAAATTCAAAGACATGTGACATCCACCAACCGGCACTGGGCCCGCGTGGTGGATTACGGCGCACTCACAGAGAGGAGGCCTGTGTCCCAGCAGATCATTATAGGCTGATTATGCAGTTTTTAGGGTTCCGTAGCCAAATGGCAAAAACGGAACCCTTATGGATTCGTCATGTCTGTCTGTCTGTCCGTCCGTATGTCACAGCCACTTTTTCCCGAAACTATAAGAACAACACTGTTGAAACTTGGTAAGTAGATGTATTCTGTGAACCGCATTAAGATTTTCACACAAAAATAGAAAAAAAAAACAATAAATTTTGGGGGTTCCCCATACTTAAAACTGAAACTCAAAATTTTTTTTCATCAATCCCATACTTGTGGGATATCTATGGATAGGTCTTCAAAAATTATATTGAGGTTTCTAAAATATTTTTTTTCTAAACCGAATAGTTTGCGCGAGAGACACTTCCAAAGTGGTAAAATGTGTGTAAAATGTCCTGTAACTTCTAAAATAAGAGAAAGATAAAACTAAAAAATATATATGATGTACATTATCATGTAAACTTCCACCGAAAATTGGTTTGAACGAGATCTCGAGCTGCCGGTGAAAATTTAAAAACATATGATGGTACGGAACCCTCGGTGCGCGAGTCCGTCTCGCTCTTGCCCGGTTTTTATCTACACCCGACTTCCAGAAGACGAATTATGATTGACGAAGTCGAAGATTTGTCCGGAGGGTCCTAAAAACACCTACACTAAACACATAAATTACGTTGATCGGCAATGTTTAACCAACTCTGTATAAGTGTTGGTTGACTGTTTTGGCAAATTAATTCATTTATTTGCTAGATAGTGCCTATCTAAGAATTAAACGAGTCCATAAAAATTTTCAAATAGCCAAACTATTTTCAAAAATACTCCTCTAAAACAAAAAAGTTTCCTTAACAAGCTAAAAAATAAACTAGAATTTAAATAAAATGTAATATTTTGAATCTGACGGGTACAGTTTCGAACAACGCATTTGTTTTCAGTCGGTCGTTCTAGTAGGTCGTTCATAGTTCATAATATACGGTCGGTGTGCATTGAAAGCTCTTTGTTCTAAGTTTTAATATCTATAATGAGGGAAATAGTTCATATACAGGCTGGCCAATGCGGCAACCAAATCGGTGCTAAGGTAAGAATATTATTTATTAAGATTACGTAACAAATCTGGCAAATTCCCTGTTTGTTGGGTACGAAATCGACGTAATCTTACTGTACGTGTTCGATTTCGTACCTAATAAACCGTCTTATTTACCCGAAAACTAGACTCAGTCCCACTAATTTAGTGCAAAATTTAAAGCCATTAAAATTACTAGCTTTTCGGCTTCAAATTCGATTTAGTGAAGATTCAATCGAGACCCCACAAAAATCTAGTATGCACTGCATTTGACACTGTCACTGTTCATCTATTTCAGTTTTGGGAGGTGATTTCCGACGAACATGGTATTGATCCTACTGGGACCTACCACGGAGACTCTGATCTTCAGCTGGAACGCATCAACGTGTACTACAATGAAGCAACCGGCGGCAAGTACGTTCCTCGAGCCATCCTCGTCGACCTCGAGCCCGGCACGATGGACTCAGTGCGCTCGGGACCCTTCGGACAAATCTTCCGACCTGACAACTTCGTCTTCGGGCAGTCAGGCGCAGGAAACAACTGGGCCAAGGGACACTACACGGAAGGCGCCGAATTAGTAGACTCTGTCCTAGATGTGGTCAGAAAAGAAGCTGAAGGATGCGACTGTCTTCAAGGCTTCCAGCTAACACATTCCCTGGGAGGAGGCACAGGCGCTGGCTTGGGAACCCTCCTCATCTCGAAGATTCGAGAGGAGTATCCAGATCGTATTATGAATACGTTTAGTGTAGTACCGTCGCCCAAAGTGTCAGATACTGTAGTGGAACCTTACAATGCAACCTTGTCTGTGCATCAGCTAGTGGAAAACACTGATGAATCTTACTGCATTGATAACGAGGCCCTTTATGATATTTGTTTCCGTACTCTGAAGTTGACCACGCCGACCTACGGGGACTTGAACCATCTAGTATCGGCAACTATGTCGGGCGTCACCACTTGTCTCAGATTCCCTGGCCAATTGAATGCTGATCTGAGGAAACTGGCTGTGAATATGGTCCCATTCCCTCGTTTGCACTTTTTCATCCCAGGATTTGCGCCGCTGACATCTAGAGGAAGCCAGCAGTACCGAGCTCTGACAGTTCCAGAGTTGACCCAACAGATGTTTGATGCTAAAAATATGATGGCAGCTTGTGACCCTCGCCACGGAAGATACTTGACTGTCGCGGCTGTCTTCAGAGGTCGCATGTCTATGAAAGAGGTGGATGAGCAGATGATGAACATTCAGAACAAGAATTCATCATACTTCGTGGAGTGGATCCCAAATAACGTGAAGACCGCTGTGTGCGACATTCCACCACGAGGTTTGAAGATGTCTGCGACGTTTATCGGAAACTCTACGGCTATCCAGGAGTTGTTTAAACGTATCTCTGAGCAGTTCACTGCTATGTTCAGACGTAAGGCGTTCTTGCATTGGTACACTGGCGAGGGAATGGATGAAATGGAGTTCACAGAAGCGGAGAGCAACATGAATGACCTGGTATCTGAATACCAGCAGTACCAGGACGCCACGGCCGAGGAGGAAGGCGAATTCGATGAAGAAGAGGAGGGTGGTGACGAAGGGGACTAGATCATATTGCGTTTTGTTAAGAATTTCATTATATTTTGTATTTGATCGTTTTATTTCAAGAATACATTTCATGTACAAGTTTCAAGGTTTTTGTTTTTCACACAACTACAATTGAGAACTGACGTACAGACGCCAGCACAATGTTACTACAATCTGTCAAATTTCTTTAACTTTATCGCTAAAGCATAAGGTTCAAAGTTGATTGGGAAAATTTGGCAGTTGCGGGGTAGCTTGTGCTGTGGCGTCTGTACTATCAATCAGTTCTGCCATCACTGGCTTTCAGGCATTCGACATAATGGACGGTGATGTATTATTGCAAGTTACAATCATATTGCATTAGCAAACTCGCAGATCTGCCCGGCCTATGTCTACCTACCCCACTCACAACTATGCATATACGTAAGCTGTCACTGGCTGTCACGTTTGTTTTTCTTTCTGTCAAAATAAAGGCGTTGACACACTGGTTCTATTTTTTGACGCGCGGCAAAATGTTCTTTTTTATTTAAAACGCTGCGCCCCGCGGTTTCGCCCGCGTAAATGTCGATCCCGTGGGAATATCGGGATAAAAAGTAGCCTATATGTTAATCCAGGGTGTCGGCTACCTCCATACAACATTTTATCAAAATTGGTCCAGCCGTTTGAGCGTGAAGAAGTAAGAAACATATAAACACACACACACACACAAACTTTCGCCTTTATAATATTAGTTTGATAACATTATAAACATAGCATCACGTCTAAAGAAGGGTAGGCAGAGATCATAGGCGGATGTGTGCAGGCGCTATACCCACTCATTTTGCCAGCATGTATATATATATATAGGGGCGAATTGGTGCACATAAACACATCTGTATCTCCTCTTAGGAGAAATACCTCTGATGGAAAACCCAAAATATCTCTCTACCCTAGGAATTAAACCCGGATAGGTATAAGAAATGTAATCTGTGCCGAAGACCGAAGATTATAAAGAGAAAAGTTTTTTTTTTTTAGGTTTGTTACGCTCTAAAACGGCTTATCGTAGAACATGGGTAGACCATGACCTGTAATAAGACAAATGATACTTTTTCACCGACGAAAAAACGGAGGAGGTTCTCAAGTCGACGCGTATATATATTTTTTTTTACGTATGACCACGCATAACTTTTTACAGAGTAATCCGATTGTTATCTCGATATTCCTACGTAGTGTAGCTTTAGTTTATTATCTTTAAAGGCTTAACAGACAACAAGATGAAAGAGGTATGTATTATCATGTATTCTTAGCATGCGATGATACGTCGCGTTTACGAAACTGGCTTCATGCTCTCCATCACACGATCACAATCATATAAGTACATATACAACACTAGGTCATAGTTACAAAACCACTATTCTCCCTTCTGAATATTAATGGCGAGTCTGTTCACAAATAGCTGAAGTAAATAATTCATTGCCCGTGCTGGGAATAAGGTAGCCTATTTGGAGAGCCAGTGAGGAAAATGTCGTCACGAAATTTTGAGTGTAAATGTGGATGGATATACGAGTAGAGCAGTGGTGGCCAAGTGGTAACGGCCGCGACTTACGAGTTGTAGGTCGTAGGTTCGAACCCAGACAGGCGCTTTACTTTGTGTAAATTATTTCATCAAACGGTGAAGGAAAACATCGTGAGGAAACCGGCATGTCCTAGAACCAAAAATTCGAAGACATGTGACATCTGCCAACCCGCATTGGGCCCGCGTGGTGGATTACGGCCCACTCCCTCTCACTGAGAGGAGGCCAGTGTCCCAGCAGTGGGAACATTATAGGCTGATTATGGATACGAGTAGAGGAATACTAAAGAAACGATGGATGGACTGTTTGAAAGCTGTTATGGCTAGAAAGGAAGTGACTACAGAGATGACGACTAATAAAGAAATATGGAAGAAAAAGACATGTTGCGCCGACCCCAAATAAATTAGGATCAGGGCAAGAGAATGACGATGATTTGGAGAGTCAGTGAATGAGCTTGTATGCTCGGATTCAGGGACGTGGTAATAAATGGATATGATATTAGTACATTATGACACATGTGTGCTATGTTGTTTGCACCCGAGGCGGTATTAGTCCGAGGTAGTATAGTGTAATGATCAATGCACACGCGTTTCATACGACGTGTTTCAACACACTTGCGAGGACAAAACAGACTTGTATTGTTATTAACTTTTCGAGCAAGTGTGTTGAAAAGTATAATATTATTATATAGAAGCATTTTTAGTAGTAGTGAGTATGTAGAAGCAATTTATGGGTAGATTCGAGTGAAGAGATGGTGTTGTAAAAGAATATTTTGACGCGTGGCGGCCTAAATTGGATTGCCGCCATCTTCTATTCTATTCTATTATTATTATATTCTATTTCTATACATATATGACAAGTAAAGCCGATGTTGACTATCTTTTTTCAATAACATTTTACGGAACTATTCCACGACAACGCCTGTCAATGTCATTCAAACGTCAAAAGTTCCTTGAAGCACTATACCAACTCCTCTTGAGTCTGTTAGAAAGTTAGGGTAGTCAGATAGAAAATTTTTACTCCATCTAGCTTATTTTTTTAAATAATATGACGTGTAAAACTAATTTCGATATCCTCTTTACAGAATAAACAACTTCATTTCTCCTGGAAATTAAAATAAAAAAAAAAACAGTGGCACTCCGGGAGTGCCGACAGAAGTGAAAACTTGAACAATTACGTGTCTATTTTTTTATAAACAAAACACGCGCGGTGTTGGTTACGGTGACAGTGTCGCGAGTTCAATGGTTTTTTCCCATCTCAAAAAAAGCCCAACGCGCTTAAAGTAGTTTTCACTTCAAAAAAGTTGGTAGCTATAGTGAAAACGGACAAAAAGGAAAGCAATAGCATTGTAAGTATTGTAGGAATACCTACTGTTTGTCAGTGTATATTACAAATACGCGTTTAACTAACCCCCTTCTGACGTATTAGGGTAAAAACTCGCCAATGTCTCGTGTCAAGTTAATGTGAACATGTCTTTATTGACAGTCAATATAATATCTTTTGACATCAAATCAAATATAAACTATTTATTAAATCTTAATATTGTAAAGAGAAAAAAAATGATTTTTGTATGTTTGTTTGTTACGCTTTCACGCTAAAACGGCTGTACGGATTTGATTAAAATTTGGCACATGGGTAGACCATGACCTGGAGTAAGACATCACTTTTTATCCCGATATCCCCGTGGGATCGAGACTTATGCGGGTGAAACCGCGTGGCACAGCTAGTCAAATATAAACTAAAACAAAAATCAGACTTGCATTTAACATTTCATATGCTGAATGTCTAAACTTCAATAATACTAATAAATTTAAGAGTATTACACAATTATTTAATCACTTCAACCGAAAACTTTGACATGTTTGACAGTTCAGTACTCAGGGGCTTCATATCAGAATCTATTTACTCTTAGGCCGGTCATACACGGACACCTTGAAGCAGCCAGTATCGACTGCTTCAAGCTGCGACTGCATAGCAAACTACAGTCTTCTGCGTACACACATACACGGAACCGCTTGTACAGTCGCGACTGCTTCGGGCGGTCGGCAGCGCGGTGAAACACGACGCGTGTGTTAAGGACGGCAATAAAAAACCGTAGAGCAGTTGATACCGACTGCTGCAGCAGCAAGCAGGCAGGTATCAATGGCAGCTTCAAGCGGTTGATTTTGACTGCACGAGCAGTCCGTGTATGTTGATCACTGGCTTACTGCTGGAGCAGTCCGTGTAGGGCCAGCCTTATGTTACAGACTTTTATTTGTGTTTGCAATCAATATTGAGTTTGTTTGTCAGTAATCTCCTATATATTATATTAAATTTATAGAATAGTAGTTCTAGAGGTCATAAGGTTGTCGATGACCTGGTGAAGGCCGCAGGAATCTGCCGGATGCGAGAAGTTCAATTGAAACACGTCCACTGCTCGACATAGGCCTTCCCCAAGCACCGAAGCGGCGGTGTTTGGGGAGGCCTATGTCCAGCAGTGGACGTCTTTAGGCTGCCGCTGAAATGATGATCTGGAAATTAATTATGACACCCAAACAACCTCCTCTAGTGACGATACTTACAGCAAGATTTATAGACCGCTTCTTTACGCCAATTTGCTAAGTAAGAGTTACACACGAAAATAAACTTTATTTTAAACATAACGTTAATGTTCATAGTCTTATGACACGATTGCTTATACAAATATGAACACTATGCGAATAACAATAAGGTTACTGTTACTACATCATCCAACTGCTGGGAAAAAGCCTGTTCCCATGACTTCCAACTCTTTCGATCCTGTACCCTAATTGCGTAACACACTGCCAATCGGAATCTGAATAATTTTGAAGCAAATTGCTAATCCATTGCTTCATAAGTTCGAAAAATTTGTCTGCTCAACACGTAAATAACGCAATGAATATTGTTGAACTGTCAAAATGAGACCCAGGGCTAATGTGTCACTATTGTCGTTTGTTTTCTCCAGTTCGTCCCGCCATCTTCAACGGGGTCTGCCTCTACGTCATCTAGATGTGTCAGGGCTCCATATAGTGGTCCTTTTGATTCGTAACAATCGCTTCCTTGGCAAAGCAAAGTCAAGGTGCGGTCTGGGAGTCTTGCTATTAAATACCTACATCCAGCGCACCCTAGGCAGACAACTAGTCAGCCAAGCTACCAACCTTGCTGACTGTGAAATCTTTTAGCTGTTTCCCCTTAACACGAGAGGAGAAAATTGCACAAAAAGATGCTGCCATTGATACATCGAAAGATGTTGCACTCTAAGCCCAAGATCGCAGAGACGTAAAATATTGTGACGGGATTTTATCGTGCTCTGGATTTTGAACTCTAGGTGTTGAACCGAGTGTTGAGAATCCAATAGAGCGCATCCCAGCGGGTCTAAATAACACATTGTTGGATTTTTTTTTAAATTCGTCTGTATGACGCAATGAGTATTATTGAATTGTCAAAACGACTTGCATTAACCCCACTGTTTTGTTACGATACCGATATTCAAGTATTGAAAAAGATACTTTTTTTAACCACTCTTGCTGTCACAGTTTTATTTTACGTGAGTTTTATCCAATATACATTATGGCGTATTTTCGGTTGCGTTAGTTTATGGCAGCGTACACTTTAGTGGATAGATACCGGTAAGTACCTACACCAAAGAGGTTTTCGGTAACTACCGCAAGCCCTGATAGCAATTTCAAAACGGGAAGGAAAACATCGTGAGGAAATAAAAACTGTAGACGCAAAAAAGTTAATCGCAAGGTTTCTCTTCTCTCTTACTCCTCAAAAACATTCCCAACGGGTCAAAAACACACAAAATCAGATACAATATCGAATGCACTTATATTTTAGTAACAGCAACTGACGATAGATGTCGCCTGCAGTGGCCGCAGATGCCGCAACGAGACAGAATATTAAAACATTAATATGGCTGGGAACATGTTTATTTTTACTATGCAAATATTCGCAATGGCACCGTTGTTTCTGAATCTACATTACTCTGCGCATGTGTGCTTTGAACAGAATGAATTTAAAGTGTTGTGGCTTTATGGGTGATTTTAAGTTTTAATAATAATTAAATCATTTTATTATCAGGCAACTAAGGCCCATAGGTAAAATACACAAAATAATCAGTCAATTCCTTGCAAAAACAAACTCACTTCACCTAAGTTTTCACGGTGAGATTTTTACAGAATCGACCGGCAGTCCTCTTTCAGACAGGTCTGTAGATGTTGGGTTGGAGTTTTGAAGACGATTATAATAAAAGTAAACCGAGTGTAGAACATCGCTTACATTACACATAATCAGCCTATAATGTTCCCACTGCTGGGACACAGGCCTCTTCTCTTCGAGAAGGAGTGGGCTGTAATCTACCACGCGGGCCCAATGCGGCTTGGTACTGGTCACAAGTCTTCGAATTTTTGGTTCTAGGACATGCCGGTTTCCTCATGATTTTTCCTTCACCGTTTTGAGAGCAGTGGTGATGAAATTATTTACACAAAATAAAGTGCCTGTCTGGGTTCGAACCCACGACCTACAACTCGTAAGGCCCTCACCACTGGCTCACCACTGGCTCACCACTGCTCACTCAACATCGCATATTACTGAAAAGAAGACTTTTTTTATTTATTTAGAAACCCCTTGGTCTGTTGTGGTACAGCTCCATTTCTTTTCCAACGACATTTAATAATCTTGTGAGGGCAATTCGTTCCAGTATTTTTTATTTGTCAAATTGCATTATGCTTCAATAGATTTTTCCAATAAGCGTCCATAATATTCATGAAAAATGATAATGAAAATCCCCTATATGTACAGACGCCAGCACACCAAGCTATTACAATCTGTCAAATTTCTTTAATAGATTTTCAACTTTAGCGCTAATGCATAAGGTTCAACGTTGATTGGGAAAAATTTACAGTTTCGGTTAGCTTGATGTGCTGGCGTCTGTACATCTGATGATCTTTATCTTCGTTGGAATAAGGTTGCAATTAGGTTGCTGCCATTAACAAGTCTGTCAATATCACAGTAATCGTTATTGTAGTTACCAAAAGGTTGCTATTTTATTGCAGCTACTGTCAGACGTAAAATACCTGTGAAAGGACTTCATAAATATCTATATCTACTAATATTATAAAAACGTAAAGTTTGTAAGCTTAGGGGGTAACCTCTGGAACTTCCAGTCGGATTTGAAAAAATCTTATTGTATTTGATAGCCCAGTTCTTGAGGAAGGCTATAGGCTATTTAACATCACGCTATGACCCTTAGGAACCGAGAAAAAAGAAAGAACGCTAAGCAAAAACGAAGTAATAGCGCGGGCAGGCGATGAGATGCGACGGAGTGGGTCGGGGGAACAGAAAATTTCACGCGGACGAAGCCGCGGGCAGAAGCTAGTGGTAAAATAAAGATGAAAACTAAAAACAAAATACCGCGAAGTACCTATACTTACTTTTTCTTACCTAGTTAAAAACTAAAGCTGCCAAACACTTTATTATTAACCCCAAAAAGAAACGTTCTCGTCGAAACAAAAACACACTAGCCATTCCTCGCCTTGAAATCGAATAAAAGAAACAAGTCGAACATTCAGCGAGCCAATAAATACGAAATAGGAAATAGAACTATGAAAGGCGAGTAGTATTTCCAGTAACATTTAGACCGACAGAAAGCTTTAAAACTGCATCCATTCGGCGATCGATTGCGAATCTCTGCCGGCAGCTATTTTGGTGTCTCGGATGCGTAAATAGAAATTCTGCTTCAGTACGGCCAAAGGCGTGGCGCTAACTAGGGCGAAGTGAATTAGGTTTTCTCATTTTCTACGCGTTTAGTACATGTGATGTTATTGAGCATAAATATGTTATTGCGTACTGGTGTAGTGACGCCGTAAAACAGATAATGATTATGTTGTTAATCGGCGGGGGTAGAGAAGCGGGGAAGCCGCTGGAATGCCGCGGTAACTAAGCGGCTAGTGTGCGCTGACTGACGGCAAAATCCCTTGCCATGCCGTCCCGGTCTGCATAGGCCTTTAAAGATGCATCCACACTTAGTATTATAAATGGGATAGCTAACCGTCTACCTTATCAGGACTAAACCACGGAATCGATCGTTATTAAATTTAACAGATAAGTAGCCTGGGACATGGAGAAGTCAAAATGCTACTTCATCCTGGATATTTGTACTAAAAATGATGAAATACAAAATACTCGCAGACGAAGTCGCGCACTACAACTAGTAATACTTTGATAGCAATCATTTGAACGTTATGCTAGTAATCCTAAGTTCCTAACCTAACCTCATCATATCGTTTCCAAAGGTTTAATAAAAGGAGCACAAAACTCTACTTTTCTTGCAAAAAAAAATTATAGAAATCCTACCTCATCTCGACCCCACCTCGCGGCCTAGTAAAACATTGAACTAGCATTCCTTTACACGCGGCCCGGATATATTTCCAACTTGCTCCGATTCCTCGAATTACCATGTTTTCCACTAGTTTTACATTTCAATTATAGTCCATTCGGAAACGATTTTAGTTTCTATTTGAAACTTTATTTGGATAATAAAGTGATGTAGGTAACTGAAGCATCGTTTTGTATTTTAGTTGCTCGATGTAACATCGGTTGGAACTATTTATTAATTATTTATTCAGAAACCGGTAGTTACAAAATGGGATCCTTACCTGAAAACAAACTTAACTAACGAACGGTGTTACGTAAAAAAGCAGCTAAATGTGTTCTGAATAAAACGTGGAAGTGGTTCGAGTAGAAATGGAACACTTCGTAGGAAACCTTTAATTGCTATTTTGAAGGGTCGGCTTCAAGTCTAACCGGATGCAATACGAGTATTTTATATGGAGCGTCAGCCTATCTGACTCCATAACCCAGGTACTGAGTAATACCATACCACTTGTTGAACTTACTTAGCTAAGGGGGCTTACAGGACCTAAACACAAAAAACGCAAGTTTTAGAAACAATAAAAGTATATGATCGACTACAGTAAACAAAATCAGAAAAATATATGATATTCTTCAGGATATATGCTAGGTAGATAGTGTGTTGAAAACATAATACAACTAATTTGGTACGCTAGAAAAAAATCATAAAGATACCTCTAAAAACTTTCTTTTTACAATAAAAACCATTCGGAATTTTGTCAGATTATTCTACAAGCAACATACTAATATACTAGTGTTTTAACTTTTTTGTCCAAATAATAGATTATTTTGATGCCTGTTTGACGAGGACGCGAAAGGCGATACGGTTACGATCCCTTTACGAGTTGATATGTGTGCTATACCTTACCTCGGAAACCGTTAGAATAAGTTCCTTAGATCAATATCACTGCCTAACATCTACTTTTTCTTCCGCAGGGCCCGGTCTAAAGGGTACGATGGCGATCCTGAACTGCCTGCTGGCGAGGCAACTCTGCTTCGAAGACGCCTCCTGCTCCGCCATCTTGGAAATCATCCCGCGTGTCTGTGGATCTGAACTTGGTAAGTACTTTGAAATTTCTATCGAATCCGCAACGCGTTGAAGCCTGAGCAAGCTGAATTGGTAACGGGTTGCCTATAATTAATTTTTAAAACGTTTATTAATAAAATTAAATTCTATTTTTAAATACAGGATAAAAAAACTAGGTAAAGCCACTGCACCACCCACATCTTAGATTACAAAAAAAGAGAATAAATATTTACTACCCTCTTAAAAATACGCAAAGTTTTTCTAAGACGTTTCGAAAAGAAGCCTCTGCCCAATCTTTTGTTAAAACCGGGCATTATGAATAAGAACGTACAAGCCTCCAACCGCGGGATCCTTTCAACAGATGAAGGGATGTCTGTCACACCGAAGTGTAACAGATGTACGACATATTGCAATTTTGTCATTCGTTTTAGTGCCCATACACACGTGGGACACACGTCGACGACAGAGGCAGCTGCAGCCGTCGACACCTGCCAGCGACGCGTCGCGGGCTGCCACGTCGACGGTTACAGTACAGCCTCTGTCGTCGACGTATGTCGCTCGTGTTATACACACTTAAGCAGAGCGCTGCTTGAAGAGTGCACAGTAAACACTTCAATAGGTTCCTTCTAAGCCGTGTATCATCGTTGATCAAGTCATCCCATATGTACCACCACAAGTTATCGACAAAAAGTAGAAAAACTCTCAAAAATATTCTCACGTATGACTGGCATGGTCGAGTAATCCGCATTTATATAGGTTTCTGAAATATTTCTCGTTGACCTATAAAATTCAGATTCAAAATGAGCATACTAGCGGACCGTCCATATACTATATTTTAAATGCTTCGCAAGGTTTTTACAACTTGACAAGATATCGAGATTTCCCTATACATACCTAAATATGACACCGTATAGTTTTTAATCTTTCTCACGAGATTGTAAACTGTCGATAAATTGTAAACTGTACCGTCACCGTGCGTGTTGCCAGTGATGACTTATGGCACTGAAACGTGGTCGCTCACAATGGAAGGCCCATTGTGAGCGACCACGTTGCGAGTTGTAAAAAACTTTGCGTAAACTGCCGGTCGATTCTGTAAAAATCTCACCGTGAAAACTTAGGTGAAGTGAGTTTGTTTTTGCTAGGAATTGACACTATTGACAGCTCACTCCACGCTCACTTCACATAAGTTTTCACGGTGAGATTTTTACAGAATAGCACCGCTGTACCGTCACCGTGCGTGTTGCCAGAGATGACTTATGGCACTGAAACGTGGTCGCTCACAATGGGCCTTATAAGAAGGCTGAAAGTCACCCAAAGGGCAACGGGGAGGGCTATGCTTGGAGTTTCCCTGCATGATCGAATCAGGAATGAGGAGATCCGCAGGTCTTTCGGCTGAAATGATGACGATGATGATAAGGACATACGTTCGGTATTTACAATATAACTGATTAATTCTCCATAGTTTAGAATGTATCCAAATCAAACCGTCAAGTTGTAACATCATTATCGACGAATACGGACTCCACCCACAAAATCTTAAAATTATTTAGTATCTATGATTACACGTCGCGCGTCGGTGTAACAGAGAGCCGCAGTATTTTGACCTTCCACCACTGTCACTCTTGGGAGGAGAGAATAAAATATCAGAGGGAAGGTCGGCTTAGTGATGCGTCATCAAATAATCAGCGACTTGACAAATGGATGGGCCCCGCAGTCCTTACTCAACATATACGCATATAAAATGTTACAGAAAAAGACATGTTAATACGTAATTTCTTTAAAATTCGGCCATTCATGCTTTAGATTACGTCACGCCGTATTCCCATGAGATCCTGGGTTCGATTCCCAGGTTGGGCAAAGTGTTATTGGGTTTTTCCATCAGGATTTTGTCAGTAGCAGCCCGGAGTCCGGATTTGTGCCTGGTTGGCAATAGGCTCGCCCCCTATTACATGGGACTTAAATATAACTGGTGAAATGTGGGTGTGATAGGTATAGCTTCACCTCTGTCTAACCCTTTGAGGACTACAGGCGCAATGTTATGTTATGTTATACTACATTTTTTTGAAGTGAAAACTTCTTCAGGCGCGTTGTGATTTTTTTGAGATGGGAAAAAACTTTTAAACGCGCCACTGTTACCATAACCGACACCGCTTCGGATGTGTTCGGCTGTCCTCGGGATGTACTCGGTTTTAATGTATAATTCCGATATGTCAGTGGGTGATGGCAAAGTATTCTGTTTGTGTTTTGTTTTCACTTCTGTCGGCTCTCCCGGAGTGCCGCTGTTTTTTTTTTCTATTGTTGCCTACGCAAAGGTCTGAAGTAAAACTACATTTTGCCAGTTTTATGTAGGTCTCATGTAATAGCTCATTTGATCGTATAAAAAACCATAGATATAGATATTATATTAATTAATATTTTATTAATTATAATTAAACTTTGAATAAAAGAGTCATTTTCAATAGAGTTCCTCCTATCGGAGAAACGAATCTATTATAAAAATTTACTCAATTGATTGATTTTTTCGCAAGCTACAATGTTTTCAGGTTGATTGACGGGAAACTTTTTAGAAATACTTTAATGTTCTTTTTCGTTTATTCGCGCCAGTTTGAACACCTCCATACTAGTTCGGTTCAGTTTGACCAGAGCTTAAAGCTTCATCATCATCATCATCATCAGCCTATAGCAGTCCACTGCTGGACATAGGCCTCCCCTAATGAGCGCCATAGCGCCCTGTCTTCAGCTTGACGCATCCAGCATCTGCCTGCAGTCTTTCGCAGATCGTCATCCCACCTGGCCGGAGGGCGTCCCAGAGCTTAAAGCTTAAGTACACTATTGTAATTAAAACGTTACTTTCACTTTTTTGTTCCGTTATTTGTGTTTTGTGTTTCACGAACTGTGACTAAATAAACTTTATTATTTCTTTCTTTCTTTCTTTCCTTCTTTCTTTCGTTCCTTCTTTCTTTTTTTCTTTCCTTCTTTATTTCTTTCAGGCCACACTGGGAACGAAGCTATGTTCGTTTAGCTTCGCTCATGTACCTACCGCGTATTCAAACCGCAAACTATCTATGAAAAGACAAGGTAGCTACATAGCGAAGCTAAACGAAGTTAGCTTCGTTCCCAGTGTGGTCTGCGCCACTTTACAAAACATAAGTCAAAGGTCAAAAAACATACTATTTCGACGAAACTATTTTCCTTTATTAACTATTCATACATATGTCTGTAGGTACAGTCAACAAAGGAGTTAAGTATACAGGAGCGTCGGATATAGTTGAAGTTTACTAAGAAACCGATGGATATTCTCGAATAAAAGTTTAGTTTATTAATAGAAAACAAACAGCTCCATTTATTAAATTAAATTTCAGTCCAGAACATCCATCGGTTTCTTAGTAAACTTCAACTATATCCGACGCTCCTGTATACTTAACTCCTTTGTTGACTGTACATACATATCTATTACTATATTATATATCAGTAACGAAGGGTAAATTTTTGTAAGAGGTAAGCCGGAGTAGATATCTTTTATATTATGATTATATTATTTGTCTTTAGAATACTGACTGTGCCATTTTTCAAAGGGAAGCCGGTAGGAATCGTATAATCGTAATTGTATGGTACCTTCGCCACTAATATATACCTACTATTTTTTTAGGGTTCCGTACCCAAAGGGTAAAAACGGAACCCTATTACTAAGACTTCGCTGTCCGTCCGTCCGTCTGTCTGTCACCAGGCTGTATCTCAAGAACCGCGGTAGCTAGACAGTTGAAATTTTCACAGATGATGATGTATTTCTGTTGCCGCTATAACAACAAATACTAAACACAAATTAAAACAAATATTTAAGGGGGGCTCCCATACAACAAACGTGTTTTTTTCGGCGTTTTTGCCGTCTGTCTGTCACCAGGCTGTATCTAAAGAACCGCGGTAGCTAGACAGTTGAAATTTTTACAGATGATGTATTTCTGTTGCCGCTATAACAACAAATACTAAAAACAAAATAAAATAAATATTTAAGGGGGGCTCCCATACAACAAACGTGTTTTTTTCGGCGTTTTCGCCTTGTGGTACGGAACCCTTCGTGTGCGAGTCCGACTCGCACTTGGCCAGTTTTTTTTTTATTTATCATTTGCACAAAAGTCCAGTAATATTGTCATTTTGTATTTGTTCTAGTCAACAATGGAAATTGAAGTAATTTGTCTTGTCTTCGATATATAAAATATAGCGTTCGATGGAGGTTCAATAGGAATTTGTCCTACACTACAATACTTTAGGAGAATTCTAGTTACTGGGAAAGCTATAGAAATGAGAGGTTTTCTTGGTAAACGATGTCTTTAAGACAAACATGATCCCCAATACAACGTGCCGCTGCCATGACCAAAACGCAAAAAAAATTCAAGTTTTAGAAGCAATAAAAGTACCTATATGATCGACTACAGTAAACAAAATCAGAAAAATATATGATATTCTTCAGGATATAAGCTAGGTAAATAGTGTGTTGAAAACATAATCACACTAATATTATAAAGGCGAAAGTTTGTGAGTGTGTGTGTGTGTGGGGGTGTGTTTATATGTTTGTTACTTCTTCACGCTTAAACGGCAGCACCAATTTAGATAAAATTTGGTATGGAGGTAGCTGACACCCTGGATTAACATATAGGCTACTTTTTATCCCGATATTCCCACGGGATCGACGTTTACGCGGGTAAAACCGCGGGGCGCAGCTAGTACAACTATAATTTGATACGATAGAAAAAAATCATGAAGAAACATCTAAAAACTTTCTTTTTACAATAAAAACCATACTAATATACATACAATCATTCTGATTTTTTGTCAGATTCGTCTACAAGCAACATACTAAAGCACTAGTGTTTTAATTTTTTGGTCCAAATAATAGATTTTTTGTTAATAGATAATTGCTTCATATTTTGCAATAAATTACCACCGTTGTGTCATCGCGCTTCTTTTACTTTACAGACAGACCGACAGACGCACGTTTATAATATTAATATGGATAGTATGGATTATGCAGTAGTAACAGAACCACATAAGCTGGCCTCGTATGCTATTGAAACTTCGTACTACCCTAGGCCAGCTCAATGTCAAAGTCAGACACCAGAGGTTGTCGACTGTACACAAAACAAATCACCAATTCATTGAAGCATAAACTTCGTTCCTTTTATCTTGTCAGAGTGAGACACTCACAACTTTTTTCTTTACACACTCAGCCTACACTTTTTACTTACCGTGTAATCTACGAAACTTCCAAACTACATACAATTACAATTTAAAAGCTTCTCCACAGTTTTGATATGTTCCTTTAATAGCTTTAACTTTGTGACGTCTCTGGAGATGGTGCTATGTGCTGAGATGAGCGAGGAATGAGCCTTTTATATTACTAAAAGACAAAGATATTCGAGAGATATGCCTTCAGTCTATATTTGTTCATGTTCCCTTTTTCCCACTCCTGAAACTCATACAAAAACAAAAGAAATAGATGCTTTTTTGGCAAACACGCATGAGAAAGTAGGCGTAACACTTTTGTGCTATCTTATTGGACACATGCTGAAAAGGGGCGAGCATTGGAAAGTATAGATAAAGTCACTGAATGCACATATGCCACTCTGCACTGCGTAACACACCATCAATCTCAATTTGAATTATTTTTAAAGATACCTATTACTAATCCATTGCTTCATATGTTCGAAAAATGTGTCTACTCAGCTACGTAAATAACGCAATGAATGTTGTTGAACTGACAAAACCCATTGCTACTGATTGTGTAGGTACGCAATTATACTTTTGGTGAGTTTGATCGGAATAGAGGCGACCTGTGCCACGCCTCCATGACATATCCCTCGATATCCGTGCTAAAAGAGGTTCAAACGAGATTTCATACAACATAATTATTGTAAAAATAATATTAATAGTTTCCATGTTAATTAATGTAATTGGTATTGTACCGTTTTAATTAACTATAAATAAAGAAATATTATAATCATTCGTGGATCTTTGACAGTCGTTACGGGTAGTCAGAAGCCCGAAAGTCTGACAACCAGTCTTACCAAGGGATATCGTATTACCCAGTAAATGGGTTCTGGAGGCCAGATAGGCAGCCGCTCCATGTAAAATACTGGTATTCAGCTGCATCTGGTTAGACTAGAAGCCGACCCCAACATAGTTGGGAAAAGGCTAGGCTGATGATGATACTATAAGAGAGTGCAGTACTCATAAAGATGAACAACTTTTATTATTGAACCTACACTGAAATATATCTCTATCCCTCCAATATATCAATCAATATTATAAAGAGAAAATATTTGTTTTTTTTTTTGTTTGTATGTTGCGCTTTCACGCTAAAACGGCTGGACGGAATTGGATGAAATTTGGCACATGGGCACACCATGATCTGGATTAGGATATAGAATACTTTTTACCCCGATATTCCTACGGGATCGAGATTTATGCGTGCGAATCCGCGGGGCGCAGCTAGAAAATAACACGCATACTAAATAAGTACGTCTGTTAAGCTAAGCGAGAAATGACCCAGCTCATCTTTCACTCAGACCTGACCACCAACAATCCTATAAAACTTTTTACATATTACAACTTTGGTTTCAAGTCTATGATAATAAATTATTTAAATAAAAAGGTTTTGTGAGGCCCTGAAGGTTGAGGTGACCTGCTTTCAGGCCACTACAAATCACAACAGAACATTCAAACTTTATTTATAATGGTGATGGGGTTATTACGAGTATTAATTGTAGACAGTGAAAAAAATGTCTACTGTTTTTCAAGTGTAACCTTCATGGTTATTTAGTAAGGACAAATACACTAGACTTGTCACTCATTTTAATGTTGTTTACTTATACAAAAATCACAGCATGAATACATCATCATCATCATTTCAGCCGAAAGACGTCCACTGCTGGACATAGCCCCCAAGCACTTCCACTTCGACCGGTTCTGTGCTTCTCGCATCCAACGGGTTCCTGTGGCCTTCACAAGGTCGTCGGTCCACCTTGTGGGAGGCCTTCCAACGCTACGTCTTCCGGTACGTGGTCGCCACTCCAGAACCTTTCGGCCCCACCGGCCATCTGTTCTGCGAGCAATGTGCCCTGCCCACTGCCACTTAAGTTTGGCAATTCTTCGGGCTATGTCGGTTACCTTGGTTCTCCTGCAGATCTCCTCATTCCTGATTCGATCACGCAGGGAAACTCCAAGCATAGCCCTCTCCATTGCCCTTTGGCTCAGTAGAGCCTCCGAAAGAGTGGGTCTTAAAATGAACATGGACAAAACGAAGGTCATGTCAAATGCCCATGTAACACCTCCCATAAAGATCGGAGACGCTACACTCGAAGTCGTGGACGAGTATGTTTACCTAGGACAAACTGTCCAGTTAGGTAGGTCTAACTTCGAGAAAGAGGTCAATCGTCGAATCCGACTCGGCTGGGCAGCGTTCGGGAAGCTACGCAATATCTTCTCGTCCCACATACCGCAGTGTCTCAAGACGAAAGTCTTTGACCAGTGCGTGTTGCCAGTGATGACTTATGGCACTGAAACGTGGTCGCTCACAATGGGCCTTATAAGAAGGCTAAAAGTCACCCAAAGCATGAATACAAAGTTAGAAAAATCATAGTTAGATATGTTTTTAAGTTCTGATGTGACAATCCAAGCTGCTAAATCTCTGCGACTAGAAGGTACAAACTCAATCAATGCAAATACACGTCAATTAGTTTTTAATTTATATTTCGCAAGTTAATTGTAATATAACTAAGTGGAATTTTAATGTTTTATTATATTATATTTATAAATAAAGATACTACATTATATTCACTCATATGTTCCAGAATAAAGGAGGGACCCGTGGCTAACAGACCCGTGGCTAAATAATAACAGCCGCACAGGTCGATCGATCAGGTTATGCTACGCTTGCCGCGGTTGGTCTGTGGATGGATGACCATCTTTACATACGATGACCCCTGCGTGCCTCGCAAAGCACGATAAGCTGTTGGTCCCGGCTGTAATTCTTGACAGTCGTTACGGGTAGTCAGAAGCCCGAAAGTCGGACAACCAGTCTTACCAAGGGGTATCGTATTACCCAGTAACTGGGTTGTGGAGGTCAGATAGGCAGTCGCTCCATGTAAAATACTGGTATTCAGATGTATCCGGTTAGACTGGAAGCCGACCCCAACATACATAGTTGGAAAAAGGGAAAAAAATATATAGCTTTTATTCTGGAACATGCCATCTGCCTAAGGTGGCATGTTCCAGAATAAAAGCTATATATTTTATAATGGTGAAAACCGCATCAAAATCTATTGTAAAGTTTAGGAGATTTAAGAGGTCACACAGGAGAAGCCTTCGTCCACATTATCGGAGAGAATAGTGTCTTTTATTATAAAAAAGGTCACACAAATAGACACAGAAACTGAAAAACTTTGTTTTATACTATGTATAGATAAAGATGATTTTAACTCAAAAAATCTTAGCCCACCTGAGCAAAAACCTGACATTAATAACAACAATCATAAGTCATAGATAATCCTATTCCCAACCAACCCTTAATATCGGCCACTGGAATCATAACAATGATTTATGCTCCACCCAAAAATACTCAGCTGAGTTTGCCAAGGGACAATACGTCAAAAAATATATTAATAACCTATCACTTGGTAACAAAGGTGGAGGTACAATAGCTGGCTGATATTGAGGGTAGGTAGGGCGACCACAAGTTTGTGTAAAGTCGGATTTATCCTTTTAAAACAATAAAATGAAAATCCTTAATCTAGAGCCTTAACTTTAATATTGTTATTTGTTATCACTTAGAATAAATCAAATCCACGAATGACAGCCGGGACCAACGGCTTAACGTGCTTTCCGAGGAACAGAGGGGTCTTGGTATGTAAATATGGTCACCCATCCACGGACCCACCGCGGCACGCGTAGCTTAACCTCATCGATCGACCAGTGCTGCTGTTATTACTTACAGTCGTTACGAATCGTCAGAAGCCCGAAAATCTGACAGCTAGTCTTACCAAGGGGTATCGTATTACCCAGTAACTGGGTTGTGGAGGTCAGATAGGCAGTCGCTCCGTGTAAAATACGGGTATTCAGCTGCATCCGGTTAGACTGGAAGCCGACCCCAACATTGTTGGGAAAAGGCTAGGCAGATGATGATGATGTGTTATCACTTATTGCTGGTAAGCAATAAACCTCGGACTTACACAGTCGCCAATTAAGTACAGGGTCACGCCTGCCGGGTCAGCGGGATTGTCCGAAAGGGTTACCGCTGGCCCGGAACATAAAGGGCTAAGGAAGGAACACGGGCACCCAGACCCACGCACACGCTCCACCCAGAGCGGGAGGGGTCATTTATGATTTCCCATCCGAAAAAAAAAAAGTACAGGATCGGTGACGGTGTAAGTCCAAGGTTATTGTCACCTATAGTACTTATGATATACTCGTATTATACACATAAATTGTTTGGTGTACCTTAATCACACTATTACACTTTACACTTATACTCGTAAAGACGAAAGTTTGTGAGTGTGTGTGTGTTACTTCTTCACGCTCAAACGGCTACACCAATTTTGATAAATTTTTGTATGGAAGTAACTGACACCCTGGAATAACATATAGGCTGCTTTTTATCTCGACATTCCCACGGGATCGACATTTACGCGGATGAAACCGCGAGCCGCAGCTAGTAAATAAATAAAAACCGAAAACATGTGTCGTCAAATTAGATGGGACTTTATTTCGTTACTGACGATTTCAAAGACATAATTGCTACAAAAAGAGAATACTAATAGAACATTCAGGAGCCATTTTCACATAAGGAAGTTACCAATTTACTGAATAAAATAAAAAATCTGTTACTTCACAGTTTTTTCATTCAAGAAAGTTAGTTTATGTTAATAATCATTCATTAATTACTGTGTGTTATTTAATAAGTTGCGTTATAAGAAACTCCACTGATGCTGTATTTTAAAGAGATCTCTTGCTTTTTTTCCGTCTACAGGACAGCCTGTGCGTACTTCATAGTTTGTAATTTTGAGTGGAATCTTTAGATAAGTTTCTGTAAACTTATCTGTGTGTGTAACTTAGTTCTACCACTACTACCACAAATCAAAAACAAATACTCAATACTCAATTCTTTATTGCATTCCATATGTATTACATAGATGAACCATGATGATTATGACGATGACTGATGGAATATTTAAATCCTACAAATCCCTTATAAATCATAAAATCATGGCTACCCCAAGACATATCTGTATATACTCGTACAATACATATGGGGTGTGATCGCTCGCCAGACAATGGAAGGAGGTCACTGGCGCGATAAGCACTTCACTTTCCTTTACTCGACTATCGATTCTACTTAACTTCTACATAATTAAACGTGTAGGTAGATTTAACACCGTATCCATTGGAAATATGCCGCAGGGAATCATATTTGGGAACTTTAGTTCGATAATTTTGTTTAACTTTGGCTTTAGTTAAAAGCGTTTACGCCGTACAGCATTTCATCCAAAGTTTCAAGCCCTTATTTTTCGAAATTAATGAACCGATTTTAATGAACTTCATACGCATTAGCAGGATACATAGGTCTAAAAAGTTAGTAGAGAACATGTTTGAAATGTCGTAATTAAAAAAAGATAACTGGAAATCTCTGTTTCTATGGAAAATTTAAAATCGGTCTAATTTGGATGTAACACTATTTTTCGAACACTATTTTGCAGTTATTATAATGTTGGTAGTACCTATTTTAATATGTTGGTCGTGTAGCAAAGCCCTATTATGGTACACGTAGCTGAGCCGAGCCGTAGCTGAGACGCTGCTACGCTCGTAGACGCGTGTCTACGAGCGTAGCAGCGTCTTGCTACGCTACAACTTTTTTGTCTACAATTTTTTTTGTCGAGGCATTTCTGCGTAGACCATTCATTCACGAAATATTTGAAGGGGTCATTGTACCTACTCATCATTATGAACAACTTTTACTATAGGAAAATACGTAAAATAAAAATAAAAAAATCTGCTGTTCCATACATTTTGACGAGTTATGCGAACATAAATGTAGGGAATAGCAGTTTTTTTTCGCGACCTTTAGTTCCTCGGAAAGCACGTTAAGCCGTTGGTCGTGGATCTTTGACAGTCGTTACGGGTCGTCAGTAGCCCGAAAGTCTGACAACCAGTCTTACCAAGGGGCATCGTATTACGAGTACCCAGTAACTATGATACACATGATGGTACATGAACTCTTAGATAATTACAAACGCTTTAGATAATTAGGCATCATTATCTGCCTAGCCTTTTCCCAACTATGTTGGGGTCGGCTTCCAGTCTAACCGGATGCACCTGAGTACCGGTATTTTACATGGAGCGACTGCCTATCTGACCTCCACAACCCAGTTACTGGGTAATACCCCTTGGTAAGACTGATGACCCGTGTTCTGGCTGACATATGGCAAATAATTTAATGTAGCTGTGCTGCTGGGGAATTTTATGCGCCATTTCTTCTCCCCAGCGTGCAACGAAAGCACTAGGAAGTGGTGAAGGGCGGGCGTTTTGGGGGACTGTCTTATGTAATTTTGACGTTCAAACAGTGCTGATTCTCAGCCTTGTTTGAATAATTCGCTATTGATTTTAATTTTATGGATATTTCCATACGTTCTATTCATTGTCAGCTTAGTGCCTAATTAACCTTTTGACCGCCACAGACGTCTATGGACGTCAAATCAAAAAGTGTTCACGACGCCACGGACGGCATGGCACGTCGAAAATAACCCTTTTTTTTACAGTTCAAAATAAACATGTGCCGTGACTATTATTTTGTAGGTATGAAAGAAGGAATTTATCGCTTGGCGTAGAGAACACGGATTTTCGTTATTGACGTGGCGGTCAAAAGGTTAAACACGGTACCAAAGAGTATCACGAGTAAAATTACTAAAACTTACACAACGTGGAAAAAAAAGTAATTTAAGTAGGTAAAGTAATGTAATTACAGTCTAATAAGGAAACAAACTTAAGTTAGAAAAGTTGACATTAGACACAACCTATAGAAAAATGCTTTCACAAAACAAATTGCGTTACAATCTAAATTAGTTGGAAAGTAACCAAAAAGCTGGTCAAGGGCGTGTTGGATTAGGGTTCCATAATTACAAGTATAGGATACATTCTGATTAAAAAAACGGTCAAGTGCGAGTCGGACGCGCGCACCGAGGCCGCGAGGGTTCCGTACGTAGGTATGTAAATAGTTTTTTTTATTTATCGACTTCAAAAAAAGGAGGTTATCAATTCGATACGTATGTATGTAATATTATTGGAATTGAATTATATTCACATATGACAATCTATTAGGGCTTCCAAACAAATATACAAAATTTTATAGACGTACGTATGTATGTATGTATGTATGTATGTATGTATGTTTGTCCACGCATATCTCCGTAACTATTGATCGGATCGTGACCATTTTTTTTATTGGCTTACATTTACTTCAACTTAGGGAACAGTGAAAGTTTCATCAAAATCGATTCAGTAATTTTCAAGATATGGACTAAGACGTGAAAGTGTGACGGCCTGGCTTATTGATACGAGCTACGGGTGTAGTGTAAAAGCGAAAACATCTCAAAACCTTGGTCAAATTCTAGTGCAACAACTAAAAATTACCAAATAAAAAGTAATTTAAAAAAATTAAACCGACTTCAAAAAGAAATGAACTCAAAAATCTATACATATAATAAATCTGTAGACGAGGCGTTTCTGTACAATGAAAATATTAAAAAAAAAAATAGTTGGGGTGTTATAGGATAACCAACAGATGCCATTTCATCAATTTTTAGAATTTTTGTCTGTTTGTCTGTTTGTCGGTTTGTCTGTTTGTCTGTTTGGATGTGACAAAATTTGATTTGAACACGTTCAACGTAAAAAGTACCAAACCAATATGGTAAATTTTTATACTCAAATATAGTGTAGAACTCGGAGTAGTAGTTAGTTTTGGTTTCATCGCAATCGCTTCACTGTATCAAAAGATATAATCAATTTAATGTATTCTACAACAACTTTCATTACGTAAGTTGGATACACGTAATGACATCTATTGGCGCTTTATAGTACTAACGAAAACATAATTATTGTGTTTATAACATTATTATGTGAATAATCACGTCATGCTGGCTTACCTATAAGATGACTATCACAGTCACTTCTGCCTGTGTTATTTGAAAAAGTAATGATAATGATTACATAATGTTGGTGGCGCTAAAAGAATTTCAAATAAAAAGTGAGGATAATGTAAGATAATATTATGTGATGTGGTGTTCTGAGTGATAAAGATTGCAATGATAAATGATTTTATTTTTGTAAGTAGGTTTGTACAAACACTTTTACACGTCAATCATGTTTTTTTTTTAAACTAGATGAAGTCGGCGTTTCCTATCTGACTACTCTGAGAAGAAAGGCCGAAACAAACACACACACGGGCAACTTTATTTAAGAGCTCTTTCGAGGGGCAAGCAACCTTTCTAACATTGTTAACAGAGAAGCATTTCTTAGTGACATAAGGTTTTAAGATCATACCATACTTTCATAGTTTTTGCCTTTTTTCTCGAATTTTTTAAAATTTCTTTACCATGATAATGCTTCAACGCACACCTCCAGACGGGCTGTTGATTTATTGAGTATAGGTTCGGCAGATGCACACCCTTTTTTTTTGTTTCCGGGGTGGAAAATCTTCATGGATGTTCGCCGCCCTGGGGCGGGCGGCGAGGTCTGTCAGGCTCTTACTGACTAAAAATCACCCCAGTGTTCCGTCTCACACCTACGCCGGGGGTTGCGGGACCGTACGATCCTTCCGCAACCCCCGACTGGTGACGTCAAAGAGGGGCGCGCGTGGAACACTACGCGCCGCCAGCTCAAGTCCTGATGTGTTGGCGGTGACAGACGTCCCCGAATTCGTCGCCCCTGGACCCGTTTAGGGGGGCTGGAAGAGGGCGTTGTACGCCCTCCGCCGACGCCCGATGCGCCTACTGCGGGCCGGGTGAGTGGATGAGATCTCCCTCTCCCTTTCCACAGCCTCCTTCTGCGAGACGACCGTTTCGCAGAAGGAAACCACCGCGTCCCAGGACTCTTCGCTGCCGTCGACTCGACTACGGCCGGCAGCGATACGTCAAGGTGCACACCCAATACAAGTAGCACTGCCATGTCGTAAAAAGGTATTGTAAATTATGTTTTCGAGACAATAACTAAATTTTTAGCCATTGTCTTGGTTAAAACCATATCGACCCTTTTTTTTTTCGGATGGGAAATCATCAAATGACCCTCCCGCTCTGGGTGGAGCGGAAGGGAGTGTCAGACTCTTACTGACTAAAACCCAGCTACCCATTACTCTCCGCCCGCAGGCCCGCGCCTACGGTGGCCGGGAGTCGTCACGCGGCTCCCGACACCCGGAGCGTCTCCCACGGTGGCTGGGACGGGAGGCTCTCTCCATGAGCCATCCCGCCACCTCCTTTGCTAGCATGACTGCTTCGCAGAAGGAGGTGACTGCCTCCCACTCCCTCTCGCCCCGGACCATGGCTTGCACCAGGGCCGGACGCGAGAGGTCGCCGCCGCTGCCAATCGCCTCTACGAGGACACGGCGGTGCTCCGCACAAGCGGGGCAGACCTCCACCGTGTGCTCCACCATGTCCTCTGAGCGATCCTAGCAATGGTGACACCCGGGCGTTTCCTCCCGCCTGATGATGTGCAGGAACCTCCCGAAACTTCCGTGTCCGGTGAGGACCTGCGTCAGGCGGTAGGTGAGGGCGCCGTGGCGCCTCTCTAGCCACTCCTTAAAGAGGGGTCTTATCGCCGCTATCGCGGCGTGCCCTGCGCTGGGTAGCGACAGTCGCTCTTTCCATGCCGCCATGAGATCGCGCCGGAGATCTGTCCGCTCCGCACCGATTTGCCGCGGAAGCGGATCTTCCCCCCGGCGTAGTGCTTCCGCGCGCCACTCATACAGGCGCGCGAGGACTATCGCCTCCAGATCCCATGGCGGCCCCGACACGTTCCAGTTTGGGGGCCAAACGTCGGAAATGCACCATATCGACCCTCAAGGTATCTTATGGTAAATGGACATAATATGGCTATTTGGTCAGACAATCAGCCTCGAGCAGGCGCTTTCATTTTTATTTATCCTCAAAAATCAAAGTGACACTTCGTCGCATTGTCATTATGAACCCTGAAGACGCAGTGACTGCTGTGCAGTCGAAAGGGCTATGGTTGAGAACCCCAGGCAAGGAAAGCGTTACCAGACAAGATCGGATGATTTTCCTTTTACACCTTTCCTAAGCGACACATTATTGTGTTCCGACATCCACGCGAACGAAGTCGCGGGCACAGCTAGTATGAAATAACTTTAATTTCGGAAGTCGGTGGCAAAAAACTAAAACTAAAATACAGATCCCAAGACACCGACTTCCGAAATTAAAGTTATTTCATATTTTTGAGTTCATTTCTTTTTGAAGTCGGTTTAATTTTTTTAAATTACTTTTTATTTAACTACAAATTTACGGTTTTCAGATGTTTTCCTTTACTTGTGCTACATTTGATTTTTTCTTTTGCTTCTTGCCAAATTTCATGATTCTAGGTCAACGGAGGTATAAGTCAACGGAAGTATAGGTTTGGATATCGGAACATATACGCCCGTATCTTTTGATTGCGTTGACTTAGAAGTTTCATTTTTTCACTGCTTCAAGGGATTGCAACCCTGGGTATTTGATATTAATTTCAACTTGATAAATCCACGCGTTCCTGAGAAAAAGGGTCTTGACTGACTAACAGACAGACGGACAACGAAGTGATCTTTTAGGGGTTCCGTTTTTCCTTTTAAAAGTGACCGAAAGGATGACATTGCCACGTTATATGGCGATGCTGATTCTATGGTCAAAGATAGGCCAGGCCTTTGGACATTTGAAGAGTCAACCAACAGCTTGGAAATGTGTTGAAAAACAAAGTGGGCACTCGGACCCCATGTGTGTAGCCTATGCTACACACATGGGGTGTTTAGTTGTAAGTTGTTAGAATTGGTAGTTCTAATATCATGGTATATCGTATTGTCAGGAGGTTCCTCCCTCTGGAGCCCTGACCGCCTAGCTTAGCTTTACCCTGTTCCGGATTAACCGGTGGGATACTATTCTTTTATATTTCTAAATTTCTTCTTTTATATTTTTATTTTTATATTTTACAGGGCTGATTTTTTTCTTTTATATTTTTATTTTTATATTTTACAGGGCTGATTTTTTTCTTTTATATTTTTAGTTTTTATATTTTACAGGGCTGATTTTTCCATCGCCAGATAACTTTTATTCGAGGAATAAAATTGACGTCTGACAGTTTTTGTTAATATAAATCAGCCGTTAATGAAATAAAGGAACTAAATTAAATACGGTGTCACTGTAAAGTTTATTTCGTGTTTCGACCATGAATGATTACTTTGTTCATGACCTCATCACGCGATAAGTTGATGCAAACGATATAATATATAAAATTAATCGACAATCATGTCCGTTTCCCCACTCCCTTACGTCACCCAAAAACCACGTCATAGCGGCACATCGAATCTGGCTAAAATCTTGCACTTAAATAACATGAGGAGTTCTCCAAAGGTTGAAGAGGGCTCTATGGTTCAAGGGTCCTTGGTTCAGATTTATCCATGGATTGAAGGATCCCGGGGAGTTTGTGCTGATTGTCCTGTTTTACGATCAAAGTTTTTCCCGGTGTGTTTAGCGTGGGTGGTATATATTTTATGGGTTCATGATTGATATTATCATGGTTATTTATAAAAAAATATAAAATGGTGACGTTAAATGAAATTATACTTGCTAGTAATGTGAAAGAAAAAGAAAGACAGAATAGTATTTTGTTTGGGACACACAGGAAATACAAATAGTAAAAACCGGCCAAGTGCGTGTCGGGCCACGCACAGTGTAGGGTTCCGTAGTAGCCTGTTAACGGCAGTATTGTGAAACTTATGATAATTTATTATGGTTTTTTAGTTTTATTATTTCATATTTTGTTTTTCAATGCAAGTCCCGTTATAAACAAGCAACTACTTCATCTTAGTCACTTTAAAGGATTTAATGCTAAGGTTTTTGTATTTGAAATAGGGAAGGGGTGTGCAGTACTGCCCACTTTTACTTTATCTTTGCGACTAAGGCTCAAAAACAAAAAAAACTCGTGTAACCACCTTCTTTCGATACTTCTTTTCAGAGGTAGTCTGGTAGTCGTAATGCTGCGCTAGCTAGTTTGAAAATATTCAAATAGCAATTTCTCCTATTTACAGAAAAACAGGTAAAAACAGGCCGAAACCATTTTCAAAAAAATGTACAGAACTAAAGATACTATGTCAAATTCAGTCATAATTTGCCTGATAGGTTGCTCAAACTTGGTATTTGCACATTGGTTACTTCAAAACCCTAAAAATTATTTCTTGTGGGCAAACCTGCGAGCTACACTAGTTTTCAAGCCAACTACAACATCCTCTCTCCAAAAAGGCAAAACCTAGAATTAATTAGAAACTTAAATAAGCCAGTGGAACATGTTAATTAAACATACTACAGAGAATAAAGTCATACCACAGAAAACTACAGAAGATCAACTCTATACACCGTAGACAGAGTAAACTATAGACTGCTGCATATCTTCTTTTTCATTCGCACAAGAAAAAGAGAAATATATTAACGTCACTAGCAAAGAAAAGAGACAGAGTAAGAATATTTCTGTCCCTTACTGCGTGTCGGCTAAGCACATCAATGTGCACAACAAGTTTGACTTTTATGAATGAAATAATAAAAACTACACCGCGATTATACGGAAATTATGATCGTTTTCGTGCATAATTCAATAATAGTACATTTGCGCAACTGTCAAAATGGTAAGGTGCAGTGTAATAAGCTGTAAAAATGATAGTTTGATGAAGATTGCCGGAATTTGTTGTCCCTTTCGGTGACACGGATACCGTGATTCTATAGATTACTCTGTCTACGCTATACACCGAGCAAAAACAGGCATACGCTCACATAGAAGTGCATCAGTGACGAAGGTCCCATAAAAATCGATTCCTACCGGCTTCCCTTTGAAAAATGGCACAGTCAGTATTCTATAGAAAAATAATATAATCATATTAATGAATCTACTCCGGTTTACCTCTTACAAAAATTGACCCTTCGCTACTTAAGTGTATAGTCTGTTCTAAAAGTATGTAACGAAAGTGTAAACAACCCTGTCCAGGTTAAATGTTACGTAATCACTCACTAAAGGCAATTAGTAAAATATTCATCTGTGTATAAAAGGTTTCACCTTAAATCTCACCACATTTTTCAACAATTATTGTACGAATAACATTTTAAAATTGTAATTGAAAAATCGTCGAAGAAAATTGAGGTTATAAAAATAACCTCAAATGTCAAACCTTCTTTCAGGTGATTTATAATTAAGATTTAGGGATAAGTGTTCAAATAAGCAAATACATCATCATTCTCCTGCCCTTATCCCAATTTATTTGGTGTCGGCGCAACATCTCTTTTTCTTCCATACTTCTCTATTAGTCGTCATCTCGGTAGTCACCCCCTTTCTAACCATATCATCCTTGACACATTCCATCCATCGTTTCTTTGGTCTTCCTCTACTCTTATAGCCATCGACATCCATACTCAAAACTCTCCTCACGACATTTAAAAAACTAATGAAAAACTCTTTATTTTCAATTAAGCAAATTAAAACACTTAATTTTATTTCTAAGTGGCACAACAATTTGCTATCCACAGGTACGTTTTTGGACGCATTTGTTTAAAAATATTGTTCAAATGTTGTGGGACATTTGATGAATATTTTGACAATACAGAACGCCAGTCGCGAGTGCGCTTGCACTTGCTGTACGTGTAGCTGAAGCGTGTCTATGAAGTAGTCGACCTTCTGTACAGTTCTGTGGTGCCGTGCCGTTGCGTTAATTTTACTATCCGAAAAGGGAGGAAGGGGGAGTGGTGGTTACAACAATACGTATTTAAATTCTACCCCCTTTTGTTGTATATGAACTGATGCGTTGGTGGTACTAGTATGTTGGTAGCTATGGGGAAAGAGGTATTGTATTTATTTGGTTCGTGTAAAGCTTACATTAAGGGGCCCCTTAGGGGAACAAGCGTGATGTTATGTCAGCAGAGGTGTATAGTATAACAACTGTCATTAAGGCAAGCACAAATTCAGTATCCAGGCTTCTACTGAGAAATTTCTGATGAAAATACCTATTAGATAAAACTTTGCCACAACAAGGTGAATGGGGTCGAACCTGAAACCCCACATTTAGCATTTATAATACAGGGAGGTAGTTAAATAGATGTTAAGAATTAATCATCACCTCTTTCATTTCGGATTAATCAAGACAAGAAATTCTATTGAACGATTAAAGGATGATTTCCACCAAACAGCTCGCACCGCAACGCATCGGAACGGATTTTACAATCTTTAAACGATATTAAATCGTGTACACAGTGTTTAAAGTCTACATTACCAAGCCGCGCACAGCAGCTTGACTGCGGGCGTCTTCCGCGACACGCGATCGTAGCCGAAAATATGCTGCGACGCGCGTACGGCGGCGAAACTGACTGTCATACTCTATTTGACTACGAAACGGATAAGTTCGCAAGCGACGGTACGGAGCCGTTCGTATGCGTCGACACGCTGCCGGACGCGATCGGCTGTCGCCGCATCCGTTCGTATCCTTTCCGATCCGATGCGGTGCGAGCCTTTTGGTGGAAATCGTCCTTTACAGAGATGATCGCCTAATATCTAAGACTTTATACAGCCTTTCACTAGTTCCTTCCTGGAAAACTAATGTGAATATAATTATCCGACTACGCTTTACTCCTTGAAAGCCTCATTTTAATCGTTGGCAGCTCCACAATATCCCGGAAGCTACCTTGATTTCAATGTTAGAGAGACAATGGGTATCTTAACAAAAGAGTGACGCGCGTGCGATGAACAAGCTATCCTCACGCTATATCACTTAGGGGATCAGCACAACCCTCGCTAGATTTACACCCGAAAAAGACTATTGGTTGACTTAAACATAATTTCATCATCCAATCAAAACAAAACAAGGAAAGTGAAGGAAATGATTGTGATTGTGAGGAAACCGACATGTCCTAGAACCATAAATTCGAAGACATGCGATATGAGTTATTTCCGGTCTCTACCAACCCGCACTGGGCTCGCGTGGTGGATTACGGCCCACTCCCTCTCGCAGAGAGGAGGCCTGTGTCCTCTACCAACCCGCACTGGGCCCGCATGGTGGATTACGGCCCACTCCCTCTCACAGAGAGAAAGCCTGCGTCCCAGCAGTGGGAACGTTATAGGCTGATTGTGATTGTATCCAATCAAATAACCTTAACATGGGATTTGACAACAGATTAATGTTATGTCAATAAGCTTTCATAAACCAGAGTAATTTTAATTATTTATTTAACAATACACACTTAAAGATAAAAAGAATATAAATCCATACTAATGTTATAAATGCGAAAGTGTCTGTCTGTCTGTTACCTCTTCACGCGAACCGATTTAGATGATCTCTCTGCCAAACTTTATCGAAATCCATTCAGTGGTTTAGGCGTGAAAAGGTAACATACAGGAGTTACTTTCGAATTTATAATATTAGTATGGATTCACGAGCACAAAGCAGAAATAGTCGACTGCTGCACGTCACGATTGTGACAAGACGGCATCCACTCAGCATGATGCTATGCTGTACCCATAGCACAGCGCTGATTTTCAGTGGTTACCCGTACCCATATAGATAAGAAGAAGAAGCAACAGAAATACAAAGTACAGACGCCAGCACATCAAGCTACCCAAAACTGACAAAATTTCCCAATCAACTTTGAACCTTATACTTTAGCGATAAAGTTGAAAATCTATTAAAGAAATTTGACAGATTGTAGTAGCTTGATGTGCTGGCGTCTGTACAAAGGGTTCAATAAGTTTTTTACAAAGGAAAATCGGAACGTAACAATATTATAAATGCAAGGCATTTTATAAAGTACTAGTTTTTGCCGGTGGCTCTCCCCGTGTGGGAAGGTACTACCGGGATTAAAAGTAGCCTATGCGTTAATCCAGGTTTTAAACTATGGGTGTGCCAAATTTTAACCAAATCCGTTCAGCTTTTTGGGTAAATCCGGAACACATCCAGACAAACGGATATAAAAATTCTTCGTTACTATTTTATTGTATAAAGATGTTCGCTTTTCTCTATTTAACGCCACGAATCGTTGCAAAAACGTGCACGTATATTTATTGATATGGAGGATCCCAGCGCTGCCACTAAAACCACAGTTAAAAACTAGCTTCCTCTGTTCAAGAGCATTCACACTTTACTGGGTTTTTTGTTTTTTTCTGAGTCTACACCGCAATGTAGTATTTTTCTTTTATTTTATTTATTAAGGGGATAATAAACACCTACAACATAATATGGGTGTACGGCTTGACTGCTGGGGAGTTTGTTGCGCCATTTCTTGTTCCCAGCGAAAGCACTAGGAAATGGTGAAGGGCGGGCGTTTTGGGAGACTGTCTTATGTAATTTTGACGTTCGAAAAGTTATGATTCTCAGACTAACTTTAATAAATGAATTTAGATTTTGATTGTCTCTGCATCACCCTAAGGTAGACTGGTAGAAAATGCCCAAGGCATTAAGTCCGCCTTTGTACAGTTTTTACTTGTGCATAAAGTTTAATAAATAAATAAATAAATAAATAATAAATCATTGTTGGAGGCTGTTTTAATGCACCTTTTCTACGATTCGACAGAATGACGTATTAGTCAGACTATCTTTAAATCACTATCAATTTATAAATAAAACAAAACAGTCTCATTTTAAACGCAAACAATCTATAAAAGTCAAACTCAAATCAAGTAATTTATCTATTTCAAACAAATCCGAAAATATCGGTCCTCCAATTTAGACTTGATAGTGATAGGTCGGTCTAAATATAGTATAAGACGAATTCTTTAAGCTGGTGACACACAGTACCTATTGTTTCGGATTTTCGGATACTTTATCGGATTTTCGGATAAAATTGTCGCGTGAATTTTGAACGCATTAAGTTGACAAAACGGCTCTGTGTCAAAGGTCGTCCCTCATCACCGGCGCGGCGGCGGGTTTATTGTGCCTCCTCGTGACGCGGATACGCCTGTGGACACCTAACTTTATACTTGTGTGAATTACGCGAATTATTTTTCTGGGAAGCGATCTTTTTTCGAGTTGTTTTGAAACTCGTACAGTGACGCATTTTGAAATAGGTTTTATGTGAAAAGCATCATAAATTATTAGATATATGAGCTGTGCTGGAATCGGCTTAAGAGACTCAATATCAGTAGTTAGCTTGGCTTTTTTTTTTTTCGGATGGGAAATCATCAAATGACCCCTCCCGCTCTGGGTGGAGCGGAAGGGAGTGTCAGACTCTTACTGACTAAAACCCACCCATGTTCCTTCCTTAGCCCTTTATGTTCCGGGCCAGCGGTAACCCTTTCGGACAATCCCACTGACCAGGCTTCGGCCCTATGGGGTCCTCGATGCTGACATCTCTTTGAGGCGCGCGTGGAACACGTACGCGCCGTCCGGCACGGGCCTGGTCCTGATCGGACGGTGAGCTACCCATTAGTTAGCTTGGCTTGACTGCCATAATTTATGCCTCCTGCCTTTATGCTTAGACTGACTGTCAGGGCTCCCGAATCTCTGTAAATATAATGTTACAGATGATATTTATATTAACACATACAACTAGGACCGAAGGTAAGTAGGTACTCGCTGGAGAACGAAAAGGCTATAATTTGTTAAATGATAAATGATTTTATTGAAGTGAAAACTTTTTTTGGCGCATTGGCCATTTTTTGAGATGGGAAAAAACCATTGAACTCGCGACACTGTTACCGTAACCGACACCGCGCTACATTCGGATGTGTCTGGCTGTCCTCGAGATGTACTGTTAGTGAGTGATGATGGCAAAGTATTCTGTTTTCCCATGGGGTTCCCCATACTTAGAACTGAAACTAAAAATTTTTTTTCATCAAACCCATTCGTGTGGGGTATCTATGGATAGGTCTTCAAAAATGATATTGAGGTTTCAAACATAATTTTTTTCTCAACTGAATAGTTTGCGCGAGAGACACTTCCAAAGTGGTAAAATGTATCTTCCGCCCTGTAACTTCTAAAATAAGAGAATGATAAAACTAAAAAAAATATATGATGTTTATTATCATGTTAACTTCCACCGAAAATTGGTTTGAACGAGATCTAGTAAGTAGATCGCCGGTGAAAATTTAAAAACATATGATGATACGGAACCCTCGGTGCGCGAGTCCGACTTGCTCTTGCCCGGTTTTTTTTTAAACTAGATGACGTCGGCGTTTACTGTTTTAATCTCGTCTTATCCACTTTATCTATGTTATTATTTTTGACAGGTAAGTACAGTCAATGATGTATGTCGTATTTGTTTACCTATGAAAAACAGCTTAATCATAATTATATAAACAAACATGTTTACCTATGATTAAGTGGTTTTCTCGTCATTACTCATGTTCGAGTTCTATCGAATCAAATTAATGTCTAATCTGATACAGATTAGAGTCAAATTAACACTCCTCAGTCACACGTAATCAAATGCTCACTAAATCAAAGAGAGGGTCAAATAACTAACTAACTTAAGTTAACGAAACTCCGAAGACGTGACTGGTGTCGATATCCAAACATGATTCATCATCATCATCTGCCTAGCCTTTTCCCAACTAAGTTGGGGTCGGCTTCCAGTGTAACCGGATGCAGCTGAATACCAGTATTTTACATGGAGCGACTGCCTATCTGACCTCCACAACCCAGTTACTGGATAATACGATACCCCTTGGTAAGACTGGCTGTCAGACTTTCGGGCTTCTGACTACCCGTAACGACTGTCAAAGATCCACGAATGATAGTCGGGACTGCTTTCCGAGTCACGGAGGGGTCTCGGTATGTAAAGATGGTCACCCATCCACAGACCAACCACGGCAAGCGTAGCTTAACCTGATCGATCGACCTTTTTTATTAACGTGTATGGGTGTTATTTACCTGAAATAAATTAATTTATATATATCAAATAATAAACAAACGTAATATTAAAGTAATTATCTCTTAAGGTTAATTGTATCTCAATCCTATTCGATGACCGAAATCGTAATTAGAAATATTTATTGCTTGAAAGGCAACGATAAATTGCAAAAACGTGTAGATTACCTACAGAGACAGTGAAAGATTCTATCCATTATATTTTATATTGTTCGTTGTTTACCAATAAATTCTAAAGCCGTGTACGCACTTACGAACAAAAACATGGTGAACACGAACATCGAACACTTTGTTCGCACGTGCGTACCACTAACGAACATAACACTGTGTTTGTCAAAAATTTTCGTAACGATCCATTATGTTCGTGTTCACCATGTTTGGTTCGTAAGTGCGTACACGGCTTTAGAAGATATTTTTTTCAGGCTCGTTGCAAAATAGCTATGGCGCAGAAAAACTATTTAAAAGAAGGACTAGTATTTTTATATTTTACTTGTACAAACACGCTGTGAATGCATGTCAAACATACGGCCTGGGGCTACTTCTTGAAAGTCGATGTAAAGTTTACATAATGTTCTGTAAACTTTATAATAATCGAATACGGGGACTGACTACAAACACGTTTTTGTTGGCGTGAAAATATACGACATCATAGCACACATATCCACTCGGAGAGGGATCGTCACCGTATGAACTCATGCCAACTATGAAAACAGAAAAAAAATCACGAAAAAAAAAAAATATGAAGATAATTTATTTTCTCATACATTCGTTCTTATTGCTCCTTCGCTGGTACGAAGTTCGCTGGTTCAGCTAGTAGCTACTTTATACCAGTAGAGATTTCGGTGATTTTACCGTACGGGTTTCGTCAAGATCCAAAATTTTAACCCTCTTAAAATAATATAGGTACCTAGGGGAACAGGGTAGTTCGGGTATAGTGTCCTTTAAATATCACAAACTAGAAACGTAAACTATTCCATTTCTCAAATTTACTTTAGAAAGTTTGACTAAACTCAGCGAGGGTAGTTACGATGGTTGGTAGGTACATAATATACGGTCATTGGGCTTGTGTTATCTTTGAGTTTCGCTTTACTGAGGCGAAGTTTGTTTTTCGGGTTTGTTAGATGTAGTCTAGAGCAGTGTTGGCTAAGTGGTAACTGCAGCGATTTACGAGTTGTAGGTCGTAGGTTCGAACCCAGACAGGCGCTTTACTTTGTGTAAATTATTTCATCACCACTGCTCTCAAAATGGTGAAGGAAAACATCGTGAGGAAACCGGCATGTCCTAGAACCAAAAATTCGAAGACATGTGACCTCTGCCAATCCGCACTGGGCCCGCGTGGTGGATTACGGCCCACTCCCTCTCACCGAGAGGAGGCCAGTGTCCCAGCAGTGGGAACATTATAGGCTGATTATGGTAGATGTAGTCTAGTCTTATATTATGCTGTTGTAGTCTTTACGACTTTTTATTTATTTATTTACTCAAGACAAAGAATTGTAGAACACGTTAAAAATACAGTTTTACAAAATAAGTACTATTTCTACAAGCGTGTGGGTGAGCACTGCTCTCCTAGCTAGGTTATGGAAACCTGTGTAAAGGAGAAGCAGTCCGGTCCCGTAAGATACGTAATGACGTAAAAGTTACATAGTGCTTCTGATGTTACTGTTACAGAGAACAACAGAATAAGTCAGTCCCACTCGCTATGAGGTTGAGCGTGAACCACGTCAAAGAATTTCTAAATTTGTTTCTTGCATTTTATTTAGTCACAATATTATTCGTCAGGAAATAAAAATATTTGAAAGAAAGAAAATACATTTATTTAGTACATATTAAAAGACTACATCAGATAAAAACAAAACTCTCTCTATTTACTAGAAAAACATCAGTTCGAGACATTTACATATACACTAGTAAAAGTTACACAAAAGTCATTCCCTCACGATCGAAGCAGCACTTCAGAACAGCAAAACTATAGTACCTAGAGACGCAAAGTTGACTGAAAACCTAAAGTTCATACGCATTTCAGGTTAAAAGATACGGCAATATATTTTTGTAGCAGGCGCCTCAGACGCGTAGGTCCTTCTAGGGTTAAATGATAACACAGAACTGCTTTACTTGTTTTTCCTGTCATAATAAATTAAACTAAAGATATTTCTATCCAACCAAACGCTCACGACCAATTTTTATCCGTCACCAATTAACACACCTTCTCCAATTCGTTCCCGCTTACATCATTCACCACAATTTCTAAAGCTCAAGAACAATGTAAGTTACTGTCATGGTGTTACAATGGAAGCATTTGTCCAAGCTATGGTGAACAATTAACTTTGATTAATGCGATCAGCTTGATCTTTTATAGCTTTATGGGGGTTTCGTTCTAAGGATTGTGTATTGTTGTTACTGATGACTTTAACTTTTCTTTTTTTTTTGCAACATGGGCCAACTCTTGACCTCGATCTCGCCTGGTGGAAAACAATGGATGAGATCTGTGATGGAATGAGCAAGCCCGGAAGATGCCTATTCAGTATGGTTTTGAAGGCTGACGGGTTGTAAGTGGAAGGGAACACAGACGCTGGTCGCTGGCAGAGTTTCACACTTTGGCCCTGCGCATATAGATGTGACTAGTCGGCATAATATTAAGCAAGTGTGGTGCCCTGCAGTACATCTGGTAGTCCGGTAGAGACAGGAAGATGGTGGGATTAGGTTGTGGACTTCCTGCGAAAACTTTCGGAATTGCAGTCTGTAGAAGACCAACAGGCAAGCACCATTACGCTGATGAGCCAGGTTATGAAGCCGAGCCCCCCGCGCCTCTTCGCCTATAAGCCTTTTTGTTATATATAACTTGTAATTTTGACTGATGTGCTTTACTAGAGCACGAAAAAATCTTTAGATCTGGCTTCAACGTCAGACTAACCCTCTCTCATTATCATCTGCCTAGCCTTTTCCCAACTATTTTGGAACCGGTTCCCACCTAACCGGATGCAGCAATACCAGTGTTTTGCATGAAGAGACTGTCTATCTGACCTGCACAAACCAGTTACTGGGTAATACGATACCCCTAAGTAAGACTGGTTGTCAGACTTTCGGGCTTCTAATGACCCGTAACGACTGCCCTAATCTACGAATGACAACCAGGACTAGCGGCTTAACGTTTTTTACCGAAGCACGGACGGGGCTTGATATGGAATGATGGTTACCCATCCACGGAACAACTGCGGCAAGCGTAGCTTAACCTGATCGATCCACCCGTACGGCTGTTATTACTTAGCTACAAGCCCCTCGGAAAAAGGAGTACCTACCTACCTCCTAATAAATAATCTTAACAATATCCTAGTTATTATCGGACAGTTAAAACTATTGGTTAGGTAAATAATTGGTCGGTTCAGATATTCCCCTGGCACGGAGTTTAAACAAGGATAGTATTCAATTGTCGATCCCCTGTAACCACTACAAATATTCAGTTTCAATTACTAGAACACACGAAAGGCTTCGAATACCCAGGAAAATATAGAAGACATTGTAATAAAAATAAAATCATCGGGTTTGAATGAATGTGATAGAATTAGCATTTGACATTAAAAAATGAAATGAAATTGTTTATTCTTTAAATAGGATAAGTATCGGAATCACATTTAACTACAAGTCATATAAAAAAAAAATAAGCTAGATGGGGCCGACATTTCCTATCTGACTACGTGACAGAAGAAATGGCGAAACAAAGTCAGGGGTCGGAGCCTCTTTTAACATCCAGACACAATCTTGGTCAGGGGTTCTAAAAAGGTCACTTTGGCAGAATCATAAAAGGATAACATCATGAATCTTAATGGACAGTTAACTGTTAAGTTAATCGTATCAAATCCCATAGATTAAGGAACCCTGATCATCAAGGGGCCTAAAAATGCCACTTTGGCAGAATCATAAATTATAACATTTTGTTTTTGATGAGTCTGCCAAAGTGGCCTTTTTAGTCCCCAAGGTAAGAAATTGACGTGGTTTCGAAGTATGGTCATAGCGAATCAATACCCTGACACGTCAGCCGTTGTCCTGTCAAAATTTTAATAGTTCATACAAAACCGCGTTCGGGAAATTGAAATTTTTTCGGGAAACTTTTTCAATTTTTCGCTTGCATATAAACCTGATTCGAACTATATAACGAACATTTTAAACAAAAAGTTGCCAAATCGTTGCAACAGTTCTCAAGTTATACGCTTGCCAATTATTTTTTTTTGCATTCAATTTTTATTATATAGAAGATTATTAACAGCCCGGGTTGTCTCATTTAATTATCTATTTAAAATAATGCTTTAGGCATTCTCTTCCAGTCAACCAAGGGTGGCGAAGAGATTAGATGGCAGGTGCTTTGGTTGAGAGGAACAATGATAAAAATAAAAAAAACCTAATAAAACTGTATACACATAAATACTATTTACTATAATATATACATATATCCCCTTGCATAAAAACGTTGTATAGCGTCTGCATAGTTACACAACGCTTTGCGGTGTGTAACTATTCATCTGATATAATACGTTTATTAGTAAGGGGGATAATATATACATACATATACAAATTCAATGGAAAGATGTGTAAAGATGGCTACGCTATTGGTTTTGAAAATAACTCTGCAATTTCCGCTTAAATGCATACCGACTGGTGGCCGTCCCGGTATCAATAGGAAGCGCATTCCAAAGATGAATGGACTGAATATGAAAGGCAGAATGAACAAAGTCAGAAGTATGAGAAGGACAGAGTAGGAGGAGATTGTTAGAAGAACGCAGATCCTTAGCGTGAGAAGAAGATAGATATTGGAAGTGAGACACGATAAGGAGGAGTGGCCATTGCAAGGCAAATGTCTCTCTACTCTCTTTCCACTTCTCTCATTGTAAGGAGACTAGTAACTCTTTGACATAATTACTTTACACATTATTTAAACTCGAGACGATCAATGTGTACAGTTTGTCCATCCGTGATTAAATCACTATTCATGGTGAAACGCAAAGGAAAATGTCGGGTCTACTTTTTTCAAGGAAAATGTCGGGTCTTCTTTTTATGCCATTTGGATAGTTCCCCCGTGTGGTGGAATGACGTGACATTTCTTTTATACCACGTCGTAAACCAAAGGTTCCGTTAAAACTGAGAAACGTGAGATGCAATGACTACTTAAATCTTTTGATTTGATTCGTCGAGAGAGAGTTGGTATGACGTTGCGGAAAGCACTAACAGAAGCAATGGCTTTTATTTTGACGGTTCAATAACATTCATTGCGTTATTTATGTTGTTGAGCAGACAAATTTTACGAACATATGAAGCAATGGATTAGCAATATCCTTCAAATGTATTTTTTTGTATTTTACATGGAGCGACTGCCTATCTGACCTCTACAACCCAGTCACTGGGTAATACGATACCCTTAGTAAGACTGGTTGTCAGACTTTCTGACGACCCATATCGACTGTCAAAGATTTACGAATAACAGCCGGGACCAACGGCTTAACGTGCTTTCCGAGGCACGGAGGGTCTGTATGCAAGAAAAACTATCTATTTTGACAATACTCCTCATCATAATCATTTTTGCTGAAAGAAGTCCACTGCTAGACATAGGCCTCCCCCAAGCACCTCCACTTCGACCGGTTCTGTGCTTCTCGCATCCAACGGGTTCCTGCGACCTTCACAAGGTCGTCGGTCCACCTTATGGGAGGCCTTCCAACACTACGTCTTCCGGTACACGGTCGCCACTCCAGAACCTTTCGGCCCCATCGGCCATCTGTTCGGAGAGAAATGTGCCCTGCCCACTATTCTCGAAACACACTTTACTCTCACTTACAGATATCTAAGCTGTACCTACTAAATTTAGGATCTTTTGACGCGTGGCGAAAATCGGAACTAACTCCGCCATCTTGTTTTTTAAATACATTCATCAAAACAGTTGCACTAATGTTTACAAACAGCGCCCCTTGTCGTCATTCGAGCGCCAAAAGTAGTGTATGTGTATTCATAATTATTATGTAAAGTGGTACATAAGTACCTCCGTCCTTTAACAACCAAATCACGAAAAATCTACCCCCTGTTTCCAACTCCCAAAAACGTCACCTAAATTTCCACTAAAGCAGTATCTACAACGATGCAAACGAAGTTAAAACGACAAAAAACGAAAAGCAAGAATGAAAAATTACAGGCTATAACTCACTGGCTTGAAAAGACCAAGTGGCAAATTAGGTACGTAACGTTCCAGGGGAAATTTTTAAGCATTCGCGTCGATAAAGGAGCCTTGAGAGCTGTCTACCCTTGTCATCGGTAATGACGCTGATGTAGACACAGGCTTACTTTATGCGATATGACACAGTGTGCTCACTGAAGTGAGTGTATCTTTTTTTCTGTTGTTACTGGCAATTTTTCGATTTAGGTTTCTGTTGTTCTTTTTTCGAATATCGAGTTAGAAAAACCGTTTTTAAAGTGAAATATTTTGGGCACACTGCGCTCTTTCTGAACAGTGCACGCTGAACCATCTCGCTATCACGCTCGGGTCGGTGACGCTGAATCGCGTACACTCTGCGCTGACTCGTGTATACTCGACTCCAGTCGTAAGTTTTCATTTCTATCGTGCGGCCGTAAGCACACATCCTCTTTTTAAGCAGACACAATTTGTCCAAGTGGGGGATTACAGAGCCATCCAACACCCAGTGCAAGTGCGGTGTTACTGATCAGACCATACCCCACTTGCTAAGTCCTAAGGAATATCACTGATGCCGCAATCAACGTGACCATGTACTGGGCTCAAACTATGTATAGTCAACAAAAGAGATAAGTATGCAGGATCGTTGGATATAGTTGAAGTTTGGTAAGAAACCGATGGATGTTGTTGACTGAAATTTAATTTGATAAATGAACTGTTTGTTTTCTATTAATAAAATGAAACTACGTACTACGTACAGTCAGCTTGGATAAATATGGACCACTTTTGGGAAATTTTCCATTCTGATTTCAGATTCACTTTGATGACTATTTTAGACAGTTCAGAAACCCTTAACAAATAATGACGGCTTTACAAAAAATTAACATGAAATTAATAAACTAATTACTAATTAAATAGACACGAGGATACGTCATTCTTATAACCATTTAATTATCAACACACACATATAAAGAAATAGTAGGTAGTGGATCAATTAAATCTGATACACCTGTGTCAGTTCACATGGAATTAACATGAAACTTCGATTTCACTGAAAACTATAATTTACCTAGAAATTGAAATACGTAGTTAAAGCAACGAAACTACGAAAATAGATATCCTACCAATCAAACAAGTACAGTAAGCAAAAGAAATAAGTGGACACGTACAGGTAGTGACGAAGGAGTGACTGTGGGAAAAATGATAAAAGGGGGTGACTAATCATCTTTCCCACAGTCAAACCTATACGTGTACACTTATTTCCCGGTAGCGGGATTGTCCGAAAGGGTTACCACTACCCCGGAAGATAAAGGGTTAAGGAAGGAACACGGGTGGGTTTTAGTCAGTAGGAGTCTGACACTCCCTTCCGCTCCGGGGGGTGACTAATGAGATGGTTTCTAGAGGAGTATAGAAGAAAAAGACATGTTGCGCTGACGCACAATAAATGGAGATGCATGAGAACGATAATGATACAGGCAGTAATCTGTTTTCTAATATTTCAAGGTGTTTGTTAAAGGTTTCTAGAATTTGTTTTTCCAAAGGCGTTATTGATACCAAACATAAAAGTAATTTCCTAGCACTTATTTTTGCTCACTGTTACTTAGAATGTAGACATTTCGACTTTGCAAATGGTCTTTTCACATAATTAATTTATTTACATTATATTTTACCTCAAATCTACACATTATACAGACACACATAAAAATTATCAACCTAGAACCGTTAAAAAATGTACTTCATAGATAAAAAAAAATATCAATATTAGACTGGATGTCAGACTTTCGGGCTTCTGACCCCTAACGACTCTCAAAGACATATAAATAATAGCTGGGCCCAACGGCTTAACGTGCTTTCCTAGGCATGAAGGGTTCTCTTATGTAATTGATGGTCACCAATCCACGGACCGACCGTTGCATGCGTACCTGATCGATCGACCCATGCGGCTGTTATTATTTGGCCACGAGTCCCTAAAAACTGGCCAAGTGCGAGTGGGACTCGCACACGAAGGGTTCCGTACCACAAGGTAAAAACGCCGAAAAAAAACACGTTTGTTGTATGGAAGCCCTTAAATATTTTTTTTTTTTTGTTGTTGTTGTATTTGTAATTATAGCGGCAACAGGAATACATAATTTGTAAAAAATTCAAATGTCTAGCTATCGCGGTTCTTGAGATACAGCCTGGTGACAGACACAGGGACGGACGGACGGACGGACGGACAGACAGCGAAGTCTTAGTAATAGGGTCCCGTTTTTACCCTTTAGGTACGGAACCCTAAAAATATTGTTCCTACGCTATAAAATTGCCTGTAGGTATAGCTCAAAGGCATAGATGTTTTTTACATTTTTGCTCAAAGGTATTGTGTCTGCACACCAATCTCCTTTGTTGACGGTACAGATATCCATTCCATCTATCCAATAACAGTAGTTGTTATGGCTTCCACGAAATAATTCTGTTCTCTATACACTTTTTGAAAGTTATGCTGCCATCGTAACGGATGCGAGATTGATTGGTCTGTGGTAACGTTGATGCAGTTAAAAGAAAAATGGTTGGCTGTTGTATACATATCTAAACTGTTCCTGGTACAGACGCCAGGACATCAAGCTACCCGAAACTGTCAAAGGACAATGCTCTTGGATGTATGGAATCCCGTACCATTTTGCGTCAAAGTCAAACTTTGTTTTTTATAGACTACACTTATCATATTAACTCCTACAAAAGTTATTTTTGTAAACAAAACCCGGGTTTCGGAGATTTTCAAAAAAATCAAAATAACCGAAAGACTAGGCACCTACTTTATTTTGTTTGACATGTCATACACGAACGGCAAAAATCGCACATCTGCAGCAGTTTCGGACAATGTCTTCACATATTGCGTTGAAATCTTAATTAACACAACATCCTTCTGGAGTAAATGCATTATAATCCTTCAATTATACACAGGAAAACAGAAATACCTATCAATTTCATGCAATTCGAAAGAAACGGAAAAAATTAATTGACACTGTCTTTCTGACAGTGTCAGATAGTGATCAAATATGGCATTGACGACCATATCCGGAATTGAATCAATTGAGTGCATTATCAAAATATTTTCTTTCTATTACGATTTCGTGATCCCGGTTAGAATTTATCATTTAAAATGGTCGATTTAAAAAATCGACCATTTTAAATGATAAATTGGTTACATTTTTTTAAGTATAAATAAAACTATCTCCATTCAATGTTATATTGATCATATCATTTGAAACGGAACGTCATGTAAAGGGAATAAAACAATATCAAAACTTTTTTACTTTAATTTAAATTCCCTGTTCAAAAATCAAATCCCCGACGCGTAATGTCGTAAAAAAATATGAAAATAATTACTATAATATTTTGATCTTGAGGCACGAGACTTTTTGGTACCACAATCGGTCATTCTCCTTTTAGTGAAGGAAAAAATCGTGAGGAAACCGGCAGGTGCAGCAGTCCACATTATAGGCTGATTATGCCTTGCCTTTCCCAGCTTCAAGATGCAGCTGAATAGCAGTATGTTACATGAAGAAACTGCCTTCTGACCTCCACAATTCAATAGGTACAATACAATACAGACTTACCAAAATCCCACTACCACCTACCCTCACAATATATCTACGAATCTAAGATTCACTTGACGAATTCAATAAAAGGGAAAGAGAAAAAATCTAATATAGTTAGCCACTCCCTAATGGAGCAGATCTCGCAAAAACTTCTAATTCCACAGATAATGGTCGGCGTAGTTTTTGCGTGGGATCCGTGGCTTGTTAGGGCGGGGCTGCGCCCTTTGTTAGCCCCCTTAACCTTCGAATTAGGGGTCGTATTCTCGGAGCTAGTCGTAAATCTGTTCGGTGTGTATTTTCAATTATTTTTTTTATTTTAATTACGCTGTCTGGGTTGGTACCGACGACGTGTAATTGGTTCTAATTAGTTGGTGGCATCTATACAAATAAATCAAATTGAAGTGTCTGTTTGTAATGTCACAATAACAGTTTTTAACTAAATGCATATGAAAATACTTTCATAAGTACCGTAATATTCATACGGTACATAAAACAAAAAAAATATATTTTGTCTGTCTGTCTGTTTGTTCCGGCTAATCTCCGAAACCGTTGCACCGATTTCGACGGAACTTTCACTGGCAGATAGCTGATGTTATAAGAAATAACTTAGACTTACTATTATATTAGAAAAAGAAGTAGGGTTACGCGCAAAAAAATAAAATCCAAGAAATCCTATTTGTTGTGCAGACATTTTTCACTTGTGCCAACAATAATATTACACCAACTTGTCAATATAACCAACAACCAACCATAACCATCCTTCTTGTTCCAGTGGCTTGCTCAACGGTGACCGTGACGAAATGCCAGGCTGCTCTGAGGACCTTGCAGGCCTTCCCGTTCTTCAAGCCGACCTGCCTCTGTCGAGAACCGAACGTGGACCCTGAGTGTAACTCCTTCCGCGACTTCCTGTTTGACCATCCCTGCGTGTTCGTCATGAAGAAGGGTATGGAAATCACTTTCATATTGATGATGATGATCATTCTAGCCTATTCATAAGATTAGGATATGGTGTAGGCACTTGTGATGGTGTCTTGTGTGTGTGTTAAAATATAAGAAGATTTGTAATAGGAGGTCTGAGAGGAGTGAAGGTTGTTCTGCGATGGTACAATATAAAAAGCTTCTAAAGAGTCTACTCAGTGAAGGATGAGACAACGAAATACTCCTGGCCTCAAGTCTGCTATTACAATAGTGTCAGAATGGTCTATCATTGATTTCATAATTGTTGATTTTGACCAGTTTCGCAATCTACTAATATAATGGCGTCATTATGAATTTCCCATGGTCAACCACTGACACTCCATTGAACGAAATGGCATATATGTATTTTGACAGTTCCTTTGATCAGTGACCTACCATTAGAACGTCATTGTGCAGTCATTGCTTTTATTTCGTTACGAGTATCGTATATGTTCTGTGCCATTGACCGACCAATGATCGACCATTATGAATTTAGCAGATTACGAACTTTTAGCAAAATGACAATGGGATCGTGTTGGAATGACGAATTTATAAAAATAGCAGACTTGGGCCCATAGTTCAGATGTCTATTGGCGGCTATGCGTTCTTACCGTCAGCAGTTAGGTGACTACTTGCTAGCCAAACTGTTAAAAAAACCTTTATTTCGAGTTATAACGGTAGGTATCTATTAGCAGACGGCCGACTAACTCCCTAATTGCGTAATACACTATCTGAATCATTTTCGGAGGATCGTCCCTTTTCTATAGATGATGAGTGAACTTTACACCCTGTTCCTCATACCTCTGTAGGACTTAAACACAACTGGCAAATGTGGGTGTCCATATAATAAATCTGTAGACGAGGTGTTCCTGTAGATTGTAAAAGATTTCCAAAAAAAATTGTTGGGTTGTTAAAGGATAACCAACAGATGCCATTTTGTCGGTTTGTCTGTTTGTTTGTTTGTATGTGAGGGTCTCTCTGCCTAACCATTCGGGGGCGTACTACAGGCGTGACTTTATGATATGTAGATTTACCAAGGTTAAAATATTCTTCAGCTTAAAGTAAGCTAATTTCTTTAAAGATCGGTAGGAAATTCAAGCCGTGCATGAGATAGAAACTAAGTTCAGCTGTAAGTATTACCAAGTTATTATATGCTTGTAAGAAGTTGGTCCGCATTATGTGCTTTTGCGTCTTGTAAAGAAACTTAGCCTGGTATTCTAAGTTATTATGGTTTAAAGTTATTATCCGTGAGTTACGTAGGACAGGTAGGTAAGTTATGAAAATGTATTCCAATCTAAGAAGTTACTTGTAAGTAATGTAGGTAAAGTACTGGTATTCATCTGCATCCGGTAAGACTGACAGCTTTCAGTCTAACCCCCAACATAGTTGGAACAAAGTCAAAGTCAAAACGTTTATTGCGAACTAATTGTACAATGCACACTATGCACAGCCTACAGCCAGCCACACAGAACAGCCAACACCCACAGCGAACAGCCTAGGCAGTTCATGACTAAGGAATTAATTAAACAGAGTGGCCGGGACCTCAATGCGCAACCTGTTACTATGAATTCAGTACATGATTCTAAACCTGCCTGGGTTGAAATTTTTCGACGGTTATAAAAAAAACTGGCCAAGTGCGAGTCGGACTCGCACACGAAGGGTTCCGTACCACAAGGCAAAAACGCCAAAAAACACGTTTGTTGTATGGGAGCCCCCCTTAAATGTTTATTTTATTCTGTTTTTAGTATATCTTGTTATAGCGGCAACAGAAATACATCGTCTGTGAAAATTTTAACTATCTAGCCTGGTGACAGACGGACAGACGGACAGTGGAGTCTTAGTAATAGGGTGCCGTTTTTACCCTTTGGGTATGGAACCCTTAAAAAAATGCTGTTCCTGACATTTTGACCACGTAGGTTTCGACTACGTTTTTTTTTTAACACAAGAATATTCCTATTAAACAATTCCCTATATTTATGTTTTTTTTTTGTGACTTTTATTGAAGGGTATAACTTCTGATTCCCAAGCTCTATAGGATTCTGTAAAAATCTCACCGTGAAAACTTTTGTGAAGTGAGTTTGTTTTTGCTAGGAATTGACACTATCGACAGCTCACTCCACGCTCACTTCACCTAAGTTTTCACGGTGAGATTTTTACAGAATCGACCGGCTGATGGTTGAAACTATATTATTCATGAGCGTTCTTTTTTTGTAGACGTTTTAAACATTTATGAACAGCTGATCTTATAGTTTCAATGAGAGGGATATACCTAATGTTCCCATTGCTGGGCCGTTTTCCACAACACGGGCCCAGTGCGGGTTGGTGGATGTCACATAATATGTCTTCGAATTTTTGGTTCTAAGACATGCTGGTTTCCTCACGAAGTTTTCGTACCCGAGAACTATTTTAGAACAGATCCAAAAAGTAAAGTGCCTGCCCGCATAGATTCCAGGGGGCCTAAAAAGGCTACTTTGGCAGAATTATAAAAGATAACATTATGAATCATAATGGACAGTTATCTTCAAGTTAATTGTATCAAATCCCATTGGTGAAGGAGTTTTCAGTTATTTTTTTTGTCTGTGCTAAAATACCAATCAATCCAATCCAAATCCAATCCCAATCTCTTTGATTATACCTACGTAGTGCAGCGAAATAAAGTAAAATACGGACTGTCTTCGCCTTATTATGATTCATTATACTTTTATGATTCTGCCAAAGTGGCCTTTTTAGGCCACCAGGGCTTCACAAAAAAATTGCTTTTAAAATCTATTACCAAATCCCACTTAAATAGTAACACAAATCTTCCATTAGCTGCAAATAAAGTCTAACTCAAATGGACAGTTCCAGTCGCCATTTCGGACAAAAAATACTTCCTCCGTTCCAAATTTGGTCCAATTATATTCTATACACGTACAAACTTAATTTTCTTTGAGACAACTCATGTTTTTTGATCGAAGTCTTTACAGACCATTGCTTATCTTAAAAGGTTGATCTAGTTCTAATGGAAAAATGCGTCGTGATGATAATAGGAATTATTGGAAGTTGGGAATGAGAATTAATTTGAAAAGAGGGGGAGTGACCCTACTACGGTCTTCGGGAATTCTTCGGTCACTACGACATATTAAATGTATTGTGTAACCTGTTACTGGTGACCTATAAATACCACATCACGTGTAGGTACCTATACCAACATTTCGTCAGTTATGTTTAAGTCCCATGTAATAGGGGGCGAGCCTATTGCCATCAATCGGGTACTTATCCATACTCCGGACTAGGTACTACTGAGAAATTCAAGATGGCAAAACTCAATAACACTCTGCCCAACCCGGGATCGAACCCAGGACCTTATGCTTAGCCACCACTAGACCAACGTTCCAAAAGTTCTTTATAATCTTCTCTAAACTGGAAAGGTTCATCTATATTAGGTGGGAGTTCAGGCGTAGCAGCAATATTGCGTCTATTTCTAACTGCACTCGCTTAGAATTAAAAAAAACTGCTCTTGCATTCAACGCCAAGATACTTCCAGTTTTTTAATGGATCACATCTGAAGAATAGATTCAAAATTCAAAATATTTTATTTCACATAAACTTACATGAGCACGTATGAAACGTCAGAAGGTGTAGGTGCACGGTTCTAATTGGTCGTTTCATAAGAAGAATAGCCGGCAAGAAACTCCACGGTTACTCTTTTAAAAATAATTAGCTTTGACAATGTTCAAATTAAAGTAGGAGGAGAACAGTAACTGTTATTCCTTGACCTTCATAATCTTCACGGAAGTCTCAACAGTCAACTCTGCAACCGTCATTTTTTCTGGGACATCGGCTCAAATTTCTGAAGTAATACATAGTATTAAGAGGTAACATTTACGAGTTTGTATATAGGGGGTAATCTTGGGAATCATTGATCCGATTCCGAAAATTCTTTTACTAATGGGAAGCTACATTATTGCCGAATGTCATAGGATATATTTTATGTTAAAACAAGAAAGTTCACGACGATGAAGTCGCGGGCAGAATGATAAAGGACATAATTCAGGTGCCGTACATTTTATACCCAAAAATTAAAGTCAGAAAATAACTGGCTCTCTGGTTGGACACCATTATTATTTTTTACTATCACAAGGAAAGTCTGCAATTAACCCCTCAGGCTGCACTTTCGTTTCTGGGTTCGAAATAAATGATGTCCTTTTAAAAAGTTAGATATAAATCCCGAATCGGTAGCATAGCTACAAGAAACAGTGCTTGTTTTCGATACATTTTTCATGTATTTATTTTCGGTTTTTCCCTCTCGTCAATGTTACTGTGCTAAAAAATATTTTGCGTTATAAAAACGTCGGGATTTTTTGCGTGTCAGTTTTTGTCGCTGCTAGGTATATACTATGTACACAACATGACAATGTTTACGATGGCCGAATATCCAACAAAGTTGGTGAGATGTTGGATAACAGTTTTTTATAAAAGCATTTTTGTAGCCTTTAACGAGGTTTTATGTAACAAAACTAGTTATCAAATTCTACCATCCAGCAAATGCTGCAATTGACTGTTCCTACAACGCGTTATATCTAAGCGTGACACCATAATATAAACAGGGGGGTAATTCTTGTACTTTTAAGAACGTTCACATTTCAATCTGTCTCAATCTGTCAAAAATACCGACAATTTTCATACATTTTTGACATTGATTGTCGCTGAGATGAGATTGGGACTAGATTTTGAAATTACGGGAATTGGCCTTATGACCTTTGGTAAAGGAATAAGGTCATGAGAGTCCTGCCTGAACAAAAGTCATCAAAAAATGGCAACAAATAACAGTGAGGAAACATGGTCATAATTTTGCTTTTTCCGGCACAGTCAGGCTTTATATTATTCTTTCATTAGAATGTCTAATTTTTAACCGACTTTGTTTTTTTTTATATTTGTTACCTCAGTACTCGGGTAGTTTTAGAGTTAGCTTCAATAATATGTATTTTTGCCACTTAGTTTAGGTATATTGATGATGAATTTCGTGAAAAAAAAAAAATAAAAAAAAAAAACAACCGACTTCCAAGAAAGACACCACAAAGTGAAATATGTCTTTTATTTCGGAAGTCGATGGCAAACAAAGAAAATGCAAACCCAACGACACCGTCTTTCGAAATTAAAATTACTTTTCACTTTGTAGTGTCTTTTTGGAAGTCGGGTGTGTTTTTTTTTTTTTTTTTTTTTATAAACAGTCCTTCAGACCGTATTTCAGTCATGGTGGTATTCTGTAGTTTCTGCCTGCCCCCATGGGAAGAAGCTGTGAGTTAGTGTATGTTTGAATAATTAGCTCTCGGTTTTAGCCCTAGATTTGCTTACAAATTGAACCCGACCCATACTAATTCCTATTCCTCTTTCAGAGAAAGACCCGTACCCAGTGGAGACCCTGCCGACCTGCACCTATGCCCTGAGCGTCTGCCACAACGAGAAGGCCTGTTCCGTACTCTTCGATCGGTTCAAGAACGCTTGCAAGGCTCGCGATGGTGAATGCCGTATGGAAGACAGGTAACTCTTGGATTATTATTTTGAAAACTGGTTGGTAGGTACCTACTCGACGAAGGGACTCGACACAATTAGCGTGACTATTGTATTGGCTGCCAATCCCACTGAAAGAAGAATTCCTGAAGAAGGGGAGACATGAGCACGTGAGCTGTGGGGGATCCAGGGGGGGATTTTTCACGGAAGGATTCAGATGCTTTTGGGGGAGGGGAGGGGGTAAGGCACTCAAGAGGAGTGGAGACGTGGAGATGTAACTTCCAAGCTGAGATAATACTACTATATTTAAAACCGTGACTGTAAAAATACCCAGTTACCTAATAAGCGAGCTCCAATCTCACAATTCTCTCCTATATTCACAGCACAATAAAGAAAAGAGTCAACGTCACAGCTTCAGCCTGAAATAAACAGGCCGTAGCTAGATCGATACGAATGAAATACTCTATTTGAGAGCAGCACTGCTATGAATTCATAATGGGGCCGCCATTTTTAAATAGTAGTATAGTTTATAATAGTCTGGGAGGGGCCCGTGGCTAAATAATAACAGCCGCACAGGTCGATCTATCAGGTTAAGCTACGCATACCGCGGTTGGTCTGTGGATGGGTGACCTGCATCTTTACATATCGAGACCCCTCCGTGACTCGGAAAGTACGTTAAACCGTTCGTCCCGGCTGTCATTCGTGGATCTTTGACAGTCGTTACAGGTAGCCGGTAGGTAGGAAAGTCTGAAAACCAGTCTTACCAAGAGGTATCGTATTACCCAGTAACTGGGTTGTGGTGATCAGATAGACAGTCGCTCCATCTAAAATATTGGTATTCAGCTGCATCCGGTTGGACTGGAAGCCGACTCCAACATAGTCAGGAAAAAGTTAGCGAAAAAAAATCGCCCGCAAGAACCTAGGCTCTCACAGGAATGTGTGGCAGGGGTGACGTTCTACAAAGCCGAACTTTTCCTAAAACCCGACAGTTCCTTCTTCCGTGTGTATGAGCACGTACTTGTATGGAGGTGTTCAAACTACCGCGAATAGTCGCGTGACTTCCTAATCATTAAAACAAAAGACGCGAGCAGTCACGTCTCAGTTTGAACAGTCCTTAGTGCTTGGCCAGACTGCAAACGCGGGCGCGGGGCGGGCGCGGTGCGGTTTACACAAACTTAAGAACTTCATTTGAGCGCCCATAGAGGGCACGCGGGCGCGGTGAGCGGCGCGGGCTGCTTAGCACGAGGAGCGCGCGGGCTACTCACACCATAGCTCGTTCATACAAGTGGCCGCAGTGAGTGCGCGGGCGGCCCGCACGGGGCCTGGGTTCTCAATTTAGTTCGAGCTTTTTTCTAGTAAAATTAAGTCTTCTTCATCCATATTATATTTTGACAAACACTGGACACGACAACACTCAGAACGAAGCCGCGCTCGACTGCGGACAGGCAGATCGCGCGCGTTCCCGCACCCGCGCCGCTCCCCGCCCCGCGCTGCCAGTCTGGCTAAGCACTTAAAGCTTGATGTGTCGTAAGCCGGGGCTGTACACGGTAAACTTCAATTGACTGACATTTTAATGGACTTTAAAGTGCATAATGTGTGAATTTTTGCACTAGTTACTTATATGCAAATATTGCATTATTTTCTTACAGTCGTTCCCGGTTTATTAATAGCTGCTTAGTGACTGCTTCTTTTTTCCAGGAGTATGTGTTCATTAGACAATCATTCTTGTTTCTCTTAAATTTAGTTTAGGACTACCTATTAGGTAAGTATGCATCAGTCAAATTTTTTTATTTTTTTGACACTTTACGGGACACTTAACGCCCCTCGACGTAATAACAATTAAACTTCTATTGTGTCTCGTTCAGTGTCCTTCAATGTGTTAATATCTAACATGCTATGTTATCCAAACTGAGTAAGGGACTACAGCTGGGTAATTGCGTAACACACATAACAATCGCAATGGGTTTCATTTTGTACAGTTCACCCACGTTCATTGCGATATTACATTATTGATTAGACGAATTTTTCAAACCTAAGAACCTCAGAATTCTCAGATTGTGATTGAAAGTGTATTACGGAATTAGGATGCAGTAGTGCTATTCTGTAAAAAAAACTCACCGTGAAAACTGGATATCTATGGTGAAAACTAAGGTGAAGTGAGCATGAAGTGAGATGTCAACACTACCAATCCCTAGCATCAGGTGGAATGACAGCTCGAACTCGAACTTCAAGCTCACTTCACCTAAGTTTTCAGGGTGAGATTTTTTACAGATTTCTACATGCAAAAAAAACTTCTACACAACAGTTTAGTCAATCCGACAGTAAATTGCAAGTATTTTCCGAACTCTTGGAGATTAAATTCCAAGACTTACAAATTCTTTCAGACAATCCTTGCACTGCACAAACAAAATCAAAAGTCATTTATTCAAACTAGGCTGAGAATCAGCACTTTTCGAACGTCAAAATTACAAAAGACAGTCCCCCAAAACACCCGCCCTTCACCACTTCCTAGTGTTTTCGCTGGGGAGAAGAAGTGGCGCAACAAACTCCCCAGCAGCACAGCTTTCTGTTCAGTTAGAAAAAAACTTGTTTCTATAGAATTGTAGGTAGATAAGCAAAGTAATTAGTATTACGAGACACAGAACATTAAATTTCAACATAAAAAATCTTACACAAACCAGCGCTGGGGCTCTGTCTCGTATACATGGTCTTCATATAACCTGACCAAGATTATGTCTGGACTTTAAAAGAGACTGTGACCTCTGAGTTTGTTTCGGCCTTTCTTCTCAGAGTAGTCAGATAGGAAACGCCGACTTCATCTAGTTTAAAAAAAACATGATTGACGTGTAAAAGTGTTTGTACAAACCTACTTACAAAAAATAAAATCATTTCATTTCATCATTTCATTTATCTACGGTCTTAGCATTATGCTGAGCGATGGCCGTTTTGCGTAGATGTGACGCATCTCCCAAATTGTCTTTTTTTTTGTGTTTTTTTTTATGCGTCATATTTGCCGTAAATAAACGTATTTCTTTTCTTAGACGAACCACCTAATTCCTCATGACCACATTTCTAACCACCCCTCCTCCACCAGGGAATCCTGTCGCGAGGCCTGGGCTGGACTCCGGCTGTCCCCACTCTTCGGCTGCATCTGCCCCAACACGCACATGAAGAAGCGATGCGACCGCATCTTTGCCGTGGTAAACCACAACCCCTGTGTTGGTGAGTAAGCACCTTTATTTGCTCATGCTGTTGTGTTTTCGCGAGTTCTGAGTGAAATTAAAAAGATTTTAAATAATTCTTGAGATTATTTAGATTAATTACGAAATGGACGGAACATCTAAAAAGTTATCTTCTTGCTCTGACGCACCGCCACCTAGCATTTTTTTTTTCGTTTCGGCGTGGAAAATTCTCTTGGATGCAGGGTGAAGCGTTTTTTTTTTTTAGATTTTTGCAATGGCGGATAGCGGGAAAGTTGCATCTTGGTATCAGGATTAAATTAGTGGAAGTAAGTACTGGGCAGTACTTACTTCCACTAATTACAACTAATTAACACTAATTACAACACAAGAACGTTAAAGTAAAAAAAAGGAAAAATCTAGGTCTATAGAAAAATAAAATAAAAATTCCACGGAGTGTTTATATTAAAAATACTGCAGTTTGCTGTCTAACAAGATGTGAGGAAACTAAAATAAACAACAAATAATAATAATTAGAATTAGTTCTTACAACATAGAAGTGACAAAATTTATTCAATTTTCTACTCCTTTTTTTTGTATTGAACCCGGGCATAATACGACACGACTTCTTATTCCGAATCCAGCCTTCCCTTCTTACCGGTCCACAAACTGCTGAGTAAGATTCTGTAACGTGTTGAACATTTTATACCCAAAAATTAAAGTCATAAAATAACCGGTTCTCTGGTTGGAATAACACCATTAATATTTTTTACTATCACAAGGAAAGTCTACACCCGGCTGCACTTTCGTTTCCGGGTACGAAATGAATGCTGTGCTTTTATGCATCTTTCGGTTGCTTGAGTGTGACATGGGATCCCGCGAAAAACTGATAAAATTTCGGAATCCACTTTATGGTAATCTGCTAAAGTTTCTAAAATCAATTCGGTACCATCATAATCACTTTGGTAAGAGGTGGTTCCGTAGGGTTTTCCTAAGTAGGCAGCGTATTCTTGGATAATTCCCTTCCTGATGTAGGTAAATATAGGACACTTATTTCCACTGCGTAAACTCATTATTTAACTCATTATTCGAGGGGCCCGTGGCTAAATAATAACAGCCGCACAGGTCAATCGAACAGGTTAAGTTACGCTTGCCGCGGTTGGGTGACCATCTTTACATACCGTGACTCGTCCGTGCCTCGGAAAGCACGTCAAGCCAAGTCAAGATCTTTGACAGTCGTTACGGGTAGTCAGAAGCCCGAAAGTCTGACAACCAGTCTTACCAAGAGGTATCGTATTACCCAGTAACTGGGTTGTGGAGGTCAGATAGGCAGTCGCTCCATGTAAAATACTGGTATTCAGCTGCGGCCGGTTAGACTGGAAGCCGACCCCAACATAGTTGGGAAAAGGCTAGGCAGATGATGATGATGAAACTCATTATTTAGGTGCGCGAAATATTAACCAAACCATAGATAAAACTCCGAACTTTAGCAAAAGAAAGTGACGTAATCAATTATAGATATAAATTCTCACTAAAACAATAACTTGACACTCTAGCTAGGTCGAGGTCGTGCTTCCCCCCCCCCCCACCCCCCGCACTTATGCGGAGGTAAAGGAAGTGATTTATCGCACCAAATATCGGGATTTTAGACAATATTTTAGAGGCGAGTCGCAATCAAATGTGGGTTTTCTGTATTTGATATGGTTTTTTTTTCTAAAATAAAAGTATACCTTACTCCTATAGTATATTAAGTTACTCCTGATCCTGCCGGGTCAGCGGGATTGTCCGAAAGGGTTACCGCTGGCCCGGAACATAAAGGGCTAAGGAAGGAACATGGGTGGGTTTTAGTCAGTAAGAGTCTGACACTCCCTTCCGCTCCACCCAGAGCGGGAGGGGTCATTTGATGATTTCCCGGCCTAAAAAAAAGTTACTCCTGATTGAATTGGACGAGCCGTTTCGGAGATTAGCCGGAACAAACAAACAGACAGACAAACATTTTAAAAATAGTGTATTGTTATATGTACCGTATACACTTTCATATGCATTTCGTAAAAAGCTGTAATTCTGGCATTACAAACAAACTTTTAATTTTATTTATTTGTATGTATAGAAGATGTATGGATATGAATTCTTAATTACACTGAACAGCTATTTGACTTCATTAATTAACCAATACGGTACTTATTTTACACACTACTGAAAAGCTGAAAACCTCAAATATTTTCTGTAAGTAAATGATATCAAGAGAAACGTATTTCATTATTTATTATCACCCAACTACGACTGGGGCCTTTAAAATATTAACTACATCAATCACATAGGCCATAAATTATTTAAATTACCAAACCGAGTTCTGTCCACCAAAATACGATAATATTAAAACTATAAATCAACTGAAAACGACTGTTTCAATACTCAAAACGTCTGTTACAGTAACATTCATTTACTGTAAAAAATTAACCAGACTTCGAATTGTCTACTTTTTTGTTAAAAGGAGTATATTTAGAATTAAAATTAGGTAATAATTATTACCTAATTGACTCGAGTTGTTTTGAATGAAACATGGTTAATTTAAATTAATAAATTAATTTAATTTAAATTTATGAAATTAATAATTTCATAAGAAAAGTTGTTGCTGGCTTTAATTTTGTTTTCTAACATTTTATTTTTTTAAACTTATTACTTTTATTTATCTTTATATACTAGGTAAGTACTAAATTAAAAGACTTAACTAACTAACTATTTATATAATAAATTATACCTAATTAAATAACAAAATTATACTAAAACTATTTACAAACTAATCTTTTAATATAATTTATCTATTTTGTTCGAAAAATCTTTAAAAATGCTGTCATATGCAGTGTCGCGATTAGGATAACGCATTAATTGAAAACGAAAGTTTGTGAGTGTGTGTGGGGAGGGTGTGTTTATGCGTTTGTTACTTCTTCACGCTCAAACGGCGTTACCAACTTTGATAAAATTGTGTATGGAAGTAGCTGACACCCTGGATTAACATATAGGCTACTTTTATCCCGATATTTTTAAGGGATCGACATTTACTCGGGTAAAACCGCGGGACGCAGCTAGTAATTAATAACAATTAAGATTCTAGTCGTGGGACCTTTTTTATTTGCACTAATCTCTAGAACTACCAGTTGGATTTGATAAATTCGCCTTTGATAGCCCAATTCTTGAGGAAGGTTATAACATCACGGTAAGATCCTTAGGAACCGAACAAAAAGAAAAATAGTCAGAAGAACGCTAAGTGAAAACGAAGTAATAGCACGGGCGATGTGATGCGACACGGTAGGTCGAGGGCCGAAAAAAAAAGAAAAAAAAAATTATTTGAAAATTTCCTGCGGACGAAGTCGCGGCCAGAAGCTAGTAAAGAATAAAGAAGATAAAAACTTCAACAAACAAACCTTACTTACACATCTCCCTAAGTAAAGATCAGTCCCTAAAACCCCATTCAACCCTCTACCCAAAACTCTCTAGGAACCCGAAACTATTTCCATTAGTGAGGGGAATCAATACAGACTGTTATCCGGGATCCGGGATTCATTCAATAACCACTCGGCTAGCTAATATAAAGGAGTGTCTAACTAGGTATTGACCAGTACATATCAAGGACACAGATCAGATGGTTCCAGGTAGGACTTGATTAGGGTAGGTAATTTAGGTCGTCTGGGAACGGGAGTTTGTTGAAAGAGAAAATTGGGAGTGAATGGTATTTCAAGAGAAGATGAAACTTCCAAAATGAGGGGCCCGTGGCTAAATAATAACAGCCGCACAGGTCGATCGATCAGGTTAAGCTACGCTTGCCGCGGTTGGTCTGTGGATGGGTGACCATCTTTACATACCGAGACCCCTCCGTGCCTCGGAAAGAACGTTAAACTGTTGGTCCCGGCTGTTATTCGTGGATCTTTGACAGTCGTTACGGGTAGTCAGAAGCCCGAAAGTCTGACAACCAGTCTTACCAAGGGGTATCGTATTACCTAGTAACTGGGTTGTGGAGGTCAGATAGGCAGTCGCTTCATGTAAAAATACTGGTATTCAGCTGCATCCGGTTAGACTGGAAGCCGGCCCGAACTTAGTTGGGAAAAGGCTAGGCAGATGATGAGATTGAAAGAACAGTCAATCTGCCACATCTACCATACCATAATAATCTTTGACTCCAATATCTCGGGAACGTTTGATTCATTTCTTATAATCTTAGTGGATTGCTAGGGCCGGGATCTCGCGGGAAGGGGCCCTAATCCCGCGGTAATCCCGCACTCATCCGCCCACCGGCCGCGTCAACTTCCAAGCTCCTTGGATACCTTTAATTCCATAAATTGATCTTGACTTTTCCAAAAGTTCGTATTATCTGTTAGTTCGTCAGATATGAAAGATATTGGAGGCGGGAGTAATCCTTCGTTTCGGATTTTAGTATCTAACTAGCTGCTGCCCGCGACGTCGTCTGCGTGAAGGCTCTACAGCACCAAAAATACCTAAAATGCCAGTGTCGCTATAGCATTATAAAGTAAACAACTTTTAAAATAGCATTAAAATATAAGTTTTTTTTTTTGCAAGCGAAGCAAGTGAAGAGAGTTATATGGGAATCCTGCTGAGTTCAGTCATAAGAGGTGACTGAAGGAAATAGAGAAAATAATGCAGGAATACATTCTAGGACACAAAAGAGTAAAAATACGTTCAAAGGTATCATATATACCTTACAACACTTCCCTATAAACTACGTTGGTAGTTATGCTGCCAGGAGCCAAAATGTGTGATGACGCGGGAGCAAGCGACGACGTACAGTTGCCCGTGTGAGAAGCAACTCGTCCTGACGTCGACACCCACTGCCCTCAGTGTCTGCCCCTGCGACTTATTGATGGTCATCGCGAAGCAAATACTCACGGGGAGCTGTACGCGCTTGAACTGGAACGGGAAGTTATGAGGTATGAGAGGAATGCGTGGTATAAATACTGCCTCGCCGACGCCATAACCCGTAAGAATTTCCGCCTCAATGGTGTGTCTGTGGAGCGAGATGACTTTAAGGCGGGTCCCGTTACACAACTTCGGAGGAGATAGGTTCCGAAGAAGCATAACCGGGATACCGCTTCAGCTTGATGGTATGCGCTGGAAGTCCACTTGCTGACAGGGAGTTCAGAAATTCCACGGGATAATGTGTGGCGTCATCTTGCTTGACAACAGTGTTTATCGAGGTGTAGACCACTTCATTCCCCTCAATTTCCGAGAGAATGCATTCGTTAATTGCTGCAGCCTGATCATTTTTGGGCGTCAAAATGGCCCGCTCACACACCCAAGAATTCTGCTGGTGCGGTATACGACTGAATGTCCCCGTACACACAGCGAATGAGTTCTTCTAAGCTGGAAACCACTCTACCGAGAGACTCTGGAAGCACCACCTGTCTACCTCTCTCTTCTGGTAGAGTGCCTTCGCCAAGACTTAGAAGGACATCGGAGAATTCTTGAGCGCGTGCATTGCCGCCGAGCCGAGCTCGCATATTAATGGTCAAGCGCAGCGTACGAACTCGTGACCACAACGAAGATCGTTTCAACGAAGCATTCACCTCTTCAGCCCTCGATCCTCGGCCATCGTACACTCATCCCATACGATCAGAGAGCAATCCTTGAGCACGTGTCCCTTATCGCTGTTACGTGACACACCACAAACAGGCGTTTCGGCGCTCTATAAATCGATGGGAATTTTAAACATGGCATGTGCTGTCTTGCAGTCCCGGAAGCAGTGTGGCAGCGATTCCCGACGACGCTACAGCAATAGCAATTTTGCCTTGCCTCCTGACCTCTGCAAGTATGCCAGTGGTAACAAATGTTTTTCCTGTACCACCAGGAGCATCCAAGAAAAACATTTTACCCTGGTTTTGCCAAACGCTTTCAAGGACGGTGTCATAAATTTGTTTTTGCTCTGAAGAGAACAAAGCGACATGGTCATTTCGTATGGTGGTCATTTCGCCGTCTCCTACTTCGTCTCCAGTAGCACGCCTCAAAGGTCGTAGAAAATCTTCAGACAGATGATGGCGATACTTCTCCCACAAAGCTACCGGGTTCGCGACTCCACAAAACACCAAGATGACGGCAAACAGATGACGCATGCGGCTGGGACTGTCACTGACGCTCGCCTCCGCGAGGGTGTCAGCCCAATTTTGGTCACCGTCGAGAAGGTGACGTGCTACGCAGGCTGCGCGGTAAGTGGGAAACTCCACGCCATCAAATGTCCTCAGAAAGGCGAAAGACTTTGCCTCGGACAGTGTGAAGTAACAACCGCAGAAAATCGCATTCGCCATTATTCGGATGCACGGTATAATTTAAGTTTATAATTAGGTATACGACATGAAAATATATTAATTACCAAGCAATAATCACACAGATAAATACCGAACAAAAGTATTAACAGTCAATGTTTATTTTGTACTAACAACATGAAATTGATGAAGAAATGATCATCATCAATGAACATAACTTTTTTGTAATACTTAACACCGCATTTTTTTTAAATTGTCTTCCTCAACTCTGCTCAAGATTTTGAGGGTTTTGTTGGAACTTGAAATTGTCAAAACGAACTATACGATACAACTTTTATGAAGAAAATGCACATTACCATCTATGAATTTTAAGAATAACTAACTACTAACCTCACCAACATGATCAAATTTAAATTATTAATTTCCTAAAAGTGTTGACATGTAACTTGATTTGATTTTTATGAAATCTCATAGATGGCGCTGCTTCAAAATTGTCTTATACTACTAACATTCATTAAACTATGTTTCTCTGCCCAAGTTACTTAAGTGTCGTAAAAGTTTTTATAGTGTAAAGCTAGATAATAGCATGACTTACTCAAAAACAACATTTAAATATGCGTCGTTAGATTACACGCTGTCACAGAATGCGTAAGAAAAATAAAGATTCACAGCTCCTCCTCGTAGGTGATAGCGTGATAATATGTAGCCTATATGTTGACCCGACCTCTTAGTAATATTCATGCAAAATTTGAAGTAAATCCATGCAGTACTTTTTGAGTTTAGCCCGGACATATATACAGACAAACAGACAAAAATTCTAAAAACTATATTTTTGGCTTCGATATCGATTGTAGATCACGCCCCAAGTATTTTTTTAATATATTCTATGTACAGTTTTGCCTTTCCTACGATTTTAATACGATTTTATTATATATGTTTATATTATTTATTTAAACATTATCATTATTTATTTTTTTAAATAACACAGACATAAGGACCAGAATTATTTCGTCATAAAGGCAAGCCTTTACGACGTGATTAAACACATAATAATGTTTTAAAGATCACAATATGATTTCGTTAGTACTATATCGCGCCAATAGATGTCGTTACATGTTTCCACTTATTGCAATAAAAATTGTTATAGAATGATTTAAATTGATTATATCTTTTGATAGACTGAAGCGATTGCGATGAAACAAAGACTAATCACTGCTCCGAGTTCTACACTATATTTGAGTATAAATATGAACCATATTGGTTTGGTACTTTTTACGTTGAGCCTGTTCAAAATCTGTCACATCCAAACAGACAAACAGACAAAAATTCCAAAAATTGAAGAAATGGCATCTGTTGGTTATCCTATAACAGCCCAACAATTTTTTTTATTTTTATTTTCAATGTACAGAAACGCCTCGTCTACAGATTTATTATATGTATAGATACGTTGTGTGTGAAATGTGTTTTGGATTTTATAATATTAATAACTTATCATCACGCTTATGGCTAAGTAATAACAGCCGCACAGGTCGATCGATCAGGTTAAGCTACGCTTGCCGCGGTTGGTCTGTGGATGGGTGACCATCTTCACATACCGAGACCCCTCCGTGCCTCGGGGTCTCGGCTGGCATTCGTGGATCTTAGACAGTCGTTACGGGTAGTCAGAAGCCCGAAAGTCTGACAACCAGTCTTACCACGGGGTATCGTATTACCCAGTACGGCTGTTATTATTTTTAGCCACGGACCCCACTCCTAAACACAAATCCAAGCTTTATAATTCTAGCCATACCTAACCATGTCGACATTTTCTCAATTTGTCACAATAAAAATTACTCATAGTAAAAAAAATCTTAATGCCAAGTAACCCACCAAGTGTTCCATTTTATGGCTCAATATCACGAAGCTTATAATAAGCTGGTCATTGTAAGAACTGACGTCATTCTGGCCACGTGTACATGAAAATAGAACAATCAATACGGTTTTTAACTTACACCGATCAAGGACACAAGTTTAAAAGATTAATTTTTAGGAGAGTATTTAAGTATAGGAGTATAGAGGGGCTGGTGGCTAAATAATAACAGCTGCACGGGTCAATCTTCAAGATTAACGGTTGTTGAGATCGGTCCATGTGTAAGTTTACCATCCATTACATACCGAGACCCCTCCGTGCCTCGGAAAGCACGCGTCCCGACTGCGATTTGTACAGTCACGAGCACATATTAAGTCAACACTTGGCAACTTTCAATTGCGATTTTTTCATGAAATAACGAATGCAACGTTGAAATACGACACTTTACACAAACCTATGGGTTCGAAAATACTATGTTCGTAATAAAATACAATTTCAATCAAAAATAAAGGAGAAAATCGGCTTTGAATAAAGCCAAGTGTATACATACTTATGCTCGTGACTATACAGTCAACAAAGGAGTTATGTATACAGGAGCGTCGGATATTGTTGAAGTTTACTAAGAAACCGATGGATATTCTCGAATAAAATTTTAGTTTATTAATAGAAAACCAACAGCTCATTTATTAAATTAAATTTCAGTCCAGAACATCCACCGGTTTCTTAGTAAACGGACGGACGGTTGGTTTTCCATCTTTGACAGTCGTTACGAGTAGTTGGAAACGAAAGGTTACTAAGTCAGATTATTTTAACATTCTTTTCTGGTTAATATTTCGATCAAATTACCATACAACAAAAAATCTTTTGTAAAGATTGTAGAAAAAATCTGAAACTGGGCAAAAATCTCCACACAATGGGTGTCTGAAGATGGACGGGGCCGCCAAAGCCGCCCCAGAAAGAGAGTCTGATGGCGAGATGACCTGGATGCGTCCCTGTCTGTCTGTGCTTTCTGCCTGTCCCCATGGGAAGAAAGTTTGAGTTTATATATGCCTGTGTGTCGATAATTAATCTTTAGGAATAAAACCATCGTTTGCACTGAAGCCTCATGGATCCCAGAGGACACGGTGGAGGTCTGCCCCGCTTGGGCGGAGCACCGCCGTGTCCTCGTAGAGGCGATCGGCAGCGGCGGCGACCTCTCGCGCCCGGCCCTGGTGCAAGCCATGGTCCGGGGCGAGAAGGAGTGGGAGGCAGTCACCTCCTTCTGCGAAGCAGTCATGCTAGCGAAGGAGGTGGCGGGACGGCTCAGGGAGAGAGCCTCCCGTCCCAGCTGCCGCGGGAGACGCTCCGGGCGTCGGGAGCCGCGCGACGACTCCCGGCCACCGCAGGCGCGGGCCTGCGGGCGGAGAGTAATGGGTAGCTCACCGTCCGATCAGGACCAGGCCCGTGCCGGACGGCGCGTACGTGTTCCACGCGCGCCTCAAAGAGATGTCAGCATCGAGGAGGGGCCCCATAGGGCCGAAGCCTGCCGGGTCAGCGGGATTGTACGAAAGGGTTACCGCTGGCCCGGAACATAAAGGGCTAAGGAAGGAACACGGGTGGGTTTTAGTCAGTAAGAGTCTGACACTCCCTTTGATGATTTCCCATCCGCAAAAAAAAAAAAAAAAGCCTCATGGATTATCGAGATTATTAGTGAGTTAGCTGAAAGGTGTATCACTAGCCTCATAAAGTGCCTCAATAATGAGTTAATGTAACTTAGGGTAAGTGCATTTTGTTTATTATTTCTATTGGTAAATAAAGATATTTGAAAAATTTGTGAGTTAACTGCATCATACATGACTAATTAATTAATCAAAAAGCTACTTCAGGATCTCACATTCAGTAGGATTCCAATAAAGACCCTGAAACTCGAAATCATTTAAAAAAAGAAAAGATATTAAATCATTAATTCTAATGAATAGTTAATCAAATATTTAGTGTACTTAGGAAATTTTCTTTCCGTTGCTTTGATCCGTGCGTAATAATAATTAATAAACCCTGAATAATTAGTGTTAATTAGTATTCATAAGCCGGCCTGGGCCCCAATTCAGTATGGTAATTATTATTCCCCGCGTAATCTTATCACGTGCAAACCGCGTATGGTTGTCAAGCGCGGTATTTTGACAGGTCAAACCAGTCTGACGCAACTGTCTAATAAAAAAAGTAATTTAAAAAAATTAAACCGACTTCAAAAAGAAATTAACTCAAAATTATGAAATAACTTTAATTTCGGAAGTCGGTGTCTTGGGATCTGTATTTTAGTTTTATGCCACCGACTTCCGAAATTAAAGTTATTTCATAATTTTGAGTTAATTTCTTTTTGAAGTCGGTTTAATTTTTTTAAATTACTTTTTATTACGTAATTTTAGTTTTTGCACTAGTATTTGACCAAGGTTTTGAGATGTTTTCCCTTTGACACTACACCCGTAGCTCTTATCAATAAGCCAGGCCGTCACACTTACACGTATTAGTCCATATCTTGAAAATTACTGAATCGATCTTGATGAAACTTGCACTTTTCCCTAAGGTGAAGAAAATGTAAGCCAATAAAAAAAAATGGTCACGATCCGATTAATAGTTCCGGAGATATGGGTGGACAAACATACATACATACATACATACATACGTCTATGAAATTTTGTATATTTGTTTGGAAGCCCTAATAGATCATCATATGTGAATATAATGCAATTCCAATAATATTACATACATACGTATCGAATTGATAACCTCCTTTTTTTTGAAGTCGGTAAAAAAGAAACTATGAAACGCGTACGTACTAAACATAATGGCGGCTATCGCTGTCTCGCTTTAACATCTATTCGACTCTATCATGTTTAGTTTAGTACATGTTTAGTACATCCCTATCTTGTTATTATGTTGGCAGCTTTACGTCATGTCTGCAGTCTGTGTTATTTTTGTTTTGTTGGTATTCAGTTTTAGTACACGTTTCATACAAGCGACGTTTTTCAACTTTTTTTCTATGGGAGTTCCGTCTCTTATATATGTTTACATGTTTACTTACTCTATGGTTCAAACCACGTCAACTTCGCCTTCATTTCGCGCGGTTTTTACCGACTTCAAAAAAAAGGAGGTTGTGTTCATTATTGTGTCATTAGAGAATACGTTATTAGCAGATGTTGGTTTCGAAGGAAGGATTTTTTAAATGGTCATAGTACTAGAGGACCCTGGGCCTCAATTCTGTATTATCTTCCAACGTGCAAACCACGTTAGGTTTTTAAGTAAGGAATCAGTAAGTGGTCATGAAATATAAGACCTATTGTATCACCAAAAAACACACTAATAAATACTTTGACTTTGACTTGACTTGTCATAGAATTAGGCCCGGCGCCCACTATCGGCATCGGCACGGCTGAGGATTTTTATGCGACGAATAAAAATTTAACTTAATTGTATGACGATAAAATTGAAATTTCAATGATAATAATCATCGTAGGTGCAAAAATAAAGATAGGGTATCCGACATACCGTGTCATTGAAATTTAAATTATATTGTCATACTATTAAGTTATATTTCTATTTGTCGCATAAAAATCCTCAGCCGTGCCGATGCCGATAGTGGGCGCCGCGCCTTAGGGGCCTGATAAGGTCTTGGTATAAATGAGGTTGGTTTTGATGGCCCAGTGGTGAGGAATGGCCTCTCATGAACGAGGTTGTAGTTTAAAAAAAAAAACGGGCAAGTACCTAGCTTCTGACGTTTCATAAGTGCCCATGTAGGCTTATGTGAAATAAAATATTTTGATTTTGATTTTTGACTTTTTGACTTTTTTCAATTTATGTGTACTTTCTGAGTTTATCTTGGACATTACACCATTGAATTAAACCATTTACAGGCACAGTCGGTCAATTAGACAGAAAGTTGAAGCTATGTAAGTTGCCCATTCCAAAACGTAGATCTCTATGGAGAAGAACGGGCAAGAAACTCCAAGGACACCCTTTTAAATCAAGATATTACAAAATCCTGTGTACATTATTCTTGTTGCTTCTTTAAATTAGAGAACAATATCAAAAAACCGGGCAAGAGCGAGTCGGACTCGCGCACCGAGGGTTCCGTACCATCATGTTTTTAAATTTTCATCGGCGAGGCCTATATTCATCAGAGAATTTTAACACTGTGTGTGCAATGCAGTGTAGAATATTGCAATTTTATGTCAGTCAAGTTGACAGCATTAGTTCTTGAGATATCCAGCTGTGACAGACAGAATTAGTCTCACCATAAGGGTTCCGTTTTTACCATTTTGGTACGGAACCCTAAAAATAAAATGAAGAAACCATTTGCTTACACGTGTTTTTAATAAGTGTACCAACTGGGTTAACCACAAAATATCTTTTATGTTCGAATCTCTGCAAGTCACTCTGTTTAACGGGTTACTGTATTGCGGTGGTTGGTTCAATACTTTACTATTAACATTGGAATTTAGGCCGCTGCAAGTAAAATCAAGCGAAATGAGGGTTTATTGATCCAACCCACCCCCAGTGCGAATGCGGTGCTCCTGACCAAACCATGCCCCATATGAAGGAGTGTCCAAAGTGTCCATACAACTGTACTTTTGAGGAAGGACCCTTATAAACGCCACGATTGACGTGACCAACTACTGGGCCCAACCATAGATTATAGAATAGAATAGAATACTCTTTACTCTCTCTCTCTCACTTTTCTTTTCTTTTTTTTTTCTTTCTTTTTTTTCTCTTTTCTTTTTCTTTTTTTTTTTCTCTCTTTTTTTTTAGATTATACAGTCTATTATGGGCCCAACTCAACTCAAAATAATAATCTGCGTTCACGATTTATACAAAGTTGATTGGGAAAATTTCACTGTTTTGGGTAGCATGATGTCCTGGCCGTCTCTACATCAAAATTGTAACAGCTCTCTAGGACGCATATATAAAAAATCACTAAAGGAAATCGTAAGTAAATGTAGTACATAGTTTTTTTTTTTTCAAAACAGTTCATTATTTGCGGGAGTTAGCGTTAATGGCTTCACTACAGCATCCGAACGAATAAGTATAAAATGTAATCCCATTTGAGATGAAAACCTGAGCGGACTCTGATTTCAGAAAAAAACTCTTAATGTTTGAATTTCACTCGGCCTTGTTATGTGGGGGACAAGGAACAAGCGATTAGCGGGAATAGAATTTTTGTCTTCACTCAGAGAGCAAAGATTTGAAATAGACTTACCTAGGTATTTATACATCCCAGGGATGTGCCCTACAGGCGTTGCACGGGGCGGTTCCGGAATTGGTCTTTTAAGAGGAACCGGGACCACCCCTGTGTGCTGATGGTGATCACCGGGGCGGTTTTAGTGAGGTAAAAATCCCACATTCCCCGACCTCCCTCCCCGCAGGTCAGGTGCCTTTTGAAGGTTTCTCCCCGAAAAAAAAAAGGTATTCATGACACTTTATTCTACAAGTAATAAATCTTTTGACAGATATAATAATAGACTATGATGACAAAGAGTATGGTGGTGTTATGCTTCAAAATACATAAATACACAGATGTTTAGAGACGGTGATGTGTTTGATAGTGAAATAATTTACAAAAGCTCATTGGCTTCCATTATATTTTTTTATAAAAACTTACGCTAACAGTAAACGTGTATTGGCAACCTATTTTCTAATTTAACAAACTGGTGACAGTATCAATTTGGGAGAAATAATTTAATTTGTCAATATAAAATTGAAACAGCAAATGCAATAGCAAACTTAAATATACAACAAAATAGCTGCAACAGAATCCAGCCCATCTAATCTGTAGATGTCTCACCGTGAAAGTGTCTACACTTAAGATTTCTCGGTAAGATTTTTGCAGTGTGAGCCGTGAATAACCTTCCGGTGGAATGACAGTCACTTTTCACCAAGGTTGGTGAGTTTTTTTACAGGATAGACCAGCATATACGTACGAAAAGTTACTGAAAAGTAACGAATATATTCTTTATTCCCTGAATCATCATCACATAGCAATTTGTAAACGGTTTATTTTAAAATATATTTAAATGTTGATAATATTTACATAATCTATGCTAATATTTAAAATAATAATAATAAGTACATTTATATGAAAAAATAAGCAAAATAACGAATATTACTAACAAAAAAAAATTCTGACAGTTCTCGAACTACCCGCTATCCGCTTACAACTTAGGCCATCTTCTCAAGGACTTCGGATTGTAACACGAAGCTCGGATTAAGGATTAGCAAGATTTAACAAACAAACATAAATACAAGACGTAATTCAAATCTTACACTTTTGCTACAGATTGTCAGACGTAAGCTCTCGAGATCTGGAAGAAAAATGTGAATTGTTAATAGGTTTTCTTCTGCTTCTAAGCAACAATCTTCTTCTTCTTTCAACTGGGAATGTGTGTACAGTCAACAGCAAAAGTTGATGATCAAAATCAGAAATTCAATACTGAACGGAGTTCGCGTCTGAACTGTGTGGCGTCGAAGTACTACTACTTAGAATACTTACTACGTATGATACTTTTGGATCGGACGGACGGAAAGTTGATGATTGAGTCACGTGATCAACTTTGAACGTCAATTTGTGCGTTTTGTTTGTGCAGAATAAACAATTTTTCTTTCTTTCTTTCAATATCTCGGAAACGTGGCACTTTACGGAATTTGGATTTATTAACTAGTATGTTTTCTGTGTGCATTGATGTCAGCTATCAATTTACAAGTATAAAGGTCTCGTGCGTGGTCGCCATTTTCAAAATGGCGCGACAGGAGGTGTGTTACGGATCTTCAAAGCCCTTTCACGCGGACGAAGTCGCGGGTAGAAGCTATATGCCTGAGACATTTTCCACCACCCAACTTTAATGCTCGTTTTCACTACGCAAAGTAAAAGAAAGAACTACATGAATGCATGAATAAAAACGCGCTGTTAGATATTCTATTTTCGCCGGTGACGAGCGTCGAAAATACACAGGCTTTAGTACAGACGCCAGCACATCAAGCTACCCGAAACTGTCAAATTTTCCCAATTAACTTGGAACCTTATGCTGTAGCGATAAAGTTGAAAATCTATTAAAGAAATTTGACAGATTGTAGTAGCTTGATGTGCTGGCGTCTGTACCTACATATATCAGCATCCTATCAAAAGGCCGCCTGCCTAACAAAAATAAGCTACCTCCAGGTGTGGCATTAACTACTTATTACCTATAATAACGACTTTTAAATGTCAAATAAGTCCCACGCAATGAACTAAATAGCGAAATAATAATAATAAAATTTTAGTGTGGCAACAATTAAAAGACAGAATATGGAACGTATTTGTCTTCACTGTATCATCTGTGGAAACGATGTGAATTGTACATTTACCCACTTCCAATGTAATCTTAGATGGGGTTAGGGCAGGGGGGTCGTTCGGCCCACTATGGAAATGAGACCGCGGACCAGTTACCCCTTTTAAAAATTGATAATGGTTAACTGGGCCCACATCTGTTTTGCTTTCAATCAAGCGAAGGGTGCGAATCGTAGATATCTCTGTTCATAGAAAGCACTGTTGACAGAGATCTCTGTTCATAGATAGCACTTCTTGCCGGAAACTTTGTTCAGAGAAACCACTGTTTCACCTTGGTTCACAGAAAGCGCCTTTGGTTCACGGAAACCAATTAGATCATTATTTTTAAGTAAGCTGTATTCCCATTCGCTTGCTCTTGCATCCTGTGTCGACGGAGCCCCGCCTCGCGGGGCTCCTATTTCTGTGTCAAGGGTACCTATATAGTAACCTAACCATTTTTTTTTTTACGTGGAGTAATGCTCATGCCTTCTGCACTACCACGGGGAGATAGTGCAGTTATGTGGGACTCTAACCCACTAAAACTCCACGGTGTCCTCCTCTGCCGCTTATGGCGGGAACACGGGCACGCGTTAGCACTCATCCGTAAACCCGCCGCGGGTGTCCGTCACCGGACCCTCCTCCGGGGAGTACTCCCCATCACCGGCGCACCAGAACACATAGCACGCCGTGACCACCCCAGGGACCAAACCAGCACATGGGCGCCAGACGACCCCGTCTCTGCCACCCTTGGTCCCCCTGCGACGGGTCAGGTCATTGGCCCCGCCGCCTGCCAATTTTCGGCCGCAGAGGATAGAGAGAGTGGTCAACGTCATACAAACACTCCTCTTCCCCTGCGGCCCCACCGCGTCCGCCATCGAACGGTGGCGACCCCGTCAAGGCCGCGGATGGTAGGGAGAGCGGCGCACCGTAATACCGGCACTCCTCTCCCGCCGCGGCCTCCAACCCTCAGCCGCGATGCCTCCGATACGAAATCGCGGCCTCAGTTGCGATGTCCTGACGAGCGGCCCCTCCTCGGGTTCCTCTTCGCTTCACCGTGGGTGTCCAAGCCACGGCTTCTGAGCCCCCCCGCCTCGACAATGCGGGAACCCACCGGGCGGGAACCTAACCAAACCTAACCTCGGGATGCCCTTCGCTCGCTCTGGCATCCTACGTTGCGCTTGTTTAATTAAGGCATCTGGAAAAAGTGGTTTCTATGAACAAACTTTACGAACCGAGATAGTTTATGAACCGAGATATCTAGGTACGATTTGCACCCTTCGCATAATTGAAAGCAAAACAGATGTGGGCCCAGTTTACCATTATCAATTTTTAAAAGGGGTAACTGGTCCGCGATCCCAGTTCCATAGTAGGCCGAACGACCCCTAACCCCTTAGATGTACCTAATATGGAAAACTATGCAATAATGCGCACGAAGGACAAATTGACGGCTGGGATTACCCTGCGTTCTATCGTCGCGGAGAAATTGTCCATCGTCTGCGTAGCGCCTTACGGCCGAACCCAATAACCTATTGACAGATCGCTACTGATGCTCAGACCAAATAAAAAACCAAGACAGAGGGCTGTCCACAGTAAAGTGAAGCCGGTTTCGTGGGTAGCTCACCGTCCGATCAGGGACCAGGCCCGTGTCGGACGGCGCGTACGTGTTCCACGCGCGCCTCAAAGAGATGTCAGCATCGAGGAGGGGCCCCATAGGGCCGAAGCCTGCCGGGTCAGCGGGATTGTCCGAAAGGGTTACCGCTGGCCCGGAATATAAAGGGCTAAGGAAGGAACACGGGTGGGTTTTAGTCAGTAAGAGTCTGACACTCCCTTCCGCTCCACCCAGAGCGGGAGGGGTCATTTGATGATTTCCCAACCGCAAAAAAAAAAAAAAAAAAAGACAAAGGGCTGTCCACTCTAAAGTGAAGCCGGTTTCGTAAACATGTGTGCACATAATGCGGTGTAGTTTGATTGTAAATGGTTGTAAATGTGTGTGTGAGCGTGTATGCACAGAGCGGAGGTGTAGTTTTTGAATGCTTCACTCTATTGTTCGCAGCGCTATGTCTTGACTTTTTATTTGGTCTGACTACTGATGGTAGCCAGTACAAATTATAACTGCCAGTATAATATAATCATACAGATCCCTATTGATATAGGTTATTGGGACGTTAAAACCAGAGATAGACAGGTTTTTCTACCTCCAGTATGCCAAAACTGGTGATAGATAGGCAATAGGGTTCGGCCGTTAGACTACATTATGCTAAAGTAAATAGTAGATTAAGTGGCATTACGTCACTGACACTCCCTTCTGCTCCACCCAGAACGGGAGGGATCATTTGATGATTTCCCAAGCGAAAAAAAAAAAAAGTGTCATGGCGTGTCACCTCAAGAATAGGGAAATAGTTGTACCTACCTACGTCTCTAGATCAATCGGACAATCACTAAGGGCGAGTGGCACCGTGGCCCAGAGTTAACTGCCCGTTAAGTAAACGAATCGTCCCAAATTGTGAGCGCCAATAAAAAGTTTCTGTTGATTTATCGTTGACATTTGAAAAATTAAACAGAGAATGGAAGTTACTTTTGTGATTTTATTTGAACGTTTTCATTTTACTACGAGTATAACTACAGTTGAATTGGTTCGAAATGGACTATTGTATACCTATATAGTTGTATTTTTGGTGTTGTTGGTTGTCATTTGTAGATCTTTGACAGTCGTTACGGGTGGACGGAAGCCGAAAAAGTCTGACAACCGTTCTTACCAAGAGGTCTCGTGTTGCCCAGTACCTAACTGGTTTGTGGAGGTCAGATAGGCAGTCAATCCATGTAAAATACTGGTATTTAGCTGCATGCGGTTAGACTGGAAGCCGACCCCAACAGTTTGGAAAAGGCTAGACAGATTGGATTAAGTTATGAGGTTAGGTGGGTTTATATTATCATAGCTTGACATTGTAGCACTTGTAGCCAATTTATTTGGGAACAAATTACGATTTCTAAATAAAACCATGTTTTATCGTCATTCGAAATTTTATTCAGAGATTTTTTTTATGATTAAAAACACTTCTAGATTTTTTTTTCTGACATAACTAAGTTAGAATTACTCCAAAGGCTGTGGAACCTTATTTGATCAACTCTCGTATATATCGATAAGACCGCCCGTTGTGTCACCCTTTGTACAGTTTCTATAATTATTTATGTCTGTAATTTATATAGTGTACATTACAAAGAGTAGGTATTCTATTCTATTCTATCGTTTCGACATATTTCTTAGAAATACAGAGTATTTTCAATTCCAAATCCACCCACATGTTTGATCACAGTTCTTCCATTTCTTCAGACAGATACGTCTGGAAAGAAAATGTTTATGTTAATAATAATTTCCAACTTCGTCAAACATCCCGAAAGTATGTTTTTGTCATTTTTGTATGTACATACATTTATTTATAAGTCTTAAAGATCTTTTCTTAGTCTTGTTCCTAAGAACAAAAACTCGGTGTTGTTTTGTTAGTTTTGGACAAAGAACTTATTTTGGTCCTTGAACTACAATTCTGTGAATGTTTTTGTAAGACAAACGTGTGGTTTGAGGTTAGAGCCCCAAATTCCCATACTTCTGTTTACAGTATCTTTGGAAAGAAAATAAAAAATATTTGACCCAAATTAGGAAAGGCACACAAAATAAGAGCTTTCAAGGGCTGTCAGTGTCAATGTTCTACAGAAACATAATGGAACTGACAGCCCTTAAACTTGGTTTATGTGCTCATCGCGTCCAGTTTCATTGGTGAAATTGGCTCCATCATCATTCATTGTTCTTTGATGTTTCATAAACATTTATTTATTTATATATACTTTAATGTACACAAGAAAATACATAACAAAAATACAATTATTACTACAAAACATACTAAGGTCTTAGATCTTATTTCAAGTTAAACAAATATCAACTTTATTTTAGTAGTCTAATTAAGTTGGTTTCAGAGTGACTAGCATTATTTAAAAAGTTATAAATATGTTTAAAGATGTAGCGTAAATTGAACTTTATTGTGCAGGACTTATAGGAGTTTTTCCATAAACTCATATTTGTTTACACGTTTGGCAAGTAAATAGCAAACGTAGATTACATACGTATCAAAGATTCATATACGTATTTCGTGATTGTAGGCCTAAAATAGCTGGTTGACGACATAAGCCATGTTTTCCCATAAATTAAACGGTCGAATAAACAGCTGTTTATTTCCACTCAGTTAGCAATTCACTTCAGCAACATTTGCACACAACAAATTTCAGTTACAGGGAAAACGTTCCCTTTGTCTGCTGCGTATAGTCGGGGAGCCGCCGGTATAGTCCGGGAGCCGCGAGTCAGCGTCGAATTTATTTAGAAACGTTATGGAAGTAAACGTTTTCTATTGTCAGCAAGTGTTTTGTTGGATATTTGAATTTGTTATTAATGAGGTAGATGCAAGTTTTCTTGTTGATTGTTACTGAAATTGAAAGCGTAAAGATCATTGTTTAATGTTCACTCAGCGCGCTGTGGAGCGAGCTATGCTCGGAGTCTCTTTGAAGGATAAAATCAGGAATGAAATTATCCGGAAGAGAACCGGAGTTACCGACATAGCTTGCAGAGTAAGCAAACAGTGGGCTGGCCATGTTTGTCGAAGGACCGATGGCCGGTGGAGCAGACGAGTCCTGGAGTGGAGACCGGTTTGGGACGTCCCCCAGCTAGATGGACGGACGACCTAAAGAACGTGGCTGGGACGGACTGGATGCGGAAGGCGGAGGACAGGGTGTTGTGGCGCAGCCTGTAAGAGGCCTATGTCCAGCAGTGAACAGCAATAGGCTGAGTTGATTCGGGTTTTTTTTTAATTAGGGCAAAACAGTATCAAAAACGGGAAATGCCAAAATACCGATCCAACAAAGCTCACATTATTGTAGCATTTCGGGCTAGCTCCTAGCCTACATGTTACAAAAGACTTACATTGTGCGCACCAATTATAGAGCAGCAAATATTAGCCGAGCCAATGTGCTACTGAAATGAAATGTTCGCAATGAGGAACTGCTTCGCCGTGGTGTTTCAACTGTGTTTGTGCTGGTACATCATGTTACAAATTGTTCGAGGATCCGTGAAGAATTTCTCCATATTTCAGTGAAATTCAACACGGATTCTCTGCAACAACATACTAAAATAACAGCAACATTTTTTATCAAAAAAAAAGTAATCCAAAATATACAGAGGGAGCAAGCGACGCCGCAACGTATAGTTGTCTACCTGCAGCCTTCGATAGCAATTTCCAATTGCTTGCGAAGTTTTTTAGTGAATGAATGAACGCCTGCTTTCCTTCCTGTATAAACTACCTGATGGCATAACACTGATGTACACTCAACTCACTCAATCGATCCGCTCTGACTTGACCTCGATCACGCGTGATGGAAAGCGATGGATGAGGTCTGTGATGGAACGAGCGTGCCCAGAAGATGCCTAAGGCACTGGAACTCCCCCGCATCGAGAAACACAGCAGGCTGCTTGCCGCCGGACTCCGGTGGGAGGGTGGTCGCAAACCAGGCGGGCGTTATCACCGCAAGGGAAGAATTGGCCAGTCAAATAAGGTGTTGGGTGTGACTGTCCAGGATGCGCCGAGCGCTCGGTTCAGTTGAGTAATTGGCAGAACGAACTGCGCTACATGAGGAGGCTTCTTCATGCATCCCATCATCTTTACAGATTATTTTATCCGTTTCACGGATCCTCGGCCAGTTTACTCTGCGAAAAAATATAGTAAAATATTACACAATCCGCTATGCAAACCTTTGCTTTGCAGGACCAGACCAGACAGTGGATAATTAAATAAGAGGATAGGTTACGTATACTAAATGAGAGTAAACAAGAACTCAAGAGAATACATTGCTTAAGATAGGTTGACAGATCTGAGATTCTGTCGAATTACGTATCTAATTAATAACCAATTTGATATAGCCAACAACAACGCGTCTGAACAACCGCATACAGAAAACTACTTACTATCAAATTCTCCCAACAAAATACTAAATGACACGTCCCACGTCACAAAATTTCACGCCGCGTGCCATAAGTGTGCGGCGCTAAGGACCAATAACTTCAATCGAATATTAATTTCGGAGAAGTCAAGGGCCCCCACAATTTGGAAACAAAGGGGCCCATTCATCGCCCTTTGTCCCAACCACTTTGAGGTCTCACGCTAAAGCAAACCTTTTTGTAGATTTCTTTAGCCTTTGACAGGGAGTTTCCCAGTTTCCTCATTTTACTGTAATAGTGATTGTAGGTTACTGTTTTAGTTTTGCCACTTGTTTTTGGCTGCGGTTCTTGTGATGGCAAGAGGCTCGGATTTGCCATACTTTTGTTTAGTTATTTTCATAAGCGACGCTTTCATATCCCACACAAACCCGTCGGCACGGATTTTGAAGGATATTGCTAATCCATTGCTTCATATGTTCGAAAAGTTTGTCTGCTCAGCAACACAAATAACGCAATGAATGCTGTTGAAATGTCAAAATGACAGCCGTTGGTACTGTTAATGTGTTACGCAATTACCCCGCGGGTCATTATCATGATGATGGTAATAAGATTTATTATGATTAACTAAGTTCTGTAACGTTGTTTTCAGTTTTCCTTTGGTTCAGTCAATACTGAGTTGAAGCTTTGATTTTTTTACGGCACAACAGATCATTTTGAGTTGTACCTTCAAATATTAGACTGTATCGACTACTAGATAGGTATAGTATCCTTTACAAATATTGTATTCTATATCTATGTATATAAAATGGTAAACTGACTGACTGATTATTGATATATCAACGCACAGTCTAAACCGCTGCTCCTAGAGACATGAAATTTGGAGGGTGTGTTCTTTGTGAAGAGTAGGTATCCATTAGAAAGGGTTTTTCGAAATTCCACCCCTAAGAGGGTGAAATTTCACGCGGACGAAGTCGCGGGCAGAAGCTAGTAATAAATAAATTGGCTAGCTAAACTCCGCAAACGCGATGGGTATCGCGTTTTCTCCTAGTAACCACAGGACCTGCGATCATTGACCCGAAAAAAAGTTATCAAATCTTTTGTTGACGTCAGTTTTTTTTTTGTTTTATCGTGTTTAGATATATCTATCACGTATGTGAAGTTTACACAATAATCCTTTTTTTTTTGTTCATCATGTTCAGCAGGGTAATTGCGTAACACACTATCAGTAGCAATGGGTTTCATTTTGACAGTTCAACAACATTCATTGCGTTATTAACGTTGTTGAGCAGACACACTTTTCGTACTCAAGGAGCAATGGATTAGCAATATGCTTCAAAATGATTCAAATTGAGAGTAATAGGCAATAGCAATTAAGGTGCTGATATCGATACCAATCACGGCTGCGGAGTTTTACTAATTCAATTTGACCATGTATATACCTGAAAAATACGCAAAAGACGACAAGAAATATTCCACAAAACAAAATTATATCACCAACCGACCCTTCAGTTATAGTAACCCTCAACTGACACTCAAATTACGGAAGCAAATAAACCTAAAGTACATTATATGTCCCTGTCATACCTAAATCAGATACAAATAATATTTGGAAGCGTAATAATTTAGTACTTGTCGCACATAATATGTACTGTAATGGCAGCTGACAAGGTACAAGGACTTAACGTGACAATAGATTTGACAGTTTTCTAGGTTAACGATAAACTGGAGTCTATTAGGTACTATAAAGAGACTTTCAATTTTATTTGATTTATTATCTCCTTTATTTCATTAAATAACACATATAAATTATATTTTTAAATATTAGAATATAAAAAATATAAAAACATTTAAAAATATTAAAAAAATATTATTTATTAATTATTATTACATCACTCAACAGATACCTGTTTATATTTTATATTAAAGCTATTAGTTTATCTCAGAAAATAAAGTACATCATTATTATAATACTAGCTTCTGCCCGCGACTTCGTCCGCGTGAAATTTCACCCTCCCCTCATTCACCCTCTTAGGGGTGGAATTTCGAAAAACCCTTTTTTAGTGGATACCTACTCTTCACAAATAACACACCCTCCAAATTTCATGTCTCTAGGACCGGGACGGTTTAGGCTGTGCGTTGATATATCAGTCAGTCAGGACTTTGAATTATATATATATAGAAATTTTTCCGGGATAAAAAGTACCCAGTGTGGTGCCCAGGATATTAAAGAAGAATTATACTAAGTTTCGTCGTAATCGAACCGGTAGTTTTTGCGTGATGCCTGAACAAACAGACAGCCAGACAGACAGACAAAATTTTTTTTAATCACGTTTTTGGGTTCGGTGTCGGTCTAGCTAGTAACACCCCCTGCCATTTATTTTTTTGATATTTTCAATGTACAGAATTTTCACTTATACAGATTTATTATAAGTATAGATAGTAATTTTATATAGTAGTTAAAAATCAGTTGTTTCTTACATTTTGACGAGTTAAACGAACATAAATGTAGGGAACAACTGATTTTTTTTTCGCGATTTTCTGTTTGTTCCCTTAATAAAAGTTGTTCATAATGATGAGTACGACCTCTTAAGAGGTTGTTGGTGTTTTTCCAATAACCCTGTATAATTAACAAAAAGCTTCCTCTCTCCTAACCAAAGACTGGCCTGTTGGTCTAGTGGTCAGTGACTATGACTGCTATGCCGGAGGTCGTGGGTTCGATTCCCACCCAGGACAAATGTTTGTGTGATGAGCATGATCTTTCATTTGTTCTGTGTCTGGGTGTAATTTATCTATATATGTATGTATTTAGAAATATATAAGTATGTTTATCAGTTGTCTAGTACTCATAACACAAGCTCTGCTTAGCTTGAGACTAGACGGCGTTGTGTGATAGTTGTGGAATATTATTATTATTATTATTCTCTTTGCTCCTAACTCACTTATTTTGCTGTGCCCGACAGGGTCCATAATTATGATCTAATTAAGTAATTATAAGTTTACCACCTAAGAATACCTACATGTAGAATGCAATAGAAGTATGTAAACGTAACGTTAATAACGTTAGTGCTGAATATTATATTTTTTAATACTTTGGTCTACAATCTAGATGGAGCATTAAAATATCATTAGTGTTAGAGTTTGTTTTAGGTTACACGAGTCAAAATCAATCTGCCTGGCCTATTTCTAATTACCTATGTTGTGGTTGGTTTTCAGTCTAATCGGATGCAGCTGTGTTTTACATAGAGCGGCTGCCTATCTGACGTCCACAACCCAGTTAGTAGGTGTCTACACCCAGTAACTGGGTACCACGAGTCTTATCAAGAGGTATCGTGCATATATATGCAGGTTACCCCTTGATAAGACTGGTGGTCAGACTTTTGGGCTTCTGACTACCCGTAACGACTATGAAAGATGCACGAATGACAGCTGGGACCAACGGCTTAACGTGTTTTCCGAGGCACGGAGGGGTCTTGGTATGTAAAGATGGTCACCCATCCACAGACCAACCGCGGCAAGCGTAGCTTAACCTGATCGAAATAGGTATAGGTACTAACAATACTAACATAATTTAGGTACGAATTTGTTACTAACACACTAACATTTTATGTGTTTGTGATATTATGTAACTTATATAGACATTCTCTGAGATAAATAAATAATAATAACATACAGTGTCAAAAATAAATTGATAAAAAGCAATCACTCTTCGAACTCAATTATCAACGACCAATATTGAAATTCCATCCCAGATGACCCAAATAATAAAACAAATTCTGTAGAACCAAAGTAAACAAACTATAAAATATATAAAGCAGTAAAACTGGCGTTGAACAAAAACACGGATCATTTTGTTGGACCAGAAGCAAACAGTTTCAACAGTTTGTAGAAAGTTTGAAACAACTGTGGGCCGAGGATTGTTCCCTGTGAAACTATGATATTTGACGCACTGTGATCGCAAATCGACTTCGTTTCGTCATTCGGAAATGGGTGGATATTAGGGCTGGCCGTTCGACTCACATTGAAATATTACTATAATAATTATGATCGTCCTATGTTTATTTAATTTAGTAATTTTCTTGTAAAGGGTGGATTAGGCTTATCAGTTTACTTAGGTTGGAATCTTTATTATTTTAGTTTGAACTATGGGTTTTGAATTGTAAATTCAACAATAAGGATGTTAAACTCGCTGTTTGTTACTAAACTCTACAGACACTCTCTTAAATTATATTGTTACATTAATTGTAACAATATAATTTAAAAGAGTATCCGTAGAGTTTCTTGCCTGTTCTTCTCCACATAGATGCCTAATAAGCTTTAGAATGAGCAACTAGCTTCATATTTCTGACTGATCGACTCCTAGACGATTCAAAAGTGCCTTTATATGGCTTAACCGTTTGAATGCCATAATTACAGAAACAATAAAATTAAAACACATTATGTCTCGCATGGATCCATGTCCCATATATATATATACGAAGGGTTAATTGAAATAAAGGCTTTTAGTTTGAGTTAGACCATGGATGAATTACGGCCTTACGTAATTTCGTGAACAATAAGTAATACTTATTAATAGATTCAGAGTTCAATAACCTTCCATTCCTTGTCAATCTCAATGCACCACTAGGTGAAGCAAATCAGTATTCCAGCTAACCCTGGTTACGAACGCAACGCTGTTTCACGTTGACAAGCAACGTTTACTTGACAGTTTAATTGCAATGATAATGGACTTGCCATCTCTGTCTGCTAACGGATAACCTTAGTTAGGACTAAGGTTAATGTGGTGGTCAAAGGGATTCTGGGATGGTGTTCTCATATACCACTCAAAAGATATTGTAGTGACATATAGCAAGATTAGGCTATGTTGCAGTGGGTCGTTTTAAATTGCCAAGGCTTGTCATTAAGCTATAGTAATACTAAGGTCAAACATGAACCCAAAGAGTAACAATTAAAACACGCAACTACTAGAAAGACTTTTCGACTGACTACAATTATGATTCCCTTATTAATTAAGTGTTTGAATTAGAAATAAAGAAAAGAAAGTAAGAACGAAACATAATTTATTGGGACTCGCGCAGGAATATCACTAACGAAACTAAACACACTTTTAAAAACAAAAAATAAAGCAAAAGTAAAATAAAAACGGAACGTCCTGTATGAGGCCAAAAAGCCCCTTTGTCAGCAAGATGGCGCGGTATATAAATATGTAACTCCTAGTTTATTTTTTAATGGCACTGTCTTATTTCCACTTTATCTTTTACACAATTACACTGTATTTCAGTCCAATTGCAGTAAACATCAAACTTATTCCCCCTCTGCCAGCCCTATGTCCACTGTTCCATGTGTCCATGTAGCGGTCGTTTTTCGGGCAATATCCGGGGAATAATGTACACGGGGTGCTGCTAACAGGCGGATAACCTACTCGTAACGGCACGGAAACGGAAAAAGAGCGTTAATTCTTTATTGTCAGTGCTGTCTGTTTGAGTTTCTTGCACTTCATAAAGATAAAGACCGGTATAACCTTCATTGTAAATGTGAATAAGGTTTTAACTAAATATAATTCTATCCGTTAAATAATATCAAGAAGATGAATTGGCTTTTAATAACATTCTTAGTATTGCTACTTTTAATTTTCCCCAAACATATTTGCATACCTGACAGTCTTCCTTGATTTATATTTAAAAACTTTTCATACTTCTTTTTCATCTCCGGTTCTAATTGAAACTTTTCGTTTCACGTTAACCAATTCGAATGACAAGTACATTTTCTAAGAGAAATTAAAAGGAAAACAATTTTCATCATCTGTTGAAATTATCATTGAAAAAACATTGATGTTTAAATAAATGTACGGCCGGTTTTTGAAATGAAAAGACTCCGTGGGTCTATTTGTCCGAAGTTTAAAATTTAGCATGGAGACCTTTCAGTGGGTACGTGGGAACATACAACTGTTCAAATTACTCTAGCTACCAAGCTTGGGAAAAATATCCGGGTCGGGGCGTTCGGTGAAAAATACCATTCAAACTGTATTGTTATGTGGGAGGTAATCTGAAAATGACACGCCTGCAAGCGTTGTTATTCCGCCATTTTGTTGGGTCTCCGGCTAATATAAAAATGGGGTAGTTTATGTTGTTTGGTGATGTAAAGTGTTGTTGTGGTTGCAACATTAGTTCCGTTTTTATCCATACATGATATGAAGCTGTGGTTAATAAGACATCCTGTATATTTTCATAAATGTTTATTTAAATATTAACATGTGGTGGTGGTAATGTGCATGGTCATTTCTATATTAAGATTTTTTGGTAAAATGTTTTCACTCAGAACTCGCGAACTTACTAATATGAAACTAACTAGCAATAGCTTTAAGTGTGTAATATGGCAACGCATAGGTACACGCGTAATATAAGTGACACTTATCAAAATCTATCTTGATGTACGTATGTATAAACACTGGTCCTAAGATCCAATCTTGCGGGACACCATCAACATCATTATAAGTTCTATAGATATTATATTAATTTAAGCAATTATACTAAAAAGAATAATGTTTTCTAACCATGCGACACGGGTTTACAAAGCGTACAGCATTAAACAATACATAAATAACTACAAAACCATAACACTACACTATAAAATGCTTCTGAAGGAGTACTAGACTCACTTTCAAATAGCCGTCAACGTGTTAACTTAGTTGTTTTACGTATTTGATTTCGTTTTCCATTAATTTGTTATACGTGCCTATTTTATTTCAACACAACTTAGATGCATAGGCCTTAGGATTGACTTAGATCACTACTTTACCACACAAGGCTGTTTCAACTTTATGTTTCACTGGACACTAGCTTCTTTTTAGTGTACTCCTGACCACACACCGTACAAATGCCCGCAGTTACCTTAACTCTTGGCTTCCAACACCTTCGGACTTCGGTGACCAGTCTTTTGACAGTATCGTCTTTCGGGGCGGCACACACAACCCTAGTCACGTCTACCTGGTTTCTTGAGTACTCTCAAGGGAGCGAACTCCCTTGAGGGTGTTCGTAGTGCGGTGGGTGAGCGAGCAGAGGTGGTGGTGGTAGTGTTTGTTGGTAACGTGGTTGTGGGGCAGCGGCGGCGTGGGGCGATTGCCCGCCGTCGGTTCGGGCGCTGTTCGAAGCGCCCCGCCGGCCGACTGCGCGCACGCCTGCGCTCACTCGCTACGCTGCTCCTGACGGTACCATCCTGCTGCTCACCGAGAACGGCACGCGGCTGATGACCCGTGCCGCCGCCGCCAGCCTCCTGCGCGCCGCCCTCCTCTCCCCGCGCCCCCCTCGGCCCCGCCATGGTGAGCCGCCGCCGCACCCTCTCTTCATCTTCTCTCTTTCTATGTGTCTGTCGGATTCCGTCGCCTCTCGCACTGCACGCTTCGCACTACGCTTCGTAAGGTAGGAGCGTGGCAACACGTGCCAACCATAACATCTACCAAAAAAAATGCTCCCGATACACTCTAGCAAATATTTTAATCCTTTGAATTATATTTCTAGCGGTTTTATAAAGTTTTACACGGTATCTCACAGTTTAGAAAGATTCTAACGAACGTCTCAGCTTTCTTTTTTAAAAAGACACGGCTTAACAATTTGAAACTCTAGAATTTTCCTGAAATTTTAAACTTAGTGAAGGCTGACCCAATTTTAATAATAAGGTTTTGAATAGTATTTCAATTAGCTACATAGTGACTGCGGAGTTAGTATAAGTCTCCTTAACGATTTTAATAAATATTTAATGAACATCCGCTCCTACTTTATGCCTGCATGCTTTTTAGATTGTTGCTCTCCTTTTCCTTTTAACGCCATTTTAGACTTTCATTTGTGAGGTAGTTTTACACATACTGAATGTCTACTTTGGCATCTCTTGCAATGGGCATGTCTGCATGTTTTCTTTCTGCATCTCCTGTTTTTCTACGATCTCTATGGTTACTGCGCGGCATAGACTGGCTTTGATAAATAGTTCGAGCGGGACTGCCAACCGGGGAGGCTTTGCTAATCTCATTCCTTATCCGGGACATTTTCTAAATCGTTCAAATTTTAATTTTTGCCCGTTTAATGTCGTAACGTTTTCGAATATCGTTGTTTATTGTATTGGATTGTCATTTTTATATTTACCGTCAGTAGGGTCAGTTTTTTTAATATCGATGTCCGTCGATCGACCGGCGCGATCGCCTCTGATGTTCTGATTTCGGAGTCCCGTCGCGCTATGGCTCGATCGTCGAGCTTGCCACAGCTAAGCGATTCGATGGATGACATTCCAGTAAAGCTGATGTCGGACGGAAGGATCGCGAATCGAAACGGGACCGGTGTGACTTCGTGGATCGGCGGTATGTCAATAACACATGATGGGAACCTGATTGCTCCGGACAAAATTATGACGCACATCCACCGTTATGCGAGCCCGCACTACAATCCACACGGGCACCATTACCACCGCTGGAACCATGAGCCGGGGGGGAGCGAGGACCCCCTGTACGCGACCAAGACTGTCTACGGACCAGGATACATTGATGAAAACCGTACGTATGGCGTTGGTATTCTCAATGCGTTGACTAATCTTTTTCCTATTTAAGTTATCTCACATATTCACTCAGTCTAATACTTATATTACTTTTCAACAATTCAGTTTCAATAAGAGGTATAAAAAGATTAGTTAACGTAACCAAAACTATAGGTGGTACAAATGAAAAGAAACACATATTTATAAAACAGACAGTACAACTAACCATAGATATCGTAAGTCACATCACTTCGATCTTCAAAACTGTACAAACTAGACGGTTTTAGGAAACCATCGAGACATGGGTGATCTGATTCATTTCTTTAGCACCTACATGTAACTTCTGAGTGCTCTCTTACTCCTTTATTATTTCGTCCCCCGTAATCCGAGCACATTAGTTTAGATCCTCCACCAATTTTATAGTAAACGATAGTTTATCTAACAGGACACAAAGTAAAGCTTTGCGTAGAGATAATGACTAGAAGGGATATAGAGCTTTAGAGCCCTCGTGTGCTTCCTATCCTGATCCGAAAAATTGTAGAGAATTTAGTTTGTAAAGGAGCGATTTAGCGAAGGCGCTTAGATACGAAAATCTCCGCGAAGCTTTGCAAATTGCGCTCAAGGTTCATCTTCCACGGACATTACTGTTCTCATCGGGTAAAGCTCGGATATATTCGGGAAAGAACAGTTATTTATCTATCTAGTCGTACACGGTGATCCACTATGCATGTATCCATTAAATATTCTATTCATATTTAACCTTAAACCGGCACAGATATCTCATGGAGTTTTTGCCTCACAACGAGTTTCGTAATTTGAAAGCATGTCCGATTTATTGAGATAACCGCTTGTATTTAACGTACGATTTTCATACAGATTATCGATTTCATTGGCAACTCATCGTGTTTTATTCACAACACGTAATTTTTTTGTCGATCTCTCACACATATGTTCCATATTATTACTATGAATTTTATCCACAACGTGTAAATTATATTTATATAAGCATGAGCATATTATTCACACTCCGATATAACGATTTTGTTATTTTCTGTTATATTAATAATAATTTATTCATTTGTTTATTTTTTACTATCTATTTATTTATTTAACACTAAATATTTCGTTTTGATGAGCCGCGTATTTGAAGCACTATTTACTTTAAACGTTTCATTATATAGGTTTTTAGGAAGAGCAATTCCTGAAATAGTTAACTGCGTGATTTTGGTTAAACTAAAACTAATTTCAACTAATCCTGTGTAAGTTAAATAATCTAATATATTTATAACATAATTGGGACACAAACTATAATAGCGAGAGTAACTAAATCCGGCTTATAGCGCGAACTAATAACGATGGTAATGAACGATATGTTTCTAAATTTAATTGGCATTTCGTACAAAACGTTAACGTTCATCAAAAAGCAATAAACTTTCCAAATTAACCCGAAATCCTATTAAGACAAAGTTGCAAAACCCTAAACAATTTTGTTTTCAGTCTCATTGGAAGCAAACGTTGATTCACAAAGTTATTAGGTACTCTAGTTCAGGAATGATTGGCATATTTTAGGTGAAAGAATATCGATGGCCTAGTTTAAGAAATATCTTTACTTTTCGATCTAACTGAATATCCATTTCAGGATAAATACCTTCTTTATCTACATCATATAATATACCTAGAACTACAGGCCGGGGTAACTTTGTACCTTCTAATCTCAAATCATATTCAACACCAACAACATCTAACACCACATCAACTAACACATGACAACAACCAACAGAGAGGATTGGCAAAGAGAACGGTAAATCAGGTGATGAGAAGGTGGCCCTGCAGTCGACGTGTCACGTAGCCCTGGACGCTTGCATCAAGGACAGCGAGTGCGTGACATCACTGACGCCGGTGCTACAGAAGTGCCATACCACCGACTGTGACAGGGAAGGATGCATGGCGGCGCTGAGGGGGTTCTATAGGAAGTCGGGCGTGCATTGGAATACGGAGATCGCTTTCTGTCTTTGCAAGTAAGTTTTGTTTGGATTTTATACTAAAAATCTATGTAGATAATGATAATGTCTAAATCTATTGAACAATAGATATTGTTTTTAAAAATTTGTTTTGATTCCGTAATGTGAGACACAGTTTTCCTTCAACTTAAGTTCACCAACACTTTTTTGTGTCGTTTTTCCAATTATAAGAGATTTCCCAAAGTAATGAGAGCATTACAATTATGTAAAAGAAGGATTTTGATCTGAATTCATCAAAATCTTTCTTCTACATCTCTATTTAACACTTTTGTATGGGCTATTTCCATCAACATATTTTTCTCATGATTCTGTCTGATCTTGATTTCTATGATCAATTTTAATAGAATTACTTTTGTCATCATCATCCTTTTCACTCAGGTCATTATTATCTTCTCCAAAAATTCTTATCACCGGGATACTTTAACTAATCTCACTCATCACTCCAGGAAAACCGACAACCGCGAGGACTCATGCATGAACGCCCAGGAGCGTCTCCATCCGTCGTGTGCGCAGCGACCGGCCATTGGCTCCCCCCTACCTGCCTGTCACACTCTTGCGCACGCCTGCAGGGAAGAACCGGAGTGCAGGTTGGTATAAACTCTTAATCTTACGTGCTTTCGTGGTCGCTCACAATGGGCCTTATTAGAAGGTTGAAAGTCACCCAAAGGCAGTGAAGAGGGCTATGCTTGGAGTTTACCTGCGTGATCGTATCAGAAATGAAGAGATCCGCAGGAGAACCAAGGTAATCGATATAGCCCGAAGAATTGCCAAACTTAAGTGGCAGTGGGCAGAGCACGTTACTCGTAGAACAGAGGGCCGATGGGGCCGAAGCAATCCACGCCTGTAGGCCCCCCTATCCACTAGTCGCCTCGTATTTTTCCAAAACATCGACAAGCTATTTGTAAAGATTGGCGCACACCTCTAGACTGCCTTTTGGGTCTTGTAATATCTTGCTGATAAACAGTCTTGCCTTTCATGTGCTAGCAAATATACTTTTTCGGTGCTGTTTCTGCCTTAAGGTGCCCCCCGGAACTGCATAGCATCTACCTAATTAAAACCATCCTCAACAAACTAAACTATATTGGTATAATAATACACACCCAAATCAAAATGAGTGCATAATTCACGACCATCTTTATCAAACTTTACTGAATAAATCATCAAGTGGATACCTATTTGTATTTCAAAACCCGTCAAAAGTGCAGCTTCGGACAGAAATGAGAGCAAAATGGAGAGGCTGAGATATAATTGAATCCGCCTCGGATGCTGTTACGTACAGCCGAGCAAAGAGATTGGTATACAGGCTAAAATCAAATATTTAAATCGTAGATTCACCCTGCCTTTGAGGTGCAAGTGTATTTTTTTTTTAAACAATTTACAGAAACAAATATTATCATTTAAGCATTTACCGCGTCAAAAGATAATCGCGTTTTTGTTTCGTTTTGACATCTCTGACACAATTTCGCACTTAACTTATTTTTATTTATTTATTACTTATTATTGTTCAATCAATCAATCAATCAATCAATCAATATCTTTATTGTGGATCATAGGTAGGTACATAATACAGGTCTTAAATAATTAAATGCGATCAGCTATGTCCCGCCCTTAGGGCATACAATAGTTAGGTACATAATAAATTAAATTAAATTTACTTACATTATTGTTCAAATTATTAAAAAAAAAACAAACAAATCAGCTCACTTTTGTGAGTATATCCTCATTGTAGGAACTACAGGCAGCAATATGATAACAATGCTAAATGCTTGTTGCTGACTGTAACATTTGCTGTAATTCAGTCTCATTCATAAGCATAATCAGCCAGTAATGTTCCCACTGCTCGGACACAGAGGCCTGGGAATGGGCCGTAATCTACCATGCGGGCCTTGTGCTCGTTGGTAGATGTCACATTTCTTCGAATTTTTCGTTCCGTTGACATGCCGGTTTCCCCACGGTGTACAACGGTATGGTAGCGCTAAACGCATGACCCAATTACCCCAATAGAATATTCAGTACTAATTTTTTTTTTTTTTTTGCGGATGTGAAATCATCAAATGAACCCTTCCGCTCTGGGTGGAGCGGAAGGGAGTGTCAGACTCTTACTGACTGAAACCCACCCAGTTTCCTTCCTTAGCCCTTTATGTTCCGGGCCAGCGGTAACCCTTTCGGACAATCCCGCTGACCCGGCAGGTTTCGGCCCTATGGGGCCCCTCCTCGATGCTGACATCTCTTTGAATAATACACCATCAGCTGTAATTTAATTTAGTTACTAATTAATCACTTTTTACAAACAAAACTTTTCCACTTTTACCATTCATTAATCTTTGGCGCGCGGTTCTATTGGGGTAACGGGGTCATACGCTTGGTAAATTAAAAAAAAATAGTTTCTTTGGAAAAGTGGTTTTTGATGATGAGTACAATCATAATTGTTAAGCATCTGTCACAAATTAATTACCAGTCAACCTATACAAGGTGTAACAGAATAAACGCAAGTCCTAAAAGTAGTTTGTTCATAATTGATTACTGAATCGATTTCGGTAACTTAAAATGTTCTTATGTAACTTTTTAGACCTTTGTATCCTGCTTATGCGTATGAAGTTTCATTAAAATCGGTTCATTCATTTCGAAGAACAAGGGCTTGAAAGTTTGTATGAAATGCTGTATGGCATAAACGTAAGATAGGTATTTTTTTTTCAAAAATTATGTATTTTGCCAAACTGACCCTTGCGCCGATTGAGCCAAAGAAAATTAAATCTTATTTCAAGGTAATAAGACTCAATTTTAAATGCATAAAGTAATGATAGGGTCAACACAATTTACTTAAAAACAATAGTTAGCTTTAAAAAAAAGTTTTGGTCATTGTATTATGCTTTTAACTCAATACGGTACTGTAATTGCTGAGACGATAATGTAATTACAAAATGTAACAATCAGGTAATGTATTCTTTACTGTAAAACAATAATTCCATCGATTTTAAGCGATATCAACATTAATAAAATATTTATAACCACTCGGTTTGATTGTGTTACAATTTAAAGTAAGTAGTTTTTACGTAATGAGTCCCTATACAATGTTCAGCTGAAATAACTACAGTAATTATTTGTAGTAATAATTCACGAATAACTGTAGTCGTTAGTAATTAGCCGTACTTATATTAATATCATAACTATTATTTAGCACGTATTTAATTGCTGGTTTTGGTGTATTATTGACCATGATAATCATTATCGATAGTTATTACAATAACAGAACCCATAAAAGTATATAATAAATACTAGGTTCCGTGCCTCGGAAAGCACGTTCCGGCTGTCATTCGTGGATCTGTGACAGTCGTTACGATGTCTGTTTTAAGCTTTGTGCGATCACCCCATAAAGCCTAAAACAGACATCCTACACATCTCGATGTTCCAGACATATCTAAGTCTGTCCACGTAACAGAGGCTCCTGAATTAGGCCGGTCGTGCTCATTCCATTTGCGGTGCCAGTCTGATTGGAACATCCAACTATCCGCCTGTAGGTGTAATGACTGTGATTGATGAAACTATTGATAGAGGAAGAAGGTCGAATGTTGCGAAGTTCACTCCGTGTTTACAACAAAGTATAAAACATGTTTTCTACATTTTGCGTCAACTGTTTTCATTCATTGTTTACACCTTAAATAAGTTGTAAAGACTAGCTGTAAAAAACTTGTCGAAAGTTGTGAACAATTTCAAGAAGGTGAAGGAAATAGTTACCAAGAAGCAACAACAAAACAATATGTATGATGTTGCATGTTATAGACACGACATGTCTATGAAGACTTGTTGAAAACAAGTATAACAACTTGTATACGTATATTTGAGTATAATGTGGCACATTATGAACCATTGTGTGTTTTAATAATTCAATAATTGAATCGAAGTAATTTTAAATACCTACTGCGGATGCCTGAAATAAACGATATCGTTGACTATTTCACGCAATTCATTCATCCTTATTTAAACAATACACATAAGTACATGCATTTCAATGTGATTGTATTATACCTAAAGGAATGGAAACAATAGTCGAAGGGTGTCGTGGGACACCCGAAAACGAATCAACGAAGTTCCTTTCGTAAGTTATAAAAATAACAAAATTAAATCCAGCTCTCCTGGTATTCTGCTGCGTCCGGTTAGACTGGAAGCCGACCCCAACATAGTTGGGAAAAGGCTAGGCAGATGATGAACAAAATTGAATCCTAACTAACCTAAAACTATAAACAAACTCAAATATAGCGTCGAAAAATTCATCCGCAGCGCTGTCGACGGTCGATACACTTTTTCGGTTTAGCTCTCATTCCCCGGAATTTCATTCGCTGAAGAACTTCGTTCCAAAAATCATCGTAACATCGAAAAAAAAAAAATATGCGGGTATATTGTAATCTTAACTTTTACGAAATGTACCCTCAAATATTTTCACTTTCCGTACGGCTGAGCTGTTGACAGGTCTCGGGCGTCAGTAAACAATCAACACTCAACAGGGACTCAATCGATCGCCGTCCATTTTGGAGTGTTCATAATACAATATAAATGGGCACAAGATAAGCAGGTATACACCGGCTTTCGATTTCAAAGAAATCCCATCAATATACAAGTAAACAAGTGAACAAGTGTACAAGTAAAAGGAATTTCTTAAGGAATTATTATAAGATGTGTTTGCGTTTGTAATTCCATCATGCATTGTAAGTAGATAATAAGTAAGTTAACCATACTAAAATTATAAATTCGAAAAACTCTTTCTGTCTTTCTGTCTGTCTGTATGTTACCTTTTCAGACCTAAACCACTGAACGGATTTCGATAAAATTTGACAGAGAAATAGATTGCATCCCGGGGAAGGACATAGCATCAACATATCTCGAGATACCTCGCGGGGGAAGCCGCGGGCAGAAGCTAGTTAGTAATAAACTTTATTATCAGGCTATGAGGCTCATTATCGTGTTCGTATAGCAAATTACTTAAAATCTATGTTAGAACAACAATTAGGCATACATACACAATCATGTGGATTACAAAGGGGCATCTTATTACCCAGTACAGGGGGCCTAAAAAGGCCACTTTGGCAGAATCATAAAAGGATAACATAATGGACAGTTAACTGTTAAGTTAATCGTATCAAATCACATTGGTGAAGCATTTTTCAATTAAGAGCGTTTACGCCGAACGTCATTTCATACAAACTTTCAAGCCCTTGTTTTCCGAAATGAACGAACCGATTTTAATTAAACTTCATACGCATAAGCAGGATACAAAGGTCTAAAAAGTTAGCAGAGAACATTTTCGAAAAATAGTGTTACAGCCAAATTAGACCGATTTTAAACTTTTCATAGAAACAGAGATTTCCAGTTATCTTTTTTTAAATAAGTCATTTCGAAAATGTTCTCTGCCAACTTTTTAGACCTTTGTATCCTGCTTATGCGTATGAAGTTTAATTAAAATCGGTTCATTCATTTCGGAAAACAAGGGCTTGAAAGTTTGTATGAAATGCCGTTCGGCGTAAACGCTCTTAAGTTTTCTTTTTTGTCTGTGCTAAAATACCAATCAATCCAATCCAATCCCAAACTCTTTCATTATACCTACGTAGTGCAGCGAAACAAAGAAAAACACGGACTGTCTTCGCCATATTATAATTCATAATGTTATCCTTTTATGATTCTCCAAAGTGGCCTTTTTAGGCCCCCTGGGTTGTGGAAGTCAGATAGGCACTTAGGCAGTCGTTCCATATAAAACGGGTATTCAGCTGCATCCGGTCGAACTTGAAGCCGACCCCAACATAGGTGGAAAGGCTATGCAGATGATGACACAATCATGTGGATCGACGTGACGTATCATGTAACCAAACAATATCATCAGTGGGGTAATCGCGTAACACACTATCAGTAGCAATGGGTTTCATTTTGATAGTTCAACAATATTCATTGCGTTATTTACGACACAATTCACCAACCACAATTAAATGTTATTACGTTCATTTTTTAAATACTACTTAACCATAACCGGCTGCGCGAATTTAGATGTCTTTTGAATAGATGAAATTCTTCTGTTAGTTATTTCTTTATGTACAGTCAACAAAAGAGCTAAGTATGCAGGACACACTGAAATTTAATTTGATAAATGAGCTGTTTGTTTTCTATTAATAAAATTAAATTTTATTCGAGAATAATATTTAGATCAACATACAACCCTGATACTGACCAGAAAATTCCAAAAAACGTAAGAAAATTTGAATTTGACGGGTTACCCTGACGCGTTCGCCTTAACACCTTCCAATCTTGTATGTACCAACCACGGATATCTATGGTACCAACTTTCCATAACATCAAACCATTCTCCCCCAGGATCCGCCTCGAGAACTACGAACAATGGTGCGCCGTAGACGCTGTCACCCAAGGCTGCGCCGGATCCCCGGCCGCCTGCCGAGCTGCAGTTGTGGCAGTCCTGGGCACGCAGCTTCGTGCAGCCTGCGCCTGTCGCGGTACTGACTTCGCGCAGCTGTATGACTGCCTCGGATGGCAGCGGCTGCTGTGGCTCAATCCTTGCGTTGGTGAGCTGCGATAACCCTTTTTATAAACCCATCCCTATATAATATAGACCTACAGGGTTCTTTTAGGCGTATAGTCAAAATCGGTTCTAACGCCACCATCTTGTTTTTTTCAATACGTTTCAGTAAACAATTGCACAAAGGTTTACCAACATCACCTCCCTTTCAACGGCATTCGAGCGCCTAAACATCCTTGTAGTGATATAAATAGTTGTTTTCTACCAAATAAACATTTTATATATTTGTTATGCAAAGAATAGGTATTCTATTTATATAAATGGATGCTCAAACCTCGAGCTAGTTTCTATCAGAAACCACCTACTAGTTGTAAACCCTAGTAGGTAACTGAAAAGTTTAATCATTTACGCATCTGCTTTTTAACCGACTTCAAAAAGGAGGAGGTTCTCAATTCGTCGGAACCTTTTTTTTTTTTTTTTATGTATGTTCCCCGATTACTCGGAGACGGCTAGACCGATTTCAAAAATTATTTTTTTGTTTGAAAGGGTATACTTTCCAGGTGGTCCCATTTTCATCAGGTCAGGATCTGATGATGGGATCCTGGAGAAATCGAAGGAACTCTTCAAGTATTATAGGCACACCTATAGCGATTTGGGTATTTTTTATAGTAAGTAGTTCGGGCATTTGCTCTCGAAAAGCATCATTTGGTGAAGTGGAACTTATGATGAAGACCACAGATGGCCACCGGAACTACTCAATAATAAGTATTTCCCGGTTTGCGATTCGATTACGCGATTTGATTTTGATTTTGGTGGAATACCAGGAGAACTTCTCAACAATTAACGTCCCTGCATCGGGAAAAGCAATATTTTGTAAAAGGCGATGAGCAAGTTGGCATTAGGCTATTGTAACTTAGATACATTATAAACAGACACACTAAAAAGCGAAAAATAAAAACTTTTTAACAAAAAAAAACCGACTTCCAAAAAAAAACTACAAAGTGAAAAATAACTTTTATTTCGGAAGTCGGTGGCAAAAACCGACTTCCGAAATAAAAGTTATTTTTCACTTTGTAGCGTTTTTTGGACGTCGGTTTTTGAATTAATAAAACACAATACTAAAATACTAAGCGAAGGTTTATATGATATACATATCTATCTAATATGGTACCTGCCAGGGCAAAACACATGCCCTGGCTTGCCTGGCTTGGCTGGCTTGGCTGGGTTGGCTGGCTTGGCTGGCTGGTTTGGGCTTGTCAGGACTTCAATTTTGTCACCGTTATACCTTTATCACCGTTAACAACACGTTCAGAAACTAAGCCAAAGATGAACCTAATGCACGACCATAATATTCTAGTGGAATCACAAAGCGACTACCACATGAAGACCTATGGACCCCTGCTGACCACCACGCCGTTCGACACCGGCATCAGGTACATCACGGTTGCGCCGGAGTCTCCCATCTACCACCGTACCACCACCCACCACCACAGGCACACCACGCAGCATGGAACCTCGCAGATTGAAACTGCTCCGGTAAGCTCTGGTTATGCCTCAATAATTTTTTTAATCATATCAAGTTCAGCAGTAGAGAGGGATATTATTATGTGGAAGAACGGAAGGGATGCTTTTACTCTGCAGTGAGTGAGACACAACGGCTGACAATAAATCAAGTCCAAACAGTATTTCAGGATAGACAATTAGCAGGTTGTAGTATGAATTACATCAAAAACAGTAAACATCCTCTAATTCGATCTGAATAATTGTGTCCTGCTCCCACAGCTGTCTGCTTTCGGATGCATTATTAGAGATAGCAATATGTTTTCTCCTTACTCCTTTATCAAATAATTCGTTGATTTTGACCAAGTTTCTCTTCATAGAAAAATGAAAAAGTTTCCTATTTGGCGGATTATCGTTCCTTCCTAAATCCAATGACAATGGATTCAAAATTGTAACTTTAATGCTTAAATATCTAACTGTTGTGTTTGCTTTTCCAGGAGAACCGCGAAGAGCTGAGCCCAATAACAACCATGTCGGAGCAGACAGTAGGCCCGAACGAAGTGGCCCAGATCTCCGAACCTGTCATCGAGACCACCACGGAAACAACCACGGTTCCTACCACCACCACAACTACGACCACAACTACTACAACCACGACTACAACCACAACGACCACGCCAAAGCCGACCACGACCCTGGAACCTGCGAAGTACTGCATCGTAAAGAAGCCGGAGAGTGATGATCAGGCGCAGTATATCAAGATGGGGGAGACTCGACGAGTGAGTATTATTAACTTTAGATAGAATCTGACGACGCAGTAATGATTATCTGGGCATCATAATATGACTTTGCAATTCGAAGCTTAAACACTTTCTGACCTGCAGTGCGATTCTGTAACCATCTCACCGTGAAAACTTAGGTGAAGTGAGCGTGGAGTGAGCTGTCAGTGTCATCCCACCTGATACTAGGCATTGACCAAGCATACATTTAGAATCATAATCGAGATATTAATAATATTTTTTAAGCTAATTCTATTGATCATTTTATACAATTTGAAAGCTAGTATTTTAGTTGCCAAAACATTACCATTTTGTGGGCCTTTAAAATAGCACAACAGAAACTTAGTCAGAACCTTAAAGTTGTTTTTTTTTCTTTTTTTTTTCCTAGACTAGTCCTTATATAGCCTGAGGCGCGAGCACGTCACGCACGAACAATAAATAATTTAATAAAATGATCAATAGAATTAGCATAAAAAATTTTAAGTACTAAAATCTCGTTTATGATAGTTAATGTTTACTTGGTCAATCCCAAATCTCTAGCATGACAGCTCACTCCACGCATCTATCTATACATGACTGATTGCGGTCAAAAGGTTAGTTAACTGGTGAGTGCTAATGGATTTAGTTATATAACCCCCAAATCTGCACCATCATCATCTACTAGCTTTTTACCAACTGTGTTAGAGTCGGGTTCCGCCCTCAAACCTGCGCCATTCAGCTCTAGTACCAATTAAGCACCATTAATGTTCCAGCTATACCGTTCAGCCGAGCTAGCAGAATGCACCGACCTGTGCGTCTGCGAGGCTACCCTCCAGGTGTCCTGCAAGGTCGCCTGCGTGCCCAGGGCTCCCTGCTCCTCTCGCCTGGCCCACTACTCCCACGCTGCGCCAGCTTATCAGGCCTACAGAGGACGATGCTACTGCTACTCCGGGTCTTTCATCTGCATGAGGCCTAATCCAGGTAAGACTAAAGGTAAAAATGTTTTGGATATTAATTTGTAATGCGTCGTTTATGTATAACAGTTTTGAAGACTTAATAAAGAAAGAAAACCAGATGTCAAATTCTGTTTGGCACAACCCAGATACAAACATAGTCACGAGAGAGTAAGCTGTAATATGTAGTTACATGTATTAACCGTTAACACTTTACATATTCTTTGCACTTCTTCCTTTTCTTCTTCGTGTCGCTAGCACGAGAGTATTTCAAACTTTGTGGCCCTAAAACATTGCCACTTCTGTTGTCTGCATAGAAAATCACTTTTAGTCATGCAAGCCCAACTATATCTACTTACGTTAAAGAATTAGCTGCACTGTTAAATGCACTGTTACATCAAATGATAAGGAATAAAGATTATGGCTAACTTAAAAAAGTGCCACCTTCAATTCTGGCAAAATTTTCGCCATTAAACCTCGAGATTTTTGGGAAAAATATATTATTTAGCAGATTTGCATATGCACTAGTTTACTGGCGATCGTTTACGCCCCAATACTCTGGAGTTTACATAATCCTTCAATCGCCACTAACCATTTTCCAGGTGAATACAAACTGCCAGAAGGAGTATACCTTCTTCTAGGCTTCAGTGCAGTGGATGAAGCTCTGCTGCGACCACACACTGGCCTGGGAGCTGAGGATGCTGTTCGTCTATTGCAGCAGTACCTGTACACGGTACATACCGAAGGGGTACGTATTTGAGCTAACAATTTATATCATCACACTCCAGAGGAGCATTCGGCACTAACTATAAAGTTATCGCAAAGAGAGGTGCTAGCTGTCCAAGCTCATGTGAACTGTTAAAGAAAAAAATACAATAAAGAAAATAAATGTATTTGACCCGGATTAGAGCACACAATATAAACGCAGTATTGTATGCCTCACGGCTGCACCAAATCAGCATAAATGCCAGACATCAGTGCCTGATGCTGGTTTTTAACTGGACCTTGTGTTGCTGTTGAGATTGTTTGAATTAAGTAAGTTCATGAGTAACTTGGTGAGAAATCTGTCCAAAAATTCCGCCACAAATTTAACCCTCCGACTCCGCATTTCCTGTTGACTTTGTCTGCAACATTATATATACAATACATGATAGTTATATTTTCTGAACATTAATCAGATACATTTGGACCCAATTAGGGAATATGTAAAGGGCCAAATAGTAACAGACTTCATGATCATGATAACTTTCCAGACGAACTGCACTCTGACATTGTTCAACATCAGCAACGAGAACGTGATCATTTCGGCGAGCGTGCCGCCGCGAGAACAGGAGATGCTGCGAGAAGCTGGGGATGCACTGCTGGATAGAGAGAAGGTATGTCATAAAGCAAATACTATCGATGCTAAAAGGCTAAGCTAATCTGAGGATGGATGTGCGGGATGTAAACGACACGAGTATGATAATGACTATGAAATTCCCTTGTGATGTCATATATTCGAATAATTTATGCAAGAACTCAATTTAGCGACTAAATATTTCTTATGTTTAGTTCTAAATTCAGAATAAAAAATTCTTAACAGATTTACAGTCCGTGAAGCAGACACGATAGTTAATCAATTAGCATAGACCATAATGTGGTCTATGTAGCTGTTAACGGGATAAGCAAATATTTTACTATCCACCGTATTATATTTCAGGAAGAATGCATCGACGTTCTCAAGATCGTCAAGTCGCGCATCAACTCGCAGCACGAGGACATCTCCTCACACCTCCTCCTCTCGATCTTCAAGATCGCTGAAGTTGACGTGGTGTACCCCACGCCCCCAAGCTCGGCCATCACCTCCCACAGGCCAGTCAAACTCTTCTACGTAGCCATTATTATCTTCACTGTCCTCTACAACCTCCGAGCAACAGTCTCCCTCATCAGCACTGTCCTAATCATCAAGAGTTTCGTCAATTGTTTGTCGAATTTATTGACTAGTAAGCTAAGTATCGGGTATCCCAACCCAATGTTAGACGTCGTTTCTTTCGAGAGATATTTTTTAAAAGAAAATATCAATTTTATATCTATTTTCAAATGTTACGATGAATTTATTGATATTAGTCATGTAGATGTTGTAAATTACATTAAAAATCGGCACGTTGCACTCGCTTTAGGTAACGCACAAATGAAACATATCACCGATGACATAGACGTAAGTTATATAGCTGTACATAATTATAAGGAAATGATACATATCATAAAAGCTGTGAGTATTACAATATTTAATCATTTAAATGAACTTGTTGCTGATGCAATTATACTTAAATATTTTTCTAGAGATGTGTATTACGAAATTGGATGTACTTATTACGATTCGATGAAGCTTTTTGGTGATTTCATTTTTGGAAATATCGCGTCCTTTTCTTATGGGATTGTAAAATCCATTAGCTTAGGACTGAATCTAGTAGTAGTATGAAGACTGACATGATTAACTAAACATATCATAGTTGTATTTCGTTTTATTTTCGACTTAGAACTGGTGCTTGTAGGTCGATCTTAAAGGCTGGGTTTTGTAAATAAGTGTATTACGCCTTTTACACTGTTAGAATTTCGGTTGGTATCTCCAGTAATGTAGAATGTTTTGTGCTGCAAACATTGAAAATATCATTAGTATTTCTCAGTTAATTCTTGTTCTTCTTTTTTATGCCTTTGTCCCACTTACTCTTGTTTGTTACTTTGGGTATGAAAGTATTTTCTATTTATATAATCTTTGAATTTCTTCTAGAATTAAATTATTGTACAAAAGATCACTTCCCTCTTTACTTGATTCTTTATCGCCCTCCTTAATTTCTTAACCCGTAACAAGTAGGTTGTGATAATCTGTTGCTCTTTCATTATATTCTTCTTCTTTATCTTCTGAAACTTCTTTATCTTCTTACAAAATGTCTGCAGCATTGAAACCGTTATCTTCTTGGTTTCCCTAACCTAGGCTAGTGTCTGATGTAGTGGTATGTCGCCTTTCTGTTAGATGACTGTACTTAGATATTATATCCATCAATGTGAATGCACGATTAGAGAACACGAGGATTGGACAAAACTTAGCAACGAATAGGTTATTTTGAACCTTATTTTGTTGTATTAGAGGTATTTGTGGCATTTTAAAAGTTCTCATCTTTATCAATTCAGCTACGCTACTGAAGAGTAAAGGGTAATCTATCTATCTATCTATATAAATAAAAAGAAAAGTCCTGACTGACTGATTGACTGACTCATCAACGCCCAGCCCAAACCCTTGGACCTAGAGAGCTGAAATTTTGCACAGAGGTTCCCTTTATAATGTAGACAAGGAATAAGGAAGGATTTTTCGAAGTTCGACCCCTAAGCGGGAGAGGATGAAATTTCACGCGGACGAAGTCGCGGGCAGAAGCTAGTATGAAATATAAGTCTAAGTATGTACTCCAAAATCGACACAAAATTACTGAATAATATCTATATACTTATTTAAGGTGTTTCAAAATTAACCTAACAAAATTTAAGAAGTGCTTTAGACCATCGGACTGAACAACTTTCACTATGGGAACAACTCTGAAATCACGAAAAAAAATCTGCTGTTTAATACAAAAGTTCAATAGGTACCTACTTGACTAAAATGTAGGTATGAAACAGCAGATTTTTTCTTTTTCGTGATTTCAGAGTTGGTCCCATAGTCAAAGTTGTTCAGTTCGATGGTCTAAAGCAGCTCTTAAAATTGGTTGGGTTAATTTTGAAACACCTTATTATCTATATACCTACTGTTTACAACAATGTTATTTATAAAGGACAATGTTGCCATCTGTTACAACAAGCTTTTCTAAAATCTATGTATATTTATTTACGTTTTTGCATTGACATATATATTACTAGCGTAAGGACCGGGCTAACCGCGCGACTAAATGGCACCAACGCGCTGGCCAAAATGACGGTTTTAGGGCCAACGCGACTCAGTTGACAGCGGTGCGCGCGAAGGCGCATGACAGATGACAATGACAGATAGCGTTACTTTTGCTTGTATGAAGAACGTCTATGTAAAATGTTCAGATGGGCGTATCCTTACTTTTGAAATCATTGCGTTTTTGTACAAATATCTATACCTACCTATTACATTTCGTGTTATTTTAAATATTATACTATTTAGGTACAATAGTTACTAGTAATAGGTACTATGCTACTATTGAAATTGTAAAAACTCAATGAATAACAGAGCTAATAACCGACATCCCTAGGGCTGATTTTTCCATGGTCAGTTAACTTTTAACTGAGGAATTAATATTGCGTTTTGACAGCTATTGCATAGAAAATATGTCAAACTGACATATTTTTTCTTCAAATAAAAGTTATCGAACTATTGAAAAATCAGCCCTTAGAATGTTAAGAACCCAAAACTCGCTTCAGTGGGAAGACAAAAACAATATACCTATCATGATTCGTGATCTAATAACAAAAAATAACAAAACCTAATTAATGAAAGTAAATTGATTACCAACTTAATTCGTCCGTTTATTCAAATCACAACTGTCATTCTTTGACAGTTGTATGAAATTGCTTTAGCACTGCTGTCAATTTTCTTAACAAGAAATTACTACATCTACGAAAGATGTCAACTATAATCTTAAAAGTCAGACAGTCAGCCTGTTAAACAAATTGCTAAGTTTTGTCCAAAATCGAATCTATGTTAATTAGGAAACACTTAGATAAATGTAATCCCGGTTCATTACACGACATAGAAATGTAATGTAAAATGGTAAAGACTAAAGCTTTAATTTGAAGTAGACATAGATCTCTTGTGTTCTAAAAGAATCTTAATGAATAGTGAAGTGTTTAGATATCTATTCATGCTGTCTGACTGTTAACGGTGTTGCCAGCTTGGTCACTTATTGTTTCAGGAGATGTTCTATCAATTGTAAAAAAAACTGGGAAAATTTTGTAATGTAAAACGAAAATCAACCGACCAGTGACGTTTCTAAAAGAGGGGGAAAGTAAATCTAAAAAAAACTAAACGACGAATTTAGTAAATGTTCCCTATGCATTACATACCTATTTGCGTTAGAGGATGATAAAAGAATTTAGGCCAGTTTAAACCACAAATCACTAAATGCGTTTGGCGCTAAGCGAATTAAAATTATCTCTTTCTGTCAATCGTTTGCAGATGACACAGACAAAAAATTAGTTAAATATATTTATTTAGCGCTAAACTTTTTTAGTGATTCATGGTGCAAAGTGGGCTAAATGTATGAAGAATGGGTGACATTAATATTATGTGACGTCTGAAGATATTTATGTGAACGTGATTGGTCATTGACTATATAGGTAGATACTATAAATATTTTAACTGAAATAAAAAAAATCGACCTTCTAGGTAGTGCAATCAATGTGCTGTGAACAAATTATAAAAAGAAAATACAGCGTGGTTTGTTTTTTTTTTTACCATAATCTTGAATTTCGAGGTGCTGGCAACACCCCTGTTTACGTACTTGATGTACAAAATACTAGATTTTCCTAATGTCAATATTTTCAATACCTACTTAGTTACTGATTACTTATAATTAACCCTTTTAACACCAAGTAACCCTGTATGTTTGTCATTTCAGGAAAATGTATAATTAATTACTAATTAGTAAAAAAAATTCAAAAAGGATCTTAAAATAACCACATTTTATATCTTTGGCGTTGAAAGGGTTAACTTTTTTTTTTAATTTTACGATTTTATTCTATGGTCAGTATACCAAATTACCAAGCTATGGTATAAAAATCCACCGAAACTAACCGTAATTGAATGAAAAAAAAATAAAAGAAAGATACTATGGTACTTTTCGTCATTATAAAACGAAAATTAATATTTTCCTTGAATTACCAAATAAATATGAGTATCAAACAAATATTTTAAATCTTATCAAAAACGTGTTATTTACTATTACTTTAAAACCATAAGTTTCAAATAAAATCAACGCATAACATGTTGAAAAGTTGAAATTAATTAATTTAATAGTTAAAACATAAAAATAATAAACTATATTAAAGATCTCACAAACTTGTATAAAACGGTTAATTATCACAAAATAATCTATGAAAACACAAAAATTATATTGTGTAAATCCTTCCATAACAGCCTTATTTCACGAAAAAAAGCAATATCATATCGGTCCATGGCTTTATTTAAGTTTATACTTATTAACTTAATCAAATGGTCCGATTGCTTAAGAAATAATGCACGAACACGCTTCATGTTGTTAAAAACATTAATTTGAGAAAAAAAAAGTTATTATTTCTCGTCGATTTAATGAAACCAGGATATTTTTCATGTTATTTTAGAGATATAGGTATATGTTGCAGCCAACTGGTTTAATTAGCCGTTTAGTTAACCGCCTAGCCTCTTAACTAAACGGCGGCCGTTCAACTAATGACCTGAATGATATTCAATTATAGTTTAGGTTGGAACTTGGAACTGTATCTATAGCCAATCACGTGCGAGCCGAAGGCCAGGCGGTTAACTAAACGGCTTATTTAACCAGTTGGCTGAGACATTATATTAATATAAGTTATATTATAAAATACATTTTAAATGGATCACGTTATTATTAATGTTAGCATTTTTTTATATTGTTTATTAAGAAAAATACATCAATAATAAAAATGTTTGTAAGAATACTTACCTATTTCTTTTTTATTAATATTGTGATCCAAAAAAAACAAATACATATCAAAATGAAAACTTTGCGAAATTAAATGTAACGATACATATCAACAAAGCTCAATTTTATACCTATTGTATTTCTAGCATTAGATGTTGCAAAGCAAAATGGCGTACATCTTTATGTAGCTTAGACTTTAGAAGAAAACGTAGTTATATTATAAAATAAATTTACAAGAGAAATTAGAAAAAAATATTTCTTAAAATTAAATGTTGAATTCTGTTGTAGTCATGAAGATGTCGTATTTAATGAAAAAAAAATGTTTTTTCTAAAAAAAACTTTCTTTTTATTGTAAATTTTGACAATGTTACAATTGGTTAGAATAGAAATCTGAATGTTTTTATTGATATCTACGTCCTTTATTTCGGACATTGTAATAAATATCGTTAGTGCACATGCCTCATGCCTTCCATGTACATAAGAATATATAGAGAATACATAGTAATATTACACTGGAAAGTAAATATATAATTTTTAAAAGAAAAATTGTTTACTATCTGCACCCATACTAATAAAATTAATCATTTTATCTACAAAAAAGTATCACCACAAAAATTTAAAACTACAAAAATGTTTGTCTTTTTTTCAATATTTAATGGAAACGAAAATTATTATAAATTTAATATAATCGATTAGTTGTTTAAATTACTGATAAATGTATTTATTTGTATATTGTTTGTTATAATAATAAATAATATTCTTGTTTATTAAACAGTTGATGTTAAGTTTTATTTTTAACGTCGCTTTAAAATGTGTGTTAGGAAAATTACTATGTCAGCGACTATCATCTTGTAGTCTCGATGTATAGCAATATTATTGATCGTAGATATTATTTAATATCGGTTTGGGAATCGAAATCCTAAATAAAAAGGCCTTTTATCAATTTTTACAGTATCTGCATAAAAACATGAAAAAATGCAACTGAAGAAATTTTTAAGATTCCGTCCTAACTTTTAGGGTAGAATCTGTTTTTATGAATTGTCTTTCTATAAAATTTTCTAGATAAAACTTAAAGGCAATTTCGACATCTGTACCTATTCATAGAAAATTACCATCTACCAAAATATATTTTTCTTAATATCTATCTACTTGTACACATAAAAACATTTACTAAAGTATTCACATCTTTTAAATAATATAATTTCAATTAAATAGGTATTTAAAAGATGATGTTAAAATATTTGTTTATGCTAATTAGACTAAACTACTTAATTTTCTGCCCCTACAAATTACCATAGACAATTTTAAAAAAAATTGTAAGGTTTATTTTCTAAACAAAAAAAAATAACAAAAATCTTTTCCAAACCGATATTGAAGAAAAAAATTAAATTAAAAATAATGTGAATACACAGCACTGTAGTGATATGCGTAACTGAGCTTCTAAAAGATTAAAAACAATTGTTTTATACACTAAAACATTATGTCGTAAATATAATTGTATTGTTTATCGTCACAGGCGTCGCCTGCAGGCGTTGTGACTCTTATGTCATTTTGTTGTAGCTGAATAAAGAGGATTCATACAAGGATGGCGTTTTCTTTCCTACCTATACACCCGTCAGACTGCGGTGTAATTGCGTAGCACATTAACAGTAGCAATGGCCTCAGTGCCTCGGAAAGCACGTTAAGCCGTTGGTCCCGGCTGTCATTCGAGGATCTTTGACAGTCGTTACGGGTCGTCAGAAGTCCGAAAGTCTGACAACCAGTCTTACCAAGGCGAGTATTACCCAGTAAATGGTTTGTGGAGGTCAGATAGGCAGTCGCTCCATGTAAAATACTGGTATTCAGCTGCATCCGACTGGAAGCCGACCCCAACATAGTTGGGAAAAGGCATGCAGATGATGACTAACAGTAGCAATGGCTTTCATTTTGACAGTTCAACAACATTCATTGCGTTATTAACGTTGTTGAGCAGACAAATTTTTCGACCGTATGAAGCAATCGATTAGCAATATCCTTCAAACTGATTCAGATTGCGATTGAAAGTGTGTTGTTACGCATTTAGATGGTCGGCTGCCTGGCCCAGCCTGGCCCAGCTGGCCCAGCCTGGCCCAGCTGGCCCAGTTTGGCCGAGCTGTACCTATGGTTTGTTCCCAAAGTAGGTATCTGATGAAATTATAAACAAACTCTATTCAGATTGAATTCTTACGCAATCACTTTCTAAAGCAAATTAATAACACATTATTGGCGCTGATTCTGTTGTTCACAAACTAAACTAAATTTAAGTTCATGCATCTTTTTCTTTCTATTTCATTAAGAAAAGGACAGAAGATAAATAATAGTTTAGTACTGTCAAATTAAGATACTCCATAGACAATTTAGACGAGATTAAAAAATTGCTTATTAAAAATACGTCAATTTACGTCAGGCGCTGACTAATTTGACAGGACTAAACTAATATTTATCTTCTGTCCTTTTCTTAATGAAATAGAAAGAAAAAGATGCATGAACTTAAATTTAGTTTAGTTTGTGAACAACACAGAATCGGCGCCATTGTTTGAATAATATACTTAGTTAAATTGTAATTGAAAAATCGTCTATTATGTATGGTATTTTCCGAGATATATATTACTAGCAGCGTCCCACGGTTTCACCCGCATACGTTTCGATCCCGTGGGAATATCGGGATAAAAAGTATCCTATGTTTAAATCCAGGGTGTCAGCTACCTCCATACCAAATTTTATTAAAATTGGTCTAGCCGTGTGTGCGTGAAGAAGTAACAAACACACCCACAAACTTTCGCCTTAAGGCCCGCCGCTGATTGCAATTTTTTGTAGACGTGACTTAGTCAGACTTAGTCAAGTCGACGTGACTTAGACTTAGTCAAGTGCAATGAAAACTATACTGAGTGCGCTCATTATGGTGACGTGATAATACGGTGACAAATAGTTGCAGCGGCAGGCAACACCCGAGTGACGTGACTGTCACTCGCCCTGTACATTACTATGGGAGTCCGCTCACTGGTGACTGTAACTCGGCCGGTGAACGAAATGAACGCGATTTGTTACCCAAGAACAGATTCAGTGAGCGCATCGTGGGCAAAGACTACAATATGATGCTGTATAAATCGTGGGTGAAAGCAGGTGACAGTAACAATAAGTCACGGTGACAAAAAATTGCAATCAGCGGCGGGCCTTATAATATTGTTGTGATTTCGTCCATTTCATTAGTTTAGTGTAGAACAATGATTAATGCTTTATTCCGGTCTGAACCCTACACACCCCCCTCCTCGATCCCCTGCCAGTTAGTCTTCTGTTTTAATCTCTGTCTTTAGTCTTATCCACTTTATCTAGGTTACCCTTTTTCAATGTAGTATCATATGTTTGGCTTCAGCGGTTTCCTCACATAAATGTAGGCAAACTTCATAAAGCTATCGTCGCGACTGCCATTATGATAAGTATATTGTAAATAGGTAAATCGTTTTATCTGTACAAGGTCAATTTTGCTTGAAAAATATGTTGATATTGTGCGAGGTTCTCGGCAAAATATAAATAGGTTTTGGCTTTTGCGACTAATTAAAAATGTGAGAGAATTTACAGCGCCATTCTTTTTAGGGTTCCGTACCTCAAACGGAACCCTTATCGGTACAGGTAGGCAGTGCGAAAATACCATCTTTGGACCGTTCCGTAGTCATCGGGCGGAGCGTAAGATGAAAAAAAAAACACCAATTAAAATTACAATCTTACATTTATTTGTATCTTATAAATAAAATTATGGCACTTGGCCACATACTCTTAACATTTAAACCCGCATCTTTCAACAAGACTTACAACTAATCAGGTAGACTAGACCAGCAACTCTTTACTTTTCCTTTTTTTCTTCGATCCCGTTGCTCTGATCCTTGATCTCCTTGCGGACGGGTCCAGTCTGCGCGACGGGCACCTTCCTCTCTCCCTGGATGGCTTCTGGCAGCTTCCTGGGCGCCGTGATGGTGAGCACCCCGTCGGACGAGAGGCGCGACTCCACGGTCTCGGGCGCCGCGCCCTCGGGCAGCGCGTACCGCCGCACGAACTGCCGGCTGATGTAGCCGTGCTCGTCTTTCTTCTCCTCGTGTTTACCTTCTACCACAATGTACCCATCAGCTGTCTTCACCGCTATCTCTTCAGGCGCAAACTGTTGTACATCCAAGTTAATTTGATACTTGTCTCCGTCGACTTTGATGCTGGAGCCCAGGTCTTTAGCGGCAGCTGCGAGGTGTCTCCAAGGTCTGTAATATTCCCTCGTCAGCAAAGGTCCAGCGGCAACAGTGAGGAGGTCGTCAGGAGTTAGTGCCAGCCCGAAGTGTTGGTCCATCAGGCGACGAGGACGGTGGAAACCGACATCATCGAAGAAATATGGTAGCAGAGACATCTTGTATAATAAATAATGTAGACTTTCTTCCTTCTAAAAAGTCGCTGAGAAATCGATTGTATAGCTTTGAGAGTGCTTGAAGTTCACTTGTCGCTTGATCGCTTGTTTTTCAACTGAATGCCGCTGCCGCGTTTCGTCCTGCTTATATATTGGTAACAGCGCCATCTCGTATCAAGTAGAAAATGCTCGAAATAAAACTGTTGTTTGCAAACTTCAGGGCTCCTTAACCCTGTGGGTCGTAAGATTGAATCTTAACTTTTGAATAGTTTCGATTGGATAATATTTAATTATTTTGATAGTTATTTGACAAGCTTTTTTAATTTATCTTGTTCATGGTTACGTCAGGAAATATATTCAAAATGGACGATATATGTCCCAGAACGCTACATTATTATGATATACGGTATAGGTACTTTACTTTTGAAGGTTTCCCCTGGAAGAATAAAAAAGTACAGTAACAAAATTATACTTAAGAGTAAAATTTAAAAGATTTATAAGTAATGAAATTGTGTTGTATGCTGAGAAATTGTTACAGTTTACAGTGACAAGAGATATTCATCAAACTTTAGAGTGATGACAAGCGAGTGTGAAAAGAAAACAAAAACGTCAGAGCAATCTTCTGCTCTAGCATAAAGCTATAATCTATTTCAACTAATGCGTACGCTACAAAAATATCTACATAAAATAATATTTCCACTTAAAAAAACATTTTCATGAAATTTAATAAAGCAAAAGCGGCCCTCACATTGAGGAGCCCTGCTCGTCCTTGTCGGGGTTACTGACCGATGAGAATTCGAGAATATCGGGCGCGCTGGCTGTTTTCGGCACACATTCGATGTTGTTCCACAATGTTCCATATTCTCCTTACAAGGTCATGTTCAAGGACAAAGCAATTCACGTACTGCTGTCAACGGAAAAAAACTACCTCCCTTTGATGAGATTGTGAATTGTGATTTTATAACAGTTAATTGAATTTGAATTTGGAATAGGTACAAACGTTAGTATTTTTTCCAGAAATGTTTGAACTTTGTTTCGGTGGGCGATCAAAGTAATGAATAATGCGTTTTTAATTGACTTGACGTTACGGTATTTAATTAAATTAGACTAATATAGGTGTTGTTTTTTAAAAAGACAATAGGTGCTGAGGGGTTAGGTTTTAGTATCACTGTTACTGTTAGCCGCTTCATCCCACTGCTGGGCAAAGGCCTCTTTCCATGACTTTGACTTCCAGCTCTTTCGTTCCAGGGCTAAAGTGGACCACTGGTCGTTTGTTTCCTACAGCTCGTCCCGCCATCTTCTACGGGGTCTGCCGCGACGTTTTCTGGCTATGTCAGACAGAGCTCCACGTAGTGGTTATTTTGGCAAACAGCTCATTTGCTGAAAATAAAGTTTTTAATTCTTTTTTTTTTAATGCACCATTTCACGTTAGTCAATGGTGAAGCAAAGTTTATTTTCGAAAAGCCTTTCAGAAACAGTTTACTCGTATAATAATCAGCCTATACCGTTCCCACTGCTGGGACACAGGCCTCTTCTCAGCGAGATGGAGGGGGCCGTAATCCACCACGCTGGACCAGTGCGGGTTGGTAGATTATGTACCTAAATAAAATAGTTAAATGGTTACGAAAATAGTTTAATGGTTACCTACAAAATTAAAATAGTTAAATGATGGTTACGGAAATAAAAAACACATTTTTCTACTTTTTATTTCTGTAATATAATGCTATCGTACCTATCATATAGGAATCACAATTATCCTTTACTAGCTGCGCCCCGCGGTTTCACCCGCGTAAATGTCGATCCCTAGGGAATATCGGGATAAAAAGTAGCCTATATGTTAATCCAGCGTGTCCAGCTACCTCTATTTTATCAAAATTGGTCCAGCCGTTTGAGCGTGAAGAAGTAACAAACATATAAACACACACACACACAAAATTTCGCCTTTATAATATTAGTGTCATAATAACCAAAGACATTAAACAATTTACTTATCTGTAATCTCTTTGATAATAACAATCAATTATTTCGATAGATTTCGCTGAGTCACGCAATTACCTACACTTATTTATTTTCTACCTTACTTACCTACTTCATTAAAAACGAATTGTTTATGACTATGTTTATTTCAATTTATTGTTTATTATATTTTTCTTCAAAATTACAGTTAGGGGGAAATTATTGTAGTAAGTACCTACTACCTATCTTCGATAGTAAATTGTTCAATCATTAGACAAATACCTGTGATTGATTGATATTAAGCATGATTGTGTTGTGTGTTGTCATCCTTGACAACACGCAAAGATGACAAAACAAATAAATTAAAAATAGGAATTAGCCAAAAAAAAACGGTACTCTTTATTTTCTTATGTGGGTAGGAATTTACACCGTTAACCGTCTAGAATTAAATAGATTCTATAGATGATTGTGATCATCTAAAGTTATATGGTGACCACCCCGCAAGCTTCCTCTATCAAATAAAAAAGAATCACGTAAATCACGTAGACTCACGTAGACTCACGTACCTATACATGAAAACAAAATAAAAACGCCAAATGCATAGGTACATAGGTAACCTCCTCCTTCTTTGAAGTCGGTTAAATAAGTTCTCTGCAAGGAGTTGAGAACAAGCATGCTTCGTACGTCGCCGTTGATCAATACTTTAAAATTAATAACCTACATGTCTGCCCTGAGTCTGCCTGCAAGAGCAGTGAGAAGAGCTAAGTACCTACCTACCACAATAAAAATCCTATTCTCTACCTACCGACTTTGAATGCATTTTTTTTTTACTTTTGTACTTGTGTGTTATATTTATTTGAATAAGTACATACAATAAGCCTTAATTACAATATTTATACCAACTAATAAAAAAACACAAAAAAAAGTAGCAGCAGTGCAATAAAAAAAAATGTTTTGTACTTTGGTTCCTATTTTAATAACATTATCTCTAACGTCTTTTTGTCTATTCCTTCCTTTATTTTATGGGTATGTTTTTTGGTAGAAGAATCTTTTGTTTCATTTTGAAATTTAGCCATTGACTTAGGTATATATTACTAGCGTAGCTTAGCTACATACGTCGTGTACTTTACTTAAAAGTGTTGTTCTTATCAAACTTGTGTGCATAGAAGAACTAAGACTTGACCTCAGACAACAAAAAATTTAATTAAAAGACCTATGCACGGTCACCATCGTTGGCACGTTGGCAGCCATCAACTTTACGTAGGTACCGTAAGTAATTTATCTAAAACTATCTACAGTGGAATTAGGTAGGTAGGTACGGTAAACAGACTATTCGCGTTGAAATCGACAAAATTGTTTACAACAATCCATTGTTACGGCAATGTCATCGAACTTCACGGAAAATTCGGGAAATCTGTTATCTATCTAGCAACGATCATAAACAGAGACGCTATTTTATTAATGTGTAAGTCAATCTTGTGTGTGTGTGCTGCCATTATCGACCGCGCCCCTGTGTACTAACCGACTTTTCTCGAACGAGCTACTCGCCACTAGATGGCGCTGTCCTCAAGAAACGTCCATGTGTGAGTGACGTTTTGGGGTATGTGTGCGTTAAGGCGCGCTGCATTTACTAGCACGTTCGAGCTTTTTCTAGTAAGTCCACTCGCTGCTAGATGGCGCTCCATAGCGAGTATAAATACGACGCGCGCTCATCGACCGGCATGTATTTCGTATTCAAGCAGTCGAAGCGATAACAAGCTCTCGAAGCAAGTACGCAAATCTATAATAACTACCTACAAGCGTTGAAAAACACTCAAGAAAATGTCTCTACTACCATTTGTCCTCGGCTACGACCGTCCTGCTCGCCACATGCATCCGGCGCATCCGCACAGCCACTGGCCGAGCCGGCTTCTAGACCAAGACTTCGGGCTGGCCCTAACACCGGAAGACCTGCTCACGGCTGTAGCAGCTCCCATGCTCTCCGAAGACTACTTCAGACCATGGCGGCAGCTGGCGTCATTGAACCGCGACGTGGGATCCAGCATCAAAAGCGATAAAGACAAGTTTCAAGTGAACTTAGACGTACAGCATTTCGCTCCTGAAGATATCTCGGTGAAGACAGCTGATGGGTACATTGTGGTGGAAGGCAAACACGAGGAGAAGAAAGACGAGCACGGCTACATCAGCCGGCAGTTCGTGCGGCGGTACGCGCTGCCCGAGGGCGCGGTGCCCGAGACCGTGGAGTCGCGCCTCTCGTCAGACGGGGTGCTCACCATCACGGCCCCCAGGAAGCTGCCAGAAGCCATCCAGGGAGAGAGGAAGGTGCCCATCGCGCAGACGGGACCCGTCCGCAAGGAGATCAAGGATCAGAGCAATGGTCCTGCAGATAAGTGAAGTGGAGTGGTGATCTGTAGTGGAATACCTACCTCCCAGGGCGTTTTTTTAAATTATTTTATTATACCTACGTTTATGGTCTCTTAATACAATTCCTGAGTATATGGTTTGAGACTGATTTGTGTTGTAATTAGCTTTAAGTTCTTAATAAATGATTATTTTATTATTTAACATGTAAAACGTATTTTTATTTGTCATCTACCACCAGTCCGCCACTCACCAAGAAAGAGTAAGCAGACAGCAATACAATACAAATACGTAAAGGTATGATTCCGATCTCGGCAGCACGCAGCAGTGCTGCCGCGGCAGTGCGGCCGCAGAACTACTGGCCGTGTATCTGTATGTGACGCAGCAATGTCGCGCAGCCATAGATTTATAAGAACCAGATTGAGTGTACCGTACAAAACGCAACGTTCAAATTGAATGCATTTTGTAATGCGCGTGTGCGTGCGGACCGCCCACCACAAGTGTATTATTATCGTTTCTGCGTTTGTGTGCGTGACATTTTCTAATACCAGCGCAAAATGATTACCCCAAAATATGGGAAAATTCGGGTAGTTTTCTTATTCATATTGACATAGGTAATTATGTAGTTAATATATGTGTACAAAATGAAACCCGCCTTTTACATTCATACCGAGTGCCTATTATGATAGTTTTTGGAGATTGTTATAATTTTATTTTATAACATGGTTTTCGTAAACATGTGTGAATGAACAAAAAACTTTTAATATCATACTAACATTATAAAGAAGAAAGTTTGTGAGTGGTGTGTGTGCATGTTTCTGTGTATGTTTGTTAGGTACTTCTTCTTAAAGATCGAACGACTGACTGAATGTATTTCTACTTTCGCGCGGGTAAAGCCGCAGGCAGCTATAAAAGAAAAAATAAAATAAAACAACGTATTCATTAAGATGATAAAAGTATTTCATACCCTTGGCAACCATTGATATCATTTCTTTTTTTTTTGTTAATAATAATGTTGATTTCGTAACATTTTACAATATTAAAATATCGCAGCACAAAAAAGGGGTAAAAATATTTCACACTGTACCTTGGCAATACTCAAATATTATGGAGTCGTTTTGTTTTTATTTAGTTTTCGTAATATTTTCAAAGAAATTCATCATAAAATTGCAAACTTACATGTGAAAAGTAATGTTCGTATCCTTATCTTTTTTTGGAGTGTAGTTTTTACACGATTTCACCGCACAAACAGTCATTTTTTCAATATATTTAACAGCGTAGACGCGCTTTGAACGTCTGTCGCGTAATGGCGGCCTGTGGGCGGGGCTTACGAACGAAGACGCTATTTTGGTGTGTTTGAATTCGAAGCATTTGGACAGCGCGTACTAGGCATCTGGACGTTCTTATAAATCTATGCGCGCAGCATTGCTGCCGTGTTCGGAATGTAATCTCATATAAGCCTATAGAGAATGTATGGGGACCAGTAGTGCTGCGACCGCACTGCCGCAAATCACACCTTAAGACTGCTTATAGCCTTATTAATTACACTACCCGATATTCAGGGAATACCTACTTGAGTGCGAAAGCCGTATCATCGAAGTTTGTTTCTTCAAAAACCTTTACCTTTCAACGACATCTCTATACTGCGACGCCTTGTTAAATCGACGCCTTGTTACTGCGATGTTTCGTTACTTCGAAAAACTGTACTACGAACGATTTTACTGCGTAGATATCATACTGCGAAGCCTTGTTCAATCGATGTCACGTTAGGCGGTTTTCACACTGCCCCGCATCATGCTGCATATTGCGTGTCGACGCACCTACGCGCGTTCCTGCGGGAGTGCAGATCTGCATCATCGTGCGGGTTTTTTGCGCACTCACGCACGCGCGTAGGTGCGTTTTGTAGATTCACGCACGGCGGCTCTCATTTAGGCGATTGGCACACTGCCACGCACCACGCTGCATGTTGCGTGATTGCGTGTTGTAACGTTACTTGTAAGTATCTCCGTTTGTATAGAAAACACGCACAGTCCAACACACTGAAAACGCAACCACGCGCGTTCATGCGGATCACGCGCATACACGCGGAGAAACATGCGGTGGTCGTCGTCGTGGTCAAAATCACGCGCGGCACTGCGGGATTCGGTGTGCCATACCTTGCGTCTCGCCCCGCACCTACGCGCGGGGGTGCATGTTTCTCCGCGTGTATGCGCGTGATCCGCATGAACGCGCGTGGTTGCGTTTTCAGTGTGTTGGACTGTGCGTGTTTTCTATACAAACGGAGATACTTACAAGTAACGTTACAACACGCAGTCACGCAACATGCAGCGTGGTGCGTGGCAGTGTGTCAATCGCCTTAGTGTGATGTTACTTAGGAAAACTTACTTCGGACGACCTTACGGCGATAACCAAGAACATCGATTTTCTTTTCCAAATTAATACCTAAATTTTTCACATTTCTTTAAAAACACCGAAAACCGAATACTGCCACCGCCGTCGCCGCAGGTGAGCGGCTGGACGACCCTGCCGCGGCGCTACGGGACCCTGGACATCTACCTGCAGTTCCCGCTACCTACGTCTGGAGGCTCTGCAGGGCAGTAGTGTTCTTAGACGGTTCTAACTTACGCGTGCGCTCGATATCTTACCCACACCCGGCTCAACCGGCTTTGTATCTAGACTATATTTAACTAATTTCCCTATAAGTCTTATTTCGTTTCGCAAGGGTTCAAAAAATGGGCCCTCAATACAGATTAACATAACATATTATTATCATTATCAGCCTATAATGTTCTCACTGCTGGGGGACACTCCTCTCTGTGAGACCGAGTTGTGTTCAGCCTGTGGAATTAGAAATTAATAAGTACTTAGGTAGGTACTATGGAATAAGTAAGTACTTAGGTGAATAGTACAACGTTTCCGATCAAAATGACATCCATTGTCAGTCATCCAAAATCCTGCAGTGAAATAAAATCCTGTAATAAAATCAAATAAAAAACCACCACATAAATGAAATAAATTCAAACAAGACAATGTTTCTAAGGCCCAGACCGGGTGTATTCTTGCAGCCAAAACTTTACTCCTCCATAAAGAACACCAGAAGCTTGAGACCCAGCATCAAAATTGGCAAAGAGAAGTTTCAGCTGTGTGTAGACGTACACCATTTCAATAAAGACGAAATTCGAGTGAAAGCGCACCCAGAATACGTGATCATTGAAGGCAAACAGGAAAAAGATACTCATCAGGGGTATGTTTTAAGGCAGTTTATCAGAAAATTCAAGCTACCCGATGGTTGTGTTCCTTCGAAGATAAAATGTACGCTTTGTCCTGAAGGGATGCTGACTGTAGAAGCACAAAGATCTTTCAAAGATTTGGCAACTCCTGCCGAGACTGTAGTAGTACCTATTTCGTATGGTCGAAGTCAAAGTGAAAAGAAAGATGATCTGATTGGACCCCCGCCGACGGAACCGGAAATCATTGTTAACCCCTGCGACAATTATCCGAAAGTTAAACCCAAGACGTAAACGAAATAAATACTGATCTATGATTCCAGATTTCAATGCCATAGAAAGTACATCCAAATGCAGCCATTGGTTTTTTATAAGTAAAGCGAAATCTCGTCGAAATTGTTACTTTCATCAGCAAATGAAGAACAGAATAAAATTAAGTATAAAATAAATAAATGATTTCACTTTAGCAGAAGCATAATCAGCCTATAATGTTCCTACTGCTGGGACACAGGTGACACAGGCCTCCTCTCTGTGAGAGGTAGTGGGCATAAAATGTTAAAAAATAGAAACATTTTGTTCCTACATTTCGAGACGCGGTCAGTCTCTGAAAGTACGCTTTTAACCGTTGGTCCCGGGTAGTCCCAGCTGATATAAATTGTAGATACTTGACAGTCGTTACGGGTAGTCAGACACCTGAAAGTTTGACAACCAGCCTAATCAAGGGGTAACTGCCATGGGCTGTGGAGGTCATATAGGCAGTCGCTTCATGTAAAATACTGGTATTCCGCTACTATTCTACTACTACTATTCTAGTCGTCAACTCGGTCATCAGCCTCTTTCGAGCCATTATCATCTTTCACACAGTCGATCCAGTCTTCCAGTGTCTAATCAAATCAATCAATCTTTGTACAGACGCCAGCACATCAAGTTACTACAATCTGTCAGATTTCTTTAATAGATTTTCGACTTTATTGCTAAAGCATAAGGTTCAAGGTTGATTGGGAAAATCTGACAGTTTCGGGTAGGTTGACCTGCTGGCGTCCGTACCAGCACATGGGAAGCCTACATGCAGCAAAATATTCTTAGTTGTTGAAACTACTTGAAGCGCCATCTATTGGTGTAAAAAGAAAGACTCATTGACGCAAATGTTCTAAAAATAATGTTAGTGAAGCAACTCCGAGAACATTTTTCAACTGTTGTTTTTCGTAGGCGTTTCAATCAAATATAGATCGTAGTCATTACAGAGAGAGAGAGGGGCCCGTGGCTAAATAATAACAGCCGCACAGGTCGATCGATCAGGTTAAGCTACGCTTGCCGCGGTTGGTCTGTGGATGGGTGACCATTTTTACATATCCCCCTCCGTGCCTCGGAAAGCACGTTAAGCCGTTGATCGTGTTTATTTGTTTCTTAATTTATGTTAAGTATTATGTATATTTCTTCATTTATTTTGTACCGATCTTTTTGTTGTTTTTTGATTATAGTGTTTATCAGTGGAAACATGTAAATGATGTAACTGGCCTTCAAATGCTTAACTATTTATGTTAGCTATAAGTTTCCCGAATAGAATGAATTAAAATACATAACACCAACATAGCTAATCGTTCTAGTTAAACAGTGAGCTAAAACTGGCTAAATCTAACTAAACTTGTTCATTTCAAATGCTAAAATACAGGCTAAACACTAAACTAGTAACCACTAGACTTACCTATGCAGCACCTTAATTGCGTAATACACTTTCAAACACAATCTAAATAATTTAGCGCAATGAATGTTGTTGAGCTGTCAAAATGAAAGCCATTGCTACTGTTAGTACTTAGTACACCTTGAGAGTTTATAGTTGCGCCACTTCTTCTTCCCAGCTAAAGGACTGTAGTGGTGAAGGGCTTGCGTTTTGGGCTGTCTTATGTAATTTTAACGTTCAACAAGTGCTAATTCTCAGCCTAGTTTAAATAAATAACTCGAAATAAATAGATCGTTCGACCTGTGCGGCTGTTATTATTTAGCCACGGGTCCCTATCCACATAGCTATTATTATTTACTTAAATTATGTGCAAGATAAGTTATCTGGAAACTATTAGAAGGTGATAAAACAGACCATTTCATTCAATTTTATTTACTAACAGCACCGCCTACCGAGACCGACTCGTATCTACGTCATTTATCGGATGCATCGGGAACTTTCTCGTTCTAAATACTCCCGAGACTGATGCCAGATCTATGAATCAGCGCAGGCACATATATAAACGCGGCCCGCACGAATTCCCGTAGACGAAAAGGAAGCGTGCTAAAGATAACACAGAAAATGTCTCTGCGATCTTACTTAATGGATTACGACTTGCCAAGATGGCCAAAGCGTCTTCTCGACCAGAACTTCGGGCTGACTATGACTCCTGATGACCTGAGGACGGCGTCTGTACACCCTATCACCCCAATCATCGCTGGTGCTCATCCCTGGTGGCCGAAAACCTCCGAGTCATCGATCAAAGTAGACAAAGACAAATGGCAGATCAACGTGGATGTCCAGCATTTCTCTCCAGACGAAATAACAGTCAAAATCAGTAACGGATTCATCGTGGTCGAAGGCCAGCATGAGGAAAAGCAAGATGAACATGGTTTTATCTCCAGGAAGTTCATCAGAAAATTCAAATTACCGGAAGACAGTAACCCTGATACTGTGGAATCCAGACTCTCTTCAGATGGAATTCTTACTGTCGTGGCTCCTAAAAAAGCTGAAGTGGCTAAAGGTGAAAGAGCTGTTCCTATAACCCACACTGGGCCTGTCAGAAAAGATGTTCTCGAGGACACTAAGAAGGAATAAGAAGATGATAACTGACAGACTGCTAAATAAGAGACTGCTTTTTATTCTAATAAGTTTCTATTTTATGTATTAAAATACACTTTTCATTATTTCTGTGTTTTGCTCTAGAAATCACCTGTTTACCTAAATATTATGTTTACACCTATTATTTTTAGACCGTTACGCTAGGGGGAAGTGGGAGTGGGAGCATCCACATTAGTTTTGTTTCTAAATCTGTTGCATTGCTCACGATTGTCTCGTCTGTCACAGCCAGGTGACATAAATTACCTTCCAATTACGTGGACTGATGGAAATACCCCAAATAGATCATTTCAGCCATTTCTCATAAATTTATGAAAAAATCCACAACTAAAGTCAGGTATCTGTCTAGCTATATAGACGCTCTTGGGATATTCCAGTAAGATTATTTATCAATAATCTTTATTGGGCCAAAATCATGACTAATAATACAATCATCAAGTATAGATATAGCTGAAATATTCTGTAAAAATCTGACCGTGAAAATGTAGGTGAAGTGACCTTGAATTGAGTTGTCATTCCACCTGCCGACATTATTGACACCTCACTTCAAACCCACTTCACTTAAGTTTTCACAGTGAGAGTTATGTAGAATACATCGTCGGCTGATTGATAAAGATGTTTGCCCAAGTTTTCTGCCAAATCTGCTCAATATTGAGCCAATCAATACCGACAACCATTGATGATCATTAATTAGAGGGTAAAGAAAGACGATGAAATACCTAATGGTACAAAAGTGTTTCTAACAAATAGCTTAGCAAGCTATAATCTATACTATCTATACTAATATTATAAAGCTGCAGAGTTTGTTTGTTTGTTTGAACGCGCTAATCTCTGGAACTACTGGTCCGATTTGAATGATTCTTTTAGTGTTGGGTAGTCCATTTATCGAGGAAGGCTATAGGCTATATAACATCACGCTACGACCTTTAGGAGCCGCGCAGCGTGTGACACCGCGGGGAACAGCTAGTAATAAATAAAGAACAATAGAGTAATATTGATAGTACAGTACACATTCGACAGTAATTGTTACTTATAAAAAGTTATAACTTAATAAACATAGATTTATAAGAACCAGATTGAGTGTACCGTACAAAACGCAACGTTCAAATTGAATGCATTTTGTAATGCGCGTGTGTGTGCGGACCGCCCACCACAAGTGTATTATTATCGTTTCTGCGTTTGTGTGTGTGACATTTTCTAATACCAGCGCAAAATGATTACCCCAAAATATGGGAAAATTCGGGTAGTTTTCTTATTCATATTGACATAGGTAATTATGTAGTTAATATATGTGTACAAAATGAAACCCGCCTTTTACATTCATACCGAGTGCCTATTATGATAGTTTTTGGAGATTGTTATAATTTTATTTTATAACATGGTTTTCGTAAACGTGTGAATGAACAAAAACTTTTAATATCATACTAACATTATAAAGAAGAAAGTTTGTGAGTGGTGTGTGTGCATGTTTCTGTGTATGTTTGTTAGGTACTAGACATGTGCGCCGATGCCAAAATCTTCGGCGGCGGCGTAGAGGTCAAAAATGGCCGGCGGCGGCGTAAACGGCGGCGTACACGGCGTCAAAAAATCAAATTTCAAAAAAATTAGAATATATTTATTAACTTCAAACTCAGTATTTTTGAGGGTAACAATCGATCAATGGCACTAGAATAATGTAAGTAATGCAGTCACAACTAAAACTAAGGTACGCGATTACAGAAAAACATACTAAAATATCTGTGTAACATATCTATTACCACTTTAAGAGTAAATTGAAAATATTTAAGAAATCAACAAAATTATATTAACTAAACAAAGGTGCATAAAAGATATAAGTCCTTTATTTACCTAATTAATATCTTGAACAGATTTTTTACACTTTTCGTAATTGTCGTGTACTTATAAAAATTATTTTATTTACATTGGTCCCAGATAGACGTTATCGTTTTGCTGTAATTGTTAGGCCAGCTACAGAAAATACACGTTCGCTGGGTGTGCTTGTCGCTGGAACACACAAAATACCCTTGGCTAAAGTTGATAAATAAGGGAATGACGTCTTTCCAGTATTTTAGTACATCTATGTCATTCCTAGAATAGTCGCGGGGATCGCACCCAGCAAAATATTTCCAACACTCTGTTTCGATGAAATCATTGCTTTGATCTTCAGCGGAATAGCTTCCACTTCCAGCTCCATATTTTAAGGAGAGTTGGAAGAGTCGAGAAGACGAAGAAGAAGATTCGGCCTGAACAGTGCTCGTTACCGTTGATGTGGGAGATGGAGAACACAAATGTTCTTTTTTAACTACGCGACGGGTGTAGCTAGCCAGAAATGATACTCGATCCGTTCCGTGTAGCGATAAATACTTATCGACCTCGTTAATAGCTTGAAATCTTCGCGCCATTCACGCCGATTACGCCGACGGGCAGCGGCGTCGAGCCCTGACCGGCGGCGGCGGTCATCAGCGCGGCGCGGCGCACATGTCTATTAGGTACTTCTTCTTAAAGATCGAACGACTGACTGAATGTATTTCTACTTTCGCGCGGGTAAAGCCGCAGGCAGCTATAAAAGAAAAAATAGAATAAAACAACGTATTCAAACTTAAACTCAAAATTATTTATTTCACTTAGGCATGTGTTCATGTGAATTCATGTAGTCCATGAATCCGCGAAGCCTATAGTGTTCTCAAATTCACATTATAAAAAGAAGCTTTATTTCATACCCTTGGCAACCATTGATATCATTTCTTTTTTTTTTGTTAATAATAATGTTGATTTCGTAACATTTTACAATATTAAAATATCGCAGCACAAAAAAGGGGTAAAAATATTTCACACTGTACCTTGGCAATACTCAAATATTATGGAGTCGTTTTGTTTTTATTTAGTTTTCGTAATATTTTCAAAGAAATTCATCATAAAATTGCAAACTTACCTGTGAAAAGTAATGTTCGTATCCTTGTCTTTTTTTGGAGTGTAGTTTTTACACGATTTCACCGCACAAACAGTCATTTTTTCAATTATATTTAACAGCGTAGACGCGCTTTGAACGTCTGTCGCGTAATGGCGGCCTGTGGGCGGGGCTAACGAACGAAGACGCTATTTTGGTGTCTTTGAATTCGAAGCATTTGGACAGCGCGTACTAGGCATCTGGATGTTCTTATAAATCTATGTTAATAAATAATGATGCTATCATGCCATTACTATTTGAGGTAAAACTTTTGATAATTAGGGGGTTAAAATAAATATCGCGTGGGATCGCCAGGTATTTCCTTTATTTTTCTTCAGATTTTTCTTAAAATGCTTACTGTTTATTTACTTATTATATTTTTTCTAAATCTGTTGTATTGCTCACGAATTTCGTCTCTAGTTGTGGCAGCATGGGCAGCAGGACTGCTGTGAACCTTACGGTGGCGCTTTCAGCAAGGGACAGCAATGATACCGCAATTGTCGCCAGAATCTGGTAGTAAGATTTATTTTTATTTTAAGGGGCTTACATGACTTATAGCGCGGTCACTGTCGGACTGCATAGAAAAGAAAGAGAAGCGCGATGACACAACCCTGGTAATTTATTGCAAAATATGAAGCAATTATTTATTAACAAAAAAACTATTGTTTGGACTAAAAAATTAAAACATTAGTGTTTTAGTATGTTGCTTGTAGAATAATCTGACAAAAAATCATAATGATTGTACTTACTTATATAGGTAGGGTTTTTATTGTAAAAAGGAAGTTTTTAGAGTGTACCTTCATGTTTTTTTTCTATCATATATTTATAGTTAGTTAGTTAGTAGGTATATATTTTTAGTTGTATTATGTTGTCAACACACTATCTACTTAGCATATATCCTGAAGAATATCATATATTTTTCTGATTTTGTTTACTATAGTCGATCATATACTTTTATTGTTTCTAAAACTTGCGTTTTTTGTGTTTAGGTCTTGTAAGCCCCTTACGAATCAGCTCTGTTGTGGTAGTGATGGATTTCCTAGCCACTTTAATAGGGCTACTTACACCAAACTTACTGTATCGGCCTATGAGAAAAACCAATGAAACAGAATAAATCAAATATAACATTGAATTGCTAAGAAAATACTGTCGTCCCAAAAGGTCATGGTTGTTGATTAAAATAAGTAATTAATAAATATATAGATATACTAAGTAATACATAATCCCCTGTCTATACACATGCGCAGATTCTGCAACCTTCGGCGCTATCACTTGTAGTAAGTACATTCTTCATCTCGTTTTGTTATATTTATCAATTAGAATTTTCATTTAAGACATGTTACGCCCAAAATGTTGACTGGTTTCAACAATAAAATATGTTCTATTCTGTTCTAAAACTAACGCTTTTTCGAATCTTCCTTTATTGAAAGTTGAAAGTGATAATAAATACTGCCGTGGTCGTGCAGTAGGTATGTTATTGCTACAACCAGTTGACATGTACATTTTGATCTTATTATTGGTACTGGTATATTTAGTATACCAATAATAAGATCAACATTTACATGTAAAGTGCTAAGCTCGTCTTAAAATTTGCCAGTCGAAACCAGTAGCGCTATATTACATAAAACATGTTCTTTTGTTATTTTTTAAATTATCTATAAATCATCAGGTCGTTCATAGTCCATGTTCAATATGATGAAAAGGTTACCAGGTACCACGTTCAACAGGTTTGAAACGGCTAAATTTCGAATCCATATTTCAAAGTTGCCCCCATAGTACCTAAAATGTCGTTAATATTCACGAGTACGTTGTGTAAAATTAATCTAGGGTTTTTTTTTTATTTACAGTAATTATTATTTAAAAAAAAATATGTATACCTTTACAATGATGTATCACTTGCAACTACATCGTGTTCTGATGTTTGAAGTTATTGGAGCAAATCATAAATAAATAATGTAAACAAAACAAAGACCGGAAACGCATACGAACGAAGCAAGACTCGTAAAAAGAGGAATGGGCCCAATATTGAACCTTGAGGAACGTCTATTATCATCTCATTTTCCATTTAGTTTATGGCTTTTATCTAAGCTTTGACTTGTCTATCTTTTAGATAATTATGATCTAAGTAGAAGCGCTGTACTGTTAATCTCCTTCAGCAGAAGTATCTTGTAGTTTACACAGTCGAACGCCTTTGACAGGTCGCAAAAAATTCCAATTGCATATTGTGGTTACCTATTTCTCTCTTCTTTTTTAATTTAACACTATTATGAGTAAAATAAACTTATTTAATCTTTCATTAAAAAAAACGTAAACTATTATCATTTTATTTATATACACTTCAACTATTGACTATGATACAATTAATTATAATATACAGGAAGCCGTGGTGCTAAATAATAACAGCCGCACAAGTCGACCGATCAGGTTTAGCTACGCTTGCCGCGATGGCCTGTGGATGGATCCACAGACCACAGAGGGGTCCGTGCTTCGGAATCGGAAAGCACGTTAACTGGTTGGTCCCGGCTGCCATACGTAGATCTTTGACACTCGTTACGGGTAGTCAGAAAGTCTTACAACCAATCTTACCAAGGAGTATCGTATTACCCAGTAACTAGGTTGTGGAGGTCTGATAGGCCGTCGCTCCATGTAAAATACTGGTATTCAGCTGCATACGGTTAGACGGGAAGCCGACCCCAACATAGTTGGGAAAAGGCTAGGCAGGTGATATAGTGAATTATAATTTTACTACGTGAAACTCTGCTGATGAGTCTGGCAAAGTGACCATTCTTATATCCTCTTTTACATTGCCTTTCTTGTTGTACAAAGAGTCCTCTATATCCTGCAAGCTCCTACCATTTGTCTCTGGTAATATAAAACTTAAAATTAATCCAGTGAAAAATGTAATACCAGCAAAGGAAGCATACATGACTTGCTCTCCGAACCTAAACATAATCTCTGGAGTATATTTTACAGAAATAAATAGCAAAACAAATGTAATTGCTGAGCTTAAGCCAGAGCCTAAACCACGTACTTTTGACGGAAATATCTCTGCGATGAACGACCAAGATACGGATGTCAATGCACTTCCCATAGATATATAAACAACCATACAAGTCATAGCTACCCATACCAGACCAACAGGGGCTAGATACAAGTATATTACCAAGCCTATCAACGCAAGAGTAGTTATAACACAAGAAACCAGGAAAGTAATTTTACGTGGAAGAACAGTAGCAAACAAACAAACAAATATAGCTGCAGCAATTCTTATACCATCAGTAACTAACGTTAACATAAATGCATCAATATCTCCAGAGAACGTCTTTTCAAAGATCACTTCAGCGTAGAAAGATATAGTGTTGACACCACACCATTGTACGGCGACGAACAACAGGAATATAGTCGCCATAGATTTCATGAATGGTTTACTAAATACTATATTCAGTGTGTCTTTAAACGTGGTAATGTCTTCTGTTTTTTCATTAGTCTTCTCCAAAACTGTTGACAGTTCCTTTTCAGCACTGTCTCCAGTTCCTCGGAATTGCCTGTAAGACTCTATACCTTCGTCGATTTTGCCTTTGGACAGCAGCCATAGCGGACTTTCTTTCAAGAACATAAGTATGGCAAAGGCTATAATATTAGGCAATGTGAAGATGAAGCATGCAGCCTTCCAATGACAATATTTTCCAACTGTATGGCTAATTATGACCCCTATATGGATTGCTGCTGATGGCCAGAAAAGGGCAACAGCTCTGTACTTTGGGTCAGACAATTCGCCGATATAGACCATGCTATTGGCTCTCACGGATCCCGTACAAACTCCAGTCACGAACCGTCCAACGAGTATGGCTGCGTTGTTATTGGATACGCCCATGATGATCCAGCCGATGGTGAATGGTACGATTATGACTAGTTGGCCATTCTTCCTGCCGATGCCATCGCTCATGGAGCCAGCGAAGAGGGACCCCAGCATCATGGCCAACGGAGAGATGGAAGCTGAAACAGAGAACAAAATTATAACAACGTAAAAGTAATTGATGATACAGACGATTCTCTCTATTTCAATGATCGAGCCGCATCTGGTTCTGACTTTTGGAAACTTGACTGAACAGCGACCGTCGTAGTTCTGGCGACATCAGACTGCGATCATCAAACTCTTTTCCAGTCTTATGATGTGATGAAAGGTAATATCACTCTACCCAATATGGCCATATTGGGTAGAATGATATTACCTTTCATGCTCCAGTCAGCATGAGTGTCTCCTTTCTGTCTGTCTTTCGTCTGTGGAGTAAACTTATTTCGTTCCACTTCGTCATATTTGTTTGTAAATCTTTTAGAGTAAAAGAGGTTTTTATGAAGGAGCACGTCTGGGGAAGTACTTCCACTATATATCTATTTCGGTCGCCAAGCAGCGTCGCTGAGCTCCAGTTGGTGGGATAGGGTGCCGGTGTAAAAACAGGTAAATAAGACATTTCTGCTCTGTTTCTGGGATAGCTACGAATCCAGCAGATGTCCAAAGATAACGGTAATGACTTATCATCAGGTGTTTACCATCCTCATAATCAGCCTATGTACGCACTGCTGAGACACAGGCCTCCTCTCAGTCAGAGGGAGTGGGCCGTAATCCACCACGCGGGCCCAGTGCGCATTGCTAGATGTCACATATCTCCGAATTTTTAGTTCTAGGACATGCCGGTTTTGTTAAAAAAAGAATTCTAACCTATCCATGAGTCGTAGCTCTGGTCGTACGGGAAGCTGGAGTCAGTCTGGAGTTGTGGCAGCAGGACTGCTGTGAAACCGAACGTGATGCCTCCAGCAAGGGACAGCAAGGAAGCCGTAAATGTCGCCAGAATCTGAAAGTAGTGAGCAAATAATTGAGTATATTTATTTTGAATTCTGCTGATTTAGCTTTGTCCTGGGGTGTATGAAGCTGTGGCAGCATGCGGAGGATCCTCCTTTTTCTATGGAGGATGAGTGAACTTTACATTGTTCCTCATACCTCTATAAGGCTTAGCGCACATTATAACCTCAGCAGGCCGCAGCGACGTCCGCTTCCAGTCTAACCTGATGCAGCTGAATACCAGGCATTTTACATGGAGCGACTGCCTATGTAACCTCCACAGCCCGGTTACTGGGCAACACGGTATCCTTTGCCCTTTGTTAAGACTGGTTGTCAGACTCTCGAGCTTCTGACAACCAGTAACGACTGTCAAAAATCCACGAATGACAGTGTGTGTGTCAGTACTTTTATGCTCCCTGTTAGTATCCTATTCTTAGCTACGCTTTCGCTTTACTCGTAAGTACTGTAGAGGCTTTCTATGTAGCCTTACCTTTTATAATGCAGGCTGGTTATAATTATATTGAGGGCGTGTTCCATTCGAACGTTCAAGCAGGTGTCAAATATTTTTATAAGGTATTTTTGTTTAGTAGAGTGAGTGCTAGTTTCACAAAAATTTATACAGCAAAACATAAATAAAAATATAATAATAATAATAATTTATTTATCAGATTAATTACATCCATATTTGTTAGTAGGTACAGACGCCAGCAGGTCAACCTACCCGAAACTGTCAGATTTTCCCAATCAACCTTGAACCTTATGCTTAAGCAATAAAGTCGAAAATCTAATAAAGAAATCTGACAGATTGTAGTAACTTGATGTGCTGGCGTCTGTACAATACGAGCTTACAAAATAGTGTTAGTAATCATTCATAAATTGATTGACCTATAATAAAAATAATAAAATAATATAGAATCACTTAAATTAAAAATTAAAATTAAATAGGTACTTTAATAAAAATAAATAAAATAAAAATTCCAATTGAAAATTATACAAAATTATTATATTATATAATTAATTATGATAAATATATATATTATTATATATATATTATTAATTATTATATTCGAGTCGAAGCTTATCGCTTTTTAATTATAATATTCAGAGTTTCACAGTACAGAAAACCTAGATTTTGAATGATTTTGATCAGAGAATTAGCTGTCAAAAAAGATAGAAAAGTAAGGTTTTAGTTGTTTTTTTAATTCTAAGTGTCGTGACCGATATAAGATATTCATTGTTTAGATAATGAATGGGTAAATTATGATCATTATTATAATTACATGTTTGTAGTTTTCTATTACATATTTCAATAATAAATCATCATCTGCATTATCTGCCTAGCATTTTCCCAACTACGTTGGGGTTGGCTTGCAGTCTAACCGTATGCAGCTGAATACCAGTATTTTACATGGAGCTACTGCCTACCTGATCTCCACAACCCAGTTACTGGGTAATACGATACTCCTTGGTGTAAAAAGGCAGCGGGACCAACGGCTTAACGTGCTTTCCGAGCCACGGAAGGGTCTCGGTATGTAAAAATGGTCACCCGTCCACAGACCAACCGCGGCAAGCGTAGCTTAACCTGATCGATCGACCTGTGCTGTGTGGCTGTTATTCCTAAATATAATATTTACCTGTCTGTACAGATGTGCTGATTCTGCGACTTTCGGCGCTATCGCTTGCAATACATTCGTCATCCTGGCTTCGTCCAGGAATCAATATCTTCTCAATCCTTACATCTTCTTGAATCTTCCATCATTGAGTCTGGTAATAAATTCTGCCGTGGTCGTTTATCAGTAATTTATTGAAAAAACCTGTTGAAATAATATAAACAGCGTTAATAATAAACTGGTTATAAATACGTAGATACCATTGCACTGGCGAATTAGGCTAAGAACTCACGGAGCGATTTTTACCCGCGCCTGCCGCGGTGGCGGAACAGCTGTTTTATTTCTAAACTCACGAGACCGCGGTTGTTTGTGCGGTTACGTAGCCGCCGCCTGCGCGATTCAACTAGTTGCCCGCCGGTACACAGCGGGATCCGCATACAACCGCGCACACCGCGAACGGAAAACGCGTCGTGAAATGTCCTTTAATTTTTTTACATTTATACTCGTATGTCATGTATATTTGCATTCTACAGGAGCTGCGGGCCCGCAACCGCGGCTGACACAGGTGAATATCGCTCCGCGAGTTCTTAGCCTAAAAGTACCTAAATTATATCTAACTAGCAGCGCCTCGCGGTTTCACCCGCATAAATGTCGATCCATTAAGAATATCAGGATAAAAACTATGCTATGTCCTTCCCCGGGATGCAATCTATCTCTCTGCCAAATTTTATCGAAATCCGTTAAGTGTCCAAACGAAATATATAATGTCACTGAAAGCGAACATTTAGGAATCTTAATATGCGTTAACTCAATTTAGACCCTATATTTATGGTCGACGATTTATTTTAGAAGCCGACCACCTTGGCTATCCAAGTTAATGGTTTAACTTGGATAGCCAAGCTAAAAGAACCTAACGCCAAGCTAACACGATGGCGACAAAAAATGCAAGAGTACAGACTATAAAATTAAACATAAAAACTGGCCAAGTGCGAGTCGGACTCGCACACGAAGGGATCCGTACCACAAGGCAAAAACGCCGAAAAAAACACGTTTGTTGTATGGGAGCCCCCCTTAAATATTTATATTATTTTAATTTTATTATTTATTATTAAAGTAAAAATACAACTGAGTATTTTGTGAATATTTCAAGTGCCTACCTGTTGCCATTATTGATATCGAGCAAAAAAGGGAAAAAAAATCGCGTTTGTTGTATGGGAGCGGAGCCCCCCTTAAATATTAATTTTATTTTGTTTTTAGTATTTGTTGTTATAGCGGCAACCGAAATACATAATTTGTGAAAATTTCAACTGTCTAGCTACTGCGGTTCTTGAGATACAGCCTGGTGACAGACAGACGGCGGACGGACGGACGGACAGCGAAGTCTTAGTAATAGGGTTCCGTTTTTACCCTTTGGGTACGGAACCCTAAAAAGGATCAACGAACTACGTAGCTGACGCACTGTCACTAATCGAATTAAATTTTAACCAATTAAATGCTGCCACAGTAAACAGCAATACGATGACGATAAACGGTTTCGTAATCAAAGACGAACATCCACCACGTAGAATACATATTATATAATGTAACCCAAGGACCTCATAATGTAAAAGTAGTAAATAAAGAATGAAAAAGCACATGATTATTTAGTTCAAATTGAATAACCAGAAGAATTTATGCAATTCATCATTCAATATTGTGGTTATAAAAGATTATGCTGTTAATCTGCGAAAAATTAAAAACTTCGCTGAAACCCTTGTAATTGTGTGGTTCAAATACATAATATGATTCGTGATCCTAATGGAAAGCAGCAGCCCGGAGTTTGGAAGTTGGCGGTGTGATACCCCCGTGCCTCGGGAAGCACGTTAAGCCGTTGGTCCTGCGCCTGATCTCTCTCCGGTCGTGTCGGATTGCCGTCCCATCGGACAATGAGAGTGAGGGAAGAGGGAGTGCACCTGTGTCTGCGCGCACACTTGTGCACTATAATATCTCCCGCGCCGAAGGCTAGTCTCCGTTGAGATTGGCCGCCGTGGCCGAAATACGGTCTGGAGGACTTTTTGATTTGTGATGGTGAGGCATGTGGAAGAGGCACATGCCTCACCACGAATATGAACGTCCATTACGAATCATGCGATGAGTACCGTGCGCTGCGCATGCCTCACAATGTCTGTATCGGCGGATACAGGTTAAGGTTTGTAGAAATAGGCCTTGTAGAGTTAGGGGCTGAGCTCTACATTAAATCTGATAACTTTTTAACAGTGAAAGCGTTATATAAGTCTTGGCAACAGACTTTACATGAAACGTAATTGGTGGTATTATTTATTACTAGGCGTCTTAAATAATCTATATACTACTACTTATAATAAATCTGTAGAAATGAAATATCAAAAAAAAACCGGGCAAGAGCGAGTTGGCGTCGCGCACCGAGGCGAGGGTTCCGTACCATCATATGTTTTTAAATTTTCACCGGCGAGCTACTTACTAGAACTCGTTCAAACCAATTTTCGGTGGAAGATTACATGATAATGTACATCATATATTTTTTTAGTTTTATCATTCTCTTATTTTAGAAGTTACAGGGGGGGGGGACACACATTTTACAACTTTGGAAGTGACCGAATGCAGCTGAATACCAGTATTTTACTTCCACAACCCCTTCGATCAACAATATTGATCGAAGCACAACCCAGGTAAGACTGGTTGTCAGACTTTCGGGCTTCTGACTAAATCAAAATCAAAAGTCATTTATTCAAACTAGGCTGAGAATCAGCACTTTTCGAACCACAAAATTACAAGAGACAGTCCCCCAAAACGCCCGCCCTTCACCACTTCCTAGTGCTTTCGCTACCAACGGCTTAACGTGCTTTCCGAGGCACGGAGGGGTCTTGGTATGTGAAGATGGTCACCCAACCGCAGCAGCGTAGCTTAACCTGATCGATCGACCTGTGCAGCTGTTATTATTTCGCCACGAGCCCTTCCGAATCTATAATCTCTGAAACTACCAGTCGGATTGGTAAAATTCTTTATGCATTTGATAGCACAATTCTTGAGGAAGGTTATTCGATATTTAACATCACGCTATGACTCTTAGGAGCGGAGCAAAACGAAAAAAGACGGAGGGTGGGTCGGGGGAGCAAGAAAATTCACGCGGGCGAAGTCGCAGGCAGAAGCTAGTCCCTAAATAAAACTTGTTAGTATATAAAATTCAGTGAAAATGTTAAGTTATGCAAGAATAAATCACAATGCTTTTATTTTTAAATCCAGTCGAGAGAAAAAAATCCATAAACATTTAAGTAAGTAATCTGACCTTCCATTGGATAGGTTTTTCGTACAATCAGAAGTCAACTTGTACTGGTTATTATAGCATGATGTGTAGTCGTACCTACGTTTATAAATTTCCTGTTTTATGTGACAGTTTTTGGTGTCTTTTAAAAACTTGAAATAATAAAGTCAAAGATATGCAGCTGCTCAAAAGAGAACGAAGATCTTTTCGATATTTTTTTTATAGTAAATTATTATTTTCCTCACGAAGGCAATTCTCGCGTTTACACTCGCTGATGACGCATTCGTCGTTGCCGCTCGTCTCCTAATAAATAAAAAACTTTTAAACAAAAAAAAAAACTGATTTCCAAAAAAAACACTACAAAGTGAAAAATAATTTTAATTTCGGTAGTCGGTGTCTTTGGATCTGTATTTTAGTTTTTTGATATACAATGCGAGTTCAGCTAAAACTGTAAATGTATAACTTGATGTGTCGCCGTGTGTACAGATCTGTCAAATTTCTTTAATAGATTTTCAACTTTATCGCTAAAGCATAAGGTTCAAAGTTGATTGAGAAAATTTGATAGTTTCGGGTAGCTTGATGTGCTGGCGTCTGTACAATTCGATCGTAAATCACGAATCTGGACAAACATGTTGTCAGTCATGGCGTCACACGAAGTAATCCATTCCACATAACATTACTATTTTTTGACGCAATCGTTAATGTACTTTTGACCATCTTTAAAAATCATTTTTAAATCAGAAACATGTTTTGACCAGCATTTTATAAGCATACTAGCTTATGCCCGCGACTTCATTCGCGTGAAATTTCACCCTCTTAGGGGTGGAATTTCGAAAAACCCTTTCTTAGTGGATACCTACTCTTCACAAAGAACACACCCTCCAAATTTGATGTCTCTAGGACAGGGGTTTAGGCTGTGCGTTGATATATCAGTCAGTCAGGACTTTGAATTGTATGTACTTATTAGATATGAATATCATAATCATTATTGAATTCGTTACTCCAATTTTGAGCCCACTGGACATTGCGAATTGGACATAATGCACCCAAAGGTTATTTAACGTTAAAATAAGTTCTCCTGACCTTTCACCGAAAGGGGGGAAAGAAAAAATGCTGCATCATCATCTGCCTAGCCTTTTCCCAACTATGTTGTGGACGGCTTCCAGTCTAACCAGATGCATCTGACCACAACCCAGTTACTGGGTAATATGATACCCCTTGGTAAGACTGGTTGCCAGACTTTTGGGCTTCTGACAACCCGTAACGACGGTCAAAGATCCACGAATGACAGGCGGGACCAACGGCTTAACGTGCTTTCCGAGGCACGGGGGTCTCGGTATGTCAAAATGGTCACCCATACACAGACCAACCGCGGCAAGCGTAGCTTAACCTGATCGATCGACCTGTGCGGCTGTTATCATTTAGCCACGGGCCCCTGTCTCTCTCTGTAATGACTAAGTACGATCTATCGGATGCACTGATGATGAAGGGTAATATTGATAATAATGACTTCATTATTATCAATATCGCTCCTTGGACATTCAGGGTCGTAACCGCTATTGATAAACTGTCCGATAAGCGACATGTAAACCTCATTAAAAATAGAAAAATATACTGCTTATTTATTTTCCTACGATTGTTAAGTATTCCGCCATCTCATAATTATTACAGTACAAAGACCGACCGTATAAACGTCATTTCTGACCTTTCTCTATACTTAAGTCAGGCTACTAGACTCTTTATTCCCGTTTTTACTAACACTTATCGCAATCAGCCTATGATGTTCCCACTGCTGAGACACAGACCTGCTCTCAGTGAGAGGGAGTGGAGTGGGCAGCTTATTCCGTTTATCCACCCTAAAACAGCCACCCTAAAGTGGATACTCGGAAACGCATTGTCAGAGAATCCACTCTAAAGGTCATAGCACACGTATCAAATCGGAAAGGGATCGGAGGAACAGTATCGCCTTTTGCCTCGCCGGCAACCTATCGTAAGCACGTAACCAAAGCGGATCAGAAGCTCCGATACGTCGACTCGGCTACGGCTAGGTGACGCCGCGCTTACGGCTCGCCGACCGCTGGTTGAAGGCAAGCCGGAGGGGTGAGAAGGGCAAGGGTGGACGAAGAGACGTAAGCGCGTAAAGCACTGCACAGCGGTTCGTAAGCTTGTTCCTAGGCGAGGCGATTATGGCGCGTTTAGATTAGGTCGGTCACCGGTCGGTCACCGAAGGCGGCGGCCGCATTCGGTTTAACTGAAACGCTTACCTGAATACGAATACCTGTTTACATTAGTCGGTGACCGAATACGGCCTGCAGCCGAATACGGTCTAACCGACTAATGTAAATGCGCCATTACGTTATACGATTCCGATTAGTGTGCGTTGCAGTAGGGAGATACAAAGAATACTGAACGGCTCGAGTTGATACGGTACCGATTCCTTTTCGGTTCGATACGTGTGCTATGACCTTTAGCCTATAAATTTCGTAATTCGTGTAGTCCAACTGGGCCTAGGGTGGATTCTCGGACATGCGTTTCCGCGTATCCACCTTTAGGATGGATTTTTTGGGGTGGATAAACGGAATAACCCTAGTGGGCCGTAATCCACCACGCGGGCCCAGTGCGGGTCGGTAGATGATATCACATGTCTTATTTTTGGTTCTAGGACATGCCGGTTTCCTCAGGATGTTTTCCTTCACCGGTTTGAGAGCAGTGATGATGAAATAATTTACATAAAGTGCCTGTCAGGGTTCGAACCTACGATCTGCAACTCGTTAGTTGTGGCCGTTTCCAATGGGACACCAGTGCTCCATCGCACATCTAAATGCATGCCTATATATTATTGCACTATTGGATTTACAACTCTCGGCGCTGAACAGAGCGTTGAAAATCCAACAGCGCGCTTCTATTTAGGCTGAGTGGAGCAGTAAGCATTATTCTTACTTAGTTGATCACTGGCTTGCATTTCCAGGATTAAAAAGAAAATTGAAATAACGAAATGTTAGTAGTTATGCAGTTTCATATTCTTCTTACTTGACACACTGTCTGAATCATTATAAAGGATGTTGCTAATCCATTGCATTTTAATTTAATTTTTTATTAATTTAATTTATTTTTTTATTTCTTTAATTTAATTATTCTTCTCATGAACCGTAATAGGTATACAAATATTTCTTCGACTAGGTAGCGCTTATATCTTTCATCCTTATATTTTTCGGCTGTTTGCTTGCAGCGCAGCGTATTGTGCGATGACATTACAGTGCACGATTATGACAATATGTTGGAAGTGTTGGAACATGGAAGTCAGGTATCGTTTAAAACAGGTTTTTGTTCTGACTCGTTTCGAAGAGTTTCTTTATTTGCACAAAGGTCTACCATGCGGCCATCTTATTTATTTATCAGTATTTTTTTTGGCAATTTTATTCAACATCACATTATTGTTGCACGCATTTCTCAGCAACTATTAATCGGATCGTGACCATTTTTTTTGTATTAGCTTACATTTACTTCAACTTAGGGAACAGTGCAAGTTTCATCAAAATCGGTTCAGTAATTTTCAAGATATGGACTAATACGTGTAAGTGTGACGGCCTGGCGTATTGATACGAGCTACGGGTGTAATAATAACTGTGTCATGTGATGTGGGCCACCACTCTGGCCACGCCTACGTTGATATCATTTAAAAACTTAAAAAAGTAATTTAAAAAAATTAAATCGACTTCAAAAAGAAATCAACTCAAAATTATTTATTTCATAATTTTGAGTTGATTTCTTTTTGAAGTCGGTTTAATTTTTTTAAATTACTTTTTTTTTATTGTTTATTAATCAAAAACAAGTTACAAATCATTGTTGTTAGGTAGGTACTTAATTTGTTACTCGGAATTTTTGACGTTATTATTTGGGAAAAATAAAAGTAACAATCTGTTAGTTATTAAGAGACATAATATATGCTACTAGCGAAATGTTCCAATAATTTTACATTTTAAAATAAAAAATACCCGCATATCTACCTATTATCCTTTTGCAAAAAAAAATGGAATATTCCAAAATCCACGAAATCCTACTTTCACTACCACCTTTCACTTTAAATAACTCAAAAAATATTATGATAATATTTTGATAGAATATTTTTCTTTAAATAAATCACATTAATATTAATTTATGTATGTAAAACAAGACAAGTTCTTGAACGAACACACTGTAAGATAATCAATGCAGTACTAAGTTGAAAAGCGATTTGGATGTGGAAGTTCACAGCGATGTTGCGGTCATAGTGTTGAAACCGACTAAATGAAAATTGCTTAAAGCACCATCTACACGGTTTATAAAACGGTGGTTTCAAACCTAAAAATAGATCTACACGGTTCGAAACCAGTCTACAAACCAAGGTGACCTTGAAGTTGTTGTTGTTGCGAGATGCCTGCTACACTGTTTAAAACCAACATTTTCTTCTGCCACTGGTTTGCAACGCAGGCCTTTCTACCAAGGACGTTTAAAGGTCATACGAAATTGGTTTAAAACCACTGTCTACACTGTTCTATCCTTAGGCTTGAAACCGGTTCACCCTTGTTTGGTATAACAACGTTTGATGTAATGTTACTAATTCGAACAACGTTTAAGAAAATAATCAGTTTGTATAATATCGATTAACATAATTTTCATTTCATCGAATATTTATTTTCGATAACAACATTTGCGCTATTGATCAAAAGGTATAATGTTCAGGTGGTATAACATGTATTTTATCGAATATTCAGTTGGTGTAATGTAATACGTCGACATAAGATGCAAGAGCGACTGAAGGGCACCCCGAGGTTCGGTTTGGTTAGGCTACTTTAAACCCTTTACACAGAAATAGGAGCCCCGCGAAGCGGGGCTACGTCGACATAGGATGCATGAGCGAGCGAAGGGCACCCCGAGGTTCGGTTTGGTTAGGTTACTTTAAACCCTTTACACAAAAATAGGAGCCCCGCGAAGCGGGGCTACGTCGACATAGGATGCATGAGCGAGCGAAGGGCACCCCGAGGACTGTAACTAAAATTAGCCGAAGCGATTTTCGACAAAACGTTGTTATACCAAACAAGGGTGAACCCTTGAAACCACCGTTTTAATCCGTGTAGATCGTGCTTATATGTAAGTTTTAATGATGCGGTTTTTATACGATGTTGTTATTACTCGTAATACGCTGCATGTAATAGGATATGTGCAAACTGATATTGGGTTCGATTTGAATTGTATACGGAATGCTAATAAAGTAATTATCACAAGCGCTACTGCTGAGCATGAGGTCCTGGGTTCAAGTCGTAGGTCGGGCAAAATGTTATTGGGTTTTTCAATCAGGTTCAATCATTTCTCAATAATAACCCGGAGTCTGGATTTGTGCCTGGTTGATGGTAACAGGCGGGGGCATGTTGTTGCCATCAACAGGTTTTTGGTTGTATTCCTAATCACAAGAAAACCTACCGAATTGAATAACCCGTTTCTGACATGAATCTTACGTCATCTTCGGACATTATTAAAAATGTCAGATTTTTCTTTACAACTGCAACATTTGATTACTTTTTAATTAAAGTTAATTTTCGTCGTACCGGTTTTGTTATTAGCGGTTTTACGCCCAGAGGTAAAAATATTTTTATTCTTTATTTTAGGCTAACTTTAAAATAGCTGTGTAGGTGTGAATGTGTGCGTAAAGATGAGAACACACACGCACACACATACACTTCCAACTTCGCCAATCGCCATTGTCTGGGACGGTACCCAGGGCCTGCAGTCTCGACATTGATAGCGATCGCTTTACGACCGAATTCGGTCGCAAAGTCCTATCGATCCGGATTTAGCGATATTTGGTAGTCTCGACTCTCAAAGTTATCGATTGTCATCGGTATCTTACCGAAGTTTGTCGCAAACTTTACGATTTTCGTAATGTTTACAAATATATTTTGCGAGCATTTTTGACAGATGTAGAGACTTGCGTTTGTCGTAAGGATCGTTAAGGCTAGCGATTATTGTCGGTATTATTTAGCGATCGGTAGTTTGCGACAGCGTCGCTATCTATGTCGAGACTGCAGGGCCTGAGCTCCTGCGCTTACACACACATTCACACTGCGTGCGAATGTGTGTGCAAGCGCAGCGTGTTTGTGTTTTAACGATACGTAACCACAAGTAAACCGTGTCGCTTCTTGAGATAAAAATCATTTTTTTTTGTAGCCAAATATTTTATTTCAAATACCTTTAGCATTGTCCTTTCGATTCAAAGTCAAAGCTTCAGTTTATTATGGGTAGAAATATAGGTAGGTAGGTCTAGAAAACATGTTTTAAGTGTCAACTGGTTTTATGCTCGCCATTAAATTTAAAGTTATTTAAGTACTTTGAATAATATCATTAATTTAAGACCACAAGTTTTAGATGAAACTGTTACTTACCTACCTAATGTTTTAATTTATTATTCCGTCATTCATTCAGCCGAAATACGTCCATTGCTGGACATAGGCCTCTCCCAAGCACCACCATTTCGACCTGCAGGGTAATTGCGTAACACACTATCAGTAGCAATGGGTTTAATTTGGACAGTTCAACAGCATTAATTGCGTTATTTACGTTGTCGAGCAGACACATTTTTCGAACGTATGGAGCAATGAATTAGCAATATGCTTCAAAATGATTCAAATTGAGCGTAATAGTGTGTTACGCAATTATGGTGCTGTTCTGTGCTTCCCGCATCCAGCTGATTCCTGCGACATTCACAAGGTCATCGGTCCACCTCGGGCTTTCCAAAGCTTGCTACCTCTTCCGGGACGCGGTCGCCACTCCACAATCTCTTGGCCCCACCGGTCATCTTCTGTTCCGCGAACTATGCTCCCTACCCTACCCACTGCCACTTATGTTAATTTAATATGGTCGTAAAATCCTGTAGGTACCTACATAATTGGCTCAGTGATTATATTAATATCAATTGGTTATTTATTTATTTTTAAATAGAACTGGTTGTTTTTTCCAACGTCTGATATTTTTAACCGAGGAATAATTTTGAGTTTTTGACAGTTCTTCCATACAAAATCTGTCAGACGTCACTTTTATTACAAGAATAAAAATTATCTGTCGATTGAAAAATCAGCCCACAGTCATGCATTCTTCTCACAAAAATTCAAACATTCTGACAAATGATGCTGAATTATAATGCTGATGGTGGTTCTGAACGTTTTAATTTATGCATTCAAAAAGCAGGTAGAGCAGACGCCAGCAGATCAAGCTACTACCATCTGTCAAAATTTTCAACTTTATCGCTAAAGCGTAAGATTGAAGGTTGATTGGGCAAATTTTACAGTTTCGGGTAGCTTGAGTGTCTGTACAGTACATACATACTAACATAAGTTCACGCCTTCTTCCCATAGGGGTAAGCAGAACCTGCTACGATCCTTGCATGCTCTTTTTGCTTCATTTACGTTCATACGGAATTTCCGAAGAAGAGATATTTTGAAAGTTCCGTCGTCCGGAGTTTCATCGTCAATTCTGTTGATGCATTAAGATGCAATATTTCTAAAAATACAATTGTGTAGGTATTTTAAATTAACTCAATACCTCAGACATCCCAACCTATCCTTTACCTAAGCATAATCAGCCTATAATGTTCCCACTGCTGGGACGCAGGCCTCCTCTCTTTGAGTGGCAGTGGGCCCTAATCTACCACGCGGGCCCAGTGCGGGTTGGTAGATGTCATATAGGGTGACTGGTAATTAGTGACCGATACTTAAACATTTATGTTCGACATGTTCGTCTAACTCGTCAAAATGTAGGGAACAGCTGTTTTTTTTTTCCGATTTCATGTTTGGTCCCATAGTAAAAGTTGTTCATAATGATGAGTAAAATCACGTGTTTAAGTATCGGTCACTAATTACCAGTCACCCTATATATCATGCCGGTTTCCTCACGATGTTTTCCTTCACCGTTTTGAGAGCAATGATGAAAATTACACCTTGTCTGGGTTCGCAGGATCGAACCCATACAGCTCGCTCTCCTCTTTCGGCAGACACTATTTGACCAACCTGTATTGACTTTTACAGCAAAAAATTTTGCGTGTTGTGCTCACCACAGTTGAGATACCAGATTAGTTGAAAATCCGATCAGCAGTAAAATTGTATTTGCGGTATTATTCTCCAGGTACTGGAAGAAATCATTCACTGCCGTTTTGTTGAAAGTTAGAAACCGAATGATCTGGCAGCACTGGTATATTCAGGTTTACGCAAACTTAATTTTTTATGGCGTTTTCTGAAACTTGCTAACCAGTCTGATCCTGTCATCTTATTATTATTCCAACTTGCAGGATATTTAATCTCATTCTTCTTCTTAGCGTGTCGATAGCAATCTAAATGGACTCGATCCAGAATTCGGCTACTTGTTTGGCGCCTTCACCAGCGTCCATCAGTTCCTGTAACGTGCAGCTGACAGGACACGCAGGACACGAAGGACACGATATTAAGTGTCCCATCGTTTGTGGAACAGCACATTTACACTCCAAGTCGGAGTCGTCTATGAATCTCCACCTGAACAGGTTTTCCTTGCTTCGGCCAACCTGGGTCCAGAGTCTGTTTAAAGACTTCCAGGTTACCCAAGGTAACTCATGTCCAGGTGGCAGGTCTTCTGCGGGTGGGACGAACGGTTTGGGTAAGGAAGCACTGTAATCTCATTGGCCTTAGCAAATTCCTATGCAAGTTTTTTAACTTGGACACATCAGTCCGTAGTGAATCTTAGAACCATAGAACACTCAGATAAAATTATTCAAAGGTTCCTCTTCTGTTTTTGTAAAAACTTGCTGCGGTGCATTCGAATGAACGAGTTTCGCTACCAAGATCTTGTTGAAGAGAAGTTGTGATACCTATAATACAAGATATTTAGTTATCTTAGCTTAGGTATTAGTGGCAACTCTAACATGTAAAATAATGTAACAGCCTTTCGGTCTATTTTATTGTAAACCTGTTTCTATAAGCTAATTTTGGAGGTGCAAATAAACATTTTTATTTTATTTTATTTATCTTGTGTTTTGCGTAGATCCTTTTTTGATACGGCTTTGTAGTTGGCTGCTGATTTCCGACAAGATCTCGATGAAGAAGCTATCGATGAAGTTTTGGAAAACAAAATGTTTCCATTCCAAAACTTCATCGATAGCTTTTGTGCAGAATACCTACCTACAGTACCTACTATCTTTTTAGGTCCCTTAGGTACCTACTCTATACCTACACGGCTACTCAACTCACACCAAAAGAGCGTCGAAGCGCAGCGAAGCGGAGCGCAGTTTCAGTGTCATATGAATTTCAACTTTATTTTCATTACTATAATACTTAGGTATTATCGCAACCGCTCGGTAGAGAAGGCTATTCGCCGGAATTCCCGCAGCGCCGCGCGACTCGTTCGAGTTTCTCATGCGATAATAAGTATTATTGCAATGAAAATAAAGTTGAAATTCATATGACACTGAAACTGCGCTCCGCTTCGCTGCGGTTCGACGCTCTTTTGGTGTGAGTTGAGCCTTATCAAAATTAAAATCCCTGATGGTGACTCTGCCAGAGTCAGTGACACACACAGAGTACATTATAGTATACTGAAAGTGACACATAAGGCTATGGGACTTATTGCCACTTTTAGCCATCTGTAAACATGAGTAGATTTATAATAAACTAGCTTCTGCCCGCGTGAAATTTCTTGTACCCCCACCCCGTCGTAACACTTCGTATTCGCTTAGCGTTCATTCTGACTTTTTTTCTTTTTGCTCGGCTCAGGGTCATAGCGTGATATTAAATAGCCTATAGATAGCCTTCCTCAACAATTGGGCTATCAAATGCAAAAAGATTTTTTCAAATCTGACCGGTGGTAGTTCCAGAGATTATCGCGTTCAAACAAACTCTTCAGCTTTATTATTAGTATAGATATAGACAATGATAATATAAGTGTAAAAAAGGTGGATATAGATAGATTATTATTAGTATACCTAGATGTGTTTTTTACCTGTATGATAAGCACAAGCACTTTATAATAAGTTACTAATAGAAGCATGATAGTTGTGTCGGTGTGTGCATACCACCCCAATACCATTCCTACCCATCATGTGAATGTGATAATTTTGCAAAGATGTAAATCAATGGTGATTCGCCTGTATGACTACTAGACTATACTTTTGTGCATGTTACAACAGACATACACATGCTTGTAACTTGTACAAAATTATGCAAGTAACTTGCATACCCATGTGCCATACCAACTTCTGATTGGTGAATGGCACAATAGTGTGCAAGCTTGCATACTTTTGTACAAATTACAGGCATGTGTATAATAATTATGGGCTTTAATGCGGGTTGCAGACCAAGAGCTAAGCTAAGTTAGTCTAAGCTAGACTAGCTTAGTTTGCATAGCTGATGTAGTTTTTCATACTTGTGTACAGACAGTAAACTATGAACTGTATGAAAAATAACCTCAGCTATGCAAGCTAAGTTAAAATAGCTTAGCTCTTGGTCTGCAACCCGCATAATTTAGGAACTGAAACTCGATGGTCAACTTACTGTACCTAAGATTTGCAAATGGGAACCGCCAAAATATGTATGTACCTACTTGCAATGCTTGAAATAATATTAGGCCATAGATTTATTATAAATATGTACCTACTTGCAATGCTTGAAATAATATTAGGCCATAGATTTATTATAAATATGTACCTATTTGCAATGCTTGAAATAATATTAGGCCATAGATTTATTATAAATCTATGTATTAGGCTTTATACATCTAAAAATCCATACACATTTTAAATTCAAATACAAGTATTTATTAGCTTAAAAACAATCAGTCTAGACAAAGAGAAAATACAGAGAAATGCCTAAAATTAAACAAGAGATCACATCACTTCACTTGTCACCGTTGGCCTGATCTTTCACCTCCTTGCGCACTGGTCCAGTTTGAGTGATGGGAACGCTGCGCTCACCCTGAACAGCCAGAGGCACCTTCCTAGGAGCCGTCACCGTCAATACGCCGTCAGAAGACAGCCTAGATTCCACAGACTCTGGTACACAGCCTTCTGGCAATGCGTAGCGGCGGGTGAACTGGCGGGAAATGAAGCCATGCTGGTCCTTCTTCTCCTCGTGTTTACCTTCGACGACTATGTAGCCGTCGGCAGTCTTCACGCTGACTTCTTCCGGCGCGAAATGCTGCACGTCTAGGTTCACTTGAAACTTCTCTTTATCCGACTTGATGCTGGAGCCGACGTCTCGGGCAGCTGCTGCGAGGTGGCGCCAAGGTCTATAGTACTCCCTGCTCGTCACAGGACCGCCGGCAGCGTGGAGAAGGTCTTCCGGTGTAAGCCCCAAGCCAAAATGCTGTTCCATGAGGCGGGGACGGTTCAACTCGTAGTCAAACAAGAATGGTAGCAGAGACATTTTACTTAGATTCGTTTTTCACTGGATAACTTCGAAACTTCGTAGAATTTGTGGGATCGCAGGCAAATCGCAGCTTGGTCACAGAAAAATAAACTCGTCTCCGAATTGCTTTGTATTTGTTTCGCACTCGCTTGATGCTCGCTTGTTCAACTTGAACTGATGACGTTTCGGCGCGCGCATTTGTTTTTAACCGGTGGCGCCATCTACGAGAACTTTGTGGAATGTTCGCGATTGTAGCGGAGCTCAACCTGCGGGTCGCTTGCAATATTTGAAGTTTTTATTGGTTCTGTTAATACCTATTTAAAATAATAATAATATGTACATTTATATGAAAAAAAATTAGCAAAATGATCATAGGGCATCAAAAAATTCGTCCGCATCGCTGTCAACAGGAACAGTGCCCAAAAGGCTGGCAGCATTGCCACGTTGTATGGCAATGCTAATTCTTTGGCCAAGAAATAGGCCAGCCCTCTGGTCACGTGAAGAGTCGACTAACCGCTTGGCGATATCTCGAAAAACCAAGTGGGCACTCGGACCCCATGGCCCTAGTGTTTCAACCCCAAACGGCTCGAACATATAACTCCCAATCAGGTTGGAATATTTTCGCCGTTTGAGGTTTTCTGCACCTGCAGCAGCCGCCCCAGCACAGCCCACCGTGCTAGGAAGATGGGATGGCGCAAGGGTGTCGATGTTGGTTCTGTCATGTAAAGAATAAAATATAGCAATCGAACATGACTCATGTCATGTTCCATTACTGTTTATTCTTTAATATAGGTACATCATAATATAAATTTTAAACAGTGCCAACATAAACTCATTGCAGTTATTAATAAGATATATTAATTAATAAAATGAGATCTTACAACTTCTCAATACGTTCCAGAGCTGTAACGCATCCTTAAATTGGTTTTCATAACCAAGTTTGGTTATTTTGTTAGATCTAGAATTCTAGATAGATCCTAAGATAGAATATTCTTTGGTACATACATTGTCTGAGTTTCCTCAAGTTCAAAGACCGCTAGTAATATATTCTATAAGTTAATGTCAAAGACTATATGAACGCAGTATTATGAACAATAAACATGCCAGCGTGTGTAAACTGGTTATGCCAAGATTGCGTGTACCTATCATCATTATTATGACATCATCTGGCAATATAGCTAACGCAAGCAATGGCAAGCATGAAAAGCACATTGTGTATTTTAACACATATTTTTAGTTGCATTATGCATTATTGCATAATGTTGCATTATTTGGTTATACTTCAAAATATCACTTCAAAACAAAATATGCGACCGACCTTTAGCTTGACGACACCTGCATCGAACTTTGTAGAAGTTTCCCGCTCTTTATTTCAGCCAATCACAGAGCAGAACAACTCAAAGTATTTTCCAGAACTTTCCTGATTATATGTTGAAGCACCATCTAGTATCGAATAGCAAAATTAAGTACGATTAATGTGCCTCAGAATCCACACTAAACTCTCCCTAGACTTAGTCAATAGATGGCGCTTGTAAACATTTCATTTTTGCTTTATGAATCAATCGTAGCTTAGATAGTAGGCTTTTTAGTCATTAGGAATATTGGTAGGTAGGCATATTACTTATTTTATATTAAAAAGATGTTTATTCTGTATGAATTAATAAAGCAGTGACGTCAGTTCTCGAAAAATAAAAATGAGATAATTTCGGATAATTTCATCAATTTTATTTTATAGCAAAAATATTTCGTTCGCAACTGGCAACTTTGCACAAAATAGAACGCTAATAATAGAGATGTTCGTTATAAAAGAAAAAAACGTGTTCGATAAAAAATCTGAGATGATTTTGGCTACCGTGTTAACATCGCAAAAAAAATTATTTTTGCGAGTTTTTGTCAGTAAACTTATTGAATTTTAAAAATTATTATGTTCCGTTAAGATTTTTGCATGGTTAAACTTTCTTTATGTTCTGGATTTTTCAAAATCATTTAGAATCGTTTGATTTTTGCCAAACAGTAATAAATAATAATATGAATAGATGGGCACTGTTTTTGCAATAGGGTTTTAGCACACATGATCATAAGAAAGCATATAATCATGCTTAAAACTAGCTAGTAATAAGCTAGTTTTAAGCATACTTCTTTTTAATTTCTTAGCTAGAGCTAGAAATTCAACCCATATAGGGTTTAATTTCCGAAAATGAACCCCTAACTTGGTTAAAAGGGTTAATCCAATTGTTAGGGGAGGATTTTACTGCTCGCTTCGATTACCACGTAAATTGGCATTAATAATCTTAAAGTCAAATAATGGACACGCGCCAGACGACTTACTTTCGTGTAACATAACTTTTCCGGAGTGATAATGTGCAATAAAACAATGAAGCATTCCCCGCGACATTTCATCGACATCGATTTTAAGCTAAGTTATCGACCAGTCCCGCCTCACTACACAGCCCCTGCGCAGTGGACGGTTTACTTGACGTATTTATAATTTGCTGTTTGCACTCGTTTCATGTTATCGCGTTGCGAGACCGTGTGGTAATTTTAAAGTGCGCCTCCTTCGCTTACACTAGTTGTAGAGTGCTGTGATTTTTATATTACATTTTTATTTTTATACATACATCGCTAGTACGTAAGTGAACTGTGAAAAGAGCGTTTTTCAAACACTCGTTACATTGTCGATGTGATCCTTGTTTTTGTGATTTTATTTGTGTGACGATGGCAGATAATTCAAAATTGACCGACGAGGAGAGGACTGAGATCAGGGAGCAGTTTGAACAGGTACGTTTCTTACTTTTAATTCAGTTAATGGTAGATCGGAATTGATTTGTCGGCGTTTGGTTCGGTTCAGCGTGTCAATTTGGGGCATCGCTTATTCGTAAAAATGTTTTGCAATTTTCGATTTACAGTTTGCCGTTTATGGAATGCTAGCGTACGCGTTTTTTACGTGTGTTTTCCGAGGCCGCGTGTGGTCCGTTTTATTTGCTCATTGCCTCCGATCTTCTCGTTAAAACCGGCGACTTGGGTACGATCCGAATTAACCATGTACCTGTATTGATCCTGGCTGATAATACGCTGTTTTGACCCTGTTTCTTAAACAAGAAAAAAAAATAGTTTTGAATTTAGAAAAAAACCACATTCATGTCCATAAATCGATTTTTGCTCTCAATATTATTAGCTCTCTAGGTAGATAATTATTATGTTATTTACAAAGTGTTTATTAATTGTATTATTCATTAAGTTCCATAACATGTACAGAAATAAGGAAAACCGAAAGATTATTTGGTATGTCAGTGTTGAATACATTGTTTATTTTACATTAGTAAATCTAGGGATTTACCTACATAAACCAGTAAATATGGATAAAATAAACAGGCTAGAATCATTACAAGTTTCTCTATGGTCTTAAAAATAATAAAATCTGCAGTGAAAACTGCAGTAAGTAAATGGCCAGTATCATTTGTTATCTATCGCTGATAATAGACACTCAATTATTATCACTATGAAAGCATTTAACATTGCACTGATAAACTAACATACAGCCAAAGTGATAGTTTGTACAATCAATAGATAATTGTATGCAAATATCTTGGTAAGTATTGAATTTGCATGACCACTGTATGGAATTTAAAACCTCATTGATTCTTTAATGTTTTTTATACTTTGATTCATATTAGAAATAATATATTACAGCTTATTATACTTAAATATAGATAAACACAAGAATTAATTGTCCTTACTCTGTATCAGTCAAACATGCTATTTAGTATACCAAGCTACTTGCTACTACTTTCTTAAGACAAAATGCCAAAATTAAAAAAAAATATGACACAAATAAAAATAAAAAGGCAATCAAAATTAAGCTGAGCATCAGCACTTTTAGTACATTAAAATTACATAAGACAGTCCCCCAAAATCCTTCACCCAGTGCCGGATTAGCCCCTACGCAAATTAAGCAATTGCTTAGGGCATCACGTCTCGAGGGGCACCATATGGCAGAAATAGCACCGAAACAGTATTTGCTAGCACATGAAAGGCAAGGCTGTTTATCAGCAAGATATTACAAGACTCAAAAGTCACTCTAGAGATGTGCGCCAATCTTTACAAATCACTCATCCATATTTCGGAAAAAAAGTAATTTAAAAAAATTAAACCGACTTCAAAAAGAAATGAACTCAAAATTATGAAATAACTTTAATTTCGGAAGTCGGTGTCTTGGGATCTGTATTTTAGTTTTAGTTTTTTGCCACCGACTTCCGAAATTAAAGTTATTTCATAATTTTGAGTTCATTTCTTTTTGAAGTCGGTTTAATTTTTTTAAATTACTTTTTATTTGGTAATTTTTAGTTGTTGCACTAGAATTTGACCAAGGTTTTGAGATGTTTTCGCTTTGACACTACATCCGTAGCTCGTATCAATAAGCCAGGCCGTCACACTTTCACGTCTTAGTCCATATCTTGAAAATTACTGAATCGATTTTGATGAAACTTGCACTGTTCCCTAAGTTGAAGTAAATGTAAGCCAATAAAAAAAGAATGGTCACGATCCGATTAATAGTTACGGAGATATGCGTGGACAAACATACATACATACATACATACATACATACATACATACATACGTCTATAAAATTTTGTATATTTGTTTGGAAGCCCTAATAGATTGTCATATGTGAATATTATGCAATTCCAATAATATTACATACATACGTATCGAATTGATAACCTCCTTTTTTTTGAAGTCGGTAAAAATACGAGGCGACTAGTGGAGGCCCCTACGGGCGTGGATTGCTTAGGGCATCAAGTAGTCATAATCCGGCCCTGCCTTCACCACTTCCTAGTGCTTTCTTTAGCTGGGAAGAAGTGGCGCAACAAACTCCCCAGCAGCACAGCTGTCTGTTCGGTTAGAAGAACTTCATTCTGTACATTATTGCACAATTTAATAAAGTAATACTACAATCAAACATTCCCTAACATGGAAAATTTTAAATTAGCATACTTATTAGTAAGAAAGTATTAATAAAACAATTTATATGAAGAACTTCACAATGCAGGCCGACAGCTCATTACTTATGCAAACAACAATGGTCTGTTGCATGCTAAGTATTAAATGCAAATGCATAATCACTGTACTTGAAGTATAAGCATCCCATACAGTTATGGAAAAGATAGATATGGCTGGATATCTTTTTCTTTTACAATGGAATTTTTCAATTGAAATGATTACTTAACCTGCATTTCGCCAGTTATGATTCAAGTCCCATGTAATAGGAGGCAAGCCTTTTGTCATCAACCGGGCACAAATCTAAATTTCAGGCTGTTGCTGAGCAGTCTCTGAAAACTCATTAACCATCATTGCCCGACCTGGGTATTGAACCCAGGAGCACATGCTCAGCATTAGCGCTTGCAACCACTAGACCAACGAGGCCTACGTTTACTATCAATACACCTCTGCTCAAGCCTTTGGAGAATACGGGCTTGTTGTTATAATTACTTACTATTGCTTGGGTGTATTTTTACCAAACTATGGAGGCTATATAATTTTAACCGATATGTATGTATGTTCATCTGTTCCCTCTTATCTTCAAAAGTACTTATAATAATTTGACAAATGAAGCGTCTTGACGGTCCGCTGGATATAGACTATGCGACGTCACACTAAATTCAATATGGCACCCTCTAAAGGACATAAAGTAATTAATTTAAAAATAAAAATTTTGGGATGGTACCTTGTTGGGTATTTATTTATTTATTGAAATCTCCAACAAGCACTAATACAGTAGAAATTTACAATAATAAAAAAGGTTATTTTACCTTCCCGTGGTTGCATGCTACCATAGCTTATTTAAAGCATGTTAGTAAAGCCGCATGCGACTATGGGAAGGTACTTTCTTGTTTCGTCGGGTTTTAGTTTTTAAACTTATTTTTTTTATATAACAAGAGATCAGTAGACAATTTGACAAAAGATTATTTTGTGGGCTGTTTTAAATCAGAGTTTCATTGATTGCTTGTAACATTTAAAATTAAATTGTCATCAATAAATCAATTATATGAGTCATCAATTTGTTTCTCTGTCTATTTTATTCATTAGTTTCCTCATATAAAGTTGACATGATAATCATAAAATCTTGTAAGCTAGGGCTTAAGATTCGATTCAAGCGTCTTAGGAAACACTGCATCTGCCATCTTGCAAAGATTGGTGCTATTGTAGTTCAAGGTCATTTTTGTGTATATTTACTGATGGATAATAATAACACATAAGTAACTAGCTTACGCCCGCGTCTTCGCCCGCGAGGTATGTCGATAAAAACTATCCTATGTCCTTCCCCGGGATGCAATCTATCTCTCTGCCAAATTTTATCGAAATCCGTTCAGTGGTTTAGGCGTGAAAAGGTAACATAGAGACAGACAGAGTTACCTACTTTCGAATTTATAATATTACTATGGATAACTATCAATCAATCTCCCCAACCTTGTCCCAACTATATTGGGTTCGGCTACATGGACCGACTGCCTATCTTACCTCCACAACACACTTACAGGATAATACCCCCTTGGTTGACAGACTTTCGGGCTTCTGACTACCTGTAACAACTGTCAAAGATCTATGAATGGCGGCCAGAACCAACGGCTTAACTTGTTGAAGTGCTTTCGGGGGCACAGAGGGATAAGTTCTGTTAAAACTGTAAAAATGCTAAATTAAGTAATTAAATCGAACTACATCATCATAAGTTTTGTCGAGTCTTTTTTTTCAGTAGTCTTTCTTTCAGTATGTTGGTCTGTTGGAGTCGAGGCAATGGATATTATAAAATATCAGCGGTCTGAATGGTCAGGTGCACGATTTAGCTTATCAGGTTAATCTTTAATAGTATGGAGATTCGTTTTATTTTTGCGAAAATATAACTACCGGGTGGTTGTATGACCAGATGTGTGAACGTAAACGAAGCAAAAGGAGTATGTAATTATGATCGTAGTAGGTGGCGTTATTTAGTTTCTGCCTATCCCCATGGGAGGAAGCCGTGAGTTTTTTTTAATGTAAGTACTAGCAGCGCCCCGCGGTTTCACCCGCATAAGTGTCGATCCCGTGGAAATATCGGGATAAAAACTATCCTATGTCGAAATTTCATGTAAATCGGTTCAGCGGTTTAAGTGTGAAGAGGTAACAGACAGACAGACACACTTTCGCATTTATAATATTAGTATGGATTTATAAAACTCTTGCATCCCTTTATTATTCATGTATTCTCGTCCAATCGGCATGTCCCAACTTGGAGCACACTGTACCATTAAATATCTAACCTGAAATGAATGTATAGCCATAGATCTTTTGTTACTTTAATGGACTTATGACTAATATGAACAAACCCAAGTAATCTCAAAGCAAGCAGTTTTACTCCATTCAAAGTTAAACTCAGGTGTGACACAGACTATCTCATTACTTCATTTCATATCCAACACATCACCAATTACCCAACAGGCAATTTTGTTCACACATGTTTTAGTATTCAAAAGACGTCGATATACTCGCCTTGACATGTTTTGTACACTGTGTACATGGTATAGATATTGAATAACCAAATAGGTTATCATTTGCTTAGCCAATGCTGTGCACATGTTGTTTTGTGATTCAATTGTTTTCTTGGTCGGTTTTCCTTGGTGTGAAACCCAAATTGTATTGTTTTGAAAGCCTATTAAGGTCGTTTTGAATCATTTATGGTTACTTGACCTACTACACCCTTTGAATCACACATTTGGCTTTTCAAAGTACTTAACACTTAAGTACCTACCTATGTACCTCTTTCCTTGTGTTCACTAATGGTTTCGGAAGCAGGGATCTCCAATTATTGCAAATTAGCTGTCACCCGCGTGAAACAGGGATTAAAAATATCCCACGTGTCAGGTTAGAAACAAGGTATCTGTGTGCCAAATTTCATCGAAATCCGTTCAGCCGATTTCGCGGGATTGATTAAAAACATTCAAACTTTCACATTTATAATATTAGTAGAATATCTAAGCCCATAATCTGTAAGTAGAATAAATTAGAGAAGTTACAAATTATAATGTAAATATGTATGGTAATCTAGAACTTCAAGACATGTCAATCTGAAAGTCAATCTGGCAGGGGTTATCAATACGTGGGTGGCGCCATGAACAGGTCACGAGTAATTAAGTATCAAGGTACTTAGGTAATTATTGCAAAATGAACTACTGTAAAATTGATAAATCATTCGTTTAGTTGCATTTTTTAGGGTTCCGTACCCAAAGGGTGCCAACGCGACCCTCTTACTAAGCGTCCGCTGTCCGTCCGTCCGTCTGTCTGTCTGTCATCGGGCTGTATCTCATGAACCGTAATAGGTAGACAGTTGAAATATCCACAGTAGTTCTATTGCCGCTATATCAACAAATAATAAAAATAAAAGAAAGTCTCCACACAAGAAACTTGTTTTTTTTTTGCCTTATTTTGCCTTGTGTTGCGGAACCCTTACAGTTAGGCTACGGTTTTTTTTTAATTTATCCGCTCCAGTTATTATTTTTAACTCGATAATATTATCAATCGTGAAAGTATTCTGATAGTGGCATTGTAAACAACCAATTTAATGACTCTTTCACAGTAATTTAAATACCGGAGTAAGAGATAGTATGCAAATTATGTTTTTATGTGTAAATAGTCATTTACATAAGCTTATTTATGGGAAAGTCGTGTTAAAATAGGGGGACAGGCTACTACTGTTTTTGCATAGTAAATGCCCAATAGTTATCGCCTGCAATGGTCTGGAAACAAGTAATTAATTTAACATAAATACTGTTACTACTAGCCTGTATCATCGCACTGCTGGTCTCTTCCCATGACTTCCAGCTCTTTCGATCCAGGGCTATACTGGACCACTGGTCGTTGGTTTTCTCCAGCTCGGCCCGCCATCTTTTACGGGGCCTGCAGCGACGCCTACTGACTGTGTCAGGGCTCCGCGTAGTGGTTATTTTGCCCACAGCTCATTTAACACAAATACAATTTTATAACCCAACACGCATTTTTAAAACCCCCCGAGAGGTCGGTAAAAATGGATTATGCTTTAGCTGTCTGTATGTCTATCCCTGCATACCTATCTCCAGAAATACTGAACCTATTTTGATGAGTCATCAAAATGTCACGTGACTCGATTGATGGTCCATGAAATTCCGTACATAACATAACATCACGCCATTCGTCGTAAGAGCGAAAGCAGAAATTTAATGTAAACTCTCTCTAATGACGTTCTATTTGCGTTCAATTATAAAATTAGATGCGGTTTATATGTATGCAAGAGCCTCCAGTTAGTGCTCATTAAAGACCTCTACAAAGACTTGGTGAATCATAGCTTCGTACTCGAAGTGGGTCAATTAATCAATCAGTGCTTATAGTTAACTGTAGTTAGTGTCCAGGCGCCCAATAACAGACTCTTAATAGCTTGTAGATAACACTGGGTCATTCTCATTAGTCATTGGTGAATAGAAGTGCTTAGAAATCACGCTTGTCTCCAATCGTGCAGGCTTTTCTGTTTCATCAATATCGGTTCAGTAGTTTCGCTGAGGAAGCAATTGTTACAAACACTCTTCAAAAAACGGAACTCGTTTAAGATCACTTCGTTGTTCGTATGTCTGTTCGCCTGTCAAGACCCTTTTTCATAGGAACGCGTGGAGTTATGAAATTAATATCAAATACTCAGGGCCGGAAACCCTTGAAGCAGTGATAAAATCAAAACTTCTAAGTTGGCAAGAAGCAATGTCATGTAGCACACGTAAAGGAAAAATTCTGAAAACCGTAAACTAGTTACATTATAATAAAAATAATCCCGTGATAAACTAGTACATACCGGTCTACAAATTTGTGCGGAACCCTCGGTGCGCGAGTCCGACTCGTACTTGACTTTTTTTTACCTATACTGTACCACTGCTGGACAAAGGCCTCCCCAAGACCTTCCAGGAACTCTTTTTCCGCGCCGCACTGAACCAGCCCTCGTGGTACGCGTCCAGGTCATCTTGCCACCGCTTTCTGGGGCTTCCATATTTAACTTTATTATTAGTGTAGAAGGCGGGGCCCGTGGCTAAATAATAACAGCTGCACAGGTCGATCTCCCGCGGTGGTCTGTGGATGGGTGACCATCTTTACATACCGAGACCCCTCCGTGCCTAGGAAGGCACATTAAGCCGTTGGTCCCGCCAGTCATTCGTGGATCTTTGACAGTCGTTACGGGTAGTCAGAAGCCCGAAAGGCTTGACAACCAGTCTTACCAAGGTGTATCGTATTACTCAGTAACTGGGTTGTGGAGGTCAGATAGGCAATCGCTCCATCTAAAATATTGGTATTTGGCTGCATCCGGTTAGACTGGAAGCCGACCCCAACATAGTTGGGAAAAAGGCTAGGCAGATGATATTAGTGTAGAAGGCCAGCGTTTTGTCACGTCTAGCTAGCTAGTTCAGAAATGACTGCATTGTCGTGATCTACTTGACCCTGACTGCCTGATGTAGGTACTTGACGCGTCCGATTGGGATCGATAAAGCTACATACGGTATGTGCCAGCATGAACTAAAAAACCGGCCAAGTGCGAGTCGGACTCGCACACGAAGGGTTCCGTACCACAAGGCATAAAACGCCGAAAAAAACGTTTCTTTTATACCCCTTAAATTTTAATTTAATTTAATTTTTATTATTTGTTGTTATAGCGGCAACAGAAATACATCATTTGTGAAAATTTCAACTGTCTATCACGGTTCATGAGGTACAGCTTGGTGATAGACAGACGGACAGTAGAGACTTAGTAATAGGGTCCCGTTTTTACCCTTTGGGTACGGAACCCTAAAAAGAATGCATGTCCGATAAAAAAATGAAACACGAATCTACATATTGAACAAAAATAACTTTAGATATACAATCACCCTTCCCTTAAGTCCGTTCAAATTCCTATTAAATTCTGTCTGCCATCAAAGATTTGCCTTCGAAAGTTCGAACCTAAAAGTTCCATACATAAAATTCAATTGTCTGGCGGGGTCGCCTTAACTCCGTATAGGAAAGGAACAAACTTGTATCTAAGAAATACGCGAGTGTTGCAATAGCCTTGGATATTATTTTTAGAATTTCGTATTTATGTGATTTCGTTCTCTTGTCCCTTTTCAAGGCATATGCTAAGTCTTGAGACTTGATGGAAAAGAATCCAAAGAGGATTGTGATAGAGTATTTGGGAACGTTAATTATGTTATTCTGGATAGGCAGGCCCTTCTGCGATTGTCATTCTATTTGTCTTTCGTCGAAAATGTTATTTTTACAATTCTGGTAATATACCTATATTTTCTCAGAAGGTTACACTGAAATTGCCTGATCTCGTCCATGCGTCCTTCCAACTGTATGTGGTTTTCGAGTCTACTTCTTCTCAGGCACTTTCTCTTGTCTTAGGTAATGACTTCAAAGGTCAATTTTGCTCACATGTGCTCTCCAGACTGCTTTGTCTTGCTTGTACTATATTCTGTCAAGGTCGTTTGGTCGTCGTCTTCAGTGTTCTAGATGTGGTCTATTTCCCAGTATTTGACACTGAGCTACTAACATTTGGCCTTCGTTAACAAACTACGACGATGACCTACAGAAGGTCACGCAGGCTTAGGAAGCATAGCACAAAAATAGGAGGCCTAATACTCGAGAGATTCTTATCCAAAGGGTAGTAATGTAACACTGCATAGAAATTGACAATTTCTTCGCAGTCTTATCTAGCATACACAAACTGCCTTATCAATAGCAGTACCTTTATCAAAATTCCCAGTAAACATCTTTCTAGCAACGTAATGTACTTTGAAAGCATGTTCCTTTGAGGAGACGTGAGGCAATGCGCTCAACTTAACGTAAACATAGTCGCTAGTGATATGGTACGGGTCAGCCATGTTTACACTGTCTTCCTTTGAAGTACTTGCTGCAGTTACTTCAAAAAGATTAGTAAAGTGATTTGTGGGTATATTATCTTTGAGAGAAATGAGCTGTTTTTATTCAACTGAGTTTTTATGAACTCTGAAAGAGGCTCTTTTTTCCGTATGTTATTTAGGGTGGGGCTTTCCATGTGCGCGATTTCATCAAAAACTAGGTATTTTACACGTTTTACTTGTTCTCTTGGCGCAGCGATCTGCTTTCTCTTCAACAGAATCAACAACGGCTGTTACATCTTGTTGTCGTCTTCAATGTCTGGTCTTAGCTTAGGTAACTTTTCTAGGGTTTTTGGTCGTGTCTTTACTTCCGGCAGTCCGGCTTTTAAAAATAAAACTAATCAAGCTAATAAAACCAAGTTGTATTGATTCATCATCAAATAGTCTCCTTCATTATAGATTCTGTGTGTGTCGTTTTTTCCTAGTGATAGGTGGTGGTATCCTATCACAGGTAAAATACGTAATTTCAAACGACATTTCTAACTACTTCCAACTGCGTCAACAGTAACTCCATCGTAAATTATGTTGGTTTAGGTACTTCCCTCATAATTCCATTTCAAATCATTCCTCATCCATTAAAATAAACTTGTTGCACCGAAAAAGTAAAATATCGAATTATCCATATTCCATACACATCCCCTTTAGGCTTATTGAATGGGGTTACCCCATAGAACTATAAAATTCATGGTTTACCCCATATGCTGGTCCCACAATTAACCTACATACTTACCTAAATTAAAACCTCTGGTTTGATGACTTTCTTCGAAAGTAATTCATTAAGCTTCCACGTCGGTGAACTGGCCATGTTACTAATTATATTATACGTATTACTTAAGTTGAAATTAACTGGGGCATTCATTCGATGTATGGGGGAGATTGGATTAATTTTATAAAGTAGGTCAGTTTATGAGCTATTTTACTTTTGAAAAGAGAAATAGGATTTATTCAAAAGATGACTAACATACACCAGGGCCTCAATTTTGCTATTACAATAGTGTCAGAATGGTCTATCATTGATTTCATAATTGTTGATTTTGACAAGTTTGGTAATCTACCAATATAATGGCGTCATTATGACTTTCCAATGGTCTTGGAAAACCCCTGACACTCCATTGAAAGAAATGGCATAGACTGGTAATCTCGTAAAAATAACTGACCTAAGGGGTAATCTGCTAAAATTTTGACAGTTCCTTTGATCAGTGACATAACATTAGAACTTCATTGTGCAGTCATTGCTTTTAATTGGTTACGAGTATCGTATTATGTTCTGTGCCATTGACCGACCAATGATCGACCATTATGAATTTAGCAGATTACGAACATTTAGCGAAATGACAATGGGATCGTGTTGGAATGACGAATTTATAAAAATAGCAGACTTGGGCCCCTGGTTGAGAACCGCACAGACCAGGGAGGCATGACACAAAAGGAGGCTTATACTCTCAGCAGTGGCTGGAACGAGGCTGGCAACGAGATGGTGATCATGACTGACATAAGTTGTGTTGAATAACCGGCTGATTCCATAAATGTTGGGCAACTCTGTGTCTTTACAACTTCTCGCCCATATAATTAAATCAATTTTTCCCTAAGTCTACAAGTCAAGCTCAATAAAATATATTTTTTCCGTATTAAAATCAGAATTCATGCATTTAAGGGTTAAGTCGATAATACTGGTACATTATTTCATATGTAAACGACTGTTAGGTAACGTTTTAAAATGTTATATTATTCCAAAGTTTCCTTACAGTAATTAGCTTTCTCATCAGTCCGTAGTCATACTTGTCAGTCCCTAGGCTCTCTAAATTGTACTTTAGTTAGCTTCCTCGTCAGTCCCTAGGCATACTCAACAGTCCCTAGACGCCTAAATTTTTTAAATCTTACATTTCTCGTAAAATACTAAGTTAAGTGACTGGCCCTTTTAAAGACGGTACAATGATTTAATTATCTACCAAAATTACCACTTGAAAATATAATTAGGATACAAGTTAAGTTCATAAATCACCCTATTTTTATGGAATGACCCAACTAAGAATTCAAAATCTTCTCAATAAAATGTAAATCGTAAGTAAAAAAATCAAATGCGTCCCAAAGGACCAATCATTAGGTCTCTATGAAAAAACGCTGTTTAATTAATTCGGAAGAAAAAAAAGTATGGGTAAACTTAATTATCCTTTTGCCTCGATTACTTCAGCCTTGATAAGAAATTTGATAGGTAAACGAAATACGAAACAAACCTTTCAGCTTCAAGGTTTTTAAAAGGGAAGTTGTAAGAAGTGTCAGAAATTTCACCGCTTAATGTAAACTTTAAGAAATAATTGCTATGAACTTGAAAGTGGTCTTGGGAACACACTTTGACCTTATCAGGTCGACTACAGTTCCGGTGTGACTCAGTGCCCTCAAAAATATGAATACTTAATCGGAGTCATTGTGTGCTGTTTCTGGTTTTTTGAGGGTCTTTTAAACGTAAACAGAACTATTTTTAGCACCGTTTTTTGTAAGCATTTTTTTGACTAGCTATAAATAATTTGGCGATTCAAATAAGTGACGTATTCAATTTATTCATTTTAAAGACGTCAGCGGGCCAATTCCCTTAATTAATATCGTTAAAATCTAGTCGCAATCTCATCTCAGCGACAATCAATGTCAAATCTTAAAATTACGAGAATGGCCCCTCTGAATTTTGTCAAATTATGAGTAAACTAGCTGCGCCCCGCGGTTTCACCCGCATAAGTTTCGATCCTGTGGGAATATCGGGATAAAAAATATCCTATGTCCTTCCCCGGGATGCAATCTATCTCTTTGCCAAATTTTATCGAAATCCGTTCAGTGGTTTAGGCGTGAAAAGGTAACATACAGATAGTTACTTTCGAATTTATAATATTAGTATGGATTCAACTCTACCTACTACAGTTTTGATACACGGTTTTTATACTTTAATAGTCTGCTATAAATTACCGACAAGCTTAGTGCGAACTAGGGTAAAGGCTACACTATGACTAGAGAAGTTCTCAGATTCATCGATTCTCAGTCACGTTTCCTCCTCGTGAACGACCACAATATATAAAAATAAACGTCCGACCAATAGAAGCTTCTTCATAATGGCTGCATAGCAATTTTTAATTGCATCCAAAGATAATTAGTATACTTTATTTGCTCAGTTAAACACGGCACACCGTAGGTCGTTGTGCATCGACCTTGGACAAAGAATGTGGTCGCAGAAGTACGGCTATTTTAAACTCTATGACGTAAGATATAAGGTCTAATAAGGTTTGATGTGTTTTTTCCACCTAGTCGGTTCTGGCGCACCTTATTATGTAGGTGGTTATCTGCGACGTTCTAAGTTAATAAAATAACACTAAGGATAAGGATCCATTGTGGTCTGTGTTCGACTGGATGCGGCAGCTTTGTTTCGTTTTTTCTTTCGTTTCCCTTCTAGTATCTGGACAGCCTTGTGATTTTATCTATGACAAGTTAGGTACTTGAACATCGTAAATGCCAAGTGCTTCTAACTGCAATGTGGTTGACATTCAGACTTGTGTGTAGCAAACAGACTTATGTAATTACTTGCTAGGTACTTCTGATAATTATAATCATTATTGTTATAAGTGGACACTCGAGGGCTATAAACATTTAATTTATGCAGAAACCTACACGCTACACAAAACATCAATAAAAAGTTCGCTCAAAGAAATCCTCTCGCCACCAGTTACGTAGACCTTCCCCCCTCGATGCTGTGTCTCTAGGTAGTGATAAGATGAGGATTAGGAATGACCTCCGAAGGACCAAGTTACAGTGGTCGGGTTAGTTTTAAATGGCAATGACCGCACACTCCACGTCTCAATGGTCAAAACGACTGAATATTATTGTTACTTAACTAGGCTCTCGTTGATCTAAATGCAATGGCATATCAGTGAGAAATCTATATACTATTATAATAAGCGGAAGAGTTTGTTTTTTGTTTGAACGCACAAATCTCTGGAACTACCAGTCGTATTTGAAAAAATATTTTCGAGGTTGATAGACCAATTCTTGAGGAAGGTTATGGGCTATTTAACATCACGCTACACGACTTCTGGGAGCTGTGCTAAAAGCAAAAAAAGTCTGAAAATACGCTAATAAGCGACAATGAAGCATTAGCGCAAGCGGGCGATGCAAATGCGATGTGACGGGTCGGGGAACAAGAAATTTCATGCGGATGGAGTCGCAGACAGAAGCTAATATATTTACTTGAATTTAATGTTATTTACTTTCACCGGAGATTGGGCCGTAAATCTGGTTTAGAGAACTACTCAACTTTTGTTTTAAGTCATTAATTATTCTGTAGACCGCGTATCGGCAAGCGTGGTGTGGGAAGCTCGCCAGCTAGATGGACCGCCGACCCCAAAAAGGTGGCTCGGCTTTGACAGACTGGATGCGGAAGGCGGAGGATAGGGCGTTGTGGCGCAGCCTGGGTGGGCTGGTCCAGCAGTGGACTGCGATAGGCTGTGGTGATAGTGTAACTTATTTTATTAGCTCCCGAAGTTAAATAGCAAGTGACAAAGTAGCATAAGTAAGCGATGAATGTTGTATTCGATTACAAAACTAAGCGATTCAGCAAAATACTAGACATAACAAACAACGTTTACGAACGAACAATAATAAACTTAATCCACGATTTATTAACCAAATTGCCGGTTTAGCTGAACGTTCGCAAATGCATTAGTGACAATACCACGCAACAATGCAGGATTGCAGACTTTCATCTAACCGTTGCGGTTACAAAACAAAACTATGATTCATTCGATAATACGACGAACAATCGTATAGTGCAACCTGGCTTAACTCACGCAGAGATTCGGTACGAGTTGTAGGAACGAGAATAACTAATGATGACATAACATCACTCCATTGTGTACTGTAGTACACCTACATTTGGCCGGTTATGTTTAAGTCAGGGGCCCGTGGCTAAATAATAACAGCCGCACAGGTCGATCGATCAGGTTAAGCTACGCTTGTCGCGGTTGGTCTGTGGATGGGCGACCATCTTTACATACCGAGACCCCTCCGTGCCTCGGAAAGCCGTTGTTCCCGGCTGTCATTCGTGGATCTTTGACAGTCGTTACGGGTAGTCAGAGGCCCTATAAAGTCTGACAACCAGTCTTAACAAGGGGTATATTATCCAGTAACTGGGTTGTGGAGGTCAGATAGGCAGTCGCTCCATGTAAAATAGTGGTATTCAACTGCATCCGGTTAGACTGGAAGCCGACCCCAACATAGTTGGGAAAAGGCTAGGCAAATGATGATATGAGCTTATTGCCATCAACCTGCCATAAATCCAGACTCCGGGCTGCTTTTGAAAAATTCCGTAGTGAAAATCTTTGCTCAACCTGAGAATTGAACCCAAGACATCATGCTCAACAGTAGTGCTTACGTCCACTAGACAAATAAGGCAGTCAGAGAATAACTCAAGCCGTCGTCGTAGTGAAATCCTTGAGGCAACGCCGGTCGCGGGTCTGACTGATCAGGGTGCGCCGGCCATACTTAAAAACCATCAATCCTTATGACTCATTGTCGTAACCACAGGTCGTAACTGATTTAAACGTTGACGTAGATCTTTTATTGATAAACGTGACTCTTACATACACACATACATGTACATAAATTCACGCCTTGTTCCCATGGGGGTAGGCAGAAACTACAAAACGCCACCTGCTACGATCCTTACGTACTACTTTTGCTTCGATTACGTTCATACATCTAGTCAGACACGCACGCCCCGGTTGCGAGTACTACGCACCTCACCTTTCTGGAGAACATCACCAAAAAGGTTACTTACTATAAATCGTTCTAGGACGTCCCCTTCCCGCGTTTCCACTCTTCACATGTCTCTTCTTGGCATAAAAAGGCAAAGGCCTGGCATGAAAAAAGACATGTAAGTAAAAAAAAAACTTAAGAAGCTCCGTCAGCGATTCAATAAAGTCCCAGACATCCGTCTGGAATGCTTCTTACGTCGCGGAATTTGCAATAGTGTCATGCAAATTGAGTATTAAAACCTTCCAGTCCATGCCAATAAGGTAGGAAGGGAAAAGCTATGTAGTGAATAACATGGGATCTGATTCTACATTATTCCATTACAAGCCACTTAGGAAGTCTTAGTAATATGGTCCCGTTTTTACCCTTTGGGTACGGAACCCTAATAAAAATCCATAAAATTCGCATGGCTGCTCCATCATGCGTTGTCATCGCAATCTCTGCAACAAGCTAATCGCATGATGTGTGCAGTCGTTTGCTTTCCAATTAATTACCGCAGTGTGTGACCAGTGAAATTACAGTTTAATATTGATAAACGACTGGTATTGCGAAACTGTGATAACTGATAAGCTTACGTGCCCGACACGGTATTTTTGTGCAGCTAATTTGTTTTACACTTCATTCAAGTTTTGGTTGTATACAGGATTATTGGTAAAACATTAACAACCTCTTAAGAGGTTATTGTACTCATCATTATGAACAATTTTTGCTATGGGACCAAACTTGAAATCGTGAAGAAAAAACCCCTTGTTCCCTACATTTATGTTCGTATAACTCGTCAAAATGTAGGGGACAGCTGTTTTTTTTTTTTTTTCGCGAAGATTTCCTACCATATACACATTAAGCACTTTTCCATAAGAGATTGGTGGTTGGTGGTAGAAATCCAACTTGGAAAAATGTATTATAATGATTATAATTCTCTAAATATGTACCTGTTATTGTCGCGATCATATTTTGATCAAGATATAACCTGAAACTGACCTGCAAATTGCAAAAAACGTAAGAAAATTTGAATCTCTACCACTATCCATTCACCTTAATATATTTATATCCAATTCAGGATTGTTCCTACTGACCGACTTTTGTAGCGGTCAATAGTTTGTTTACTAGACATGACACATATTTTAGCCATAACAATAAATCACTGACAAACAGGTTTTACAGAATACAAATTCTTCTCAAAAACACAAAATCACGGCCTTGTCTACTGTTAGTCATTTATGAAGTTATGACGCATAAAGTTATCATAAAACTTAATAACGGCTTCTAATTTGTGGCATAACTCTTTAATAGCCCATCGTCCGGTCTATAAAATATATTTACTCATAACAGAACCTAAGATCACGCCTATATTTCTCGAGGGATTTGGCAGAGCTGTACGTAAAGTGCACCCACTTTTTCCCAGTTATGATAGAGGGCGAGCCTATTGTCGTCACCTTGGCACAAATTCAGACTCCTGTGAAATTCCAGATGGAAGAACCCTATAACACTTTGCCCGACCCGGGAATCAAAGCCAGGACATCGAGCTCAGCAGGCTATAAAATATTACACCTGTATTTCTCGCTCCCCTTGAGTAGATCAGAATGATGTATTTAATGTGCCCCTCCAGTATTCTTGGGGGACTTGTTATCGCAGCGTTTGAGGGTCTTTCATTGTTAGGCTTACTTAAAGTATAATGTTTTACCAAATTACCAAGAAATTGTTGATTCTGTTCAAAATTATTTGACAGGGATAAATTATTTTAAAGTCATATTTGGACATTTTAGTCGATCTTGGAAAACAATTTACACATTCATGGGAAATTTTAAAATTGTAGAGACTATGGCGTAACACATAAATTGGCAATCGATCGCAATGCCTTTCATTTTAACATCCAGTGCTTCGTAGGTTTGAAAATTTCTTCCGCTCAATAAAATAAATAACGCAATGAACGTGGCTGAACTGCCAAAATGCAATCTTTTGCCTATTTTTATGTGTTATATAATTACCCTGCTGACTAAATGAGAAAACATTTACCTTTACTACGAAAATAGATAAAAGCCACGTTTCGTACAAAGTCTAGTTATTAACAAGAAATGGAATTACAAACATTTTAACAGATGTTTCATGCTCGCTTTAGCAATGTTTTAAAATAATAATTGAAGCTTTTACTTACAATCTCCCTAACAAGAACCAACCGGCCTTTCGCTTCGTTGCGAAACAACAAGTTTAATACTTGCCGTTATATCGACTGAATAGATAACAATGAGTCATTGTCACAGTTTCCTCATATACAACATCAGGCCGGTTCTGACCGATGACCAGCTGATACAAAAAAGGGTGCCTAATCAACGCTATTCATAGTACGTTTATTTGCAAGGGGTTGAAAATCGATAGCACGTGCAGTAAAGGGTTGAGGAGCCCTAGGACTGCGTATTGATCGTGTAATCTATTCTGTGAAAGGAATGGAACAAAGAAAATTATACAAAATTATGTTTTAAGGGAAAGCAGGGTAGCCCGTATAATAAAATTTTTTCTCACCTTGCATGCGTTGTTGCGTGGCCCGTGGCTAAATAATAACAGCCGCGCAGGTCGATCGATCAGGTTAAGCTACGCTTGCCGCGGTTGGTCTGTGGATGGGCGACCATCTTTACATACCAAGACCCCTCCGTGCCTCGGAAAGTTGGTCCCGTGTGTCATTCGTGGATCTTTGACAGTCGTTAGTGGTAGTCAGAAGCCCGAAACTCTGACAACCAATCCTACCAAGGGGTATTACCCAGTAACTGGGTTGTGGAGGTCAGATAGGCAGTCGCTCCATGTAAAATACTGGTATTCAACTGCATCCGATTAGACTGGAAGCCGACCCCAACATAGTTGGGAAAAGACTAGGCAGATGATGATGAGGGTTATATAAACCCCCCCTTAAACTGTTTACTGCCACTGACGTGTCTCGGCGGGCGATGCCATGGCGCCAACTACGCGTGATTGGACGTCGTAAAATCTATCAAATTGTAATCAATATTCGTATACTGTCATCATGATATTGCTTGCCTGTCTAACGTGCTTTTATTTCAACAAAGATTTTTCCTGAAATATTAACTGACCCTAATGCAAAATGCAAATTTTCATTAAGAAATGTCAGTACGAAGATCCAAACAAATTTTGAGCAAGCTTTGCATTTGAATTGATTGCCTGGCGCCTGGATGGCAATTTATTATGCGTACGCGGTGGTCAAACGGTCAATAGCGATGGTAAGAGATACAAATGCTTTCGAGCGTCAGCCTCAGCGTCTGACCCTTAATAAAGTCTCATACGTACAAAAGGACCAAAGATAATAATTTATTTGCGGGCCATTCTAGGTTGCCTAAAACGGTCAGGCCCCTGTCTGAACCAGACGCAGCTGAATAGCGGGATTCTGTTCGGAACGATTGCCGTCTGACCTTCGTCATCCAATCAATTATGCACTTCCCTATACTTGGATCGGCTTTCAGAATTTCAATCTCAACTGCCTGAGCCCATTAATGGAAGTTTAGTGAAAACCGCGACCGATCGTTCTTTTAAAGTAGAAAAGACGCAGCTGAATACCGGTATTCTGTCCGAAACGATTGCCACCTGAATCAATTATGTCCTTCCCTAAACTTAGAACGGCCTTCAGATTTTCAATCTCAACTGCCCATCAAAAGTATTTTTAAGACCAAGACCAATCATTCTTCCAAAAAAAAGCCTAGATAATGATGAAAGAACCAGACCAACCGGTGTCGTGCATCGTGATTACTGTTAGACAGGATCTCCCAAAAACAAAGAGCAAACTATAACTAAACCAGAACGCACTTCGTGTATTCGCGATTAACTTCCAAAGAATTCGTGGTTACTCACACAAAGAAAGCTAACAATATTTCACACTAAGCCAGCACAGCACAGGTCAACACTCGATGACTCACCCTCTCTTAAGGTAAGCTGATGAGAGCACGCGTGATGTAAACTAACGCATTCCAGTGTTAAGTGGACGACGTAAACATTGTGCTTTAATGGTTGATGGTCTATAATAGGGGTTGTAAGCCTTTTTCTGCAAGCTAGGAGAGAAATATCGGGACTATTGTGTGGAGCGAGACCACAAGCTAGAGAGCTTACTTACACATAAAAACTTATCCAAAGAGATTGCAATAATGATTTTGAATGATGATGAGGTATTTTTGGGTTAGTTAAGTAGTCGCTCTATGTAAAATACTTGTATTCAGCTGCATCCGGTTAGACTGGAAGCTGACGCCAACATAGTTAGACAAGATTAGGCAGATGATGATGAATGAGGTATTTTTGGAAACTAGAACCTATACATATCGAATAGTTTATCCCAAAAACGATGCAACTCGAACGCCTGCGAAACGTGTTGAAGTAACCGAGACAGCACGGTGGCTGTCCCCAGCGAAGTATCTAAGGTCTACGGCGAAAACCATCTCGGTTTGTTGTGTGGTTGGAACCTGATCACAAGGCAACTTTGCAGCTTTCATTCATGCATTCATTGATACCTTCGTTCAGTGTGAATAGCAATGCCTTCTATTTCGAGAAAAGCGTGTACGACGTACTAATTTCTCGCGTTCAGCACCTTCCATACGTTTACCACCTCTGGCTTATACAAAGGTTGCCCGATACATGCACGCGGTACGGATGTAGTAGTGAATGCGGAAAAGAATATAAATCTCAGTAAACCACATACTTGACAGCCGATAAGCAGTAAGCACCTAGATGCATCGCATTGTATGGTGTTATGACTTTTGTGAATGTTATTTTAATGTATGTGAGCATTAAGTGAATTTAGCTTAGCGCTAATGAATGACGTACATGCAAAATCGTACGTGTTTATGGACAGTTGTAGTGTCTTTCTGCTTAACATTGGCTAAGAGAGAATTCCGATAAACTTCCAAGTAACATGACATATATGAATAAATAAACCAAGTTCTTAGAAACTCCCATAATAAAACTCAAGGTTTTCCATTGAAACAATAACCTAAAACTAACTTAACACACCATAGGATTTCTATAGGTCATTCCAGGAATTCAAGCCTGCGATGCCGTCACTACGGAAACGGTGCGCTGCGCATTCGTCGATCAAGTTTGGAACATAAATAGCTAGCTGGATTTAGTCACGAAGTATGTTGAAAATGAAGTGGTCAATGTTGTCCCATATGGTATCCTATACAATTGAAAAGAGGGCGTACAAACGCCTGTGATTTGGCAATGCGGTGATTGAAGGATCAATTTTATCCCAAACATTTTAGACATTGGAGTAGTCAGGTCCTAACTGCAAACTACATTGAGGCATAATGACCCGAAAAACCTATTTCATTTTAGCGTATCGATGGCTCACTGACGCAGTCATAAGAAGAAGAACCTACTGGGGCAAAGGAAGAATGTCTGTTGTTCGTTATACAACATAAGAGAATCCTTGGACTGTAATGCCGTCTCCGTTCAGGGGCAGGAATCTTCCTCGCCGGTTGTCCCCACATATTCACTCCAATGGCGTACTATATATAGTCTTACTACTCTATGAACAAAACAAAAATAGCTGTACGGTTTACTAGTACTTTACCTTTCGCCTTGTTTATCAAACGGTGCAAGAGTATAATAACTGTAATCAACTCATGCGTTTGAACGGCGGCGTATAGTTAGAGCCAGAGATTGAATAATGAAGTTATAGGTCGTTCATGACTCATTATGGTTTGTATGTTTTCGACGTGCTTCCGAGTGTACGCTACTAGTAGTATGATTGTTAATCGGTCAATGGGTGTGTCAAATTTTATAGTTGATGGATAACTGTTTAGTTACTGACGCTTTTCTAAATCTAATTGTGTGAAACAGAAATTGGTATACCTCAATCAACTGCTTTGAAAGTAATCTTAGCTTTTCTGGGTACAGGTCTTTGATAATCTGCATAGTTTCCCAAATCAGCCTCAGTAGCACTTTGTCAAGTCCAAACGTTTTTTTTGAGTAGGTACTCGGCTTGGTTTCTTCTTAGAGTTGTATTTTCTTTATCCTCTCATATTTGGCGATTATCTATGTTTAATCTACGCTGTGGTCTACCACAGTTTTCAAAATCAAAACTCTTTTCACAATCATTATTTTCGAAAGTTCGAAACTTGTCTTCAGTATCAGATTTAGAATCATCTCAAACAAAAACGTATTCACTGTCGCAGACATGCAATTATCTCGATCAAGCATAATATCGTAAATAACTTTCAGTCTGTCTGTCCGTTCGTCCGTATCGCTCTCGCCTCGCTTATTAATCAAATAACCGACCGATTTCAGTAGCTGTACACTTGATAGGTATGAGTAGTTTAGAGATGAAAGATTTCGAATAATGAGTCTTCTGTTTGCTTCTTTAATCGGTTGTATATGGCTGCTTGTACTTACCTATTTGTCGGATTATAGACATGGAATTGGAGAGGCTCGTGGATAAATAATAACAGCCACATCAGTCGATCTTCAAGGCTAACGCGCTAGTCGAGGTCGGTCCTTGGATAAGTAACCATAAATTACATGACAAGATCCCTCCGTGCCTAGGAAAGCATGTTAAGCGTTGGTCCCGGCTGTCATTTGTAGACCTTTGACAGTCGTTACGAATACTCAGAACTCTGAAAGTCTGACAACCAGTATTACCAAAGGCTATCGTGTTACCCAGTTTGTAAAATACTGATATTCAGCTGCACCCAGCCAGACTGGAAGTCGACCCTAACATAGTGGTAAAAAGGCTAGGTAGATAATAAGACATTGAATGAATCTACAAATTGTCGATCAACTCCAGACTCTCTGTTCTTTTCTGGACATGGGCCTCTCCTTAGCTGTTCGCAACAACAGCCGGTTCTAAGAGTGAGTGCTTTTTCTTGATTTTCCTTGGGTTTTACAGACAATATCTTTTGTTTGTTATTCACATGCTTAACAAAAGTTATTAATGCACGTCGTAAATGTAATTATAAGTTATGTTGAGTAATTTAACAATGAATTTCACATTTACAGTGAATCAAGTAGGGACTTCACCCGACAATTATCGCCGTCAATAGGCTGATGTGGTTTCCTAATACCTAGAATAGTTATGCCTACTGCAGTTACTAGATTATACAAATGTGAATTACCATTGTTGCAAGTTCATTGTAATGTATCATATTCGTCGACCGTAGGTTCAATTAAGGTAAGGGACAAAATACCCAAAATGAGTTGAGTATACAGTTTTGTTCAGAATTTTGCGCTCTTTCGAATGGTGTATATGAAAAAATTCTAGCTTAAAAAAAATGTCCCTTACCCTACTGATTTTTGGATTCGAATTTCGAATCAGCCCCATAATAACAATGTATCTGAAAAACTATGCGATATAGCAACTTGAAATGGTGTAATTACCGCCGCCAATCCACTTCAAATAAGGTAAGGGTCTTCCCAATCAACGAATTATTCTTCACACATTTTTTCAACAAGACCTTTACACTATTTTTTCATTATAGATTGGATCCAACGTAGAGATCAATTTAATGTAAGGGACATTACTAACAAAATACGTTGGTGTAAGGGACGTATATTTTCTTAAATAGCTAACTTATTTAAATAAATGTTACACAGGTAGATAGAGCACTAAAATACAAGATTATGTGTGAAATCAGATCCGAAAAAGGTTAATAACAAAAAAAGTTATAGGCGATTTAGTCCGAAAAAAAACTTTGTCGGCCTCTCCTGAAAAATCGTATTATGTCCCTTACCTCAATTGAACCTACGGTCGACGATATTAGTCATAATTCAATGGACATTCCCTTCGTCCTTATATGGTCCTTACGAAGGCATGATAGTTTATACGGTTATATGCACGCATACGATGGAGATATCAGTATTTTCTTATTTATAATCTTTTGTTTAAATAAGAAGAAAAAATGTCAACAAGTTGTATTTCTCAATATTTGCAGAGGTATAACTTTGATACGGAATAAAATCTTTACTTTATCATGTCGTGTTTGTCTTCAGAAACTTCTTACAAGGTATTTTGTTCATCATTCACGTTTGTTCATTAATGAAGTAATACAAAATTTGGTCCTTTTAGACTCCAAAGTACTAACACTGACTACAAAGTATCTTAGTTCAATGCGGTTAAAACAAAGGACTATTACAATCTCTCTGAATGTAATTTGCGAATTTATAGAGGTGTTTCTTTTCGTGACGTTGATAAAGATTTTAATTTTAGAGTGATGAATGGCTTAAATATCGCTATCTTTAATAGAACCATCTCCGCTTCACCGTCCATCGGCTCTATATTAAGGTCATAATCGATTTCAGATGTTATCGATAAAGGGTGCCGGGGCATGTTCAGCCTATCATATTTATCAGCGATGGTGTTCCGTTATCCTCATATATTAAAATTAGTATATAAACCGAATTTCGGATAAATTTTATGAGTAATAGGATAACTGTCAAGAGTTTTAGATAAACCAGTAAAACTCCTACTAAGTATGTTATTCACACATAATTAATGATGTATTATAAAGTTAATTGAATCAAAATTGGACCAATCTGGACAAGTCTGGTCCTTTATTTCACCTCATCCTTTATATTTTAAACGCCGAATTGGACTGGCCAGTGTATGTAAACAATCTTTACCTTCACTTGATCAATTTGAACTGCTTCATCATCTATCATCCTAGCTTTTTCCCGACTATGTTGGGGTACGCTTCCAGTCTAACCGGATGCTACTGAATACCAGTACTTTACGTGGAGCGTCTGCCTATCTGACCTCCGCTTTTGAACTGCTTGACCAGCAGAATTGGAACTGCATCACTTTTCTAATAAGTTATAACTTCGGTCCTCTTCTTAAATTTGTTGGTGTAATTTTAACCTAGTATCAGTCATGTTATTGACACTACCAAAAGCCTTCTACCCAAAATGGAACTGATCATTTCACAATCACTTTTGTGTTTGTAGACCAGCCTTGCGCAGAAAATAACAGCACGCATCGCTTAGAATCAAGTTTTACATACAATGATGTATTTACAAACTGTTTTTGTATGTATGTTATTGTAAACAGCTTGATAATGTATTGTTTCGTCTTTATCATTCGCATCCTGTGACGGTCGGGCTTAGATAAACGTGCTTTTGGGATATGGCATGAGTCAGGCATTTGTTTCGATTCTGAAGTTATTTCATTGTTCTCTCTAACTTTTTAGCGGTTGTGGGTTATCTGTCTTTCCTTTAAACTGGCAAATGTTCTTCGCTTCATTCAGTTATGAATAGAGTGTCAGCTTTCTTGTCAGGGATTACACAGCTAGGGATCAGAGCTTAGCTATATTGACCAAAAAAATAACTTAAAAAGTGTCTTAAAAAGTCAACAACATTACATTTCAGCGTACTGAAGTTATTGGTAATGGTCATCAATTAAATAACTTTCGACAAACGTTTATTGTCGAAAGTGCAAACACTGAGTGCACTAGGGTTTTGTAGTTATAGCTCAGCAAGGTAGATCGAAGTCTCTCCCAAGTAGCACTTCAAGGTTCCAATTATACGCAGATATGTTATCCAGAACTTCAGAAGCGGTCCACAGCGGATGCTGATTGAACGAATGAGTGATAATGAATGGAATTACTAGCGTACATTAATACTGATCACGTTGGCGCCACTTAAAGACACGTGCAGAATACCTACTTAGGAGTTGAAGTGCAGAAATGAGGGTTAGCAGATCCTTTGCAGCTTAGTATCTCCTTTATTGAACTGATTACTTTGAGAAAGTTGTATTGTGTTACTTTGTCCGATGAACTTTGCTACGCTCAACTGCCTTTTTTTTTGGGAAATGGGTCTGCTCTTGGCCTCCTCGCTTCATGGAAAGCGATGGAAGGAGCGTGCCCCTTTTAAACATTCCTTGGTGTAGCAAGAATAAAACTTTCACGAAATATCTTTCTTTCTGTAACCGCAAAACAAATATTTATTTGAAATCTGAACCGCAAAAGCATTTTGATAAAATATTTGCGGTTAGCGCTGAAATTTAGCATGAGGTCCTGGGTTTGAATCCCAGGTCGGGCAAAGTGTTATTGGGTCTTTCCATCAGGGATTTCTTAGTCGCATCCCGGAGGGAATTGTGCCCGGTTAATGGCAATAAGATCGTCCCCTATTACATGAGACTGGCGAAAAATGTACTACAGGTACATCTCTCGCCCAGCCCTTCTGAGAAAGCAGGCGTGATTTTGGTATATGGTAAGAACGGCAGCACATCAAGCTACTACAATCTGTCAAATTTCTTTAATAGATTTTAAACTTTGTCGCTCAAGCATAAGGTTCAAAGTTGATTGGGAAAATTTGACAGTTTCGTGTAGGTTGATGTGCTGGCGTATGTACCATATTCATTTTTGATCGGAAAAATAAATATTCCGATCATTTCATATAATTACCCAATCTAGAATCTTCATAATGAATCGTGCTTGCAATTGCAACTCAATGAGGCAATCCGGTGATTTTCAGGTAGTTGCGTCAATTTGCATTATCAATTTCAGCAAGTATAAAAACATTATAAAGTAAATAGCTAATTGCAAAGCGGAAAGAGGTGCAAATTATTTATTTATTTAAACTTTTCGCACAAAAAGGTACAAAGGCGGACAAAAGCGGCGGCTAGGCGGCTTCAAATTGCTTGCATAATAACAATGAATACCAATAAATATTACCTGTTTATAATTATTTATATCGTAAAATACTTTTACCTCAATAAATAACAGATAAATGTGTAATAAACACAATTATTTTCAGGTCTGACACACTGAAATTTAAATTAATACAATTAGTATTTCCGTTCTGAACAAAAGGTGATTCGGTCGTTGTGTAACCTGAAACTGTCTGGGACAGGGAAGCCATATATTAAAATTAAAATTGAAAGTATACATACTCGGGCTGAAGTGTAAATCTAAAACTAAGGTCAGACAAAATCTGTAACATTGCTTTCAAATGTAATTAACATGAAAATCGGACGATAATTATCGTGTATAGCTAAAAGAATGTCTATGAGTACCACAATTGCTACAAAAAGATCACAAGATAACAATTTGTTTTCGTAGAAAATGGCATCACACCTTATACAAAAAAATTCATATCCTCATCTTTGGCTTTGGTTTTATCCGGAGTTCTCGTGAAGTAAATTAATACCCATCGTAATTGTTTCAAAACGAAGAGCATCCTTCACCATATTATAAACGTTATCATCACTAATTTCAAATACATTGGACTGCGGACTTATCTTATCGCATCGATAATTTCAAGTTCATATCATATCATTGTTCATGATATTATTAAACTTGCATGAGCATTATTGATCAGTTTTCAACTCATGTAAATCGCATGCAAAATGAGCTCTATGGTACGTACCGGTCTGAGGCAGGAACCAACCATGGTAATATTTATAAAAGACTAGCTTTTGCTTGCAACTTACCTGGCTGCGTGGAGTTCTGAAATTAACCTACTGGAACGTACAGTCACCAAAAGTGATAAAAGTAACTAGGGTCCTCGGATATAGTTAAAGTTTATTAAGAAACCGATGGATGTTTTCGAATTGAATTAATAGAAAACAAACAGTTCATTTATGAAATTAAATTTCATCATTTCATCCTAATGTTCTAACCCTGGTCATGGTGTGTGTATCCGTGTGCCAAGTTTCATTCAAATCCGTTCAGCCGTTCATGTGACAAGCGACACTCGAGTTTTTGCCTAAACTTAAAAACTAGTAAATTGAACGTAGATTGGTTTCAGTCATTTCGTGCCCTCTTATTGTTTACGATAGGTTCAAAACCCACGCGAACGTTTTCTACGCCAATAACTCACTGAACTGGTACCTTTATCGATCCATAGATCTAATGCATAGACAATTTGCACAGGCAAGGTTTATTGGGTTGGATAAAATGCGGCTATAATAAATACTGAGTAGGTACTGCTTTTAAACAACATTTTAGGTTAGGCTGGTAATGGTAGTCTAAAAGCAGTGCCTACCACTGTTTTCAGACCACCATGTCGGGTTAGGCACCTTTGGTTTCCTACTATAATCGGTGCATACCAGCAATGTGTTGCGTCACACAACCACACATCTGACAGTTGAATTGAAATATATTAATTACTGGCTTCTGCTAGCGGCTTCATTCGCGCGGATGTCGGAAATCACCCCACAAGAACATGCCACCAGGACAAAAAAGAAGCCTATGTCCTTCCCAAGGATGCCATCTATCTCCTTGCCAAATTTGATCAAAATCCGTTCAATGGTTTAGGCGTAAAAAGGTAACATACAGACAGAGTTACTTTCTAATCACATCACATCATATTATAAAGGCGAAAGTTTGTGAGTGTGTTTGTATGATTGTTACTTCTTCACGCACAAACGGCTGAACGGATTTGGATGAAATTTGGCACACAGATACATAGTTTATAACCAGGATTAACACATAGGATACCATTTTTATCCCGATATTCGCACGGGATCGACACTTATGCGGGTGAAACCATGGATTAAAAGACCAAAATGGCCTCAAAGGAAATTAATTCGAATGTAAACTAAAACCTATTTTCCTTCATTTGTACCAGTTTAGCAATCTAGGAAATTCGTGTTTCGTAGCAAACTAAACACATCCTGACGTATTTTAAACAAAAAGGATTGCACCCATTGCAGCAATTAAAATAAAAAAAACGAAACAATGCAATGGCGAGCCAAATTTTACGTAAAGTTTTCGCAATGCACGTGAGCAAGCGAAATTTAGTACATACTCGCCAATTTCGTATTCGCGAAATTGCTTCGTACGAATTCGTGAACTAACCGATTCTTAATTGCATTTTTGATCTACATTGCTGAAGTTCGTCTTTTCATTGTTTTAAATACTTTCGGGTGCACTGCATTTGCCATAACTAATTTTAAACTGAATGCTTTTATAAACGACTGCCTTTGCCCGTCTTTTCATTGTTTTAAATACTTTAGGGTGCACTGCATTTGCCATAACTAATTTTAAACTGAATGCTTTTATAAACGACTGCCTTTGCCCGTCTTTTCATTGTTTTAAATACTTTAGGGTGCACTGCATTTGCCATAACTAATTTTAAACTGAATGCTTTTATAAACGACTGCCTTTGCCTTGTTGGTTTAGTAAGAGAACACTAAAGATTAAATTAAAAACTGAACTGCTGAACTGTCACGTAGTTTGGCAGGTTTATGAAATGTGTACAAGTGTTTGGTCCAAATTTTTTTTTATTGGTTTCATGCGGTACTGCTGTGCATGATGCGGTCCTGGGTTCAATTCACAGGTCGGGCAAAGTGTTATTGGGTTTTTCAATCTGGAATTTCTCAGCAGCAGCCCGAAGTCTGGATTTGTGCCCGGTTGATGGCAATAGGCTCGCCCCCTATTACATGGGACTTAAACATAACTGGTGAAATATGGGTGTACTATAAGGTACAGCTCTGCCCAGACCTTCAGGGAAACAAGCCGTAAACTTATGTTGCTTTTATAAATTCAGCCACGATTCCAACAAAGCAGCTTATAAATGATTTATATTGTTCTGTCAATTACTTTGCAACTTATTGAAAGACAATAGCCCAGATCTTATTATGGATAAGGTGTGAAAACCAGTTCTGAATTCGTGACTGATCTAACCCGAATATCTATAAAATGAACGTACCTACTTAAGTACTGAATGTTGCATAGAATAATACAAATTGCTCGCTTATAACCCAGTCCTTAGTAAGACATTGCTAATCCATATTGCATTGCGAATATCTTTAAGCAGACATTTTGACGGAATATTCACGGTTGGTCTGTGGATGGGTGCCTCGGAATGCACGTTAAGCCATTGGTCCCGGCTGTCATTCGTGGATCTTTGACAGTCTTTACGGGTAGTCAGAAGCCCGAAAGTCTGACAACCAGTCTTACAAAGGGGTATTGTATTACCCACTAACTGGGTTGTGGAGGTCAGATAGGTAGTCGCTCAATGTAAAATTTTGGTATTCAGCTGCATCCAGTTAGACTGGAAGCCGACCCCAACATAGTTTGAACAAGGCTAGGCAGTTGATGATCCACTTTACGATCTACTCCATTGATTTCCTCTCGCTAGAGTTCGAACTTCCTCCTATCCTATGTCATTTCCCGGGACTCAAACTAACAAAATTATATAGGCAAACCTATTATTCATCAGCATTGAACTCTCAATCAACCGATACCAGCTCTGCGAGAATACCAAACAAATTGCCGTTTAATACAAAAAGCTAGCACTAACCATCCGTTGTTTTAGCACCTTGTCCCGTGCGAACTTTCCGGGCGAGTCCATTCACCATGTTCACAGTTATTTCCCATGCTCCCGTTCACATCACCATCATTCGTTAATTACAGCGACCTGACCTTTGATGCGGTGTGACAGATCTTGATGAAATCCAGGAAATTATTTGCATAAGCAATAGCGAAGCTGCTCAGGAATAGCGAAGAGCTTTTCTTGTGTTTTTAAGTTATGCCTCAGGTTTAAACTGAAATGTTTTCAACCGAGATTTGATTCTTGTCGTACAAGTGTTCTGATTTCTAAAACCTAGGTATGGTAACACTATCCCTTTGTGTTATTTTTCTTTCTTTAAACTACTTATAGAATACGTGTTTTTGCATTAGGGTCATATAGGTCATGGTCTGGCATACAAATTAAACAAGTTAAATGTAAAAATTTAACACGACACATTAATTTGTTAGAACTATTATTCTAACATGTCTAATAGTAACACTTGTGAAATCTTCACAATAATAGAAAGGTACATAAAGTAATATAATGAAAACTCATTTCTCTGTTACTTTTTTATCAATAAATTCTTTCACATTATAAAAACAACCAATAAGCAATTTAAGTAGTTTGCGAAAGTTGTTTACCCTTTTGTAAACTTCCAGTCCCTATGTAGGAATGTATTCATGTCCCTATTCCCGTCTCAGGCAGAGTACAGTTTCACTGGGCATTACTATAAAGAGGTAATGGTCACGAAGGCCGGCTGTTCCTCCTTCTATGATTGCCCACTTATGACTTTATGAGTGTCCGGTGTCAGTCCCTTCATACTGTCTATGTAATGTACTGTTGTATTTATAGTTTACTTGCACTTTCTGGCTTAATGTTGTAGAATGCTGAATGTTGTTGTTGTTGTTGTTCCTTTCGATGTAGGTTCAGAATCTAAATCTATTATGACTTTTGATAAATTCTGTCCTAAATCGAAAAACTACTGTCACCTGCTATCGGGATTTTGACTATGACGTGCATTATACCCTGGAGATGAACTCTTGAAAATAGAAAGAACAAGTTTTTACAAAATCCAATTTTTAGAAGACAAAAAAGTCTGAGTAATTGTAAGAAGGCACGTCCACATTGTTCAAACGCGCGCGTTGTAATGACCTGCATGATAGCAATCAAGTATCAACTTGTGAAGTGACACTGACAGTTCGCGCGTCTATGAGTACCACGATAACCCATTACCCTCAATTGATACATTACAACTTTCGCTGGGTCATGATCATGAACAACTCATTAATGGAAGGTGTTCTTTTACTGTCGTCATAAGTGAATGATGAATAAACGGACTGCCCATTGATATTTTATTAAATAGGAAAGTGTCGAAGAGCTGTTTTGATGAAATATCAATGTATGGGAAATTACGATAACTCCATAGTCATTCATTTAATAAGTGACAAGTCTTCTTTTTAACAATAATTTGGTCCCTTGCCTCCTTGCCATTTCTAATTGGTCCTTTGATCCGCTTTCCTACAAGACAGATATGAATGGAGCACCTATTCCTAGAAGCTATAAAGCTCCCGAGTATATTGAACTATTCCAGTCATGTCAGACATCTGCAATACCTTAAGGTGCTCCCTCGCCGGGAGCATTCGCGTGTAATGCAACGTTATAGATTCGACTTTGAGCATTACATTACAATACTACCTCCCTGACTGACGAGCATTCACGTGTAATGTAATATTATAGATTCGACTTTGCATTAGCTTTTAGTTGATTCCATAATGTCAGACGAAGCGGTCATTGTGCTAAGTGTAGCAATATTAATTCGACATTGTTATTTACGTAAAAAAACACTGAAGAAACGATATTGGTGTCATGAGTTATTTCAAAACCGGCGAAATACAGGTGGTTTGGATATTTTAGAAAGAATCAACCGACCCATAAGATCAAGATGTTACACATTGTATCATTACAAGGTGCGCATTGTAATGCTCGGTTCTCCTCCTTCACTGATGTAATGCTCAAATCTGTAACGTTACATTACACGCGAATTCTCCCGGTGAGGGAGCACCTTTACATGCTCTCTGCAATGTGGGAGCATCCTCAATAAACCAAAAACAGTGAAGCAGTCGACGTGACATCCTTCATAGAAATCAAAAACCGACGATATGCTATCAGCGTTCATAAAAATACAATAGGCGTCCATCTTTAATCCAGCGCATTATAAGTGTCGTTTATTTACTTGTTCTTGAAATACTTAGAATTCATTGATAGTGATTGTTTCATAATTATTTATCGTTTTCTATGGGTTATGGGCATGTAATGCAGAGGAATTAGTAAAATATCGTGACGAAAGTTTTGGGTATGAATGTGTATGGGCTTTAAGAGTAGGGGAAGACCAAAAGAACGATGGATGGAATGTGGTTGGTTCGTAAGATAAAGCTCCAGTGCACTAGACAACTTGGCTACGGCCCCCAAGTCATGAAATGATTTTATTTACCTGTACCGTAATACACTTATTTAACTGACTGCAATGTCTGTCTTTTGTCAATTAGTCTATAAACAGTATAATATGTAGCTTTTCCAATTATAAACCTCTCAGTATTCAACTTGTTTCTTGTATCGATAAACAATATTGCACTGTAACACCTGGGCCCACGTTCACCAAACCTTCTCACTCTAAGCCTTTTGGGAAACATCAAGTTTGCCTGCAATTTCCGTAGGTTTCTACTACATGTCTCTAAGTCTTTATTTTATTCACTAGCTTTTGCCTGCGACTTTGCGTGAAACTTCTAGTTCACCCCGTCGCCACCACGCTATTACTTCGATTTCGCTTAGCGGTCTTTTTTACTTATTTACTCTTTGCACGGCTCCTAGCGTGATGTTCAGTAGTCTATACCCTTCCTCAAGGGTATCAAATGCAAATCCGACTGGTAGTTCCAAAGATTTGCGCGTTTAAACAAACAAACCAAAAAACTCTTCTGTACCGGGCTGTATCTCATGAACCGTGATCGCTAGACATTGATTTATTAGTATAGATTACTTGGAATATTGGCGAGGTTCGATGGGAAAATTGTCTATTTTACTAAACAGTTTCCCCATCGGAGCACACCGGTAATCGATAAATACCATTACCAAAATAGCATGCCAAACTACCATCGATAAATAAAATCGGCAAAACGGCCTTTTTGGCTTACACAAGGCTTTGACTATCCACGCATTGTCTGCAAAGGGCATTACGTCTGCAATCTACATATTATTATGACAGTACACACTACGCATGAACTTCGAACCCTTTGTAGGGTTTCTGAGAGGGGAGACAGTGCTTTATGTAAGGCTTATGAGTCACGGCTTCTGATAGTAACAGCTGGTCTAGGTAGATATGTTTTGTGTGTATGTAGATGTGTATCGTTTTCGTGTTACGTAAATAGGTGGGGTATGGAAGCACGTATTGGCGACACTACCCTAACGTTTATGAGGTTCAAGTTTTCTCTTCCAAAAGCAGTTTTCTTTTTGATTTACTTTGAATTGGAAAGGGTTTTGGGGGTTACTGTCCCAACCTTCATTACAACCTATGTCTGCATTAAGTCATTTACTTAATGCAGACACCTGAGCTGACAGCCCCGCTACCAGTTTAGCTGAGTGGCTAATCTTTTAACTATGACCAACTTTCCTGTGATGCGTTTAGTAAACCCCATGACATCATCATTCCCGTGATATTGTCCCAATTTTTTGGGGTCCATACTTCTCTATTAGTCGAAACTTCTGTAATCACCCCCTTTATAGCCATATCATCTTTCACACAGTCCATCCAGGTCTTCTCCTACTCTTATAGCCCTCCACATTTATACTCAAAACTGAAAGTTTTGTTATGTTTGCAATTTCTAAATATTAAAATAAATCTTTCATGCTGGAATTATGCATGTTGATAGTTAGGACATGGACCTCTTAACCTTGCTCATACTTATCATTTTCCGTTGTCTTTCTACTTCAAGACATAAGACTTTCGCACGTTCACACTATGACTCATATCAATTAGGATTTACAGCGTCTAGACAGGCTCCGAAATCTGAGGAACGGAACTAGAGGGAAATGGAACGGAAGGAACCCTTTCCGTAAGGTTACGTAAATGATACAGGAAATTAATGTTGTAGACGTCTGAGTGCTAGTGTCAATCTGGAGTATTTTGGTCCTTCGGCACCTAGTTTTGATTGATTTGGACCTTAATAAAAAATTGGGTGAAAGGAAATAAAATAAATAGTAGGAACTAACATATATCTTACTGTCTACTATCCATACTCCATACTTAATATTATAAATTCGAAAGTAACTCTGTCTGTCTGTATGTTACCTTTTCACGCCTAAACCACTGAATGGATTTCGATAAAATTTGGCAGAGAGATAGATTGCATCCCGGGGAAGGACATAGGATAGTTTTTATCCCGATACTCCCACGGGATCGATACTTATGCGGGTGAAACCGCGGGGCGCTGCTAGTAATTATCTAATACGATGTCCTCGTAGAAGTGTTATTGGATCAATATCGTAGAACGACCAAAATTCAGTTTAGTTTTTTTATTATTTCCGAAAAAATTGTTAGCAATTTCAACACATTAAAACTATCATAATCTACTGCAAACTACTTACTTTATTTTGTTTCTTCTTAAAAAAGCTGGTCCTTTCTCGTTACAAAGGAGATGAACCTCATCATATTTTAACAAGTATACGCCAGACTAACTGACAGCAAAATCAAAGATACAGTCGATCAATTAATCGCCACGCTTCGAGGGTCAACGATCTCCTAATCGCATCACCGCGGGTCCTTGACCCCCACTAATGTCTGCGCAGTACTACCTGTAAGTCCGAGTTTGGTCTGAGACTAACGTGGAATACTAAGGTTTTGTACAGGTGCGCAATAGGAATTGACAATGGGGAAATAGTTTGCCAAAAGTAATTAAAATTAGAAAGTTCACATCGGAGTAAGGCCGCATAGAGAAACCGCGCGTTTGGTCTATTTTAGTTACTTCCAAAGTATTATGTCATATGGTATTTTACTATGGGGTCGGCCTGCTGACATTAAATCCATTTTTATTTTGCAAAAGAGAGCTGTCAGAGCCATTTACAATCTACGAGTAGGTACCTACGTCGCCGCGAATCTCTTAAGCCGCGTACGCACGTACGAACAAAACATGGTGAACACGAACATAATGGATCGCCACGAACATTTTTGACGAACATAGGTTATGTTCGTTAGTGGTACGCACGTGCGAACAAAGTGTTCGATGTTCGTGTTCACCATGTTTTTGTTCGTACGTGCGTACGCGCCTTTAGGGAACTATTTAAAAGGGTTAATATTATGACGGTACCTTGCCAATTCATTTATGAAAATATTATGTATGTAAGAAAAAATTAACGTCTTTTTAATTAAATAAGTGATAGACTTTTAATACTAGAAGTACATGCATCTTTTATGGGGTACTGTACTGTGTTAAATGTTACAACAACATACCTTGTGACATATTGCAATTCAATGAGAGAAAATTTAAAACTCATATTAAAAGTACACTTTGTAAACAAGGATATTACAAATTAGAGGATTATATTCAAGATAAGAATGCTTGGAAACATGCTGGTCCTGCTCCATAGGACAGTCTTGAGTATAGACAAAATCAAACTGGTTGCTAATATTTAAATTATATAATGAATGTATACAAAACCTTCTAAAATATTTTACAAGAGTAGTGGTATTTCTTGCCCATTCTTCTCCATACGAAAACTACCTTTTGGAAGGGGCGAATAAAATCAGTTCTATTTTATTGTAATGTTTGACGTTCAAAAGTGCCTTTTAGGTGCCTATTTGAAATAAATTATTTGACTTTGACTTTGGGAGAAGGATACGAGATGTAAGGAATTTTAAAGACTCCCCTGTTTGTAGTTATTTGTGGTCATTATTATTTATTGAACCTTTGAGTCTTACTCACATAAAATAAAATGGTTATAGCTTTGGTATTCCCTAATACTAGCCTCGTCTATTGTTTGCCCCATTAGGGTCTACTAAATGACATCATTACTTAATTAACTTCCTAAAACACAAAACAATGTTACTTTACAAAGAATTTCGGCCAATCTTCTATGTGTACCGGGACATAATTTCGCAAAGAAAAAGTTGTCTGCATCGTCTCTTTTCGCCAAATATAACTTGGCTGCATCACTGCAATGCGGAAAAAATACCGCTTTATGTGTGCTATAATCTTTTATAAGAAACGACCTGTTTACAGCCAAGTGCTAGCATTGATATATCGATAAATTAAACACTTAAGTTCAATAATATATCGAGACACGTCACTCGAACACAGGTATGTCATGTACCTATGGCACTATCTTGTTTTATAGAATTAATTTTATTGGCTTACGTCATTCATCACTGACTGATATACATATATGTAATTAATTTTGTTTCAAGAAATAAGGACAGCATACTAAGTATGCTGAGATGGTTTGGTCATGTTGAAATAATGAATGAAAATACAAGGCAGATGTGAGTTGAAACGCTAAGGCCGAGGGGCCCGTGGCTAAATAATAACAGCCGCACAGGTCGATCGATCAGGTTAAGCTATGCTTGCCGCGGTTGGTCTGTGGATGGATGGGTGACCATCTTTACATACCGTGACCCCTCCGTGCCTCGGAAAGCACGTTAAGCCGTTGGTCCCAACCGTTACGTAAACGTTGGTGGTTGGACATAACATCACGCCTGTACTCTCGAAGGGTTAGACAGATGTGTACCTATAGAAGTACACGGAATACACCTACATTTGGCCAGTTATGTTTAAGTCCCATGTAATAAGGGGACGAGCCTACTGCCATAAACCGGGCAAAAATCCAAACTCTAGGCTTACTGAGAAATTCCTGACGGAAAAACCTAATAAAACTGCCCGGCCTGGGAATCGAACCCAGAACCTCATACACAGCAGGACCGCTTACGACTACTAGAACAACGAGGCAGTACAATCTTAAAGTATATATATAATATTAATCTGTAGATTGATTAATGCTGGCTGTTACAATAAGAGCAGTAGTGGCCAAGTGGCAACGGCCGCGACTTACCAAGTTGTAGGTCGTAGGATCGAATCCAGACAGCCGCTTTACTTTGTGTAAATTATTTCATCACCACCGCTCTCAAAACGGTGAAGGAAAACATCGTGAGGAAACCGGCATGTCAAAAATTCAGACATGTGACATCAGCCAGCCGCACTTTGCCCGAGAGGAGGCCTGTGTCCCAGCAGTGGGAACATTATAGTCTGATTATGATTCCAATTCCTAAGTGCTAAGATTTACATATTTCTACAAAGAACAAAAGCGTAGTCATTCCTGAGGACCAAAGTTTTAACCTATAGCGTGAAGTTTACGCACTAAAGTACATAAACAAGTATATAATGAGGATGTTAAATAAATAAGTTGTTGTCAGCGACTGAATCATACTCGCATGAGTCATTATTATTCCGCGGTTATGTACTATACCTACCTACTATGTTACTAGTATGTACTCGCACCTACGTTCAATGTGATTTATGTCATTGTGTGAGTTCGCACAAGGAGTATGTAAATAAGAAAGATGTGTGCGTACGGAAGGACACGTTCTATATTGTGTTACAGACAAAAAAGCTAGACCTAACCTAAAAACTAACATTTACATAATCTGCATTCGCAATTTATTTTCCCAAAATGTAAACAAATATGATTTAATGGAAAAATAACTTTAAATCCTACACAATAAAGTTCAGTTTACGCTACAGCTTCAAGCATTTTTATAACTTTTTCAATAGTGCTAGTCACTCTGAAATCAACTTAAATACCATTCAAATAAAGTTGATATTTGTTTAACATCAATTTGAAACATAGGTTTGAGTAGTGTTTACGTAGACTCATGCGTTCTTCCCATCGGTAGGCAGAAACTACAGAACACCATCTGCTACGATCCTTACATGTATACTTATTTTGGTTATCAATATCACATAGTCACTTTAGTTTAGAGATATTGACGTTTGAAGTTTGGAAGATATTTTAACGTGCCATAGGTACAGTCAACAAAGGAGTTAAGTATACAGGAGCGTCGGATATTGTTGAAGTTTACTAAGAAACCGATGGATATTCTCGAATAAAATTTAGACTTTTCAGACTCCATCTAAAATTACTAAAAATTCATGATTTTGTGAAGTAACATTTAATAAGTCAATATTAATTTGTGGTATCAAATTACAGTAACCGTTTACAGTTACAAATAAAAGCCCTCTACGTCAACATCACTGCCACAAATGGGGAACTTTCACTTTTTTCCTGTCTTTTATTGTAAAGAAAGGATGTAATTTTGGCTCCTAGTAGTATAATTGACATTTGTGTTTCCTTATTAGGTTCTACCACGACTACTGCGCCATTTGGGATATCCTGGTCATTGCTTAGATTTGAATATTCAATGCAGGGGAGCTTGTAAAGTGTAGAGGAAATTCTAATTAAAATAGATCTTCCTGGATTACCTTGCTAGTGATAAAATTACTCTGTGTTTGGTGTTAACTGAAGAGAAAAACATATAAGGTGGAACATTAACATAATGGTGTGGACAATTAAAACGCATCAGCTGTCCCATACATTCGGGTCGAGTAGGTAATGAAGTTTTGTATGGAACAGCTGACTACGATGGCTGCTCCCACTGTGTCCCAATATGACCACACATTTCTGATACACGCTTTATAGTATACCTATTAAGTCTGCTATGCCTCTAGAGTGAGTTTTGCTAGACAATTTAATATAACCTTGTATGTTAACTGTAGTTTCAGCTAGAATTCCTTTACCCATTGTTCATTTCATAGTTTGTTTCCTGTTTTGACAACTGGTTTTTATAATATTTTTCCTTTTTCAGCTCTTCCTCAGAGCCAAAACTAACAGCATAATACCATTTATTTTCCCACAAGCAGAAATATTAGATTCAGTGTCACGAACCCTGAAACCTTTTAAACTTTTAACTTTACTATTTGTTGTACTCTGGACGCTTTTAACGCATACGTCTTGTTTATTTTTACATCGTTCTCACATTATTTAATTATAAATTCAAAAGTAATGATGTAACTAATATTTTTGTAAAATATAATTTAAAAAGAGTGTCCATGGAGTTTCTTGTCCGTTCTTCTCCATAGGTACCTACGCTTTGGAATGGGCAACTAGCTTCACATTTTTCTGACTGACCTACTTCTTGACAATTCAAAAGTGCCTGTAAAATGGTTTAATTGAAATAAATGCTTTGAGTTTGAGTTTGAGTTTGAATGGCAGCAACTCAATAACAACCTTATTGCAACGAATATAAAGATCACTGTGATTTGGACAGTGATGCAACATCGCAGGTAAAATAACTGTGAATAGGCTGTATAATATTATTGCAAAACACACATAACAACATTGCCATAAAATACTTCCTTATGGTTTGTATTAAAGATCTAGAAGAAAACACTTGGTGTACGTATCAATAAAACTCCTTTCAACACTGTTTCTGGTATTACTTCTCATAAAAGAAATATATAAAATGTTACTTAAGGCGAAAGCGCCAGGGTAGCCCGCGAAATTCATTTTTTTTTAGGTTTTTTGCAATTTGCTGGTCAGTATTAAGTTGTACGTTGATTAAAATATGATTCGCGGTCGTAACAAATATGTATTTACAGAATTATAATCATTAAAGTCATCAACACAACTCTCTAAGACCATGTAATCCCCAAATGTCAAGATTTCATGAAATAGTCATTCTTGGGGATTACATGGTCATAGAGAGTTGTGTTGATGACTTTAATGATTATAATTCTGTAAATACATATTTGTTACGACCGCGAATCATATTTTAATCAACGTACAACTTAATACTGACCTGCAAATTGCAAAAAACGTAAGAAAATTTGAATTTCGCGGGCCACGTTAGAGCCTCCCCCTTAAGTGGACTACAGGACCTAAACGGAAGTTTTATAATGCCTTAAAGTATGATCGACTACAGTAAACAAAATCAGAAAAAATATACGATATTCTTCAGGATAATTATAAATTCTAGTTATGTAGTGTGTTGAAAACAAAACACAATTAATTTGATACGATAGAAAAAATCATGAAGGTACTTACCTCTAAAAACTATCTTTTGTTTACAATAAAAACCATACTAATATACATACAATAATTCTGATTATTTGTAAGATTATTCTACAAGCATTAAACTAAAGCAAACAATAGATTTTTTGTAAATAAGTAGTTAATTGCTTCATATTTTGCAATAAATTACCAGCGTTGTGTCATCGCGCTTCTTTCTTTTCTATGCAATCCGACAGTGACCGCGCTTTAGGTCATGTAGTCCCCTTAAGTAGAAACAAGAAATAATTAAATGTAGGCGAATACGAGTTTTTCTTGTAATAAAATCCAAACTGTAATGCATAAAAGATAGTACAAATTGGTTTTATATATTGATCCATAATTCCATACCAGCTGAGACTTTATACCAGAACTTTTGCGTCTTCGCAAATAACTCAGATTCAAGTCTGATTTACTTTGCTTAGTCAGTAGTCTGTTAGATGGTTCAAAGATTCAAATGGCAATGAAATCAAATTTATGTTTATTTCTGTATAAGTCATTATCTGCCTAGCCTTTTCCCAACTATGTTGGGGTCGGCTTCCAGTATAACCGGATGCAGCTGAATACTAGTATTTTACATGGAGCGACTGCCTATCTGACCTCCATAACCCAGTTACTGGGTAATACGATACCCCTTGGTAAAGACTGGTTGTCAGACTTTCGGGCTTCTGACTACCCGTAACGACTGTCAAAGATCAACGAATGACAGCCGGGACCAACGGCTTAACGTGCTTTCCGAGGCACGGAGGGGTCACGGTATGTAAAGATGGTCACCCATCGACAGACCAAGCGCGGCAAGCGTAGCTTAACCTGATCGATCGACCTGTGCGGCTGTTATTATTTAGCCACGGGCCCCTCCCTCCCTTTTATTTTACTAAATTATTAATAAAATATGTAGTGTTAAACATTGTACGATGGTACGGGACCCTTCGTGTGCGAGTGGGATCGCACTTGGCCGCTTGTTTTATTTATCATATACCTTTGGCATTTTACGATCAGTCCTAAAGATATATGTTTTTCAATTCATTATGGAATTGAATAGAAATGAGTCGACTGAATTGGGAGGCCCCAACATCTGTTTAAACAATCGCTATGGGGCCACGTCACGGAATATTGTTCGAGTGATTAGCATCTTGGGAATTTGCTGTTTGTCTTCTTTCATTATATTAATAAAGAGTTAGTTCATTATTAAAAATAAAAGGTGCGCTATCCCTGAACTAGGGAATGTTATGGTGATGCAGACGTGCAGTATTGTTACTACTACTTACACAAATTAGAGATACATACATAAACTTACGCCTTGTTCCTATGCTGGTAGACAGAATCTACAGAACGCCACCTGCTACGTTCCTTGCATACTCTTTTGCTTCGTTTACGTTCATAGGTACATCTGGTCATACAAGCACGCCGGTTGCAAATACTACGCATCTGACTCTTCTGAAGAACATCACCAATAAGGTCACAGATAGATTTCCATGTGAAAAAGCGCATAAAGCCATTATCAAGCATTGAGAAGAGACGATCGAAACTAAAATGGCTCAATAGAAAAATTACTTTAATGTAATTTAATACATTTTAATACATTTAATAATTTATAACAGTCCTCTAGACCGATTTTAGGCCATTGCGGCCAATCTCAGCAGACTACTCATCGACGCAGGAGATATTATAGTGCACAAGAGTTTGCGCAGACACAGTTGCACTCTCTCTTGTTCTTGTTGACTCGGAAGTCTTCTTTAAATCCAGGCTCATGGTTTGGGCCACATACGATTTACCATATAAAGTACATTCGCGAAGTTATATTTATATAAAATCGACCTTCAAATGGTTATGTTTTCTTACTTCGTCATGGGCAGGGCTTTCGGTTGGTCATGGTATAAAAATTTGCCGTAACTAATTCTTACAACTTGCGTGGGGTGAATCATACTGAGTCTTACGTCTTGACTGACAAGTGTCCATTCACCAACAAGACTGATTTTGAAAAATGCGTTTAGTTTATACCTCAAATCATCATATTTCCATGTCCGCTGTATATCTTCACATAACACACATAATTACCGTATAATGTTCCCACTGCTGGGACACAGGCCTTCTTATCTTTCACAAATTGGGCATAATCTTCAGGGTCTCAGTCTCCATCCTAATTTCATAACACACTATCAATTACAATATGAATCATTTTGATGTTCGAAAAATGTCTGCTCAACAACATGAATAACGCAATGAATGTTGTTGAACTGCCAAAATGAAAGCCATTTCTACTGTGTGTGTGTTACGCAATTATCCCGTTAATCAGACTTCGACTCTTTATGAGACTAATTTGCTTCTCGCGGCATGTGCTATTTTGGCAGATCCACGCATCATCCAGAATCAAGCAGGGAACATGTCCAGTCAGCAGAGCTGTCTGCCCAGGGTTTCCCAATACTGGTCTGCTTACGATTCTCTTTTAATTGAAATTGGGTATCATTTAAGCTATCACCAATTTAATTAGTTTTGTGTTTCTTAAATAATAGGGTTTGTCCTCCAAACAGTAGATCTGTCACCAAAATGTAGTCACCAAACAATGCAAAATCAGTTCCACAATAAATCACCTAAAATCCTGAGATATAAGGTCTAGTACCAAATAAATGTTTTTGTATGTATTATAATAGGTGTGTCCTAATAAGTATTTAAGCAAACTAATTTAAAGAGATCACCAATAAATCATATTATGTTACTAGAAAATTGCATTAAGTTCAAATATCCTTTTTCCATATCCTTCAAGTATCCTTTTTCCATATTTTTTTTCTTTAAAATTTAGTCGTTTGGCACTCGCCGGCCGCTGCCGCGGCACCGCTCGCTTCGCTCGCTCGGCTCGTGCGTAGGAGGTCACAGTTTTAACCTAACCTAACCTAAGCATTTTTTTTTAAATAATTAACCTCGTAACTAATTCGGTTCTCGATAATGTCCGATCTCTTATTTTACACATATATATTAACATTAATTTGATAATTCATACCTGGGAACAATTTTTGTTTATCTGAGAACGAAAATATTTCGTGGCGATAGATCTATTTATTAGGTGATACAACTTGATGACAAATATAAATTTTGGTGATAGAAAATATAGTTCCCATTGAAATTGGCGAGAACCCAATGAGGGTTTTCTGAAATGACGTTCGCTAGGTGGCAGCACTGACACGTCAGGTCAAGGTATCTGTCAAAGAGCCTATATTTTCTTTCGTCAGGACTGAATGATGAACGGATGAATAAATCCAATGATGAACGTCATCATATATTTTATATACATTAGACTCTCTTGTCACAGTGGTGCCAACTGGTGTCGTAAATTTTCACGAAAACCCTCATTCTTTACTGATTCTACAGAAGTAAATTGAATTGCTGTTCACGATGTAGACTGGTGTCTCTAAGCGCCATTTGCCAATGCTCCTTACATAAATATAAATAAATAAATTATAATCAGCATAATGTGTAATTTGTGTCAGCATGGCAGCAGGATTATCATAAGTCGCGCTAGTATTCACAGAAATCAAACTGATATGATTAGATTAAAGTTTGATGGAATCTAAATCAATAGAATATTTCCTGCTCCTTCGTGGCGGCAGTCATTTTTAGGGTTCCGTACCCAAAGGCTAAAAACGGAACCCTATTACTAAGACTTCGCTGTCTATCCGTCCGTCCATCCGTCTGTCTGTCACCAGGCTGTATCTCAAGAACCGCGGTAGCTAGACAGTTGAAATTTTCACAAATTATGTATTTTTGTTGCCGCTATAACAACAAATACTAAAAACAAAATAAAATAAATATTTAAGGGGAGCTCCCATACAACAAACGCGATTTTTTTTGCCCTTTTTTGCTCGATATCAATAATGGCAACAGGTAGGAACTTGAAATATTCACAAAATACTCAGTTCTATTTTTAATTTAATAATAAAATAAATATTTAAGGGGTGCTCCCATACAACAAAAATGATTTTTTTTTCGGCGTTTTTGCCCTGTGGTACGGAACCCTTCGTGTACGAATCCGAGTCGCACTTGGCCAGTTTTTTTTAATGACAATAGGCTAGCCCTAATTACATAACTGGCGAAATGTGGGTGTACCACAGGTACACTTAAGTAAGGTAGGGCCTAACCCTTCAAGAATTATAGGCGTGTGATGTTATGGTGTTATATCTTTATTTCGGTTTATCCAGGCATCTTCTGGGCTCGCTCGTTCCATTATAGACCTCATAGGTCTATAATGGAACGAGCTTCGCTCAACATCGCTTTCCATTAGGCGTGATCGAGGTCAAGAGCAGGTCCATTAAGCGAAAAAAATGTGTTTGCAGTCTGTCACACCTCCAAACTCATTAATACACAAAATGACAAAAATTAATAGACAACTTGACAAACTGTGTCAAATTACACATCCGACCAAAAAAATGGGCCACAGGTCAACTTTCAATTAAACACGCCAGGGTTATCGACTTCAACTAAATTAATTAATCAACCGCAAAATAATTGTTTTGTTAACCGTTTTTTCGGAACGATTGACGTCAAATTAATTTATTACAGTCATTATCATATTAAGTTTGTTCTAATCAATTATCAAATTATGTTTGATAAGGTCTGCTGTAAAAAATTTATAAGTGAAGAGAATTTATTGTTTTTCCTTATCAGTCCAACAAATTGATTTTATAGTAATGTTTATTTTACCGGGAAAATTGTAATTTATTTTTTTATCTGATTATGGAGATTGCATAATAATTTCTGTTTGTTTTCCGTTATGAATTACTAATTAGGATAATGTGATTTTATAAATACATTGTCCTACTATTTTCCCGTTATCTCGTTGCTATGTCCCTGAAATAAATTTATACAAATACTTCAGCAAATTAGTAAACAGTAGCTTCTGCCCGCGACTTCGTTCGCGTGGAAGTTGTAGGATACACACAAATTCCCTTGGCTTCTGGCGTCGCATCGCATCGCCAGCTCGCGCTATTACCTCGTTTTCTCTAAGCGTTCTTTCTGACTTTTTCTTTTTACTCGGCTCCTAAAGGCCGTAGCGTGATGTTAATAGCCTATAAACTTCCTCTAGAAATGGGCTATCAATTATAACACAATTTTTCAAACCCGACTGGTAGTTTCAGAGATTGGCGCGTTCAAACAAACAAAATCTTCAGCTTTATTATAGTATAGAAGTCTTTATACTCCAACGGTCATACCATGATGTCTTCGTTAAAAACATGTAAGGCTGACCTTGCTTCCACATTTCGTCGGAAACAGAGCGTGTACGCATTAACATTATTTATTTGATGCACGCTATTAAAACTTACCGTTACTAATTATACTACACAAAAACTATGATGTAATACGGAAAGAGGTAAATATTGCGTTTGTAGTTGCATTGTTGTGTAGTGTAAGCAATAAATGAATTATTGTATAAAATATTTAGCTGTTGAAGTAGGCTACTACTTGCGACCGTTGACTGTTTCATAAAATGAATAGCCAAAGAATTGTATGAAGGAATTTTTAAACAAAATGATGGACAGTAAGCAGCCCTATTGTAATATTTTCTACCATCTATTGAAAAATCTACTATTGTAATATTTTTTTTTACCGTCTATTGAAAAATCTAATGTTGATACATAACAGTGAATAACAAAGATCCAGACTAAATTAGTACAATGGATGTCCAAATGTAGAATACACATTTATGTCCGTACTTCAAAGGGTTACGTATTTCTAGAAAACAAATATAATTGTAGCAATATTCCTAGTTAGTACTAGATTTTTTCTTTTACTGGAAATTGGAATTTTGGCTATTCATACATAAATTTATCTAACTAAAAGCCCATCACAGTCTACTGCCGGACATGGGCCTCTCCCAAGCCGCGCTACAACACCTGACTGACTCTGCCTGTCGCATCTAGTCAGTCCCAGACTCATTTTTAACCTCGTCGGTCCATCTAGCTGGGTCCTACGCTGCGCTTGCTGATAAGCAGTCTTAACTCCAATACTCCTCTGCGTCTGTTCCAACGGCAGTCGACAAACTTAGCCGACACACTGCAGCTTGCCAACTCTGCAAGCTATGTCAGTGACTACGGCTCGGAGACATAGCAACCAATAAATCATCCGCTTTTGAGACACAGCTGTTGGTATCAGCAACACGAAATAATCCTCATTATGTCCCATTATCTTGCCCTAATCCTCTACTAGCTTATCACGCTTTTACGAAACTATGACTCCATCTTTTGATCTTTATATCACAATAGTTATATCACTGGTGACTAATGTGGTTGTGGATCGCCACGCTGTTAAATAAACATGCAATTGTTTGATTTTCTAGTAGTTATTCTAAAGCCACGACCGATGTTTATTATGTCATTCTTTAATTTCGTTTTATCGATGATTTCTGGATTTCAAGATTCCTTTTTAAGACAGTTTGATCATCAGATTGGAAAAACACGTTAGAAACAAAAACGTTACGACTTTTTCGACAAATACTATCGTTATAGCGAAACTACACGACCTATATCTGCTGCCAAGACCCGTCATCGTCGTCCTTATCACGGAATCCATGATATGAGATTCTTATCAGAATCAATGCTTACGTCACACCAGCCAGTCAGATATCCCACCACGGATATCAGACTTCTTGGTATAAACAAACATGTTTTTTATTATAAAGCTGTTTATACGAGCTCTGCAATAATAAATACTTGCAATGAATCTCCATTACCATAAATACGTATGTCTTGTACTTGAACGGCCACAAAAAGGTTCGCCGAGGCCAATAATTTCTTGCTTTACGCTGCGTAAAGTTATTTATTTGTACTCGGATTTAGTAGTACGTTGCCATAATTATGGTCGGATGTTGCAATGAAAAGACGGCCTTTACAGGAAGATAGTTGAGCCTTTTCTTTAGGGTGCTAGTTGCTATAGCTAACTATGAGAAATCAATCTACCAACTCAGCCTATAGCAGTCCTCTGCTAGACATAGACCTTTTCCAGGCTACGCTACAACACCCTGTCCTCCGCCTTCCGCACCCAGTCCTTATGAGAAATGATAGTGTATTATACAGGAAAAGCCAAGCCAAGTCACGCCCAGTAGTGAAACATTGGGTGATGATTATGGCGGTCATTGGATAGAAAAGAAGGACACATGGTCAATAAACCCAAGTTAATCATACTTTTTGCCTTCAAGCTTTCAAAATCTAAGAGATATTGTGTTTAATCAGTGAGTCAGATCGTTTTGTGTAAAATTAAAATTAATAAATGTGAAGTCATCATCTTATTGATTATCTTGAACAGTAGGTGTTAATTGATTTATCAGAGTTATAATTTTAGAATCAAGATAATTATTATAATTATTTATTACTAATTATTATAAAGTTCATGTATTTTCATTTCACAAAGTTATTAAAGTACGTTTTGTTTTATTAAACAAAATAAGCGTGTAAAGTAAAAGCAACCAAATCCCTCCTTAAACTTTAACCGCCCCTTAGCAAAAATAAACATAAAACCGCACCCTACGTCCCCAAGTTTTGAATAAAGTCAACATCGTACACCCTAGCATTCCCGTGTCATGTTTTTAAATCAGCACAGACCCGTAAACAAACATTAGAACTTGTTTACGCGTGACAACTCTCCCCCCTCCCTTCACCGCTATCCGTACGTATACTACGCGAGCTCGTGAAAATGTGTACAATTTTCTGGCCGACAGTGTAAAGATCGAAACTTGTAATTAATTTCACACTCCGTTAAATTAGAATTATGTGTTTTGGTATGTAATTTAATTATTAATAATATGCGCTTGAAAACGAGAGTGATGTTCAGTAGTTTAAGGTAAAAACAGTTTATTTTTAACACTATAGGTCGATTATGTATGTGTGGTTTTACATACGTACCTACATTCCGGGACAAAATTAAGTAGGCACATAACTTATTATTATGACCAAAAAGATTAATTGTGTTTAATTTCCTTGTTACAGTTGGACACAAACAGCAGCGGCTACATTGATTTGAAAGAGTTAAAAGAAGCCCTCGACAGCGTCGGGTACAAAATTCCACAATGGAAGGTAAATATCTTCACATTATTTCTATACTGCGATTTTGTAGTAAACATTCTCATGCAAAGTTCCTTAGGTTTCTAAGTCGAGTGTCATAGTTATATGATACAACAACAACACAACAAGATATGGTGAAGGAATTTGTATTTATTGTAAAGATCATGTTATAGGTATACAGCGATTTCTATGGTAAGGCTCAAGGATGATGTGCAAAAGTTTTTGAAATAAATAAGGACTATAATTATTGATCTCGTTTGGTACACCATCATGTATATCTATTATCCACGTATGTTTAAGTCGTCCGCGTGGAAATCCATACCTACCATAAAATATAGCATATGACACTCGGCGATAATGTAGCATCCCATTAGTGAAAGAATTTTCGAAATCAGATCGGATAATTCCGAACATTTACCCCTACATCAACGTAAGGTAGGACGCCCTCATCCTAGGTACTCTAGGTAGAGCGACGATCTTCGCACGATGGCTGGTAGCAGCTGGATGAGAGTTGCCGAAAATCGAGTTTAATGGCGTGCGATAGGAGAGGCCTATGTCCAGCACTGGACTACTGTAGGCTGATGATGATGATGACGACGACCCCCTACATACATTTCACTAATTTTACCTCTTATAATATTAGTATAGATAAAGCCTAGCATATTGACTTGTAACATATCTTATTAAATTCGTCTCCAGGTGCGGTGTATGATCGAGGAGTACTACGACAACGGCAACAACAAACGCGGCGTCAACGGCAGTATGAACGGCGACGCGCGGAAGAACGGCATCAGTCTCGTGGAGTTCGAGGAGCTTATCACCAATCTTAAGGCACAGCAGGTAACTAAGCTGATTTGTTCCAAAAGTCATCATCTGCCTAGCCTTTTCCCAAATATGTTGGGGTCGGCTTCCAGTCTAACCGGACGCAGCTGAGTACCAGTATTTTACATGGAGCTACTGCCTATTTGACCTCCACAACCCAGTTACTGGGTAATACGAAACCCCTTGGTAAGACTGATTGTTAGACTTTCGAGCTTCTGACGATCGGTAATGACCGTCAAAGGTCCACGAATGACAGCCGAGACCAACGGCTTAACGTGCTTTCCGAGGCATGGGTCTTGGTATAAATATGGTCACCCATCCACAGACCAACCGCGGCAAGCGTATCTTAACGGTAACAATCTTAATTCTTACACAGTTTTCTTTTGATAATATCTGAGATGCACTTGATCAAAATCCAAGAGACCCACAGTATCAGATATCCCAGTTTCTCAGCTTGGTTATAGTTAACTGTGCCTCAGCAAGCGTTTGAAAGGAAAAATTCAAAAGTTTCCGACTTGAAATGATATTATTTTAGGGTCGCGCGTGTTGAAGGAACAAACAAAACCATTATTTGTTCCGGACCGGCCATCACGCCGAACGAAATTGTTCGAATTTTGGTTGACATTTCAAAAATTAAATGTATTTCGTTGTTGGGCACAAAGTTAATAAAAATAGACCACAATGATTAAAGCCCAAAAAGGACTTATTGTCTCATAAAATCACAGTACACACAATGAGATTTATATTTAATTATTTGTTTAAGCTATCCTCAATTATATCAACAACATTATTACCGACTTCAAAAAAAAGGAGGTTATCAATTCGATACGTATGTATGTAATATTATTGGAATTGCATTATATTCACATATGATGATCTATTAGGGCTTCCAAACAAATATACAAAATTTCATAGACGTATGTATGTATGTATGTATGTTTGTCCACGCATATCTCCGGAACTATTAATCGGATCGTGACCATTTTTTTTTATTGGCTTACATTTTCTTCAACTTAGGGAACAGTGCAAGTTTCATCAAGATCGATTCAGTAATTTTCAAGATATGGACTAATACGTGTAAGTGACGGCCTGGCTTATTGATAAGAGCTACGGGTGTAGTGTCAAAGGGAAAATATCTCAAAACCTTGGTCAAATACTAGTGCAAAAACTAAAAATTACGAAATAAAAAATAATTTAAAAAAATTAAACCGACTTCAAAAAGAAATTAACTCAAAATTATGAAATAACTTTAATTTCGGAAGTCGGTGGCATAAAACTAAAATACAGATCCCAAGACACCGACTGCCGAAATTAAAGTTATTTCATAATTTTGAGTTAATTTCTTTTTGAAGTCGGTTTAATTTTTTTAAATTATTTTTTTTTAACTGTTGTCCTGTTGTACATAAACGTAGGTAACGACCGTAGCTATAAATTACTGCCATCCTGCCTCCAATAAAAACTAAATCAATTTCTTCAACAAACCCAATAAGACTACGATTAAACAAATCAATATTATTATTAGCCTCGTAAAGAAACAAATTGACAAGCCATCAGAACTGTTTATGTGTATAGATTAGCTCGGAGATGGTCAATAAAGTGATAAAGACTAATGATTGGGGTCAAATAGATGACACTGGATTGTAGGGTTCCCAGTTTATACGGCCGAAAGTGTAATGTTTTACGATCTTATTTATGTCTTGGTCTGATGGTAGATGTAGTCTGGTCTATTATAGTGGGGGAATTAAGTGCAAAAGCCTGTTATTGCAATTACAGACGGTTGTAATACAAAAATAATACATAAGTGATAAAGACTAATGATTGGGGTCAAATAGATGACACTGGATGGTAGGGTTCCCAGTTTATACGGCCGAAAGTGTAATGCGTTTTACGAAGTAATGTCTTCGTTTGATGGTAGATGCAGTCTCGACTATTATAGTGGTGGATTTAAGAGCAAAAGCCTGTTTTTTTTTTTTAAACATTGCCCCACACTAGGAATTTCTCCTGTATTGTGGGTGCGTTTCAACTCACATACCCAAACAGCCACACAATGCAAACGGTTGCAATTAAAACGGTTGTAATACAATAAAATATGTGCTTGGTGTAAAAGTTGTCCTGAACTCAAACTCAAAGCATTTATTTCAATTAAACCTTGTACAGGCACTTTTCAACTGTCAAAAACAGACTATCAATAATCCCTCAGGGTAGTTCGTTGATATTTTGGTTCAACAATTTTACTTTTTAAAATTAGTTACATAATGTACCTACTACCTAATCAAATAATTTATTTGAAGTAGGCCATTAAAAGGCACTTTTGAACGTCAAAATTTAGAAGATAGTAGATTGATTCTAGACGCCCCTTCCAAAATATAGTTTCGTGTGGAGGCAATGCATGTTTTGATATTGAAGCTATTATTTTAATTTATTAATTGAGCTCCAAAACATCTCCGAGAAAGGAGATGTTTTGAATGATGCATCAAATGATAAAATCAGGATATTTTAATTGAATAGCTCAATTAATAAATCAAAATAATAGCTTCAATTTCAAAACATGCATTGCCTCAATAATGAATTACAGCATTGGTAAATGAGAACAATAACAATAAATAAATCACTAGAGACTGACTTCAAGAGGTATTTTACAATATTATTACAATAACTTATCTTATAAGCCTAAGCTGTTCCACTTACGTGTGAAGTTTACCCTCCACTCCCCTAGATATCACGCCATTTCCCCACATTTTTTTAGAACCACATAACAATTCCCCTGTTGATCCAGGACCTCATTCATGCTCAGCAGCAGCGTTTGCGACCACTAGACCAACGAGGCTGCTAATTAATTAATTATTATCAACAACTAGCTCCGCCCCGCGGTTTCACACGCATAAGTGTGGATCCCGTGGAAATATCGAGATATGTGTTAATACAGGGTGTCAGCTACATCCATACCAAATTTTATCAAAATTGGTCCAGCCGTTTGTAAATGAAGAAGTAACTTACATAGAAACACACTCACAAACTTTCGCCTATAAAATATTAGTTTGATTAGTAGGATAGGATTTTCATGACGTCCGTTATGAATATGACGGACCAATTCATCAAATCATAACCCTAAGGGCCTGTGCACACCACGTTTTTAAAACGCGCCGTTGACGCGCGTTTGTAGCGATACAGACGCGAGTCAGACGCAGCCTGTAGACCTTCTGTAGGATAAAACCGCGCCGTCGACGCACGTTTCTAAAACGCGCGTCAACGGCGTGTTTAACCTTTTGAACGCCAGAGCATAAACGCACGCGCGTGCCCTCCACGCCACGCCGCAATTTTAAATATTTAAGGTATACAAATAAAAACACACAAAAGTAATGATTTAATTGTTTATTTCGTGATAAAGTGCACCGCATTTTTTGTCACATATTTGTGTCGCTCGTAATAGGATAGGCGACACACGACTGGCGTACAGGGCACGCGCTTGCTTGTCACGTATATGTGACAATGGCGTCCAAAGGGTTAAAAAACGTGGTGTGCACAGGGCCTAAGTAAGAAGAAATGATAGCTACCTACATAATATCTACTTGTAATAATCACACTCGCTTGCACAGCGCAATTGTTGAGCGTCGGGTCATTGGTCTTTTGACGCGGTTTTTTTATGATATTATTTTGTACAGGCTACATTGTATGAGCGTATTGTAATCTAATGTATGAATATGTTATGTTAAGGGGCTTACATGACCTAAAGCGCGGTCACTGTCGGACTGCATAGAAAAGAAGGAGAAGTGCCATGACACAGCGCTGGTAATTTATTGCAAAATATGAAGCAATTATCTATTTACAAAAAATCTATTGTTTGGACTAAACAATTAAAACACTAGTACTTTAGTATGTTGCTTATAGAATAATCTGACAAAAAATCAGAATGATTGTATGTATATTAGCACGGTTTTTATTGTTTTAAGAAAGTTTTTAGAGGTATCTTCAGGATTTTTTTCTATCGTCTCAAATTAGTTGTACCTTTTATGTTTTCAACACACTATCTTCCTAGGATATATCCTGAAGAATATCATATATTTTCCTGATTTTGTTTACTGTAGTCGATCATATAGTTTTAGGCATTATAAAACTTGCGTTTTTTTGCGTTTAGGTCCTGTAGTCCCCTTAAATACTGTTGTATGGTCATAGGGGAAGAGGTTCAATGTTGAAGATGCCAGCTGATCGCATCATATCTGAATCTGATTGAATTATGATGGACAAAACTTTATAACTTTTTACCTGCCTCGTTGGGGTAACGGAGGGGCCCGTGGCTGAATAATAACAGCCGCACAGGTCGATAGATCAGGTTAAGCTACGCTTGCCGCGGTTGGTCTGTGGATGGGTGACCATCTTTACATACCGTGACCCCTCCGTGCCTCGGAAAGCACGTTAAGCCGTTGGTCCCGGCTGTCATTCGTGGATCTTTGACAGTCGTTACGGGTAATTACCTAGAAGCCCGAAAAGTCTGACAACCAGTCTTATCAAGGGGTATCGTATTACCCAGTAATTGGGTTATGGAGGTCAGATAGGAAGTCGCTCCATGTAAAATACTGGTATTCAGCTCCAGTCAAACCGGACGGTTTGACTGGAAGCCGAAACCAACATGGTTGGGAAAAGGCTAGGCATATAATGACCTGCCTAGTTGGTTTAGTGGCCCTGGTCGCAAGCGCTACATCTGTACCTACATGAGGTCCTGGTTTCGACTCCCGGGTCGGGCAGTGTTATTGAGTTTTTCCATCTGGAATTTCTCATTAGCAGCCCGGAGTCTGCATTTGTCGGGAAGATATCTTAGTTGATGACAAGAGGCTGCCCCTATTAATTGTGACTTTATCATAACTAGCAAAATACGCCTCTGTTTGACCCTTCGGGGATTTTATGTAAAACTTGAGCAATGTTTGTCTACTTTAGTCAAAGTTTCTTGTAGACCAAAAGGCAGGACTTTACAAGTGCATGTTTCTTGGAAAAAGATACATCACAATAGGCTATTTGACTGGTTTCTGATAAACATCTCAGATTATTTAATGGTGTCTAACGAGCCCACAAAAACCTATTACTTCAAATTGCATAATGTATTTCTTTTAAAAAATAGTAAATAAAAATGTACTGTTTAAATAAGCCGCCAAAACGCTATCTTTAACAATATGGCGTCGTGACGTCACGATTCACGTAAACAAACGTTGAAACGGTCGAGATACTAGACAAAAGTCATCTGTTCTGTCAACGATAGACAGAAATTTACTAAATCATGACGTCATCTTAAGTTCAGCCAATCCAGACCGTTTTCGATTACGTGGCGCGAGATTTAAAAAGATGAAGTTTTTTCGGGATTTTTTTTATAAATAATACATTGTTTTGTAGTAAAATTAATGCAAATCGATTTTAAAAGCGATAATCTATACGAGTGTCAATAATTATGACCTTATTTTTTACATTGTCAAATAGCCTATTATGTCAAGGGCCCTAATTCACTATGACCACTTAAACTTAACGATTCCTTACGTCGAATACACGACAATTCCTTACCTAATCACGACATCTGCGATTAACGTATTATCTATGACACAAATTCAAACCAAATAAAAAACCAATACAGAGCTCTGTCCACAGTACCTAAAGTGAAGCCGGTTTCGTAAACATGTGTGCACATAGTGAGGTGTAGTTTGATTGTAACTGTGTGTGTGTGAGCGTGTATGCACAGAGCGGAGGTGTAGTTTTTGCATGCTTCACTGTATTGTTCGCAGCGCTATGTCTTGACTTTTTTTTTTGGTCTGAGGACACAATAGCGTGGTTTGAATTGTCAAAATACATGTTGTCCGTACGGTTGACATTTCGAATCTTTTTGCCGTTAACAAGACACGATATTGACGTGCATTGCACGTGGTACGATCTCGCGGGGAGTAATACAGAATTGAGGCCCAGATATAAATGAATCCTTAGCTCTTTACTTTTGATTATCGCCTATAGTTTCCACATCTCGCCGTGTTGCCTTCTCTGACCAAAATCTTCTGTGTCTGGTGTGTCTTCTGCTCAAGTTTTTAACGATTCTAAGGCGCCACTTTTCCTACTTTCTAATAATAACTCGATAACAATTAGTTGTGTCCAAAGCAGTATTCTAGCAACATACGTCATTGCTATAATTATTCATGATAACCTAATTAATCACTTAGAATTTGTAACACAAATCAATCATATCGGTCTTTGTCTCATCATTTGCCATTATAAGTTAGTGAAACATTATTGATAGTAATTAATTAATTAGCAGCCTCGTTGGTCTAGTGGTTGCAAACGCTGCTGCTGAGCATGAGGTCCTGGATCGATTCCCGGATCGAGAAAAGTATTATTAGAGTTTTCCATTCCATCTGGAAATTCTCAGTAACAGCCTGGAGTCTGGATTTTTGCCGGTTGATGGCAAACGGCTCGTCCCATTACATGAGACTTAACTTGTCTGGCGTAATGCGGTTGTACTGTACGTACATCTCTGCCTAACCTTCGGGGAATGCAGGCGTGATGTTATGTTATGTGTTATTAGTTAATCATTTGTACTAATTAGTGTCGTTTTGTTATCTTTCAGGTGTCCAGCACATTCAAACAGGCAGTCAGTAAAAAGGAGAACTTGGAACATTTGGGTGGCATGAGCGAAGCGTCTAGTGATGGTCAGTATACACGTCTTCATCCTCTAAGCGAATCGATGGCCAAAACTTCAAACATCTTTGGCCCAAAGTTCAGCTGCGCGAACTCCAAGATCATGATGCATTTTGATGATCATGATGACTTGGGCATGCGGCAGTATATTTATTCATCATCATCTGCCTAGCCTTTTCCCAACTATGTTGGGGTCGGCTTCCATTCTAACCGGATGCAGCTGAATACCAGTATTTTACATGGAGCGACTGCCTATCTGACCTCCACAACCCAGTTACTGGGTAATGCGATACCCCTTGGTAAGACTGGTTGTCAGACTTTCGGGCTTCTGACTACCCGTAACGACTGTCAAAGATCCACGAATGACAGCCGGGACCAACGGCTTAACGTGCTTTCCGAGGCGGCAGTATATTTACTATCGTGGTAATACTTAAATTCTTCCTTTATTGCGGTAAACAGAGAAATTCCTACCATGATAACGTGAGAAGTATACTTGAGTCTTATCAAGTTAAAATCTTTATATGCAGGCGTAGACTTAGGATTCAATATTCAATTAGTTATTGAAGTTATCGCTGAAAATGTTGACGTATTCCACACTGGGCACCCGCTTAAATGGCACCTAAGTGAATGCACCTGACACACAGCGGCACATTCACTCAGGTGAGGTGCCCAATGTGGAATACGTCAACATGTTGCCAGTTTACCGATTACAACTTTAGGTCACATAACGCAGTTCACTGCTGGACATAGGACTATATTGCGTTTTTGTTTGTTTAGAATTATTTGTAAAACAATAATCATTATTCTCATTATTATTTTAAATAAAATAATATAGGTAACTAACTAATAAATGAGGTTGTTGATATAAAATGCTTATAATTCTAGACAGCAAGCGCTGTCAACAATAAACAATAGAAAACTATAAATAGCAGTAAAGGATCTTCAGTATAAAACAATAATCACACTAATATTATAAAGGCGAAAGTTTGTGAGTGTGTGGGGGTGTGTTTATATGTTTGTTACATCCACGCACAAACGGCTGTACCAATTTTAATAAAATGTTGTATGGATGTAGCTGACACTCTGGATTAACATATAGACTTTTACCCCGATATTCCCACGGGATCAAAACTGCGGGTGAAACCGCGGGGCGCAGCTAGTATGAAATAAAAGAGAATAATATAATTTCTTACAATAATGATATTTGACCCATTTAAAAATAACTCCATCCATATTCGTAATTCTATGCGAATATTATGTAAATTATATAAAAACAAATAAGTTATGGGCTTATCAGCGTTCCTACGGTAATAAAACTTGATAATCTAGGTCAGAATGTTGTGTTACATGACCTAACAATAACATGGTTTTTAAAGAAGTTATGCACAGTTTAGAATTTTCTATTAAACACGCTATTTTTAAGAACTTATGTTTTTTTTTTTACTTAGTATGGGCCATTTAAAAAAAAAGGTAAGTATCATGATTCAAAAGAATGTCCTGCCCGTTTCTCTCCATAGAGTCTGTGCTAAAATACCCATCAACCCAATCCACATCCAATCCCAATCTCTTTGATTATACCTACGTAGTGCAGCGAAAAAAAGAAAAACACGGACTGTCTTCGCCATATTATGATTTATAATGTCATCCTTTTACGATTCTGCCAAAGTGGCCTTTTTAGGCACCCAGGTCATAAACGCACGCCGGTTGCGAGTACTACGCACTTGACCTTTCTGAAGGACATCACCTACATCATTTAGCAGCTGATTTTCGTCTACTTTTGACCCTTAATTAACAAAACTCACTGTTCAACCCCCAGGCACAACCCACTCAGTCCGTCTCGAGGAGCAGATGGCGTTCTCCGGCTGGATCAACAGCAACCTGGAGCATGACCCTGACCTGAAGCACCTGCTGCCGATAGACCATGAGGGCAAGCAGCTGTATGAGAAGCTGAAGGATGGACTTATTTTATGGTGAGAGGATTGTATTGGATTTTTGTGGTTCTCTATTGGTTGACTGATTTTGTACAAGCGCAAGATTGTTTTGGAATATCACGTCATCTTTACTAATTTAGTAGTAGTGAGGTCGTAAAGGAACTACTAAGATGATGCGCCTCTTTGGTAAAGGCCTATGAGTGGTAGTGAATTTCATTAGATTTGGAAACAATGTGGGTTATTCTTAATTAAAATTTGTTTGACAAAATATTGAATACTGTTTTGGGGCCCGCATAGGCAGGACTTTTGTGGAACATCCGGAATACACTGAACACTCGTATTTAGCTGTAGTTTCTTTCTTTCATTCAAGAAAACAATTACTATAACAACTATCTCTGTGGTTACGTGCAATAGCTTATTTTATACGTCTAACTGTTTTTTTTTTATTTCAGCAAAGTGATAAACCACTCATGTCCAGACACGATAGACGAGCGAGCGATCAATAAGAAGAACCTTACCCTCTACACGAAACACGAGAACCTGACCCTCGCTCTCGTGTCGTCGCAAGCCATCGGCTGCAACATCGTCAACATTGACGCGCACGACTTGGCTAAAGGTAACATACATACAGCTTTACATGACAAAACGCCAAAATGGGCATTTCATTTCACTCAAAAGACGTCCACTGCTGGACATAGGCCTCCCACATGCATCGTCCAAACGACCGGCGGCGTAGCTAGGGTAGGGTAGGCCTAGAAAGGGCTTTAATAAAATGAAATAATTCAGCCTTTTCTCAAACAGAATTAATGAATTGTTGCATTGCAAGTGGAGGTTGAATGGGAAAGGGTTGTACAAACCTACTTACAAAAAATAAAATCATTTCATTTCAAAGTCCCTGGCCGTTTATCAAGGAAAAATATGGACACAGAATAATTACGTGCATACACGACGGCGATTCTCTCGAAAAGGGAAAGAGGAAGTCGGTGTTGCCACAAACCAAAATCATATTTTTAACATTGCAATACTTTAACAACATGTGAATAATCTCAAATAGAGACCTTGAACATTTTTATTATAAAGTCCTAAGTCCTAAATTAAATTTTTAATGCTAATTTAAACTCTGATACTAAATTATTAGTTTGTAAAGGCTGCTTAAAAAGTAATTAATGTTTCTCCCTCTTTTGCAGGTAAACCTCATTTGGTGCTGGGTCTCTTGTGGCAGATCATCCGCATCGGTCTGTTCAACCAGATCACACTGGAACACTGCCCTGGTCTCACCGAGCTGCTTAATGACGAGGTTAGTAATACTAAGACTTGTGTTTATTAATCCTACTACTTTGGAGCCAATGGAAAAAATCTAAAATGTGCCCTGTTTGGCCCACCAACTGATTTGTAGTCCTGTTGTCTCTCTTTTGGGGGCCAAATAAAAATGTTCGCAAATTATTCTGAATATTGCATAAACTTTTAATGTCTGACGAATACGAATTGTGCAATATTCTAAGTAGTAGATGGACTAATAAAAGAGGGAGAGATGGATACAAAAAACGCTATATCCATTTTTTTATTAGAAAATCCTCTCTTTTTCCTCATATTTACTAAAACCGTAAATTTTCTTACAGGAACGCATCGAAGACCTCCTCGCCCTATCACCAGAAGCGATCCTCCTGCGATGGGTGAACCACCAGCTGCAGAGCGCCGGCGTGACGCGCCGCTGCACCAACTTCCAGCAGGACGTGGCCGACTCCGAGATCTACTCCTACCTCATGAAGCAGATCGCGCCCAACGACGCCGGCGTCACACTGGAAGCCTTGCGGGTATGTAGCTAGTGTCTTGTTATAGAAACAGTAGCTGCAGGGCTGCACCAACTTCCAGCAGGACGTGGCAGACTAGCCGTGTCGTGTCTGTGTAAGAGATAGATCATCATCTGCCTAGCCTTTTCCCAACTATGTTGGGGTCGGCTTCCAGTCTAACCGGATGCAGCTAAATACCAGTATTTTACATGGAGCGACTGCCTATCTGACCTCCACAACCCAGTTACTGGGTAATACGATACCCCCTTGGTAAGACTGGCTGTCAGACTTTCGAGCTTCTGACTACCCATAACTACGTTGCCGAAATTACGTTGCGTTACAGCGCTGATATATAATCAGCCGCGGAACTTCTGTCGCGTACCTTCGGCATAGTGTGTTTGGACTCTTAAACTCATACTTATTTCGTTCCCCAGGAAACCGACCACCTTCGCCGAGCGGAACTTATGTTACAACAAGCCGCGAAACTCCGTTGTCGCGCCTTCGTCACTCCAGCCGATGTTGTAGGCGGAGTGTACAAGCTCAACTTGGCGTTCGTGGCCAACCTGTTCAACCAACACCCTGGCCTGCAGCGAACGGCTGATACAGAGGAATTGCACCAGCTGGATGAAACCAGGGAGGAGAAGAGTGAGTAGTTTTTTTTTTATACTTAGATCATCAGTAGTGGTAGGCTGGAATAACAAAAGATTGTCTTAGCCACTGGCATGACACTCCCTTCCGCTCCACCCAGAGCGGGAGGGGTCATTTGATGATTTCCCACCCTCAAAAAAAAAACCGCTGGCATGCTAGCCGAGTAGGTATAAAAGGTGAAAAAGTTGTGCTAAACTGATCTAATTTATGTAAAATAATTTTTTTTACCCGATTAGCTTTCCCATATGATGCTGGCTGCGTTCACTGATGTCCCGTATGATGTGTGCCTCTCTCGCGTATTATTTTTCGTAGAGTACGGTTGATTGAATGACATTTAGGCTATCCTTTTACTAGGCAAATCCGTAACATCCCACACTTGTTGACAGGCCTACGCTTTCCTCCCATATCTTCTGTAATTTGAAAACATTGTAAAAGCCAATTATTTTTAAAAAGAATAACCGTGGAGTTTCTTGCCGGTTCTTCTCCATAGGAAACGATCAATTAGAACCGTGTACCTAGAAATCGATTACAAAAAAAAAACTAAAAAAAAAATTCTAAAATGCAAATGTATTCTTAGCTTATAACGTTATTACATGTTTACTAAAAACTTGAACACCGTGACATGAAAACTAAAAGTTATTCATTTGCATGCATCAAGAATTTTGACGGCGAGAGTAGCTTTTGTGAGAATACATAATTAAGTTTTTGTGTAACTTTTGTTTTGCTTGTTAAATACAAGTTTGAATAATGATCATACAAAAGTAATAACGAAAAAAAAAATAAGTACGTCTAGTAATTCTTCTTTTTAACGTGTCGATGGCAAAAGTAACACGAAAATATACAACTTTATTTTTTGTATAAGCGAAACCTGAATATAGTTTGTTCAGTAACTGAATCGATTCCAATCATTTTTACCCCATGTTATATTTTGTCCCAAAAATATTTATAAAAGACTAAAAGTTTGACACCGAGCGACACTAAGTAGGTTACCTAGGTACTATTATCAATGAGCGCAAGACGGCGCGGCGCGAGCGGCGCGGGTGAGCATATTCTTGTACGGACAAATAGGTAACTTAACAAGCTTATAATTATTAAAAATATTTAAAAAAGGTTAAAAGTTGGACACCGAGCGACACTAAGTAGGTTATCCAATCTCTGCATCGAACGGTTAGGTACCTAGGTACTATTATCAATGAGCGTTTTTTGTTACAAATGTTCACTCAAAAATCAACTTAGAATACAATTCAGTAAAGTAGATAACTGATTAAGTGGAGTTGGAATGTTATTATCCGAGATTATGAACACTGCTTCAGTAATTGTGTCATTGGTTTGTCTCAGGCTTTACGAATGTAAACTACACTAAAAAGGTCTTCAGTTTTTCTATTGTTTTTATGCTCTGTTTACACTAACACAACCTCTTTGGCATACCAGCATGAGGTCACAAATGCTCTAATATTCAACAATAACCTTTTGAATTAAATAATGAAATAAAATACTGGATGATTCGACCCTATTGTTTCCGCCTGAATGGCTATCTAAAATATAATATATCATTCATTCTAATTCTGCCTTTTCGTTAATGGTGGTCGTTTGAGTCGGGTTACGGAAGTTAAATTAGAAGATTATTACGCCGAAAGCCACTTTTACACGCAAAAGTAAACGCGGAAAACCACTTTTACACGTACTTATTCATATTTTTTTTTTTTGTCAACTCAAGTAAGTGGTTTGGAGTATTTTGATACTTCGAGACGGGAATTAGAGGTTCGTTCGGGTGCAAAGCTCATTTATACGTACAGTCAACCGTATTTCAGTATCAACACTTGCACTACGAAATATCGCCCTTAATGCTACGACATAAAGAGGATGTCAATTCTAAATTGTTGCTGGACATATTTACACCAATTTTTATTAGATTAGTCGATACATTTAGTAATGAGTAATAATATTATAGTGCAGTAATAGTTATGATAACCCTGTGATCCGTGTGTGAGGAACTGTCATAGATTCTATCATTAGCCGTTATGTGGCGTTACTTACCAGCTCCTGTTTGTTTGAAGTGGAATGGTAACGTATAAACATTGAATTATATTTGTTTAGGGAACCAACTCACTACTTGGGCTGATATTTGTGTGTGTTCAAAAACAGATCTGAGAAATCTAGAGGGTAATTAAAAGAGTGTATAGAATAATGTACACATCGATATACTAACTATATATATTTCACTCATGCAAATAATTAAGACAAGGCCTGTTTACTTTATACAGCAGTGGGGTAACCTATAACTCAAGTCCAGTATTCCGTAATACGGACTTCACAGCCTTCATCAATTCCTCCTGGGTATTAGGGCATTCTGTTTGGTGGTAAAATAGCCCATATTCTGTTGGACCCAGATATAAACAATGTCCTCTCTTCCGCAGCATACCGTAACTGGATGAACTCCATGGGCGTAGCGCCGCACGTCAACTGGCTGTACTCGGACCTCACCGATGGCCTGGTCATCTTCCAGCTGTATGACATCATCAAACCTGGCATCGTTAACTGGAAGAAGGTAATAAGTTATCTCTGTTTTCTTATATTGTTAGAGGGCACTTTGCTAAACAGATTTTGAGTTGGATATAAGGTAAAGTTGAAGTGATATGACCCTTGGTACTATTGGTGGCCCAGTGGTAACGGTCGCGACTTACGAGTTGTAGGTCGTAGGTTCGAACCCAGACAGGCGCTTTACTTTGTGTAAATTATTTCATCACCACTGCTCTCAAAACGGTGAAGGAAAACATCGTGAGGAAACCGGCATGTCCTAGAACCAAAAATTCGAAGACATGTGGCATCTGCCAACCCGCACTGGGCCTGCGTGGTGGATTACGGCCCAGTCCCTCTCACAGAGAGGAGGCCTGTGTCCCAGCAGTGGGAATATTATGCTATGCTAATCTTATCTCAGCGACAATCAATGTCCATAAACTTGTCAAAAATGTTGGGAAATTAGAATATAAAATATGACAAATTGAGACTGAGATCAGACTGTGAACGTTCTTAAAATTACGAGAATTGCCCCTAATTTGTAGAAGATTCTCAGCTAGCCTGATATAGTCATGTCAAATGCAATCATCAGCAGGAAGGCAGTTTTAGTGTTTTCTATTAAGATGCATCCTCTTATGTAAACGTTTCCTTCAGTATGTTTGTTAAGCTGTCAACAACATGTTTCTCTACTGTCCCACATACTAACGTGTCTATAATAAGTTTGATAGCACATTACGATAATGTTATGTACTTGTACTTCCAGGTGCACCGTCAATTCTCAAAGCTGCGCAAGTTCATGGAGCGCCTGGAGAACTGCAACTACGCTGTGGAGCTCGGCAGGCAGCTGGGCTTCTCGCTCGTCGGCATCGCCGGCGCGGACATCAACGAGGGCAATGCCACGCTCACACTAGGTACATAGAGAGAAAAAAAAATATATCAATAGTTTGCCGTGTCAAAATGGTCTTCGCAAAGACCGCGGTCTTATCATCTCACTTAGCTTTCAAGGACAGCGACAGAACCTTGAATTTTATACATGGACTAGCTGCGCCCCGCAAAAATCTCGATCCCGTGGGAATATCTGAATAAATCCTATGTGTTGGTATCCTGGTTATAAACTCTCGGTGTGCCAAATTTTATCCAAATCCGTTCAGTAGTTTTTCCGTGAAAGAGTAACAAACACCCATTTATTCATCCTCACAAACTTTCGCGATTATAATATTAGTAGGATTAGTAGGATAGCTTTCACAAATCAGAAATATTTTTATTTTAGTAACACAAACCCAACTTAGTATAAGCCATACTAATATTATAAATGCGAAAGACTGTCTGTCTGTCTGTTACCTCTTCACGCTTAAACCACTGAACCGATTTAGATGAAATTTGGTATAGAGTTAGTTTGAGTCCCAGGAAAGGACATAGGATAGTTTTTTATCCTGATATTCCCACGGGATCGAAACTTATGCGGATAACACCGCGGGGCGCTGCTAGTCGTCAATAAATGGTTGTCATTTATTTAACGATATTATTACCCGTTACGCCTGCGCAACTTTTGCCTTTCGCATGCTATTCCATAGCCTACTAGAATCCTCGAATCCCTTAGTTTACTAACATAATATTTATCTTTATAATCTGTAATATTGTTTATTCCAGCTTTGATCTGGCAACTAATGCGCGCGTACACGCTGTCTGTACTGACGCGGCTGGCGAACACCGGCAACCCGATCATTGAGAAGGAGATCGTGCAGTGGGTCAACAACAAGCTCAGCAATGCTGGCAAGACATCCGCTATCAGGAGTTTCCAGGTATATTGGCTTTATCATCATCAACCAGAACTGCTATGTATGTTCAGTTGTTCACTGCTGGACAAAGACCTTCCCAAATACTCGCCACTGAGGTTTATCCTCGGCGTATCACATCCATACATTTCCAACCACCCTCGAAGATGGTCGTTCCGAGGGCGTCGTCTCAGGGTCAAATCTAATTAGCTAGTGAATCAACAGACGTTAACAGGGCGGATGGACATTTTTTTCAGGGGTTCAGAACCATGTGCTTATAAAGTTATGGTATAAATCATTGTAACTGTATACACTGTACAGTCACGAGCACTAATATGTCAACACTTGGCAACTTTTAATTGCGATTTTTTCACGAAATAACGAATGCAAAGTGGAAATACGACACTTTACATAAACCTATGGGTTCGAAAATACTATGTTCGTAATAACATACAATTTCATCAAAAAATTAAGGAGAAAATCGCCTTTGAGTAAAGCCAAGTGTATACATACTTATGCTCGTGACTGTACTTTACACTAGTTAATAAGGTGTTTTACTATTATGTTACTAATACTCTATGGATTCTGTTATCTTATACAGCGTTATTTTTAGTATATGCGAAACCTGAATATAGTTTGTTCATGAATAAGTAATAACTGAATCAATTACAATAATTTTTACCCCATGTTATAATTTTGTCCCAAAATATTTAAAAAAGGTTAAAAGTTGGACACCGAGCGACACTAAGTAGGTTATCCAATCTCCGCGTCGAACGGTTAGGTACCTAGGTACTATTATCAATGAACGCAAGACTGCGCGGCGCGGGTGAGCATGTTCTGGTACGGCCAAATAGATAACTTAACAAGCTTATAATTGTGATTTTTCATGATACAGTTTTGAAATATTACATAGATTCGTTACATAAAAATACTAAACACGTGTTTCGGGCTTCGCATATACTAATAATAATGTTGTATAAAAATCATTATCACTGTCATCTACCAGCATTTAAAAGCTGTTTGGACGGAACTATTTTAAAATGTTATCTTTCATCATTTCAGCCGAAAGACGTCCACTGCTGGACATAGGACATAAAATGTTATATTTTATTGTATTTTTGTTTTCAGGACGAGGTGTTGGCTGACGGTAAGGTTGTCATCGACCTGATCGACGCCATCAAGCCCGGCTCCATCAACTACGACCTTGTACTGCCCGGAGGCAAATTGGAGGTAAGACTTGATTTATTTTAAACTACCTTGACTGATTGTTTCATCTCAATCACAATACAGACTCCACGATTTCTTAAAGATTACTATTGTGTTTTAAAATCGACTGACCTGATTCAACAAGATGAACGTAAAGTATACAAAACGGTGAAGGAAAACATTGTGAGGTAATGTCCTCCGCCAACCCGCACTAGGCCCGCGTGTTGGATTATGGCCCAGTTCCTCTCACAGGGAGGAGGCCTGTGTCCCAGCAGTGGGAATATTATTGTTGGCTAATTATGAATCAAGACCTAGCGGCTTCCCGGATAGACAGGAAGCCGACACCAACACAGGGAATTTTGGGAAAAGATTTGGCAAATTGACCAATCAACACGTAATTTTTTATGTCCACAGGAGAACCTAGCCAACGCAAAATACGCGATCTCAATGGCGCGTCGTTGCGGCGCGCGCGTGTACGCGTTGCCCGAGGACATCACGGAGCGCAAGCCCAAGATGATCATGACGGTGTTCGCCTGTCTCATGGCGCTCGACTACATCCCTGCCATGGACGCGCCCGTCAAGGCGTAAGATTTTAGACAACTTTGTACACTTATCTGCTACATACACGAGGGAATTGGGGAAAAGGACTATGTTTTTTGGTCCTAAGATCCGTTTTACCATGACACGTACAGATCTGTGTGTGTGTGAGTGAGCTATCAATTGTGTCAATCTATAGCATCAAGCTGACTTCAACTAACTTTTCCCGGTCAGCTTTTTAGGGAATAGATTGGCTAGAACCGTATTCTGACGTGTTCGAACAATTCTTGGTCCAGTGTGTAAGAGAGATAGTGCTATTTGTCCTTTGTAGCGTCATATTTCTCTCACACACTATGGTGTTTCCAAATTGTCATAGTGTGACTCCTGGTAATAAACTGCCTAGTGTTACCATTGACAAAGGCAGTGAAAAATTAAAAAAAAAACTGAGCTAAATGAAATACAATATTATGCCAATGCTTATGATTTTCATAATATCATAACAGTGAATTTTAACAGGATAGTTCTCAATGACCGACTGTATGTGGTAAGAATAGATTGTGATGTAAGCGTCGTACTGTGTCGTCTTGCTGGGAACATTGACATTTTTAAACAAAACAGTAGCTAATTTATCTATAAAGTATTTTGTGTTATTATTTTTCAGCCATTTAAGTTTAAAATCGTAACCTACTGATTTTCACCTAAAAAATTATAAAATCAATTTATTGATTTTGTATTTTACCATAGAGTTGGGATGTTGTTTTTATTTTGTCAATGTTGCCAGTTCATAAAGAGGGTTCATATTTATATTTTGAATTGTCATGTGTTGTCAGTTTGTTTTTGTCGGTTTCTGTTTGTTTTAAAAGGATTGTCAACAAGATAATTTGGATATTTCCTCTAATATCCGGTGATAAGCTTTTTAATACTGATGGTCATCAAAATTACAAGGCATTTTATGAGAAGTCATTGTCAAATAATTAAGGAACTTTATAACTCACACAAGTTAAACGTTTTAACAATATTCGACACAGTGCAACATAAAATTAGTTCTAGAAGTCAAAATAAAGACGTTCTTTGTTTTCCCATGCTCAAGTAGTATGGGGTTTTATCTCAATAAGGCATAACTTGTGACTAATAAGTGTGAGAGGCCTATAAAGGTGTTTTAATGGCTGTATTGCAATTATACAGCCATTTAATTTTAAACGAAATAATTATGAAACCCACCTACTGGTACAATGGAAGTGAAAACAGTTCTCTATATAAAAATAAGATTTTTATTTACATTTAACCTCATACGAATTTCTTAGGGGAGCCAATCCGACCTAACCTAAGATATATTGGATTGGCTAAAGTGCTTAGCTGCCTTGATTGTAACTTTTATTCAGAACCAAAGCTGGGGCGTGCGTCGTTCAATTCAGTTCAGATTAAGTTCCATTACTTGGTCTAATCGATTCATAAACGTAAACAAAATCGATATAAAATTTATCGATTCATAGTCAAGTCTTAACGATTCATATACTTACGAAAATAAAATCGATAAAAAAAGTTGGATGTAAGCGTCCCTGCTAACTATACGAATTTTGTCCCATTCCATAGTTTAAACGAACGATTACAATCGCTATACCAAAGCGATTAGCATTTAATCGACTGAATATGTTCTACATTCCAAATTATACAAGATTTGTGTTGTCATGTCTGGGTTTGTGTCGCTGGATAGGTGGGATAGCGCGAAGTTGCGAATACTAAATATATATGACAACTTTAAATAATCATGAAGTTATCATTGTAAGCTGTTTAGTTAGAACATAAGCTTGCTTTCCTCAATAAACAAAGAGACTTATTGCTGTAATATTAATAAAATAATATAGCTGAAATATAAGTGATCATATTTAGTATCCACAACCTCGTGCTAACTTCAACAATATAAATAATATTTATGTACGTGACCTAAGCATTATATTAAGTGTAACTTATTAAGTATAACAGACATAACGTCTGCTATAAATCAATTACGTAATATTTAAATGACGTATTTTAACGGAAAACCGAACATTTTAACGGCTTAAATGAATAGTACTTATGAATGATTAGTATTAATTACACGTCGATGTTTTTATACATTTTTACAACGAAACGTATTGAGTTTATGATAGTACGAAATGGCGGTTGTCTGTAATGGGGTAACTTTGTGTTTTATATATTAAAAAAAACTAGTTTTACGTACATGTAAACCGATTTTGGGGTACTTAACTGAGCCGATAATTGATACGTTATGAGAAATATAAGCATTTAAATATTCTGTTTAATTCATTTGGCTTCCAAAAACACGTTGACATTCTTATAAGAATGTATAATTTTATTTTACCATAACTCTGTTTGGATTGTCTGTCTACCGTTGAGTTCGTCGTAATGTATAAGATATTAATCGCTTATTATGTGTGGGAATTGGCAATAAATGTGTATGTGGAATTGTTTATGTGATAATCTAAATATGAAACGCCATTACAGAATTATATACATAATATTGTGTAGCTTTATATGTTACATTCCTCAAATATCCTGCATTCCCCTTCATCGGCATTTTTAACACTAATTTCATTCTCAATTTATTAGTTTTAGAAATGTATATTTTCTTATGTTATTTAAGTTATATTCTGTGAAATATTTTTGTAGCGTTTTATAAGATTAGGCATTCCCGAGGAATACAACGATATTTTACAATCATAATATTTTTTATTGTAAATTTTTATTTTGTTAGACGTTTTAAGGCTTTATTCAAGATTTTATTGATTACGTAATTTTTAGATTTTTATTTTGAAATCAAATAAGTTTTTAATTTCTTAAAATATAACGTGAAATCGAACTATCTAATAAATTAATAACTATAATTACTCCACTGTATTTAGTGATGCTAGCTATCAGTAATGTTAATATACAAGAATGTGTAAGCCTAAAAATAAAACGGAATTGGTAAAACAGTCAAACTCTTTCATTTGCCATCCCTCGCCCTCTTAAACGCAATATAATTATAATATTCGCTTCATGGGTGCTTATTCCTTATTTTATGTGGCAATGCAGCAATTGATGGCACGCGCGCAGCAGGCAAGTCGGAATTACATCAGTTTAACAAAGCGCTGGGATGCTTTTATGCATAATGCTTCTCTATGTATAATTCTATCGGTATGCTACCAAGTAGAACAAAATATTATTAAATAATAAAATTTCCAGGGACATGTCAGAATTCACCCGGTCAGGTTATGTCTACAGCCAACAAAATTATACTACGACCATTGATGGGTATGTATGATATGAACTATAAGCAATAAAATCTAAAATCATTTAAGAAAATACAAACCTGTACTACTGAATCTAACCCCAAGGACAGCTATTCGCAAGGGACATTGCCATAAACATGTTTCAAAACAGATCCAGGCAAACGGATTGTTGATCGCAGCATGTTTTATTGGTTCACCAGCCACGAAAGAGCTTGCTGGGTCGGCTTCTACTGCTAGGTACAGAATGGTGATTCGCCTAGATTCAGATTTCATGTTGCATTGCATGCCCACATTTGTGTTACATTCACCAATCCTATAGCTGGCGATATTACCGACTACTGGGTCTTATCATGATGGATTGATGGCCCTACTAAGAAGGTACTTACTAACATAACGCTACGAGAAAACAATCTGGATATCCTACACCTGTGTGCAATTCATAGTCATGTTTAACTCACTAGTATTTTCGGATCTGCCCGACACATTTCGACCTCGAAAGAACTAAGTTCTCTTTAGTTCGCGTTATTATTTCTTTTTTAGGTTACGTTTTTTTATTTTAAATAAAAGCTTGTTTTTAAAAACTATTTTTTTTTTTTTACAATTACTACTAAATCTTGATAATATTCGTTTTTGGATTCACGATTATATCCTTACGCACATACATAGCTTAGGTGAATATTTGTAAACACGAGCAGAGCCGGTGGTACAGCTAGTTAAAATATAGGAAATAATAAATTTTGCAGAAATGTAATGGAGTCTCCGGAGTACATCGACGAGGACCCTGAGGATAGTGTCGAGATAGTTGACCATCTCGAAGTGTTAGAGAAACCGGTGCTGCCACCCAAACCAGAGAATTTAACGCCCACACTCCCTAGATCCGTCTCCGTCGCTCATAATGAATGAGCGAAAGTAGAAACTATTTATTTTTGTAAGTAAGCCTTGAATGAACTTTAATTAGTTATCTATATTTATTACGAAGACAAGGCGATTGAGAATAAGTGCTGTATTTCGTTGAAAAAAAGTTGTTTAATTTATCATATTTTTGTATTGGTTTGTGAAAGAAGTTTTATTAAGTATTAAATGTTTATAATAAAATGAGTTTATTTTTTATATGCCCAGTAGTCGCTAATTGATGCTTAATTTGTTGTGTACCTAGTCGATGGGGAAACTTCATTTTTAAAACACGTTTTCACGTGACATACAATATAAAATAAAAAAATAGGGTTTGAGGCAAAACATAAAATAAGTATTTAACGTTTTATTACATTTTCTTGGAACTTTAGTTGCCTGCATTTCCAGCTCTTTTAAAACCGGATATAGGTAACACCCGGAGGGACTGGGTGGAAAGATATTGAGTCATTATAAAAATTTAAAAAGTACTCAAAATATTGTAAAACCTACAAGATAATTTTTAGGGCTGATTTTTTAATGTCCGTGACAACCAACGCCAATCGCTTCCATATTTGGTAAATAATTAGTACACAATTGGTACTAATTAGTACTCGAACAACAAAATTGGTATCTTAGGAGTTTTCGAGAAAATCGACTTTGAAGGTGGTCCGTCGGTAGTCACGCTCCCTTTAGCGGGACCACCATGAGCGCCGAAAAAGGGGGCACGCTACAGCTATTCTAAGTATACAAATAATTAGTACCCTTGAATCCGACTCGCATTTGACCGGTTTTTTGTATTTATGAGGAGTTTTGTCGAAATGAAACACAAACTTGAATAAAATTGTGATGATTTAATTCAATCCATAGCCGGCAACGAAAATTAATACTTTTATATACTTCAACATACATATTTTCTTGAGTGTTCTTTAAAACAAATGGTATAAAAATACAACACAATTCATGCTAGTGCAGAACATATGTTCATACAGTATTGGTGTTTTATAAGGCTTTGCAAATATTTATATAAACATAGATATCAATATGAAATCAATTAATTTCCTATATTTTTTATCTGAAATATTTGCATATACTCAACGTACAACTCAATACAGAATAATTAATAACAATTTTGTTTACTTCACTATAAATAGCGAGTTTGAATAAAAAATATTTACATAGTATACAACGATTCTTTGAGAAACAAAATGTTTTGTAACTGGGCTATTATCTAATCTAAGTTGTAGTTATGTCTCAAGCTAGTCAGGAAACCAGGAGCTATCATAATTTAGGTCTAGGCTATCATTATTACAATATATTTAAAGCTATATTTATTTAAAGGTGGGAATCGATCAGTAAGTATTAGTTAGAAAGAATAATTAGTTAGGAATAGGACATTTTGAGCTTAAAAAGTATTTTGTTGCCAAATATTTTTTAGTAATTTTAAGGTTCCCTGACATGACCAAATCTGCCAAACTCGAGACTAAGTAATTTTGGAATGTTCTCATTAAAATACGAAGAAGGATTAACTACATATGAGACCAACACTCGATAGAGAATGGTTTCCAACCATAATATGTATCTATTTAAGACTCTAGCCAAAACTATTGCGAAGCTTTGTAGACAAAACCTATTTTATTTAGATTTATTGCTTATTATGTAATATTTTCGTAAAAAAATGTATAGTTTAATGAATTGTAATACAAAAACCATCTTCATGCGTATTGGTATTAACGCTAATAAACGTAATCGTAATTTTCGCATTTAAATTAATTTTATCTAGTTTATTGATAAGTTATATGAAACTTATAAAATAAACTGCACTTCTGACAATTAATCGACTCATAAATAATTTAATTCAATAAATAACGTCATTATGATAAAAACTAATAAAGTATGAACCGATTTTAAAGTTTTAGACTCCATAGTTTTATTGCTGTAGGAAACCATAGAGTTGCAATGGAATATAAAAGTTGGACATTCAAGATTCATACTTTACTGTAGTCTTTAGCGAATATTTGACTAAATTCAATATAAAAAATAATGAATATATTTAGAACCACTGTCGCAACGTATATAAAATCATTGTGATGGCAACTCAACACCCCCCCCTCCCCCATTAACTACAATTTGTACAAACGCAATCAAGCAATTTATTATTATCCTTCACCTACACAATACAAGTTAGTTTAAAAGTTTCAACAGATTCGAGATTTTTAAACCGTTCAGCCTTTTAGGTCATTCTTGTCAAACGTTATGGTTGTGTGTGTCAAACAAGTTGTGTATGACAATGACAACATGATCATAGACTTTACAATAAGACTAACTAACCGTTTTCTCAATTAATTAAAGGGCATTAACAGCATAGTATTGTTTGACAAACACAACAATGACAACTCTCGTATTTAAGAACTGAGTTTGTGAGCAATTAACTATAAGCTTCGACACCGTACGGTAGACAACGTTAGAATTAATCATCAATACCTAAGTGGGCCCAGCCCTTTGTTTGTTCATGTAAAATCACTAATTAAACGAAGCGGCCACACAAAGTTCTAGAGGTATTTACGTTAAATTAGATAAATCATTATTTAGAGCTCGATAGGATCTTAAAATATTAATGAACTATGCATCCCTAAGAATGATTCAGTCAGTATTTAAGATGACAGGTCTTACTGCCGCACTCAGGGTTGTTACTTAAAATGTGACAATCAATGACAACATGATCATAGACTTTACAATAAGACTAACTAACCGTTTCCTCAAAATCTATCACTGCAATTGACAATCATCTTAGCATTTTCAAATGTTCGAAATGTGACATTTCATAGATTTTTTCCTTTTTGGCGCGTGGCAAAAATCTAAACTAATGCCGCCATCTTGTTTTTCAATTAATTTCACAAGACGATTGCACAAATGTTACCCACAGCGCCCCTCTGTCAACGTCATTCGAGCGCCATAGACACTTGTCACAGCGTATTTTTGACTGACATCGTTCCAACATAAACTTGTCAATTAAAGTTAATGATTAAATATCTTTAAGTAACTTCCCTAAATACGGCATTAAAGCATGATAACAAACGAATAACTTAGCGATTTTTAATAACCCATAATATTATTTAGACCTCAAGGACAGTGTGCAACCACTTCACTTTACACTTAAATAATAATAATAAAAAAATATCACTGTAATAAGTATACTTACACCACGGCGCCACGCGTGAGTTGATATAAATTATATCATAACAATAATGTAATAATGATCTATGTTAACAGAGAGCTTACTAACTTTGAGTATAACAATTATTGCTTAATTAGTAAACTTTGTAACCCTTGTAACAAAGAAGCAACTATGAGAACACAATATATCATCACGGCTGTATTCCGCGGGGGGTTAGGCAAAGGTGTACCAATCAGTCAATAAGAGAGATAAGTAACCAGGATCGTCGGATATAGTTGAAGTTTAGTAAGAAGCCGATGGATGTTTTCGATTTTTTTTTAAACCTTTTAAACGCCATTGTCACATATACGTGACAAGCAAGCGCGTGCCCTGTACGCCAGTCGTGTGTCGCCTATCCTATTACGAGCGACACAAATATGTGACAAAAAATGCGGTGCACTTTATCACGAAATAAACAATTAAATCATTACTTTTGTAGGTTTTTATTTGTATACCTTAAATATTTAAAATTGTGGCTTGGCGTGGAGGGCACGCGCGTGCGTTTATGCTCTGGCGTTCAAAAGGTTAAAATAATTAATAGAAAACAAAGGCCACAAAAACAAAAACTTGTTCAACGTGTGTCTAATGTCAGTGTTACGTCAACGTGTGTCTAATGTCTAAAGTCCCGGCTGTTATTCGCGGATCTTTGACAGTCGTTACGGGTAGTCAGGAGCCCGAAAGTCTGAAAACCAGTTTTACCAAGGGGTATCGTATGGTTGTGGAGGTCAGATATAGGCAGTCGCGCCAAGTAAAATACTGGTATTCAGCTGCATCCGGTTAGACTAGAAGCCGACCCCAAATAGCTAGGAAAAGGCTTGGCAGATGATGTTATGTGTATCTCAAAAAATGTACTGATCGTGAGAAAAAGAAACATTTTATTTTGAGTCTACATAATCGGACAGAAAATCAATGAATTACTACGGTTGACTATTAAGCATTAAATTTTTGTTAATTATCAACTCACGTCGTCGCGCTAAAAGGAAATAATATTAACTGCTTAGTTAAATCTAACATTTTACTATTTAATCTCTTCAGGAAAACAACTTCAATCCCATGGATGTTTGACATAATATAATTATTTTAGAAGATATGTCATCCATTTCACACCAACTGGATAAGTGCAAGATATCTTTGTTTTTAGTATCCCATCTACCAGTATTGTTAGTTTAACCAAGCAGTATTTACCTCAACGTGGTCGGCGTACATACAATAACGCTGTCCCAGGACAAAATTGCAATATCACCTAAAATTCCACTAGCGATGCTGATTCTGACAAAATCAACCACATAATGACTTGCATTCATACCTGCAGTGGACAAAAGAAAAGGAAATTAAAAAAAAGTAATTAAAATTAAACAAAATAAATAAATACAAGGGAAGAGTATTGCAATTACGTCCGTTCATATATGTATAAAAAGTACAAATTAATATGTATTTTTTACATTATTGCTGGCAACACAACGTTTCATTTATTTATATAAAACATTACATGTACATATTTGTATTATCTGGTATACATATTATTATATTGATATGATTTTAGCATCCTTTAGACCGATGCAGCAATTTTATTTATTGGTTAAATTAAATATTAATTTACCTATATAATTTTTACTAAGGTAGCCCACGTTATTCAAAACTTACGTTTTTTGCTTTTTGCAGGTCAGTGTCAAGTTGTATGTTGATTAAAATTATGACTCGCGACAGTAACAAATATGTATTTAGAGAATTATTATCATTAAAATCATGATAACAGAATTTATTTATCACAAACACTAATTAAAATCACAAATACAACCCTCTAAGATCATATTATAACACTATTATTGATTGATATTTCAGTAGTCGCGAATCACATTTTGTTCAACATACATACCTCACACTGACCTTGCGGGCTGCCCTGGCGCTTTCCCCCTAAAATATACTTAAGAAAACAAGATAACCCAATAATACGCGATAAATATCGAAACTAACCAAACATAATCACAAGTTGTATAAAAACTCTTTGCTATGCACCATCCCTTTAAAAGATGCTCTCTGCCTATAATATATACATACACGATATAGTACATAACAAAGCTTATATATTAGTAATATTGTGAAGTGACTACAGTACAATAGCTAGTTGAAAATAATAGAAAACTCTATTGAATATCATCTACGATTTTCATTTTATATTTTCGCTGATGTTTGGAAACAGAGCTCTTTTGTAGAAACTTACTTTTGACATTTGTCGCGTTTTAAACCGAATAAATTCGACATTATCTCGAATTAAATTCCATTCGATAAAATACAAATGTATAATCGACACAATAATCGATTGCTTTAGCAGTAGCAGCTGTATTTCTTTTAATTAAGTTGTTAATGATAGTGATGCAAAAATATCGATGATTTATGTCCCCGCTGTGAAATCGATTGTTATTTCAGATAGTCCGTTGTTTTTTCGAAACTGTTAGGTATCGGCCATAATACACTCCCGGACTTCAAAATCGAGCCACCCTGCACTTTTTTGTATAAAGATTACAGGTACGTTATTAAATGGTCGTGAATCGAAATTCAGAATAATGATAACACCAAAATAATGGCAGTATGTCAACTTGCATAAAAACTTTCGTCTTCGTCATCATTATTTTGATGCTGTAGGCTTTTATGTCTTACATGGTAATACATGGTGTGGCTCGTTTTAGGAGCCACAGTACAGTTACTCATCAGTTAAAATAGCGTGAACATTTAACTTGATAAAAGGGCTCTCCTCAACTCTGTGTCCAAACACCAGCATTATCTAATATTCGCCTATATTTCAATTAGAATCGTTTATTCTCTAAGTAACGATCAACGTTTACTCTAGACTGGACCGGCACATACGTAACCTTTGTTTTAATACGCCTCCTCCCACTCTGGGTTCATACTTTGTGTGTTTACTGAATAATACTGCTAAGTGGGGGCAGATATGGTTGGTAGGCAAATAACTCAAGTTATATTATTTCTTTAAGGCAGGGACAATCTGAATAGCATGTCATGGTTTTGATATTGAACTGTCTGACTGTGCAATCTGGTTGTCCGTATTACAGAACCTCTTATTAACTAGTTAAAAGACATTTGAATGGTTGAAACGAGTTTTAAGTAATGTTTAAGGCTTGAATGAGGTTCTGTAATACGGCATAATAGTGTTGTTAAGCGTTGAATCCACAAGAACATTGAGTTCTGGAAGTTTTACGAACTTATTATTTTGATCCAAACTTTTAAAAGACCAATTTCTATGAATGATTTCATTGATAATTTTGGTTACAGAAATCAAAATGTTCGATTTAACTATTCGTAGATTCAGAGCTTTTAACTGTATTTATCCATCCAAAAAAAAATCCGGAATGAATGCCCACTTGCACCACAAATCATGCATTAATCGCTAAACGAATTTAAAACATCGTTCTATTTCTGTCAATCGTTTGAAGATGGCAGAGACAGTACGATGTTTTAAACACGTTTAGTGGTGGTTTGTGGTACACACGACGACATATTAAGCTATTTTAAAATTCCAGTTTTAGCTGACCTCGCAGTGTATAACTTTTCGTTCAATGAGAACTCAGCTTATACTGGAAATGTATAGCTTGATACGTCGTCATGCGTACAAAACAAGTAGTATTAATGTTCTATTAAATCAAGTTTTGCCCAGTAAGTGTCAATCTCGGCAAATAAATTATTTTAACGTCACAGTATTCTGTCTTAACATGTAATTGCGCCCCCTACCTACCAGAGCCCTAAGCCCCTGCCTGCCCCGCACATTACCTGTCGTGATGCTTGTCCAGCAGGTACTCTTTCAGCCGTCGTACTAGATGTTCTGACAGCTGCGTCACTTCCGGCCACTGCTTTAGTACCATCACGCCAACCATTACTGCTAGACTCGTTGTTAGGACGCGTACTCTGGAATGTGGGGAATGGCTTGCGTGATTATGGTATGAAAGGAACTTCCATTTTATGAGACCAAGATTTATTGCATAACGATGCGAAATTAATAAAAACAGAGTTTGTATTTTATATTATGTCCTAATTCGTAATATTTAAAATATTTATTATTTTTCACATCTATGTCTTTTTTAAACAGTTGGAGAAACTTCACTGATGAGATTATGTAACAGAAGAAAAAAAAAAAAATCAATGTCAAAAAAATAGTTTTGTGTAATTATTGCTGATAAAATAACCAACTTGTGACATGAGGACGTTGACCACGTGATTTTTATGAGTTGAATTTGTGGAGTCATTCTATTTATTGCGTGAGTTATCGTCACTATTTCACGCCGTCTCTTATGAAAATTGTTAGCCTATTAAAGGGCTTTGCAGGTCCGTGGCATATTTACCTGTCCGTCATTTTGATTTTTGACGTGAATACTTTTTTTAAATTATTTCCTTATTGGAAGGCAAGAAAAAAAAACCAATGATAACAAAATCGGGGGATACAGTTTGGTGTTGCAGCTTCATATCTATCATCTCCATCCTAAATTCAATTACACCATTGGATAGCTAAAGGATCAAAGAATTTATTACGTTGCCGTTGGCGTAATGAACTCTTTGATCCTTTTTTTTTCTTCCTTTGAGGACTGTGACGCATCGCGCGCGGTGGAGGGGGAAGCGCCGCCATTTTGAGGTCATTTTGCTGCGTATCGATATTTCAACTTAGTACTGTTGACTCGGAAAAGCTACGACGTTCTTTTAAGTTTCAATCGTCAGCTCTCGTTAAAATCTATCTATTGTATACGAAAGAATAGTGACAGTGAATATAATGTGTTAAAATAAAAAGAAAAATAATATCAAAAATATATAATGTGCCCTATACGCGTTAAAAAGCCAAATCCAAATACAGAGATTCAAAAGCTTAACACAAAAGATGCTGAATGTCAGTAAATGGATAGATCGCATCATAAACAAGAAAAAAAAAACAGTGGTCGTATAAAGTTGGAAAGGGCTTTTCAAGAGCAATCGAATGTTCCCAATAAAACACCATATGACCGAGTCAAGCAGTGCCGGGAACGTAAAAGAATGAATGCGGCCGAGCGGATCAACTCCGTTACGTAAACGTATTCACGTACAACACACGGCCGAGTCCATGACACAGCCACATCCCATTTTTTTGTTCAAAATGTAGCTAGCGATTTATATAGGTTTTGTGCGTGGCCGCTATTTTGAAAAAGAATCAAAATGGCACGACTGTAGTTATTATAGGCTCCATGTAAAAATCTTCAGTCTCCTAAGTCCTACCTCGTACGCAAAAAAGGCATAGCGACGCCGGCCACGGTGGCCACGAGCAGCAGCGCCAGCTGCAGCAGCGTGAGCGCCACGTTGAGCAGCTTCACCAGCAGCAGGCGCGGGGGCAGCGCGCCGCCCGCGCCCGCCTCGCCGCCCGCGCCCGCGCCGCCGCCCGCGCCGCCCGCGCCCGCCATCCACTGCTCCAGCTTGCTGATCTGCGGGTGCCACAATACACGTCACTGCCGATTAACTGGTATGCTTGCCGCGGTTGCTCCGTGGATGGGTGACCAACTTTACATAACAAGACCCTCCGTGCCTCAAAAAGCACGTTAAGCCGTTGGTCCCGGCTGTCATTCGTGGATCTTCGACAGTTGTTACGGGTCGTCAGAAGCTCGAAAGTCTGACAACCAGCCTTACCAAGGGGTATCGTATTACCCAATAACTGGGTTGTGGAGGTCAGATAGGCAGTCGCTCCATGTAAAATACTGGTATTCAGCTGCATCCGGTTAGACTGAAAGCCGACCCCAACATAGTTGGGAAAAGGCGAAGCAGATGATGATATCAAATAACTGGAGATACTACTCAAGTATTCTGCCAAAATCAGAACTAAGTCGCCATCTTGTTTAGTCACACAAATGTTTACCAACAACGGCCCCCTGTTAATATCATTCAAGCGCCAAAAAATATCCCTGTATCAATCTACATTTAGCGCTTAACGCATTTAAAACATCATTTTGTTTCTGCCAATCGTACTCGTACGCATTAAATAGCATGTTTTAAAATTATTTCATTGTCCACAAACAACAACAAAAATTACCTAAATAAGCACAGAAACAAAACCATGGCTTATCCTGTCATGTCATTCCTCTTCATAGATCACGTTCACATTAACATAAATTATACGCAACAAATAAATATCACACTAAAGTCCCATTTACACAATGCAAGTTTCTTGCCTGTAACACCATAAAATTCATCGTCTAAACACTATATAGACGGTATACTTTTATTGTTTCTTCAAATGGTATAGCACAATCAGCCTATACGGTTCCCACTGCTGGGACACAGGCCTCCTCTCTATGAGAAGGAACAGGTCGTAATCCAGTGCGGGTTGGCGGATGTGAGGATATCACATGTCTTCGATTTTTTTTGGTTCAAGGACATTTCGGTTTCCTCTCGATTCAACTCAAATTCAAGTGGAATGCCGCAAGCAATTAAAACGCACAGTGTAAATCATCTTTATACTCACTTTAGTCTGACAGAGGTCGAGCGCTTCGTGTATATCTCGTATTCGCTCCTCGCTCTGGTATTGCACCTTTTCTTCCACATCCGTTAAAGCTTGCTTCAGGTTTTCCACCTAAAAAATAAAAAAAAAACTAAATCTTTAATTCCAAAACACAAATTGCAGACGTGGGCAACTGAATAACCGGGCCATTAGGATGCCTTTCCACCAAAGACGAGCGAGGATGCGTAGCGAGGGATGTGTGTGAAACCAACCAATAACATCGCTTCATTTTTATAGCTTGAACTAAGTTAGCGTTGGTATTGGTTAATTTTACACACATCCCTCGCTAAGCATCCTCGCTCATCTCTGATGGAAAGGCAGCCTTAGCCTTGCTTTAATAACATATTTTGAAGGGTGAACGTTACCTCATTTTGGTGTAGTTCAGTGAGATCATTGATTTGCTCCTCCAGCCGCTCAGTCTTGAACCGTTCCTCCTGTAGTGCGGCCGACAGGAACGACACCTCTTGTGACAGGTTCTGCAAAATACAGATCAATAGCTCAGCTTCGGGAATATTGTACATATACTGGGTTATTGGTAAATTATTAACAACCTCTTAAGAGGTCATTGTACTCATCATTATGAACAACTTTTACTATGGGACCAAACCTGAAATCGCGAAAAAAATATCAGCTGTTCCCTACTTATGTTCGTATAACTCGTTAAAATGTAAGGAACAGCTGATTTTGTTTTACCAATAACCCTGTATATAAACTTCCAAAATGTTCAGGCTTCGTATTTGTGAACAGCGGAGGAGGAAGGAGTCCTCTAAACGCTGTTTTAGATGACTCCTTCGATAACATCGATTGATGTTCGATTCGGCGCGGAAGCGTATCAAATGGTTGTGTTATGCAGCGACCATAACCACTGTCATTTGAGTGTTTGGCCAAGTGTCTCAGTAACGCCACGCCAAGGGTTGGTTTATTCAAACGAGCTTATAATATTACGAGCTTATCACCATATATGATAAAGCAAAGTCCCCCCGCCGCGTCTATCTGTCTGAACGCGATAAACTCAAAAACTTCCAACCGGATTTTCATACGGTTTTCAACAATGGACGGAGTGATTCATGTGGAAGGTTTAGGTGTATAATTCATTAAAGTTTTGTAAATTGGCTGAAATATGACGATGATGTCGAAAAAAATCATGCCGTCTGGGAGCTTTACTGACGTGCACTGCGTAAACCAATAGAGTTACATGAAAACAATGGGGATATTCTCCGACATTCACGCGGACGAAGCCACGGGCAAAATCAAGTAGTATTATAAAAATAACCACACACATGCGACTTCCCATGAATTACATCAGAATAAAAAAGTAATCTCATACCTTCAGTGCATCTATCTTCTCCGACAGCCGTTCGAAGTCCTCCCTGCGTTCGCGCAGCTCGTTGAGTATCGGCTTCAACGTAAACGTAGTCTCCGAAATGTTGTTTGAACCGGGCTGTGCTGGGTACCTGTAGCGATACATGACATGATTCCCCGCCATTTTATGCATTACTACTGAAACTTGTCGACCGACGTAACTTGGCGGGTCGGAGTATAGCCTTTGCGAACTTTCGCGCATGTTCTCTCACTCACACTCGCCTCATGCCATCCATTTGGTTCCTAAAAAACGTTCGTGCGCAGCCTTCTGCGCGAAGTTCCGGCCCGCCAAGTAACGTCGGTCGTATTGTAACTTCGATATGATTGCTGCAACTGCTCGTTCGTTCAAGAGCCAATAGAAACCCGCCAACTGAACCACAGACAAATAATCTATACTTATAATACTTACCCTAAGTATAATATTAAAAATGCGAAAGTGTGTTTGTTTGTTTTTCTGACATGTTTACGCCTAAACCACTGAAACGTTCCTTATAAAATTTGACAGATAGGTGGTCTGGGACCTAGAGGAGGATATAGGCTCCTTGGCATTCTGGAAATATCCAGGATGCAGTATTAAAAATGATGAAATACAAAAAACGCGCAGTCGAAGTCGCGGGCAACGGGTAGTATCGAAATATTTGTTATCATTTAAACACAGTTATTTTCTCTGTTCCTCTAATCCCACATGGACCAACCACTATAAGGATTAACTTAATCTTTCTTCGTATATTTAAAATAATTGCAGTTAGCTAACCATGATTGATAAGGTTTTTATAACTATATTGTCTCAGAACTCACTGTTTGATTCTACGAAAAAACCCATGTTTACTGTATGATGCTAAGCCTTGCTTATGAGTGCAGAACATAAATCCTAAACTAATAAATGAATATTTTCCTTGTTATTTATCCTTTACGCATATAATAGCTACAAAGTCGGAATTACGTCCTTAAAATTTTTCTACTAGTGAACGCTTGCTTAGAAGTGACCTATTTATTCGAGACTCGGATAAGAAAGAAAATACATTTATTTAGCACAGACTAAAAGACACACAATACACCAAATAGTTAGTTGGATAAATAGTGTGTAAGGCTGCCTTTCCACTAGAGATGAGCGTGGATGCGTAGCGAGGGATGTGTGTGAAACCAGCCAATAACATCACTCCATTTTTATAGCTTAAACTAAGTTAGCGTTGGTAATGGTTAGTTTTACATACATCCCTCGCTACGCATCCTCGCTCATCTCTGGTGGAAAACCAGCCTTATGTTAGGTACACACACAGTGACTTAAGACACCGTTGTGACTCACCGGCGATTTCAAAATCTCACGTCCACACACAGATTGTGACAGCCGATTTGTTGCTAGAGGTGTCAAAATTTGAGTCAAGAGCCAGTGAGTCACCGGCGTCGCAGCGTCTCTAACATTATAAAGGTGAATACTCACGGCGCCCCTTCACTGGTTACCGACGAACTAGGCGATGCTTCTGGCGAGAACTTGGGCGCAGGAGACGTCGCAGCCCGAGGCAGCGTGGAACCCCGCGGAGCCGCCGCTTCCCCGGCCTCGGACGCACGGGAGCCTTCGGACGACGCGTTCGCTACCACGTTGTAGCAATACTCAATACATGGTGGTTATAATTAGTGCTGCAAGGGTCTTTTGGCATCCGAATGATATTGACAGGGGGGAGGGGGGCGTTGTTGGTAAAAACAGAAAACTAGATGGCGGTGTTAGTACCAATTTTCGCCACGCGCCAAAGGAGCCTCGCAGCGTTAAAACAGGACGAGAGGGAAAACGCAGAATACCGTAAAAATGGGTAAGAATGAAAACAAATGACATTCTATACTTTTCAACGCAGACGTCCCACAAGAATAGGCCATTTACAAAAACGTCGGTCAAGTGCAGTCAAATGCAAATGTAGTCTCCTGCGTTCTCCCTTATGCCCATGTTATTAAATCGGTTTTATGAAATTTTCTAAAGGGATTTACATAAGTGTTTCATTCAGGCTGAGAGGTTGTCAGAAAAAGACATGAATAAAAAGAGTGGGAAAGAATTTTGAAAGAAACGTGAATAGGGATGGGGAAAAATTTCTCTCATCTTGTGCTAAAGTAATTTGTTTGGAAGGATCGGTCACAAACTGACTTTTGGAGTGTTTAAAAAAATGTGATATACGAACATACAAAAGGATTTGTATTTGTGTATTATCATTGAGCAGAAAAGACAAGACTGTGAATTTAAAATAAATTGTGTGATAGAGAAATAGATTGATATCTTAACAAAGAATCAATGCCTAAAGGCTGAATCTGTGCTTTTTGTGAATTTGGTGAAAGAGACAAAATATTGAATTATACATAGAACAGTGAAAGAGATGGAATTATGATATTTTCATGTCTGTGGGACAATAAAAAATACAAAATTCTTAATTCTAAGAAACCCTACCTACAACTTATACGCTAATTATTTTCTCATTAATAAGTTAAATCATTCAGTCACCCGTTATTTGATTAAATTAGCGAAACTAAAAATAAGTTAGTACGTTTAGTTCTGCAAAGAATTTTGTATAAACATAAAATCTGTGCCAATTATTGCGAGAAGCTTTTCTAATTTGTGTTCAAGTGAAACTAAATGAAAGCAAAAGGCTTTTCAACTTATATAAGTACTTATGTTTAGCATAATCAGCCTATAAAGTTCCCACTGCTGGGACACAGGTCACACAGGCCTCCTCTCGGTGAGAGGGAGTGGGCCGTAATCCACCACACGGGCCAAATGCGGGTTGGTAGATGTCACATGTCTTAGAATTTTTGGTTCTAGGACATGCCGGTTTCCTTACAATGTTTTTCTTTTCTTAGGTTTACTTTGAGACCAATATCTTAGGGTACTTAAGCCTTGAAAGGGCCTTCCAAGTATGTATTTAAAAAAAATATGCAGTTATGGCATGTTTTTGTACTAAAGCATCCTTAATACCAATAAATAAATTACAAGACACAATACAGTCAAGTTCATGTTAATATTTCAACTCAACTGATTAGCTACAGCAGTAATATGTATTGTAGACTGCACTTACATGTATACATTTACCTTTGTACATAACGTATTGTATATAAAAACGTTTATTTACCTCGTAACTCCGCGTGAGGAGGCGCTGGCGTGCAAAAGGACACGGCATGATAAGCAACACAAATTGACAGTTGTATTTAGGCACAGAGTAGTGTACTAATGGAGTGCTCATGCAAGAGGTTACGTTGATTCAAAACAGTATTGCAACATTTGTAAATAAGGCTGTTGATGCTTATGAACAACAATATTAAATCATAACGCATTCATACATCTTTTGCTTATTTCTGATTTGAGAGTACTGTAGTGTGTCATTTATTACAGGTAATTTATGTCTCCCCTTGTAAGGACGATTGAATGTTTTCATACACACGTTCTCTTTGACTCAAAACATAGTTAATAATAGTCTTGCTTTAAGTTTATTATTTGTAATTCTTATTCAATAGACTGAAACCAAAGCTATCGTAACCACATTGTTACATTTTTTTTCTCATAATTTACGCAATACTTCTTCCAACCAACGTATAACACACAAAACACTTCGTGACTGGCCACGACAATATCAGCACGTTTATGCAAATATCGGCGCCAGCGCATAAACACTCCATTAGCTCACTACTCTGTGTGTGTAGGCTAGATGACAAGCAGGGTTCACAGCAATTACTAGACAAATGGTGTGAGTACTATGTGGCCTGTGATTTACTTAATATTATAGGTACATGTTTACCGCTAGTGCCTACTGCTACTTTATGTATAGTGTGGAAGTAAGTTTTTGTTGAAGTAAGGATTCATGTAAGGAGGTTTTGTAAAATGGACACATAATATTATACAGATAAAAATTTTACATTTATACTGTGCTACGAAAGGGAACAAAGTTTAGGGTATCACTAGTAATAAAAATGTTAAATATTTCATTTTTAAGAAATTTCTAAAACTATTTAAACATTTTAAGAGTCGTTTTATAATCGTGTAACTAAACAAGTGAAAAATATATAATTTTTTTTACCAATTTTCTACAGCCACACACCGAATACTACCTTTATAAATTACTACTTCTTAAACCGTTATTTTATCAACATTTAAATAATCAGACAACAACAAATTACTTATCATTTAAAGACATTTTATAACACACGATAAGCAGTACGAACACAAATCTTAGTCACAAAATGACGTCATATGCACATATGAAAACAAAAAAAAAACTATTTACATTTCTTGCGGCATTTCTTGCACTTATTAAACAACATCGCATCACGACCTCTTCGCACTGATTCAGTAACGATACTGACGAGTGACTGTTTGGTTTGGACTATTGTCTGGCAAACTGTAGAGATTGCGAACGTTACAGCGATACTATTATGCTGTCACTGTTTAGCGATAGTGAGTGATAATTTGTTTACCGCGAGTTCGTCAGGTGTTTAGGCAGCGAATTATTAGTCATACAGGTTTTTCATCTGTGTAAATGCTCATCGCTTTGCAATTTTATAAATGTGTTTGAATCGTGTAATAAGATAAAAACATGACTTTATCAGCCTTTTGATAGCGACTATTCTAAAAAATGCCTAGGCATTCATTTAAATACTAGGAGCACAAATCTAGTTTACAAATGGCCTTTAACCATGATATTATAGTCTCGATTTAGACCAAGTCTTCATTAAAGAAAGTGCTTCTTTTTTAATATTTCCTATCTGCTACAATGCTAGTACATTGTTACAAAGTTCAATATTCACAGTTTAGTTCATCATCATCTGCCTAGCCTTTTCCCAACTATGTTGGGGTCGGCTTCCAGTCTAACCAGATGCAGCTGAATACCAGTATTTTACATGGAGCGACTGCCTATCTGACCTCCACAGCCCAGTTACTGGGTAATACGACACCCCATGATAAGACTGGTTGTCAGACTTTCGGGCTTCTGACTACCCGTAACGACGGTCAAAGATCCACGAATGACAAGCGGGAACAACGGTTTAACGTGCTTTCCGAGGCACAGAGGGGTCACGGTATGTAAAGATGGTCACCCATCTACCGACCAACAGTGGCAAGCGTAGCTTAGCCTGATCGATCGACCTGTGCGGCTGTTATTGTTTAGCCACGGGCCCCTCTATTCACAGTTTAGTTATCAACTTTTATCTTTTTAGGAAGATCAATATGTCAGTAACAACAACGCGATAGGAAACACAATCAGTTTTATACAAACACTCATTCACTGATAAAACACTATACCCAAAGCAACAATTGTGTTACGCGAAAAAAATTCGTTCACTTATTTTCATCCGACTTTCCCAAAAGGAGGGCAAAGTTTTCCGGGTAAACGTATGTATGTTATGTAATATACTCCAAAACTGATTTTAAGTTTTTTTTTACAAAAAATAATACTAAAATTAAATGATCTACATTCCTTCAAAATACTTCTCAGATAAGTTAAAACCAAGAGATAACTCATAGTAAGTGCTGTAACCGCGTGATGGATCATTCAGTCTTTATTTTACTTTGGCCATGAGTATAATAAGTACATACATACATAATTATACTCTACACATTATAGCATTGTCTGTGGCAGACGTGTTTTGTTTAGAATTTAAACGCTTTTGTGAAAAGATTTGAATAGGATTATTTATTTTTGTGATTTCTTTTGAATATAATTACTTTTGTTTGCGTAATTTTAATGATTGATATACAATACATAGTTTATTGTTCCCTAAAAAATATGGAGGCGATCCTATTTAAAAAAGTCTAATAGAGTGGGCAGATTTTTTTTTAATAAAATATTTTCTTGTTTTATTTATATAAATTTAATTGTTGTTGTTTCTTCCTATACCCATGGAGAAACGACGTAAGTTTATATAGAACCAATATTAAGTTTTCGTTAGATATCGGAAGAAATTTAGTTTACTACTATAACAGTAATATCTCGTGCATCTACGACAGTATATCTAAATATATAATTGACGGATGTGCAACTAGGAATCTCTATATACTTCCTACATAATAAGGTAGACTAAATACGACATAATAACACAGGTAGGTACATAATACGAAGTAACTACATAGGAACGTAATTACGGCAAGCATTCACACTTGATAATTATCTCAATTGCTTAGACAAATTGGTAAAACATTTTAAGGTTAGAGTAACGAACAGGTTATTTTTTTTTTACAATTATTACTATCATCTTTGTGAGTTATTTTTATATTTATTCATGTTTACGGTTTTACAAACTTATGCAATTCAAGTTTTCCCGACTAATTTCGAACTGGAATGGAGCTGAAGATCAATTCTCATTAAACACGTTCGAAATCTAGTCGCAATCTCATCTCAGCGTCAATCAATGTCAAAAACTTGTCAAAATGTTGGGCAATTGATGGTATTTTTGACAGATTGAGACTGAGATCAGACTGTGAACTTTCTTAAAATTTTGACAACTGCCTCTCTGATCACATGACGAAGTAGCGAGCCCGAAACTAGTCGGGCTCACCCGAAATACATAAGAGAATGAACCGTAAATATAAATAAATAATAAGGTTATTTACCAATTTAAACCCTTAACTAAATGAAGAATTATTATAGTTTTATTTTTATATGATGTTTTAATTTTTAACTATTAGTTTAAATAGTAGTAGATGATGTAATGAAGTTAAATACAGATGGTCTACACTTATATACATATTATATACTCACAAGGACCCGTGTTCTCTGTGAGACAAAATACATGGTTTATTATATTAACGTATATTATGTCTTAATGGTACCGAAGTATATGAAACATTTAATGATAACGTAAAATGGAAACTGATTTTTGAAATATGATCTGGAATTATCCAAGTAACCTGTTTTATGGATTTTATGGTTAAAATGTTTTTTTTGAAATCATGTTTTATGGTTATTTGTGACAAACATCATGGTAAGATATGTAGATTTTTAATCGTATAAACCCGAAATTTTTTTAGAATGGTACTTAACTAAAATCGTAAAAAATAATAAGCGAACAACAAAAGCTGTACTGACTACAATAAAGGCAGTATTTACAATAAAATAATTATGAAAAGATTTTATTTGTAGATGTAGCAAAATGTTTTCGAAGGATATACAACGTGTATCAGATTATTATCAGACATGTGTGGTACGACCATCACACTGAACAACTTCTTTCATGGGACAAATATCGTAATCGACAAAAAAATATCAACCGTCCCATACATTTGGGTCGAATAGGTATTGAAGTTTGGTTTGGGACGGATGATAATTTATTCGCGATTGTGATCCCTTGTTCCCTTTTTGACCAAACCTTTTTGATACATGCTGTATACGAAATAAAAAGGTGAAACGGAAAAGAAGATTTTAAAATAATAATAATAACTTCTAAGTATGTCATTAATACTAACAGGTTGAACGAGTATTTTCTTGATATTTTGTTGTCGAGTCTAGAATACATAGCGAATGTAATCTGTATTGGGAGATGTGTACTGTATGTTAGTTAACAGTAAAGTGATAACTACAATTAGTCTGCAAGTCAGGTGACACACAGCAAATATCTACTTTACATAGGCTGTGGGCATACTGACTGAAATAATGTTACGCTGACGGTGGTATTATATCATATAAGTTTAGCCATAATGTATAGCAATATACAGGGTGGTAGGGACATCGACCAGCAATCTGTAATCTTGAATTCAGCACATGATTCTAGATCTCCTAACGTAGAAATGAATCACGGGTTATTATAAAAAAACGTCTGACTCGCGCACCGAGGGTTCCGTACTTTGTCGGTATGTAACTACAACGGTTTTCGGATTTTTTCCTTTACTTGTGCTACATGACATTGCTTCTTGCCAAATTTCACGATTCTAGGTCAACGGGAAGTACCCTATAGGTTTTGATTCCCTTGCGAGTGTCAAAATATGCGGTATAAACGGAACATAAACAAACGCCCGTGTCTTTTGATTGTGTTGACTTAGAAGTTTGTATTTTTCACTGCTTCAAGGGATTGCAGCCGTGAGTATTTGATATTAATTTCAACTTGATAACTCCACGCATTCCTGAGAAAAAGGGCCTTTACTGACGGACAGACAGACTGACAACGAAGTGATCTAATAAGGGTTCCGTTTTTCCTTTTGAGGTACGGAACCCTAAAAATCACCTGTTTTAATGAAAAGTGTAATCAAAATGTATGCAACAGATTTTTTTTTTTTAAATACCCGACGAAAACCATCAACACAGGGGGGTTCAGAATCATGTACTAAATCCATAGTAACATGTTGCGCGTCGATATGCCTCCCTGTCTGTATAGTGGTTAGTCAAAAACGCTTTAAATAAAAAAAAAAATAATTTGGAAGCAGTGTTAATAAGCGACGGTCACACGTAGCAACATGTATACAACCGTCGCATACTAGCACTATTTCCAGATTCTTGCTATAACGACGCTTCAGTATGTCCATAGCCTAGACACAAGTGTTGTTGTACTTATTCGTTAAATCCAGAAGATTGCTAAGGGTTTCATTTATTTCATTCATTCTTCTGAGTCGATTGACGTTACTGGTAAAACAGGTGTAGAAAATTCATCTTCTAACGTGGTTATCCGACGTCATGACAATGTTGTCGCATAGTCACTTTAGTTATGGTTATAGCAACGTCGTATCTAAGGGGTACGCTAGTGCTCAGTGCGTTTTCGACATTATTACTTGTATTGTTGTCTTCTAACACTTATCCCAATTACAATCCACTGGATCTAACTTCCGTAAGACCCTTATTCATATCCATACTTATATGTATCAACATCAACAGTAGTGTAATATACAGACCGGCGAGCTGTGCGATGTTGTCAGCTGATCCGAAGCGGTTGGAGCGCGAGAACAGATGCGCGAACTCTCGAGGCGCCGCCATGACACTCCCGCCGAGACCTGTGATGCCGTCGCGAATATTACCGCCTACGTTCCTGAGGAAGTAGAGGGTGATTCAGTTTTGTTGATGTCTAGTGAATAAAAAGATAAATTAAAATCAAAGGTCATTTATTCAAACTAGGCTGAGAATCAGCACTTTTCGAACGTCAAAATTACAAAAGACAGTCCCCCAAAACGCCCGCCCTTCACCACTTCCTAGTGCTTTCGCTGGGGAGAAGAAGTGGCGCAACAAACTCCTCAGCAGCACATCTGTCTGTTCAGTTAGAAAACACTTATATGTAGCCTAGTATGTAATAAAACTTTTTAATCAATGTTTACACCAAAAGTATAGTCAGCAAAGCGTCAACTTCAAAATGTATGAAAAGACAATGTCCACTACCAACTGACGGCTGATTGTGACGGCTAACTGTGAATGAGCGAGCGAACGTTTGGTGTGAACGAGAAATAATATGGATCGCCTGAGTATGTTTCATCCCTAGTAAATGATGTTCACACAGGTGTTTATTTCTAGCCTGTAGTAAAAAAAAGTTAATATACAACTTTTTTTACTGACTCCATAGGTTTCGAAAAAAAAATAGCATTGATTAACCACATGCTTTTTCTGTATTTATTTATTTAATACTTCAAGCACAAAAATGTACAGAGGCGGACTTAATGCCATAGGTATTTTCTACCAGTCAACCTTTGGGTGATGCAGAGACAAACAGTGGGACCTAGGTGCAACCATGAAAATGTATGAGTTAGTAAATGTAGTGTAGAGTATGAAGGCATTAGATATCCAGATATCCTGCCCCATAAATCCCTTCGAACAGTCTCACAAAAACAACCGACTTCCAAAAACACTATAAAGTGAAAAATAACTTTAATTTCGGAAGTCGGTGTCTTTGGATTTGTATTTTTGTTTTTTGCCACCGACTTCCGAAATTAAAGTTATTTTTCACTTTATAGTGTTTTTTGGAAGTCGGTTGTTTTTTTTGTAAAAAAGTTTTTATTTTTTACTTTTTAGTGGGTCAGTTTGTAATTTATCTAAGTTACAATAGCCTTATGTCAACTGCTGATCACCTTTTACAAAATATTGCTTTTCCCGATGCATGGAAGTTAATTGTTGAGGAGTTCTCCTAGTATTCCACTCTCCTAGCTGATAATCCTGGCTGCAGCATCAGGCCAGACTTATGTCAACATTGCATTGAACTTAAAATTTAGTCCTGTTAAAAATGAGCCCAAACACGACTACGGTGCTGTAAGTACCTCCTCCTTTTTGTGAAGTCGGTAAAAAGGTAGTCATCGAAAACCAATACTCAAAACTAGTGTATAAACTGAAGAAAGATAAAAAATATACCTTATTAAACCAAATTCACTCACTTCAACCCTTGTCCCATATCTCGTAACACCTCTCTCGGCTGCCTGTGCGCCTGCCCACTGGTCCCGTGTTGCTGTGAGGCAAAGAACTTCACACTAAAGTTAAAATCTATAATCTCTTACAGTATTAGAGAGTTGGAATTGTCAACTAAAAATAAATGCTGAAAGGAACGTGGAACATTCTTCTTCTTCTTCCTGCCCTTATCCCATGTTACTTGGGGTCGGCGCAACACGTTTTTTTCTTCCATTCTCCCCTGTCAACCGTCACGCTATCATTAACTCCCTTCTCTTTCATATCAGTACTCACACAATCCATCCATCTTTTCTTCGGCCTTTCTCTCCCTCTCCATCCATCAACAAGTATATTCATCACTCTTTTAGTCACATGCGTTTCGTCCCTTCTCATCACATGCCCATACCAAGCCAAACGATTTCCTTTCAACTTTTCTGTCACTGGCGCCACTTTCAAACTTCCTCTTATATACTCATTTCTTACTTTATCCATTCTCGTCACTCCACACATCCATCTCAACATTCTCATTTCCGCTGCATGCAATCTTTTTTCATCCGTCTTCATTGAACGTGGAACATTAAGCATGCATAAATTGGGAATGCAGAAAAAAAAGCCGTTTTACGCATATCAAACGCAATATTTGAATCGCAAAGTTACTCGAACCGTCACTTGTAGAAAGGCCTAAATCGTGGGTACTGAAAACCTATTCTATTAAAATGATTTTAATGGCTATTGTTACTTCGCTCAACCAACCACAATAACTAAATGCTTTGATAGCTGATATACCGATCCCCTTGGAAATAAAGGTGTCTTCGTCTTGCGCGAGGTTCAATCTCTCGCTGCATACAGGATTCAAATCTGAACTCCTGAGCCGAATGGTAGGCCTAGAATCCATATTTATGTTCAGAATTCAATATGGCGCCAGTGATAAAAGACACTGCTTTATGCCCTCGGTGAATAATCTAATATTTTGAAGAACTATTCAACCAAATCCATATTAAGATGCTCACCTCCCAATTCTTGATCCGTTTATTATATCCTTCTAGCTTCTTCTGTAACTGCGCAATACACAGCGCACTCTTCTGGTTTTTCTTCTCGAACACTGCTTTGATGCGCTGCAGTTGTTGTTTGTCTGCGTTCGCTGCTAGTTTCAGGTACTCGTTGACGTTGTCTGGAAGATGATAATGTTGTGATTATTTTTTTATCTAAAATAGTTGGTGTTTTTATCTAAAATAGTTGGTGTTTGTATCTAAAATAGTTTGTGTTTGTATCTAAAATAGTTGGTGTTTTTATCTAAAATAGTGGTGTTTTTAACTAAAATTGTTGGTGTTTATCTAAAATAGTTGGTGTCTTCATCTAAAATAGTTGGTGTTTTTATAATATTAGTGTGATAGTATGGATTAAAGTTTGACTTACCATCCCGTATAGTCTGTTCCAGTCGTATGAGGTCCTTGGTGCGTTCGATCTTGGTGTTGAGGTGTGCGATCGCCGCCATCGCCTTTGATGACGTCACGTTCGCTCCGTCGCTCTCGTCTTCAAATGACACGTACATTTTTACAGGAGTTTGTTAAGAAACACACTTTATGAAGGACACTGTTTATTAGAACGTCACTCTAGGGGTTCTAGAGACCAATGTCCGGGTTGTCCCCTTGCCTTAGCTAGGTGGGATCAGTGAGTTGCCTTGCTTTGAATCAAGCACTGATTTGTGAAATAACTTAGCCCTATCTTTCACATAAATCCAACGTACACTCATACCGTAACTTTAAAGAGTCATCATTTCAGCCGAAAGACGTCCACTGCTGGACATAGGCCTCCCCCAAGCACTTCCACTTCGACCGGTTCTGTGTTTCTCGCATCCAACGGGTTCCTACGGCCTTCACAAGGTCGTCGGTCCACCTTGTGGGAGGCCTTCCAACGCTACGTCTTCCGGTACTTTAAAGAGTCGTTGGAACTAAATTTTTATAATATCACTGTCGATTGAAACTTATAAAGAGTATGGGAAGACCAAAGAAGCGATGGATTGACTGTGTGAATGATGATATGGTTAGAAAGGGGGTGACTACCGAGATGACGACTAATAGAGAAGTATGGAAGAAAAAGGCATGTTGCGCCGACCCCAAATATATTGGGATAAGGGCAGGAGAATGATGATGATTGAAAGGGATTTTTTTTCTGATTGCACACGCTCTTGACCTCGATCACGCCTGATGGAAAGCGATGGATGAGGTCTATGACGGAACGAGCGTGCCCAGAAGATGTCTAAGGCACTGGAACTACCACGCATCGACGAAACACAGCAGGCTCTGGTGGGAGGGTGGTCGCAAACTAGGCGGGCGTTAGCACTACCACCGCAAGGGAAGAATTGGACAGTCAAATAAGGTGTTGGGTGTGACTGTCCAGGAAAACAAAAGAAGGAAGAAAAACAAAAGAAGAGAAGATGGAGAATATTGTAAAACGGTAAGTCAGATCCTACGGAAGTAAACGTATGGCAGTGACTATTTGTATATTAATAAGTGAGGCGACACTTGACACACTTCTAAGCTAAGATCTTATAATAATATGTCACTAAGACAAAGTTGTAACTTAATCGTCACGGTATACTCCTGTCACAGCTGGCTTGGTTTATTAAGTACCAATATGGTTTTACATTAGGAATATTTCCGTACTGAGATCGACTAATACTGGCGTCGGCTTTACCACAGCTTTGCATTTAGATTTTATTACTCAAGAGAACAGGATTTTTGTTGCATGAAATATTATAACTATAGTATACATTTGCGGTGTGCTGATTTTAGATCTGAAGATTTTTTGTATCAGCTTTAGTTTTTGAGATATAATGAATCATCATCATCATAATCATTTATTTATTTGTCAGAATATTGTTACAGAGTTGTTACATATTTTTAAAAGTTCATAATATTCTGCCGTTTCCGGCGTACAAATACATTTTTTAGGGTTTTGGTAATTTTGTTAGATTAACATTGAAAAAACAAAACACAAGACAAAACGTGTTTTTCTTGAAATATATTATAATAATACTAGCAGCGCCCCGCGGTTTCACCCGCATCAGTGTCGATCCCGTGGGAATATCGGGATAAAAACTCTTATTCGATCCTATGTCCTATCCCGGGACTATAACTATCTCTATACCAAATTTCATCTAAATCGGTTCAGCGGTTTAAGCGTGAAGAGGTAACAGACGGACAGACACACTTTCGCATTTATAATATTACTATGGATGGCCAACATCCAGGTAAAGATGTACTACTACATTGTTCTCATGGTAAACACACTATCTTTTGTCATACCATTGCTGAAAATTAAAGTTTGTTCTCAGTTTTAAGGTTGGATTAGTGACGAAATGGGGTCTTTTCTTATTCACCCATAATCTCAGACTCCACGGATGTTTTACATACCATATGCTCACCCAGTACTTGTCGCGGGTGTCCAAAGGAAATCCAAAGTAATCAAAACACACCCGCTTTACGAACTCACTCAGTCTACAACTTTTGAATGTATATTCACCACAGATTTTACAGAAATAGTTGGGATCGTTTTTACAGATATTTCTCGACGTGGACATTGTAAAAAATAGACAAAAAAAACAGCTCAATTTCTTGAAAGTTAAGTGTAACTAGCACAAAAATATGGCCAATAGCGGTATCTCAAAAACTAGAGCTGTTAGAGAAAAATTGAGGGTAGATTTGAAATCGGCAACTCGAATTAGCAAACAACAGAAATAAAATTCCATGAAACAAAAAGGTCTAATTTTGTTCCCTTGTGATTATCTATACGTACCAACAAGAAAACTTACATTTATACACCGTAAGGGCTATTCTTACTTGCAGCTTGCTCGGCCGCTATAGTAACGCTTGCTAACAGATGTGGTCATCGTGTGCACGGGATTTTGTTTTCAAATTGTGCAGATGTAAGTTTCCTCGATAGTAAATATTATAAATTAAAGTCGCTTTTCGTGTGTTTTTGTGACGGCGTTGTTCTTATAAACTACGCAACGGATTTTGGTGCGGTTTTCACCATAATTTAGAGAATTTATTCCGGAAGGTTAATGTGTATAGTAAATTAATATTAAACTTACATTTAATAGAGAAATCTCGACGTGTTTACGACTTGCGGGTCGCTAGGTTGGTTATAAAATAAACGGTATTTTATAATCAATTTTTCATTGTTTTTATCAGTCTAGCAAAGACGAGCGGCCATAGGTCAGTGTACTTTACTACGCAATGTATAGAAAGAGAAAGAATAATTGTTTATTTACTGCAGAAACATGTGTTTAAAAAGATAACTAGAACATAGATAAAGCATTACTACACATTGGTTTACATTATTTCGATCAATAATTGAAGTGTAAGTGATTGTTACATTACTGTTTTCATTTGCAAAACTTTCAGTTTCACAACGAATAAGCCTAACTGCATTTATTTAAAATTAGCTTTTGCCAGTGGCGTCGCCCGTGTGGAAGTCAAACTTATCCCACGAGAACGTACTATTGGGATAAAATAAATAGTACCCTTTCCGTAAATCCAGCTTATAAACTAACCAGCCAAATTTTATCCAAATCCGTTCAGCAGTTTTTGCGTGATTGAGTAACAAACATACAAACACTTTTACAATATCAGTAGGACTAGCGAGCCGCTCGTAGGGGGAAGTCCCCTAGTGACGGACATATAAGGTTTTCCGAAAATAAAATTAAAACTACTTCGAGAAATATGTATTTATTTATGAATTAGTTAAATTTACAAAATATAAAATCAAAATCAATTAACAAAAATACAATCTCTGCGTAAACATAATCTTGGAACGTTAATTAAATTTTGGTAGAAAAAAGTTAGTCTTTAATATTGGCACCTAGTACCGGACGGGTTAATCTTCAAACACCAAGCGCCAGACATTCTTAAAACATTGTGCATCTATCACATATATAGGTATCTCCACATTCCGGAACGTCTGCACATGCTTCATGGGCCCATTCTTGGCAGCTGGAGCATTGTTTCCAGTCCTCGTCGTGGTCCTCTAAACACACCACAAGTAGTTTTTTTCATATTAGATATTACAGTTTTCAAACTTTGCTGATCCCATTTTCCTTTCTTTTTTGTCTCTTCCATGTTGAAATATCTCCCTCCTTCCATCCTGTAAAACAACAAACAATCATTAGTATGATAAGTATACATGCTTAGTAAAAAAGTCAACCTATAAACTGTCCGGTGGTAAGGGACAACTTTGTGTCCGGAGGTAGGGGACAGGGAATGTCCAAAATTACGTATTTCATACTAAAACTGTTTAAGTAATTAATAAAAACTTTGACAATTTACGAATTATTATGAAACACTGTCTTTATTAACAAATAACAAAACGATTAAACACAATACTATACCAGTAATACTCACTTGAAATTTACGAGACGCAACGCTTTCCCGCCAAAAACAGCAATTCACCTCTCCCACCGCGGCTGTTCGCCTCACTGGCAAACCGCGTTCCGTGATCCTGTATCGCTACGTTCCCCCGCGCCCCTTTCACCAATATTTGAATAGATCGCGTTGTCGTTTGTCGAGATAGTACGAGTGTCCGACGCTAGGTGCCGTCCGGCGCTACGGGACTTCCCCCTACGATTTTTACAACTTGAACAAACACCGAGATTTCTTGTATGAGATTATAATATGTAAGTTTTACATTAATATGACACACACAAAAACCTTCCGTAATGAATTCTCTACATGAAGGTGAAAAACAATCAAAATCCGTTGTGCAGTTTAGAAGAATAATGTGGTCATACAGACACGAAAAATACTTCGATCTATATATTAGTATACCTAGTTATGTTATTATATTTTCCTATAAATCACACAACTTTATTGTTATATTGTCCGCCACAATTTATATTAATAACTGATATATCTAATTTAAAGTCATCGTTCTAATTTTAGCACTATTAAACTGTGGTTAATTCAAAGTTTAAATGTACACTAAAAAATTATGTTTTATATAGAATTTGTTACGGCAATGTGTATTAAATATTGTTTGTTATCATGAGGAAAATGATTGTCGATATAATATGTACCCATATATTTTAATGAGTTGGTAATCTATGTATCGAAAATAACCATATAGGACAACGCACAGAAAAAAATTGGGTCACAGCTAGGTGATAACTCGGAAAGCACGTTAAGCCGTTGGTCCCGGCTGTCATTCGCGGATCTTTGACAGTCGTTACGGGTCGTCAGAAGCCCGAAAGTCTGACAACCAGTCTTATCAAGGGGTATCGTATTACCCAGTAATTGGGTTGTGGAGGTCAGATAGGCAGTCGCTCCATGTAAAATACTGGTATTCAGCTGCATCTGGTTAGACTGGAAGCCGACCCCAACATAGTTGGGAAAAGGCTTGGCAGATGATGAGGTAGTTGATAAACAGATTTGGATAGTAATTTTGGGGTTTTTTTTTTAAACCAATCTGTCATTTTCGGTAAATATTTCTGATAGATAGATAAACCATTTATTTGGCGCACAACACACAAAAGTACAATATTAGATAATAACAATTAACCACATGAATATAACTCCAGTCTAACCGGATGCAGCCGAATACCAGTATTTTACATGGAGCGACTGCCTTTCTGACCTCCAGAACCCAGTTACTGGGTAATACGATACCCCTTGGTAAGACTGTTTATTACTTAGCCTAAGTTTTAACTTCTGTAGGCATTAAACACGACTGTCTATGTTTTTTTTTGTGTGAACGATGGACCATGTATTATTGCAGTTAAAAAAAAGATTTTTGATATAATTACCTTGATTTGAATAGTCCCCATCTTGACCTGAAACGCCAAAAAACGATTGCTTAGAAAATATTTTATTCTATGTTATAGGTTTGGTTTCCGCACTTAGTCCTTCAATTGGGCCAATGTGCGTGAATATTTTATTAATATTTTATTCTCTTGGAATGTTGAACAAAATATAGCGTTGGCCGGGCGTTTCTTTTGACCACAATTATTGTGAAAAATATTTCCTAGGCTGGATCTTTCTGTCGACAACCAAACGATGGCCTGCAAGCTTTCTAGGTATGTCACAACTAAACTCTTCAATTAGATAGGTATTTAATTGAAGGCGAAATGAGGGCTGTACTACAGGTATTATAGTACATCCCACATTTCGCCAGAGTTTTTTAAGTCCCATGTAATAGGGGGCGACGCTATTGCCATCAATCGGATACTCAAAACTCCGGGCTGCTACTGAGAAATTCCAGATGGTAAAACCCAATAACACTTTTCCCGACCCGGGAAACGAACCCAGGACCTTATGCTCAGCAGTAGGTTGCGTCCATTAGACCAACAAGGCAGTTATGTTTAGCTCCCATGTGATAGGGGGCGAGCCTATAGCCATCAATCTGACCCAAATACAGATTCCGGGCTGCTACTGAGAAATTCCAGATGGAAAACCCAATAACACTTTGCCCAACCCGAGAAACGAACCCAGAACCTTATGCTCAGCAGTAGGTTGCGTCCACTAGACCAACGAGGCAGTTATGTTTAGGTCCCATGTGATAGTGGGCTGGCACTATTGCCATCAATTCTAATAATTATTTTTATTTACTAGCTGCGCCCTGCGGTTTCACCCGCGTAAATGTCGATCCCGTGGGAATATCGGGATAAAAAGTAGCCTATATGTTAATCCAGGGTGTCAGCTACCTCCATACAAAATTTTATCAAAATTGGTCCAGCCGTTTGAGCGTGGAGAAGTAACAAACATATAAACAAACACACACACACACACAAACTTTCGCCTTTATAATATTAGTGTGATTTATTTACCTCTGTAAGCCGGCGAGCCATACTCATCGCCCGACGAGAGCGCGTACGACACGTTGGGACTGTATACCGTGCTGGCATAGTCGCCCGGCGCTATCAGACCTGGTAATATCTTCTTCTGCGGCGAGTCTTCCAGGCTATAAGGAGACAAGAGATTTATTAGCATCAAGGTATCAACGAAGGAATATGTCTAGCTCCAAATCATAACAAAACTATTAACATACCCCCTTACTAAAAAACGTTGTATAGCGTCTGTATAGTTACACAACGCTTTGTCTTCTTCTTTCGAAAGTCATATTACTGACGACTGAAAGAGAGAAATCGGTGTGTAACTATTCATCTGATATAATTCATACTAAGATTATAAATTCGAAAGTAACCTTTTCACGCCTAAACTACTGAACGGATTTCGATAAAATTTGGCAGAGAGATAGATTGCATCCCGGGAAAGGACATAGGATAGTTGTTATCGACATACCTCGCGATCGAAGCCGCGGGCGGAAGCTAGTACGTTTATAAGTAAGGGGGATAGTCTTTCAATAAAAAGCATTGTTGTGTTATGTTTTGCAGAAAGTAAATATGCTATCAACGTCAACCTTGAAAAGATAGGCCAGAATAACATTTTCATTTATTAATTATTTCGAAAAACACATTATTAAACATTATTTCGTAAACGCACTTAACGGCTGAACGGATTTCGATGAAATTTGGAACACAGGTAGACTATGACCATAGGACATGGGATACTTTTTATCCCAATAGCACGTTCCCGTGGTTTCGTGGTGGGTGATAGTATTCGCCTTCAAAGCGGGCGAAGCTGCGGGCATAAGCTGGTTAGCATATTTGCATTCGCGATTTACTTGCCAAAAATGTAAACAAATAAGACTACAGAAAAATAACTTTAATTCCTACACAATAAAGTTCAGTTTACGGTACAACTTCAAACATTTTTATAACTTTTTCAATAAGCACTAGTCACTCTGAAATCAACTTAATTACCATTAAAATAAAGTTGTTATTTGTTTAACTTGAAATAACATCGATTGGAAACATAAATTTGAATAGAGCTTAATTATGTAGTATCTCTATCTAGCATTAATACTTACTCTCTAGAACTGTTCCCAGTGGTGTTGGCTGACAGTGGACTGTTGCCCAAATCTCTGGAGTGAGACTTGACGTGGTGTGCTCTCTCGCCATGACGCGACGACGTACTCGATGACGGCTCCTGCAATAAAAGAGAAATTGGAAGTTAGAAGAAGTCTTGTAATAGGTACTAGCATATCTGGACTCATATAGTGTGACTATAGTCCGACTTTTATTTAGCTGCAGTAAAATTACACTTCTTAATAACTCATTTCGGACGGAGTATAAAGATATGCATGTCAAATAAGTTTCGTTTGTTACACTATTCTGTAATAGAAAAACAAGATTTGGTTGATGACCGCGAAAAAACAAAACGACGCGACGCCAATTTCAGTCATTTAAGTAACACATAAGCTGGCATTTTACTGCAGCTAATTAAAAGTCCGTCTATAGTACCAGTTGTACCTAATGCAGGGCGTATGCAAAGTATTGGTGTGACACCCTTTGGTGGTGAGTTTCATACATTACAAGTACTTCTACATGCCGCATTCTCTCTCACAGTTTGTACTGTTTTTAAAGAAACTGTGGTTGATTTTTGGTTGCAGTTTATAACTCCTTACTTTATTTGCTAACATAATAAATGCACTGGTCCTATTTAAATTTCAAATCGTTTATTGCAATCCATAATGTACAATTACAGGTGGTGAATAAAAAAATAATAGAAACAATTATGGACCGTCGGGCACAGCAAATTTTTAAATAAGTAGAGAGAGGAAGAGCGCTTTATTAATTTTAATTTTATTTATTATGAAGAAGGCATTCAAGCTCATTGGAATTCTGTGGCCATAAATCGAATGAATCCTTAAATTTTCAGATTGATTGAGAAAATCTATATTCTGTCTTAGTCTTAACTAGTCACACTATTACTATTTTATTGGAAATATAAACAAGAACTATGTACAGGCAAAAAGAAACCGATATTAATTTGCCAAAAACCTTAATTTATTAGGTGTTTTCATTAAATCAGTTTATCCTGTTTTCTACATAACGTATTAGAAAAAGAAGAATTGCAAGCAATTAGTTACTTTTATCAGTTCATTGTTGTACCAAAACATTTTGTAACCTATTCTTCAATTAATTTCTAATCAAAAACTATTCAGTCCATTCAGACAAAACTAAAGCCTCATAGGCTGAACTTTGGAAAGGCCTTTATCCAGCAATGGACTGCGATAGTGACTTGATTGATAGCCTCTTAATAAACCTCTTCATGTCTATAATGTGCCTATCAGACAATAGCCATGACTAATGGATTTATACATGGCAATGATGATGATTGATAACTAGACATGATGCTTGAACATCACGTCAAAACATTGATTGACATGACAACTGAGGTATTCAAATTAATTGATAGATTTTATGACTATCTTCGTGTATGGGTCTGCTAGCTTGTTTTGGAAATTATTAAAAGTTTATAAAATACTAGCTCACACCCGCGACTTCGACCGCATGAAATTTCTTGTTCCCACGACTCATCGCGTGCCCGCGCTATTACTACGTTTTCATTTATTGTGCTTTCTGACTTTTTTCTTCTTGTTTGGCTCCTTAGGGTTAGGCCTAGCGTCTGCCGGGGCAGCGGGATTGTCCGAAAGATTTGACACTCCCTTCCGCTCCATCCAGAGCGGGAGGGGGTCATTTGATGATTTCCCATCCGCAAAAAAAAAGGTCTTAGCGTGTTGTCTATAGCCTTCCTCAAGAATTGGGCTACCAAACACAAAAATAATTTTTCAAATCCGACTGGTAGATAGTTTCATTAAGTATAGACATAAACGGCCTTATTACAAAACAAGATTTATCTTTAGAACCAGGTTTAAACCATCCAGCCATTTTTAAATTTCGAACTATAATCCGACGAAGCTAAAGTTCTTTTTACAAAAACTGACGTCAAACCCGAGTCTAAGTTGTCAATTTTGCATTAAGAACTTCACGTTTGTCGGAATAAAGTACAAAATAGACTAACTGGCTCGAAGGTTTAGGCTAGGTCTAAAATTAGATCTCGTTTTGTAATAAGACTGAAAGAGTATTAGGGTCAGGATTTAAGGCGGTAATCTCGTAGCCCTTCCAAAATAGATTTTAGTCAGTACAAGCCTTAAATACACTCCATTACAGACTGATTACTATATTCATTACCCAAATTATGAAATAAGGATCGAAGAAATACTGTTCCGCAGTTTCTAACTACCATACGGAACAAGTGCAAAAATTCGAAGACATGTGATATCTACCAACCCGCACTGGGCCCGCGTGGTGGATTACGGCCCACTCCCTCTCACGGAGAGGAGGCCCGTGTCCCAGCAGTGGGAACATTATAGGTTGATTATGTATGTTATGTATACGGAACAAGTCTGTATATGATATTTTAAATAACATAACTATGATTTCATAACTTAGCAACACTCAGGGGGATTACATACCGCATACCTTCTATAACCTTTCTCAATCATAAACTATTGCAAACCGCATTCAATCGCAACTTATGACCAAACAGACATTAGTACAACATTTCTTGCTACCTAGATTTCTTTAAAGGTGTTTGTATCTAGGTTATGGGGCGTGCGCATCAATATTCGTTCTACATAATTAGAGAGTACGTACTATCAACCGCACGCAAGGACGTCGAAAACCGTCCTTAATGTTACAAATTAAAGTCGCCGTCAAACTCAAATTGTTACATGTACGTGTGGCTGATGGTACATAGGTATTGCGAACCTTTTATATAGAGTACTTTCAACTTCATAATGTCGTAGGTCATTCGTCTGGTGCACTGAAACGGTACTTGAACAATGGTGTTATCTTTGAGATGTTTTGTTCTGTTGAAGTTGTAGTTTAAGTATTGTAACGTAACGTATGTTTAGAGTTCAGAGGCAAATGTTACAGAAATTCTTTACCTACGTGCCGTGTGCCCGCTGGGATTTCCCATCTGCAAAAACTGGCCTCACGATGGGTCTCTGCCACCGTACAATACAACACGACACAAAAAAACACGTTTCTTTTATGGGAACCCTTTAATTTTTAACTTAAAAAATCCGTGAAGTGAAAATTTCAACGGTTTCAAAAGATACAAGAATTCTATACCATTGGCAAAAAGCACAAAGAAAGAAAAATATTTTATATGGGACACGCAAATGAAATATAAACAGTAAATATGAACAGTGCAAGCTAAATAAAAGCTTGTAAAAAGGAGCATTAAGAACTAACAAAATTACATTAAAAACAACAAAAAAAATTACCTATGCGAGGCCAAAAAGGCTCATACTTAATAATCTCAGCAAAATGCTGCGATATTTAAAAATACCGCAGCGCAGAAAGACTCATTGATCAACTTATTATTATCAGCAATTCCTTGCTTTATTGTCTACCATTCCTCTATCATGACTCATACAGTCCACACAACTTTCACAAAGTACCGTTTCGTCTTTGTTTATATCATTTACTTCCCTGATAAAATAGATATAAGTACATAACAATACGCAACTACCTGCATTCTGACAGCCGTATAAATAAGTAGTTTCAAGGTGATAATGAACTCGTCATCCGTACCATTCACGTGAAACATGTGGACTAATAATTATGAGACCAGCACTTATGGTACTCGAGTACCTTCTATAATAGTTTTTGTTTGTATACCTGGCGAATAAGTTAGTTCTTTGTACTGCAGTAATACATTACACTAACGTGGTGGAGGAAAGTTTGTTAGAAAATACTGAAACTGTGGTACTTTGGTGAGGGATGTTAGGTAAATTTAAATTGAGGACAATTTTGTGTTACCTATTATACTGTTGTGCGTGAAATCGGTCAATATTGCGGTTTCGGCATTTACCTTTACATTCATCAAACTACGTACAAAATAAGGAAACTAGCTACAAACTTGGCAAAACAAATACATCACCAACACTACATGCTCAAATCACGGCAAAAAAACATCCAGAATCTCACCTACAGAATAAAAAACACGTGTTAATTGCCTAGTCGCGGCTACGCATGCCCACTTACATATCCCTTCGAATTAAATTATGTATTTAGCTGACACCTAGGAAGATTAAGGTGCAGAAAGGAAAGTCTTATTCGCCCATTTAACCCGTAGATACTTATTTAACTGATCCTCTAAAAACTTATTGACCGTGTAATTATGTACACTTTTTTAAATTATCGAAAAACTTGTTGGGCTTCTAATGATGCACACTTTTTTTACAAATGAGCCTCTTATTAACTTTCTTGCCTTTCCTCACAGTTGGTCGCAGTAACTAACCTGACCCCAAAATGGAATTTTTTGAGGATCGATTAAATACATCCCTCCCCCCCCCCCCCCTTATTAAATCCCTCAGCTTAGTAAAAGGCTGCTGTCGCACTATTACTAGGCCATTTAATTCCTCAAATGACCCAGTCCTAAGTGCAAACAACACGGCAGACACGGGGGTCACCAGTTATGAACTTATGAGACATCAGAGTTTTCTATCCTTGAGATCAAGTTGACATAGTGTCTGGCACTCGGCGCATGTCTGTTGAGTTTAATTAGCTAATAAATTCCCAGTTCGGCCACTGGGAAGCATTAGTTTGTCGTATTATAGGATTACTGGAGCAGATAATTAACTGTTAGGATATAATTAAATGAGGATAGAAATATATCATCAGGCGGTGTGATGCCGTCCAAAGACCGCTTTTTCGACCGGTATCTGTATCGGTATGAGTATCTTTTAATGGCAAAAACTGGTTAAATGATCATGCATCAAGGTAAAGAACAGTGTTCATCTAATTGATTCAAAATCGCATTAGAACCGTCACCTATTTGGGAGCTCCGAATCTACGATGCCACCCATACAGGATCGACAGACACGAAAAGGTGTAGTAGGGTTTTATACACCCCGCTTTTTGATTCAGGGGTTAAGTTAAAGTAAGAACAGATAAGCGTTTACACCATCGCGGACACAAATCCCTTTTTGCTGTAGCGGCATCTACATCGCCACATATGAACTACGCATCACAGTGACGTCACGCAAAATCCTGCATCGCGCAACTGACATATACAATGTGGAACTACAATGGCGAAATTAATTTAACACACGGGTAGGTTAGTTCTCGCCTATTTCCTCCTCCAATATTGGACCAACTTAAAAGATATTTCATAAACTGAATAAGAAGGATATATACTGTGTCCCTATCTTTCTTTTTTCATTAATAGTTGTCAAATTTGTACGACAAAAACGCGAAGCCGTATACGTGTTAAATTAATGTCGCTATTAAAGCGCCACGCTGCCTGTACACGTCCCGACATCAACCGCCGTCTGTCGGGCAGTTGCCGACCAGACACAGCACCCGTCTGGTCGGAGGGATAAGTGAATTTTACACCCTGTTCCTCATATTGCCAAGCTTTACCCAACAATATTTCCTTGGGACAGTTCATCATAGCAGTTTGCGGAACATACGTTCAAGTTCATCTGACGTCTACGCTCCGTTATATAAACTAACAACTGTAACTATTCATTATCCCATTATAGTTATATTATACTCATATTAGCAACGAAGTACCAATTAACTACCGAGGACACACGAGACCAAACATTTTAGAACAATTACGGCTGTTTCGCACATCGATTAGTACAATGGAACTGCATGAATGAACATCTCTTATCGTTTGCCTTATCTAGATTAAATGTAGACCAGTTTTCATTGAAATTATAGCCAATCAAGACACGTGCAAGTATTCTACAAGAATTAATCAATCAAAAATTTCATTGCATAACACACTTTCAATAACAATCTTAATTATTTTGAAGGATGTTGCTAATCCACTGCTTCGAAAAATTTGTCTGTTCAATAACGCAATGAATGTTGTTGAACTGTCAAAATGAAAGCAATTGCTGATAGTGTGTTACGCAACTACCGCGCTTGTCTTTTAGTCGAGTGCAAATCGTTTAGGCAGGATCTTATGAGTGCAGCTTTAATACAAGAGCTAGGTGTTATCTCCATATGAACCAGAATTGCGAATCAGGCATGTTTGCGAAAGGTGCTATTCTCCAGAAAGAGACGAGGAAATGGCTTTAGTCACCACATGGGGCATCCCAGAAACCACTGCATTTTAACGACAAAACGCTATCTAAACACTTCCTTTTGAATCAGTGAATCACGTTTTTTGAATAAATCCGACTTATCAAAAAAACGTTGTAATAATGTGGGAGGCAAAAAAAAACCCTAAATTGTTTACTCACACTGACAACATGATGAACAGTCGAAGGGGACTGCACCCTGGACCTGATGACGGCATCATCCGTCACCACAGCCGGATCCCTCGTAAGGTCTGCCGTAGACGGAGACTGGCTGCGACTGGACCCCTTGCTGTGGCCGTGGCCCACGTGGAGTGTGTCCATCTCCTGAAGAAACCCTTACATGGGATCCACACGCATTAGGAACTTGTGTTATCTACTATTTATTGCTGTGCTAGTTCATAAGCTTGATAGGTCGGTCAGTGATCTCGCCATCGCGTAGTTTTATCTGGAATAATAGATACGGCTAATTAGAAAAATTAGAACTGTCAACTATCCGCCGCAATATATTATTGTTTATGTCGCCGCATTATCGTGAGTGCCCTGCACATATCAAAAAGTACTCTGTGGCCCTGCATTATATTTTACTAGTCTATCAAAAAGTACTCTGTGATTATATTGTAGTCTGTGCTTGAGTGTTTGACAGTTTGTCAAATTTAATTTTTTTATCACATTTTTTTATGTGTTACATATAGGTGGCGTAATTAAGGCGGGCTCACCGATATAAAACTTTTTGATGGATAAAGGCCACAATGAAAATAAAATTCCTTGCGTTTTATAATTCTGTAAATATTGAATGGCATTATGCTTATGATACTCAAAATAAACTTGAATGGACATTAAACATGAACCACGCGTGCAAATCTTTACACAAATACAGAATAGCATAGATACAAATGCATTTAGATCCCGCACTCGTGCGAACTGTGTCCACACTAACGGAACAGCCATCCGTTCAAATCTGCGTACGTTATGTATAAAAAAAAACCTTTATTTTCAGGCTACTTTGGCCCATAGATAAATACCTTACAGATTAAACATCTAAGACCAGTAAGATACTGAAGTTTTAACAACTTGACAGCCCACGGCCTACTCTGTCAACTTCGCAGTTTGGATGCAGTTGACTTAACTGCTTCGAAACCTAGTTATGACAACTGCATCCAAACTGCGAAGTTGCAGCTGGCATGCAGTTGAAATGCAGTCCATCTGTTTAGACCACTGACCTGTATTTATGATAGAGGTCAGTGGTTTAGACCCTTAAATAGCGTGACATATTATATCCTAGATACAAACAAACGATAAACTTGTTTTTCGGTGTTCGAAACAAAATATATCGGTGTTTATATCGCCGGCTTAGATTCTGTTATGACGGTAGATAAGCCGATAACTGGATTTGCACACATGGAACGCTAAGCGCTAAAACAAACGATATATTTGGCGTCGATTTATTGAGGGCATGTGTTCCTCAATATAATGCTGGATATATTAGGCGGTCAGAGTATTTTGAATCATCATGCTTTTCCTGAACTATGGTTAGTAGCTGCCCGGTGAAACAAATGTTACTGAATAGCTCAATTGCTATAGTATTTTCCACGAAGCATCTGAATTGGGGTATGCTCAAAATTGAAATGCTCAGTAGATATTGTACCGAAGGATTTGATATTGAAACGTAGGATAACTAATTATTATTAATATATATAATATTATTAATTTAACGTTAACTTTTTAACTTTACGCAACGTTTGTGAATTAAGTTCAAGTTCACTTTAATAACCAAAACACAGGTACGAAACATAGCAAACGTCACAGATGTCAGCCGGTGCCAGCAAGTCTAGCCGTCTGCCAAATTGTTCAAACATTGAACACTATTCCTAAGGCATTCCGTATCGGCGCAAAATGTCTGAGTGCTAAACTTGGGTGTCCCCCAAACCGTAACCAAATACTGTTGACAAGACTTTGGCGATGTAATGCAAACAGCCGCTTTAGTTCAGGTTGTTCAATTATCTTAAAGGCTGCTGCTGATAAAAGTAAGAAGTGCTCTTCATTTCTAGGGTTGGCAGTTTTATTAGGGTTTTCAATCTTCGTCTTTTTCTTCTGAAGAAGACGACGCGAAAACGGCGACAGCCATCCTTTATCTACACACATAGATCAAACTCCTGGTGAAAAGGTTTTAATTTGCCGCAGAAAGAGACAAAAGAGAAGCATAAGATCATTTTAGCAAAAAGCAAAATTTAACCTCTGTCGCTTACTTTTTGGGTGAAACAGTCGTGACGATCAGGATGCATTAATCAATATATCCATAAAATCACTTTATATACCAATTAAAACTTCGAGGTAAACAGACATAATCTTAATTTTAATACTGCAATGAATTGGCGAACTATTACCGCGATTGACCTACATTTGATAGCCGGTGCTTTACGAGGGAGCCGTAAATCTTTACGACTGACTGATTGGATGTAGCATAAATTGGATACTGATGTGTTATATCAATTGCCTATTGAAGCCCAAAGCTTGGAATAACCAGCAAAGAGGGCAGTCTACAATTATGAACAAGTGATTGAAGATTGTGAAGCCACCACGTGCAACAAGATGTTCTTTGACGATTGATTGTACCATTTTGATAGGTTCAAATAAAGGGTAAATCACGAAAGTGTGAAAACTTAATTTCGGCCGTTAGGGTGGCTGGTAGCAGCAGCTAGATGATAGTAGCCGAGGATTCAGATAAAACGCGTGCGATCGGAGAGGCCTGCAGTAGATTGTTATTGACTGAAAATGATAAAGAAGACTCTCGGCAGCACAAGTGCGAATGATTACGACTAATAGAGAAGTATGGTAGAAAAAGACATCATGTTGCGCCGACCTCAAATAAATGGGATAAGGTGGATAAGGACAAGAGAATGATGAAGTGCGAATCTAGAAATCGCGACACAGGCGAAGTAGGATATACCATTACCTATATAATAATTATCTCTTCAGTTTCTAGTCCGCTGTTATATTATTCGAAGGTTATTTGTATACAAATTCACATGATATGAAATGTAATTTATAATCTATTTTGTTTTGCTTTTCAGTGTCCTCTCATAGTACTTGTTTGATACTTTTAATCTTATTCCAACCTCTGTCCAACATGTTTGCAATAAACTAATTTGAGTTGGTAATGTTGGTATGATCTCGCCGACGCGACGTGCGCGGTGGTAATCCAGTAAGTAAAACAATGTTTGTTTTTGTTTCGAATTCAAAATGGCCGGTTTGACGTTGCTATATTTTGAGAACAACTACAAACAATACGTTCTAACTAATCTAAAAGGTTGAGACTTGTGAATCACTCGCCCTTTTGCGGTGTGTCTGGTATGACTAAGACTTTGTAAGGTTTACTGCGTAAATATTCCTTGTTCAACATCCTCGTAAGCATAAAATAAAACTGTTTTAAATTTATGACACGATCAATAACCGCTATTGGCACGTGTGAGTAGTGACGTGCCTCTCCAGTCAGTGTGATTGTCTAGATTGTTCATAGTATGAAGAAGTCTAACTCTAATGCAATTGACTATCAATACGGACAGACTCAGGCACTAGTCAAACTGCCGACGATTAGCGAGTAAAGCTAGTAACTAGAAACGAGTTGGCCAGCGACGAGCAGCGAGTGTGCAGTGTAGTTCGGAAAGTTGTGTCGCTGGTCTATGAGCGAGTACGCGAGTGCGAAAAGTAGGTATAATGACTGCCCAGTCACTTAATAGTATGCGTATGTAAGCACCAAGCGAGTCTTTTTGATAGCTCGACCAACTAGTGGAGAGAGATTTCTTGTCGGCAGTGTTAACAGTTAGCGATCAACTATTAATATAATGTATCTCTTTTACTGACACGGCCCCTACATCTACTGTACGTTTCTTGAGCGAGAAAAATGTCGATAGCTAGTTGCTTCCTCGTCGGCGGTGGGCCAGGTGCCTCAGTCTGGAAAATACACCGCAGACAAATCTATAGATGAAGAACTAATACTTGACTGGGAAAGAGGTTTAGAGGACTTGCTCTCTCTCAAAAATATTACCAGGCCACTCAGAAAGAATGCGAAAAAAAGTTTTTATGTATGAGAGACTGGCCAGTTATAATCTATTTTATAAATATGATTATTTGTAAGTAAAAATAGGTACGTTCCAATTAAAAAATTTCCCTACACAGTTTGCGAGCTAATTTAAATTGTCGTATCTAATTACAAAGTGGATCTGCGCCGGGAACATTTTCGCGCTATGATTTTTTACGATTTCACGTGTCGCCTGAAACCGGACGAATCGTACGATAGACTTCAAATGGCATTCATGGATGAAGGCCCTTCTAAGGCAACCGTGTATCGTTGGTATAACGAAGCGCGGTCGACTAACTTTAGGGGATGAAGAAAGAAGTGGTCGCCCTTTGACGGCTGTTCAGCACATACTCCAGGTTGGATCGGGAAGCCTTCACGAAATTCTACACGTGCATCTTCGCGTGAGGAGGATAGTTTCACGCTGGGTGCCGCACAACCTCACCGATGCTCAGAAGCAGGCCCGGGTGGAATGGTGCCGTGATATGATAAACAAATTTGAAGCAGGCTCGTCTCGGCGTGTTTACGACATCATTACATTGGATTGGATTTATCCAAGACTCATCATCAATGAATGAATAATGCAATCCAGAAACGAAGCGCCAGTCGACGGTTTGGGTCACAGACTTGTCTGTGGTTTGGCTGTTTCAAAACGAATCAAGACTACCAAAGTGAAGCAATCTAGAAGCGGGGGAAGATTTTGATCGCGAGCTTTTTCATTCAATTTGACTGGCTACTTGGTGTCAATTCCTTTACGGAACGTCGCCGGAAGATGCGCTGTCAGCGTTCGAGCAGACTGTAAACGAGGTGTCTACGCTACGGCAGACTGGAAAAAGTGTTTCGAAAACTGGTTCAGACGCATGAAACTTTGTATAGAGGCTAGTGGAGAGATCTTTGAAAAGATTTAATAAAAAAAAAATTACCTATAGAATTTATTTATTTTTCTGAGTGTCCCACGTATATGGAAAAATACCACTCCATTCAAGGAAAACTGCAGACAGATGGTTGTTTATAATATAATTTATCACACTAATATTATAAAGGCTGAAATTTGTGTGTGTGTATGTGTGTTTATGTTTGTTACTTCTTCACGCTCAAATAGCTGGACCAATTATGATAAAATTTTGTATGGAGGTAGCTGACACCCTGGATTAACATATAGGTTACTTTTGTCCCGATATTCCCACGGGATGGACATTTACGCGGGTGAAACCGTGGGGCGCAGCTAGCCTACTATAATTTATGAAAGGTATGTCATGTAACTAAGTTATTTAATATTAATTTAGCACGAAGTACACGCTCTTCTCTATGCTCATAACCTTCGCGGAATATCGAATTGCATTCATTGGTGAGCGGCATAAGATGCAGCCGCATGAGTTCATAATACAGCCTTATTACTATAATCTTTGTTCAATATACAGTGTAATGTTAACCTACACATTGTAAGATCGATTGCACCAATATAAATGAATACAAAGTAAGACATTTGTTTGCACTTCCAAGATAAAACACGCTCGACTTCAAGCATCATGTTACTTCGACACGTTCTTGAAGAATATCGAAACACAATATACCCGCACTATCAAAATAATTTATCGCAAATTTATTAATCTACTAGCAGGTCCCAAGGGTCTCGATCCCATGGGAATATCGGGATAAAAAGTATCCTATGTATTGTGAGATGTATAAGCTATATTTACTGCAAAGTTTCATCAAAATCCGTTCAGTATTTTTTTCGTGAAAGAGTAATAAACATACACACTTACAAACGTTCGCCTTTTTATAATAAGTGTGATGGCATATAAAAAGAACAACCCTCGTCATGTGTTATTTTTCACAGGTTGTGGCCGAGGTCATATAGCACGAGCTACGGAACCGTAAAGGGCAATCAAAGCCAAACGCTATTAAAAATTCAAGCATGTTACTTGGAATTCGTCTTGATAAAGGCTATACATAGAAAATATAATAAGTACGTTTCTAGATTTCATGTCAATTTAGAACTGACAAGGCTATATTTTTCTTTAATACTAAATTAGAAAGTTCCATTAGCTCTAATACCTACGTGCCGCAAAGACTAACGCAGAAACTAAATCGAAATAAATCGCGGAGGAATGATATCCGTCACCATAATTTTGTTCCACATTTACATCTGACCCCTAACATCATTATTGTTCGTGAGCTTCGACTATTAGCAACCAAATCGAGAAGTATCGCGAAATCGATAGCAATCGAACGAATAATCGCACTTTGAATTCATTCGAGTTACAGTCCTCGCTCGAATGCTGAGATATCGCGACGAATGATGAGTCAATGCTCGCGCAAGTATAATTTCCTGTGTAGATAGCTAGTCAATTATAACAGTGCATCTGTTATAATGACCGGAGTAAGGTGATTAATAGTTTATTAGCTATTATTGACCTGATTCTCGTCCATTAACTGTTCATTTCCTCCGGCAAACGCAAAAACTCTAAGAAAATGGCGTCCATTACAATGTTTTTCTAGTCATACACATCTTTACGTGAGATCTACAAAAGGGGGACTTCAAACGATGCCCTTTCTCATTTTCCATGCTCGCACGTACTTTCACCTCATCATTCTTTATGTGGTGTGCCGTTTGCGTGCATACCACCTGGCATGTTTCTGATTGCTCGCATTTCCACGGCGTAAATTTTGCTTCTGGGACAGCAAAATGCTCTTTGTAACTTTGTTATGCATAGACATAGCCACAATTTAATTTTTCTCTGCGGTACAATACAAAAATTCAGCGTAATGACACCTAAACTTCCAACCATCCCATATTTTCTACTGATGTTTGTGGCGAAAAACAAACTCAACGTTCCCAAACTAATGTCGAAAACAAAATGGAGCTTAAATAAGATGTCTAGTATAAAAAGGGTTCCAGATTCCAGCAATATAAATATTTGCTGAGCCCCAGCCTGTTATACAAACCAGCAGCACATAAAATATAGTGACATTAGCGTACAAATAAAGGATATTTTATGAATAAGGCAAAAAAATATGTAATAGACAAGCAATTTTACCATGGGTTCTCGGCATTTATAATAATTGGCAACGTAAGTAAATCTGTACAAAAACAAATAAACGACTGTTATTTCTGAATGTGGCTGATGGCTGAAACGAAGAGTGGATTCTGGAGAGTATATACTTTTCATTATATTTCAGTGAATTTTTTCTACCAACACTGGAAGTTATTGCCGATTATCCATGTTTCATGGTACAACTTTGAGCCATGTATTTAGTATTTTTTGCAACTTATATTCATACATACTCACTCACGGCTTTTTCGACTTTCTGGCGGAACAAACGTATTGTCTTTTTAACTGACTGCGCAACGACAAAGACATGGTTAGGTTTGTGTGGAATTCTTAATACCCTCGAAGCAACAGGCTCGATGGACTTGAATAAATGAGGTGTCCATCGACTCGTCTAGGTCGTGTGATGGTTTTAAGGTTCAACTTTGGGCCCCAAATTTTGTATTTTACGAACTTCCGATGGAAAAATTTAAATATTATCGTTTTTACTAAATATTCTTCACACAACATAAATCACCAATCGCTTCCCTTTCGTAGTGTCATTTATCAAATAGTAAAAATTAGTACCGACCATGTTTAGATAACACAGCGTATTGACATAATGAACTGTAACCACAGGAAAAAACGTTTGACCCATTCTTATCAGCTAATAACTCGTGTCCTATCTTGGCGGGTAGTATATCAGGATAGCGTACTTCTATTATTATTAATGATATATTTCGAGTGTTTGATTATGATAGCCTGAAATAATCAGGTCGCTTCATAGTTTTAAATTGCGTCAGTCTGGAGACGGAATTAGATTGCACGGTGGTTCCGCCCATAGGTCATAAATCCATACAACTCATATTCGAATTTCCAAAAACAAGTTACATATTTCGATAGACCATTAAACGAGCTATCCGGTGATATAAATATGTCACCTATTTGTTTTAATTATCACTTACTTTTTGACCTCGGAAGTGAACGCATCGTTACGTTGCACTCGCTGTTATTGGTGACTCATCATTAAAGTATTTGGTTACAAGTGAATTCTCGGAATTCTTTTGTTTGTGTTGTTGTTTCGTGCAATGGAAATTCAAGAGCAAGGTATGTTTGTCACATTTGATTGTATTTTGAATAAATTGTCAGTATAATATTTGTACTATTTACGTGCTACGCCATACATAATTTATTGTATATTTTTTCTAATATGATAACTTTGCTTAGAGCTACAAAATTTTGCAAGATTTTGCAAACATTCGCAACTATCTTAAACTGTAGTTGAGACTGTATATTTTAAAAATATTATACTTTGATTTGCGCCATTCTGCGCCGACGGCTGCTATAAGGGGCCTACGCCTGCGTAGACACAATCGTAGCAAGGTCTACGAAATTTGCAACTAATTTCAAACTTTTCTTTCAGGTACTTTGATCAAGTGTTCCTTCTCAAGGATGTATATCTTTGAGATTTGGATTACTGTGAGTGGAAAAGCAACCAAAAAACACCAAGGTATATTAGAAGTTTTGCTGTCATCATTCAGTGATCTCGAAAATATAGACTTTAAGGATTTAGATGATCGTATTTTATGTAAAAGTCTTGATTATTATTGGAATTAAGTAGGTAGGAGTAAATCAAACTTATTACTTAAGTATTCTGATTGGCTGAAAGACATTGAATGTATTGAATTAAGAAGGAGCGTTGAGCAACGTGTTCATGAAGAAATTCAACCAGAAGCGGGGCCATCTCGCTGGCGTGCAAAAAAAGATTATTCCCAGCTTAGTCAGAGATCAAAACGTAGACGATTGAGACAGCTATCTCAAGTGGATGACTCTGCTGTGAAAACATTGCTCGACACTTCAGATAAGTCTGATACTAGTTTTACATCAGATATTAATGCAGAAGAGGTCACTTGTTGTAGAGGCTATATTAACACCAATATTTACTAATTAGAAATTTTGTTAATAGTAAAACTTCACGTAATATTTTACCGTCCTACCAAAGTATTTTAAATGCTAAAAAGAAGTGCTACCCAGATAATGTATGCATCTCAGAATCTAAAGCCGAAATTGAACTGCAAAGTTTGTTAGATCATACAGTTTCCAGAATCCTCGAATCACAAAAAGATGTTTTAGATAAAGTGCCAATCAATTCATCAGATAATTTAAATTTGATCGGGAAATGGGGATTTGATGGTAGCACAGGCCAAAGCGAATACAAGCAGCAATTTTCAGATTTAGATTCTGATTCAATTTTAGATTTATTGCAAGTCTAGCTAATTTTAAATCTGTTATGTAAGTTCTAATTTTAAGTCGATTTCATGTAAAATATCTATTGATTTACATTTTTATTTTTTCATTTATCTATTTAGTTGTGTCTTTTTGACACATAGAGAATACACCCCAACATGAAACGTTTTGATTTATTGTCAAAAACGTTTCAGAACGGGGGACAAGCACACGTAATATTTTGATATTTATTTTATTATTCTTTTCGTGTTAACAAATTATCAAATATATATCATTATGTAATAATTTACATATACACTAATATATTATGAATTTATATTGCTACTTGAACCACTTCCCACGAAAAAAAAGCATTATATAAGATTTTCAGTATTTATGACCGCCTTTGTTCGGCGGCGGAACCACAGTGGATTGCGATGATTTTTTGGGTTTGACTCTTATGAAACCAGGAAATTCACGGAATTCCACATGTGAAATAATAATAATATCTAGAAAATCGAAATAACGACTTTCGCATTGTATCCTATCCGCTTTGAGGCTAAGTACTACGTTTTATGGGCAGTGATTACACTATTATTTATTTGCAAGCAATCAATTACGTATTAAAAACTAATGCCAAAACGCACGTAGTTTTTAAATCAATACTTTTGAATACTAATACTCGTGTATATAAAGGATTGTCAAAATGTCAATATACCTACTGTAACAAACCCCCCATAAACGAGACATACCTACATATAAAATATTCATGGCTTGCTAGCCACGATCATGTATTCGTACCTTTTTCGTGGTCTAGATAAACTGACACAAACAACTACCAACTTTATACCTAGAATGCAAAGTCCAAAACTGCTAAAATTATCCGGCGTGTAGTAATCTAGTTTGCGTGGGAGAGTGTACCCTAATCAGTCACAATACAGACGAAATGGAGAGCGATTCAAAGAGATAAGCAGTATTTGTGTATTGTTGAAAACATGACCTGATGGAAAGTTAATTGCATACATTATAATGCTCACGGCTGCCGAGTTTTATATTCATAATGCTCTGAATGGACGCTAGCTCTCTCTAGCAACTGTTTCAACGATATATTATTTAGGAATAACAGGGCTGTGAATATGAATTAACTAATGAGCGATAAGAACTTCTGCCAATTGGCTGTTAGTGCTATTGGACATCTTGCAAGTTGGACATTCTACAAAAAATTGGCGCCGGTCTATGCATATTTTACGACTGTCGTTGCTATTTTCATGGAGTACTCTGACTTTACATAGCTTTATGTAACTTGCAACGTAGCCACATATACCAGTAATAACATTCTTGTCTAGCGCAGCTTCAAACCGAAGCCGTGCAATGTTTTCCCTCACATTTTTTCGGTGAATAACAAATTTTCATGCTGGTCCGCAAAAACAGACCCACATAACTGGACAGGCTTGACATTTATCATGTGAAGTAGACTCAAAAAACTCCAATATAACGTTATGAATAAATCAGATACAGGCCCACGGTAAAGGAAGGGCCTTTAAATTTTTTTTTCCGACGTTTCATAAAACATTGGACCTTTTTTAAAGAATTTCCTGGGAAAATTCGATTCCCAAATGCTTGTCCCTACATTTGTGTATTGTTCACGTGTACAAGTATGAATTTGTAAAGTTTGTCCCTAAGAACCTTTCAGCGTTCCACGGAACGTGATATCACTTTCATAATCACAAAACTTTGTGTAATATTACAGCAAAGGGAACTCCTGTGAATTGATATTGTTAGAGGCTCTCTGCGGTCAACCAATTAAACATTTTAGCTCTGCGTCGAGTATTTCTAAGGAAGTTTAATGAGCATTAAATGTCGTGTTGTTGGCCGCGAAGGGGGTGGCATTGTCAAGAGAGAGGATTTTAATAGGTATTTTATGATAGAACAAAGCTCCGGCGGGATTCCCAAGTTTCATTACACGGGTCAGTGGTTGGATGGGCGGTAACCTTGGTTTTTCTGCGATGGGAGATAACTATGCGTACCTATTGTCGGCGAAGTTTTTTGGATGACATAGCTTAGGAGGCCAGGTTGCATGCTTTATTAAGAAATTTGGGAGTCGATCAACGTTAATTTTAGGTCGAAGATACAGCCAGCAGGCAGACTTGAAAATTATAGTAGCATCTACCAATAATAAAGTTGAAGTTTGTTTGTTTGAATGCGCTAATCGTCATCTAGCTGGCTAGTGCGTTCATCGTCAGCGTCGATTTGTTTTTTTTTTTTTAATTGATAGCCCATTTCTTGAGGGACACTATAGGCTATTTATCATCGCGCTAGGACCGTTAGAGGACCCGAGCAAAAAGAAGAATTGAAAGAAATAACGCTAAGCGAAAACAAAGTGATAGCGCGGCCAGGCGATGCGATGCGACGGGTCGGGGGAACAAGAAATTTCACGCGGACGAAATCGCGGGCAGAAGCTCGTCTATGAATAGTAGGTAGACAAAGACAACTAATGCTTCAAAGAAATTCACATAATAGCTAAATGCTACTCGTGTATAGAAAGGACGATCGATATTATACTCCGTACCTTCATTATCCGCCGCTAGATACTAAGCCAGTATTATACAATCGTTAAATCATTTCTATAGCTGTTGTTTAAAATCTTTTAACGCAATTACTTGTACAGTCATATAAATTACTCGTATCAGGGCATTGCTCAACCGAACACCTGGGGTTTCGCGTGGCCGCGCCCGTCGCTCGATAATAACATAGTTATTAGGTGAATGCTGCACTCGGATCTAGATGCTAATTGTACTTTTCCTGTTGATGTATTCAGTTCCGGAATAGAATTTATTTTTGTACCGACAGTTAACCTTGACGTCCATGGTTTTGTTTCGGTTTTCGCGCTCATGGCTTAGTTCTGGTTGGAAAATCTTTAATCAACACACACACAACATAACATCACGCCTGTAATCCCCGAAGGGTAAGGCAGAGCTGTACCTATAGTCTTGTGTACACCCACATTTTACCAGTTTAAGTCCCGTGTAATAGAGGACGAGCCTGTTGCCATCAAACGGGCACAAAGTCTGACAACCAGTCTTACCAAGGGGTATCGTATTACCCAATAACTGGGTTGTGGAGGTCAGATAGGCAGTCGCTCCATGTAAACTACTGGTATTCAACTGCATTCGGTTAGACTGGAAGCCGACCACAACATAGTTGGGAAAAGGCTAGGCAGATGATGATGGGCACAAATTCATGGAAAACCCAATAACACTTCCCCCGACCTGGAAAGTTAACTCAGAAGGTCCTCATGATTAGCAGTAGCGCGCAAATTGTAAATTATTATCTGCAATGAATGGCGACATTTGAATCAACGTTCGGCGCTGGCACTGGCTATTAATTTTTACCACGAAATGAATAATTCTCAAGTTTGATCCAATACGAGAAGATAATCTAGATCTGGAATATCTGCATCTTTTGAATCTGTGTATTATTTGTCATATTTCCGCAACACGGCTTGAATTTCAGCGAATATGATTCGATTCTGAGAATTGACATCAGGAGTTATCGAAATTTTCACTTTGCAGTGAAAATGTTTGTTTAATCAACGTATCATTTAAATGTTTCGCTGATTATTATTCGAATGCACCAATCCATCATGCGTTATTGCCCAAACAATCGCGGTAAATGGCCACTTTGTAAATATTAAACAATTTTGCTGTATAATCTAAGAATTAAACCCCTTCATTTAAAATGCAAACGCTCGTATTGTAATTTAATTACTAATTACATAGGACCGACCCTGAATGAAAAGAAATTAGTATTACTTTTTTAGTTCTTTGCTACTTTTTCAAGATTATTTTAACCGACTGTATTAAAATTTGACCTAGTTCATAATACGCCGCATAATGTGTTTCTAGTTAAAAAAACCTTTTACAACACACCACCTTATCATATTTTATCGCAGCATTTATTCGAATTAGATAAATTAGTACTTACCTACTATTGGTATTTTTATCTTATCCAACTTTACAATGAGCTTTCAATACGGTGTTATCCTCGATTCTAAGAAGGCCATGCGGCAAATAACTACACTAAGTATGATACATGAATTTAATCTTAAGGATGAGTCAGGAGAAAGACGGTAATATTTACTTTTATTTGGTGTCTGTAGTGCTATTCTGTAGAAATCTCACCGTGAAAACATAAGTGAAGGAAGCTGTCAATGGTGTCAATCCCTAGCAACAGATGGAATTATAGCTCACTTAAAGTTCACTTCACCTAAGTTTTCACGGTGAGTTTTTTTACAGAATAAAAAAACTGTAAAAACTGGTCGGCTGTAGTCATGTTTGAATGCTAATTTATTTCACTTCTGCGTTTGTTTATTCCAAGAATGAGGCTATAGCAAATTGCAATGCAGTGGTGGGATTTTCTTTTAAGCCTGGGATAACCATACGATTCGTATCTACAACGGTCCACGACCTGAGGCCGTAAGATATTTGATGGCTGCAAATCCAGCGCCACTAATACCAGGTCAAAACTTCTTTTACTTTTGCATACTTTACTTGACTGCGTAGCCTCATTGCTCAATGGTTGGCTCACTTCTTTGTTTCTCTGTCCATATTGCATATATGTATACCAATTTGGTCTAGTCGAAGGTTCGACGGCGAAGGCGTTTCTGTGCCGTTGCCCGCAAGTGGGGCGCTAGAGTGCCGCCCCAGAATGGGGAGAAAGGCATAAGGGGGACAGGACGAGATAACTTGTAAAGGAGTCAAGAAGCGACTGCGGTGATAGCACGTCCATCCGGACGAGTTATGTCCGCAGCCGTCTCCTTGAGATTCGGCCCATATGACTTGATGTCGGTGGGGCCATGGGAGGTGGTGGGTGTGTCCATATTGCATATCCAAGACGCTCAGTCAGGGTATAGAGTCAGTAACCTGCTAAAGTGCGTCATATCGTGTCAACAGACGTCAACATTGGCCATTGTCCATTGTGTAAAGGAGCAATACAAAATTAACCATCACATATAAACCAGTTTATTAAGGGAAGTATTCAATTAGATGTATTTTATCCGACGTCAGAGCACACAATTTTATAATAAAAGAAATTGTAGAAATGAAACATGGAATTCAAAATGGATGTGAGCCAAATAGCTGTGTAACATTTCCTACGCAATTTTTTGCCTATATGTTTAGAGTAACAATGATTTTGCTAGAGCTAAGCTGTTAAAGTGGTTAGAGCAGTGGTGGCCCAGAAGTAACGGCCGCGACTTTCGATTTGTAGGTCGTAGGTTCGAACCCAGACAGCCGCTTTCTTTGTGTACTCAAAACGGTGACGGAAAACATCGTGAGGAAACCGACATGCCCTAGAACCAAAAATTCTAAGACATGTGACATCTACCAACCCGCACTGTGGGTAGATTACGGCCCACTCCTTCTCACAGAGAGGAGTCCTGTTTCCCAGCAATGGGAACATTATAATATAGGCTGATTATAAAGCTGATAAAGAATCATAAAATGCAGTCATAACTGCAAAAAAAAATAATATCTTGCTAGGTTTTTATTACTCTCAGAAAAATAGAAATCATTTACCAACATTATAAACATATGTGAAGAGTCTAAATTTTAATTAGGTAGAATAAAATGTATTTTCAGTAAACCAAAAATAATATTCAATCATTTTGTTTGTCAAAGCTATTTATTTATATCCTAACCATTTAAAAGGCTCCTTGAGAAGCACAATGAGATAATAATAATATGAATTCATTATAACTAATGAAACCAGTTTTATGAGTCACAAAATACTTTGTTAACCTTTACCATATAGGACTAGAGTCCATTCACATTTAATTTGATACAGAACTAGCTGTGCCCACGGCTTCGTTCGCGTGGATGTTGGAAAAAAATAATAAGGAAGTACTTATGTCCGTTTACTAATACGTTTTCTTTTTCTAAAATAAAAGTATATTACTGCCTGTATTACTCCTTACAACATCAGTTATCTGCCAGTGAAAGTCCCTTCAAAATCGGTCCAGTTGTTTCAGAGATTACCCGGAACAAACAGACAGACCCTTTTTTAATTGTTTTTTTTTTTGTTATTAGTACTGTATATACTTTAATTTAATATGCATTTAGTAAAAAGCTGTTATTTTGATATTAAAAACTTTAATTTTATTTTTTTGTAGTATAGATGTATAGAAGATACAAAAACTCATGGCTTCTTCCCATGAGGGTAGGCAGAAACTACAGAATACCTCCTGCTACAATCCGCATACTCATTTTGCTTTGTTTAATTTAATACAAAAGTTTTAAAATACGCTTTTTCACAAGAATAGTTGAGTACTTAAGATTAATGTCAATATCCGCTGAACTGTTGTTGTTGTTGTGTTGTTACTGTGCTGTTTAAATTAGCTGTAAGTTTCCCGAACAGAATAAAATAAAATAAATAAATAAAATAAATAGGACATAATTGGCAATAGTTAACGTGGGACCTCCATCTGCCACCAAACTTTTTTATTGGTAAGACTCAGCAAGGTTGAGATTGAAGTAAGTACTTGCAGATGATCATAAAATAAATTTTATGAGTTTTGTAAAAAGTAAAGTATAGAATGAAAAAATTATGTTTATTTCAAGGTAAACTATCCAATATTTCACATTCTCAACTTGATATTTAAGTACCTAATTTTATTTCCTATTTTTTGTACTGAAATACCACCAAAACCTTCCTTGAGTGTTAAAATTATTGTATTAATTAGATTATTTGTAATGGCTGCATCAACTTACTTTTCTCACATTAATTGTTAATTTATTGCTACTAAAAACAGAAAGTTGTTTCAAAACTCATAGATACTCATATTTTGAAGAAATTATTAGTATCCGCGTGATGACTACACCAGCAGTGAACTGTGATTGGTTAAACAGATTGCTAATCACAACATCAACTAAGTACCTATAAAGTTATCAACAAAACAGTACAGCTTACCACCACATGCTTAGAATTCCACAGATAAACACAGTAGCATGACTCATAAACATTTAAAGAGTTCAAGTAACAAGGAGGTCTGCAATTAGATTTAAGGTTTTGTTACCTTTTTTGTGAGTCTGGCTAGCAGTTAACAATGTGTAGGGTGGCTGAATGAATGATAATTAAAAAATTTGGCCATGGTACAAGTTAGTGCCATGACACTGAAGATTATCGTGTTAGGAAGTTGATACTCTTGAATAATGTTAATACTGGTTAAAGAAGCTTAGGTCTAAATATTGAGATGCTCATTTTAATTTTGAATTAATAGCATTCGCATAGTGATCTACAAGTCTTTAAACCAGTGTTATTTTAGATTAGCAATGTTAGACAAGAGATTTCTTATTATCCAGCATTATATGAAGATTCATATCATTGTTATTCCAAATTTAAACATTTTAAGCCTACCTGATACAAAATAAGCAACTGACTCACCTTACAAAGACAAACAAAAAATAAAAAGATTATGTATTTTATCTCATTTCAGCACACTTAAGTGCAGCAGTTGTTTGATGCACTGGCAGCCGGCCAAGCATCACGCAAATGATACGCACACAGTCACAGGGCTTGGTAAGTCGTCGAACAAGGAAGTACATGGACACATCACAGCAGCCCATATTTCTAGTGCCATAAGTCCATAACATTACCTTGAAAGGTTCATGTTTGTATGACGTACCTAAACGTTGTTATAGCGCTTGATATCACGTACATATGATAATGAAATTACATCTATATTAAAACCAAGACCCGAAAAAAGGAGTAACTTTTTCGATCCAAATTCAGCTAAATCGAATGCTGCGATTCAGTCGGCATTTGACAATAATACCACATAATACTCTATGCTTTGGTCTTTAACTTTGGAACATGAGGACTTGAATTAAATTATCCCGGCAGTCTACAGCAGTACATCAATCATTTATTATAAGAAAAAGAAATCACAGCAAATTAATGTTCAAATACTTCAATTTAAAGAAACACTTTACTTACAATTTCTTATTACCACGATCTTCTTGTAAGTTTTAATTACATTGCTTTGTTACACTTAATAATATGTACGGTATTTTCCACGAATTAAACACCACAGTTTGAAATAATTCAGATTGCGATTGTAGTCATTGTAGTAAATGACAGAAAACAACGGAATAGAAAAAGACGTGTGGTATGGTTGGATGGATGAGCTGTTCTTCCATAATTTTTCAATAGATGGCGTCGCGTTCGATTTAACCATAGACGACGGAGGAGTATGATGAAGGACCTAAATTAATCAAAAGATTGCCATGCTTTGTTTGTAAATTAAAGGCAAGTTTGAGCAAAATTATAAATGAAAACAATCGTGATTATCCTTAAAAGCTATAGTTTAATTGATCAATTAATAAACCAATAAAATAATAATTACTTTCAGAAGGTTGAAAAAACAAAAATGTCACCAAACCAATTACCAAGCATAGTAGTAAAATAATTAATACAAATGTGCAGCAGGTACTACAGGTACTAACAAGATTTTATGAGTTCTGATTATTCGTAAAATTAAATAATTGGAATGGGATGAAATAATTCCTAGATAAAACTATGCCGATGACAGTATTGACTGCACTGTGATCATAAAGTATAAAAAAATAAGAGTAGGTACACTACAAAGATATAAATGACACCATAAAATTATTAAAACTATGATGAGGTCGGCTTCCAGTCTTATCGGATGCAGCTGAATATCAGTATGGACCATGGAGCGACTGCACTGACCTCCACAACCCAGTTGCTGGTTAACACTTAAAAAGGTTGGTAGGACTGGTTGTCAGACTTTGGGCTGCTGAATACACGTTGACAACTGTCAAATAATAACCTAAAAATAAATTTACGTAACATAAATTAAAACGACGTGATTTTGCCAACGGCAACGTTTAGAAAATAATGATATTAATTATCTTGGTACCGCGATTAGCAGACTTTAGACAGAAGTTTTACGTTTTATTATAATTATTATCTAACAATACTAATTCGAAAGCACACACTGAGCAATTGGACAAGAGGATCAGTTCTTCTGCATAGGCTTTGGATAAGCTTGTTTCAGTAATCAATCATGAAGCTCTCCTTACAGCTTACATGGGATTGTGGGCTCTCTCTCCTCTCTGCTAAAATTTGGGGTCATAATATATTTTGGGGAAACTACACTAATAAAGAAATAATATTTAAAATCATGTTTAATTATTCAAGTTTTTTATAGTTATGGTATCTACCTAAGAATAGGTTTCGGCTCAAAAATTGTATGATCTGCATAGATTATTCATTTACAAGTTTGATTAAATTGTATTGTTTATTATTTAGTAATGTCCATATTGTCCATTCGTCCATGTCAGCTGTGTAATGTTATACTTTTTGGAATATAAACCTGTACATAATTTATATCATTCGGTCCCTAATAATGAACATCCATCGACGGCTGATGCTACGTAAGCGACATCTAGCGGGAGACAATCATACTTTCGAAACTCATTCTATCTCACTTGCACTCGTGGATTCCGTGCGATCGAACGGTTCAATGACTTTGGCGACCGTTTCTATTTTCTCTCTGGTTTTGTCGTCGGGTCGGCCCGCAAGGAAGGGGTCTTTGTTTGCGTTTCACGTTCGCGTCGCACGGTATCATCTGCGAACGCGGCTCTATCGTATCGTTACCGAGACGGAATGTGCCCGCATAAGTGGAAGCGTGGGTCTCGCTCCTCCCGGTCGATGTGAAATGTCGTGCAGTGTGCCAGACTGGCGCCGTCATCTAGTGCAAGTGCAGTGAGGTGCAGTGGTGTGTGCGAGCGCGCGTGGGTCGACTTGGCCACGGCGAGCGAAGTGCGCGGAGGTGGCGGCGGCCGCGCGGCCATGACCGGCGACATGCCTCTAGGGAGCGCGCACGCGTTCGGGCGCGCGTTGCTCCGGGACGGGGCGCTGCCGCCGCTCGAGCCCGGCCCGCCCGCGCCACCGGCCAACAACGCGCAGCCGCCTGACAAGCGGCCACCCGCGGCGGCCGCGAGCCCCGAGCAGGTCATGAAGCTCTACATGAGCAAACTTACCCCCTACGAACACCGTGAGATTTTCGACTATCCCCAAGTGTACTTTATAGGCGCGAACGCCAAGAAACGGCCCGGGCTGGTCGGGTTTCCGAACAATTGCGACTACGACAACGAGCAAGGCTCGTACATCCACATACCCCACGATCACATAGCGTACAGATACGAGGTGCTGAAGGTGATCGGCAAGGGTAGTTTCGGTCAGGTAGTAAAGGCGTACGACCACAAGAAACGCGAGAACGTCGCGCTCAAGATGGTACGTAACGAGAAGCGGTTCCACCGCCAGGCGCAAGAGGAGATCCGCATCCTGGAGCACCTCCGCGAGCAAGACAAGGACAACACGATGAACGTAATCCACATGTTCGACTCGTTCACGTTCAGGAACCACACATGCATCACATTCGAGCTGCTGTCGATCAACTTGTACGAGCTGATAAAGAAGAACAAGTTCCAAGGGTTCTCGCTGCAGCTCGTCCGCAAGTTCTCGCACAGTCTGCTGCAGTGCCTGCATGCGCTGAACAAGAACAGGATCATACACTGCGACATGAAGCCGGAGAACGTGCTGCTCAAGCAACAGGGACGCTCCGGAATCAAGGTATTGTAACGACATTTACTAAACTAACGCCCTAATGTATCGTATTAAGTTTCATAGAACCAAGACATTGGAAAACACTAACTGCCTGACTACTTTGGCAGGACGACTGACACTGATTGTCAGTCCAAATTAGTTGATAATGTTCGACGTAATGAAACCAAGATAGAATGAACTCTGTGAACTTGTAAATGCATTCCTTTCGGAGACTTTCTGTATAACAACAAATTGTGAATACCGACCGGCCTTGCATCGTGCCATTTCCGTCACTCATTTGTATCACTCGAAAAACAATCACAGATCACGAACACCTGTTTCTATAGCTCATTCGACGGCGGATAAAATCAATAAGCAGTCTGTGTAACATTTTTCGTAAACATTTGCAGCTGTGTGCGTGCGAGCCCGATCGGCGATCAGCTGGCCACACCCGCACCCCTATTTACCTACCCACGGTAACACCACTCGCGATAACGGTGTTATTACACGGTTCGTTAAAATCGTGTGCATATGACTGTTATGTACATTTTATTATACGTAAATGGATTAAGCGTTCGTGGAAAGGCGTTCGGTTTGAACTGATAATAAGATGCGTTATAACTTGCAACAGTTCGGACGATAAACGTTATCTGTGGACCGCGTCTCGAGTCGCTCACCCGATCGCGTTCTATTTTTAAACTTCCCGATACATTCAGTAACTCGGTCTCCCGCCATGTGATGTTAGACTGTGGTTATTTACGTCAACACGCATCCGCGTACATCCAAAACACGGTTAAGACTTGTAACCAATGAAATACGAACCAATGTCACTGCGACACTGCATCGGCTAAAAAAGAAACTGGTTAAAATCACATGAAAACCTTCGACCGTTCACTAGTTAACAAAAACACTGACCTACAAGTTGATGATTGAGCTGCTTCGAGTTGCCACTGTCGAAATTTTCTTGTGAATCTTAAAGTTAACGGTTTTATTTTTATTATTTTTGTGTAAAGAAGTAATGTTAAATAGTTATTTGTGTGCAACGTTGAACAGGAAAGCTGTTGGATGAATCTTTGATCAGCCACAGACTGATTGCGTAATTAATTTTTCTAGGTGGCATGCAGTGTCAATGACGCACATGTAGCCAGGTAATATTATGTTCTACCTGAATGCTACTGCATATGGTACCACGTATAATATATCTAGTTTATTATTAACAATACATTCTATTGTAGGTTATTATTACCAACAATATAGGTACGAAATGTCTGGCATGATAAATTCAAGTCTTCCCAATATGAAATTTAACAGTGTTTATTCAGGTGAGACCTAGTTATTACAGATATGCAGGTTGCCGATAAAATAAATGCTCTATTGGAGCATATTGTTACTAAGCGCGTTCAACGGTACAAGCGCACGCGCAACGCGCACGTCATTGAAACTGCGTGGTGTTCATCCATTGTTTTCGTTTTACAAAAATTCATAAGCATTAGCTAACAGCCGTTAAAAATTACATGTCCTCATTATAATACAGATGAATATGGTTAACCGTCATATTCTTTGTCTATAAATAGGTATAGCGGTAAATTTTTATTTGAAACTGGTTTTATAGGTAGGATGCTTATTTGGCAGAAGTTGCCGTAAAAGTTTTGTGTCAATTAGGTTTTTAATGAACGAAGAAAGGATGAAGTTTCGTCCGCAAAATATTTTCCTTCGTTTATCTGCGTCATCGGAGCAAAGACAATGAAAGCTTTTCACATCATTTTCTTCTTCGTGTAACTGTTTCCTGCTGCCACAGTAATATGATTAATTGCTCATTTGTTTTAAATAAATGCATTAATTACTCAAATTAATTATTTTTATCTTGCCTACATCGATCTAATAAGTGGTCTGGTCGTGCAGATTTATCTTGGTCTAAAAACATCTAAAGCACGGAACGTTAATTTACTGCCTTCTGATTACTCACTGGAGCTTGAACTAATTATGATTCCAGGCATAATAATATCTTGCTTCTATGCCATATTAATAGAAGATCGTTCCAGGAGATTTTTGTACGTACCACATAGTCAGTAAAACCACTGTGATTTGGACATTAGACAAAGCATCTTTGTGCTCCGAAAATGATTCACAAAGGCATTAATTTAAAAGACGTGTTGGTTCTCTCAGAGTTCAAAAAGTACCTGCTGGATTTTGAATCCTTTGTTATCGGGTTTTTTTTTTTGTAGACATCAAATCCGTTGAGCGTCTTGTAGTCGTAACACTATTATTTAAGTAGGGTTATGTAGAAAATAATCGGCTTGCCAAACCAAACCACAGACCAAAATCTAGCAGAAGAAAAAGGGAAATTATCTGAATATTCGAATTTGAAAATAGAATTTTGGTTGTTACTAGCTGCCATAAACAAAGCCGCAAGCAAACTTTTAAACCGATTTCCTAGAATTATTCTTTATATAAAACAAAAGCGGTTTTCACTGCACCGCGAGTCGGTTTTGCGAATTTTCCACTCAGTTTAGTGCGGCAGGCTCGCATCACGACCGCGTCCAATGCCAGATATTTCTGACATGGCGGCGTTTTGTCGTTGCAACTCTGCGGTCTGTCAGTCACGCGACGTTGAAACTAATCCTTCTAGCAAACCGTGTCTACAGTTTAACTCAAATTCTTTTCTAGTTGCATTCTTACATTTGAATTAAGAATTCGTGCGCGTGAGCAGAAAACCGCAACAATTAGGTAATGAGACAGTCCTTGATTGATGTTAATCAATATTGGGGACGACGATTTCCTTTTTAATTATTGTCAAATTGATCTACCCAAAAATCTAAAAATATCTTTGCAGAGACAATCAATTTAGTAGGTCATTTGTGACGAGTTTGGAGTAACGGATTAAGTTAGTTTTTCGCGTCATAAATCGTTAAGACAAGACGAGACAGACCTTTCGAAACGTAATAAAACTAAAACAAGTTTCACCTTAACACTGTCCCGACATAATGGGGGCTGGCAACACAATAAAAACTTTTTTACAAAAAAAAAACAACCGACTTCCAAAAAACACTATAAAGTGAAAAATAACTTTAATTTCGGAAGTCGGTGTCTTTGGATTTGTATTTTTGTTTTTTGCCACCGACTTCTGAAATTAAAGTTATTTTTCACTTTATAGTGTTTTTTGGAAGTCGGTTGTTTTTTTTTTGTAAAAAAGTTTTTATTTTTTACTTTTTAGTGGGTCAGTTTGTAATTATCTAAGTTACAATAGCCTAATGTCAACTGCTGATCACCTTTTACAAAATATTGCTTTTCCCGATGCAGGGACGTTAATTGTTGAGGAGTTCTCCTAGTATTCCACTCTCCTAGCTGATAATCCTGGCTGCTATTCAAAAGAACTTAAAATTTAGTCCTGTTTAAAATGAGCCCAAACACGACTACGGTGCTGTAATTTCAAGGTTTGTACTTTTTCTGATGCTCCTGGCTTTAGCATCAGGTTTCTATGTACTTCGGTGTTCCTCATTAACAGTACGTTTATCCACACATCGAGCCCTTTTCAATGAGCCTAATCATGATATATCTGCTGTTAGTTGTCGAGGAGTTAGGTACTCTGCAGACTATCCTGACTGCAGCATCAGGTCATGACTTCATGAGACCAAATGTGGCAAATGCCCTATCAAACATCAAAACAATTTACTAAAACAGTCTTTGCCTGTTCGAGTAACTTCTTACTGTTAAGGAGTTGTACCTTCCATCATCCAGCCCAGCTACCTGAGATGGTGACAACCATACGCAAATACACAAGATACTTCATAAAATATGCGAAAAACAATAAGTGAGCCTATAAAATTTGAGGGTTGCCCTCGATTTCTCTAAGATTCCATCATCAGATCCTAACTTGGTGACAATGGGACCACCTCAGAACTACCTAATTTCGAACAAAAAAAAATTTGAAAATCCGTCGACAATTGGCGGAGTATTCGATGAACAAACATACAAAAAAAAAAAACATACAAACAGCCGAACATAGTACCTCCTCCTTTTTGTGAAGTCGGTAAAAAACATGTGTTTCCAAACAAACGGGCCGGGATGCACACCGACCTTACAAAGGAACACCTGTAGGTACCAGGTAGATTTAAAAATAAAACCCGACGAACTGGAGCAGGTTTCATAAAGAGCAAGGCATATATTCTGCCCATTTCAGTGAATAATGCATTGAATTGTATGGATCACTTGAGTCGTCACGACACAGACAGCCGGCAGTAGGCGCAGAAGACTTAAAATTTTATCACCCGCTCCAAATATTGCGGTTTTCATACTGGTAAATAACTAGATAAAGCTTTTCGCTCCAGTTTTGACGTTTGTGAAGTAAACAAAGGAATAAAATAACATTTTATTGGGTGCTCAGACTTCTTTCCGAGTTCAGTGGGGCTTCAACAATATCCCTGAACTTTTCATAACTGGCAATATCCAGTAAAAATGGCGTGCTGGCACGTTTTTCAATTTAATTTATGTGTGCCGAGGCAATTTTGAACGGATGCAGCTTTTGAGCGATCTATACAATGATTTCAAAAGTAAGGATACGCCCGTCTGAACATTTTACATAGAAGTTCTTCGTTCGAAATTCGAAGTTCGCGCGCACCACTGTCAACTGAGTCGCGTTGGCCCTAAAACCGTCATTTTAGGGCCAGCGCGTTGGTGCCATTTAGTCGCGCCCCGTTAGCCCGGTCCTTACGCTAGTAATATATATGTCAATGGATCTATATCATTATTTGGACAGGTGGACTTAAAGAATAAGGCGGAGGCATTTCGAGTATGCCATATTTAGTTCACATGTGCGACTTGAATTGAGGCTGGGACAGACAAGATGCATAAAACAGAGAACCGAGTGTTGTGGCGCGACTTGGAGAGGAGGCCGGCAGTATAGCGAGCAGAGGACTGCGATAGCCTGAGTCGATCTGCGGTCTTGTAAGGAAACTAAAGGAAAGAACTCACGAACTGACAAACCTACAGTCCACACATAACAACACGTATAATCCGTGTTCGTTGGCCACCATATTAGGCTTAGACACACGTGTGGACATTACAATCGAAGCTCATGCATTATGGCCGTAATGACTTGGCGACTGATTGGTATTCCAAGGGCTTCCTCGTCTCCAGTTAGCATAACAAACAAACATTATCTTTACAATTTGTAATGAGTATTTGCTTCATCACTGTACATAACACTACATAAGCTGAATCTGATTGACATTTTCTGTAATCTTGAGGACATTGTCATTTGGATCTACAAGATGAGCTGCGTAATTATGAGTATTAGAGCAAGGTTGAAAACTGCAAATAGTTCGTAGTGGTCATCGCCCCCCATGGCCATGAGATAAGTGGTCAGGATGTTTGCCTTACTCATTACTAGAGTTTACTCTAGGACGGTGACCTGAATTCATTCAAGCAATTCTTCCTTGACGCTTTATAAATGACAGTCTCAATTTTTGAACTTTGCTCCCCTGACATTAGGGCTTTGGCGCCTACAAGTCGTGTGACATGGCCTAAATAAAGAGACATTAACATGGTCGGTTAATTTGCGTCTTAATGAAAAGAGGATGACTGTCTTTGAACCGAATTATTTTGCATTTAAATCTTTATCCCCAATAGTCTTTGTTTCAACGGTGACGCATGCGAGCATCAGTTACTTTACAAGTAGGTTTGTGTGACAAAGACAAGTAGTATTATGATATTTGCATAAACAGAACAATCTTAACGATGTCACATTTGTATTATCATGTTTTATAATATTATTGTTGTAGCAACAATGGCTTTATGTGGCGGAAGACTTTGTAAGGTTAAAGTGCTCTAGAAATGGCTGATCAGCACTTAAAAGTACCACGTTTACGACTATTACTGGACGTATAATTTTCACATTTGATCGCTCACTGATAATACTTGTAGTGCCTTTTTAGTCTGACTTCAGTTCTCTATGGTCATTTTGGCAGCCATTGTTGAGAAAACTACCCGCTTTTAATTGTTGAGCCTCTCGTTTTTATATCTTTAATTATTTCACTGATTAAACTGAATCCGATAATGGTTTTTGTATTAATGTCTTCATCAACTTACCTTATTTATTGTTTGTTTTGTGCTACACCATTATCGCTGACAGTTATTATTCTATTTATGCTTGTATATCCATTTGGAACAATATAAGGATATTATGAATTGTATTAATAACAGTGTAAACAGTTTACATTGTACGATTAGGTTGTGGTTTAGAACATCGCCTTTCTAGTTCACAAGCAAATTCTATGCGACAGGCAAATTAGTTCCTCGTTTATAATTAGCGAATTAATCATTTACTGCACATTACGTATGCAGTTGTTTCTATGAAATATTGTTGTTTTCAGTATATATTTTCCTGCGTATGTTATTCACAGTTGTTCCTTGGACTCTTTGTCCTTCAGCCTATAAAAGAGGCGAAGTAGAGATAGAGTCATAGACTAGAGGTAATGCGCAGTAGTGAGTATGACAAAACAGGCTTTATAATAAAAAACCGGCCAAGTGCGAGTCGGACTCGCACACGAAGGGTTCCGTACCAACGTACAATATTTAACTTAGTAAAAAAACGCCGAAAAAAACACGTTTGTTGTATGGGAGCCCCCCTTAAATATTTATTTTATTTTGTTTTTAGTATTTGTTGTTATAACGGCAACAGAAATACATAATTTGTGAAAATTTCAACTGTCTAGCTATCGCGGTTCTTGAGATACAGCCTGGTGACAGACAGACGGACAGACAGCGAAGTCTTAGTAATAGGGTTCCATTTTTACCCTTTGGGTACGGAACCCTAAAAAGGTTTTGATTGTTGTTTGCTATTGAGATTGGATCGCCTTGTGTACAAGTCCTTACAATAACTGCCCGTCGATTCTGTAAAACTCTCACCGTGAAAACTTAGGCGAAGTGAGTTTGTTTTTGCTAGGAATTGACACTATTGACAGCTCACTCCACGCTCACTTCACCTAAGTTTTCACGGTGAGATTTTTACAGAATAGCACCGCTGAGATAAAATTGGGTCACTCGGCCGAGACTACTCGAGACGTCTGTAATCGATTTCGCTATCTTACTCAAAACATTTTGTAAATGAGATGAAAGGTAACAGCTATACGTACGTGGAAATATTTATCGTATAGTCTACAGGTAATTACATTAACATTAGACATTACATTGACGTTTCTGTTTTGTTTTCGTTAATAAAATACATATTGAATGATTGATTAAACATTACATAAAAGAAAGACAAAAGAAAAGAGGTTTTTATTATACTTATGATAGTGATTTAAGTAGTATAGTGAAAAAAAAACATCAGTCGTCTTGTCCCATACAAAACTTCAATACCTACTTGACCAAATGACGTATAGGACGACTGATTTTTTTTCAAGATTGCTATTTTGGTCCCCGGGCAAAAGTTGTTCAGTTTGGTAGCCTGTACCACACCCCCTAGTTTGGTCACACCCCTCTGAAACATTGTATATGTATTCAAACCAAGTGATATTACGTCGTTATCAAGAAATAAGCAAATATAATCGAAAGACGTAATCAGTTGCAGTATTTGTAAAGAAACTGTTCATTTAACATGGAAAAATATGTAATAAGATCGAGAACGTAGCTGTAGTGAAGCAAAATCATCATATTTCAGCCTCATAAATTCATAATTTGTTGTATTGAAGAGCTTACAGTATTGGCATTATTCAAACTTGTCTGAACAAGATATTTTCATTCAAAATCCCCGTCTCATAGATAGCCTTTGACCGTATTTAAATACTACATAAAATCAATCTGAATTGTCAACATCCCATTGAGATGACCATGAAATCCATATCATGCTATATTATGCAATTTTCAATCTAAAGTTTATAATGAATATTATTTAAACAAACAATTAGTTGTCCCAACTGGCGCCCAGAATTAGTTGTCCCAATTGACGCCCAACACTTGCAGCACTTGGCTAAAGCAGAATTTAATATTATTGAATTCTTTATTGCGAGTAATGATAAGACTCCTACAGTGTTAGTAACGATAAAATAAACTAACAACGATGTTAGTGATACAATTACACAAACACACACAACAAAATAGTCACTGCCTCCGCATTCCAGCTGAGATACTGGAGCAACGACTTATAATACAGCAGTCCAGCCTATCAACACTAACTCCCAGGATGCTGTTGGAACTGGCTCGCAACCTGCACACCAAGGACAAGCAATCAACACGCAACTCCGCAAACATAACAATATGAAACATGACAAAAGCCTTTAAATCTTCTATTGAACATTAATCTATACTAATATTATGAAGCTGCAGAGTTTGTTTGTTTGTTTGAACGCGCTAATCTCTGGAACTACTGGTCCGATTTGAATGATTCTTTTAGTGTTGGGTAGTCCATTTATCGAGGAAGGCTATAGGCTATATAACATCACGCTACGACCCTTAGGAGCCGCGCAGCGTGTGACACCGCGGGGAACAGCTAGTGTAATATTAAGCTTCATTCTCGATTTACCCATTTACATTGAGTATAAGCAAAAACGTTTAGATATCCATCTTCGTTGCCTATAGTCGTAAATCACTGTATTATGTCATTACTATATGGAAACCGCACAAAGGGTAAAGTGTTTATTAAATATTAGTATGTAATGATATCTGAAATACACAATAGGCAAGGCACGGGCTTCTATTCAATATCAAAATTATCTAAAATCGGTGATTCGGTAGTAAAGGTACTAAGCAATGGGCTCCTGACCCTGAGGTCGATCCTCCGATAGGGTTTTTGTCATAAGAAATTCCTCAGTCGCAACCCGGAGTTTGGATTTGTACCCGATGAATGGCTATAGGCTCATTACCTAATACTTGAAATTGAGACCTAAGTATAACAAAATAAGGGTGTACTTTTCACTTCTGCCTGCTCCTTCGCAGAATACAGGCGTGATTAAGTCACCTAGGCCATTGAAATTTCCTATAGGTAGTGGTAATAGATTACTAGTCTAAATGCGTCACAGGCACACGGCAACGGGCGTGGGGAATTCGCTGAAATTGGGTCAGAGTTGACCGACACAAAGTGAATATTAATAGACCACTTATCAATCGACTAAACGCTATAAGATGGGAAATGGATTTAATAATGTTACTCAATAAATTATTATTAAGTTCAACTGGATCTTTGACGTGTAATGTTTCCGTTTGACCTCGAAACGGATAGGTAAGTCTGAACCAAACACAGGTTATTCTATAACCTAGCTAGGACGACAGGACTTCTCCCATTTGATATAGTTAAGACCTAGCTTTATTTGTGTAAAACTTGGTTTCCTATATGTGGTTGAGAAATAAACAGTAAAAATCATTGACATATATATTTGAAATCATTGGTAAAAATATAAAAAACACGTTAGTGAATATTGCTCACCAAAGTAAAAGAAAATTATCTTCTGCCCTAGTAAAAGTAAAAACTGTCAGAGAAATAAAACTTGAGCTTCTTTGAGAAGCAATTTAACTGAGTTTCACGTATAAGTCACAACTAGCTCCCTCGACGAAGTTTCAAAGACTTGAAGTGCGACTGGGCCGCCATTGCCCGGGGGCACGTCACCAGACATCTGAGCAACATTTTTAAATCCTCACTCATTAACTTTGTTAACTTTTCTCTCTAAACTAAAATATGCATCGAAAATTCGTGTTGATCATTAGCGAAGCCATTTGTGTTTACTACATAATTTCACGCGACCTCTTTTCGTTTTAATTAAGCCGGGAAGTGGGTAGATAGATATAATTTACGTGTACCTACATAACTTAGTGCGAGAGATAACTTGCTTTTAGAATAGTTCCACTGATTCATTACTTTAATGAGCTTTGCCGTGGCTGTAGATAAACATTTACAACGAAAAGTGTTGGTAAGTGAAATGAAATATCAGAATCACTTTTACCCGTCTTAATATAAATAAAAAAAAAAAAATAAGGTAGATGAGATCGGCGTTTCCTATCTGACTACTTTGAGAAGAAAGGCCAAAACAAACTAGAGGTCCAGTCTCTTTTGAAGTCCAGAAATAATCTTGGTCAGATCATGTGAAGACCATGTAGATTGATGTATGAAATGGTCTTTTGAAGAAAGTACCACACAGATTTGAGTAGACGAGTCCAGTCAAAGCAAGCATTTGTTAGTAATCGTGTAGCTCAACTGAAAACTTGAGGAGCTCAACGTAGTATATTAGTTTGTTGTTTAGCTAAAATTAATTTGAAACTAATGAAGTAACAAACCGTGAATTATAAAGGAAACGCAACACGGAGCAAAAAGACTGGATTCCGCACTGTAATATAGTGGAACTTAATTAATAGCCGTTTAACACGGAGCAGTCGCGATGACACTGACAATTTGCCTTTACACCTGACACTGAGTGTCAAGTGTTTGCAACTAAAGTCTAACGAGCCAATTAGAGCTTACAGTTAGCTGTCGAACCGTGAGAAATAAAATAAGTCTATCTTTACAACAAATGGTCGAATTGGAGACGCAGTTATCGATAAAGTAGATAAATTGCTATTGAACGATAAAGTCTGAGCTACATAGATTAGTTTATCAGTCGAATTTCGAATGTCGAATGGCTACAAAAACATGCCAAAAGAAATCTGTAAAGACAAATATTGTGAAATCTCTACACGCCAACAAATGACAATGCGAAAAAATTTTAACGTTGTAAAGAGGTCACACACATAACTGAGACCTCCCTCTAACTAGTCCATGGGGGACTTCAAGATTCAGGCTCTGCTTTCAACGTCGGAGAAAATTTCCTTACGCCCATATACAGGGGATGTATACATTTGAAGCCTTATTACGATGAAAATTTGCATAAACAGCAAGAAGAAGAAAAACGTGAAAAAAGAAGGATGAAAAATACAGCCTCGGATTAAATATTCAGTTAACTTGTTGACTTCAGTATCTCAATTAAGGTTTTTTTGAGAGTTCATTTTCGACGGGAATATCAGTGCACAAGCGGACGGAACGGTCGTCCTAATAAGGTACTTGTCAAAATGCGTAACCATTACGTTGGGTAGACACGAGTGAAGCGTAAGTAGGTCACAGACGGGAGCAGGAGCGATCGATTGCACCAGCTACGCAACCAGATATCGAGTCGAGTGGTCCTGCACTTACATTACATTTTTTACTCTGTGCCAATGAATATTTCCCAGGAATATTTCGTAACGTATGCAACATGCAACTATGTACGGATTCTTGAACGTAACTGTGTCACGTATACTCGAGTTTTGAATACTGAAATTTCAGTTTTCTGCGCCACCTACCAAGAAAATGGGACGTTTTCTTCGTCATGAATAATATAGTTGTATTTTATTAAGGAAATGGGACGCGCCAAATAGGTTTTTGGTATAAAAACGTCATCGATTCAATAGTAGCTGTAAGTGGAATGTTTTCATATCACATAATATTGGGAAATCATAATCCTAAAATCCTAATCCTGACCAATATTATAAATGCAAAAGTAAGTAGGTATGTTTGTTATGTTTTTTGTTATGATGTTTTTTGTTTGTTATGTTTATGTTTGTTGTTGTTACGCTTTCAAGCTAAAACGGCTGAACGGATTTGGATGAAATTTAAATATAGACTATGACCTGGAGAAGAATATAGGCTACTTTTCATCCTGGATCGTAAAGGAAGTCGCGGGTAACAGTATTATATAAATAATAAATAAATATTTTAAGTAAACAATGTGAAACGTCCCTTGATCATCCAATATCCAGTTCTGTGTGGGGACCTGGCGAAAACAAAAGACTCCTTTCAAGTAATGTTGTTTAATTACAACACTCGATTATTTGCCCAAACCTTTTAGATAAGGGAATTATTTATCAATAAGACTATACAAGACATTTTATGTATTTCATTATTGTATCGGATCATTTTAAGTGCTAAGCAGAATGATGCTTTTATCTGCTCTCGCCATTTTTCGCGTCTTTTTCCTGTTACCGAAGTGGTCCCGGAATCTAATCCATCTCACCACTCCATCGTCTGGGCCTGTCGTGATTATGTCAGATAATCACCAAATCGGGATCGATGAAAAATATTGGAGCCACATATTGTTAACAAACACCTTATCTATTTGATAACCCAGTTCCCAAAACTGTATATCTAAACGTGATTGGCTCGTTATTTGTTCGGACGGGCCAGCCAATCGCGGTAATTGGTCAGGTATCCACCGTGTTCAGTTAAGGGCCAGTTCAGACAAGCTGTCTTCAGACACAAGTGCTCCTAAGTGCTCTTCCCGACTCGCACAGTAACTGTTAACTGGTGGTCCGAGAGGAGAACTGAAGCGGAGATTCCCGATGATTGCCGTGATTTTTCTGAGAAATGGTGATTAAATAATGCAGTTTTCGACATTCGTTTAGTCTTAGTCACTTACTTACTACCGTAGAGAGTTGAATCACTCTTGAATAATGCCTAAGTGAGCGGCACGCATCGCGCATCGAATACCAAATCTGAACATTAATCCTGCGAGCGATCAGACAATAAATTGTTGCAGTACATTTGTTAAAGACACACCAATCGCTGCACTTTTTCCAAGTGTAAAATTTTAAAATTTTAGCTAAATGGTAGAAAAAGTGTCGAAAGTACATTAATAAGTTTGACTTGCCTGTGAAATCATTGTACGAAACAGTGAGTGAGCGAGTTGTCCCTGGACATATTTACTTATATCCTCTACGTCCATATTCTACAAATTTAAATTTTAACTATAGTCCGCGCGGAACTAGTTTGCCGCGCCTTAGGTATGTGAGCGGTGGGACGGAGGGGCGGGGGCGCTTTGTCATTACTCAGTACGTGCGTGCGTTGCGAACACTAGGGAACCCCGCCGTCCTCACCCCCGTCCCCACCTAAGGCGCGGCCAACTAGTTCCGCGCGGACTATACATATTTGTATGAAGAATGTATGTATAAAGAATATTTCAGAACTCTAGTTATGCAACGGATATTGTTCTCGCTCCGATGCATTGCACCAACACCTAGGGCGGTTGGAGGAGGGCCAACCCAACAATGCGCACAGCGACTAAATACGAAACAATTATTATTTAAATTCCAACAATAGGAAGCAATCTTTTGTTACAATAATGAGAGATGTGAGACTGAATACACACCGTCTGCGTGGCCGTGATCGTGAACTCAATAGGAACTGTAATGAATGTCGAAGAAGTAGGACGAAAATCTATTGACGACCTCCTTTACATCTCTGAGAGCAATGGTAGCCCAGTGGAAACGGCCGTGACTTCTAGTTGTAGGTCCTAGGTTCGAACCCTGATAAGCGCTTTACTTTGTGTAATTTTTTTCAAAATGGTGAAGGCAAACATCGTAAGGGGTCTCCTTTCGATGTTTACCTTCACCGTTTTGTCCAAGAATGGCATGTCCAACACGCACTGGGCTCGCGTGGTGGATTACGACCCATTCCCTCTCACTGAAAGGAGGCTTGTGTCCCAGCAGTGGGAATATTATAGGCTGATTGATTATGCTTTGTTAAGAGCATATATTTCGGAATTTAATAGTTACTCGTAAAGTAAAGACAAAGTATAATGATCAAGTTGTAATATGGAATCCAGGGCATTGTTGTAAATCTAGAACTTCCAGCCGCTTCAAAGCTTAGCTCAAATAACTAGAGATCCGGCCTTACATCACAGTATTTGTTAACTAAAGTTTCTAATGGGAATAGCTGGAAATGATTTAACCGTAATAAATGGGAATAGTTCAGATTCTACGGCAGCTGCAGATTTCAGCTAATGTTAGATTTAATAGCAGTTAAAAGCGGCGGAATACACGGTATAATGGTTTTAATTTTCCGTCATTAAAATCATTCTTTTAAAATGCTACCGACGTTGGAATGCTTTCGAGGAAAAATGTCACCTACTTTACTCATATAGCTAATGCCAGTTATTACTAACTTTCTATTTGACAATAAAACTGCTAGAACAATCAGATGAGCGCTCTTTGGAGCAAGGAACAAAAAACTATGACTCAGAACATTTTGTACGTAAAACACAATCTGATCCGCTTAGAGAGTCAGAATAAAATTCGACAGCTAATGCCTAACACATTTTTCTAATGAATCAGCAAAAAATATGTCAGATCTCGGTAATATTGCCGATATTTTATACTCATTATTTTCTTTAGAGCTTAGTTTTCATAAATCTTTCGTGAACCACAGTTACCAAACAGTTTCATTAGTCAGGTTTCAACAACTCGGATTCAATGTTAGCAGTTTATTCTTAAACTGTTGCGGTAACACCGATTGCGTGTGCGCAAACAAAACGTTGGCGGATTTTTTTTTATCTTAATTTTAGAACGGCCTCCCACGGGCTAAGGAAAGTGGGTTAATGCCAAGCCCACACGACCTGTGCCCTGGTTGACTGACATGTCTCTCTTTACACCGCGACCGTAGCCTTATTGTCTTTACTCGTTATCCGGAGTAAATAAATAAAAAAGTAAGAGTGAAGAATCTGTGACCGGAAGCCGAATCGAGGCCATTGGCAAAGATGGAATGTCGGTCTTCATTAGGCTGTCTCCCATACTGCTAACAATTCAATGTGTGTCGTTCAGACGGTTATTTCACATTGATTACGCAGAACTGCATTCTATTACTTGTCGTGTTATGAGTTATTCTTAGAAATGCTGATAGTAAAACGTGCCTGAAATGACTGTATTTACACAAGTCTTTCTGACCGTATTTCTACTTTATCAAGTGACCGACTTTAAAGAAACCTTTTATGGGAAAAGAAAAACTATATATAGTTCACTAGCTTTTGCTTAAGCCCGCGGCTTCGCCCGCGTTTAGGTCGGTAATTATCCCATGGGAATGTACTATTGGGATAAAAACTGTCCTATGTGTTAATCCAGGTTATATAAGCTATCTGTGTGCTAAATTCCATCTAAATCCGTTCAGCCGTTTTTGCGTGATTGAGTAACAAACATCTAAACATACAAACTATCACATTTATAATATTAGTAAGATTAGTAACCTTTTTACTGTCAATAAAAAACTCTTACTTTTCACCATGTTCATTCTCCCATAACTATCCTTTCCCAAACTCGACAGTACCTACCTACCTCATGTACAAACTATAAATGCTTGTCGTTTCGCCCTATTTGTCTTGCAGGCCACCAAGCGTACCAAACGGTACCATCTGCTTACATAACACATCCACGTGTCTTTTATTGTGCTCTGCCATCTGATAGACGTTACTGCAGTACATAAAACTGTTGGGTTTCGATCCTGAACACGTATTTTATTTACACCTTTGCCGAAGACGTTATCAGAATTTCGATCTCATGCGGTCTTCCATAACTAAATTGAGTCTTGGTTACTCCTACTCAATCATATAGGTATATTTGGCTGCAGTGATGGTTATGGTTTGACTCAGACGTTTTAAGGCTCCAACAAACAGGCGCGACACGCGATGACGCGATATAATCGCGCGCGACACAAAGGCACCGCACGTTGCGCGATTGCGGCGCCTCTGTAGAAGCCTTTCTTCTCATCATCATTGAAAACATTGTCCCATCTGCTGCTAAGTATAGACCTAATTTTGTACCACGCAGCCCTAGTCTGTGCAAGTCTCAATCAGGTCTTACCACGATCTTGTTTACCCCCACCTCCCCCATCTAAGGCGGTTAGTACATTTCGCCACCAAAAAACTCGAACGCAAACACCTAAAACCCATCGGCCTAGTCACTAAAAAGGTCACCAGTTTCTGCAACCTAAATAGAACAGTAAGAACTATAGGTATAACATACGAGATAAACATCTTATATTTAATGCAATTAATAATAGAGAAACAGCGTATTGAAAAGAACCGTTAGCTCCCGAGTGTGGGCTGGCTAAAACAATTTGATTCATTGTATGACTTACTGCTTGAGGCTTTCCATTCCTCACACAAGTTTCGCAGTATTAGAAATCTTAATTTAATAGCCAGCTGTATAATTACGCCAACACTTCAACATGTCTGAATTAAATACAGTTATTTGATTTTACAGTTTATGAATAACCACTATGTACACGTCATCTTGACAGTTTCTTGTTTGTTTAAGCTTCTAACATTATCATCAGCCGATAGCAGTCTACTGCTAGAGCATATTAAAATTTCCAGCAGTAGACAGCTGGATAAAAGTGACGGGAGATCGAGCTCAGTAGGTGGTCCCACTGAGCTCGAACTCCGGTCACTTTTATCCATCGACCATCATTGACATGAAGATAGAGAGTCAATTGCCAATTCACAAGTAAAGAACAAATAATAGCCTCCCGACCGATTTCGGTGACGGTGGCCAATCTCAACGGAGATTAGCCAGGTACGCAGGAGATATTGTAGTGCACAAGTGTGTGCGTAAATACAGATGCACTCTCTGTTCCTCTACTCTCATAGTCCGATGGGACGGCAATCCGACACGATCGGGGAGAGATCAGGCGCAAGACCAACGGCTTTACGTGCTTTCCGAGGCACAGGGGTATTAAACTGCCAACTTCCAAACTCCGGACTGTTACTAAGAAATTCCTAATGGAAAACCCAATAACACTTTGTCCGACCTGGGAATCGAACCCAGGACCCCACGCTCAGCAGTAGTAAGTACAATTAGTATAAAAGCAGTAATTCTAATGGACTCTAGCTCTTTCACAAAATGCGAACATTTATAAAAGCCGTTAATTGCTCTGATCTCATTCCTCGTCGCCACGTTTCATTGCCTTTCAATACATTTGAATCGACCACTTGAAACTTGTCCGGAGCTATTATATTCAGTGTGAATTTGTTTGTATTGAATTTACGTTTATTACCTATTTCATATTGCTCCGCGGCTGTTGGGCAATAAAGAGCTGGGTGGCTGGTTTCCATTTCCGTAGGTTTTTCCGTTTCTGGGTCACGTTAATTAAAATGACAGGACCCGAAGTGTGAATGTTCGATTGAGAGTAGATATTGGGGTGTAAGAGGTTATCTTGAAGATAGATGGTTGTGTATCAACAGTAAATTATTATAAACTAGCTGATCCTAGTACCCTACAGACGTCCTGTCCTTTCAATAATTCATACAAAATTCCTATAGAAATTCCAAATTTTCAAATTTTTTACTTTCCATAAGAACCAGATTCGGACTATTACGAACATTTTGAAACAAAAATTTTCCAAATCGGTTCAGTCGTTCTGAAGTGATGCTCTTACCAACGAACAGCATTTAATTTTTGCTCTAAAGATCGTTGTTATAATGGATATCGTACTGTACTTGTTAATTCTTCGTGAGACAAATTTTTCTCTTGAAGGCATCTATCTCTTTACAATTTTTGACCATGAAACCTCAAGATCTATCGATTACGCATGATTTATTCTTGGCCATCTTTGTTATACTTTACCCATACACATTTCCTCATCTATATCTGACTACCAAAATAGGTTCGGGCTGGTCGGAGCGTCAATAATTTAAAACCACCATTTCAACCATGATTATTTATTATACCTATCCGTTCAGTCACGATCACTCAAGGTCCTAACTAAATGGAGAACCAGAAATGTAATTATAGCTAGGTACGAGGCAAAAAACTTGGAGGCAAAAGGTAATTTCTTTGATTACAGCTAGTTACTTAGCTTGCTTGAAGGCAACAATTGAGTTTTGAAAATTAAACGAATTATGGAGTTGGTGATCTTAGACTTTGCTGCCATGAAGAATTTTATGCGAAGTTTTGTTCAGACTAATGTTTATAAAGATACCTTCTTTCTGTCATAACTTTCAGGCTTTAAACTTAATTTGGAACATTGCTAAGGTATATGTATACAAAATTATATATCATAAATCAAATATCACGTCTTGATAGCAAGAACTGGGAAAAATAATAGTTCCGAAGAGCTTCCTGATGCTGCGTGGCGCGTTTAGGCTAAATTTAATACTCATGATAATAACTATTCATCAGAGTTTTTTGCCGCAACAAGTTCCAAGGAGGTCCTGTCTTGTAAAAAGGATAATCAACAAGTCTACAAAAACATAAGCTATAAGAATACGACCTCCACAGCCGTTATCTTTAAATTCAATCACAAGCAAGTCATATCAATTTTAAGAGACCAACGTTCGTGCAATAACTCAAATGGTTTTCAAACGATACGTTATTCCGATCACAATAGTTTCATTCACTTCTCAATTGAGCACTTGTCGTCTGTCAGCTCAAATCAGAGAACATTCATACTAGCACTGCCATCTCAATATAAAACCCTTGACAGAACATTCTCAACCTTAACACCTCTACCATAAAAGATAATATTCTCTAATGATTTCTATCCGTGATGAAACGCCTGACAGTATTGAGCACAAGTCACGACCTGGGGAAAAGAGGCATATTTAATCAGAATCGATTACGAAAAGTTGATCGACTCTCTTGTCTCGTTGTCAATTCCCAGACAAAGCGAATGATTTCAGAAAGATAAACTTTAGAAGGGCTGTCAATATCAGCTGGTAACGAAATTATTTTGTAGGTACTGTACTGACAAACGTTCATGACGCAGCCGAGTGGTTTGGAAAAGTTTTCTAAGAAATCAATAATCGACTATTGTGGGTATTTTGAGGTCACAATTTCCCCCTATTAAATACTAACGATTCTGTTATTTGTGACGCTTGCAATTGCAAAATATCGGCAATTAATACTAACTCTCCAGATTCTTATTGTATATGCACGCTGGAACTTGGAAGCACCTACTGCATTGAACGGTGTATTAGAAAGATATAGAGAGAGAGTACTCTTTATTACTTTCACCATAAAAATTACAGATACCTATGAATGTAGACATTTTAAAAGGGATGACACAAAGGGCAGTCTTATCGCTAAAAGCGATCTTTTAAAGACAACCTTTTGATGGCTTAAGGGAGAGACAGAGGGGGACAATACTGCAGGTAGTCTGGGGTTTACCATTTACATATACAATAAAAACATAAAACATACAATAATAATCACCAAACAAGTAAAGGAGACATAAAAAGGTAATGATTTTTATCACAATAAAAAAAAAGGAGACAAAGATTGAGCACGCCCGGGCAAGGCAATCCATAACCGTACAATATTTATCATAGAAACTGTCGGAATGCATCGGCTGTCCTCAGTCCTCCATATGATAGTCCATTGATAGTCATAATAAGCACTGTAATCTCTTAACGAACCGCATAATTATTGCAGTATGTAATATTATCAATGAATGCGTCATAGAATGCTGCCACAAAATACAGAGAGTACAGAAGCCAATCTACATACAAAGTGCGCTCGAGCAACGCACACATAGACACCGCTCACGGACACATTATCTCGGACTGTTTGGGAGTAGTGCGAGCGCGAGTGCCATCGGCTTGAGACACGCGTCTGTGAAGTGCAAAAATGGAGCAACAAAAAAATGGCATCTAAGCTCGATTTATATAATACATAGTTTCCTATTTTGAATCAGTATAAACGAAGTAACTTTTTTGCAAGGTAAATTCACTCCACCAACTATTACGTAAGTTGAAAACATGATTTTTTGTTTGTGTAGATATTGTATGCTGCGATCTATTCTTTTAGCAAGATCTGTCTGTTGCCCTCTACTAAAATCTAACACTCATTCATTATATTTATTGCGTTCCAAAATGTGAACTACATTGCGGCGGCCGACGAGAGAATGCGTTCTACTTCTTGACACATGTCAGTTTCATACAAACGAATAAGTGATTTGCGAATTTGATCTTTATTAGCCACTAGAATGATCGCACTGACAAATGTCAGGAACGCATCTCTTGACGGCCGGACTAAGGCCGAGGCCACAACACTGCGTTGCGGCGTCGCATCGTAAAAAATCTATGACGCATTGTATTAATTTAATTGTATATTTTTATGTGTCTGTAACCTACTAACACTAGAACTTAAGTTAAAATTGTTACTAACCCTATGGACTCCGGTCTGAAATAAAAATGTTCTATTCTATTGCTGTGCGACGTCATTTTTGCGATATGATGCCGCAACGCAGTGTTGTGGCCTCGCCCTAAGGGCTTGTACACAAAACTGCGACGCGACGTCGCATCGCAGCAATTCGTGTTGAAGTTTTCTGCGTTTCGAATTCGCATCGCACCGATTCGCAGTTTTGTGTACAAGCCCTATAGGTGGTAAATTTTACTGAGACATAATTTTTAAATCCACGAGGGTAATGACTCCAAATAATTCGTAGCAGGTACGGACATACAGTCCTAGCTTTATATGGCCATCTTTTAACACATGTTTAACCAAGCAACATTGGAGAAGTCAAGCAATCTTGTATTGGAACAAAACGTTCTTCCGGCGATTGTGCGCGGTCCTGCCGGAATGCGCCGGACACGACAATCGCCGGAATTGTCTTAGCATTAAGATAATTGTTTACTATTGTTTAGATATCCTGCTCGTGACATACGTTTAGTAAGCTTTTAGGATGAGAGGTTTTGGGTAGATATTTAAAGTAAGTAGTTGTTTTGTTTTCTTCAGGGTTTCGTGGCTAAATAATCACAGCCGCACGCACGGGTCGATTGAAGGGTAAGCTACGGCTTAAGTGTGAGTTTTTCACTCACGTTCGATTGCGAGCGCGTTACAATTTTATATGGGGAAAAGTTATAGCGCCACCTGGTGGTCACTAGGAGAAACCTAATTTCCCATACAACATTCTAACGCGCTTGCAATCGAACGTCACGAACGTGAGTCGAAAAAACTCACACTGGTCTTGCCGCGGTCGATTTGTTCAGATGGAGAGTCCCGGCTGTCAACCAGTCTTGTACCCAACCCTATACTGAGTAGTGAAGGTCAGATAGGCAGTCGCTCCATTTAAAATAATGGTATTCAGGTGCATCCGGTTAGACTGGAAGCCGACCCCAACATAGTTGGGAAATTCTTCATCTTCATTTGTTTATCTGTTTGTTTGATTCATTGCAGTAACATCATCAATGTTGGAATTATTATATTACTCAGTTCGATTCAGTCACGACGGACCGGTTGCTTACAAATCATTACCCGGTTTTGTTAAGTTTAGTAATTGCGTCATTTTGACCTTTATTTACTATAGAAAACTTAACGGATCTCAATGTGCGTAGTTGGCTTTAGGTTCATTTTCCTCTTTATATGTCACAATAATTGACTCAGTTTGAGATATACCTTATATAGTTACCAAGGCCAAAAGCCAAGGGTATTTGAACTCATCAAACATAAAACTTTTATTTTGGTTATATTAGATTTGCCGTCAACCAATAAAACCTAATGAAATTTATGGACCATAGTCACAAAAACAATTTGACGTTTGTTTGACGGCAGAGGTCATTGTTAGCTGTTCTATACTACAGAGGAAACGGATGTCGTTCTTTCCTTGCCCGTCTTCGAGGACATTGATCGATCGATCGACATTTACATATGGAGTTATATTACTCATAATAATATTTATTTTTAAGCTTTTATGGACGGACTGTATGTCCGTTCCCACACCGCGTGTATAAAATCCTCTACATAGAAGGTGATGTTTTTTTATCGTGACTTGAAAACAATAAAAATAACGGTCAAGTGCGAGTCGTACTCGTACACAAAGGGCAGGTACCGGAAGGCAAAAAAACGCCGAAAAAAAAAAACACGTTTCTTGTATGTTCATTTTTAACTTTATTTTATTTATAGTTGTTATGGCGACAATTCAACACAACACACTGAAATTTTTCAACTGTTTACCTAACCCATTACGTTATATGATATACAGCCCGCTGACAGACAGACGGACAGCGGATCATGCTTCGTAATAGGGTTCCGATGGCACCCCTTTGGGTACGGAACACTAAAAAGGAAGTTACAGTCGCGGTTAGTGACGTCATTTAGCGTTAGAAGTTTTTTTGTTCTAGGTCAAAATCTGAAGGTGCTCAGCTCAATAGTAATGTTACTTAGGTTTTACTGTATAACCTTTTAATTTTTTTACACTCTTCAGACAGTGTATTGTAAGTCCATTAGTTTTATTTTGATCTCACTTTATTTTATGAAGTCTGCAAGCTGCAAGTACTTATCTTTTATTCATTTATACATCTCGCAATAAAATGATTATACTTGCGGAATCTTAAGTGTTATATTTTTACGTGTATTGTAGCTTGCATTACGAGGTTCAATTTCACTTCTTTCCGAGAGAGAGCAGTACTTTCAAAGCAAAATATCTTTGTTTTGATAAAACCCAAGTCATGTTTTTAGAAAGCATACTGATCTGTGGCTGATGATGACGTAGTATCGAGTATTCTTGATGAAGCGTGGTTCTTTTCCTAGGCATCAGTGCTGATGGAGATCGGACCATCGTTACGTTACGTGGTTCGTTCCGCACCAGCGATTAATCAGACTACAGACGCGTAACACTGCTATTTTAGGCTAGTCGACTACCGTCAAATTTGCGTAAACACCCCGCAAAGGGTGGATCGTTCCAGCAATTACACGCATGGCCCGTCTCGCCGTAACTGCTTGAAAACTTTCATTAATTATTAAATTCACTAACGAACTTACCGTTTAAATGTGGATTAAGTTGCTCTCTAACCGGAACACCTGATCACCTGACCAGGGGTCGTTAATCTAAGGCTCGGAGGCTTTCGTCACGCGAGTCGTTGACTACCTCATACTTCTAATTTTGACCTGAAAATAATGCTATTGAACGCTTTTGACACCGCGAGGTCGTTGTCCTCGCCATAGTTCACACCATGATGGTCGTTTGATAACGTAGATTGCACTGTTTGGTGACACGTCTGGGGTAATTAGATTGATTTGGTACTGTGATAACGTCATGTACAGGCGCCAGCACATCAAGCTACTATAAACTGTCAAACTTTAATAGATTTTCAAGTTTATCACTAAAGTATAAGGTTCAAAGTTGATTGGGAAAATTTGACAGTTTCGGGTAGCTTGATGTGCTGGCGTCTGTACTTCAACGTGGATCAAAGAAGTCAGTGCTACTGAGTTTTAAAAAATGGATTTAATAAAAAGGGGAAATATTTAACTTATCTTCTAAAATCACAACACTTCCTTTTGGATTTGCTGTAGTCGGGTAAAAAATCATTGACCTTTTATTAATGATGGACGACAAAATAGGAATTATTTGAGGTTCACAAAAAGAGGTGCAATCATTATATATTAGTGTGTTAATTAATTTTATTAGGAAAGCAAAATAGAAATTATTACTTATGAGCTGTTCGATTAAATACAAGCCTTTAAAAAGTCTTTAGTAATGTAACTGTTGATCAACATCACTTTTAAAAAACACTTAAATTAAAGTTGGCTAGACAACTGTAATTTGTCCGTCTAATAAAATGGCCATTTCTCTCAAATGACAGCGCAGTTTGGTAGCCAAATGCATATGAAATTCAGAATCTAGACCGTAGCACGTAGTGCAGCCGACATTTCGCACTGCCGGACATAGGGAAAGTGTTGTTACTAGTCAGCTAGTAGGCCAATTATCATAACCATAACCATAATCAGCCTTTAATGTTCCCACTGCTGGGACACAGGCCTCCTCTCGGTGAGAGGGAGTGGGCCGTAATCCACCACGCGGGCCCAGTGCGGATTGGCAGATGTCACATGTCTTCGAATTTTTGGTTCTAGGACATGCCGGTTTCCTCACGATGTTTTCCTTCACCGTTTTGAGAGCAGTGGTGACGAAATTATTTACACAAAGTAAAGCGCCTGTCTGGGTTCGAACCTACGACCTACAACTCGTAAGTCGCGGCCGTTACCACTTGGCTACCACTGCTCTCCAATTATCATGTCCGTCCGAAATTGTTTCCAATATGAATATACATAAGTACCGACATAGGTACTTTACTATTTCCGATAGTTTGCAATCACGATTAATGTGATTGTCTACTTGAGCTATGTTTGACAAGCTGTCAAGTCTTTTAGGAAAGGAATGAGCATTAGAAATTAAAGAGAAAACTTAAACTGGAATGTGGTCAATTAGTAGATGTTATTATTATTTTATTAGTTTTGCTTTTGTCTCGACTTCTTGGAGGTGGGCGTTAATGACTGCGACACAGTATTATACTAATGCAGTTGTTATCAAACACGGAGTTTCTGTAAACTGAGTTTTTTCGGGTTTAGGGGGCAACTGGCCTCGTTACAATAAGTTGTATTTATTATTATTAGTAATAAAAAAAAAAAAATATATTGCAGAAAATATGCGACCGAGGCCAAATAATGTTAAATAGCCTGCTAATATCTTTCAAGACGCACAAAATACTTCGTAGTCATTATCGACGAAGATGACAGATTTGCACTTGACCCCCTTTCGAATAAAGGCCAAACTCGTTAAAACCGTGTTAAATAGAGAATCGGTTAAGCCTAGTAAATTGTCTAGACTTGAGACAAAGATAGTTAACTTGTCTAGCTTACGTTGCTTGTAGAACATGACGCGACTAGCTTCGCGCTGAGTCAATGCATTTTTGCTGAGAAAATACTTGAGGAAATTGTTGTATATAGTCGACAGTCTTGTTGTAGCTTGTGAGATGAATGTTCTTTCAATTATGTTCACAACTGTAGTATCACGTCTGGATTGTCGAAGATTCTTTATCAAAGACAATCTCCACAGATGGGGGGTTCACGGACGGCTCAGATCTCAAGTGCGTATACGGCCTCCCCCCCCCAGACAATGGCCCACCTCCCATCTTGCGCCACATGCCTGTCACCTGTGCACTTGATAATCTTATAATTATGACTGCGTCAGTGAGCGGAGTTCACGCAGATGAACTTTGGGCCAAAGATGTTTGAACTTTTTGTCATCGACACGCTAAGAACAATGACATTGAAAAAAAAATAGGGTATCTCAGCAAACATTTATTAGTACTTACTTTGTATCATAGATAAATAACAATTTATTTGTCTATGCTTTGTATAACATGCTTACCTTTGCGGCTCCGTAACGGCCTTTATCTAAATAAAACAAAACTAGTCTAACGCTTGACCTGCAGACAAAAGACTGTTGTCATTACCGGTGGCAACGCATTCTAAATATGCTTTGCCCCAATTAAGATCTACATTAGATAAAAAGCAAAAGTGCTAACATTGAATTTATTGACAAAGTCGTTGGGTTATCTCGATGGGCTAATAGAGGGAGTTCTTCTATTAAAGTGACCTCACCTACTGCAGATTTTTACCTTATCGCCGTACGTTATTAATTAGTAGAATGTGAGTTCCTCAATATTAATTCTGCTGGTATGTTGGTAATGGGGGTCAGATACAGATGGCCTTTGGAGACAAACAAAGAATGTTATATTGTCCTTTGTTCATCTTCCTTCACTGACTGATGGATCAAGGTTTTTCTGAAGAGCATTTTGTAAAGGACTATAGTTGGTTACGTTCTACGAGTTTCTTATCTACAACCTTATTTTTGTCCTGGTATGGGCATATGATGTGTTTTTTTAACTTTTACTGTCCCACTGCTGGGCAAAAGCCTCCCCCAAGTCTTTCCAGGAACTCCTTACCCGCGCCACCTCAAACCAGCCCTCGCGGTACGCGTCCAGGTCCAGGTGTGCAACGAAGACTGTTTGAACCCAGAACGTAAAACGGTTGCATCGTTGCAGAATGCAAAACGGTCTTTATAAACGGTTCGTCGTCGCAACGCCCACCCCTACTCGCCACCGCTTTCTGGGTCGACCTCGGCGGCTCCGTCCATCTTCAGGCACCCATTGTGTGGAAACTTCATAATGATTACTTTTTTATTTTGTTTACTACAAATGTATGCAATTACAAATAATTTATTTATTGTTATTTGTTTCAGGTAAATTACATTTCCTACATCAAAGACAACCAATTACATTAATGACGTAAGTGAAATATGCCGTTACATCTTACCAAGTAGGTATATATCGAAGTATCCTTTTGCCGCATATATCTAATACATAGAAATAGGCCATACATATTATTAAGACGGCAGCCCGCATTCAGTCTAGACTGGTCCGTCGCCGCGGTCTGGATCTAGATTGCAGTTGTCTTACAATGCCTGCTCCACAATGAAGTAGTCTGTTACTTAGTTCACTTTGTTATTGACAGTGAGTTGGTCTTGGTTGTTATACCTACCTACTCTTCTTTGTCGTGTTGATGGCACGACAGTCTATTACATTTTGTCAGCCTAAATTTCGCCACTTCCACGGTAGCAACGGCGGCAGCGCAGAGGTCGCTATGACTGCATTTTTTGGGTCACAGAAGGCACCTACCTACTTAAGGGCTGATTTTACCAAAGTCAGATGTCTTTTATACGTGGAATAAAATTGACGTCTGACAGTTCTAGTATGGAAAAACTGTCAAAAATCAAAATTTATTCGCAGGATATGACATAATTATTCTAGGTATAAAAGTTTGGTGGAATGCGCCCTTAGCTTAGTAGTGTAATTCGTAAGTAATGCTCGCTTCCTTAGGTCTTAAACAGATATTTCGCTTATCAATCGTTTGATATGGTTAACTGGTCCTTGCTAAAGATACTGTAGGAAATTTTACCTGTAAATGTAAAGAAAGAAAGGATCCTCAAAGAGAAGAGGACGCTCGTTGGCACGCAATCAATAAAACTACACTTCGAAATTGGCAAAGGTTCTTGTGTTAGTTTTAACCAATAATGGTATTACGTGTAGGTACTATTATGTAACAGACTGTATCTTCACACCTTTTCTATACCTCAATAGTCTTCACAGAGTTATGATACTGGGCAACATAGGCTAGGCTTATGTTATGTCCCAAGTTGCTTTAATCCATGCCAATATACTACATCCATCTTCTGATTCTTTTTCTTCTTAGCGTGTCGATAGCAATCTAAATGGACTCGGCCCAGAATTCGGCTACTGGTTTTTCTGATTTATATCAAACCTAGAGACCCGCCCCTGCTTCACACTGTTTTTCGACTTGACAAAACATCAAGACTTCCATATTATATATGTAAGTAAGTTTAATATGAATTTATTATACACATAAACCTTCTAGAATAAATTGTCTTAAAGAGGGTGAAAACCGCATCGAAACCCGTTGTGGTCACACAGACAGGCGGACAATTGTATCAAGTAATAGCAGCGCCCCGCGGTTTCACCCGCGTAAGTTTCGATCTCGTGGGAATATCGGGATAAAAACTAGCCTATGTCCTTTCCCGGGACTCAAACGATCTCTATACCAAATTTCATCTAAGTCGGTTCAGCGGTTTAAATGTGAAGAGGTAACAGACAGACAGACACACTTTCGCATTTATAATATTAGTATGGAAGTATGGATGGATGTCGTCCAATCTGATTTAATTGTGGAGGAGGCAAAAACCTTTTTAAATACACATTGTTTGTGTATTTCCCGCCACGTGCTTGAACAATACATAGGTAATTATTATGTTCATTTATAATTCCAATTCAAAATATTATCCTACCATATTTGTTTTTAGCATTACCTTTTTGTGTTGTCTGTACAAATCGTTTAACTTTGAATTTGTGAATAAATATTAACTTGATGTTTGTTATTTGTCGAAGCAAGCAAATATGATTACGTCAATAAATTTTAGCGTAGTCTGTACTTTAGATCTCAAATGCTTTATTTGTTTCTAGGTTTTATATTAATCACTAGCTTCTGCCCACGACTTCGTCCGCGTGAAATTTCTTGTTCCCCCGACCCACCCTGTCGTATCGCATCGCCTGCCCGCGCTATTACTTCGTTTTCGCTTCGCGTTCTTTCTGACTTGTTCTTTTAGCTCGGCTCCTAAGGGTCGTAACGTAATGTTATAATATATAGCCTATAGCCTTCCTCAAGAATTGGGCTATCAAACGCAAAAAAAAAATCTCAAATCCGACTAGTAGGTTCAAATATTAGCACGATCAACAAAAAAAAAACTCTTTGGCTTTATTATTTATTAATCATATTTCATTTCCTCCCATATTATAATACATATTTTGTTTCTATACAGAATCGTGCCAAGTAATTTTATCAATATTTATGGCCGAAATAATAAATGTTATATATCTAATTTATTCCAGTCTAGAACATTGCTTGCTCTATATTTTAGCATTATCTTAGTATCGATTAGACTAAACTATTGTGAAACGTACTGCTTTTGCTAAGTAGTATAGCGTGCTTATTTATAGAAGGACGTAACCGACATTGCGCAAGCACAGCGCGACATTTTCGAGTACAGAAATAGTGCGAGTACGGCCTATTTATTTGGTATACAGGGTTGCCAGATTATGTGAAATGTACAAAGGTGAAATCATTTATCAATAGGCCGTCACTCACCCATTTGAAGACCTGGATACCTGTAAAACTGCTTCAGATTTAAATGTATCCTCTACTGAGTCGGTTTACGAACGGTCTTGTACAGAAATAGGCAAATTGATGAGTTAAGTCTGTTATTATGACAGTTTAAAGTGTTATATTCCTGCCACTTTAATAATAATCCCTTAAACTCTTCTTATAGCACCTGTAGCAGTTAATGAGGGGTACTTACAAGACTAACACGTCTTTCTATCCGTTCGAACGCGTTAAAAAGTCCTATAATCACTATATTTCTGCAAAGAAGCTTGGGATTCCGAAATAATAGGGTGTTTGTACGTGGACAGCCATCAGCCTTGCGTGTTAGGAAGTTGTTACCGTCCCTCACCATTCTCTTTCTATTTTGAGTAATGGCTAACTGGTCTGACTTGTCTTGTTTCCAGTGATATCTGTCGCAATCTTACTGCAAGGACCCTGTATAAACAATAAATGTTTCTTTACGATTGGTTCGGTTAAAGACTGGTTTTATTGGGTCGTAAGGAAACACCAGATTGCAGCGGACTTTGCAGAGAACTTTAACACTGCATTTAACACCTTTTATGAGGCATTTATAACTCTTCTTCAATTTGTTTTGCAGTATGCAAACGGAAAATTACAAACAAACAAAATAAAAACTCTGGTTGATTTAAAAAAGATAGGTATCTTTGCAGCACAAAAAATATTCAAAAAATCAAAGAACATATTTTGTAAGGCATCTTGGACATTAATAAAAAAATACACTGACAAATTCAAATAATGATAAAAAATTGATTACAAAAATAAAATTTAATAATATGAGTTTGACGAATACTAATGACATTGCAAACGCGTTTAATAATTATTATATTACGATGGGACATCGTCATTTTAATTTTTGAGGCACGTGGGTTTCTGAATATTTCTGATTCACCTGATGTTGGTACTTAAATCAAATCATAATAATATTTTGTTGTGAACATAATATATGATGATATGGTTAGAAAGGGGGTGACTACCGAGATTACAACTAATAGAGAAGTATCGAAGAAAAAGACATGTTGCGCTAACCCCAAATAAATTGATGTATTCCGGTCTGATGGCAGGAGAATGATGATTTTCGTATGTACATATGTCACTTTCTTATAGTTAAACTAGCTGTTCCCCGCGGTGTCACACGCTGCGCGGCTCCTAAGGGTCGTAGCGTGATGTTATATAACCTATAGCCTTCCTCGATAAATGGACTACCCAACACTAAAAGAATCATTCAAATCGGACCAGTAGTTCCAGAGATTAGCGCGTTCAAACAAACAAACAAACTCTGCAGCTTTATAATATTATAAGTATAGATTACTGTATATTCCAGTACTTACTCCTCCACATACAAATACAATACGTTGTGGCCGTGGGGTTCAGATTTGTCATATTTAAATAAAATTTTAAGTAGAGTAAAATTGCACAATATTGTTACAGATTTGATTAGAATAAAATATAATGAATAAGTAGGTATATCTGACGTATTTTGTTTAAAAAAAAACAGCTCATCAAGTTTGTTTGAGATGATTTTTTAAAATCCCAAGTTATAATCAAAATTGTCTCCTAAACATCGAATGAACTTTCAAATCGATCGTGCTTATGAAAATGCTCGCGTGTATCAGTATTTAATAAATCGATACCAGTCGAATGCATTAGCAGATTTGATTAATTACACCGACGAACGTGTTTTCATAAACACAATGTTGCTATAACTTACATAAAATTCTGACTAATTAGTCAACCGTAGGACTGGAAATTGCAACGTAACGCGGTTTGTAATTTGCAGCGATGGTGATTAATTAAAAAACGGGAACACGTTGCAATTTAATCAATGGCATAACGAATAATTCAATATGACTGAAAAATTTACGATTTATGCGCACAACCTTAAAAAATTGCGCAAAATGTGATATATTAAGAAGAAGTCTTTGCAGTACATAATAAACCACTTCTGTCACTTCACAGGCAGAAGTGTCTGGGATTACTGTGACCGATGAGAGGTACTATAAGAGGATCTGTACTATCTGTTTGTTTTTTTGAACGTGCTAATCTCTGGAACTACCATTTTTGCTTTTGATAGCCCAATTTTTGAGGAAGGCTATAGGTTATGTAACATTACGCTAGCCCCTTAGGAAGTGAGCAAAGATAACGAAAGTCGGAAAGAACGTTAAGCGAAAACGAATTAAAAGCGCGGGCGACCGATGCGATGCGACATGGTGGGTCGGGGGAACGAGAAATTTCACGCAGACGAAGTCGCGGGCAGTAACTAGTAGCTCAAAAAATAATGCATGGTTTAATAGATCCTTTTCGAGAGACAGAAAAAAGCTGTGTAACAATTTTGGTGTACCTTATAGTATATCTATCAGAATGTCAATGGCTGTGTCTGCATTATAACATGTTGATGAGTCTGTTAGAAGCACAACGCAATAAAAAATTATGTTGTGACGTTTTGTATGTACCTACAGACGCCAGCACATCAAGCTACAATCTGTCAAATTTCTTTAACAGACTTTCAACTTTATCACTAAAGCAGAAGGTTCAAAATTGATTGGGATAATTGGACTGTTTCGGGTAGCTCGTCTGTACACCGTCAAGTGGGCGATAATTACTATACCTATGACGCCAAAATGAGCCATTGACAACCCCAAAACATTGGACAAATATGCAGAACACACATTAGCAGTATAATGGTACATGGGACTTAAAAATATAACTCTCTCTTCTCTGTGAGAGGGACAAAGGTCACGCAGGCGCAATGTGTAGTGATATCCAGTCCTCAATACCAAAGGGATCTTAGTGACAGACAACTCAGGACAGACAGCTTATCAGATCGCAATATATTTATAGTGATATCGACACACGCTCCTGACATTTACCACACAGAAGATTGTGACGACCTTTACAGAACCCTTTAGAATGCCATCCCTGAACCCTACTATGTGTTTGATGAATTTCTTCATTCAAGTTTCTAAGAGATAGATTTTGGCATAGAAAAAAATAACTTTAATTTCGGAAGTCGGTGTCTTTGGTTCCTCATTTTCGTTTAATGACACCGACTTCCGAAATTAAAGTTATTTTTCAATTTGTAGTGTATTTTTTGGAAGTCGGTTGTTTTTTTTTTGTAAAAAGTTTTTATTTTTCACTTTTTAGTAGGTCAGTTTGTAATTACAAGCTTTTTTATCTAAGTTACAATAGCCTAATGTCAACTGCTCATCACATGTTACAAAATATTGCTTTTCCCGATGCTGGGACGTTTATTGTTGAGGAGTTCTCCTGGTAAGAGCCAGGAGAACTCCTCAACAACCACTCACCATACGCATTGTAACGAGCATAAATTGCTTAGCAACCATATTAAAGTAACCGAATCGCAACCCGTGAAATATTTGTCATTGAGTAGTTCCGATGGCTATCTGTGGTCTTCATCATCAGCTCCACTTTACCAAATGATGATTTCCGAGAGCAAATGCTCAAGTTACTTTAATTATTGAGTAGGCCACACGACGAAAGAGCATTGCTAGAAATGACGCGATTACTCAACTTAAATTCGGTTTCAAATTGACGCAAAAAAAATGTAAAACTACAATCTTAATTAGGTATTATTATTGTACGAACTGAACATTTTGGCATATTGAACCGTATGAAGTAAGTCCAACAAAAACTGCTGTAAATCGTCCAAGCACAAGGTAGCTACTGTAAACTGTTGAGGAGTTCCCTTAACTGTCCTTCGTCTTCATCATCCGACCCCGAATGACAGTCACAACCATGTAGGTGTAAAGTTCTCATCAATACAAATTAATCAAGCCCAAACACAAGGTAACTGCTGTAAATCGTTGAGGAGTCCCCTCGACTGTCTTTCGGCTCCATCATCAGATCGACTCCAGGCCTTCATTAAATTGTAGTGCTTTAAAATACCTAATGAAAAAATTAACAAACGCACTAGTCGCTCCTACGATTTTCGAATGTTCCCCTCGATTTCACTGGGATGCCATCATCAGATCCTGGTTTCCTTATCATGGTACCACCCTTGGCATATCTCCTTTCCAACAAAAAAAGAATAATCAAAATCGGTTCATAAACGACGAAGTTATCCGCGAACACACATAAAAAAAAAAAAAAAAATATACGGTTGAATTGAGAAACCTCCTTCTTTTTGAAGTCGGTTAAAAAGGAATCATTTGAACAGCAGCGAAACTTGGCGTGTCGTAATAATAGTTATGACAGCCTATTGAAGTGAAAACATAAATAGGCGCGTTGGGCATTTTTTGAGACTGGAAAAAAACCATTGAACTCGCGCCACTGTTACCGTAAGCGACACCGCGCGTCTTTTGTTTAAGGCGATTAAAAAAATACCCGCTTCGGATGCGTTGGCTATCCTCGGGATGTACTCGGTTTTAATGTATATCCGATATGTCAGTGAGTGATGGCAAAGTATTCTGTTTGTGTTTTGTTTTCACTTCTGTCGGCACTCCCGGCGTGCCACTGTTTTTTATTGTACCACTGCATGGTAAAGACCTCTAAGCCTCTTCTCATAAAGAGAAGGCATTAGCATTCATCACCACGCTGGCTCAAGGCGGATTGGCGATTTCAGACTTATAATGATATTAACTACTTATAAGTCCAGGTTTCCTTCCCGGTAGTCCGTGATGTCCAAGATAAACTTATTACGGCCCACTCCCTCTCACCGAAGGAGGCCTGTGTCCATTAACAACATTATAGGAACATGATAGGCTGATTGTATGATTACTGTAGAGTTGCTACAGGCTGTCTTAAATGTCTTGTAAGGGTAAATCTGTGCAAAAAATAAAATCAATCAAATACTTCAGATTAATGAAGAATCATGTTATTTGGACTTGCTACTAAAGTCTGTGTCGTAATTGATTACGACAAGTCTAAGCAGTAGCGACTACACCATTTAGTTGGCTGCACACTTTATTCGGTAAGTCTGTAATGTAACCGAACACCGCGACTAATCGCACTCGATCGTGCGTTAATCGGAGTTACGGACACAGACACGTAATTCCAATTAGCTATTGTTTCAAAGTGTCAAATGTTAAGGTGAAACTGTAAGGGAAAATCAAATAAGTAGCGGTATAGCTGGTGGTTTAGGTATCTGACTGTCTGTATAGTTCTGAGATTGAATGTTTGATTGACTGCCAGAGAAAGCTCGTTCGTCGCACAGCTTAATCAGCTGAAGATAGAGAACTTGAATTTTGGAAAATATGCAGAAATGTGGGGTGTGGGGGTTCTAGTCGGAAGTAACCCCTCTTTCCTCCCAGACGGAGGGCTCCCATGTGTATTTCCCCACGAAAGTAAATCCCGGGCGTCGTGAGAATTCGTTCCTGACACCTGTCAGTGCGACAATTCTAGTAACTAATAAAGATCAAATTTGCAAAACACGCATTCCTTTATATGAAACTGACAGGTGCCAAGCACGCATTCTCTCGAAGGTATTTTGAAACTACCCGTTTATTGGTAACAGGGGTTTGAAGTTTGCTAGCGAAGCGAATAAGTCACGGATAGCTACTAATAAACAATGTTTTATAGTGTAACTGTAGTCTGGTAGTTAAAGAGGAATGGCATACAATTACTGGGGGCAATATTTTCGCTATTGAGACCAATAAAACGAGTTGTTAATCCTTCAACGTTCATTCGTTCGTTCTCTTCAGAACTGATTGTGCTGTATTATCGTCTGTTATGTATTTCCTAATTGCTACAAAGGCACATCATAAGTTATAACTTTATGAATATACTGTCCTATCTTTTTTCAGATAAGGCCCAAGTCTGTGTACTCTCTGGTTTGCATACATGGTTCATTAATAAGGCAAATAATATTTTACGCGTCTGTTCCATACAATCTACTTGAACATTTATATGAATCTTGCTGTCCACCAAATTTTGTTGACTAAAATAACCTGGTTTTTTCTTCTTCTTGAGGCTTTCCCAGCACATTGTGCTTCTGTTTAACTAGTTCAATAAAATAGTTTATTTTACGTTTCAGCGGCATTTTAATTTTTTCTACTGTTAGTGGTCCTTCGAGCCGGATATGAATTAGCAACCTATAGATATAAAGCTCTTATTTTGTGAACTCTCCAGTTTAATCTAGAGAGGGGTTGATTTGAATTTCCAAGGAAACTCCTTTTAGAATTTATGTAGATGTTTATCAGAAAAACCAATGGTAGGGGACAGAACAGCAGAAAAGATGTCCGCTGTCGGCAGTCGGCACACGCGATAAGTCGTACATTTGGTTCATTCCGTCTAGAATTCTAGATACGGTCAGCTCTTACATTATGTATTTCGACCCCCATTTTCGTCGTGATTACACAACCATGAACCATGACATAGATACATACGTAATATCTTCGATGACACATCTATAAATAAATGTCATAAATTGTTTTCTTACGTAAAATACATATTTTTTTCATTAAAATAAAGACAGTCTCCATTAATTACGTCTTACAGTTAAGGTAATAATGAATGTTATGCTTCATCTCATTCTTAACAGTTCTGAAGGAAAGCAATAAACAATAAGGTTGGTCATTTCACCTTTAATCATATTTTCGAGCTGTTTGGGGTTGAAAGTTGAAACCCTCGAGCCGTCTCGCCTCGGTCCGAGTGCTCATGGCTTGTTCAATGAAATCTTCAAACGGCTGTTTGATACTTCACGTGACCCAAAGGCTGGCTTTTACCTTCGCCAGAGGCTAAGTAGCCATACAACGTGGCAATGCTGCCAGTCTCTGGGGTACATACGTACCAGTCGATGACGATGCGGAGGAATTTTTCGAAGCCATATTTTAGTTTGAAGGTTGGGATATTATTTTTGTATAGTTAGTTTGTGCTTTAATTAAATAAAATGTCATATTTAAATTTCTTTTTAATTAAAATAAAACATTGAAGACACAACTCCTGACCATTTTATTTAATTTTTATATAACCAGCTTAGCATTTCCGTGAAATATTATTATCACCTCTGCCTTCTTGCGTGCTATCACGTAAAACGTTACCAAATCCCGTCAATCAACGTTTTTGCGAGAGAGAAAACCTTCATGTCACCCATCATACATCTATCTATGTACTAAAACGTGAACAACATCAGACGAGTTCGATTTGCATATAAACTTTCACACCAAACCGCATACGACCGCAAATTTTCTACTACACAATGCTCTTGCAACTGTTTGCTTGCTGTTTTACACAGAACGTCTATTATATAGTTATTTACAGCCTTATAAATAAACTAGCTTCTTCCTGCGACTTCGTCCGCGTGAAATTTCTTGGTCCCCCGATCCAACCCGTCTCATCGCATCACCTGCCCGTGCTGTCACTTCGTTTTCGCTTAGCGATCTTTCTGACTTTTTACCGACTTCAAAAAAAAGGAGGTTATCAATTCGATACGTATGTATGTAATATTATTGGAATTGCATTATATTCACATATGACAATCTATTAGGGCTTCCAAACAAATATACAAAATTTTTACCGACTTCAAAAAAAAGGAGGTTATCAATTCGATACGTATGTATGTAATATTATTGGAATTGCATTATATTCACATATGACAATCTACTAAGGCTTCCAAACAAATATACAAAATTTCATAGACGTATGTATGTATGTATGTATGTATGTTTGTCCACGCATTTCTCAGCAACTATTAATCGGATCGTGACCATTTTTTTTGTATTAGCTTACATTTACTTCAACTTAGGGAACAGTGCAAGTTTCATCAAAATCGGTTCAGTAATTTTCAAGATATGGACTAATACGTGTAAGTGTGACGGCCTGGCGTATTGATACGAGCTACGGGTGTAGTGTCAAAGGGAAAACATCTAGAAACCTTGGTCAAATTCTAGTGCAAAAACTAAAAATTACGAAATAAAAAGTAATTTAAAAAAATTAAACCGACTTCAAAAAGAAATCAACTCAAAATTATGAAATAACTTTAATTTCGGAAGTCGGTGGCAAAAAACTAAAATACAGATCCCAAGACACCGGCTTCCGAAATTAAAGTTATTTCATAATTTTGAGTTATTTCTTTTTGAAGTCGGTTTTTTTCTTTTTGCTCGGCTCCTATAGGTCCTAGCGTGATGTTAAATAGATTATAACCTTATTCAAAAATTGGGCTTTCAAATGTAAAAAGATTATTTCAAATCCGACTGGTAGTTTCAGAGATGAGCGCGTTTAAACAAACTCTTTAGCTTAGATGTATCTACTTTTACTTGAAGACCACAAAATGAAGAAACTTGTAAACTAGTAGAAAGGACTTTTCCCACGATCGACTTATTTGGAACTCGTCTGGATAACCATAAACTGTGAACATCATAGTTAGCGGTACTTAAGGCCCTGTGCACACCACGTTTTTTAAACGCGCCGTTGACGCGCGTTTTAGAAACGTGCGTCGACGGCGCGCTTTTATCCTACAGAGCAGTGCCTGCCAGTATCTGACTCGCGTGCGTATCGCGTCTGTATCGCTACAAACGCGCGTCAACGGCGCGTTTAAAAAACGTGGTGTGCACAGGGCTTTAGACGCATATTTTATGCGCTTTGAGTTCTTGTGCGATGTGAAAACCCGTACTCATATCCATACGAAGACTGGAGTTTATCATTTCTATGAAACAAGTACTTAACATCTTTAGTAGTAAAGCAAATCAATATAAAACAATAAAATAATAATAATACTAATCAATAGTAACTAATAATTAATTAATCAGCCTATAATGTTCCTAGTGCTGGGACACTGGCCTCATCTCGGTGAGAAGGAGTGCGCCGTAATCCACCACGCGGGCCAAATGCGGGTTGGTAGAGATGTTACATAATTATCTTCGAAGTTTTGGTTCTACGACATTTTAGTTTAGACACTTAGACATACCTAGTTAGTTGCCTCACGATATTTTCCTTCACCGTTTTGAGAGCAGTGGTCATGTAATAATTTAGTAACTGGTGGTTTATAATATTAAACTTATGTATACAGGGTTATTATGAACAACTTTTACTATGGGACCAAACCTGAAATCGCGAAAAAAAAATCAACTGTTCCCTACATTTTGACGAGTTATACGAACATAAATGTAGGGAACAGCTGATTTTTTTTATAATGATGAGTACAATGACCTCTGAGGTTGCTAAACTAATGTTTTACCCATGACCCTGTATAAAGAAACCACGATGTTTCGTCAAGTTGTTAAATCCGTGCGAGGCAGAGGCGGGTTGGTAGTCACATAATAAATTACTTCTAGAAATCTCGATGGATTTTACCCCCATCAAAATTCACAATACCGAGTTCACGAAAGGTCGTCAGCCCACAAATAATATGTCAATGTAAAATCTACAAAAATAAGTACATACTTAGCGATCTCTATCAATCATGCTATGATCTATGGTACATTTTATTTTATCTCTATGCCCCATTCAGTTCGACCCGGGAGGTCAATAAGCAACATTGAAATACCTAATCGATTCTCAAAGCATTGAACAAGCTGGTACAGATTACTAAGGTTTTGAGGTTACAGTCGTGAAGAATAGAATCTGTGTTATAAAACCAAGTGGCTGAATTTCATTTGACACCGATTTAGTCGTGCCTAGCCATCTATAAAACTTCCTCGTTATTTGTTTAGACTTAAGGCTCCCGCTGACAGGCGCGACGCGACGGTGTGACGCGATTCTGATAGAACAATTTCCGTGAAGTTTTCATAGAAATTGTTCTACTAGAGTCGCGATGCACTGTCGCGTCGCGCCTGTCTGCGGGAGCCTTTTGAGTTTTAACTTGTCTTGAGCAACCAACTATGATCATCTATCTACCTTGCCTTTTCCCAACTATACCAGTCTAACTGGATGCAGCTGAACACGGTTGTCAGACTTCCGGGCTTCTGACTACTCGTAACACTGTCAAAAATTTACAAATGACAGCCGGGACCAACGGTTTAACTTTCTTTCCACGCCATGGAGCTACTTAACTGTCTTGCAATAACTTATTAACGAATTCTGAAAACTACTCGGCCAACAAATTAGCCATTAGCCTTCGACGAATCGATCAATGTCCACCACAGATAAAAGAGAATATTTCATTCAAAACGTAACAATGTACAGTAATCATAACGCAATAACTTAACAAAAGACGTTACGTTTCCATAAAGTTATGAAATGGTTTCCAACATGGCCACGCGTGGTGACCAAGCGAAAGTGAGGTGACAATGTAGAACGAGAAAATTTCACTTTAACGACCTTCAAAATAAATTCCCCATAACTCTGTGGTGACTTTACAAGGTCAGACGTTACGTATGAATATGGAGACCGAACTTTATAAAGCGACTTCTATTTCCTCTAATAATTCATTTATATTATTTTTCCTAATCTGCGTTCGCGGTTTATTTGCCAAAAATGTAAACACATATGAGTTTATGGAAAAATAACTTTAATGCGTACACAATAAAGTGCAGTTTACGCTACAACTTCAAATATGTTAATAACTTTTTCAATAGTGCTAGTCACTCTCAAATCAACTTAATTACCATTACAATAAAGTTGATATTTTTTATCTTGAAATAACATCAATTTGAAATAAATTTGAATAGACTTTATATAGATTACCTCGTTGGTCTAGTGGGGACCGGGTTTACTATAGATAGGTACACCTGCCTCACCCTTAGCAGAATACAGGCGTGATGATATGTTATTTACTCATTAGGCGAGAGTTCAATGTAATACAATTTAATAATTAAAAGTTCATAATCTAACTTCCGTCTGACCTTTTCAAGTATCCTTGCTGCATACAAACTTTCTTCGATAAATCATTTGGAAAGATTTATATGAATTACGAATTAATCACTTGGGAATAAATCATCACTTCGTCACTCTCAACCATCACAATTAATTTAATATTACGATTCTCTATTTAATTTAGCTTTTATAAGTGAAAGCTGTTGATTGTGTTCATTAATTTGAATGACTTTAAGATTTCCGCATAAACTCACGCCTCGTCCCATAGAGGTAGGCAGAAATTACAGAATGCCACCTGCTAAGATCCTTACATACTCAGTTCGATTCCCAGGTTGGGCAAAAGTGTTATTGGGTTTTCCATTAGAAATTTCTTAGTAACAGACCGAACTTTGGAAGTTGGCGGTTTAATGCCCCCGTGCCTCGGAAAGCACGTAAAGCCGTTGTGGTCCTGCCGTGCTGGTCGTGTCGGATTGCCGTCCCATCGGAATATGAGAGCAAAGGAACAGAGAGTGCACCTGTGTTTACGCACACACTTGTGCACTATAATATCTCCTGCGTACCTGGCTAATATCCGTTAAGATGGCCACCTTGACCGAAATCGGTCGGGAGGCTATAAGCCTATAGCCTCCCGACCGATTATAGGCTTTTTACTTCTTATTTACTTCAATAATGGGTTTTCGAATTTTTTGCATTAACAGTTGACTCATATTGCGAAAGTCATTCGAGAAACGGATAAAGTTAAACACTACCTTGTAATATAACTGTAAAGACAGACTGTATTTAATGGCTATCACAAAAAACAAAACGGAAATATCTCCAAATTGGAATTTCCTTTAATTAACGGCTAAAAAAACGTCATGAATACGTCCTGCACAATGTCTGAATCCGTCCTGCGCACGGGCGAGTTTTTATCGCGCACTGGATTTTCAACGCATTGCTTAGCGCTAATGCTCAATTTACACCGCCGCGGAATGGAATGGATTCGAGTTTTCGTAATAGCAAAATGAACTTTATGTCAATTGCCTAACGTACAAACTAGATACAAGCTTGTTACTGCGGGATTTCCCGAGAATGCGTGATAATTCTCCAGAAGATGCGCGACTTGTGCGTATGGGTGTATCTAATTTGTGCGTTACTCTATTAACATAAAGTTCATAATGCTTTGTACAAAAAAAGTTCGCTTCCATTCCGTTCCGCGGCGGTGTAAATTGAGCCTCAGAGTTGAAATAAACAGTGCGATTTTTTGACGCGCTGGAATACGCTCTGTTGGATTCTCAAGCCTCGGCTCAATACCTAAAGTTTAAAATCCAGTGCGAGATAAAGAATCCTCGCGTTAAAAAGTCGCCCGTGCGTACGAGGGCCTAGGCCACGTTCGCATGGACGAAAAAATATCGCAACGGGATTTTATCGCGCACTGGACTTTCAGCTCTCCGTGTTGAGCTTAGCACTGAGAATCAATTCTCGGCGCTAAGCGGTGTGTTGAAAATACAGTGCGCGAAAAAAAATCGACCGTGAGTACGAGGAGTTAGCATTGCAGTAACTGAGTATTTGAGTATGGACTACTGTTTTATTACTAAGTGAAACAATGCTACTCATGCTTTGAATGCTGTGGTCTGCACACCTGTGCTACACTCATTGTTCATTCTCGCAGCTGCCAGCCCTTGAGATCATCGAGAATACTTTATTATTATTGTCCTAACGTCGAAATATTAGTTTATTGGTATTGTTTTGACGTTATAAATGTATTCTCGGCTTCGATGGATGTGGCGCCAGACTGGTCAAGTTTATTTCTTTGCTTAATTTATGTTTGTTGCCATCTGCATGATGTTTGGCTTGCGTGATATTGTTACAGTTTTAAAGGGTGTTTGGAAGCTGGATACAAAACCTTTAGGGGGTAATAGTTGACACCATTTAGTTAGAGCATCTTGAGCCATACATTTCTTAGACGAAGTATGTCTTTTTTTTTGCAGTTAAGTTTGTTATTTTTGACTACGTCCAAACACTCTGTATTTTTGAGTACTGTTACCATTTTTTAAAGTCAAGTTATGTATGGTATAATATCCAGTTTAATTTGTACTTTATAACATGTCTGCCATTCTAACTAGGAAGACGCCAATGCTCAGACAGCTGCAAAAAGGTGATTGATTGTATAGTAAATCAGTATCCAAAACTATATAATTTAAAAGTCAAACTACAGCATCGAAAAACATGCATAATAAATAATATATAACAACCAAAATCGATACTTTACAACATCGAAAAACGTTATTTCTGATGTGTCAGGCCGTGATTCAATGTCTGATATTTATCACGGGTTTTAGTCAGAAATAAATATACCGTTATGCACTCAGAGCTCTTGTGTTTTGTTTGACATAAGATGTTTTTATTTTGTGAGTGATCCTTTGATACGAATCGGTTTGTTCTTTGAAGCAAGTTTATGATTAATTTCAGCGAATTTGTATCATTGTAGACATTGTCGCCTAGATGTGTTCCATCTTGGATTATCTCTTAGCCTTCAATCTCAGCTGGTTTTATAATGTTAGTTTATTTATCACGAGTTTAGTCAGAAGTAAATATACCGTTATGCACTCACTGGCCTGTGTTTTGACATTCTGATGTTTTATTTTGTGAGTTATCTTTTGATGGAAATGCGTGTGGTCGTTTCTCCATAGAAATGCTCTCGCCTGTTTTCTTTCTGGAAAGCAATGATTTTTTCAGAGAATAATAAATATTAACTACTTGAATGTCCCTATGTTTTCCTTTTTGATGATACATTATTTTTATAAGCACTACAACCCCCTAGTTGGCCTAGTGTACAAATTTGACAACTATTAATGAAAAAAAAAATGAAAAACATAGGGACACATTATTAATCCTTCTTATTCAGTTTATGGAATATCTTTTAAATTGGTTAAATATTGGAGGAGGAAATAGGCGAGAGCCAAACCTCGAATTACAACTTTTTACTTGGGCTTTTTCAAAAGTCTCTCCGACCGCGGGTGGATTTAAATCGTCTAGGCATGCTCCATTTTGGTTTATCTCTTGAGCCTTCAATCTTAACTGTATTAGTAGTGTAAGGGTTGGTTAGTATAAAGAAAGCCTTTTTCGAAGGAAGATAAAAGCAAAGCATACTGCCAACAAAATCTTGCCATTAGTATTTCTAATTATGGAAACATTAGGTAACTGCAAATACAACAGTTCTTAGTTCAGTCCCAATCCTATGCAATTGAAAGTTTACACATAATCAGCCTATAAAGTTCCCACTGCTGGGACATAGGCCTCCTCTAGGTGAGAGGGAGTGGGCCGTAATCCACCACGCGGGCCCAGTGCGTTTTGGCAGATGTCACATGTCTTCGAATTTTTGGTTCTAGGACATGCTGGTTTCCTCACGATGTTTTCCTTCACCGTTTTGAGAGCAGTGGTGATGAAACAATTTACACAAAGTAAAGCGCCTGTCTGGGTCCGAACCTACGACCTACAACTCGTAAATCGCGGCCGTTACCACTTGGCCACCACTGCTCATTGAAAGTTTAATACTTAACTTAACTTTCAATACTAGTTGTATTGAAAGTTTAATAAACTTTAATTATAGTTGAACAGTCAAAGCAATTACCATGACACTTGATATCAACTTAGAAAATTACAAGCGCTAGTTTGTTAACAAATTAAACACCATGTACTCAACTAGTAATTTGATATTATCATGTACTATTCCCGCCCTTAGTAAGTTACTTAAGTATGGGTAGCCTTGCCACAGCGCAGGAAGTCTTAATTGTAGCTACTTTAATTAAACCAGTTTATAGGAGAACAGATCTTTGTTCTGTTGGCCTCAGTTTTTGCCATATTTTCGAACGTATTTCGTATAATTATATAGCTGGCATATATGTCTTATAATGTAGCTACATTTCCATGGTAATTTTATTCGGGTCAGTACCCCAATTCCGTTAGAAAAAATTGCAATCGCAAAACAATTTGGCAATGATTCATCGTTTTACGTTTGTGTACGGTTGTTCTTTAAATGCAGCGTTTCCTCGTACGTAATGCCTCAATTTTTACCGACTTTACAAAAAGGAGGAGGTACTATGTTCGGATGTTTGTATGTTTTTTTTTTTTTTTTTTTGTATGTTTGTTCATCGAATACGCCGCCAATTATCGACGGATTTTCAAAATTCTTTTTTTGTTCGAAAGTAGATACTTCTGAGGTGGTCCCATTGTCACCAAGTTAGGATCTGATGATGGGATCTTAGAGAAATCGAGGGCAACCCTCAAATTTTATAGGCTCACTTATTGTTTTTCGCATATTTTATGAAGTATCTTGTGTATTTGTGTATGGTTGTCACCATCTCAGGTAGCTGGGCTGATGATGGAAGGTACAACTCCTTAACAGTAAGAAGTTACTCGAACAGGCAAGGACTGTTTTAGTAAATTGTTTTGATGTTTGATAGGGCATTTGCCACATTTGGTCTCATGATCATCAAGTCATGATGCTGCAGTCAGGATAGTCTGCAGAGTACCTAACTCCTCGACAACTAACAGCAGATATATCGTGTTTAGGCTCATTGAAAAGGGCTCGATGTGTGGATAAACGTACTGTTACTGAGGAACACCGAAGACCTGATGCTGAAGCCTCCTGAGCATCAGAAAAAGTACAAACCTTTAAATTACAGCACCGTAGTCGTGTTTGGGCTCATTTTAAACAGGACTAATTTTAAGTTCAATGCAATGTTGACATAAGTCTGGCCTGATGCTGCAGCCAGGATTATCAGCATCTAATCTAAAAACTAATAAAAGGAGAACTCCTCAACAATTAACGTCCCTGCATCGAGAAAAGGAATATTATAAAGGCGATGGGCAAGTTGACATTAGGCTATTGTAACTTAGATAAATTATAAATAGACCCACTAAAAAGCGAGAAATAAAAACTTTTTAACAAAAAAAAAACCGACTTCCAAAAAAAACACTACAAACTGAAAAAAAAAAACACTACAAACTGAAAAATAACTTTAATTTCGGAAGTCGGTGGCAAAAACTAAAATACTGATCCTTAAGACACCGACTTCCGAAATTAAAGTTATTTTTCAGTTTGTAGTGTTTTTTTTTTTCAGTTTGTAGTGTTTTTTTTGGAAGTCGGTTTTCGATGAGATTACTTTGTATTGTACGTCGTATTTTATCGAGAAACTCCTCTATCTTCGTTCCGCGAAATATTGGGAAAATAAAAGAAAACCTCGCGATTGATCACTCGGTATAAGCAAAACACTTTATCGGAGTCATCATCTCACCGCTTGGGGGAATATGGCGTGAAAGTAAATAGGCGCACCATATATGTTATGGTCACAGTTAGTATAAATACATTGACACTCGTCACAGTTTTCACTCGGGGACAAAGCATAATGGTGCAATATGGCGACTTTCAAAAAATCTGTTCAGACGGCTGACAAAATTATATCCGGTTTGCGCAATGCAATGCGCAAGCGCATGTGACCAGATCATCTGCGTGCGCGCTTTGTGCTGCCCGCGTAGAAAGTTTTATCGCGCAAGTCAACGGAAAAGTAGGCGTATTTTTTGTCGCATTGTCGTCTGCTGCAACGAACGACTTTCCTAGAATTCGACTGGTTTTGAGATGAGCACCAAGTTGACTTGGAGGCGTGCAAGAAATTTTGATCACTATTCGAACTTTACCGATTGTATCGATTCACTGAATACGTATGAATATGTATAGTCGATTTGACCCAAACAAACGCGGACGGCCTGAAAATCCCTAATATAATTTTCACAATAGACCCTTTTATCTTTCATCCTGAATGAGATTACCCTAATCCAATGTAACAGTTTTTCTATACCATACATATAAGCTGCCTACATTAAGGATCGGCTTAGTAAGTTGGCGAGAATTACTTAGCCTTTACTGCCTTTACATCCACGATTAAATTGCCGGGGCGCGCGCAACGGAGCGTCGCTACCTAAGTTTTTCGCTTCCAACTCTATTATAACGATGCACGCTCCACACAGCATGCGTTGCACAACTCTAGATCTTATCTCCTCATCATAAAGGCGACTCTTCAGTAAGTTAAGGCGCAGCTGGTGTCGATTGCTTTTCACGCTGTACGGAATATGATTTCATCCGAGTGCAAGGAAAGCAGTGGTGTATTGCTTTCGCGTATATAAATGTATAAAAACGTTGACCTGAAATTAAAGAGATGTCTGACGGATTGCTTTGGAAACTCCGTGTCGGATACGTCATAGGTATGTTTCGATGTAATCGTGATGAATGTTGATTATATTTTTGAAACGTGACAGTTTGGCTTACACACACATTCTGTTGATGAAACAGAAACTTGGACGAACGAAGAAACAAAAACTGGCGAATATAATCTAGTCACTTGATCTAATTTATTCCGTGATTACATTCACACTATATTCAAAGTTAATCAACACTTGAGTGTATTATAGTCGTTTAGGCGTATTATACAGAAATCAGAAAACATTGAACCCATGAATATTAATGGTCGCTACAACGGAAAAAATTAAATGTCTGCCCGCCAGACTATGATCATCGATCCGTGACGCGTCTGTCGGTTCAAATGTTAGAACAAAGATATGTTTTTATTGTATTAGCTTTGTGTAAATACATAATGATATAATTAAGTGGTAGATTGATAGCTTAGCCTTTGCTCTGTTTCTCGGTATCCTACTTGCTTCATTTTTTGTTAGCTTTTTTATGAATCCTTGAACTAAGACAGAATTTAGCTAGTGTACTTTTTGTTGAACTAACTAACAATGTCTTAGTTTAAAGATATAGTAGGTAATGATTTGTATTATCACAAATTAAACATCAAATTAAATAGGCCAAAGACCAAAAAAGGTACCTTTAGCAATATCAAAGATCTGATATTAATTCCGTGGACCGTAATAGATAATAGAAATTCGTGATGGCGAAACAAGATTGAGCACTTCTGGCATTCGTAAACGGCGGGAACTGGGCACGAATTGTTGATAACACTCCTCAGGCCACTGAATATTACATTCAAGCAGAAATATTCGAGAAACAGCCTTATTTACGAGAGTTTCTTTACAAGGTTGAGAATTTCATGAATAATCGAGAAATTACGAGAGCAGTTCTGAAAGGTCACTACACTTTTAAAGCCTCTTTAGACGATAAAAGGATGTTTTCGTGCTAAATTGTTTGTAACAATCTATAAAATAATAATAACATTTGTTATCTTATAATTTATTTGTTATCGCAGACATGAGGTGGCCTCGATTACTTGTAGGACAATAATGATTAATAAATTTTGATAGATTCACGCCATCTGGCAGGATAACGTCGAGAGAGTTCTTTGTTTGGTTGTGTCTTTTGGCGACACCATCTTGAAATGATTGACTTGCAAACCCATCTTACAAGGCAGTATTCATTCCTAGATCTCATAAGATTTGATAATTATCATCAATCTCTTGCCCTTTACCAATCTTTGTTTGAGGTATTCCACTCAGAGCACTGATTCAACCGCACTTGGACGCACCGCACGTTCGGTGGAACAATTTTGGGGTCCGCGCAGATAATAAATCCCAACTTTTCACGACCCGAAAGAGACATTCATCATCATCATTTCAGCCGAAAGACCTCCACTTGCTGGATAAAAGGCCTTCTCCAAGCGCCTCCACTTCAACCGGGTATACTTCCCGCAAGCAGCGGAAAGATATAAATTATTTAAAACAAACCACATACAATTTAAAAAAAAATTGGAATGTTAACATAAACAACAAAGTTACGTGTGCATGCATAAGTAAGTATGCATCAGCTTATACCACTTTGAAAACAGTATGCCGTGCCAAAAAGGTCTGAAATTAAAATACGGCGCAAAGATCTCGAGCTTAGATCCTAGACCAGACATAAATAGTGAGTTACACTGTTTAAATGGCCACCACCTCAGTTTCTCGCTCGCGAATCCTATAGATAAAGTTACTTAACAAATAGGCGTCATAACTTTGATTTGCTAGTCTTTCAAAACCTGGAGTCTGTGCAGTAAACTATTGTGTTAAAGTTAACATTTGGGAAATGGTAAATTTGTGATTGCCAGTCGGTCTAGGGCGGCTATTGTTAGTTAGCGTAGTTTCCTGGGCCATATAGACGATTGTCCTTTTTCAGCACTGGACATGTTCTAACTGATTTGACACTGATGTGAAAGCCGATTTGGACATGTTGTCCAAATAAAAACTTGCCCACCTCAGTTTTTATTGATACTTCACTACTGGGCAAAAGCTGCCCTGCACTTCCACTTCTCATGGCTGTTTGCGGTCCATTGTGGTCTATTCTTTCAAGGAACAGTGTAGTTCATTTCACCATCTTTGCTTCGGTCTTCTCCCACTTCGTTTTACAATAAGCAATCAAACAACAATACCTAATGCAGATGCATGTAACTCTTCAACTATTTCAAAGCTACGCAAAATGACTTATTCCACATTGGGCACCCGCTTAAATAGCACCTGAGTGAATGCACCTGACACACAGCGGGCACATTCACTCAGGTGCCATTTAAGCGGGTGCCCAATGTGGAATACGTCCGCAAAATTACTTTTAAAAAACAGCAGCTGCACCTGTAGTAACAGATAACATTATTATGAGATGACACACACAGATAAGAACTGATTGCGGATGCATACATACCTACATAACTACGTAGGTCATCATGGCATACCTGCATTGGCATCACACCTATGTCTTAATGATTCATTAATGACTTATTCGGAAGCTATGATTTCCTGTTAAGATTGCTGACTTCCTGTCAACAATATTCATAGTTTGTCGAAGATGAGGTAAAAGTGAAGCAGGATCTAGAATAATTTTGTTGTTTGTACCTACTGTAATGTTTATGGTAAATTGTAAGACCTAGTGTTATAGCGTTTTTTCAGACAGGTTGGGATTCTGCGCTGCATAGGAAAAATCTACGTCTTTGGTATCCTGCTACTTATCATTTACCTGATAGTTATCGCCAGATCTTGCTCTGTGTCGAGCCCGCATATTGCAGTCCACTAATGAAAATACTGCTCTCAAGTTTCGTCACAACTCAGTCTGCTTCCTGAATTGCAATTTGTAGACTTCCAGACAGTTTGGTCTCTGTTTGTCTGAATCTCCAATATCTTCATCCTTTGTCTTGGTCAGCTTCTGTATCGTCTTCGTCTCTTTCTGTTGTATCTTCATCCTTATTCTTAATTCTTTCTGCCACTGGTCTGCCCACTATTTCCTCTTGTATTGGCAAATCCACTAGTCATGTTTAAGTGCATAAGGAAATACTGTGGAGATAAAACAGATTACTATCGAGGTACTTAAAACCAATGAGATCAGATAACCATTACACTGTTCCAATAACCTTGCTACTAATTACGTTTTTATAACTGTTGCCAACTCTTTCTACCACTTTAGTGATTAATGCTTGATATGTCCTTGTAAAGTGACAAGGCCTATGTCGATTAGTTTTGTTGTTACTTAATTGTAGATTGTTTTTTATTTTTAATTAATGGAAGGTGTTAGTTGGTCAAGTTTAAGTCGGACTCTTTGGTTTCTGGTGTTCTGCACTGTCTTGGAAAAGTATTGCAAGTTAGTTTCGGGGCTAAGTGTGGTGGTATTTGACCTAGTTGTGCAAAGGTGTATCGTCGTAAGAGTCCCAAGAAAACCAATACACGTTGTATTCCAAATAAACTTTCCTTTGTCAACGTTGAAAAGAATTAGAACTGATTCATGGCCCATGACATCAGGATTTGATGAAATTATTATTCAAAATAGGTATTACTTAAATAATAGTCATAATCCTAAAACCATACTTCAACCAAATAGGATATAACAAACTTAATATGTTAAATACACTAGACAAATTAGCCTGCATTTAATGACTAATAATTAGCAGAATTATTGGCTGAAGCATGTCAATTAACCGTCTAAATATATCTATGAGAGTTTCTTCGTGTAAATACAGTGATTAATAATTACATTACCAGAAAGATAATTATCAAATGAGGCAACGGATTTTGTGGACTGGCGATTATCAGTTCGAGGTACTATTAATCCGATGGATACTTGGATAGTAAGTACTTAAGCGCCACCAACAATCTTGATTGCAGCTTTGAATACGTTTATTTTATATGCGACGACTGTTTACTGACTGATACTGTTATATCTGCATTCATAGAAAAACGATTGCATATTATCAGGTAAAAATAGACTAAGTATAATGGGGAAGGAAACGTGTTTTGCCGAACGCAAGTAACACGGCAAGAAGATGATGAATGATTAGACAGGAACGTACCTAAGGTAACCCAAAAACAAACAAGAACCTGCAACGCATAAGTTTATAGGTTTAAGGTAAAGGATTTAAAAATTTAAATAAACACGTAACCCGCCTGTGTTTTCAGCACCCCGATACTCCACGTTTGTGCATATTACATAATACATCCGATTTTGGAAGTCTCTAGCTCTCCAGGCTAACGTATACCTACGTAATAATGCTAACGATACAAAATTTTCAATATGTAGGTTAGGTAAATAAATTAAATAGGAAATAGGTACATATATGCTTGTGTTCTGATATCTGAACAGAACCGCGCCAAGATAACCGCCTGCGATAAAATTTTATTACGTTTCGTGACACAATTCCTTTAGTATCATCCATAAATATAATCAATAACTCTACGATGCTTTATTCACTTACTAGCTTCTGCCCGCGACTTTGTTCAAGTGGAGGTCGTAAGATACCTATAGGTACTAAAATAAAACAGCCATATTTTTATGAAAATCCCCGTCGCTATTTATTTAATTCGTTTTCGCTTAAGGCTCTTTCTGACTTTTTTTTTCTTTTAGCTCAGCTCGTATTAGTCCTAGAGTGATGTATAGCCTTCCATAAAAATTTGACTATCAAATGCAAACATAATTTTTCAAATCCGACTGGTAGTTCCAGTGATTAGCTCGTTCAAAAAAACTCTTTTTTTTTTTTTGTTAGCCTTGTTTGTGTCCCACTGCTGGGCAAAGGCCTCCCCTTTTTCCTTCCAAACCTCCCTGTCTTGTGCGATCTCCGGCCATGTTGGCCCTGCGAATGATATTAGATCGTCACGCCACCTTCGCCTTGTTCTACCTCGACGGCGATGTCCTGCCTCTAAACTAAAAACTCTTTACTTAAGCTTTATTGTTTGTATAGAAAACTTAAAGAGGACTTGATTCACTTATACTTCTGACTGGTTCTCGACTGCTGTCAGTTCCAAATCCTCCTCTGACCTTTAATTATACGCTTAATTCTCATTGTAATCCCATAATCTACCTAACATGGTCAACGGGCAATTTGCTGTCGCGCCGTCTGACCAAGAACTGGGGCAAAACAACGGGCCTTTTCATCCTCACTTCAGTCCCCTGAATCATTAGCGAGTACCTACACCCACATTTGCAATACACTGACCTCATTACAAGAACGTTGGCCCAATCAATTCGTCATTATAATCGCAACGGCGTGCGAATAAAAAATGACACCTACACGCGTCGCCGAATTTGGCGCGAAGAAAAACAATGGTCGCCATAACGGAGCGCGCATTGTGCCGGCGGGAAACCAGAATATGTGTCACACGAGCTTTGTGTCATGTCAAACATGTCATCTACTCCGCTCTCAGTTTTGGGCGGGTCGTTAAACTCGACATTTAACAACCAAGCAATTAACATTTTAAAAATTGGTACCGTTTGAAGAATTGTGTCAACTCCGTTACAGAGAGTGCACATATATGTTAGTCTTGGGTCTTGACGTATTACGTTCACAACATCAGCCTTTGTTAGAAATTGCATAAATACTACATGTGTTGTAAACTTCGCATTTTCTGGAATCCATCTGTCTTCTTTTATACAAATAAATAAAATGTGTCTGTTTGTAATGTCAACATAGCAGCTTTTTACTAAATGCATGAAGGTATTTATACGGTACTTACTTAGAAGAAAAAAAAGTTCAAATCTCTTGTCTCTCTGTTTGTTCCGGCTAATCTCCGAAACGGCTGTACATATTTTGACGGGACTTTCACTGGCAGATAGCAGATGTTATAAGGAGTAACTTAGGCTACTTTATTTTAGAAGAAAAAAATGAGTAAAGAGGCACGTTATAATATTGTTTACCGACATCCACGCGAACAAAGTCGCGGTCACAGCTAATCGTTACAAAATGTCACTTTCACATCACTATGAATAAAGTCGTTTGATAAATAAAAATTTATCTTATCGTCAGATACGACATGAAACTCCTCCAAACGGATCTTGGACAGGAAACCGTCTCAGATTCATTTAATTACATCGTAATTTCGTTCTGAAATAAAAACGGTCGTAAACAGAGTTGGAAATGTCAAAAGTGAGGATAGATTGGACAAAATATCTGTGTTTATCTTCAAGGGAAGTAACGAGAGTGTTACTGTTACGTCTCTTTGATACGTTATCTTGTACAGTCACGAGCATAAGTATGTATACACTTGGCTTTATTCAAAGGCGAATTTCTCCTTTTTTTATGATGAAATTGTATGTTATTACGAACATAGTATTTTCGAACCCATAGGTTTATGTAAAGTGTCGTATTTCAACTTTGCATTCGTTATTTCGTGAAAAAATCGCAATTAAAAGTTGCCAAGTGTTGACATATTAGTGCTCGTGACTGTACATTATCGCAGTACCAATAGACAAAGCACTATTATTTTTTAATTGGACTGCTTCGTTGGTCTAGTGATAGCAAGCGCTACTGTTCAACATGAGGTCCTAGGTTTGATTACCAGGTCGGGCAAAGTGTTTTTGTTTTTTTTCCATCTGGAATTTCTCAGTAGCAGCCTGGAGTCTGATGTTTGCCTGATTGATGGCAATAGGCTGGCCCCCTATAACATGGGACTTAAATATAACTGGAAAAATGTGGGTGTTCTACAGGTACACCCGTACAACTCTTCCTAACCCATCGGGGTTTACTGGTGTGATTATTATTGGCATTTCTTAAGATAAGATATTTTTATTTGCATAAAACATGGTATACAAGGTGTTATTAAAAAGAAATGAGATCAAACATGTTTTGCTTAAAACTAAAGCGTGCAAACTTACTTACTAAAAATACATTTATGGAATTGAAAATAATTATATTACATTGTATTCATATTTAAAAAAACATTAATACTATAGAAATTATTATTGTTGAGCCACTTAAATAATTTAATTTTAAATAATTTACAATTCAATGTTTTAAATATTTGCGGTAGTTTATTATACAGGCGTACACACATAGCTAGAGAGTTTATATTATATTTCGCTGATCGAGGTAGCACATCCAACACAAGTCTGTATTGGTCTCGCCTACTTCGAGAGCATATTTCTTCTGCTGTTTTGAATAGTTCTTTATGTTTTTGAACGAACATACATGCTTCATATATATATAATAATGAAGGTAACGGTAGCAAACCAAGCTCTTTAAATATAGGTTGACATGATTCGTCAGATGGAATCTCGTAAATAGCCCGTAAACATTTCTTTTGGGCGACAAATGCTCTATTGTGGTCAGTACTATTTCCCCACACCATAAGTCCATACCGTAATGAAGACTCCACATATGCGCGGAATGAATATAATGAATGAATATATATAATGTACTTCTTCCAGAAGTCATTTTCATAACGGCTATAAAACCACTGACAGTTAAAGCAGAAATACTGCAATACTGCAGAAAAATAATAAAGACGAAAGATTTTAAGCGAAACGCGTGAAGATTGCGAAGAGTATCAATTTTACCGTAGCACCGATAAATTATCCTGTAATACAGCTTAATTACATCCGACGGTAATATGGCCACGAGAGCCGTTAAACAAAACTTCTCGGAAGACGAATGCAGTGTAAGTAACGGTAAAAATGTGCGCTTGCGACGATCCACGCATGCAGAGTGGACGCCTCAGGATAACACACGGAATTTGCATCGTTATAGCCGGTTAAATCCATGTGTATGCCCAGATGTAACTTGTAAACGCGACACGAATACCAAATTGGTGTTTTTTTTCAAGTTTTGGTAACTGATAACATCATCGGGAACCTCAAAGTTGTACCAGAAATATTCAGAAACGTGTTACTAGTTTCTGCTAAACTTGATATTGCAGCCTTAATATAAAGTTAAATATTTATGACGTGTCTGCTATATTAAATATTAAACAGAACTGCTGGCATGACAGCAAATTGTTTTCGAACACAATTTCCTATTTATAAATGCTCGATCGATAATAAAGATAAAGAAACATTTTGAACTGACGTTTGTAGATGTTCAATATTTATGTATGAATTTATTGGCTGGCCGTAGCGTAGGCAAGATGCGCACGAGTTGCGCAACAGTGCGAATATCCGTAAGGTCAACGCACCGGACACATAAAATGGCGCCAAGTGGTTAATACAGAACATGTCGATTGCTTTTGCTTTATTTTTATGTGGACAAGTTATCTATTGGAAAAATATAGCTTCATATTAAATGTAGCGTTTATGGCTGAACCTATGACGTTGTCGAAAAAATAATAAAAAGAAATTGGCACAACAAACTTTCGACGGAAATGTTAGAAAAACGATAACTTCCTACCATGGTCTTGTGATATTGTTTTATAATCTGAACTACGTCAGTGAACAGTCTACGATTTGTTTATCGGCAGTCACGATCGGCAGTTAACCCAGTCGATCATAGAAGTCGGTGACCCGGGTAATGCTCACGTGGAAAACGCAATTTAATGTCACTAAACACGCACATCAGCTTTACTATTTAATCTAAGGGCTATTTTTAAACAACCTCCTTTTCCTTATCCATATTCGCAAAACTGTTGGTTCACATAAGCTTCCAATTACCTTGTTTGTTTTTCCTGGAAGTGACGAGTGCTTTTATGTTGGTTATTGTCTTCACAAAGAGATACACAAGGATTAATTTATTCACAGCAGAATTCTTTTTTTTCGCTCGTCAAGGTTTGGAAGATCAAAAAGATTTTTTACGCGATTCAACTCTTGCGGGACCATTGCACCTGAAATATTTAACAAGCGTCAAAGCAGGCGATTTGTACGCAACGCCACATTTCGGTACCTACATTCATTATTCAGTGCATATCTCTGATCGGGAGCGTTCAGCCGAACCTACAGCATTTTAGCGGCCTTTGAAGCACTTTTCAGTGTACGTACAGTAATCACAAATTGTTAAATGTTGCACAAAGGTCATGATGTACGGAATTTGTGCAGGTTAACACGCCAAGTGTAGTAGGATCGGTTTTAATGGAACTGTCCATTAGAAGTCTAGTTTCATTTGGAATGTCCTCTTTGGTGATGATTTTAATTATATGTAGAACTTTCCAGAGCTCTTGGGAATTCCTCATCATTCTCATAAATGTCATTTGCTTAAAAATAAAGTATGATTGCATCGATGCATTCATCTGCAACAGAAAACAGAGTTTAGACTCATCTATTCTTGAGACCGAGATATTTCATCACTAACTTTTCTCTTGGCAACATTTTCATATTTGGTTCACAAATATAGTTTCCAATTAACATAAAAACCTTGACTACTGTGCTTTGTCTGTTTCTAATTCCGTATACAATTGTCGTGAGTCACTTTGGCTTGAAAGGGAAACTCTAAGTACTAATACTCATAACATTTGTTGGACTTTACACATCGTCACCCTGAAGTGCAGACAGAAATAATGTGATTATGGCTATCATGTCTTAGTTTCCGCTATTTTCTCCAGTACTTAGTTCTCTTCATTTATCAAGAGACCGTGCAGCAGCATCCGCTTGACTAATGTCATAATACTGTAAACTAATTACTTAAGATGGATCAATAATAGTGATTGATACAACTGACTGGGTTGTTTAAATGAAGTACGTGCCATCGTTATAATAGAAAAAGAATCATCACGGACGGCTCGGATCACAAGTGCGTATGCGCCACCTTCCCACAGGCAATGGCCCACCTTCCATACCACGCCGCGTGCCCTGTCACCATTTGATGACCTTATGACTGCGTCAGTAAGCGGAGTTCGCGCAGCTGAATTTTGAGCCAAAAATGTTTAAACTTCTTGCCATCGATACGCTAAGAAGAAGAATAGAAAAAGAATGGTTACTTAGAGAAAGTCCATATCTAATCATTCGAGACAACTTAAGGACTTACAAATCCGACAATGGCACTATTTGAAAGAACAACTACAATATGATTGTCGTTTCTATCGGCATTATCTTTATTCGCTAAAGTTCCTGTCGTGTCCATAACGGCTTCGTCCAGATGTTTCTCGACGTCTTTCTTTCCCTGTCTATAACTGAAAATCACATGTTTTCATTTATAATTAAACTTTCAAGTGTGTCGAATTTGTAATACACGAATCCTGTTTGAGGTGAACGCTCCAAAAAAACTTTCCGTTAGTTAACGATTGTGTTTTTATGTTTTAATTATTGTCTGTCGCAGTGATGTTCGCGACGGATTCTTCTTTAGCCATAATATTATCATCAACATACTGATGGTTTATGTTTTACTAACAAGGTGATTGATTGATATAACTGTTTAGTTTTAACGTTCATCTATTTTAATAATTATCATCTCATCATTCGCCAATCCAAACAGAAAATATTCCTCTGAAACTGTGCTAGGCATTACGTTAAATATAAAATTGCAAGAGATATCAACAACCTAAGCAACATTTCCCTTGACATATGCTAGCATAACGAATCAACTTCATAATGTTGACCTACACAAACAAATTCAGAAGTAACACGAAGAAAACTGTGTTTGCTGTCCCCTCCAATACAGCCATAATAACACTCCTTTCACGCCAGTTCACTTCCAGCAATGAATCTTTTGTACGGCAAATGAGTTTTATAATAACTATGTTTACGTACTTTTTATTACAAGGAAACTATATATATAAAAGTAATATATGATATCGTAAGACTGAGACAGTAATTATGAAAGAAAGACGTGTTTATTTTTATAACCTTTCCATGCGGGGGTCTTCAAGTGTCACCGGGGTATATGTAACTATCTGTACTAAAATGTTTAATGTTAATTAATTTGCTTGTGTCGTTGTTTACTTAAGAATGACTGTTTTCTTATTTTTTGTAATTATCTTGATGATATATTAGACTTTTTTACAGGATGTTGGATATTGATCACAGATGATAATGTTTCCTCCAACCTTTTTACTTTAACGAATTTTCAGATTGTTTCCTGATTGTCTTCTTCTTCTCGTGTCACATTGAGCTATTTTTTATCATTAATATATAATATTCTGCTCGTATTATTTGTAGAGATTGTCTAGTCTCTACGAACCAAAAAAAAAGAAAACTTTTAAATGACACCAAATATTTGTTGTTATACGTTGTTACGAGTTGTAGATAGTAGGTTCGAACCTTTATTTTGTGTAAATTATTTCATCAGCACTGCTCTCAAAACTGTGGAGAAAAACATCGTGAGGAAACCGACATGTCATAGAACCAAAAATTCAAAGACATGTGACATCTACCACTAACCCGCATTGGGTCCGCGTGGTATATTACGCCCCGTTCCCCGTCAGAGTGTTGGCCTGTGTCCCACTAGTGGGAACATTATAGGCTGATTATCCTAAGATTATTGAAAGGAAAAATGAAACATGTATAGTCCATACCTAACTCATAAACGTTAACGAGCCGGCAGGAAATATCAAGAAAGAGCCACTTGACCTATCGGTGACTTATCGCGAGCCAGCACGGTTGCAAAACAACCACTCATGCATTTGCAAGGTTGCTGCAATTTCCGCTAATGCAAATAAGCTGCACATTGATTACTTTATTGGCTCTAATAGCTACAGTTGTTGTGATAGTAGTACTGGTATAGTTCTGATCAGATTCATGTTGTGTGCTACAGTGCAGCAGTGATTTGTTAACATTTGCCTCGGTTAATGTTGTCTTTCCATCAAAAGGTGTCCTATTTCTTATTCTTTTTCAATTCTTTTATGTTTTTACTTTTGCTTTGTCATTCATTTCATATTTATCTCTGTTTACTTCACCTTTATCATTATTCTTTTAAACATTATCATGTATTGAGCTTGAGCCCAACAGATCTCAATGTTCCATCTTTTCGTCTTTAGAGAATATTGCGTCAATTATTTCTTAACTGTCTTGTAATATGTCTATTACTTTGTAACTCGTCTACTAATCCTTCGATCTGCAATTAACTCTGCGGTAGTTAGTCTTGTTCAGATACTGTCGTTCAACTAATTTCCTGAGTCATATTTTTGCATCAAATTACGTTACTCTTAGATCTTTACAGGTTATTAAACTTTTCTAAACTACCCTCTATAGAAAGAACGATAAAAGAATTAACGACGCAATTTTAGTGACGTCATCTCTAGCCAAGCTTTTGTTGTACAAATAGGGCAGTGACGTCATGACTAAGGGGTGAGAGAAGAAATTCGGGAATGATGTCACTAGAGAGTCCGATGGCACTTTTAATTGAAGTGTATGCCAAGAATGACATACATTGTAATTACAAATTAGAACACGAAATGCAGACATCATTGGCCTTAATTGATTATAAGACAACGACCGTTATGAAAAACGTACTACAAAACTTTGTTAATGGTTATAAGTTTTAGGAATTTTAAAAACATATAATATCAAAGATTTTATGATAGCTTGGAAAGCGTTCCCGGAGGAAGTCATTAAAATTATAGCATATTTCAAAACACGGCAAAAACATCGCAATTTTATTTACTCATAATTGAAATAGCTCGATACCGGAGTAAAGTAAATAGAAGCTATTCGCCAAGAAATGTTATGTATGATATAAAAATAATATTCCACATAATATTTCATACAGAACATAGACGTGTATGGGATAATGGGTTTATTTACAGTAAATAACAAGTTATAAAATTATTCCGCCATTTTATTATGCGCATATAATAATCTGTACCATGTTCTCATTGTTTCTAACTTTCCATTAGTTTTCTTAGGTTAAAACAGAACGGACTTTTGTTTAAATAAAATTGAAAATGTAGGGTAGATTTTCTGTTTTTCTTTCATTCAGTTATTGTTCTGAAATTCTCAAGGTTTCGGTTTCGTGGTTTTGTTCTTGTTATGAATTTATTATAGAGTTAGTAATCGGTTTTTGACTTCTAGCAAACCGTTTCGATGGTTATTTTCACTATTGTTTTATCATAATTTTTTACTAAAGTTATTTAGGTAAGGGATTTTTTGCTTAGGGCTGGTTTTTCAATCGACAGATAATTTTTATTCGTGGAATAAAATTGACGTCTGAGACAGATTTTGTATGGAAAATGTCTGTCTGTCAAAAATTCAAAATTATTCAATTATCTGGCGTTGGAAAAATCAGCCCTTAGTAGTATCAAAAAACTAATCCAGTAACTAGGTTGCGCAGATCAGATAGGCAGTCGCTTCATTTAAAATACCGGTATTCAGCTGCATTCTATGAGACTGGAAGCCGACCCCAACATAGTTGGGAAAAGGCTAGTCAAAAAACCCGTTAAAAACTCAACATCAAAAACCCAACATCAAAAACGCAATTTCAGTCGTCTATCTGCACCAAATTTTTAATCTTCCGTCTGTCATCGCATCTCCTTAACGGATGATTACCTAGAAAGTTAACCCGCCATCCAACAGTCCCGGTCAATCATCACAACGCTCGCTTCCTGCCTACCCGTTCTCTATTATTAGACTGCAGTTCTGCATGACAGTTCATTGTGAAGTTGAACGTTTATCTAAAATAGTTCCGTTGTTAGGAGAAAGGAGTTTCCTGATTAATGCTTGGGCTAATCTTTGAATCTTGAAGATTATTGTAGTGAAAGTTTTGTAAGATGAATTTCAGTTTTACAAACGTATGGACCGATAGTCCATCATGAGTACTGCATTTGTTCCAATGATGGAACATTGATGCCAAATCAATGTTCTACTAGAGTCGCGTCGCGCCTGTCTGCGAAAGCCTTTACACCACACGCCATAATAGTATCGAACGATAAAGTTTTACGAGAACCATTGAACTTGCAATATTAGCCGTAAACAGCATGGCATTTCAACAGTTATGTTAGTAAACACTTTATTATTATGCTTTAGTACTAACACCTATGGATATGGAGTTAATTGTTAGCTGTCTAACCAGTAATATGTATATGGTGATACATACCTTGTTCATCTTGACAAAACATGGCGGAGTTTTTTTGTATAAAAATAAATTTAAAAACTAAAACCCGACTACTGAAAAGGGTGAAAGAAGAAAGTAACTTCCCTTTGTCGCATGCCGCTGTACTAACATACAAAGCTATGGTCGGGTTTTAGTTTTTAAACGTATTTTTTTTTTTAATTATTTTGGGCCTTATTTCAGTGATATTTATAATTTTGAAATGTGCTAATTAAACCCTTTCGTGTGATACCCAACGTCGTCATGACTTTATGTCCGCTAGAGGGCGCCATATTCAATTTATTGTGACGTCACATAGCCTATAACCAGCGGACAATCAAACGATACCTCATTTGTCCAATTATGACAAGCAGTTTAGAAGTTATGATAAACATACACATATAACATGTAGGTGTACTGTTACTGTACACCTCTGTTTAACGGTGGAGTTTCTTGCCCATTCTTCTCCATACGAAAACTACCTTTTGGAATGGGCGACTAGAACCAATAAAAATCTATTTTGTTGTAATTTTTGACGTTCAAAAGTACCTTTACTGTGCCTATTTCAGATAAATGATTTGACTTTGAACTAATGTAATGTTCATGGCAACATTCTTGTATGATACGCAAAATGTCTCAAAGTGTCAGAAAAGTGTCCTAGATTTTTTTTTCCTTTGTCTTGATGTTCAAAGTATAGGGCGATACAAAAAGGGGTAAAAGGTAGGAAATGTAAGAATTTCCCAATCTGAATACCAAGCGACTATTGGAAATGGGAAATAAGGCCGTCCGTCTGTGACAATTACCTGAATACCAACAATATTTTCAAGTAAGGTCGTGGCTTCCCTAAGTAAAGCATAATCAGCGTATAACGTTCCCACTGGGACACATACCTCCTCTCTGTGAGAGGGAGTGGGCCGTAATTCACCAAGTGGGCCTAGTGTTCACCTGCAGCTTGGCAAAAAAATATGTTACTTTTGCTTTCCAATGCAGAACAAAATTGTACTTCAGACTTGACTTTATAAAAGGCAAAAGCGTTAGGTTAGCCCGCAAAATTTAAATTTTCTTACGTTTTTTACAATTTGCAGGTCAGTATCAGGATCTAAAAATGATTCGTGGCCGTAACAAATATTTACTGTACTATATTCATAGAATTATATCATGAAAATCGTCAATACAACTCTAAGTTCATAATACCCTATTGAATTACTATTTCATGGATTCATGACATTTGAGGCCAACGTATGTAGTTGTATTGCTGATTCGAATGATTATAATTCTGTAAAGCTATATCTAATGTAGATCTTAAGGTGAATGGATAGTAGTAGACCGCGAAATTCAAATTTTCTTACGTTTTTTGCAATTTGCAGGTCAGTGTCAGATTGTATCTTGATCAAAATATGATTCGCGACAATAACAGGTACATATTTCGAGAAAATATAATCATTAATACATCTTTCTAAGTTACATTTCTACCACCAACCACTAATCTCTTATGGAAAAGTGTTAATGGTAGAACTCTCAATATACAACCTGACACTGACCTGCAAATTGCAAAAAACGTAAGAAAATTTGAATTTTGCAGTCTCAACTACCCATTCACCTTAAAGTAAATACACGATGCCTTGCTTGCAGAATATGAAGCTACGCCAACTAACATTAGCGTTGCCTTTTTCTCTACTCTTTTATGCCGACACGTACTACATGTTGCTTGCCTTCATTTAATTTTATCTGCATACAAACATTTCGCAGTGGGTGTACTCTCACTTTATGGCTTCGACTGACCTTTCAAGGTGACTCATAAATATTTCTTCCGCAAATCACATACATATGACTATTTAACGACGTGACTATATGCCATATGTTTATAAACAAATCTGTGTAAGGTGATAACACATGTTTTAAATTATTAAAGTTGGCTGGCACGTTTATTAAAGGCTTACGCACGCGACGACGACGGAGCAACGCGATTCTGGTAGAACAATTCGCGCAGTCGCTTAGCGCCTGCCTGTGGGTCCCTTTATCCGCAAGACTTACCAGTACAATTATTATTGACATAACCATCAGCTGAGATTACGAGGTCGCCAACCGACCCACTTGTGCTATCAACTACGGAGCACATCGCATAACAAACATTGTTCTAAGCTGTGCAACTACTGATATCATTAAAATTGTTTATTAGACAACCTGATAGTACACTGACCTGCTTCGGAAAGTTACTGCAAACATTTTGTCTTCTAAAGAAATTTATGTTGTGATAAGGAATTGCGAGATGTATTTATCTGTTTGCAATAAAGTTATTCTGCGAGCAATGTGCCCTGCTGCTTATGTTTGGCAATTCTTCGGGCTATGTCGGTTCCCTTATACTTGGGGGAGGTTCTTTCAGGTTTTTCGGCTGAAATGATGATTATGGTAAGGCTGTAGTACTTTACGTACATTTTTTACGTAGAAAGGTATCCTCCTCATATTTGTCAAAAACAGACAGCCAGTGATTGACAGAATACGCTTGTTTTCGTCATCATCATTATGGACAGCCATATGTTCAATCCATATGGATTATTAAGTTTATATTGATTATTGAGTTTGGATGGTTCCTCGGTTCGGTAATGGCCAATTGTATCAAGCAGAATCCAAATGTACTATATTCATCATTAGCTTATATTTGTCCACTGCTGGCTATTTTTCTCTCTGGTCGCTGCAGCGACTATGTAACCTCTTCTTCTTCTTCAATTGCCTCTCCAGTTATTATTTCTCCTTGTTCTTTGCGAGGTGGAACAGCTCGGCAGCACTTGTGACTCCGGTCCTCTCGCGAATTTTTTGTTCGGCCAACACCGCGTTCCCACGCTACTTTTTCCATCATTTAGTAGTAGTAATAATATATGTCTACCTTTTATTGAGTACTTTTAACTTCCGATGCATGTTCGGATGCAAACATGAGCTACATTTTACACAATTGCTTTTAAATAAATAAAGTGACCAACTACCATATTTTAATGATAGTCGCTCACTTTACCAAAATATAATGACACATCCTTCCAAACAAATTCACAATACAAAACCCATTAACGGGTAGCTTCCTATAACAGTAAAACTTCAGCTACCGTAATTACCAACCCAGTGCTCTATTCACAAAAATAGTACCGTTAGGACATCTGTCAATGAAAACAATCGAATCTGTGCGACTACTGTTGGTTGCTGAACTATACAACTATACATTGTGGGTGTAAAGCCGCGGCCTGAATGTTAGCGGGTATGAACAAAATCATTAATATTAATATATTTAACGGAGCAGGATAACCTCTACCAGAAGTGCACATCATATTAGTGGTTCAGCAGCTTCAATATCATCAGGATAATGCCGGAATATAGCAGTTCGTCGTGGACGTGGTATGACATGACAGCCGCCACACTACCAACGATCGACGTACTGATAGAGTGACTGTCACTAGCCAGTGTCACTCTTATCCGAGCTTTTCAGTGAACTTGGTAACGAAATTGGACGGCGCCATTTGCTGCGCCGTCATATTAATTTCGAGAAAGAAGTATACAGTAGAGAAAGACCAAAAAAATGACGAATAGATTGTATGAAAGATGATGTAGATAGAAAAGGGGTGACTACTAAGATGACGGCTGATACAGACGTATGGAAGAAGACATTCAGCGTTGTCATTATACAATCAATTGAAACAATAGCCAGAGGATGATGATGAAAACACAAAGTTCGTCTATGAGTGTGTATATTGGTGTAATCTTAAAAGGATTATCTCTATAATCTTTGACATTTCGAGATCGTGCCATGTCGATGTCTTTCGTGTGACTTTTAGTGGATTATTGAGTTGTATCGACGATTTTATTTGTCGACAGCTAACCTTCGGTAATCCGATTACTTTTACTTCGCGATTTATTGCTTAAACCGTTGTTTAATTAAGGATTAATTGATTGATGGGTTTCGCAATAGTTTTCTCCGATCGCTGTTTCATTTGTAATGCTTTAATAAAATCGCTACAAGTACTGTAAAGATCGTCAATATGGTACATATTTACTACAAATATGTTTTTCTTGAAAACAGAAAATGAATCATAAATATCGGTAATTGGGTGTAAAAAAAATACCATTTACAGTGTGCATTCAAACTTCAAAATTAGATTACGTATCAGATAACCCGTGTGGACTGTGGACAATGATCCATCGATCGGCGTAGGTGTAATATCTGTGTGACGACATACCGCGGTCGACGGCCGCTCATGACTGCAGCATACTTCAGATAATTTACTGATCTACTTGCGCATGCACTGATTAGTCAGCGGACGATCGTGTGATAAGTGGCATGCGAAGAAACTGGAAATGCATGTGAAATTGATGGCATGGTTGGCGCGGTAGCTGAGCAATTGGCTTCTGTTGCACGAACAACAAACAGATGATAGCACAGAAAAAAATTGATGGTCTACAAATTGGTACTCCTGGCGCTAGGTCTTTGTTCATGTGAACGTGAAGTATGTTTTCGTTAAAGTTATGTTTGTGATCGTGGAAAAATAGAAAGGATTGTTGGAATAGGAGGAGGAATAGAAATAGTCAGTTATGACAGATTGCTCCTAAAGCTCCTAAAAGTATTTAATTCTACCATAAATTGGAGCACACAGCTGTACAATTGAGCAGTACATCCAGACTAATCCTTGTATAATGATTAAGTGCCGTAACAGTAATAATTTCATAAGATGTTTTATCTCAAGTGCTGATTACTTCACGTCCTCAGAGGATTATACGATAAAACGCTGTAAAAGAATGGACCTATGCAATCATGATGATTTGCTTTCTTAGTATTTGAAAGAAAGTAGGTATGAGCGTTATTTCACGTCACTAGTTACAATAACTGCTTATGGGGCATGTAACCGAATCACTAGTTTCGAGTCACACATAAACTAGTGATTTTTGTAACTAGTTACATTACCAATGCAGTGATCGAATGAAAAGCGAGACACGAAACAAAAGTACGTTGCGAGTCGTTTCTACATGGTTACTACTCTGTGCCTGTGTGCCTACTTCTTTGTACTGACCGGCAAAGCGAGCCGAGACTTCCCGAAATCACGAGTGATGACACGATGAAATCCGAACATGCACACACCAAGTCGCCAACTACGAAAATGATGCGTATAATTTTCATACGTATTACTTAGGACTTAGAGATTAATTTAGATTGGTCATTATTTTTAACCTTCGACGGGCGGCGTACGAACACAAATTTGAAATTGAATTTGAATTGAAGTATTTGTTTATGATTACTTTGACAAGTAAACCTTGTTTAGTTCGTTGGTGAATATTGCACAAGTATGTACCTATGTATGTTGCATTTATTGTGAAAGTGACTTCCATGCATGTTTTCATAATATTTTTGAATAAATTGTGAATAGTGTAGTACGTATAAAAAAAACTGTGAATAAATAACTTTTTCGTCATGTCTCGATGCAATTCGAGTGTCCTGTGGAAGTTCTTCCAAAAACTACGTAATGAAAAAAAAGCAAAAAAAAAAACAAAACAAAAATAACAAGAAAAAAAAATGCAACAAGTGTGGTGAATTATATAGCTTCAAATCCTCAACCGCCAATTTAAAAACGCATTTGAAGAGGAAACATCTCGTATTACGTTATAGCATTAATGATGTAACTGCTTAAGGTAACTACAAAAACTAATTCGTTCAAAAAACCTACAGCTTGTGACATGTAACGATTACGTAGGTAACCATATAAATGTTCGTTTCGCAAATACTTCGGTAACACCATTTTGAATCACTGAATAGAATATGACAAATAACTAGTTACAAAAATCACTAGTTTTCAAAACAGGTAAATGTTCGTTTCGCAAATACTTCGGTAACACCATTTTGAATCACTGAATAGAATATGACAAATAACTAGTTACAAAAATCACTAGTTTTCAAAACAGGTTACGCCTTTAAAGTAACTAGTTACGTTACGTTTCGCGAAAATCACGTAACGACCCATACCTAAAAGAAAGAAGCGATGACTGGATGTTGTGAAAGATGACTTTATAGACAAAGATAGGTCATTGTTTTCCTGGCATAAGGATGATTATGACTGATTCATTTTTATAAGAATGATGAGAATGAGTTGGCAGTAGTATATATTGATTTGGCTGACGAACTATATGACACAGAAGAATCAAAAAGATTTAGAAAGATTTTTCTCAGACATTTCGCAATTGTGTTATCTTTTAAACAGCACCAGCTGGTTTACCTTCACAAAACTTTCGTTTTCTCCTTGGTCTTTCATAAAAGTATTAACATTTACCAATATTATCAATAGAAAACAGTTTCTTTGCATTTATATTAACGATAAACATTGTATAGCTTTCTATCAGTGTATTTGACGTCTCTCATTTTCAAGGCATTTTCCATTGTAAACAATTTCTGTGGGGTTATTAAGAGGCTCTTCTTAGAGACATGTTAACATAGGAGTGAGTGAGAGTGATGGAGTGATGTAAAGGGAGAAAGTAGTAGGTCGAGGTCGCAAATATAGCGGATATTACGTTGAATGACAGATGGAACAAAGGACTCAGCTATTCTGTAAAAACATCACCGTGGTAAATTAGGTGAAGTGAGCTGTCATTCCACATGATGCTAGGGATTGACACTATTGACAGCTCACTCCACGCTCACTTCACCTAAGTGTTCACGGTGAGATTTTCACAGAATAGCACTCCTGGTCCCAATATCGTCAATGGGCGATCTTAAATGGGCATGCTTTTATTTGGTAGACGGACAAGCGACAGCTACTTGTTTGGTTTTATTCTATTTTCTGTTACAAAATTGTCTATAGCAGCTTGTTTGGTGGTGTCGTCCACCAAATGGATGTGGGCTCGCCCTTCAATTACATCGCGTTTTATGTCATCATTGGCAGACTGTATGTGAAAGCTATAGTAACACACACACACACCTCTGCTGTTGATTACTAGGGGGAAATAATGTTTTTTTTTGTATCTATAAGATTCACTATTTGGTTCTGTTTTTCTCGTTTCCAATAACTTACAGATTAGAGAAAAATCAATAAAATTAATAAATATTTCACAAATTGAAACCCCTCCAATTCCTCGGAAATTCGGGATGAAATATTACCCTTTTATCGCCAATGGCGATGGCAATACGAGACAACAAGGAAAATAAGAAAACCCTGCTATGATTCCGTTCCTAACGCTGAAAGAGAAATGTGGATATATTTATATTTTACTCTAACCATGAACATATTGCATAAATTATGTCACATTTCCACCCGCTGACCATCTGACCGAAACCCTACATACTCAGAGTGTTGATGTTATTCGTAAACGAAACTTTATATCTCCGTGGTTGACCATCTGATCTCATAATTTAACTATTCCTGTTTACATTTAACTCATAAAAACTACTTTGACTCTTCAAGCTTATTAAACTCAAGTTATGGATACTAAAATATAAAATCTAATGAAACTTCCGGTTAAAAGGAGAGTTGGTTTTCTAAATCCAGTCGTGATAGGTCGTAAATCAATGAGTTTGAAAGAAATCTTGGACTTGATAATTTAATTTTATGGTCTTTCTTTGGATAGTATATTTTATGGGAGACTGTGGAAAGCTTGACCACATGGATTGATATTAATAGACAGGATATAAATAGATATGCCATGTATGTTCGCTGAATCCTGATTGTTTATTTCTAGATAGGTACATATCATCATCATCATCATTTCAGCCGAAAGACGTCCACTGCTGGACATAGGCCTCCCCCAAGTACTTCCACTTCGACCGGTTCTGCGCTTCTCGCATCCAACGGGTTCCTGCGGCCTTCACAAGTGCGTGTTGCCAGTGATGACTTATGGCACTGAAACGTGGTCGCTCACAATGGGCCTTATAAGAAGGCTAAAAGTCACCCAAAGGGCAATGGAGAGGGCTATGCTTCGAGTTTCCCTGCGTGATCGAATCAGGAGTGAGGAGATCCGCAGGAGAACCAAGGTAATCGACATATACTTAGCATTAACTTTGGCTAAGCGTAAACCCTGTCACTGTCGCACAAATGTCAACCTACAAGTGCAAGACAGAGACGGGAACATATCTAAGCTAAAGCACGCACCTACACTGCGACAGACGAGAGAACGCGTTCTTGACACCTGTCAGTTTCATTCAAACGAATACGTGTTTACGAATTTCATCTTTATTAGCTACTAGAATTGTCGCACTGAGAGGTGTCAGGAACGCATCTCTCGACGGCCGGACTGTAGTAACGTTTATAAATCTCGGCTTAGACATCATAGTTTGCTGTGGTGTCTGCCATTTTTCCCATCTCCTGCAAATGTCGTTCAGATTGGCAGGTGATTCAATAACATGTCTAAGACAAAGCTAGACAAAGTCTGAATTCTTTATATCATTTTGGAGCTGCGGTACCAAAACATTCACATTGATAAACAATGGTCCATTTATCACATTCAGTTCTTTTACCTGTGGACTCTATAGCCATTGATTTAAATTGCTTAATACTTGTAGAATGTCCTGTATTCTAGTCTTTTTGGTCTCAATCAATCTGCCTACCCATCCAACTATATTGGAGTCGGCTTCCAGTCGAACATGGAGCGACTACATATCTAACCTCCACAACCCAGTTACTGGACACGATACCCCCGGTTATCAGACTTTTTGGGCTTCTGAATACCCGTAGGTAACTATCTACGAATGACAGCGAGGATCAACAGCTTAACTTGCTTTCCCGAGGGATCACGATGTGTAATGGCTGGTCACCCATCTACAGACCGATCTTGACAAGTGTAGCTTAACCTTTAATCGACCCGTTGCGGCTGTTATCATTTAGCCCCGAGCCCTTCGGATCCCAGTAATAGATTCTAATAAGCTTAGTATAATGTTCTGTATCTTCATGGTCTCCTGGTTAGAAATTGAATCATTGTGTGACCTTTAAGCGTTTGATAGCGACATTAAAGTGAGTTCCGTAGATATTTTATCGTCCCTCAAATTGATTGGACGAATCGAATCGCCTGGATATGGCTGTGGAAACCGTTTAGTGTTATAAATGGGGTAAATTAGATTGTTTTCACCGTTTATTTATAGCAGTAGTACCTACTTGTCTATTTCGAAATAAGGTAAGGGATAATTGTATCATGTTTTCCTGGCTTCTCTGCTTTTGAAATAATATTTTCCCCTCTCAACCTAAAAATGTTTTGTAATTAAAACCTCTCTCGTAACATTTATTGTTGTTACGAAATCTACATTTACAAGCTTAAAATATACCTTGCGACATTGTTTCTTTTGCTTACCCTAAAATATCCCCCTTTACGCGTAAGGTTTCATTTCAATTTAACTTTGTTACACTATACTTTCAGAATATTACACCAGAACAAGGAGGTACTTATGGCGTTACTGCTCTATATTAAACCACAGAATATTGCACATTACCACAATATACGACGCCTCAATCAATGTGCGTACGCGGTAAGAATATCGCATTATAGACAAACTTGGAAACAATGTTTGTGGAGTTATAAACTTTGTTCTGAATTGTTCAAGATGTACAGGGAAAGAAATGTCTAGAGGTTTTAATATTGTTTTTGGAGGAATAACACGTATTTGGAAAATTGTCAGCGAGACATGACTTGAAACAAAAAGCGTGTAATAATGGACGAGGACCAACAACTAGGAGTATTTTTGAATTGGTACCATCCCTTGGGAGACTGGTACGTTTTGATGTAGGAAAGATGTAATGTATTCCGTGAGATGACAGTCAAAGAATCTCGTTAGAACTTGACATTCTTAATGTGTCCAAAAGTAATACGGTTGGCTTAATTACTGTTCCTTAAGAAGGGGAAAACATCGTAAGGAAACCAGAGGAGCAATTCTCGTAATTTTAAAAACGTTCACAGTCTGTCAAAAATAATCGCTAATTTCCCTACATTTTGATAAGTTATTGACATTTGTCTGTCGCCGAGATGAGACGGCGACTAGATTTTGAACGTTTTAAAGTACGAGAATTTGCCTTCTGGACTTAAAAGTCTGAAATCACCAACCCGTCTTTAGCAAGCGTGGTGATCAATGCTCATGCCTACTCTGTAGGAGGAGAGCCCTTTGCCCTGCAGTGGTACAATAATAGGCTGGTATTATAGAAGGGGTTGGGATAACGACCTTTGATTCCCCAGCAAACAAACCTGCACCCTAATAGCGTAACACCATATCAATCGAGATCTGTATCATTTTGAACCAAATTACTAATCCATTGTTTCATAATTTCGAAAAATTTGTCTGCTCAACACGTAAAAAACGCAATGAATGTTGTTGAACTGTCAAAATGAAACTGATACTGATGGATAATGTGTTACGCAATTGCTCCGCTGCTCGTCTATAATAATAAAATAAATTCAACGTTCAGCAATCTCTACCCTAACTACGCAACCGTCACCAAAACCAGCCATTAAAATACCATACGCATATTTGTTAGCCATTACTTTCCTGTAATGGTCGCTTTATCATACCGCAAATGAGCAAGAGGTCGATGCCTCCACCGTGGTTTATTGTACTGACATGACTGACCTCCTACTTTACATTGCGCATTTGCGCCCACGCTGCTAACTGTTCACCTTTTTGCCTAGTAATAATCTGTTCCAACTGTATAGCTAAACGATTCAGTTTTTTGCACCGAATTAACATATGTTTTTTTGTCCCAATACACCTACGTTTTGCCCATAAACTGTGCAGTATTCATGAGTGATTGCTATTGAACTTGTATGCTCGCTATAAAGTGTAATATCGTCCGGTCTGGCAGTACGTGCGTTTTCATTAATTCTTCTTTTACGACTGGATGTAGCAAAGAGCGTGGCTCGTGAATTTGTTTACGTCATCCTGCTCAATTCACAGATGTTTAGCAATGTAGAGCATTCATAAACACGCAAATTGAATTTACCGACTTCTTCCTAGTCGTTGTTACTAGCTTATTTGCGTACAAAATTATCTTGTTCCGTCCTTGTATGACTAACATCGACCTTCAGTTCAACCAGATGAGGCTGAATAACACTTAGCGCTTGACACATAACATCTATGTCGTCTGCCATCTAACCTCGACCAAGTGGAAGATCCCGGCAGACATAAAAAATAATCACGACTATTTAAATAACATGCCCATCATTTTAATCTCATCTCAAATGTACTTTATCTATAAACGTCTTGTATGAATGGGTACAAAAAACTGTCGGAAGGATTTCAATGACTGGCACGCCACCAGCGCCCTTAAATGGCCCAGACCTCGACCTTGTCGAATAGGGGCCTTATAAGGCCTTCGTCGATGATGCGGCTAGAATATAACGTACCTTGATTATTAACTACTTTCTTTTCCCGCTTTTCATCACAACACGCTAAGATCTTAGCTAATATTGCTGGCGATTATTATTGTTTGGCGAAAAACATTATTATTAGACAAAGTGGACAGTCCCTTTATAAGGCACTTGGAGGCACGTGTAATTTTTTGCTGGGCCACGTCTTTTTCAGTGTAATAGTTTGTAAAAGTTGTAACATAGTTTTTAAGTCATTGTGACTAACATTAATGGATTGTGTACTTGTATCTGTAGTCCGAAATAAAGAATATATATTAAACAACGGTAATAAGCCGCCGCTGCGCTGACTCAAAGATTTTTTAATTGTGATTTGTGAATGAGTTGTTATAAAGTGTCGGCGTTTCAGCTTATAAATATAAACACAAAATATTCGGGTCAATTCGTAAACAATGTAGACATCGTGAACTGAATATGTATTGGAATAAATCCGCTATAAGTAGGCCAGCACCCTAATTGCGTAATACTCTCAATTTGAATCATTTTGAAGTATATTGCTAATCCATTGCTCCATATGTTCGAAAAATGTGTCTGCTCAACAACGTAAATCACGCAATGAATGTTGTTGAACTATCAAAATGTAACCCATTGCTACTGATAGTGTGTTACGCAATTACCCTACAGGTCTCCAAAAATTGGAACAAAATCGGAGCTTTTGAAAACATCTGCGGAGCGAAAACATCAGCCGTCGCTCGGGTTCTGCAGAAAATAAAGCGATCAATTAAAAAAGTAAAAAATCATCTCAATGAACGGTTTGAGTGACAGACAAAGTGGGTTAATTAGTTATTGTTGTAGACAATAGGAAAGCTAAGACAGCTTCACTATATAGTCGTAAACAACTGCAATTAGGTCCCAATTAGAAAGTACAAGTTTTTACTCTATTCTAATTTGGTGGATTTCCTTGAAAATGTTAAATATTTCTATTATTTCCCTACCTTTGAAAGGGAAAATGTAGGACGTACATACATACATGTCAGATTTTATCGTTGCGTGCAAGACGGCCGGAGGAAATTGCGGCGGTGGTATTCAAGGCCATTTAAGGTCAACAACTTCACACTAATTGGGCCATTATGGGCAAAGTGGGGGAGATTTAAGCTGGTGTAGTATGTGTCACCTACGTTTAAAGTCATATACGGAAAGCAGAGACCGAGTTCAATGAATCTCCTTGAGTGGGAATAAACCATTAGATTTCCCGTTCACATTCCCAATATTACCAGTGTAATAAAAAATAATTAGCACAATGAAAAACCTATTAACGATTTGTTTGTAATGGAACTTAAAATACGCATGATATCAGCGCTAAAAACTATCGTCGTAATTACCAATTATGAAAGATTCGTGACTGGTAACCCTATGTAAACAAGATCATAAAATATGATGGTAAATTACAATGTGCTACAGTGTAGCCCGTGGCTCTGTCTGCATTATTACCGTAGTTTAGTTAGTGAGAATTTTTTTACGATACACAATATTTCATCGAACTGATTTCTAGGAAATGAACAAAAGTTGAAGTGGTAAATGAGGATTTCACGTGGCATTCTGTAGTTTCTATCTATGGTAAAGAAATATAGTGTTTTAAAAAACACAGAAATCTACTACAAACTACACAAAACAAATTACTTAAAACGTTATTTAATTATGATTATCTCACTTCAACATTAACACTTTACAAAGAAACGAAATTAATGAACACAACAATTAATTAATACACAAACATACATTTATAATACATGCATACTGATAAGTACGAAAAATACTAAATAAAAATATACACTCAAACATTACCACACGAAACGAAAAAAAAATACCTACCTACTTAGTAGTAGGTAGGTATTTTTTTTCGTTTTGTGTCCTTGCTTCCGAGCTTGGTAGTCCAAGCTACGGAAGAGTATCATGTTTGAAGGATCTAAATTATATACTAAATTATTTATTTATTTATTATTATTTATTTATTTATTTATTAACTCGACATCACTATCATTACAGGAATTTCCTAATTCAATAGTGTGGCCATAATTACAGTTTTATTATACACCACAGAATCCAAATTAATAACCACTTAAAAAAGAGGTATTCCACTCAGAGCACTCATTTGAACCGCACTTGGACGAACCGCACCTGAACACTTCCACTAACCGCACTGAATCAAAATTTTGTAACGTGCGGTTCGGTGGAACAATTTATCGTTATTGGCACATCATAAAACAATCATATCCTACAATAATCTCAAGCCACATCCAGCTACGCGTATCTGTAAGCGAACATTGAACTGTTTGTAGTTTTTTTTTTTGATCTACCCACAAACTAATTATTGTACAAATGTCTAGTTTTTGTAAAACTCTCAACAATATCGACATATGTTATAATAGTTTTAATATTCTCATGTAAGTGAATTTTTGTATTCTTATGAGAATAAAGTTATCTCAAACCTCATGTTTTTCATCATCATCCTTTAGCAATTTTCCCAATTTCTTTGGGTATATCACGTTACTGGGCACATGATGCCTTTTTCTTCCACACATCAACCGTCGTCATCTCAGTATTCATTCATCCCCTTTTTAGCCAGAGGTATATGTAATTTTTTACACAATCCACCTATTGTTTTTTTGGTCTTCTTCTACTCTTTTAGCCAACGATTTGATGATATTCTAGGTTTTATTCTCGTCATTTCCCATTGTTTGCCCAACTAACTACCGTAGTTCCCTTTCAATCGATTCATCCACTACTTCTAATTGTCCTCTGCTGGACAGTCTATACTAAATTGCGTCAGAAATTCAGAATCCAGTTTACGTGTTTTCAGATCTTACGTCACAGTACACACAGTAGAAAAGTTTTTAGGTTTTACACGAAACGGGAGTGTTTACTAACTTCCGTAAGCTTTTCCTCAGGGAAATCAGGGTGTTGCAGTGTTATCAATGTCCAAGTGGTTGCTTCGAAAAACACGTATAATTCACTTCGGTGTTAACTTTTTTTATATAATTGAACCGTGGTATGATCGAATGTTACCGACGTACCTTGCAGAGTAAACAAGCTGAAACGGCAGTGGTTTGGCCATGTTTGTCGAAAGACCAGATGAGTCCTGGTGGACACAGCGTTGGCAAGCAAATGTTGGATGCCCCCCAGCTAGATAACCGATAAAAGGTGGCTGGGATTGACTGGACGCGGATGGCGAAGGACAGGGTGTTGTGGCGCTGCCTGGGAGACGCCTATGTCCAGCACTGAATTGCGATAGGTTGAGTTGATTTATGATCAAACTTTCTGCAGTCTTCCATTTTCTCGACAAAGAACAAAAAAGATGACTGCCCGTGGCTGTGGGTGTCATTAAAGGCGAACATATTTTAATGAATATCTCTATAACCTGTTCACTCAAATAGCCTTCTGTGATCACCAATTCGTCTACCAACCGTAAAGATGACGTCAAAATCCCCCACGGCCATCATTATAGCCCATATTCAGTCTCTCTCTGGGCCGTTGAGATGAAAAATAATATTAATAGCAGCAAAAACCGTTACGAACGTCATACTAATAAAATATGTATTCTGGTTTTTGCCACAATAACTGAGCTGTAGCAACAAGTATCATAGTTTTTGATCTTCGCTCGGGTTGAGTCTCGGGTGGTAAGTATCATTACCCTTGAGGCCTTTCAGCTAACTTGACCCTTCTGTTCCATCGAATCTGAACAAAGATCAAATTATGTGTACTCGTGAATAGTGTAGATTATATTATCGAGTTTTGTGGGAGGCGTATGTCCAGTAGTGGACGTCTTTCGGCTGAAATGATGAGAAGAAGAAGTGGCGCAACAAACTCCTCAGCTGCACAGCTGTCTGAGACGAACTTGATTATATACTCTACAATATGAATGAAACACATAACATTAAATTAAATCATTAAATTATTTTCCTGTCAATCTGATGACCTGAATTAACGTATTTGCCATATATGCCAGGTAAATAAATTAATTTATCGTTTTGTGTTTCGTAAATTTAATAACTTACTATTGTATAGAATCAAGTTCTTCTAACAGAACAGACAATAAATCTACCGACGAATATAATTATTTTACAACACAAAGAGCTATAGAAGGATATATATCATAAAGCGATATATATCATAGAGCGATATATAATGTCATAGAGCCAGGTCATCGCCCTACGTTAAACTGGTCTAGCTCAAAACCATTACTAAACACCTGTGTTTTTTGGACTGATTACATGCTTGATTGGATCCTAATACAATGCTACACTCAAATGGATTCCAATGACTAGGTAGTAGGTACGTAAGTTAATTGACTTGGATCAGGAAATGTTATTGAACTAACGATTTCGTGTGCTTGATAAAGGCTCCTTCAAACAGGCGCGACACGCGATAAAATCGCGCGCGACACAAAGGCACCACAAGTCGTGCAACGGGCGGTCGCGCGCGCGCCTTAACGCGTTTTTATTTCGGCACCCTAATTGCGTAACACAATACCAATCACAATCTGAATAATTTTAAAAGATATTGCTAATTCAGTGTTCGAAAAATTTGTCTGCCGATCAACGTAAATAACGCAATGAATGTTGTTGAACTGTCAAAATTAAAGCCATTGCTACTGTTAAGTGTTTTACGCAATTACCCCCTGGGTCTATGTCTGTGAATAGTTGATGGCGCCTTTCGCAGTCTCCTGGAGATTGCTAAGGTGCTGGATTGGGACCTCTCGTCAGCTATGTGACAACACACAATCTTCGGCCTTCTGCATCTTGTTTAATCTTCAATCTGCGTTTCGAACTGTAATAAAAGAAACAATCTTTAAACACAACAACAACAACAGCGTGAAAGCATATTCTATATATCATTTATTTGCTACATCACATCTTAAATCTGTAGACACCATTTCAACATTCAGCTTTCCCCTGAAGAGAAAAGAAACTCAAAACAAATACCAAGTGCACTGTAAGATTAGCATCTCAACAATCGACCATCACAAAGTATTCACGTCTTAGTGATTATTTTTCCAGAGGTCAGTGCTACTGGACTGGGCTACCCAGGTCACTGGCCTGGAGATACCTGTCTAATCATGATTTGATTTGGTGGAAGTTTTTATCGGGTCGAATTGGTTTGTGGAACCAGGATATGCTCATCAGGAGTAATTTCCTTCATAATTATGGCTCGTGCAATATTATAGCTTTCAATCGTTTTTGTGTGATCGTATAACAGATGGCATGTTCAATTAAGAAATGAAAACAGACTTGCAGCTTCCGAGGCTGGAAGTGTGCCCAGTTGGGGACAATAGGCTCGCCCCCTATTCATCATCTGCCTAGCTTTTTCCCAATTATGCTGGGGTCGGCTTCCAGTCTAACCGGAAGCAGCTGAATACCAGTATTTTACATGGAGCGACTGCCTATCTGTCCTCCACAATCCAGTTACTGTGTAATACGATACCCCTTGGTAAGACTGGTTATCAGACTTTCGGGCTTCAGACTATCCGTAAAGACTGTCAAAGATCCACGAATGACAACCGGGACCAACGGCTTAACGTGCTTTCCGAGGCACGGAGGGGTCTCGGCATGTAAAGATGGTCACCCATCTACAGACCAACCGCGGCAAGCGTAGCCTAACCTAATCGATCGACCTGTGCGTCTGTTATTATTTAGCCACGGGCCCCTCTATTACATGAGTCTTATACGTAACTGGCAAAATGTGGTTGTATAGCTGAAACGTGTCTATATAAAAGTATAACTGAAACGTGTCTATATAAAAGTTCACGTGGTTGCTAACGAGCAACCTTCCGAATATTGCTTATGAGACGAACAAGCAGGGGATTTTGGGGGTTCAGGGGATCAGACCGGAATAACTCGGTAAAATCTCCCTAATTACGCTAAAACTCTTTCTACGTTCTTTGTTTTATAATTTTAAAATAAAACATACTATTATTTCACTATGTTTACCTTATCAGGTTATACCGGGTTGAGCCCGCGGCACTGGCTTTAATAATATTGTAGGTACCGAGATTTCTATGCTCCGTGGGTGGTACGGCGACTTGGAGCATTGCTAGTGAGTTAGCAAATACTAATAAATATGTCAGTAGAAGAAAGGTATACAAGGACCGTATATTGGATTCTTGGAAAATAAGGTGTATTCAGTGGAATTCAAATTGATTGCTTGGATCACTTTATTCGAACTACAAACATGTCGGGAGAGATATTTTTTTGCATTACCTAATACTACAACTGATTGTATCCATACATACCTACGTAATCTCATACCTTTATGCGTATTCACTGCTAAATAAACTCCAGTATACTTCTTTAGCAAACTTTCGAAACTAAGCCTATCTAAACATGTTACCTCTTTGATAAACGCCACAAACTCACGGCACCCCTTGTTAGGACATGCTCCACGCAACAGTTCACTTCACACACAAAGACGTACTTACCACCTAGACAGACATTCTGAACACATGACTTGGTCTAGACTAGACAATACAGAGCCCATAGACAGTCATTTATCCTGTTTATAGCGTGGCCAATTCAAAAAGTTTTCCTCTATGGCACACTCAACCTAGTACAGTCACTTACACAAGTAAACAATCATTTATAACGCACATTTATTCAGTGAGACATAAGTTAAGTAAATTGTTGTATATGAGGAAATAAATGAATTTATTATGATAATAAATACTATTCTGTCCAACGTATGTCATTGCTAATTACAATGACTTGACGTTATCAGGTTAAATTCGCAGAATTTCCATGTTCATAGTACCATTATTAAAGTTAGCTAGTAACTAAGCTCTATAGAGGCGAGTATTGAGAAAGCACAGACTTGTTGCTAACAATCAGATTTGAAATCTAAGACGCCAATGAGTCAACAAATATCAGAGATCAAGGATGTCAAAGTCGTTTTGTATCAACTTTTACTTATTAAACGACTAGTTATAATCTGTTCAGTGCATCTGTGACCGGGGCTTAGATTACAGCTTATCGAGTGCGAGTCTTAAATGCGTGGGGTGTCGTGGACTTTGGATAGACTAAGTTATGACAATCTAGGTGCTTGATATCTGTAACAGCTGGTTTCAATTAATTAACAATCTACTTCTATGTCGCTTATATAAAATGTTATAAGTTCTTGTAAATGTGCATAAGTGCAGAACCGACAGCCAAAAAAGCAGTTTCTATGTAAATTAATTGACCTAAACTAAAGAAACAGTTCTATCTCAAAAAAAAAGGCTTAACATCCATCTGTCAGTCTATAATTATGCGGAATACATCATGTTATTAATTAGTTCTGGCCCATAACTGCGTGGTATGAGACTATGAGTCGTGGTCTCCCACGGTTGCCACGACTCCTTTTAGTTAATTATTACAAACAATGCTTTCTCCCACTTGTTTCGACTTGTTTGTTTATTGCATCATATCTCCTTTAAGATTTACAGGAAACATTTCTTGAAATTAACGTTCGGAGTTAAGATTTTATCGGCGGTCAGTGGTTTTTGAGTTAGGGTTGAAGCAGACAGGCGTACATGTTTTTATTTTATGTATGGAAAAGTGGTTAAGATTTTGTATTCTAATTTGTATACCAATCCGTATTGAGCATTAAAGTGTAAAAAAAAATTGTCCTATCACGACTTTTATAATAATAAAATAACATTGAACAAAGATTATGTCATTCACTGTACCAATATTCTTTAATTGAAAGAGAAAAAATGATCCCATTTGTACACGATGTAATACAAAAACATTTTTTTTATAAGTATGTATTTTTTGTTACAGGTAATTGACCTCATTTTTGTACAGCCGCTAGCTAAATGGAGTAATATCACCTTGACGGGTATGAAAAGCCTATTAATAAATTGTTATCGATTTGTTAAATGACTAACTAATTCCACTAGTTTTTTGTTTCATAGAAGAACGAACGGAAGCTTGCATTAAGGCGGCCCGCAAACAGGCGCGACGCGACTCTAGTAGAACAATTTCCATGGAGTTTTCATAAAAATTGTTCTACTCTCGTCGCGTCGCATTTGTCTGCTTTAATGGGTGGGTTATGAGAGATTTATATTTTAATACTTATTGCATTTTATAAAAAATAAATTGCAATAAGTATTAAAATATTACAATATAATTTAATATAAATAAAGCAAATACAATATAATATAAATAAAGCAAATACAATATAATATAAATAAAGCAAATACAATATAATATAAATAAAGCAAATATAATATTATTTCCTTTATTTCACTAAATACATATAAACTATATTTTTGAATATTAAAACATAATAAATAATATTAGTATTATTCCACCTTCGCAGGCTACGTCTAAATATCCATTTGTTTTAGTAGCTATTTATTTATTAAGTTATTTATGAGAAATATAATAATAATTAATAGTTAGTTATGAGATTTTAATTATAATGCACGGTAGCATCTGATCAAGGTCGGATTTTTGCCAAAATCTAAGCTTTCCATAACATAACATCACGCCTGTAATCGCTGAAGGGTTAGGCAGAGGTGTATCTTAAAGTGCAGCCACATTTCGCCAGTTATGTTTAAGTCCCCTGTAATAGGGGGCGAGCCTATTGCCATCAACCAGGCACAAATCCAGACTCCAGGCTGCTACTGAGAAATTCCTGATGGAACAACCCAACAACACTGCCCGACCCGGGACTCAACTCAGGACCTCATGCTAAGCATTAGCGCTTGCGACCGCTAGACCAACGAGGTCCAAATCTAAGGTTTGGTACCCAATTAATGCATAAAACTGTACCAACTACTAACCATGTTTGAAATCTGAACAATCAAAAGAGGGAAGGAGATCTTTAGTCACACTTTCCAGGAATAAATGTTACTCATATAAAATCGCTTTGTGTAACATTTGGCAATGCATCACTTTCGACAAAGGCCCCAGATTGTTGCCAGTTCCCCCTGTCCCCTTCACACTGTTCAGTGTCCACCCTTTGTAATTAAATTAAAAAGCAATCACAAAAAATACTTAACTGGAACGCATGTGGGCGGTCTTTGTCCAGTTGTGGGATGAATAAGGACAACAGCGACATTAAACCTTTTTTAATGTTCGTTTTTTAATGAACAGATATGTCTGACAACTGACAACCAGTCTTTCCAAAGGGTATCGTGGTTCCCAGTAACTGGGTTGTGTCAGTCAGATAGGCAGTCGCTTGTAAAATACTGGTATTCAGCTGCATCTGTTTAGGCTGAAAGCTGATCCCGAAATAGTTGGGAAAAGGCTGGGCAGATGATTGATATCCTCGTTTATTCTTCTGACAATGTTTGTCATTTCCAAAAGATAGGAATACGGATCAGCGCAGACAGCGGCAGATGCTAAGTATCGGGAGAAAATATTCACGAGTTTGTTCGAACACACGGCTTAGGAAATCATCTTTTGCACGCTATCTTGAACTCTATTTAAGTTAAGATTTAGTTCACTATCAATTTAACAATGAAAAACTTAATTGCTCGAGCTTTTTGCTGACCCTAAGATGAGATCACGAGATAGATAGGAGGAGCATTTATTTCATCAAGACACACATAACGACAGAACTGGCAACAACTATGACCATTGTGTTATAAATTATAATACCTATAGGATCAGTCAAAAATCGCAAGATCGTCGCTTGCGCAACGTAGAAAGTGTTTCACGCTCCGCACACCCTGCTATTGTTATCCGAATTCGCTTGGACATCGCCATTGTCTATCTGTCTAGCTCAGAAGATTATACTTAAGGGGGATGCGTCTATTTTAGACCACGAAATTCAAAAAATCTTTTGTTTTGCGAAATTATTTTTGCTGCTAATAAGACTTTTTCCCTCCCACCGAGAGCCCTGTGTCACAGCAGTGGGAACATTATAGGCTGATTATGTGTTGTGTGTAAGGCTTTAATAAATACCTACCTATTTGTAGTAAATAACGAGAGCTATATTGATGAATTAAATGATTATAATTTAGTAATTATTTTATCATAATTGCACAGCGCCGCAATTTGCAGAAAAACGTAAGAAAAAGAATTTTAATTTAACGGGCCATCATATCGCATCCCCCCATAAGATTGACCATGATCACACTCGAGACTGCGCAGGAGTTGCGAATCGTATGCACGATGCTTTTGACGTATTCGTATCGTGTTCGTTACGCATTGGACCTTGACATTATGAGCTTAATGACTTGCATGATGTTGTGTGTTAGTGAAGCTATAAATTTTCCGTAGAGAATAAAATAGAGTAGCAATATTGCATGGTAACAACGGAATTTGAAATCCGATGTTGCCGTACTTAAACCATTGTGAAACAACACATATAAAGGCTCCCGCGGACAGGCTCGACGCGACTCTTGAAGAACAATTTCTATGAAAACTTTATGGATTTTTTCTACAAAAATCGCGGCGCTTAGTTGTGTTGCGCCTGTCTGCGGCTTTAAAGTCGTCGATGTGTAGACAGCCTTTATCTTGGCTGTTGTTATCTCCTCAGGTAAATCGATCTGCAAAATCGTATCTGCACAATATTGTTACATAACGAATGAGAACATTGATGATTGGAGATTAAAATTCAATCGACTGGTTAGTTGGTTCATTTATTATTACTACAATAATAATTGAAAACGCATGTTTGATTGAGATCAAAATTAACAATTCGTAATGCAATATTCAGGTTTATGTTATATTTTAAAATTTTATACATTAAACGCTTTGTTCCTTGTATTATAAAAAAAGATAAAACTGATTAATCTGTCTATACTAATAATAAAGCTGAAGTGTTTTTTTTGTTTGAACGCGCTAATTTCTTGCGCAATATCTGCCAGTCGGATTTGAAAAAATCTTTTGCATTTGATAGCCCAATTCTTGAGGAAGGCTACACAAAGTTAAAATTATTTTCAAATTACTTACAATGTATTAACATCAAACAACGCCATTGTCCGGATGAACCGGAAAACCACGTAATGATCTAAAACTATTCCCGCTAATAAGGAAAACCATACAAAAGTAGGTATAGAGCATATCTGCGTAGTGTTGATTCACCAAAACATCTGTTCCGACCTACCTAAACAAAAAAAATTGAGGAAGCCATGAATAAAAGTCATTCTACAAGGAGTGTAATCGAAATAACTGAAAACCTGTAGTCATCATTATGAACAACTTTTACAATGGGAACAACGCAACGCAACCCTGATATCGCGAAAAAATCAGCTGTTCCCTACATTTTGTCGAGTAATACGACCATGTATGAGCAGCCTAATTTTTTTTCGCCATTTTAGGTAGCGTCCCATAGTTCATAATGATGAGTACAATGACCCCTTTTCAGGTTTTCAGTTATTACTATTTGTATCTTGTATTTTATCATGATACTCTTGTTTGTTAATGTTAATATTAAAGAAAAAAAATGGTTGCCTGTAAAGTCGGTTTTACGGGCGAAGATTTTACGTGACAACGTCTTTTTCTCGGTAGAATAGTTGAGTGGGAGAGAGACGCAAGGCATTCGGCGGGCCTCTCTCTCGTTCGGTGACTCATCGTAACGTTACCGAGCGTTACACTTTTTCATAAGTGACTCCCAGCCGCAACCTAATTTAAGACGTTGTCACGTCAAAAATTAAACACTTTAAGCCGTTGGTCCCGGCTGTCATTCGTGGATCTTTGACAATCGGTACGGGTCGTCAGAAGCCCGAAAATCTGACAACCAGTCTTACCAAGGGGTATCGCATTACCCAGTAACTGGATTGTGGAGGTCAGATAGGCAGTCGCTCCATGTAAAATACTGGTATTCAGCTGCATCCGGTTAGACTGGAAGCCGACCCCAACATAGTTGGGAAAAGGCACAGCATTAATTAAATTAAAGACGAACCCTCACTGGCCTTTATCCTAAAGAAGAACCAAATTGAATACAACAACATCTTGCTAATTAAATATTTTAGATTCCGATAAAGTTTTCACGCTTCGTTTCTTGCTGTTTACTTTAATTAACCACACGGAAAAGGCGTCACGAAATCCATCCACTGAGTTCGTTTTTATTGTTATTGTAATTTATTAGGTTTTCATCATCGTATGTGCATCACGCCATTTGAAATTTCTCCTAAACCTTTTTTTCGACAGTGCAACAGCACCCTAATTGCGTAACACACTATAAATCGGAATCTGACTCATTTTGAAGCAAATTGCTAATCCATTGCTTCATATGTTTGAAAAATTTGTCTGCTCATCATGTAAATAACGCAATGAATGTTGTTTAACTGTCAAAATGAAACCGATTCCGATTGATAATGTGTTGCGCAATTGCCCCGTGGGTCTATACAAAGTCGTAAAACTTCACTGAAGTGATAGGTATCTGTATCATACAAAAAAAACGGTTTTCCAACTCAAACCATTATTTAGTTCAATTAAACCATTTGTTTTGACTTTTTTCAGTCAGAAAAATAAAGCTAATGGATTACGAAATTTATTTATTTTACGTTAACAATACAATGGATTACTATATTTTATCTTTATATGTATTTTCCTATCTATGGAGAGGAACGGGCAAGAAACTATAGACACTCTTTTAAAAGAAAATTATGTTACAAAATATTGGTTACATCATTAATTTACGAAAGAAAACAGTGCTCACGAAAGTGTTATATTTTAGTTAAACAAGTAACGTTATTTTAAGATGCTGCTGTAACTATAAAATGAAATTGGAAACTGTTCCGCTTTTCTATAGAATCTTGTTCTGTAAACTGGTAACCGTATACCGTGGATCTGTGACGTCAGTACGGACGCACCCGCACGCTAACACCTATTATTTATGTATTTCTTAAAATAACATAATGAACATTTTAATGTAGGTATGGAAAAATTATTTATTTCGATTTTGTAGGACGAGTTTGGCTTAATTTAGATTATTGCTTATGACATAAATGTCATTTGAAATGTTCTCCAAAGATACCATGTTTTTCCCAATATTACTCTACTGTTATTTTTGCAAAAGAAAATTAACAGAGTTTATAAAAACGGAAAACAAGTCTATTCTCTCTGAGCATTGAGCGTCGACTGACGTTAATTTTAGATAATCGGGATGCACTAATATCGATATTCTTTTATCGATAAGGTCGTGTTTTATCTTCTAATACAAATATTAAAATACAAGTCCTGTAAAAAAAATATTAAAATTCACCTGGCAAGCTTGTCATATCCAGCAAAAGCTTTTCGGGGTCTCGAACAAGCGCTTTTGTCTAGTTTTTTAGTAACGAACCCAACAAAATTAATTACTTTCCAAACATTTCTCCTTCAACATAGACTTAGCTCATAGTCAATAGCAAAACAAACAGGTTATTGTAGCATACGAGTTCCCAATCTCGGCATTCAGAGCCTTAACAGGAGTTCCCTTTCAGCGTAACATTGGTAACGCCATCTCCATAAAACTTTACGTATATTGCGACCTCCACCACAAGTTTTGTTGACGTTTATTTCACGTTTATTTTGCTTTATAATAACTTGAAACCAATCGCAACCAATTGTCAACCCTTTGTTCTTCAATCTTTACTTATCTAACACATTAAATCTCAATAAGCCTTGAAACTTAAGATAAATAATTCATGTGTACGATGTTGTGCGTTTGAGGAAGCGCTAGTCTGTTATAATTAGCGTGGAAAAGCAAAAACACGACGATTAATGAAATACTCATGCTGACTTTGAAATAGATTGCTGTTTACTCGGCCACGATAACTTTATTGTGTTCGTTAGATTGATTCAATATGCTGTAATAATGTAATAAAATAGGGACCGGTAAAGATTTACAGATAACGGCTTCTACCTTAGGTTGGGTAGTAATGTAATTTGGTTTGCCTTGAGGATTAATTTTGTATTATATCCCGGGGGAGCGTAGCAGCCTAGACTTACCAAACCACAATCGCCTTGTTTCTAGACAAACTATCGCAGTCGCAAAAATTTGCTGAACATTAAAACTGTGTCAAAATAATGGTTTCTCTACCTATAACGTAGAACAGGTGGATTAATGAGGTTGATGGTAATCCTAATGTTCCCTAATGCACATCACATCAAATCTTCATTTGCTAGCGTCAGAATTAAGTATTCACCCTTTTGTCGTGAGCTAATCGGAAATATCATAATTGTCTTGTTAATTTATCGATATCGATAATTTCACGCTTCAAACATTTATTTTGTCTACACCACTAGCTGCTCGCATTAGCAGTTTATAAATAGTGCGCGTAAAAATCACGTGTGTGTCGGTACACTAGCCTAGTCTGTCGCGAGATATCCACGGGATCGCACGTCCAGACAAATAAATAGCTTTATTACTTTCTGGGAAAACTGTCTGGCAATTTACTAACAGAGTGTTTCGACCTTTGAATGTTTCGATGCTTTACAAAATTATGAAATCTACTAGTAATAAAGCTGAAGAGTTTTAATCTCTGAAGCTCCTGTCAGATTTCTTTTTGCATTTGATAGCCCAATTCTTGAGGAAGGCTATAGGCTATTTAACATTACGCTATCACCCTTAGGAGCCGAGCAAAATAAAAAAAAGTCAGAAAGAACGCTTAGCGAAAACTAAGTGATATGACGCGGTGGTTCGGAGGAACAAAAAATTTCACGCGGACGAAGTCGCGGGCAGAAGCTAGTCTTCCTCTTCATATAATATCGTAGAACTGAGTATAGTTTACTCAACTCAACAGAACTGAACGAGATTATGGTTTGTACAGTCAACAAAAGAGATAGGTATGCAGGATCGTCGGACATAGTTGAAGTTTAGTAAGAAACCGATGGATGTTGTCAACTGAAATTTAATTTGATAAATGAGCTGTTTGTTTTCTATTAATAAAATTAAACTTTATTCGAGAACAACCATTGGTTTCTTACTAAACTTCAAATATATCCGACGATCCTGCAAACTTATCTCTTTTGTTGACTGTACCATAAATGTACAGTCAACAGCAAAAGTAGATGATCAAAATCAGAAAATCAATACTAATGAACGGAGTTCGCGTCAGAACTGTGTGGCGTCGAAGTACTACTAAGAATACTTTTGAATCACTTCGACGCCACATCACACAGTTCTGACGCGAACTCCGTTAATTAGTATTGAATTTCTGACTTTGATCATCTACTTTTGCTGTTGACTGTACCACTTCAAACAGCTCGGTACGTACATTACATACCACTAAATCGATTAACGGACCCTTTGCGAATCCGACCCCATCACATGGGGCGATGCAAACCCCATTAGGGCTGCTGTTCATTTACGAGGGTGTGAGTCCGGTGCGTTTTTAACAAACCTTCTCCATTTCACCTTATATTTTATTTTGTTGAATATTTTACCGAGGCTCGAGATAACAGCATTCCAGCTCGAGCTTTTCAGAGGAAATTACATATTGTCTACAGATTTAACATGCGTCCGCAGAGATCTTGTTTACAAGAAAGGCACTCCTCATTTTTGGCGGCTAATCTCTTACAAAAGATCTTCATTTTTAGGGTTCCGTACTCAAAGGGTAAAAACGGAACCCTATTACTAAGACTTCGCTGTCCGTCCGTCCGTCCGTCCGTCCGTCCGTCTGTCACCAGGCTGTATCTCAAGAACCGCGGTAGCTAGACAGTTGAAATTTTCACAAATTATATATTTCTGTTGTCGCTATAACAACAAATACTAAAAACAAAATAAAATATAAATATTTAAGGGGGGCTCCCATACAACAAACGTGTTTTGTTTGCCCTTTTTTACTCGATATCAATAATGGCAACACGTAGGCACTTGAAATATTCACAAAATACTCAGTTGTATTTTTACTTTAATAATAAATAATAAAATTAAAATAAAATAAATATTTAAGGGGGCTCCCATACAACAAACGTGTTTTTTTCGGCGTTTTTGCCTTGTGGTACGGAACCCTTCATGTGCGAGTCCGACTCGCACTTGGCCAGTTTTTTCTGTTTACATGGCAACGACCTTACCCCGTTCCCGGTCGCTTTCGAGCGACTGCAACTCGACGCTTTTTTCCCAAAGGAACTCGGATATCTCTGTCCCTGTCGCCAATCCGATTTCATGTCTTAACAGGCTGCGCTTAAATCGATTTGTCTCGCCTTAACTCGCCAAGATGCCATCAACGATGATATCGCTGTCCCGTTCCATCTTTTTAAACCTGTCCTTGTGCTGCCAGATTTAATTTGCCTTTTTTGCTGCGGTTGAAATGTGGCATCGTTGCTATTAGACGGCTAGTTTTAGAAGCGCTTCGCGTTGCACTTAATGCAGGGGATCTGCAAGCTGACGTGGACCGTCTGCCTCAAAGTTTGGTGCATATTAAATTCGGTTGGAATGCTTCGGGTACATAATGTAAGGCCAACTGTTAGTGGCTTTACTGTGGGAAGTATGTTGGTACAGTACGACTTTATGTCGTGCCTATTTCATTCTGTTTTACGACTCGTCTGCAGTTGGATTCAAAACATATGTTGATAGACTCCTGCTTGTACCGAAAGCTATAACAAAACGTTTACTGCTCATTAAGTAAGGAAACAGTAAGAAAGAGCTATTTAAAGTTTCACTTTTTATTGGTTCGTTAATTTTTATTTCATTTTAATACTTGCCGCTGGTTTAGTAGTTGCGGAGATTGTTTAATTTGAAATGCAGCTATTTCCCGGCCCATACATACTCTCCTATAATTGGAGGGAGATAGTTTTTCTTTTAATATCTGTTACTTATTAAATATTTTATGTAAGTACAGACGCCAGCACATCGAGCTACTACAATCTGTCAAATTTCTTTAATATATTTTCAACTTTATCGCTGAAACATAAGGTTAAAAGTTGATTGGGAAAATTTTACAGTTTTGGGTAGCTTGATGTGCTGGCGTCTGTCGTACAATGGTCTCCAAAATGTTGTTGACATTTTTCCATTTCAAACACACCACATTATGATTTAAAGTTCTAGTTCCAAATGTTTGTTTATACTATAACGTTTTTATTGACTAATTCAATCTATGACTTTTCATAAAAAAAACAGTGGCACTCCGGGAGTGCCGACAGAAGTGAAAACAAAACACAAACAGAATACTTTGCCATCACTCACTGACATATCGGATATAACCGAGTACATCCCGAGGACAGCCAAACACGTCCGAAGCGGGTAAATTTTTTTAATCGTCATAAACAAAACACGCGCGGTGTCGCTTACGGTAACAGGTGGCGCGAGTTCAATGGTCTTTTCCCATGTAACAAAATGCCCAGCGCGCCTAAAGAAGTTTTCACTTCAAAAATATTAAGTAATTCTTCAGGATATATTTATTGTTTTTAAATCATAATGTGGCATCACAATGGCTGGGACAATTATTCATCTTTATTTGAACGTTCTCTGGTTGTCCATGACAATTATTCATCTTTATTTGAACGTTCTCTGGTTGTCCATGACAATTATTCATCTTTATTTGAACGTGGCGGCACGGTTGGCGTAGTGGTTAAGCGATTGACTTCTGCGCTGCGTGTCGCGGGTTCGATTCCCGCACGGAACAAATATTTGTATGACCTACAAGTAGTTGTTCCGGGTCTGGCTGTTTGTGTATGTGACTTTAAATGTTTGTAAACGCACCCACAATACAGGAGAAATTCCTAGTGTGGGGCAACGTTTTAAAAAAAAAAAAAAAAAACATTCTCTGGTTGTCCATGACAGTTATTCATCTTTATTTGAACGTTCTCTGGTTGTCCATGATCGATCCATTCTCTTACAAGGAGCGTGCATCCTCATCCTGTTATTATGGCTATTTCCTTTGTCCGTGACATGGCGAATATCTTCCTTTGCACTGCGGCATGAACCTAGTGATTTATTTATTGTGGGTTTTTATTGAAATTATAGTTAATTTGATTATTGCTGAATGAACCTGAAATTAATTATTATGTTCATTTATTTCAGATTTCGAAATATGTACATCCATAAAATTGTTAGTAGGTAGGTAACACAGAAATGCTTATGAGAAACTATAACTAATGTTAGTAATGGCATGACATAACAAAATAACATTATTGGATTTGTCGTATACAGCGCTCGACCATTGGAGAATCCCACCGGTTCGACAATACGCACACAGGATGTTGTTGGTACTAGCACACATACGTGTGGGAAAGAGGTGCAACGCTTGCGCATGACTGCAGCGAAACTGTCTACGTGGGCCTCTGGCATGTGTGGCATCAATGGCATCAGCCTCATTAATGGCAAAAGAAAATTCAAAGAGAAAGCTTTCAAACAAATATAAGCTGTTAATAATGACAAACCATGCCACCCCGCTGCTGGGCAAAGGCTTGATCAAACAGAATTGCTAAACTTTAAAGTACTTTAAGCTCAATTATCATCAAAATAAACCTCAAAGTACCGACCACACAACGACCGGAACCCTGGTCGTCCCGCGTTACACAACGCGCGTGTAGGGTAACCATTTCGGAAATTTAAAAAGGCCTGACAAAAAGCCAAAAAATTCCGGAGTATAAACTTTAAAAAAAATCATGTAAAATAAAAGCGTATTGGGATTAGCACGGGAAGATCACAAACTAAACTAAAAAAAAAACAAAAATACGTAGGTGTGACGTGTGAGTGACAAGGACAGCGAGACACAAACTATAACCATCAATTCAGTCCATGATTTTGAACCCCCCTGCGTCATTTATTTTTTTCGTCGGTTATTTTCACCCTGTAGAAATAAAATTAAAATAAAAAACAAAGTCCTGTACGAGGTAAACTTTTAATATTCAGAAACAAAATCCCCTTTTGTCTAAAACTCTAAAGAAATGACAAGGCTGGACCAAGTCTTGACGGAGCGTCAAAAAGCCGGACATTTCCGGACAAATCCGGACGGGTGGCAACCCTACGCGCCTGCGCCCGCCATGTTACCATTTAGTGAACTCAGGCGCAACGTCGCGTGGCAGTAACCGTTTCCGCCACAGATACTAGCACATCCTATTAGGTTTCTTCATAGAGGCGGATTGGCGGCTCAGCCGGTGCATGATTTGAAGAAATTCGTTTGTAATATTTTGTGAAGGTTTTTCATTTTTCGTAAGGTTTGAAGGCTAGCTGAAGTCATGCAATTTCCATTTTCTCGTTTAGCAAGTTTATTTAGAAGCTTAGCATAAGCATAATCCGCCTATGATGTTCCCAAGCCTGGGATACAGGCCTCCTCTCGGTGAGAGGGAGTGGGCCGTAATCCATCACGTGGGCCCAGTTAGAAGCTTACAGCATATAAAATTGTGCCTTTTGGATCATCTCCCAAGTATCACAGTGTAGAATTATTGCAATCAATTGCTGTTGTAGTTACGAGCTCCGCATTTACACATGTAGTAAGTAGCCTAGTAGGCTACCTCACCAATATGTTTATCCAACTATTCTCGTCATCTCTAGGTTATAATTGATGCTAGTTAACAATTCTCTTCGCGTCCTCATAAATTCTTAAATTATCCGTATACGTTATATGAACTTATGTTCAAGACCGTCCTGAATGTCCAAGTCCAAGTGTCCACGTCTCCTCTTATCTCAACACCTCACATTACATCAATAACCAACAATTAAAAGCGAACAAAGGAATCCCAAGTATTTGTTTACAATCATCCTATCAGGTGGACGCCATACGATTCCTTTTCCGATTCCTTTTCCGACGAAAAACAAGTTGGTTACTTGTTTTTACGACCCCTTACAATGGAAGTCCCATCAATACAGAATCACTAAAGAGTTTTCATTCATTCTTTTGTAAACTATATTTACACACGGCAACATTATCATCATTACCTATGTAAACCGTCACAGGATTTTGAACCCTATAGCTTTCTCACCAAGGTTGATATTCCCAGGTATGCTGTCGATCATAACAAGGAGTGTTGCCATACTCTGTACTATGGTTAGTGTTGTCATTGCGTTTAATTATCTGACTTGTCAACTCGTTCATTATAGAGGCACGCGACGACAACGATGCGTGGTAATCACGATATTTTCGATAAAGGCTTGAGCACATTCGAGGCTTTCAAGGCTTGTTTATCAACGCCTTTCATTATTAATGTCTTATGCCTGCTAATGGCAACTCTAAACAACGTTTTGACAGTTCTGTCTAGTAATAACAGTAAAAACCACCCAGTTGGATCATATAACTGAACCACAATACATTTTTCATATCAAAAGCTATCAAGGTGTCTTTCCGATCGAGTTTAATGACTTCTAGACGAAATTAAACTCCTTCCCAAAATTTGAACCAGATTCGAAATAAATTAATGAAACTAATCAAAGATGAACTGATTTGGCATTTTTTATTTGAAATGAAAAATACGCTGTCGTTTTAGCAATTAACAGTGTTCCAAAAATGTCGGAAACACATTAGGTTGTGTTTGTTCTATAACCTGAGAATAATGTAGCCTCGCCCTAACTCAGTAATTGGTTTTAAGCGCATGCATGTATCGCTGGCCTAAATTTCCTGCAGTATCTGTGGTCATACATAGTATCGCGGTCATTAGCTAAAATACTGTTGAATATTGGATGTCACAGCACAGCGTACCTAAATAATCTCCTGCTACAGTAGCCCAACTAATTTGACATTGACAGTTCTGAGCGCAGATCGAGTAAAGTTAGGAGACCGTCTGGCGTCTACATATTTTTTTTGTACGATAACTTATATGCTGTACGATTAATGGACAGTCCACACAATCTGTGTGGTTCCTTCCTCAAAAGACCATTTCAGACATCAATCAACATGGTCTTCACATGATCTGACCAAGGTTATGTCTGGACTTTAAAAGAGACTCATTGTTTCGGCCTTTCTTCTCAGAGTAGTCGGATAGGAAACGCCGACGTCATCTAGTTTTTAAAATATGATTGGCGTGTAAAAGTGTTTGTACAAACCTACTTACAGAAATAAAATCATTTATAATGTTACAAACATGATATTATATAGCATCTCTTTGACCATCGTTTACGTCAATCCCTAACTGTTTCAACAATTAAGTTTAATATTTAATTTTGTGCTTCATCAATTAAATCTTTCGAACTATCAATCAAGAAAATCATAAAAGTCCACGCTAATTAATTCAATCCATCGCTGGCTCTATTATCGCTAATATTTTTGGTCATCTATATAAATCATTGAAAACATGTGTGGGAAAGCTGTAGGTGTGACTGTGAATGAACTGGTCAGTTTCCATTAGTGGCTTGTCTTTTGGCTTTCTAATTGATTCTTAAAATATATAATTATGTCTTAGGTCATAGTTCAGAAAATTGTATTGGTTTTAAGACTTCTTGGAAGTTGTTGCACTGGCTTTTGACGAACTGTAATTAAATAGTCTATGGCATTTCTAGGAAAATGAAGTCAAAGTTTGCGTTTCGACTTTGAAATGATCGCAAGACGATTCTTGGATCGAATGACTCTGACGTCAAAAGTGTATCTATTAGTCACTTAATTAATACGGTGCTTTCAACCGTAAACATATAATTCACTAGCACTTTGCCTGCGACTTCGTCCGCGTGGTTACGATCTTTATAATTTATAGCTTCTGCCCGCGACTTCATACGTCCCCACCCCGTCGCATCACATCGCCTGCGCTATTACTTCGTTTTCGCTTAGCGAAAACTGCTGACTTTTTTTCTTTTTGCTCAACTCCTAAGGGTCCTAGCGTGATGTTCAACAGCCTATAGCCTTCCTCAAGAATTGGGCTATCAAATGCAAAAAGATTTTTATAAATCCGACCGATACTTCCAGAGAATAGAGATTTCAAACAAACTCTTCAGCTTTATTATTTGTATTATTTTAAAACTATGATATCTCCCTAAGATATTCATTGAAATCAAATGATGTCAAGGGCAATTTTATTCAAAATTAAATACTTGTGATGAATAATGTGTTTATTTGGATAAGGATTAATATCATGTTTATAAAAACACTTTCGCAAATTGCATTATTTTAGCATTATTTTAGAACAAATTTGATTACCATAAGAAAGGTTATAGTGAGTCAAACTTAAAAGATAGAGCAGTCGCGGACATACATGATTTTTGCGTAACTTTAACCGTTTCCGCATTGTACGCAACGGAAGCTCTCAAAAGGAATAATTTTTCCCGTTTTTGCAACATTTTTCTTTAATGCTCCGCTCCTATTGGTCGTAGCGTGATATTATATAGCTTTCCTCGATAAATGGACTATCCAACACAAAAAGAATATTCAAATCGGTCCAGTAGTTTCGGAGCCTATTCAATTCAAACAGACAAACTAAATAACCTTTCCTCTCTGACAGCTCGCGTCCGAATCGGACAACTCAACATCGCAAGGGAATATTATTATTATAGTCAAAGAGAGCGAGCAATAAAATACATTGAGTCATCTCAATTCCACCGAGATTTTATTTAGTTTTATTGTTAAAAAATAAAAACTTAAAATAGGTAAGTTTTTCTATCAATATCATCTGTTCATCACAGTTTACTACCATAGTTGTCATTGTAAGTAAATCACAATAGAAACTCAATAGTTATACCGTGAACATTATAAACATGCGGTCAGCTGATGGGGTGAACGCCCAGCCGGTGTCATTGACCTTCCTAATGGTGTACAAATCTATTTACTTATGACAGTGTGATGAGAGTGAAATCTCAACAAGTGTATGATCATTCGGTGACCTTTGATTTTGACCGTTAGTCCTATAGAAGTGTAGAGTTTATTTAGTAAGTGGAAAGAATTGACAGCCTTGGGCATATGTTAATTACGCGCATAAATAATTGTGATTGGATGACCAATCGAGTTTGTCGTCATCGTAAAGACGGTAAGTCGTTATTTTTCATTTTTTCTCTGAATTCTAATGGAATTTCTGATCGGCAAATTTTCGGGTGCATTGGGGGAGGGGTCATTTGATGATTTACCACCCTCAAAAAAAAATGCTATGTAACTTGTTTATTTAATTGATGAATTTCACGATATGCTACCGGAAGAAATGACCAGTTTTCTTCGTAACACTATACTTCCAAGTCCCACATTCTTGGCCTATAGCAATGTTCGCAATCTGACACCAGCTGCCATTCCATATACGTTACAGGCGTGACTCACTCATACAGAGGAAGGTGAGAAAAAAAACCTTCTAATTAAAAAGTTATTGAACTCAGTGGTATTGACTTTGAAATAATATTTGATAATGGAGCAGTAGCTGGTCAATATGGAAACGGTAGGAAGTTGTTTGCGTCAGTTTTTTTAACCGACTTCTAAAAAGGAGGAGGTTTCAATTCGGTTTTTTTTTAGATAGCCCATATTCGGTACTTTTATGGTGCAAATCTATTTTAGGGCATTAAAGTTGTGGCCAATAAACGTGTCAACTTCATGCTTTAACTAACATCACGCCTGTATTCCTTGAAGGGTTAGGCAGAGTTGTATTTATCTATAGTACCTTACCTACCCCCAATTTCGTCAGTTAAGTCCCATGTAATAGGGGACGAGCCTATTGCCATCAACCGGGCGGACATCCAGACTCCGGGCTGCTACTGAGATATACCAGATGGAAAAACCCAATAACACTTTGCACGACCCAATCGAACCCAGGATCTCATGCTCAGCAGCAGCGCTTGCGACCACTAGACCAACGAGGCAGACAAATATAGATACTGACTGGTTTACTCTTTTTCGTTAAATTTTTTATTGCCAGTTCCAATTACAAGTCTGTTTTTGGACATTTTCGTTGTGACCAATGAAGGTGTCGATTTCATGCTTTTATAAGGATTTAATAATACATTATTGGTCATGTCAAGTCACCTTTGAACCTCTTTCGTAATAACAAGCATTACGCGAAAGTTTAAACAATTATTAAAAGTCAAATATCAGATTACGCCATTCAGATGAAATCAGTCAAGATAATCCACTTATGGTTACTGTTTATGTCGAATGTCTCGAAAGTAGCACTTACAACAGAAAATAATTAACATAAAATGCATTTACTTATAATTATGTAACTTTTTAAAGACATATATTCAATACCAGCCAGCAGCATTTTATATTCATTGCCAGGTATAAGTCCCAAACAAAAGGGGTCTTTTGGCATCAAAATCAAAAATCAGTTATTCAAATAGGGCTGGGAACCAGATTCCTAATTGAAAATCCCAATAAAGCTACCCAACTCTGCGATCTTTTAGCAATCGCATATACAAAACACCCGTTATATATATGCTAGTTGCGCGGTAAACTCTTCTCTTCCCGGTTTCCAGCTTATAAGAAACGATCGCTCGGTCGGTGCTGGTGGTGGTGTTGCTATATATCTCCGCACGCAAATTCCTTACTCTGTTGTTAATGTGTCAGCGCAGCCACCGCCATCTAATGCTGGTGAACATCTCTTCCTTGAGGTCGAATTACACCATTCAAAATTACTTCTTGGCGTCTATTATTGTCCTTCTTTACGCGTTAGTTTCTTTTCTTCCTTCGAAAATATCTTAGAAATGCTGGTCCCTTCTTACAGTCATAGCATAATCATGGGTGACTTTAATACTTGTCTTTTGAAAAAAGACCATCGCTCTTCTTCTTTGACTAATATTTTGGCTTCTAATAATCTTTCAATTCTTCCACTGAGTGCCACTCACCATTTTCCTAACTCTACTCCATCACTTCTTGACTTGATTTTTGTCTCTTCCCTTGATCATGTCGCTAGGCATGGTCAATGTTCAGCTGATGCCTTTTCCTATCATGACCTGATTTTTCTGTCATACAAAATTCGCCCACCTAAGGCTAAAGCTAAGATTCTCATGCAACGCAATTTTAGTGACATGAACGTTGATAATCTTTGCAAGGATGCCAGCAATATAGATTGGTCTACTCTGTTTGCCTCTGCATCAGTCGATGAGCAAGTTAGTATTCTTACGGCGAAGCTTATCGAGCTCTACGATCAACACGCACCTGTTCGAGCAGTTAAGGTTAGACATTTGCCGGCGCCGTGGCTGACAAATGAGATTAAAACGCTAATGCTCAAAAAAGTTACGGCGAAGTCTAAATTTAAGCGTAAGGCTAATGACGCTAACAGGGAAAGATACCTCTCAATCCGTAATCACTGCAATAAGGTGTGTAGGAATGCTAATCGCCACCACATTCATACTTCTGTCCAAAATGGGGACGCATCCAAAGTTTGGAAATTTCTTAGATCATTGGGGGTCGGTAAAACCCGACAAGAGACAATCCCAAAAGATTTAGACATTGATGCAATGAATAATCACTTTACTGCTTCGTCCAATTTTGATAGGACAATTAAATCGAATACACTGAATTATCTTTCTTCTCTTCCGACTCCCAGTTATTCTCCATTTGTTTTTGGTCAGTTCACCGCGTGTGATGTTAAGAAGAGCATACTATCGATTACTTCCAATGCAGTAGGAAGTGACTGTATCAGCCGTAATATGTTGGTCCCTGTGCTGGATGTTATACTACCCGTCATTTGTCATATCCTCAATTTTTCGGCATCTAGTGGTGTCTTTCCATGTTTGTGGAAAGATGCTCAAATAATTCCTTTACCTAAAAAGTCTAATCCCACAACCTTTTCTGAATACCGTCCGATATCCGTCTTACCATTCCTATCCAAAGTCCTTGAACGGTTAATCCACAATCAATTAACCACTTTCCTCTCTAAAAATAATCTCCTAAACCCCTTCCAGTCTGGCTTCCGTCCTGGTCATAGCACTACCACTGCGCTTCTGAATATTACGGATGATATAAGGTCAGCCATGGAAAACGGTAATCTAACGGTTTTAGCCTTGCTAGATTTCAGCAATGCTTTTAATACTGTTGATTTTGATGTTTTGCTTGGCATTCTTTGTTCTCTTAACATATCTCCATCGGTAATTGACTGGTTTCGTAGTTACCTGTTCGGTCGCCGGCAACGTATTTGCATCGGAGAGACTTTGTCTTCCTGGAGTAATACTTCTGCCGGTGTACCTCAGGGTGGCGTTCTATCCCCTTTACTTTTCGCAGTTTTTATTAACTCAATCTCCGACGCACTAATTTCTTCCTACCATCTTTATGCAGATGATTTACAAATTTACTCGCAAGCTCCTCTTGGAAATCTGTCCCAGGCTATTTTAACGATTAATCGTGATCTGGCCTGTATATGCGACTGGAGCAAGAGATTTGGACTTATGGTCAACCCCAAAAAGACGCAGGTTGTAGTGGTGGGTAGTTCTAGAACGGTCTCCAGAATCGACTGGACGACCCTTCCCCAAGTTTCTTTTGACAACTCAGTGGTTCCCTTTAGTGACAAAGTTAAAAACTTGGGGATATTTATTGATAAGGCCTTCTCTTGGACTGCCCAGCTTCAGGAAGTTAGCCGCAAGCTATTTGCATCCGCTGCGTCTTTGAAGAGATTGCGTAATTTCCTACCGACTGCCACTAAGATTGCGCTTGCACAATCGCTTCTTCTTCCCATCCTTGACTATGCTGATGTCAGCTATATTGATCTTACCCAAGACCAACTCGATAAACTTGAGCGGCTTCAAAATTTTTGTATAAGGTTCATATTCGGTCTGCGCAAATATGACCACGTTTCCGAATTTCGCGTAAAGCTCAAGTGGTTACCAATTCGCCTTCGTCGGAATGCTCATATTCTTTCCCTTTTATACAATGTGCTCTTTTCCCCTTCCACCCCTCTCTATCTCAAGAAACGTTTCCAGTTTCTTTGTGACTCCCACACGAAATTTTTAAGGTCATCAGATAACTTGAAGCTCAAAATGCCTATGCATTCCACTACTTTCTTAGATAAATCCTTTACTGTCCAGGCTGCTCGTTTGTGGAATGCATTGCCAGTTGATATCAAACGCGCACAGTCGTTACATGTGTTCAAAAGGCTCGTGAAGGAGCACTACTTGTCGTTGTGATCTTGTTGTCCTAACTGCAATCATCTACCGTCTTCTTTTATTTTCGTTGCTTATATAATTTAGTATGTATGTATTTATGTATCTATAATTTTGGATATGTATATATCTGTGTATCTATCTTAGTGTATTGTATACATAATATTTGTACCAACGACAGCCCCATTTTATGTCCAGGAAAATCACTGTCCATTCCAAGGTTGCCTGGAAGAGATCGCAGAAAGCGATAAGGCCGCCCATTGTATATTTTGTAATGTTGATGTATCTTTTTTCATGTTATGTATTTTTGTGGTGTACAATAAAGTATATATAAATAAATAAATAAATAAATAAACTCTGCTTGCGCGATGCAGGATTTTGCGTGACGTCAGTGTGTTGCGTAGTTCTCATGTGGCGATGTAGATGCCGCCACAATACTGTTCCAAACTATTCCTCAATCGCAATCGAGTCCTGTGCTGCATCAAGATAAAACCTCAAATTCCTAGCGTTAAAAGGACTTTTGAATACGGCAATTATGTCAATAGGACAACGCGTCAGAGTTACCGAAATAGCCCTATGAGATAACATTATGTCCTTTGCATCGCCCACAGGCCCTTTAAGTAGGTGCTTTATTATCAGATTGAAACACAGGAGAATTAGCAGAAGTACCATTTTCTACGGCTCTTCATCGCCATCATCCGAAAAATGAATACTGTCTTGAAAACAAAGAGACATCACGCCGGTTTTTCCCCAAAGGGTTGGGCAGATGTGTGTCTATCAAATATTTTAATAGAATCCCCACATTTCGCCAGTTATTGCAATGTTTTTTATAAGTGTGTCTTTTTTGTTACAGGTAATTGACCGCATTGTTTGAACAGCCGCCAAATGGAGTAATATCACCTTGACTGGTATGAAAGACCTACCTATTAGTAAATTGATGTCGATTTGTTAAATGACTAACTAATTGTACTAGTTTTTTGTTTCCCGAAAGGAACGCTGCACGGAAGCTATCATTTATTGGTTACCCTATTTTCTCAAAGATTTTAGTTATAATGCATGATAGCAGTGAGAGCAGTGGTGGCCCAGTGGTCACGGACACGACTTACGAGTCGTAGGTTCGACAGACAGGCGCTTTACTTTGTGTAAATTATTTCATCACCACTTCTCTCAAAACGGTGAAGGAAAACATCGTGAGGAAACCGGCATGTCCCAGAACCAAAAATTCGAAGACATGTGACATCCACCAACCCGCACTGGGCCCGCGTGGTGGATTACGGCCCACTCCCTCATTGAGAGGAGGCCTGTGTCCCAGCAGTGGGAACATTATAGGCTGATTATGGTATGGTATGGCATGATAGTATCTGATCATGGGCGCCGGCAAGAGGGGGTGCATCTTCAGCTCAACGAAGCAGGCTTGATTATTTTTGCACTTCACCTATGATGCAGTGGATACCTATTAGGTTATTATTTTTCCATACATACAAGGAGTCACTTTGTCGACTTAAGTCGATTAGATTTTAGAAAATAGGGAGTTTAGTACTTTGTTGACTAATGCAAAAAGGTTTAAGGCTCCTTCAAACAGGCGCGACACGCGATAATATCACACAAAGGCACCGCAAGTCGCGCAACGAGCGGTGCCTTTGTGTCGCGCGCGATTTCGAGAATCGAGAATCAAGACATTGCAGAATACAATTGAAAATTTTAGGATCTCGTCTCAAATGGGTTGAGTTCTTCTATTAGGCGTATTTCGGATATTTTTAGTTCTGAATGTTTTTACACCTACATTTTTTTTTAGGTAGGTATTACTCATTCTATGTCATACATAGCTTCAACGTTAAAGTAGTATGTTATTTGTGGAATGTAGTAAAAGAATCGAAGCCTGTGACCAGCAGTGGATTGGAACCGGCTAAAAATAATAATGAGCAGAATTTCACCAACAGGTCGCCTTTTCAAGCACAACCGCTCACCCCGTCGCAGTTTCAGATCTAATTAATACTTAAAATGTTCGACAAAGCCAGTTCATTAACAAGGCATTAAAGTCTATTATTGTCTGCCAGGATTATCTAAATACTCGTTATCCTACCAGCTTATACCCTAACAAGTTTATCTTGATTGATTCTAACACGCTTTCGCAAATATTTTCATTGGGACATTGGGAAAAGGTCACCGCGATTTTAAATACTTTCTAATTAATAAAATGTTGTTTTTATGTCGGGTATAAAAATTTGCAGCTTAACGTTTTGTTTACTTTAAAAGTTGATGGGTTAGCTTTCGCTGTCATTAAATCAGAATTAAACGTTTGATCATCAAATCAAAATGAAATAAGTTGTTAGATTCAAAGGATTCAGTATTACCCACTACTGGGCAAAACCTTTCCTTCAATGATGCACTTAGCCTAGATCCCGTGCCGTTCGTATTCTTGATTCCTTATCATATGCCTAGACTTTTCCCAAATATGTTGGTCGGCTTCCAGGGTAACCGGCAGCAGCTGAACCAGTCTTGTTCTTGATCCCTATCACCCTGTCACCTCCAAGATTCACATCTTTAAATCAGGATCCAATGAGAAAACATTCGTCACTAGATCCATCATGGATCTGGCCAATGGGTCTTCTGAAATTGAACGATAATTTCAGCCGAAGGCTGTTCTTGCAGACTGCTGGACATAGGCCTCCCCAAAGCGTCACTTCATCGACTGCATGATCATAAACTTCTTACTAACTTACCAATCACCAAAATTCGCCAATTCATCACAATTGTTCTACTGTAAATTCTCTGCAATATCCCCCAGCATGATCTATAACCCACTAGTTACAGATGTAGTCTTTGTTCGGTCGCAATATAGCCCAATTACCGACTGACAGGGCAGTGTCCGCAAGCGAGCGAAGCCGCGGTTTGTGGTCGAGCTCTGTGCAAGCGCAAAGCGCAATATCTCGCGATATGGTTTGAATTGCACACATTTCTGTTAGGAAGTAGGTAGGTACTTTGAGAGTTTGTAGGAAAATGGTCGCGGTGTTAATTGTAGAAGTACAAGTAGAAGTAACTTGGCGGACCTGAGTATAGCCTTTGCGAACTTTCGCGCATGTTCTCTCACTTACACTCGCCTCATTGCCACCATTTGGTTCCTAAAAAACGTTCGTGCGCAGCCTTCTGCGCGAAGTTCAGGCCCGCCAGGTCCGCCTACGTTGGTCGTATTGTAGATGATAATGAAATTTAGCGGAAGCTAGCAGAAGCTAGAAGAATGCTATGTCATAAATTCGAAAAGAAGAAGTAGACTATAATGTTATTTTAGAAAATTGGTGGCGATGTTAGGCGAAGAAGAAGATTAGGCTAAATCGCAATGTTCGGACGATATTAACAGGCAGAGTGATAAAGAAAAAAATGTAGGTATGTTCTCTTAAGAAACTAGAGAATTTTTGTAGGAATAGATTAGCTTAGTTTTATAGAGCACACAGACGCTTTCTTTTTGATTACAAGTCAAGATAGAGAATATCTATAAATGAAAGTAATTAGCAAAAATCTATATTCCGTGGCTAGTCAATCAAGTTTCCTTTTAATTATCAACTTTAAACCACTTTCTTTCCTTTGATGACACCACAAACCAAACAGCAACACCTAGCAAGACTAATTAATAAATCTCCCTAATTTCCATAAATTTCCGTAACAGGCCAAGCAAGAGTCAACTCATTACGTATAACAAACCAGTTTTCAAAAACTTGTTTACTAAAAAGACATGTTTTCGCGGTACCCTTCGTTTTCCTGAAGAGGTTCGTAAAACAATGCATGTTTTGACAAGTTTTCGAGCATTGCGTGCAATAGGCAATCGATACGAGTGTAAACATTGTACCTATTATGTGCTATTAGTCTGCACGTACTGTTGCTGCACAGCTGATTGACTTGGGATTGGGATTTTGGTAGTAAACTTTGATGATGTTGGTGTTTTTTTACGGTTCCGTATCCAAAGGGTAAAAACGGGACCCTATTACTAAGACTCCACTGTGCGTCTGTCTGTCTGTATCTCATGAACCGTGATAGCTAGACAGTTGAAATTTTCACAGATAATGTATTACTGTTGCCGCTTTAACAACAAATACTAAAAACAGAATAAAATAAATATTTAAGGACGGCTCCCATACAACAATTGTGTTTTTTCGGCGTTTTTGCCTTGTGGTACGGGGAACCCTTCGTGTGCGAGTCCGACTCACACTTAGCCAGTTTTAATCGATTACAGATTTTGTCGCTAAACAGCGACAAAATCCGTAATCGATTATTATACATAATTATATCGATTTTTTTTATACAATTTGCAATGCAATATGCGAGTTGATTTGACTAATTGGGTTACTCATTAGTGAAGTCATACGATATGTTTCACTATCATTCGTAGATCATTTACAGTCGTTACGGGTGGTCAGAAGCCCAAAAGTCTGACAACCAATCTTACCAAAGGACACCGGGTCACCCAGTGACTGGGTTGTGAATTTCAGATAGGCAGACGCTACATGTAAAATATTGTTATTCCGCTATATTCGTTTAGACTGGAATCTGACTCCAACATAGTTGGGAAAGGCTAGGCAGATTGGTCCCGTCCCACAGTTAAGCGCGAAAAAGATTATAAAGTACAACGTAATAAGCGTAATGTTTCGATGCACCAAGTTCCTTGCAACTAGATCCACCATTTGAAATAATAACACTTATTCTAAGAAACAGTAAACGTCAAAAGCTTTTGTTCTACAATATTTCTCGGAACATATTTCTTTGTAGCCTCCTTCTTTATTAAATCTTTGTTGAGTTGCCTTTGTGACCTGTGGATCTTCTTGGCAAGTTGGAATCTTGCAGGTGTCCGTTGTGACGTAGGTATTGACTTTTGCTACACTATGTGGGTGGCTTTGACTTTGTTTGTACGTAGCTCCTATAAATGCATTGTTTTATTTTTAGGGTTCCGTACCTCAAAAGGAAAAAACGGAACCCTTATAGGATCACTTTGTTGTCCGTCTGTCTGTCAGTCAAGACCCTTTATCTCGGGAACGCGTGGAGGTATCGAGTTGAAATTAAACTACAGTCCCTTGAAGCTGTGAAAAAAATTAAACTTCTAAGTTAACGTAAGGGTACTTCCCGTTGACCTAGAATAATGAAATTTGGCAAGAAACAATGTCATGTTACACAAGTAAAGGAAAAAATCCTAAAATCGTAAATTTGTAGTTACGTACCTACAAATTTGTACTGAACCCTCTGTGCGGTTAACCGGTCAAGTGCGAGTCCGACTCGCACTGACCGCTTTTTTTATCTACTGTCTCACTGCTGAACAAAGGCCTTTCCAAAGTCCTTCCAGGAACTCTTCTCGCGCCATCTCAAACTGGGCTGGTCACGGTAAGCGTCCAAGGTCATCTCGCCACCTCTTTCTGGGCCTGTCTCGGCGGCGCCGTCCATCTTCAGGCACACCCATTGTATGCAATTTATATGTTGCAAATATTGCCTTAATACAAAAAAAGTTCCCAATCATCGCCAATCATCAGCATCTCATAATTTCGTCATCATCGTCATGTATTTCTCTCTGACGTCATCGCTTTTGACCAGCATTTAAACAAATTGATTTATCGAGTAGAATTCTTGGAAGGATATCAGATACGGTAATGTGGTTTCAACGTTATTCCCAGTCCCTATCAGATTGCGATCTTATGCTCTCATCTCTGTAGGATATTACAGGATATTACTTACTCTCTTATTTCCAGAAACGTCTACCGGTTTTCTGTAAAAGATTTTACTTCAAGCATTCTGTGTTTTGTTGCTCTTGGTCTTGTAAATCTACAGTAGACTCCTAGCTTCCTCAATAAAAGCAGCCAATTAACTAAGTACCATAAACACCTTACAAACACTAACTTTCTCTAATAGACTTTATTAATTCGTCCTGTCTGAAAGCCTGTTATTGTATTCGTAAACTCGCTGGCGAGACAACAAAGGAATTGATTAAAGGACTTCGTTTATTTACGACCTTGCTATCGTATCGATGAGTAGAATGTAAATGGAGTGATAATGGGCTAAGAACAAAAACAGTGCGCATGGAATTGAAAAAAACAATGTGTGGCGCGATGCCATGTCTGTCAAATTATGAATATAAGCTCCATTATCGTCATGAACTAAAGACTCGAAGACTATAAGTCATGAACCTAGTATGCAGGGGACGCTTATACTACCACTAGACTGGCTATATTTACCATGCCATGAGCTATTCTCGTTATAGTTCTTTCTATTGATAAAAAAATTGCACCAATTGTCCATTATATCCAAATACATCAATGATAATATGACAAAGGCGTTACTGCCTAGTTTTTCGTTGAATAACAGGTAAATCTTTATCAAAGACTCCCCAAAATTAAAGTCTCATAAAACGTTTGTACACAGGAACTCCATTTGCTCTCTACTCTGTGTTGTTCGCATATCTCACCGCCTTTCTTTAGAAGCTGGGAAATGCACTTATCCGCAGCGGTCAGTGCACAAACAGAATACAGTTACATTGCATACAAAGTTCTATATTTATTTGTTCGCAAGTGATTAATGGCAGGATATCGGGGTGCAAGGGCAGGCGATAAGCTGATACTGCGGCGCAGTAAGGTTCACAATGAAATCGTTTCCGTGTTCGTATCGTATAGGAAATCGGAGCGGGAATCGGATGCGGAATAATTGATATAGTGCTGGGATATTGCGGTTTCAATATCACAGATTGGAGGGATTTGTTTCTCGCCGCAAGTGCAATCATCTGGGAGGTGTGATGGCGTGATGCATTCTGTTTGTTACGTAATCTTGGGAAGATAGGTGCGTGGTTGTTAACGTGTGGGATTGTTTCTATATTGGAAGGAAATCATTTCAATGCAACACTTGTTGTTAGTTATTAGATATTTTGTACCTTTAGCGGGCCCATTTTAACAGTGGTGTCAAAAAAAAATTTAAGCTAAGGAAGTAGCCATCAGCGGGATTGTCCGAAAGGGTTACCGCTGGCCCGGAACATAAAGGCCTAAGGCAGGAACATGGGTGGGTTTTAGTCAGTAAGAGTCTGACACTCCCTTGCGCTCCACCCAGAGCGGGAGGGGTCATTTGATGATTTCCCATCCGGAAAAAAAAAAAAGGGAGTAGCCATATCAGTAGCGTCCATAAGTTTCTTCAACGGGCTATAAAAAGGTTATGAATCAGCCAAGAAAATTGGCTTAATCTCGAAAACGATCACTTACTGCCATATTTGATTAATTCTGATTATAACTGCTCAGCACTTCGCACTTATCACTTCAACCAAGGCACGTCAGGATGTCCTTATTAATTGAAGAGATGAAGACAATGTAATTTGTACACTTATCATTATCACTTTATGTAGCATTGTGATGGATGATGCTGGGGGCCTAAAAAGGCCACTTTGGAGAATCTTATAAGACATAACATTATGAATTATAATATGGCGAAGACATTTCCATGTTTTATTTTTTTTCGCTGCACTACGTAGGTACAATCAAAGAGATTGGGATTGGATTTGGATTGGATTGATTGGTAGTTTAGCAGAGACAAAAAAAAAATAACTGAAAAATGCTTCACCAATGGGATTTGATCAGTTAACTGTCTATTACGTTATCCTTTTATGATTCTGCCAAAGAGGCCTTTTTAGGCCCCCTGGACTTTGTATTACAATAATGACAAAGCCTTAATTAATTAAATAAAGTTCAACAATGTAAAAGTTAACATAACTCCCAGCTTTGATACAATCTCTGTGACCGGTCAAACAGCCAGACGCTTTCATACATATAGAGACTTAATAACTTTAACTTTCAAAGAAGAAAAACCTATTATTAAGTTAAAGATACGAAGTTTTTATTTCCATTAGGCGATTAGAGACACTTTGTTAAGAGGAAACGCGGTCTCTCGTAAACATTAGAGCGCTCATTCCATACTCCTAGTCGATAAATATATTTTTTTACGATATAATGTATAAGTATCTTACTTATTAATTTTAGAAAAATAATAATTACGGCAAAAAAAGCATAGAGACATGGTAGTGACAGATTCTTAAAAAATATTTGGACTATAGGCCGACTGCTTAACTGAGACGTTGCCTGAGGTAGCTGCGCGGTGCGGGAGGGGTTATAGTTGTCACAATTTGACGAATCACTGAGCTCTCGCATCACGTCAGTCACCACATCCCTCCCGCACCGCGCTGCTGCCTCAGGCAACGTCTCAGTTGCGGTCGGCCTGTAGCATCATTGACCAGGGAGAAAACAGAGGAATACGTTAGTATGGAATGAGCCAAGGACCACGTGACCGCGTTTCCTCTTAACTCGTCATCATATGCGTTTCCTCTTAACTCATCATATGTATAGAGAGGTGTTATTTGTATACCTCGTCCTGATACCTGAGGGATAATTCTCATAATTTTAAGAACGTTCACAGTCTGATCTCAGTCTCAATCTGTCAAAAAAACATAACCCTTCTTCTGGCGCAGTCGGGTAAAAATACCTCTAATTTTCATACAGTTTTGACAAGTTTTTGACATTGTTTGTCACTGAAATGACATTGCGGCTAGATTTTGAACGTTTTTTTATTTATTATGGGAATACTCAGATAACAGAAACAGAATATAGGTAGTTGATTTAACCCTTCCTTTACAAAATTATAAAATGCAATGTTTCTCTGTCGGTCAGTAAGTGTGCTAGCTTACTTATAACCTCGAGAACTAGTAATCCGATGAACGGTAATTTGGTTTTAGTTCATAGATATTATTATTATCTAGGTAAGTTTAACGTTATTTTCGACAGGGCAAAACTACTTCCAGCCAATAAATCAGCCACAATTCTTCTCTAATGGCACTTTAAATGCAGTGTTCGTCATAAATATCCCCAAATAACTACTTAAACAAGTAACCATTGTGTTTCAGGGGTGACTATTGCTGTTACAAAATTAAAATCGATAGACCAGAAGGGTGAGAACATTTGTTTGTACTACCCTCCCTTCAAGCCCTGATTGTGATTTAATTTCTTTGTGAACTACTGGGACATTAAAATTAAATATTATAGCTAGTAATGTTTTGAATTTGTAGTGTCTTGAACTACTTAAGAGCCTATACTACCTCAAATGGCTTAACATGATCCTCCGTTATGTCGAAAATTCTGCAGCATTAATTTTGAAATAAATATATGCTAAAGTTGAGGATTAATGTAAGGTCTTATGTTAGACGAAAACACGATTACATAAAATTTTCTCGATAGAAAAAAAATCCAAAGTTACCTCCAAACCGAACAATAAACCGCTGGTATTCAAAAAATACTTCAAATTAGATCATGAAACTTTGCATACTAACTGAACTAACTATAAAGCAGGTCTTATGTTAGTTAGTTTTTTTGAAATACCTTTATTTTCACCGTAAAAAGCAAATACCTAAACTATTGGCGCTGCCTCCCGCCCAGCACCGCACTCTGTCTCGCTTTCACACAGTCCGCGAGCAGTATCGTGCGAGCGAGATAAAGAGTGAATTTTAGCTGAGGTAGTATAGGCTCTTAAATACAGAACAATAGATTTGTTAACAATAGGGAGGATTGTATAGTTCAATGTAATATTTACACAATTTAAAAGCTAAGTATTCAAATAATAATAATAAGTGTATAAAAAAGGAGGGGAAAGAAAAATAGGTCATCAAAATATTCGTCCGTATCGCTGTCAACAGGTAAAGTGCCCAAGACTGGCAGCATTGCCACGTTGTATGGCAATAAGTTCAATATAAATTGAATTAACCATTCAACTAAGCTGCTTACCAATGCCATGTATTGTATTAGGATGTGCGAAAATAACACAAATAAAGGCTCCTTCAAACAGGAGCGACACGCGATAAAATCGCGCACGAGCACGACACCAAGGCACCGCAAGTCGCGCAACGACAACCTTTGTGTCGCTCGCGATTCGCGTCGCGAGTCGCGCCTTTTTGCAGGAGCCTCTATCTCTCTATCTGGTAAAATTAGTTACTACAAAATATGTTCAATGGTATGGTTTCATTTTAGGACGTTGCAATGTTCTCATTTGAATTTTGCTATGGGAACACTTTCACTTCGTTTTGCTTACCAAATGGTAGCATTTTTTTTATTGCCAAACTGGGCATGTAAATAGATTCGTAAGTTTACCTGTGATAGCTACTTCTGTGAGGGTCTAGTATGCAGAGCTATGAGGTCTTTGCTTCATTATTGGTAAAGATACAAGAGTTTTAATTTTAACCAATAAGGGTCCGTAAATTTTAGTAGTTGGCTGTTAGGGTCCTATCTCACTAGGACACCAGTTGCGCAAGCATGGTCGCACTGACAAAAATGTATGGTTGGTTGCGCAACCGATCGGACGCCTGTTGGGAGACCCACCATAAAGCTGTGTATGGTGTCCTAATGAGTTGTAAGGCTTAGGACTTGGGAAAATCCAAACGCTCCGAATTATCTTTCAACTAATTGTCATCTTAACATCGATAATGAAAAGGGAAAACTTGCTTTCGATTGCAGTTTCATTGCCTATAATGTTACGTACACATACAGTGAGCCGCATCGATCGGTGAAAATTAATGCTGACATCTAATTTAACCCTCCACTGCGCATAGGTAATAGTAATTGTTGGGGTCAAAACAGCATATCAAAGTCTGTTATGCTCTATTGATCCGATATTAGTTGTCGAAGCTTTTGGAGAACACTGGGAACACTGTACTGTACTGTACATAAAGGTCATAATCGATTGTTCTAGTACGTACCTGCTTCGCACAGCTTTTACGACTTACGACAAAACATGGAGATTTCATTATTATAAGTAAGTGACCTAATCCAGGTCATGGTCTAGCCATGTGCCAAATTTCATCCGAACCAGTTCAGCCGTTTTAGCGAGAAAGCGTAACAAACATACAAAAATCAAATCTTTTCTGAACGGATTTGGATGAAATTTAGCACACAGATAGTTAATAACCAGGATTAACACATAGGATACTTTTTATCCCGATATTCCCACGGGATCGAGACTTATGCGGGTGAAACCGCGGGACGCACTTAGTTTATAATATGACTTTGTAGATATATAAATACGAAACAGTAAATAGCTTTTAACAGCTCATCATAACACCTTTAAAGTTTTGTTTTCAATACCTAATATTTTCTTAAAAGCTTGTAAATCATACTGTACACATTAGAAGGATCGATTGCAGCTCGCACATGCCAAATGTGGCAAAGTGTTGGCTATATTGGGACCAATGTTTATGTATGGTACTGCCGTCTATTTTGGGATCGAAGGCAATGTTTGAAGGACGTTTAACTTTAAACATTGTGTGAGATTTTGCATTTTGAGATTTATTGTAGAATCTAATTCTTCAGGCTACTGCAATTATACTTAGTTCTCTTTTTGACTATCCTTGGTTGTACCCCTAAAATCGAAAATTAATACTTATTAAGTACCTACTTACAAAATAGCTTTGAAACATGGTTTTTAATAATAATTAAAATATTATTCCACCAGTGTAAAACTAAATGTCACGTATTTCCTCAGGATCTTCCTTCCTTAATAACAAAATTTGTCTAAAATATCAAATGTTCACATAAAGGAAACAAAGAGCGGCCATGTTTAGAGGACCTTGCGCCTGCGCATCGAGCCAGCGTTGTCCTTCGGAGAATCCTGCGCTCGCGACGATGATAAATCAACAGTTTATTGTTGCGGCTCGAACTTGTCACTTTGAAGTAATAAAATTATCTTGTCTGTCTACAGTTTTAATTTTTATTATAGTTTTTCCCGAAAATGGTGATAATAACAATTAAGTATTCTTTAGATTTTTTCTATCCTACTTTACCCTTGTATGGATGCGGTGATGAATTTAAATAAAAAATGTCAACTGGTTTTAAAGTTAAAATAATTCTCTGAAAGAACTTATTTGATGTTTCAGTTCACACCGTTTCTTTATGGGGTAAAGGCTCCTTCAAACACGCGCGACTCGCGATAAAATCGCGGGCGACACAAAGGCACCGCAAGTCGCGCAACGAGCGGTGCCTTTGTGTCGCCCGCGATTTTATCGCGAGTCGCGCCTGTTTGAAGGAGCCTTTAAACGATAGACCGACTCTTCCTTTATCCCTTCTAGATGAACGTGGAAGTAAATACATCTACCGTAGATACGTAAATACAGCCGTAACTGGATACATGCATACCATTAGTCAGACATGCATGTAACAAACCCAGCTGTGTGTCACGTGTGAGCTCCAAGTATCCAACGTAATGTCGCGTGAACCGTTATCAACGATAAACAACGTTTGTTAAACTGCAGTGTTTCTTAATAAATGATTAACTATTGTTAAATCATAGCACGTCATTACGGATTACGACACGTTCGGTTTTGCTTTGTTTTGCAAAATGGCGCGTGTGTGTTCGATTCATTGTCCGTAAACGTGGTTGGAAATGGACATCACCATAGAACGATGCAGTGTGAGGTATGAAAGTAATGTTACCATCATCACAAATACAACACTTGTTGTTGTGATAGGTAATCGCTGGATAGCGTTTTCGCTCTCTCACAGAAGGACTACAGCGTCTACAGCCCATTCATTCTTTTAGCATAGTTTAGGGGGCCTAAAAAGGCCACTTTGGAGAATCATAAAAGGATAACATTATGAATCCTAATATGGCGAAGACAGTCCGTGTTTTTTTTTTTCGCTGCACTACATAGGTATAATCAAAGAGATTGGGATTGGATTTGGATCGGATTGATTGGTATTTTAGCACAGACAAAAAAAAATAACTGAAAAATGCTTCACCAATGGGATTTGATACGATTAACTTAACGGTTAATAATTGTCCATTATGTTATCCTTTTATCATTCTGCCAAAGTGGCCTTTTTAGGCCCCCTGTAGTTTGCTCTTGCAACACCCTAAGCATTGTCTATTATTTCCCTATAACAACACGGCTAAGTTATATTATTAATATACTCCCCAAAATACTTTTAATGATCATACATTTTAATATTACCCGCATTATGATCACAGAAAAAAAACACAAACAAAACCCCGCCCTCATAACCTGATTGAAAAGGGACCCGTTCAATAAATGTTAAAAATATAGCAATAAACAGAGAGTGGGTCGGGAAAAAAAATCATGGAGGCGTACACTGTTCCCACGGGTACCGCTCGAATGTACCCCATCACAGACACAGGGTTTTAAAAGAGTATGGGGCGCTAAAAATATCGTCCCCGACCGGAATATGGACATTTTTATTGAAACTAATTATACTTGTGATTTGTTTGAGTTTATTTAAATAAATAGAAACCGTAATGCAGTTACTGTAGTCATTAATTTGTACTATGCACTTAAGTGTAATTTATTTATTTATTTATGGAAACATTGCAATCCCCTGTCTCATGAAGCCCTTGGGAACTGGTGGAATCCGATTGGATTTGCTGAATCCACTTAAGTTATTAAAACTGTTTAAATGATTCATCCTAACATTATAACGCGCAACGTCTTTATCTACCTGTCTGAAATTCTGAATCACGCTATTATACAAATATTATAAACTAGCTGTTCCCCGCGGTGTCACACGCTGCGCGGCTCCTAAGGGTCGTAGCGTGATGTTATGTCCTATAGCCTTCCTCGATAAATGGACTACCCAACACTAAAAGAATCATTCAAATCGGACCAGTAGTTCCAGAGATTAGCGCGTTCAAACAAACAAACAAACTCTGCAGCTTTATAATATTAGTATAGATGTGCAAGTAACTCGTGTCTGTCTGGCCGTCTGATTGTCTGTCTGCTACCTTTTCACTCCCTAACCACTAGAAGCGTTTCGATGAAATTTGGCACAGAGATAGACCATGAGCTGAGTCAGCAGGACATGGGATAGACCTGGGATAATTTCCGACCTCCACGCAGGCAAAGCCACGTGCAAAAGCTAGTAGCTCAAAAATATGTTCTCTGACCATATTTTTTATAACGTTAGGTAACACAGCTACTTCGATTATGAAACACGACAGACCAAGCTGGTTGCTACCCCACTAACCTTGAAGATAAGGGGGTAGTTATCATAAAAAATGTGACATTGGAACTGCAATCGTACTAGATTAGCGATGTCGTAACTCCTTATAAGTAATAACAGTTTCACCGCTTTCGCCATAATGTCATGAAAGAAAATTGTTTAACAGAAAACATGGACGTTTGTTTTGTAGAAATAGAAAAACAATTTTATTTAATCTGTGATTTATTTATTAGAATTCTAACAATCATTGCATGACTTGAAGAGATTGCTTCATACATTCAACTGAAAAAGATTGGTTACTGTAATGTAGTCTTGCTTGAGTTATTTCTCACACAAAATTATAAGTAAGGAAGTTGAGGAAAATAAGCCTCATAATAACACGAAAAGATAACGAGAAAAAATCAATAAATTAACCTAAAATAAGCTGACATAAGTCAAGCAACGTTTTAAGGCCCTGAACGGCTAGGCAGCCGTGCGTAGGTAGAATAATTTCTCACGCAACGGTTCAAATGTGTGGACTTGGCACAGTTCCAGTAGTCCGAACCTTTGTCTGTCCGTCTGTCTGGGCCTTTGTTTTGGTTATGAGGACACCCTCCCACGTGCCTGCAATGCAACTTAGTCATACATGTTATATTTAGTGTTTACTAGCTGTGCCCCCGACTTCGTTCGCGTGCAAGTTAGAAAACAAATTGGATTTCATGGGTTTTAATTTTGCATGGAACCTTAATTCTTTTTCTAAAATACAAGTAGCCTAAGTTACTACTTATAACATCAGCTATCTGCCAGTGACAATCCCGTCAAAATCAGTCCAGCCGTTTCGGAGATTAGTCGGAACAAACACATACAAAAAAAAATAGGATTTATTTATTGTTATAATAAGTACCGTAAGTATATTCTTTCATAATGCATTTAGTAAAAAGCTGTTATTTTGACATTACAACAGACAATTTTATTTAAGTATATTTGTAGATTTAGCAGTAATAAGAGAGGCGTGTCCTGTGACTGTCATATAAAATTTATAGCAGTGCTTTCCAGAAAGGATATTCGTACCATAAATTAGCCATGCCGCACTCAACGAATTAATCAATCGCCGCCAAACTCGTTGAACAACTTCTGAAAGTCTACACAAAATGCGATGACGTGGCGCAAGCAAACGCGAATGGCGCCGATCTAAAGCGGTGTCGTGGTCGCTTTGTCATGCTAATTTGTAACCCGATCATTCCTCGCTTAACTTCATCAAATACCTGTTGATTTTACCCCAGGGCCATGAAAAACAGGACTCTATCTACCTCCAACAAATTGATAGATTCGCTCAAAGATGTGCCGTGTCGCGTTCAAAGGATAAAAAATATCAATCTGCTTATACCTAGCCTTTTCTCAACTATGTTGGGGTTGGCTTCCAGTCCAACCGGATGCAGCTACAGCATTGCCTATCTTACTGGGTAACACGATACCCCTTGCTAAGACTGAATCTCAGACTTTTAGACTTCGGACTACCAGTACCGACTATAAAAGATCTACGAATGACAGCCGTGACCAACGGCTTAGCGCGGCGGTCTTTCTTGATATGTATAGTCACCAATCCTCGAGCCAACCGCGGCAAGCGTAGCTTAACCTTCAATCGATCGATCGTGCGGCTGTTTATACCGTTTAACCACGAGCCCCTTGTTCAAAGGATCATGAGACCTACAAAGGGTTTCGTGGGATTAGAACGATTTAATTATCATTCGTTGTTGGGACAACCCTCCGGCGACTAATTACTTTCTGCTTAGTATTATTATATCCTTTTGTGTTCGACGTCCTGTTTGATTTGAAACTTGGATGTTAGGAAAGTTACCTTCTTTTTAACTGCACTTGCTTTTAGACAAAGGAACTCTGAACTGGAGTTACTTTTCTAAGGGCTGATTTTTTCATCGCGAGATAACTTATTCGAGGAATAAAATTGACGTTTGACAGTTTTTGTAAGAAATAACTGTCAAAATTTCAAAATTGTTCCTCAAATAGAGTTATCAGATGATTGAAAAATCAGCCTTAAGCCGACTTATGGCAGCTACGAGAATTTTTAATTGATGATCCCATTTCCGATTCGCAAAAATGACCAGATTACACAATTTTCGTAATTTTAAGAACGTTCACAATCTGATCTCAGTCTCAATCTGTCAATACGTCTTGTATCCCTACATTTTTGACATTGATTGTCACTGAGATGAGATTTCGAATGTTTTTAAGAACGGGAGTTGGTTTTCTGACGTCTACGCAAGTGGCAATCGCTTTCAAAGCGATGCGTATTACTCCAACGGGATTGACAATAACCTTTCCGGTAGCTTGTGTTAGTCCCATACATTTTTCACTTTTCGATCACCTTTATCACATATAGAAAGTCGCTTAAGTCTAGGCCCACCTAAGGAGTTACCAACGAACGATTTAGATTTGACACGTGTATCATAGGCGTAGCGGAAAATGGGGAACCAAACCGTCTCCCCCAGACGAAACTTTGGAGAATATCCGAGCATCGATCGGATATCTGTAAAGGGCGGTACTTCCTGGACATTAGTCACGCTGCTCCAGTCTGACGCTCTTCCTATAACTAAGTATAGATCGCACAAATCCGGAGACAGATAGGTATACCTCGAACACGGTCTAGACTCCAGACACAATTGTTATTCACCACATCTCCTCTTCGGGGTGATACGATCAGTCGCGACGATTTTATTATGATTTACGTGCGAAGATACTTTTGTGAAATTTTATCAATAAAGAAGACCTTTTGGTGAAATTGTAGCTCTGTATTGTGATTTCATATTTTTACTAGCTTCTGCCTGCGACTTCGTTCGCGAGGAAGTCGTAAGATGGCTTCTACTATAGTAACAGCCACATTTTTAGGGTTCCGTGCCCAAAGGGTAAAAACGGGACCCTATTACTAAGACTTTGCTGTCTGTCCGTCCGTCCGTCCGTCTGTCACCAGGCTGTATCTCAAGAACCGCGATAGCTAGACAATTTAAATTTTTACAAATTATGTATTTCTGTTGCCGCTATAACAACAAATATTAAAAACAAAATAAAATAAATATTTAAGGGGGGCTCCCATACAACAAACGTTTTTTTTTTTTCCTGTGTTTTTGCCTTGTGGTACGGAACCCTTCGTGTGCGAGTCCGACTCGCACATGGCCAGTTTTTATAAAACTCCCGTCGTTATACTTCGTTTTCGCTTACCGTTCTTTCTTAGTTTTTTTTTCTTTTGCACGGCTCCTAAGAGTCCTAGCGTGATGCTAAATAGCCTACATCCTTCTTCAAGAATTGGGCTATAAAATGCAATAAAAAAACGTCCAATCCGACTGTTGGATCCAGAGTTTAGCGCGTTCAAACCAACAAATAAATTCTTCAGCTTTATTATTAGTATAGACTTCAGACTTTACACAATAGCAAACTTCAAAAATGTCATTAAATTAAGCGTTTCATGTAAATTAAGCTCTTTGTCTACTGTCCAATAATATTGCTCATTGTTGTCTCGAAGGTCCCATAAACAGCACAGCACACATGTGTGAATGTAACCTCTGCATTTATAGAAGGAATGTCGGAGCTTTTTGCTTTGGCCCGACCTCTGAGCTTTTTGCAACGGTTTGGTCGGTTACAAGTTTGCAAGGTTGCGTATCCCTGCATTAACGTGTCGATATTACTGCAGTATAGTTACAACTATTCGATATTCTAGTCACACAATGTGAGACAACAATAACACAGCATAACATCACGCATGTATTCCCCTAAAAGTCAGGCAGAGGTGTAAACAGGGTGAAATTGAAAATGCGACAAATGGAAATGGGAGATGTGATGTGATGTACTCATAATTATGAACAACTTTCAGTTAGCCTCGGTCTCCAACAAAAATAAATCGTTAGTTAGCCTCAGTCTCCAACAAAAATAAATCGTTAGTTAGCCTCAGTCTCCAACAAAAATAAATCGTTAGTTAGCCTTGGTCTCCAACAAAAAAGTCCTACTACAGGACCTACACGCAAAAAAACGCAAGTTTTATAATGCCTAAAAGTATGTGATCGACTACAGTAAACAAAATCAGAAAAATATATGATATTCTTCAGGATACATATATGCTAGTTAGATAGTGTGTTGGAATAATACAACTAATTTGATACGATAGAAAAAAATCATGAAGATACCTCTAAACACTTTCTTTTCACAAAACCATACTAATATACATACGAGTACAATCATCAGATTTTTTGTCAGATTATTCTACAAGCAACTTACTAAAGCACTAGTGTTTTATTTTTTTTGTAAATAGATAATTGCTTCATATTTTGCAATAAATTACCAGCGTTGTGTCATCGCGCTTCTCTTTCTTTTCTATGCAGTCCGACAGTGATCGCGCCTTAGGTCATGTCATGTAGTCCCCAGTTGTGTTATTCTTTCACGTAACACAGTAGTTTACCGTTATAACTCACAAGACAAACATCTATATTGTTAGATACACAGAGATTGGCTCCACTAGATAGGCTATGTTCGTAGTTATTGTATTGTGGCCGTAGACACGGCGGCTCCGCAACCAAGGTCGAGCAGTCACGCTATAATCTTGAAGTTTAAGCAAGTCTTTATAGTGTCTTGAATTATGACTAAATGACTCTCTATGTCTAATCTTTGAGCGTCAAGGCTCCCCGCAGATAGGCGCGACGCGACTCTAGTAGAACAATTTGTAAGAAAACTTTATGGATGAAATTGGTTTACTTACAGAATCGCGTCGCACTGTGGCATATGGCATTGCGCCCATAGAAATGTAAAAAACAGTTGCACCTGTATGCGGAGAGCCCAAACGTGTTTGTTTTTTATAATTTGTCGGTTGGTTTTGTCTGTGTAGATACTCGTACAAGTTCCTGTATAGTTCGTGATACCTTAAAGTTAAACTTTGTCGTTATGGAGACTAGAAGCCCTTGACCTGTTATCTCGCTAGACTTTTCCCTACGGGGGGTTTCCCTATGTTGGGGTCGGCTTCTAGTCTAACCGGATGCAGCTGAATGCCAGTATTTTGCAAGAAGCGACTGTCTATCTGACCTCCACAACCCTGTTACTGGGGTTGTTGGTAACACCCCTTGGTAGTTTTGGTAGCGTAGGTTGATAAATGATAAATGATTTTATTTTTGTAAGTAGGTTTGTACAAACACTTTTACACGTCAATCATGACGTACGACGTTGACGACGTTGAGGGGGTCTTACCGTGACATATTAACTCTTTGATTGTCGTAATTAGAGACACAATAGAAAGACAATTGCTTATGTCGGACTGTGTAACATAAGACATTCGAGAGGAGAGAAAACTATAATACAAGACTGTAATCTTTTAGCATCTCCTAAAGTCGCGTCAGAATATATTAAAATACTATTTTAGCATTTTATGATACCGGTATTGTAATAAACATGTACTGCATAGAGATCGTCGACATAATGAACATGAAGTTCATTGTTGGTTGGCAACAATAAAATATGGAAGCTGTGACATGAACGTTAAAACGGTTTTTATTGGATTTTGTGTAATACTGATATGCTGATAAGACGACTTTTCATTATCTACTACGGTTGTATCTTGTAATACAGCCTTTTTTTCGGTAGGGAAGGAAAAAGCCTTTAAGGCTCCTACAAACAGACGCGACACGCGACATAATCGGGCGCGACACAAAGGCACCGCTCGTTGCGCGACTCGCGGTGCGTTTGTGTCGCGCGCGATTTTATCGCGTGTCGCGCCTGTTTGTAGGAGCCTTTTCCATGTAATTTTATATGGAATAGGACACTCATGGGGTTCGTAAAGACTTCTCAGAAACAATTTCAAGAGAATGAGGAATCACCGGTGACCACAGTAGTCCTTTTGCTACTGAGCCTGTCTTCAGGCTCAGTACACTGTTGAGTTCGAAGTTTACCGAGATTTATTACTATTATTATTTTTTATTAATTTCTAAAACACTTAAACACAACGAAAACCTCTCAGGGTTTATCTGTGTGCTGTATTTCGAGCGCGTCGTTTCGGCCGTTTGTTTGAAGTTGTAATACTGCTTACTTTAGTGTACTGTGGTTCAGGCGTGGATACAATGAAGGCGTCAACGTATTGTAGGCTTAATTCGTCATCTGTCTGGAACTCAGGTATACATTTTGTATGCAAACAGCTTCAAGTAACGACACGGAATTCTCTATGACTTGGATTATAATAATGAGCCTCATTGGCTCATTATTATAATCCGAGTCATATTAAATTATAATTGCATTATTGTAATTTATTCTCGAGTGAAAAAACTCGCTGGCCTACATACCCAGATACGTGCGCATGCATGCAGGTGTTTGTGATATTCCAAATAAATTATTGACTGCGAAAAATTTCCATTTTTACTCAGTTTATGTGTGTTTATGTACTTTTGGTGTGTTATTAACACCAATCATTTACTGTATGTAGTACTAGGTGTACAGTCACGAGAATAAGTATTTATACACTTGGCTTTATTCAAAGACGATTTTCTCCTTTAGTTTTGAATGAAATGTTATGTTATTACGAACAAAGTATTTTCGAACCCATAGGTTTGTGTAAAGTGTCGTATTTCAACGTTGCATTCGTTATTTCATGAAAAATCGCTTTTGGAAGTTGCCAAGTGTTGACATATTAGTGCTCGTGACTGTACAGTGGTGGTAGTGCTGGTCGTAGGTTCGAAACCCAGACAGGCGCTTTACTTTGTTTAAATTATTTCATCCATCACCACTGCTCTCAAAACGGTGAAGGAATACATCGTGAGGAAACCGGCATGTCCTAGAATCAAAAATTCGAAGATATATGACATCTACCAACCCGCACTGGGCCCGCTTAGTGGATTACGGCCCACTCCTGATGTTATGCTAATACTAGCAGTGGCTCGTGATTTGCGTTCTATATAAACTTGGACCTGCTGTTGGTTTCACCAGATCAAGGGTTGTCTTTAGGAAATTTATGTGTAAACACTTATTAGCTACCTTCTATTTTCAGTGGTTTTGGCGTTGTCAAAGTATTTGTTAATAACTGAACTGTGTCTTAACCCATTATGCAAATATAACATTTTCTTGTCTTCTTGATTTATAAATTATCTTGTACTAAGAGCGAAATATAATTAAAACGTCATTCTGCCTATCAACTTCACGTTTAACAGAGAAACAATGCTGTAAATCGTGTTTAGACTTAACTGTTTTAAGTAGGTCATAACTTTATATTAATACTAGCTGCGCCCCGCGGTTTGACCCGCGTAAGTGTCGATCCCGTGGGAATATCGGGATAAAAAGTAGCCTATATGTTAATCCAGGGTGTCAGCTACCTCCATACAAAATTTCATCAAAATTGATCCAGCCGTTTGAACGTGAAGAAGTAACAAACATAAACACACCCCCTCACACACACACACCCCCACAAACTTTCGCCTTTATAATATTAGTGTGAAGTATTCGTGCATCTAGCCTTAATCTTCTATCTATGAATGTTCTATGTAACATACAACATAGATCTATCTATGTTAGTATATACCTATATTTAGCTCGGAATGTCCCACTGCTGGGCAAGGGCCTCCCTTTGCCTTACCCCCCACACGCCCCCCTCGTCTTCCCCTTTTCCGCACATGTCTGTCCATTGCCATTGCGGGCCAGAAGGGGTACTTGCGTAACCACGGATATCGATTCGGATATCGACCTATATCGTCCATGTAGGCCGTATCTATTTCTTTTGTTTTTGTGTGAGTTTCAGGAGTGGGGAAAAAGGTGGCGACATTTGAACCGGAACAAATATAGAGTAAAGGCATAATCTCTCGCATATCTAAGTGCGTAACACACCATCAGTAGCAATGGGTTTAATTTTGACAGTTCAACAACATTCATTGCGTTATTTGGGTACGTTGTTGAGCAGACAAATTTTTAGAACGTATAAAGCAATGGATTAGCATTATCCTTCAAAATGATGCAGTCCTTTCGGTAGGAGTAAAGTTCGTCCGTCCATATTCGTCTTGGTCTGCCTTTTTAACCGACTTCAAAAAAGGAGGAGGTTTCTCAATTCGACCGCATATATATATTTTTTTTTAATGTCTCTTTTTATCACTGTCAAGATAATTTTCATAAAAGCGAATAAATCATCGTCTCAAACAGGTTAAGTCGTTATACCCTCAAATTTAAAGTTTTAACACTTGATAAATTGCAGATTTGATTGACAGGCTAATCAATTTTTAGGGTTCCGTACCCAACAGGTGCCCGGGACACTGTTAATAAGGCTCCGGCCTCCGCTGAACCTTTTGATCCGCAATCAATAGGACACTCTGTGAAAATTACAAATGTCAAACTTGTCATTTTCACAGAATGTATTACTATGCCGCTATACAAGAACAAATAATAAAATAAAGTTATAAATTAAAGGGGCTCCTATTACAAGAAACGGGGTTTTTGCTTAAGTCGGCTTCCAGTCTAACCAGATGTAGCTGAATACCAGTATTTTACATGAAGCGACTGCCTATCTGACCTCCACAACCCAGTTACTGGGTAATACGATACCCCTTGGTAAGTCTGGTTGTCAGACTTTATTTATTTATATATACTATATTGTACACCAGAAAATACATAACAAAAAAAAAAAAAACAGACAGACTGACAGACTTTCGAGCTACTTACGACCCCGACTGTCAAAGATCCACGAATGACAGCCGGATTTTTGCTTAAGTATTTACAAATGTAATTATTATAGTGTTAAATATGTTACATGTGTTAAATATTGTGATTAAAATAAATGAAGTCCTCCAGACCGTATTTTGGCCATGGCGATCAATCTCAACAGAGACTAATCTTCGGCGTGGGAGATAATATTATTATAGTGTATGTGTGTAAATATTGTACGGTGGTACGGAACCATTTGTGTGCGAGTCCGACTCGCACTTAGCCGCTTTTTATTATTGAAAAACCTTTGATGTGTAAGAATATATTTTAATGTTTACTTTTTCGTTGTCCACAGGTAATATTTGGTTGCTGTCAATGAAGTCTTGCAAATAAAGGTGAAGGAGGCAATTCTGGTTAGCGTGTCGAGGGCAAGCGTTAAATTACTGTATTTTATTGTTTTCTTGTTAATTTCGGTAAAAGATATAACATTTGTATTCGATGTTTATGTTTCGATATTGAACCTTTGTCCTGATTTCGTGGACAGATCCTTGGCTGGTTGGTTTGTATGGCACTCTTTTACAGATCCATTTCAAACAATTTTCGAAGTGCTAGGTAGGCCTTTGCGAGGCCAACGATAACTCATTGAAGTGGTCGAATTCTGTGCAAACGGAATCATCGATACGACGAACAAGACCATACGGGTCATTTGTAGGCAACATCTAGGAAATATGAGAAACTGCATTCGCGATTTATTTGCCAAAAATGTAAACAAATATGAGTTTATGGAAAAATAACTTTAATTTCTACACAATAAAGTTCAGTTTACGCTGCAACTTCAAACATTTTATAACTTTTTCAATAGTGCTAGTCACTCTGAAGAAGATCTCAGACCAAATGAGGTAATTTCAATAAAATCTACTTAAACAGAATGTTTTTTTTTACCGGATCCAAATTTTTGCAGGGTGTTTCTACCCATGAATATGAACAACTTTCACTATGGGACCAACACTGAAATCAAGAAAAAAAAATCAGCTGTTTCATACATTTTGGTCAAGTAGTATTGAACTTTTGTATGAAACAGCTTATTGTATTTATAATGGCAATTTAAAACCGCAAATTGCAGGCGCCATACCTATTAGCAAGATTTACTGGCCCAGTTTCCAAAGAATGTTAATTAAGTACCATAGATTACGAATAATACTGGTTAACACACAGATTTAATAATTGATGTCGGATTAATTCAGTTCCTCAAGCAAATGTATTAATTGATTAGCTTTGATGTGATGAGCGATCGAAGCAAATTATAATTTCACCCTATCATGTCGAACTACGCACAGACGTAAATATCGTGGCCGGATTTTATCGCACACTGAATATTCAACGCACAGGTTTCAGCCGTGAGTTGAAAATCCAACTGTGTGGTTTTTGACGCGTTGAGATGCGCTCTGTTGGATTCTCAACGCTAGGCTCAACAAGGAGAGTTGAGAATCCAGTGCGCGATAAAATTCCGCCGCGATACTGTTACGTCCGTGTGTACTCGTTATAAGCGATTAACAACTTAAATGTGAGCTGTTTAATTTGTGTTAACGACGAAAATGGCGTGTTTATGATACTTTATCAGCTGTTTTTGCTATTTATCAAGTAGATGGAGATAATCATAGTAGTTAGCCTATCCATCATCCCATGTTGTAATAAAATAATTTTCGTGGCGGAAAATATGTAGGGACTAGCTCTTGCCAACGTCTTCGCCCGCGTGGGTGTCGGAAAATATCCCACAGGTAAAAATGGAATGGTATGGTATGCGTTAATCCAGGTTATAAATGATATCTGTGTGCCAAATTTCATACAATTCCGTTCAGCCGTTTTTGCGTGATTGAGTAGGTACAAACATCTAAACTAACGCATTTAAAATATTATTGTGATTATATAAAGTAGGATTGTCGATAAAAAGCTGAAATCAGTAACTTCAGCAGCTGCAACAGGAATAACAATGATTTGTTATCAATATGTTGGAAAACCCAATCAGTATTCCAAGTACCGATTACATTAATATCGGTAACATTGGTAGAAAGGACAGAGAACACGTCATTCTCATAATAACGTTTATTTTACCGAACGCAATAATTTTAAACATGGAAAGCCGATTTAAAATAAATAAACGACAAGGTGACTGAAAAATGCAAACAATTATTATTTTCCAAATTCAAATTTTTAAATGAGGTTTAACGAAAACGTTTTTTGATCAAACATGGCGGAAAGTTGATTATAATAAAAAGCAGTCATTTAATTTTACAGCTTATAATGTTAGCTGTTTTAGGAGTTTTATTACTTTTCTACCATTTCTGGTTAACAATTTGGTGCACGTAACTGTCAACGTTATTTTATTGGTGCAATTTAGTTTTTTTGACGTGACAACGTCTTAAATTAGGTTGCGGCTGGGAGTCACTTATGAAAAAGTGTAACGCTCGGTAACGTTACGTTCTTATTTTCATTTAATTCCTTGTTCCTATTGTGCAATTTAATTATATTCATATCAATAAATATTCTACCGAGAAAAAGACGTTGTCACGTAAAATCTTCGCCCGTAAAACCGACTTTACAGGCAACCATTTTTTTTTGTCAAATATGTATGTATTGATAAAAAAGCTGCCAAGTGCGAGTCGGACACGCACACCAAGTCACCACCGTGCACCGTACAGTAGTTGACATGACACTACATATCCATACTAATATTATAAATGCGAAAGTCTGTCTGTCTGTTACTGTTGTTCAACTCGTCTTACATGCCTACGGCTCATTTGGATGAAATTTGGTATAGAGATAGTTTTAGTCCCGGGAAAGGACATAGGATAGTTTTATCCCGATATTCCCACGGGATCGACATTTATGCGGGTGAAACCGCGGGGCGCTGCTAGTTTAAAATAAAAATTCGTTTCTTGTATGTTTTATTATTTGTCGTTATAGCGGCTATAGTAGTTTACACTCTGTGAAAATTAAGAGAAAAGAGTGTCAACCTATTACTTACTCTTCAAAATATACAGACCTGTGACAGACGGACGGATGGACGGACAGACAGACGGACGGACAGCGAAGCCTTAGTAATAGGGTCCCGTTGGCATCCTTTGGATACGAAACCCTAAATATTAAGTATCGTAAATTATTGTAATAAAATATTGTATAGTATATTTGTTTTTAAGCCCTAATAGATTGTCATATTTGATTAAAATGCAATTCCAATAATATTACGTACATACGTGTCGAATTGATAAACTCCTTTTTTTTTAAGTCGGTAAAAACGCTGTAATTTATTCGTGGAAGTTCGATGTTTTTTTGAGCTTGGCCAACTTGTGTTATGTAAGGTAGTGTACTAACAAGACATTGAAGAAAATACCTTTTATAAAAATGTATAATAGAGTCTGGTTATTTAAGAGAGTATTGTAGAAATGGAGGTCTTTCGCGTCATGCATAAAAAGACAACCTATCTAGCCTTTGTGGTTCTAATCGAAAGATATTCGTGTAGAAATTAGAAACTTAATAAAAATAATATAAATCGTGAGACAGGTGTATTTCTTATGTAATTGATCAGTCGCCTGACAAGTTTCTTTTATGACTATTAGAATTAAATTATTGTCCGAAAGTAGAAACACTCAAGTATTCTTTTTGACAATATCTTATTTTAACTTTCGAGTCTGGTAAACTGTTCTTGCAAATAAATCAGTTATAGGTAGATACCTTTAAAATGTGTCTGAGGGGCCCGTGGCTAAATAATAACAGCCGCACAGGTCGATCGATCAGGTTAAGCTACGCTTGCCGCGGTTGGTCTGTGGATGGGTGACCATTACATCCGTGACCCTCCGTGCCGTGAAAGCACGTTAAGCCGTTGGTCCCGGCTGTCGTTCGTGGATCTTTGACAGTCGTTACGGGTAGTCAGAAGCCCGAAAGTCTGACAACCAGTCTTACCAAGGGGTATTGTATTACCCAATAACTGGGTTGTGGAGGTCAGATAGGCAGTCGCTCCATGTAAAATACTGGTATTCAGCTGCATCCGGTTAGACTGGAAGCCGACCCCAACATAGTTGGGAAAAGGCTAAGCAGATGATGATGATGACCTTTAAAATGTGTCAGGGATAAACTGGATGCGGAAGGCGCAGGACAGGGTGTTTTGGGGCAGCTTGGGAGATGCCTATGTTCCCTTCATAAAAGAAGAAGCATAATAAATAACCTAAGATATATATAAGATAGATATAATAACGCATCCTCACGAAATCTCGATCAGCGTTTACCCGACCTTGCTCTACTCTAGCTCAGTTTAAAACTGACGGATCTGCCTTAATCCTCTTTAAAAAAAGGCTATAAATAACACCCACTCATATCAAACCAAGCCATTTCAATTGCCTAATACGCTAACGTGACACAACAATAATAACGAAGGCTATCTAAACCTTTTCGCCGCTGTATTATTTCCAATTGTAGCCAATGTCACTGCCGAGGCTATCTTATGAATGGAAGGTAATGGCTACCGAGGTATGATGGACAATGTGTGATTGTGGGGGGATTTACTAGGCGCGGCGATACGAATCTGGGACTTTTATAGACACTAGCTGCGCCCCGCGGTTTCGATCCCGTGGGAATATCGGGATAAAAAGTAGCCTATATGTTAATCCAGGGTGTCAGCTACCTCCATACCAAATTTTATCAAAATTGTTCCAGCCGTTTGAGCTTGAAGAAGTAACAAACACATAAACACACACTCACAAACTTTCGCCTTTATAATATTAGTGTAATAAGTGAAGGCACTGCTACAGACTCTTGACTGTCAATCAATAAATCAAGTCAGCTTATCGCAGACCTTTAGTCCTCCGCAGACAACACCCTGTCTTCCGCCTTCCGCCTTCCGCATCCAGTCTGTCCCAGTTTTTTTAAGGTGGTCGGTCCATCTGGCTGGGGGGCGTCCTACTCTACGTTTGCAGATACGCGGTCTCCACTCAATCTTCCCGTTCTTCCCTAGGGTGGCAGCACCGTTGCAGCCAACTTCACTCTCTCTCTACTCTCCACGAAATATCGCTAACGGCTTTGTGTGTCTCTCAACATTATTGTAAACCATTTATAAAAATATACGTTTATATTTCAAGCAAAAAATTAAAATACTTCATTGAAGACGTCCTTGCCCTCATCACATAGGGATTTAAGGAACGGTCTGAACATTTGGTCAGAACTCGTCTGCTCCACCGGCTGTGGGTTCTTCGTCAAACATGGCAGGTGCCACTTCAGCTGTCTGTACGATCGATTTATATGTCAGATTCCGCTTTTTTTTTTGCATCCGTAACAGCTTCCGCTTTGTGGGCATCAAGGTTTAAATTAAAAATCTTTCATCTTGGAATTGGAATGGATATTCTGAAATGATCACGAATACAAGTTTCCTTATCAAACTTGCTTAATTAAAGTGCTGCTGTATACATTCTTCGAAACTAGGACCTCGTTTTCGAGTTGCCTTGTTGTCTTAGGATCTTTAGCAGCAGCCTTGATAATATCGTTGAAAAGGTATGATTACACTTCTCAGAGATATTAAAAGTTAATAGTCTCACTTGCAGTGAGACATAGTTTTATGGTATCCCCTGGTTAAACGAATGGGTCTATCGTAAAAAATAATTAAATAACGGATAACTTCGCTGTTTATAACGCTGACGTCTTTTAAGGATTTAATGGCTTTCTTCTAAGAACCGTGAGAAGATCTGAACTCGATATTTTCTAGTTCTTCAAAGCACTGCCGACGTGTGCCGACAACTCATCGGGAGTAGGGACAGCTGTCAAAACGTGTTGTCGTTCATTCTCAGTTCGGGCCCCGATTTTTTCTTATGTCCGTAAGTGATAGGGAGTCGTAAACGCCGGTGACTTCAGCCGGACTACGGACCGGATTATACTCCCTGAACATAGACTCTGCGAACTTTCACATATAGTTCTCTCACTCACCTCATGTCATTTGTTCCCTAAAAATGTTATTGCGCAGCCTTATGCGCAAAGTTCGAACCAGCCCTGATTCTATATTCTCTGATAATATTAAACGAACCCTTTACTGCACTATAACGTCATAACCCACCATTAAAAACAACTTAAAACGGCATGTCTTTAACTAAATTGAGGAAATGGTAACAAATGACGTCACTCTCACTAATAACATGTAGTTACGATATGAACGGCCGATCATTCTCTATGGATACGATACGACTGTCTGTCTAGCCAGGAGAAGATTAGACTGGCGACGACTGGAAACCTACGACATCCTGCTATTTCCCTGCACTGTTGATAACCTTCTAGACGTCTTTCCTTTTAATCTAGAGCCATAGAGAAATTTAATCACGTTAAAACTATCGGTTTTATTACTTTTTCATAATATGAAGAAAGTTTTAGTGTGCGAACGGCTAATTTGTACCTATTCAAGTATTGAAAGGGATATTTCATCGTGTTCGTTAGGAGTTGAAGTCGAATCGAATGGAATATGGAGTATAATTTGATTCGATTCTACGTAGATTCAAGACAATTATATTTAAGTTTGTAGTGAAAATTATTAAGTTTGGTTACCATAGAATCTTGATGCTTTCTGCAGTTTGAATAGTTATTTTGTAAACTAAAATTATTTTTGAGATTTAGTTTTGTTTCTCCGTTGCCCAGCAGTGGGGCATAGTTTAATAAAAAAAGAGGGCGTGTGCTGATGACCGCACGATAGATGTGAAAACTTACGACTGGAGCCGAGTATACCCGATTCAGCGTCACCACCACCGGACCCTGTTCGTTCACTGTTCAGAAAGAGCGCAAAAGAAAAGAAGAAGAGCGCTTCTCCTAAAGATATTTTCACTTCAAAAAAGTCCGATTATAGATAGTTTTGTTTGACAATGACTAAGTTTTCGGTGACAAACAACAGACAAAATACAATAATAAAATTAAAAAATATAATACGGATGATTAATAATCGCCAACTAGGCAACGACATTTTTTCTTACTGACATTTATTGCTATTTCCCCGGAAATATAAACGGAATAGAATGTTCCTTAATTCGTTATGAAAAAAAAAAACATTACAATTTATTATACAAGCTTACAGCCAAGGTTAGGCCTTGACAATAGTTTTAACTAGACCTTTACCTGATACGAGGATATTACTGTTACAGTTTTATTAATTACAACCATAATATTTGCGGCTGACATTGAAACTCATGTCACTATGAACCAGTGACTTAATTACTGAGGTCAATTCTTGACCTTCATTGTTATTTTAATTACATACGCGGTAATTAATCTCCATTCTCTTGTATAATCTCTTTGTCCCAGTCATCGAGATGTAATGAAAGCTTACCGATTCGATTTGCAGATTAGATATTTAAAATCTTGTATTCGTTTCCCTAAGCTGTTCTTTTTTATTATTTTAAAATTGGAACCGTTATATTTTACCGCCAGGCCCAGTAGTATAAAAAGTTACGCAATATGACATAATAATATTTATGTCTAAAAAGATAATAAAATATAGAATCTAACCGCTAGTAAATCCGTTCAGATTTATGACTAATTTGTTTTTAGGTTTATTTTATTAGTCGTATGTGTTTAATGTATTATAATATAATTTATTTATTTAACTGGAGTCGTTTCGAAATTTTTGATAAGTGGGTTTTGCAAGAGTGAATGGGTCGTTAAAAAATACACGTCCGTTGATCTCCCGAGTCCCAATGTCGGTATTCTATTCATAGATTCAGTTTCAGAACATCGTTGAAGTTCGTCATAGATGTAACAGATGGCGTTACTTGTACGTGTTTACGAATTCATACATTAATATCAATAAAGAATTGTTTCGTTTTTTTATTCCAACATTTATGGCAAAAGAATGATGAATATAAATTAATAGCAATCTTAAAACTATCAAAACATGAAGTTGCAATCACCAATCGCAATCATTAGGAGAGGCAATCAATTAAAGTAATTGACGATCAATCAAGTTACTCAAGTAGCTGCAGTTAAGTTATAAATCAAGTTAAGGTGTAGTGACAGTTAGGGTTCAAGGTTCCGTTGGCTGGCCGTGGCCTGTGACCTCCTTGCGTGCTGTGTGCTCCTTGCTTTCGGCTATGCATTACTGCAGCACTTCCTAATATGTACGTGTCTGTCTTATAAAGTAGGCATAGAGGTGTGTTATCTTGCCGGCCAGTTCCTTATTTATTCTTTATGGTTGAATATTCTTTATGGTTTCTCTTGGGCTTTGATATTTTCGCGCGAAAATATTGTTCTCGGGCCGTAAAAGGGTCAGCGCAGACCGAACTGCAAAATGCTCGCGCATGGTCGACCACAATGTAGAATGCATACTAAAAAACGCAGTCGGCTTGCTCGAGCATGGTCGAGCATCAAATTTGGGTGTATTCAATTTTGCGAAGTATGATAATAATCATAAGATATTGTTTTCAATAATCTCAGAAAATGCTCTGCTCTGCTCTGCTCTTGGTGTGCGCTGACCCAAAGTGTCTACTTAACTTTCGGTACCGAAATCCCGGTAGGTACTTAAGCTTAGGGTTCCTAGGAAAGCGGTTCTGTCATATTTATAACCAAGAACTTGAAAACGAAATGAATTTCGTTCCGTTACCACTAATGTTATCGTATAACGTTCCAAAATTTGTAACGATACTAAAACCTAAAAATGGTTGCCTGTAAAGTCGGTTTTACGGGCGAAGATTTTACGTGACAACGTCTTTTTCTCGGTAGAATAGTTGAGTGGGAGAGAGACGCAAGGCATTCGGCGGGCCTCTCTCTCGTTCGGTGACTCATCGTAACGTTACCGAGCGTTACACTTTTTCATAAGTGACTCCCAGCCGCAACCTAATTTAAGACGTTGTCACGTCAAAAATATCAATAACGTTACAAAGAAAAACGTTATAGAATATCATTTTCGTAGAACAATATTAAGTATAAGTAACGTTATAGGTATCAATAACATTGAGCTTATCTGCTTGTAATAACGTTACAGGTGAGACGTTACAGATTCATTTGTAACGTTATTATATCGTTATACTAATAACGATATATGATCATAATTGTTAGTGAACAGTTTAAGATTTCGTTCCGTTTGTCAGTATCGTTATAGCCAAGGAATTCATTTTGTTACGATCCTGGTGGAACGGTACAAAACGTGCCCATGTTCCCGCCGTAAGCGGCAGAGGAGGACACCGTGGAGTTTTAGTGGGTTAGAGTCCCACCTAACTGCACTATCTCCTCGTGGTAGTGCAGAATGCATGAGCATTTCTCCACGATAAAAAAAAACGGTACAAATTATCGGTACTGGAACTAGACGTAACGTTATTTTGGTCACGTTTCAAGTCCCTGATTATAACGGACATCATGAAAAGCTGTCAATTTCACCAGGATTTGACCAAAAAATGCTCTGTATTTGGGCAGCAGTTATTGTGTGACTGTTCACTGCTTTCTTAGGAATACATTAATGTAGTCGTTGAGCTTCTCAAGGTCTGAGTTGAGCTAAAAAGCCACTCAAATCTGGGTTCTTCCCTCATAAAAACCATTTCAGGCACTAATCTACATTGTCCTCAGTTCCTCACATGATCTGACCGACACTATGTCTTGACTTTAAAAGAGTCTCTGACCCTTGACCTTATTTCGCCATTTCTTCTCAGACAGTCAGTTAGGATTGTCGACTCCGTCTAGCATTTTTTTTATATAATGTACCGTGTAAAAGTGAATTGTGTCAGTGTGTATGTACAGACGCCAGCACATCAAGCTACCCGAAACTGTCAAATTTTTCCAATCAACTTTGAACCTTACGCTTTAGCGATAAAGTTGAAAATCTATTAAAGAAATTTGACAGATTGTAGTAGGTTGATGTGCTGGCGTCTATTGTATGTAACGTGTAAAAGTGATTCCCATATCTTATTTACAGAATAAATAATTTCATTTCATTTCACATAACATTTCTGTGTCCCTAATTGTTTTATTATCTTTTATTATGTCTTACTATATCAATACAAATATTCTCTTCGTATTACTAATAGCCAACTCAGCAGTTTTCCTTACTACCAATCTCAAATTGAATTTCCCCCGTACATCGGGAGCGGGTACGGGGTGAATCGAAGCATGGCATCCGCGCCCGAGTAGATACGTGTCTCATTGTTTATTCAAATTTCCCAACAGCGGGACTGGGCCGGTGTTCCCACGGGCAGCGCCAGGCACCACTTTACACCTGACAGAATTGTGCAGGGGTTTTTTGAATTTTGATTTTTGGGGTCCGTTTGTAGGTCAGATATTTTTGAATGGGAATTAACTGGGGGGTTTGCTGTGTTTGTTGCCGCGCCCGTAAGGCGTATATAACTCTGCATCAATGCGGTGGACCTGCACACGCGGTTCCGGTGCGGCGCATTTGCAATATTCATTCGACATAAACATGCGGTCCGGAGCTGGTGTGGCTCCGGCGCCATGTGCAGGAAGCCTACGAAGACCGTGAGGCCTTGTCCAGCAGTGGATACACGCCACAGGTTGAGTCAATAATGCACGATAACCTGATTTTTTTCACCAAAATTAGCGTTAATTAATACTCTCCCATAACTGACGTGTAAATCCGAAACACTGTATCTCAGAAGTACCTATTTCGTGAAAAGGGCTTTTTAAACTTTTTTTGGTCTTTGGTACGTTTTGGAAATATATATATTTATAACATACTAGGACCTTCTACAAACTATAAAATGAAAAACTAATAATACAGGGCTCTATGTAACGGCCTCAAAAAAATCAAATGACCGCTATTAAGGCAAAACAATTTAACTCGAGTTACAATGTATTGGATATCACGACAGATATACAAAGCACCTAATAAATAATGCATCACATTCATTACTAGGTAATCTACAAACCTCAGCCTATATTTACATTAGGTCTAATTCCGAATATGTTTACCCCACTCCCCGTAGACCTCGATCCTAAATTCGTATTTTATACCCTCCAATTTAGACCTGAATACTAAGAATTATGGATGTATGAAATGTACTGTTTTGTTTTATTAGGATGATCACGACTTTGAATTGTATAATGTGCTTGCTTTGTTTTCAGGAAAATCTACGTGGTCGTAGATCGACAACGCGTGAAAAAAAAAAACGCATTCAATTCAACCAGTTATAGCAAAATTCTTATTAAGGGGCTTACATGACCTAAAACGCGGTCACTGGTCGGACTGCATAGAAAAGAAAGAGAAGCGCGATGACACAACGGTGGTATTTTATTGCAAAATATGAAGCAATTATTTAATTACAAAAAATCTATTAAAACACTAGAAACACAAACACACTAAAAATACACAGACACACTAAAAATTAAAACACTAGTGTTTTAGTATGTTGCTTGTAGAATAATCTGACAAAAAATCAGAATAATTGTATGTATGTATGGTTTTTATTGTAAAATGAAAGTTTTTAGAGGTATCTTCATGATTTTTTTCTATCGTATCAAATTAGTTGTATACGTTTTCAACACACTATAACCTAGCATATATCCTGAAGAAATTCATATATTTTTCTGATTTTGTTTACTGTATTCGATCATATACTTTTATTGTTTCGAAATCTTGCGTTTTTTGCGTTTAGGTCCTGTAAGCCCCTTAATTGTGAACAGCTGCATCGCCTTTATTCGTAGATCTTTGAGAGTCGTTACGGGAAGTCAAGCTAAAAGTCCTGACTACCAGTCTTACCAAGGGATATCGTGTCACTCAGTAACTCAGTTGTGGAGGTCAGATGGGCAGTCGCTCTATGTGAAATTCAGCTGCATCTGGTAAGACTGGAAGGCAACATAGTTGGGAAAGGTCTAGGCAGTTGATATGCTAGAACTCTTACTTGTACAGAACTGTGTAACTCAATAATACAATACTTATTTTCTTACAATTTGTTTGTATCTGCGATTGACATTCGATATCTTTGTTTGCTTGTCTAAATTTTACGTAACTTTTGTTGTGAAGCTAGCTACTGTATATTTACTTGTACGAAGTCATTATTTTCAGTAAAACTTCGATTGCTGGGCTTTTTTTTTTCAATAAATATATTAATGACATAAAAATGTTTTTATTAATATCACAATAATCCATTGAAGGAGCCTGGAACCAAGGGAGTGGCCTTTTTATATAGCTTTCAATATTTTACTACCCAAGTATCCTAATTTTATATCAATAGTTCTTCAGTAACACAATATTCAGCTATCCCGCATATTTAACACAAAAGCTACATAATATTGGTCTTTAATTAATTCGTTCACAATAAAAAACTGTTTCATGCGGGCACATTGCTTAATCCCGGTTTTTGTTAACTTTGGCCTATCATTATAACATTTTAAATATCCCTTTTTGTTGTTGGATAAAAGGATATCAAACAAGTTCATTTTATAAACATGTTTATCGTAAAGGGCGTGTAAATACCGGGGTACCGGTCCGGTCCGGTAAACCTTAGGGTTTAGTTATCATACCAAATAGTAAAATATTAAAAAGATCATTGAAATATTAGCATAAGGCTAGTTTATCACATTGGAAATTGGAATTATTAAACAATTGTCATCAGTGCCCACAGACAGATAAATAAAGTTATTTTTATAATATAATACAATTTTCCTAATAACCATTAATTTCCCTAAAAATGTTAGGTATTTGTTCTACCTTACTTATGCCCTACACAATATAAAAGGTACCTATGCAATTCCATAAATATTCTACAAACATGGAGTAAATAAAATACACATGTAATAATATTACAAAATATTTATTAATAATAATTTTAATTAAATTAATACTTCCCAATCTAATAATACTTTCACTTTTCTTAAAATTCTTCCATTACAACATCCTATCACATTATCATCTCAACTCTTACCTAATTAATTAATAATAAATTGATATGTTTTTAATTCTAACAATAAATTGCGTACAATACCGCCGAAAAGTGATGGCCGGTCTGAACTTTGCGCGGAAGGCAGCGCAATATCACATTTTTTTAGGAACCAAATGTTGATATGGCGAGTGTGAGTGAGAGAACATGCGCGAAAGTTCACAGAGCCTATTTTCAGACCGGTCACAATTCTTAGGTTGTAGTCTCATTGTTATTTATTCATAACTTATATTAAAAAAACCTATGATTAACTAAGTAAATCTTCTTACACTATAGGAATGAAACCATTAATAATTAAATGTAAATAAGATTATTGTATGTAATCATTAAAATACAATATAATTGCATTAGAATTTTATTGAAGAGCAATCATGCTATGTCCGTTTTATTATATTAGTTGTTAATGACAATTACATTAATATTTATGGTGTAAAATATTATGAATTGGTCACTGTTATTATGAAAATATTGTGAAATTACACTTAAAAATTGCAGTTATATTTAGACATTTAAATATAAAGAATTAAATTGTAACTTTAAATGCAATCACATTGCAACTTCCTAATCACATTTGTATAATGAAATACAAATAATTAGGTACTTAAAGCTACCAATATTCTTTTTGAGAATAAATAATTTAAACCTAATATTACTGATCACATGTCATGAATATTTAAATAATATCATTTGTGTTTACAAGTAAATACAATGAATTACATTTTAAAAAGTGATTTTGCAGTCATGCTCTAAAATTACTTTTATATTTATCTAAAATATAAAGAATTGTTATTAAGACAATTAAAGCCCTTAAGATGAGTAATTACATTCATATTAATGCTTATTAATATAAATAATTACATGCAATTAATTAAGTGGATAATTAACCATTGGTTATTGTAATAAAATTATCCTTAGCAGTAATTATAAAAGGTTTTAGGTATCTATTATAGTAAGTTACCTTACTGTAACGATACTAGAGAAAATATAAAAAAAATATCACAACACACAAAAATATCACAAATTATCAACTAAACTTACTATTTATGAATACATTTGGCACTTCAATATATCCTATGGTAAACCTTTTAATAAAGCTTACAAAGTTACGAGCTGAGAAAATACCCAATCTTTATCTGTTATTTCATGAAACAGCATTTTTATATGTTGATCTATCCCATTACGAATTTGTTTACGCTTTCAACCACACTATATCAATATAGACGGTTCTGGCATTGAACCTCTTAGGCAAAATTTCGACTAGACTCATGACGTTTGAAACCTTGTAAGCAAAGTAATACGCCAATCATAAAATGCATTGAATTGAGCAATTAAACCAAGTTAAATCCCTACAATTATTTAACTCTTGGAGGTGAATATGTTCAACAACTTCGTCTTGATGTTTAGTAATGTGGTGAAAGACCTCTTGACCTTCTTCTTCTGTGACGACTCCGACCTCAAGAACGGTTCAGAGTAGGACTTCTTCATCACTGAGTGTTCTGAAGGTTCAGCATCCTTAGGAAGCTGGTACTTGTACTCCTTAACCACTTTCTCTTCTGACGGGTCATACCTGTATAATACAGAGTATGTACGCTTGACTTTCTTCGGCACCCTGGGTGTATTAGGGACCCTGTCACTCTTGCATCGCTTGACCGTGTTCCTGCCGTAGTAATCTTGATAGCTGTCCGCATCGACATAGATGAAGCGCTTTCCCAAAGCTAGCTCTCTCTCCTTCTTCAAACTCTTCCAAGAAGCGATGACAGATTCCCGACGGAAGGTCTTGTTCGGGTTGTGACGGCTGATGCAGTAGCCTGGCTCATCCTGGATGTTGGACGTGTCCTTCAACGGAGACCCTCTCGGGTTCGAGCTGCAGTCAACCTCGTAGTCATCTCGCGACACCTGGAATCAAATAAATCTCAGATCAGTGACTATTGCTTACATAAACAAAACTATCAATGTTAATCACCCGGCTGTCCCATAAACAAGTCCCACCCAGCCGCCAGTGATCTTGTGGATTATTTAAAGTATCAATAGAACGTAACTACGTGACTGTAAGAACGTGAGGCTAGGGTCGCCCGTCCCTTTCTATTATTAATAGGGTCGTTTCCGATGTTGTTGAACACGTTCGTCATCAGAGCCCTTCGTGCGGTGCCCACATGTCTAACAACACCTGTCGTGAGAGCCATATGTCTCATTCTACAGGAACTTGGCAATGTCCGTACTATCAATTTTTAACTGCAACCGTGAACTGTCTAGGAAGCTCAATAAAAGTGTGGTATTTACAATATTAATCAAGGTCTCTCTTCTTGATTTCGATTGTAACAAAAGATGCGTTTATTACGATGACATCATATGAAAAATTAACTAAGGTCGGGAAGAGGTCGGACGATAAAAAATATGTTTGTAAAGGTGTCCTTCGGAAAACGCTTTGCTAATGTGTCGTTTGAAGTATTAAAAGCTTTGACGTTAACGGCTCGCTTGCACAACTCTCCTGAGGTTATATTCCCGGCGTTTGTGTCGAGAGGTTTAATTTAATCTTATTATTATGTAATATTTTTATGGTTTTCTTGGAATCCCAGAGTATGACGTAGTCGGCTAGTGATCAAATAATGGGTCACGCAGAAATAGACGGTTTATTATTGGAGTTCATTAGAACATGGTGTATACCGAAGCATTGGAATGCTATGGATCCGACAGCACTGATCGCGGGAGATAATAACAAAATTAGTCTTAACGATGAAGCAGTGCGTGTTTTAAAATATTAAACAAAACACTATTACAATGTTAATGCTAAGTTATGTGAGATGATATATTATAACATACTAAATGTTTTGGCAAAAAAAATTGGGGCGATACATTTTTAAATGTCACACTTGCAACTGGTACACAAAATATTGAGTTCCACTTAAATCGTTGTTTTTGTAAGTTTTCGAGTTATATCAAATGGTTAATGTTTTTTTAATTAACTGTTACAGGCTAGAGAAATTTCATGTTTCAATGTCCATTGCAACTGACACGACAAATACTCGCTACTTTATATTTTGACAGTTCGTGTTGAATAACATTTTTTTAATGGGTGGTGAAAAAAAAACTACACTGTTGCGAATTTAGGTCGCAACGTAAAATGGGTCATTTTTAAATAGTTGTCCTATTAGCAGGGTTAGTTAACACGGTCTAATTAAAACTGAAATTAAGCATCGTATCTAGGCTACAGCCTCTTGTTTTTCGTGTTTTATTTCGTCTAACCTTGCGTTTTTTCGTTTTCAGGTAATTCTTTACTGTCCATCACAGAGACACGCGTCGTGGCCGTTGTCGTTGGGTGAGTGTATGTGACGTATCCACGCTACTCTTGCGCTGGCTCCGCGTGTCCTATTTCGTGCACCCGTTTTGTAATACCACGTTCAAATGTGTATAGTATTTCTGTCCCGACGTGCATACTTCGTGTTATTTGTGGAAGTTATTATAGTTGTGAAGGTGATAACGTTACTAAAAGGTGCTGCCGTGATGTTAATTTTGTCACAGGTTATTTTAGAGAACGCATCAGAATGTTCAATGCAATGTCTATTATTGTACCGTTGCGACGTGTGTTAATTACGTACGGTTACGAGTCTGTTATTGCACTTTTGATAAATTGAGGTCTACGGAAGTAACAACCTTCGGAAATCGTCTTGCAAACAAATTCTCGAAGAGATTAATTCCAGTACATAAAATTACGCCGATTACGCCAACGATTAAATTAGAAAGTAAAGTAGTTATCAATGTTTGATCAATTATCTATACATATTAATTACGATTATGCAAGTTCACTCAATTTTACAAAACTGCCCATAACGTTTTAATAACTTAGTTATCCAATTAATGACTTAGAACATGTATTTTGATTAAAAAGCAAGATTAGAAATCAGTACGATACTGTGATTAATTTCTGCGTCAATACGTTTGATTGAAAATGGTCTCTGTTCAGATGAAGTTACGGTTTAATTTTGTTACTCATGAGCATTGTACACTGTTGGTACCGTTAACTCGTATGTGCAAACTTCGTGCAAAAAAACTCGGCATACATCTTTTTTTTTTCTTTCGATTTTACAGCTACATACTCTTACATCCTCTTGAATTTATGCGATATAATGTTTGGGCTCAACTGAATGCTTTGAGCTTAACTTTTTAATTTCTTTCTCGTTACACTTACTCTTAATTTTCACGGTACCAGTACCGAATATATTTTTTTTGCTTATTTTTCTGCAATCGATTTAGGGTTAATTTTTTAAAGTATTACCCGTCGGCCTTCAAGAGTTCAAAGCAAGAGTGAATAGGCATCTTCTGGGCTTGCTCGTTCCATCATTGACCTCATCCGTCGCTTCCCACCTGGCGAGACCGAGGTCAAAAGCTGGCCCATTTAGCAATAAAAAAATGTCTATATTTAGAATTGCCCTCATTGATAAAAAATAACCTTAATTAAAGAAAGCAAACTCAGCTTCTCTTCATCCAGTCTACACCAAATAAAATCCGAAACGTATTTTTTTTTCAACGTTTACATTTCGCCAATAACTGCAAGATATATTTAACATAAGTTTGCCAAACGTAAACAGTGCAGCATGTGTAATTTACGCGATCGACTCCGCGAAATGTGCTGGTTCTGCTATTCATATTCAACATTAGGCAAACGGTAGATCTATTTTTGGGACCAGTTCAAGTATAGGCCGCTATTCTTGGGCGCTGGTTACATACGTGATCTTTAGCACACAATTAGATCGAAAGTCGAAGTGCAACTGACATTTTAAATTTAGAATTTGGTTGTTTATGGTTTTATGGTATTTTCGGCGCGAATTTGGATTTGTTAGATTGATTCAAGATGTTTTTTTTTTGTTCTTGCATTAATTATCTATGTTTACAGAGAAAATTGATGCAAGAAATAATCAATTACCTACTTAAGGGTAAATTAATGTGAAGTGGTTTGTCCAATTAGAAAGAATGTGGGATCGTTACGGGTTAAGAACCGATAAAGATCTTTAATTGATGAGACATATTATTAGAAAATGACTTAGCCATGATTGTATACTGACTAACTGTACCATGCCCACGCGCATTTTTTCGTCACTATGATTTTTCCGATGAGTAACATGTTTTTTTTAATACTTATTGCACCATCAGATTTCGTCAGTATTAATAATAATGACCTGGAGTTTATTGACATAAACTTACAGTTATGAAAAGTTCACAACAACCTAAATAAATGATCAGCTTATCAGTTATCAAGATAAATGAATTAAATCGTAAGAGGACTTTTATTAGGAAAGCAAGAAATTTCTCTTAATTAATTCGTGTATATAGTAGCAAGCTGCAGGCGTAGATCTATGACATTGACAAATACTTAATATTTATATCAAATTAATTCAAGCGACAAACATACTCTAAACAAATATTTACACTCTTAAACGTTGACAAATCGCCATTTTTTAAATGTCCGACTTTGCATTATTAAAATCTAATGGCAGTGATGTATGCAGCTCATTTTTTAATGCTTCTCATTTTAAAATTGTCATTTGTCATTATCAGAGATCGCTTCAGCTCTCCACTTTCGAAACCATAAACCGGAATGGCAGGCGACGAATGACAGCTATTAGATTGTTACAACAACACGAAAATGTCTAAGCAGTCTATCCAGTTCGGATACGTTAACTCCGGTGAAAGTATCCCAACGAAATTCGCTAAGACCGGTCCACGAATTAAGAATATCGACAACTGTTTCACAACAATCGATCCGAAAAACCTTTTGACAGTAGTTTTGACAGCTCATTGTTTGTTTGACAACCTATCGCTTTCTAATAACCGTTATTATTGCTCACAACGACAGCTTTACGCTTCCCAATTTAATCATTCACCCGCTATCAGATAGTATCGAAAAAACAAATTGTTTTAAATGACAGTTCAATTTCTAAAGCCATGACGCCATGAGAGTTTTTCATAGACAAAGAGTAATTGTTTTTTCCCGGGCGCTTCGTTACCGTTTTTACGAACTGCAGGAACTGCCCATTAGTAACAACATGGAGTCAGTTTTCAATTGTACCTAATTATTACAACTCGCATTATGAATGCTTCTTTTATACCGTTATATTATTTAGGTATAGCGAATTGTGATTAGATACTTTTTTTAAAGTTCAATTAAAGAAAGTAATAAAAACTTTTAACAACTTTAAAGAGCCAAAGTTTATCAAAGGCACATTTTAATTTTTAAAACCCGATAACCTTTTCTGAACCGTACAAAATCTTTTGATGGAAGTAATCTTTATGATTAATCTCAAATGCTCCGATCAGATCGATTTTGGTCAATGATTAATACAAATGCTTATTGCTTTCAATGTGAGCAGCCATGAGTATGGCCGCAGGCGGCAATGTCAAGAGCTTTGCCACTAAAAGAACGTAATTCCATATTCAAACAGCGGACACGCACGCGCCGCAGTTCAATGACAGCGACCATAGACAAGTCAGTTGCCTTTTAAGCGCATTAAAGTGGCCATGCACTTTGCGTAATAGTTACCACTGACCACCGCTGTGTAAGCTCTATTCTGTAATCCGAATACGTGGGTTTATTGTTTAACAGATCAGACATCACGGCGAATTCTAATGTTAAGTTAAAATATTTAACTTAATTATTAAGTGAAACTTACCACGCTTTCCCAACTACCACCGAGGATGCTTTTGTCCAACATCTTGCTTCACTTTAAATTTCACTGAACAATCCAAAAAATCACTTTTCAAAAATATTGTTTTTCAAAATCAATACAAAAAACTTCTGCAGTTAGATATTTGTTGTCGTGTTACGCGTCCCGTATCACGTTGTCACTAGGGAATGCTTTGATTTGGCACAGTGCACACCTCGAGCTTTCCTGAACGACTGAAGCCGAAACGTTTCAGCGCCATATTTATAGGACGGAGTGGGAAAGAGGGCGGGTTTCAGGAAGACGCTTCGTTAGTGTCTTCCACTTAACACGTAGTCACGCCTTCATATTTTAAGATGCAAGTAATATAGTTCGGGGAAGCCCGTCTATATCGTCTGTTACTATAAGGATACTTTCTTATATTCTCTTTTTTTCTATGTCACTACGAATATCCTTAGTTAAAGTTCTCAGAATGGCTTTGTGCGTATTTAGAACAAGCTTCGTTAAGTGTCCAGTACATTACAAAGGTACATTAACTGTCCTAATAGCTCTAAAGATATTTCGGATTTACGAGCACACGTAATGGAGACCTCACTACAAACTTCATACACGCAGTTACTAGAATATCGGTTTTATAAGTCTTTTTATAACTGTTATAAATATGTATTAATAATATGAAACAAATTTAGTACAGCAGCGTAAACAAATAAATCTAATTTCTACAAATATTCGTCCAGTTTCGTAAGTTTTGGACCAAAACATCGACTACGTACCGCAAACTTTACTTTTTTATTTCGTTTAGCAAAACCTCACTTTAAACGTAATAAAATTTATGTTCCAAATTCGAATCCTTTGAACTTTTTGGCGCAAAAATAAAGTGATTTTTCTGTTTGTTTTAGTTTTTAACATGTTCCGTTTTGTTAGCCCAAATTAACCGTTTTGCAATAGTGTTTCATGGCACAAAGCTCATAAAAGCCTTTTGTACATTTAAAAATAAACGAAACAGGATATATTTTTCATCTTTCGAGATAATTATGTTTCAGATCTTGGAAAGGAACTATCAATTTACTTGAGCATAATGTTTGAGAAACACGATGAGTGAGTGTTGAGCGAACATTTTCTAAGAAATGAACACCTTACAGCTTAAATGAATTAAAATTATTGCGATACGATAAACATCAAAGGGAAACAGGACTCGAAGAAACTATTTTAATAAAAATAAGTAACAATATTTTGATTTAAAAAAGTGTTCCTGGAGTTTGTTTACCATTCTACTCCATAGGAACCTACTAACTGCTCTTTGAAATGGACAACTAGCTTCATCTTTCTGACTGACCGACACCTTGTCCATTCAAAAGTGCCTGTGATTGGTTTAATTAAAATAAATGCTAAATGCCCAAATAGCGCAGAATTGGTGTCCTGACACAGTGAGGCGGGGTCGTGGCAGACCACGTAGGAGATGGCGGGACGAGCTGGATAGGTTCCACAAAGACTGGAAGGAGGACGCGCAGGCTCGCGAGAGATGGAAGGAGTGGAGGCCTTTGCCCAGGAGTAGGACAGCGCAGGCTAATTAAAAAAAAAAAAAAAAATGCTTTGAGTTTTAGTTTAATGATAAGAAACTGAAGACCCCGTGTACCAACCATTATGAAAAAAATAAAAGCTAATAAAATATTAAATTTGGTGTAAGTAAATAGGACGAGAGGAGTATTTAATTAATACCGCAGTTAATTTCAGTTCCGAGCTAATTATTAAATAGATACGTACAATTTTCCTCTTGTGTTAACTCTCTAGGGCTGTTTACCCGTTGGGAATTTTAGCGGCAAAACATTTTGGAGTAAGCTGAAAAGCTGTTTCATTTATTTTTTAAACTAGCTGCGCCCCGCGGTTTCACCCGCATAAGCTTCGATCCCGTGGGAATATCAGGATAAAAAGTAGGTTGTATATTAATCCAGGATGTCAGCTTCCTCCATACAAAGTTTTATCAAAATTGGTCCAGCCGTTTGAGCGTGAAGAAGTAACAAACATATAAACACACACGCACACAAACTTTCGCCTTTATAATATTAGTGTGATAAAATTTTCTCATGGGGGATCTGGCATGATGTTTCATATGAAGTGTATTTATTGATATTTTGTAAAAAGCTGTATGAATAAAGATGATTTAAAAAAAAAAAAGAGTCAGACCAAATAGATAGATTTTGTGAGAGATAATGGCTGAGGGAGGTGAATACTGAGATGGCGGCTGATAGAGATGCATGGAAAAAAGACCCCGAATAAATTTGGATAGATTTAGATATCTCTGGTCTTCTTCTTCTTTAGTCGTGTCGATGGTACTCCTCCACGTTGTTTTTTTTTTATATGTGGCCATGTTTTAGGTCATCAAAGGCGCAGGTGAAAGGGCACTTAGGACACTCCAGCAAATCTATGGTAATAACTCAGTATAAAACTGTCAGTTTGCATTTGTATCCAAATCTTTTCATGAACAGGAAACACGCATCGCAACCACCAACAGGTTTAATTTATACCAACTTAAACATAAACCTCCTAACGGGGGTAAAGTATGCGATCTTTTTACATGTACAGTTTACAGCCTCTTTACGAGTGTATCGGCCGCCATTATGCGGTTCGGTTTTAGTTTGCGCACTCCTGCGCACATTGACGTCAGAGATTTACATCTGAAACCTTATGCCGTAAATAGTTGGTTAAGTGTGCACTTGAAGAACTGTGCAGGTCTGCGACCGGTGTTTTTGATATTATTGTAGGTGTATGAGGTATTTTTGTCATCTTCAGACAGTGGACCGAAAAGCAATCTTGAAGAAATACTGACATAATCAATTATAGCTACAGAAATCGGCTGAAAGATTTCCTGTTATATTGTTAGAAAAAGATCCTGCTGGTCAATCTAGGTAGACTTTCACGTCACGTGAAAAATAGACACAGCTCTGCCTCTGTTCCTATTTGCCTGGAGCCGTCACACAGAATGGGTTCCAGCATGTAGGCTAACTTTCATGCCAGAGAATTTAGAACTTTTTACGCAGCCGGGATTGCAGGCTTAGGTACTGCTGTAAATTCTGTTATTTCATTAACTATTTATAGTGTAACCTAGATAAAGTGGATAAGACAGAGATTAAAACAGAAGACGAACTTGTAGGGCATCGAGGAGAGGGGGTGGAGGGGTGTTCCGGAGATCAGACCGGATTAAATCTATACTAATATACTAATCTATACTTAATATTATAAAGCTGCAGAGTTTGTTTGTTTGTTTGTTTGTTTGAACGCGCTAATCTCTGGAACTACTGGTCCGATTTGAATGATTCTTTTAGTGTTGGGTAGTCCATTTATCGAGGAAGGCTATAGGCTATATTTTTTTTTTTCAAAATTAGGGATCCGTAATAAAATTGCTATTTTGTAACACAAGGTGTAAAATCGAAAACCTATTTTTGCGTGCGCTGCAAAAACTATTGACAATAGAACAAAATGATGTACTACGGGTTTGTAGAGCCCAGTAAGACCTACAAAAAAGTCCGCGAGAACATATATCTAGCTATCATGGTTTAATCACAATAACCGATTTTGTGTTCAAAATCTATATTATATATTATATATTACTAATAATAAAGCTGAAGAGTTTGTTTGTTTGAACGCGATAATCTCTGCAACTACCAGTCAGATTTGAAAAAATCTTTTTGCATTTGATAGCCCAATTCTTGAGGAAGGCTATAGGCTATTTAATATCACACTATGACCCTTAGGAGCCGAGCAAAAAGAAAAAAAAGTCAGAATGAAATTTAAAAAGAAAAAGAATAAGAAAAAGAACGCGAAGCGAATACGAAGTGTTGCGACGGGGTGGGGGTATAAGAAATTTCACGCGGACGAAGTCGCGGGCAGAAGCTAGTAATATTATAAAGCTGCAGAGTTTGTTTGTTTGTTTGTTTGAACGCGCTAATCTCTGGAACTACTGGTCCGATTTGAATGATTCTTTTAGTGTTGGGTAGTCCATTTATCGAGGAAGGCTATAGGCTATATAACATCACGCTACGACCCTTAGGAGCCGCGCAGCGTGTGACACCGCGGGGAACAGCTAGTTAATAATAAAAGCCGTAACAATAAATGTTGTTTGTTGTCTCATCTCTATTAAAACTGTTTACAATGTAGCTTGCAATGTAGGTTCCAGCTGTGAGTTAGGCCAGAAACAAATTACCTCTAATTGTGATAACTTTCTAACACACACTTTAGTGGTTATTCTCAAAGGAAAAACAGTCTTCAAAATCTACAGTAATTATATAGTAATTTCTAAACTATTTTTTGTTGTGATTCTAAAATTACTCGCACAGACTTTCACTGACAACAAGACAAACAGTCTTGATCTGCGTATTATAGATACGTCATACGTCAATTAAATCGACCCAATCCGTTATAATTCGCATAGCAAATCGAACGCTGCAACCTCGGCCTGATTTCATGTTTTTATTCTCACTTTGAAGCAACAGGCGCTGGATTACGTAATAAAACCTTCAGGGTTTTGGGCTACATTCCGAATTCTCGATATGTAGCTTCGTAATTTTCATAAACATGACGGGTTTTACTAGTGTATGATCTAAAAACGCCATAAAGGATGCGTCTACGGCTGTTAGCTCTTAACTAAGAATGATTTACGTGCAATAAAGCCAGTCTTTGTTCCGTTGGAATGCATCCAATATGGAGCTAGTTGCGTAATTGCAAGGTTTTTTCGTCTTGATGAGTATATTGACTTTGTTTACAGTTGTATCTACCCGCAGATTGTGTTTTAATAATCCTTAATACCCGTAATTGTTGATTTTATACTGTATTTTTTACCGCTCTTTGTGAAAAGCGAGGCTGACCAGAAAAAACAAGAAGTTGGTTTAAAATAATGTTGTTTTATGTGTCTAAGTCCGTTCTTTGAAGATTTTTTAAATAAAAACAACCGTTGTTTTAACGTTGTGGTTGTATTCTATCCTTTTGAAACAATTTGAAACAAGTCAGCTATATTAAACTGCAGAAGCTTTCTTTTAAAATGTTCGTTTTCTCTAAAAGGACAGCGATAAAGCTTACAAAAGGTCTAAAGTCAAAAAACGGTAGGAGGAAGATTTTTAATTCAACTTAAGATAAAGTTGTATATTGTGTTCACTTTAAAAGAAAATTCATAGCAAGGCCTTTGGGAAACGAGTCATCTTAAGTCATACAAGTTTCCCCGACTTCATCTTCGCTTAAAACTTAAACCATCTCTCCTTTCCTCGGCATAGTTACAAGACATTCTCTATTGAAACCATCATAAACTTAGCAATGATATTAATTTTAAACTTTATTACAACTAAAGCTATAATCATAGCCCCAAACGGAATATCTCATAATCCTAACAACACTAAATACATTGATTTTAGCACGCAATAAATAACATTCCTAACGGGAGCATTCCTCACCTCAAAACCGACTCCGTAGTGCAACACCACACGTTACACGTAGCACGTTACAGCAACAGTCACGCATTGTTTGCGCTGTCACTAGCGTTGCAGCATACTGACGTGCTGGTTATAAATAATGTATTGACCTACTTCAGTCCGATGCTGCTAACGGACGGAGGCGGCAACTCGCCAAATATATTGACATGTCTTTTTCAGAAGAAGAAAAGTCATTTGTGTTGTGTTTGTGTGGTCCTAGAGTTCTAGGGTAAGGTGAATATTTTTGAAGTAAAAACTTATTTAGGCGCGTTGGGCATTTTTTGAGATGAAAAAAAAAACCTTTGAACTCGCGACACTGCTACCGTAACCGACACCTCTGTTTCAAGTTTTGGCCATTATAAAGACATCAACGCGCGGTACATTTTCTTTGGGAAGAATGATCTTCAAACATATTTATAAAATTACTATGCTTTTCAAGTTTTCACTTCTGTCAGCACTCCTGGAGTGCCACTGTTTTTTTTTCTTCTAATATGCGTGTTGTTCTGGACTTCTAGTTAATATAAGTCTGAAATTGTTTTTCGTTATGAAAGGTACCCTATGTCCGTTTCTGTACACCTGACAACGTATATGCAAAATTTCAGGATGATCGGTTCAGTGGTTTAGGCGTGAAAAGGTAACAAACAAACTTACTTTCGCATCCATACTAATATTATAAATTCGAAAGTAACTCTGTCTGTCTGTATGTTACCTTTTCACGCCTAAACCCCTGAACGGGTTTCGATAAAATTTGGCAGAGAGATAGATTGCATCCCGGGGAAGGACATAGGATAGTTTTTATCGACATACCTCGCGGGCGCAGCCACGAGCGGAAGCTAGTTTATAATATTAGTTAGAAGTTAGGACTATGCATGTTTTAATACTCATACAGGGCAGCGGTAATGTGTCCCCAAACTCTACTCTTCGGTGTAATTAATTCATGATGTCATCCGCAAAGAGTGTTTGCTGTAGCTCTAGTTTTACTACTAGTTTTACTTAAAAAGTACAGGCTTTAAGATACAAACTCTGGTCCAAATTACATGGTAAACTGACTGACTACAGTTTCTTCTTCATTAAATAGAATGTCTTGTTTAAAGTTATGTTGTAGGTTAATTAATAAGCTTTTTCATAACGTTTGTTTACTTTTTCTTTCAAAGTGAGTCATATTACTTCAAACAAATCTCAGTAGGGTTTTCGCATTGTTTTTGTTTAACAAATCAACGCACTCTTAACAGCCTCTGTGGTTAAATATTAGTGTTAAAGTACACTAGAAAGTACAGTTTCATAGCGTTTGTTGATGTAAGTTCTATTTTCTCAGACTGACTCAAAGTAGGATAAATTAGCTTCTTAGTATGAAGTCCTAGAAAATCTTATGGAGGATTAGAAACGTCAAAATGTGGCATGTTCGTAATAATTTGTCAGTTACTTTTATATCTCCATATTTACGACTCGATTCCATGAAACCATGGTGGTGGGTTGGTGTCACACTAGGTCATCAGAAGTGACCCAATTTGGACGACCAGAAACACTAATTAATACTAATATTCCCGGAATATAGTCTCTGTTCCATTTACTATCCATCTATAGATAAAATTCAGTGAAAAAGCTGGATTCTGGATCTCTGGCACTCCATTGTCCGTGTCGCCCCACTTTGCGGCGTTGACGAATTGCGTTGGACCAAACGTTTGGACAAATGTTTGAACTAGTGTTGGCCTAAATTCGTAAACACAAAACAAATCTCTTCCGTTGTGTATAGTAATATATCAGTAAACATCAATATCTCCCTTGAACTTTAGTTACGTGCAAAAACGTAATGAATTCAAGTCATTGTTATTTTTTACATCGATACTATTTAATGCAATAAGAAATCGATAGCTATTGTTCCGATGCCTATTTCCGCTTTGTTGTTTTACTTATACTTCAAAGGGTATTTATTATCTTGCCTTGACATTGAGAATTACCTATTATATTTTTCATTAAATTTCGTAGTTAGTCGCCTACGGCATCGCTTACCATGTAACTTATTCCAATAAGTCCAGTAAATTGTCAGGTTGTTCTGACCGGTTGCCAGGCTAAGAAAATAACGTGTTTTTTAGACCTTAGGCATCGGCCAGGCCAAATGCCTTCATCAATTCCCCTGAAAACATCTTTAAACATCCTCAATTAAAGTAGACTTTCCAAAGCTTTAAAAAGCTATAATTCCCGCATTACCAGGAACATATAATCAGCTGCCAGCCCCATAGTTAGAGCGAGACTTTCGTCTGGCAATGTCACGCTCTCTTCACGCCGCCGCCAATTAGCGTGCTTAATAGCAACCAGCACCAACCAATGGTTTTGATTTCTTTCTCTGTCAAGTGAAAAGTCTGGGTTACTTTGGTTCTTTGCTGTTGCTCCATTTTCTAGAATAAATGGTGTCTTGAAGATCATTGTATTAACAGGTTCGCTTCCTATTCTATTACATGAGACTCCTCTGTCTACCGTTTTGGGGAATTAAGATATGTAGTGGTATATATGATAATCTTACGTTGGTTTGCTTGCGAATCTATTCCTCCATTAGTCCATTCGACCCGTAAAGGGTTTGGAGTTTCAAAATCCCATCTTTATTGGTTTAGGCTGTGTTTGGTCTATCAAATAGATAAGAAACTGCCTAGAATTACCTCTACAAAAACAATTTTGAAGAATAAACAATTAATTTTAATAACAGTGAAGAAATTTAATTAAGTTTAACTATGTCGAAAGTATATTTAGAAGTTAGTATAGAACACTTTCTTATGTTAATTATAATCAGCATGTTGCTCTGCGTTTCTCAAGTACATATTATGTGTAAAAATAGCCTGAAACATTGACATGCAACACATGTAATGTACGTTCGTTCTAAAAATAATGCTAAACAAAAAACCGTATCTAAAAATACTTGGACCGATTGCAAGTCTACCTATATTAATCTTACACTAAGTAGTTATCGACGCCAAAGTCGTACATTGTCCCCAAGGGATTTCAACTTTCCAGCGCTAGATATTATTACGCTACCGAAATCACGTAGCGTAGACACATACTTATAATCGGAATATCACCTTAGAATCTCCGACTAGTTTTTCTGAGAACATTAAAGTATCGTAAAGAAAACCTGGCACTGAAATCATTTTACAAAGCGCTCTCTATTCCAATGAACCGAGGAGGAAAACCGCACATTACCCGAATTATTACAATACCACAATATCCTTTACACATTTCGAATGTCTTAACAACGTTTCAATTCTGCCAGATTCGGATTCGTTTTTTGAACAAATCTTTTTTTTTTTTTCTTTGCTTTATTATTTTTTTTCTTTAAAACTGAGTAGGTATTATGTGTTTGAAAGCTGTTGAGCCTCAATTCTCGTTACCTTTTTGTTTATATTACGGTTCCGATTCGGATGTGTTAGAAAAAGCGTGATTCAGGTAATCTTTTCTGTGTAATAGTCGCTTGAGGAAAATAGATGATCTGATGAAGTAAGATTATCTAAGTCGGGTCATGGCTGGAATATTAGTCAGACGTTCTTTGGCCTGGCTTTACGGGATTTTAGCTTACGTCATTTTGTTTTTAACCGACTTTAAAAAAGGAGGTTTCTCAATTCGACCGTATATTTTTTGTTTTTTTATGTGTGTTCGCGGATAACTTCGTCGTTTTTAGTAAAAACACATCTTTACTGTATTGATATATTCTTCTAAATATTCAGTAGTTGGGAACAGTAGTTTGTCTCTCAGATCTCATGTTTTCCTTACAATCAAAAACAGCTACTCCAATTCCGCTTGAACAGATCCATATGTTTCATGCTACCCAAAACAAATCCGGAGTTGTATTAGGATTAAAACAACAGTCGTCTTCATGTAATACTAAAAAGAAAGAAACTGGTTGCCTCATTTCGTTGTTTAATTTGATCCAGTATATAGTTTATTGCCCCGACTCTCATAACAGTGTTACGATACCCAGACACATGTTTTTACTGGGTTCCACGACCATGTCAAGGCCTCATACTATTTTGTAGAGATGTCGTAATAAATTCTCTTTGGAGATAAATTGTTAAGAAAATAATTTGTTGTTCAGTCAATGGTGTGTTTTTGCTTACGGAAGATTATTCCAGTACTAATTACGCGTTTCTTCAGACTGGTTCAATTTTCATTTATTTATTTACGCAGTGGCTGGCTGTATGCTGTTCACAGTTTCATCTTTTATGATTTCCTTATTGAAATATAAATTTTACTATAAATCTGAATCTCGGAAGACATTTTTTAATAGACATTTACTGTTTACTCGATTATATGTTGGACAAAAAAAAGCCGCAAAAAAAGTTTGTGTGAAAACACAGATTTCGGGGTTGCCTGGAACATTACGGCGGTCCATTAATTTTGTTGGCAACCCAAAGAAAATGTGATTCAGTTCGCATCAGTTGGCGGTGTCCTCAGGACCCACCGGAGCGTGCTCGTCCTCATTCAATCACCATTAACTTTTTTCCGGGACATCCACTTCGTTAAAATGCATACTGTCACCATTTTATTGGTTAACGACTCGGTAGCTGGAACTCTTCGACGACATGTTGAAAAATCTAAAAAAGAAAGAAACGAAGATTTTTTCTCCGAACGACAACGATATCTTTGAACACAGTCTTAAAAAGTTAAAACTTCGACAAGTTAATGCCGCTATTGAATCCAAAATTGCGGACGGATTTAACCTTTTGCGACAAGTGAACTTGGTAATGCGTATTTTTATTGAAACTTTGATTATCCTCGACCGAAATTGGAGAGGCGTGAACATAATTTGGAGTTTTTGCAAGGTGCAGCAACCTGAGTTTCCTTGGAATCGACTCGTTTATTTGCTCGCTGATTCATATCAAAGGATGTTATAAAAATAAGAAAAGGCGCGTTTTATCTGTCATGTGGATATTTGGAAACTTGAGATTATCCTAATATGCGGCTAAGTGCACAAATGCTTGTGTAAATATATCCGATTTAGGACTGAAAAAGGGACAGTTGAAGCAATATTTTTTTACTCCATAAATTATGTGGTGTGTCTGACTTGTAGCGGTATCTACAACGCCACATGAGAACAACGCGTCATACTGGCGTCACACAGATCCTGCATCTCGCAAGCAGAGTTTACCGCGCAACTAGCATAGATACAATACAACGGCCCGATATGAATCATCTGACAGTTGCCCGCCAGACACAACACACGTCTGGTCGTAGGATCCACCCTTTTCTATAGAGTATGAGTGAACTTTACACCCTGTTCCTCATACCTCTATAGACTCTTTAATGTCATATCGCATGTATAGCATTATTTTGATGGAGCCATAATATTTTACATAACGAAAAATGTGTCACACAAGCCATAACGTTAATTAGGAAGCTTGACCGTTTCAGATGGTTGGTTACATGATTTACATATAATCAATAAACCTAAATGTCTAAAATCATAAAACGTAATATTTTATCGTTTTAACGCGAAATTCGATAAGTTGACGTGGTTTCTCGGGAAGTTTAAATGTTTATTGATTAAATTGAGGTTTAGTTCCAACATCTGGTTACCGTAATCGTGTTTACTTGCATCGCTTTAAGCACCTGCGGAATAATTAATGTTGTATTAATTACTTTGGTGATAAATGTTTCCGTCCGAAACTCTCGAATTAAAGTCGAATCGAAGAAAGTTTCGGGTGAGTTTCACCAGTCAGGACTGAACCCGTTTGTTTCCGTAATTACGTAATGTTAACACAAAAGTTAACGTTTTAAATGCTCATTTCTATTTGCACGCATAAATATTTACTTAAATCCTACTGTTTTGTACGGAAGATGTTTTGCGTGTTTTGATTTTCTTCAAACTCGTTTTTGCTTGCTTCTTTACAATGTTACTCTTTACAGCATTCTTCAAATCGGAAGATAAACAAATTATCCCGGAACAAAATATTTACTTAACTATTTAATAAAAAAAACGTAATAGGCCAATTTATTTGCTTTTAACTACATCAGCTGATCTGTAGCGCTATCGCGCTATTCTGTAAAAATCTCACCGTGAAAACTTAGGTGAAGTTGTCAATAGTGTCAATCAATGACATTCACTTTAAGCTCACTTTACCTAAGTTGTCACGGTGATCTTTTCACTACATCAGCTGACCAGGGGGCCTAAAAAGCCCACTTTGGCAGAATTATAAAAGGATAACATTATGAATCATAATGGACAGTCAACTGTTAAGTTAATCGTATCAAATCCCCATTGGTGAAGGATTTTTCAGTTATTTTTTTTTTGTCTGTGCTAAAATACCAATCAATCCAATCCAAATCCAATCCCAATCTCTTTGATTATACCTACGTAGTGCAGCGAAAAAAAGGAAAACACGGACTGTCTTCGCCATATTTCGATTCATAATGTTATTTATCCTTTTATGATTCTCCATAGTGGCCTTTTTAGGCCCCCTGTTCTGTAAAAATCTGACGGTGAAAACTTAGGTGAAGTGAGCTTGAAGTAACCTGTCAATAGTGTCAATCACTGTGTATGTACCCAGGTGAAATGACAGCTCACTTTATTCTTCTTTCTCGATTTACACGCAAAGTTTTCCGTTTCCCAATTTTATGTGTCCGTAGAATTTCTTACCAATAACTTGCCTCTTCGTTTCTCTATACTTAGCATTTTTCCCTGTTTCTATTTTACACGTTTGTTTTGCAATTCTTAGATAAACTATGACTTAAAAGTACGTGTTTTTGAGCTAGGTGAAACTAGCTCACGTTCATGATTTCAACGGTATTTCAGGTATTTTACGCAGTCTTGGTTTGTTTCTTCATGTTTGATGTACAAAGCTATCTGTGGCCTTAGTGGTGAGTTTTTTCATTCACGTTCGATTGCGAGCGCGTTAGAATTTTATATGGAAAAAAGTTATAGCGCCACCTGGTGGTCACTAGGAGACACCTAATTTCCTCTCGCTCGCAATCGAACGTTATTCGAAAAAACTCACACTAAGGCCACAGATAACTAATTATCTTCTCTCCTACGTTTCATAGAACGTGTCGGTAAAAAGAAAGTTTTTTCCACAGTTAAGGCAATTAAAGAATAATTAAGGTTTTGAAAACCTTCTAAAGAATAACTTTCTTTACTACAATTTACATTACCATAAAAATGTCACGATCGATCGATGTTCCACAATCAATGAACCAGTGACTCTCGTCGCTGGTGACATTGCGTAAGTGCACGTGCGCAGCCTATTGGCGATGTAAACATGCCGTGACGCCATATTATAGCGTTGCCCCATTATTTGTTTTATTTATACTGTACTAGCGACCCGCCCCTGCTTCGCACGGTTTTTACAACTTGACAAAACATCAAGACTTCGTGAGTTTACATAAGTTTACACAATCATACAGTCCGGCCGTCGAGAGAATGCGATCCTGATACCTGGCAGTGCGACAATTTGTAACTAATAAAGATCAAATTCGCAAAACACGTATGTATTCGTTTGTATAAATCTGACAGGTGTCAAGAACGCATTCCCTCGTCGGCCGCACTGTAAACATCATCATCATTCTTCTGCTCTTAGCCCAATTTAATTGGGGTCGGCGCAACATCTTTTTTTCTTCCATACCTACTACATAGTTACTACACATACACACATTTATTTATTTTTTGTTAACCTATTTTATGTCCCACTGCTGGACAAAGGCCTCCCCTTTTTGTCTTGTGCGATCTCTGGCCGTGTTGGCCCTGCAAATGATATTAGATCGTCACACCACCTTCGCCTTGGTCTACCTCGACGGCGCGGCGATGTCCTGCCACACACAACAGCATCAAAATCCGTTGCGTAGTTTAGAAGAACAAGGTGGTCACACTGCCATACATAAAAAGCGACTCCATAATAATTTCAACACAAAGGGATTTGATCATAACAGGGGCACCTAATTCCAAAAAACAATAAAAAGATCAACCCTTACATATTTCAGTGTTTCCCAGAACATGTCTTTCAGGGTAATTTGACCCAAAACTTGAGCTTAGAATAAGTAACTGAGTCATCCTTCAAAGGAAAAGAAAACTTAACTGGAAATTATATCCCACACAAAGTGTTCCAGAATCGATTACCGGAATCGCTTATACATGGAAGAGTAGGATGGGGCCGATTGGGAAAGTAGCACGCACCCTCGGCATGTGTCCAAGCAACCTGTCTTTCCCTGTCACAACTAGCGCTCGCCACCGTGACGAATATCTTCGTCACTCGAACGAGTAAAAAATTCCGCGAATTTCTCACGATATAGCATTAATTATTCAAAATTAGTAGCGCATCGCTTGAAAAACGTTTCGTTTTAAGGGGCTTACAGGAAGGGGTTTTAGAAACAATAAAATTATATGATCGGCTACAGTAAACAATATCAGAAAAATATATGATATTCTTCAGGATAAATGCTAGGTTGATAGTGTGTTGAAAACATAATACAACTAATTTGATATGATAGAAAAAAATCATGAAGATACCTCTAAAAACTTTCTTTACACAATAAAAACCATACTTAATATACATACAATCATTATGATTTTTTGTCAGATTATTCTACAAGCAACATACTAAAGCACTAGTGTTTAATTTTTTTAGTCCAGACAATATTTTTTTTTGTAAATAGATAATTGCTTCATATTTTGCAATAAATTACCAGCGTTGTGTCATCGCGCTTCTCTTTCTTTTCTATGCAGTCCGATAAAGACCGCGCTTTAGGTCATGTAGTCGCCTTAATATACATTTCTTCTACGACAGTCGCCATCTTTTTTCTTAATTACCGGGCGTTTCTTTGCATGCTCGCATCGCGGACATAGCCCACATCTGTCGAGTTTACTGACATAACGTTACGTTTTCACGATTTGAGTCATTACCGCAGAGTTTAGACTGTGCTCTCTGCTAGTGTTTATTGCATTGATTGCCTCGTTGGTCTCGACTCTAGCTAGACCATAGGTTCTCAACCTTTTTTTGCCCACCTATTTTTTTTTTAAATTACTTTCGCGAATCTGAAACAGCTACTGCCACGATTATATTTAAACGAGTAATATTATATAGTCGTAAGATAGGATATATAATTTTCCCTGGGTCTTCTACTGCCCCCCTGAAAGTCTGCAATGTCCACGAGGGGGCATTATCGCCCACGTTGAGAACCTATGCTCTAGTAGACCATTCTAGATCACTAGTCTTTAGGCTAGACTAGTAGAGTCTAGTCTAGTGACCGATAAACGCATTCTAGTTTTTCCATAGGCATTTCCCAGCAGCCCCGTACTTGAGTAGTACTTGGTTTACGGCAATAGGCTCGCTCTCTCTTTACTACATGGGTCTTAGCATAATAATTGGCGTCATGATTGGGTGCAGGGCTCTGAACCGGTTGAAAAAGAGCGGTTAATTTCGATGAAGTACCGGTAAATATATCCTTTTTCATTAACCGGTTAAACAAGTGAACTGTTCTTATGAAACCCAAATGATAAAGGTTACCGGTTACTTAAGCACAAACGGTTTTGACACCCAAATTAACCAGTTAATTAACCGTAATTCCGTAATAAAATGTTGTAACTAAATGATATCGCAACGTCCAGACCGTGCTCGCGAGAGTGGCGGGGGCCGGGGGGTGGGTTCAAACTTGGTTTTAACCGGTTAATTTCCACTATCAAAACCAAAATTCATGAAAAACCGGTTTACCGCATAAACCGGTAAAACCCGGTAAAGTGCAAACCTTAACCTAAATCGATTTCGGTTTGGGGTCAATGACCGTAACCGGTTAAGAATTTCAACCGGTTTCCGAGCCCTGATTGGGTGCACTACACACTTCTGTCTTACCCTTTGGGAAATATCTATAGGGGTGATAATCACACTAATATTATTTTTTTATTTTTGACCAATTTTGATAAAATTTTATATTCCCACGGGATCGACATTAACACGGGTGAAACCGCGGGGCGCAGCTAGTATTATTATATGTCATGGAGAACACTTTAAAATTTTTGCTATTTGATTGTCAGTAACGTTATACGTTGTTTATTATTTGCGAAGGTTACACTAGCTAGATAGTTTCTTTTTCTGCCGTGGTTTTGATTTTCTTGACCTGGTTTCTTTGTTTAAATAAACTGTTGCAAGAGATTAATTAGTCCCGAGAGAAGTTTTTAATTTACTTTCGTGGAAATAGTCTTGGCAGAAAATGGCCTTCGTCGTTACAGTTAGGGTTGATGTGCTAAAAAATATACGAACGAGAATTGTAACAATATACATACTTCATCCTTGAATCAAGTATATATAGTAATACATACTCGTACATAACTTACATAACATCAAGCTTGTTCTCCCCGAAAGGCATATGTAGGTGTACGGAGAACTCCCATATTTCACCAGGAATATAGCCTATTGCCATCAATGGAGCACAACCAGACTCCGGGCTGCTACGAAGTATTTCTAGATGGAAAAACGCAATAATACTTTGCCCCACCTGGCAATCGAACTCCAAACCTCAAGCCCGCCTCGTGGTCAGCGGGTTTGTCCGAAAGGGTTACCGCTGGCCCGGAACATAAAGGGCTAAGGAAGGAACACGGGTGGGTTTTAGTCAGTAAGAGTCTGACACTCCCTTCCGCTCCACCCAGAGCGGGGGGTCATTTGATGATTTCGCATCCTGAAAAAAAAAAAAGAAACTGGCCAAGTGCGAGTTGGACTCGCACACGAAGGGTTCCGTACCACAATGCAAAAACACTGAAAAAAAAACACTTTTGTTGAATGAGAGCCCCCTTAAAAATTTATTTTATTTTGTTTTTAGTATTAATTGTTGATATAGCGGCAACAGAAATACATAATTTGTGAAAATTTTAACTGTCTAGCTATCGCGGTTCTTGAGATACAGCCTGGTGAGAGACAGACGGACGGACGGACAGACAGCGAAATCTCAGTAACAGGGTCCCGTTTTTACCCTTTAGGGTACGGAACCCTAAAAAAGCCCGCCTCGTAGACAGACGAGGCAATATTATCATAAACATTTGACAGTGATTGGTTATTCATTTCAGCTATCTTACTTCTTCCTTCAAAACGACGAGAGAAAGTGCCTTCTTTCCTTCCTCGTTTTGTTTTTCTGCCTCCACTTTGAAAAACTTAATATTACAAAAAAAAAATATATTAAAAAAAAATATCAAAGAACTTACGGGTATTACGTTTCAGACACAGATGTTTTACGTAACTAATAACAAGGATCCTTCACTTCCTCTTACTCGGAATATTTTATGGGCATGAAATTACTTTATGAGGATAATCTGTCCGAACTTAATTATGGCTGTATTAGATTGTGCTTGACTTTAAACATGCGCTGTCGCTACCATAAAGAGCTTTCTCATTTATTATCACTTGAGGAAAACTCAATACTGTCAATAAAGGTAATTTTACGATGAGTAACCCGGACAGCCAAAAGTGGATAGAAAGAACTGGGTTTTTTGGAGCCACTTGGGTAAAGCCGGATTCCTATTACTGTATTGTGTTGTGTCGTGACTCCTTCTGACACAGTGTTAGCCAATCAAAACTCGTTCTGATTTGGCGTAGTCCTGAAGAGCGTTTACGACATACGGCATTTCATAGAAACTTTCAAGACCTTGTTTTTCGAAATGAATGAACCGATTTTAATGAAAATTCATACGCATAAGCAGGATACAAAGGTCTAAAAAGTTACTTAAGAACATTTTCGAACTTTTTACCCTGATATTCCCACTGGATCGACACCCCGATATTCCCTATCGGGGTAAAAAGTGTTCCTATGTGTCCAATCCAAATCCGTTCAGCCGTTTGTGCGTGAAGAAGTAACAAACATATAAAGACACCCCCCACACACTCACAATCTTTCACCTTTATAATATAAGTGTGATATATAGCTAACTTAACATTGACAGAATCCATGTATGCTCTCAAAACCTCATTACCCAATAAACAGCTAACAATTAACCTCTACGCTGTTCACTCATTGACACATCCAAGTACCAACAGAATATCGGTGAAGGTCGTCGAGATAACTTAACGACGATATAATTTGTCTACCGAGTGGATGATAGCTTCAGAATTACAGTAATTAGGTAGCGAACACGCGACGTGACGGCTAATGCGTACTAAGCTTTAATAGGACCATCTTGGTTTGATTAGACTTGAAACTTAATTGAGGTTTTTCAAGGAAAACGAGATAAAATAACGGAATGGGTTTGTTTGGCCTTAAGAAACTTGGAATTCTCTATGGGATTCTTATAGCCTGTAGGAGGCTGGCACAGGAGCGTGGGTATTGGCGCAAGAAAAGACAGGCCGATGCCCGATGTTGATGATGATGATAGGAACCTGATGGATGATGGAAACGTTGATAATGACTCTGGCGTGCATGAAGATAAATCGATGCTAATACTAGGAAAAATAGATTCTGGCAACTTTATACACGACATGCGTCATAGAGAGCTACAAAAATCGATCTTCAGGTGACTAACAGTGGTAATGAAGTAGAATGTTATCTGCATAGTTAGTATTGATGCTCTGATGATAAGAGCCAAGTTCATGGTTAATGCCATGAGCATAAAGATAGCTTTTTCTGTCATTGAAAAGCGTCAAGATAAAGAAGAAGAATCGAATGATACATACATAAACTTACGTCTTTTTCGCATGGGGTTAGGCAGAAATATATACCCATAAACAGATCGCGACACATATACCCTTTTTGAAAACTTACACAAATATCAAACTCGCAGTTGCTAGGCTCACTACAATATATCCCCAACTTACAACAAAACCAGTCTCAGATAATGAGCACTTAAAGCAGTTTCCTTGAGCACCAAATCAGGTTAGCATATGACATAACGATATTAAATGCTGGGACACTAATATGTACAATGTAGGTTGCACGCGATGGTAACTGGAAATTCTAACTGCAGACCACGTATTATTGCCTAGGAATTCTCATTTGTTAATGTGGTTGTAGTTTAATTGGATGTGAAAAGTATCATTGTTGAACAGAATGTTGATTTTAAAAGATTTGAGAAAAGATTTGTTGATTTAAAAGATTTGATTTTTTGATTTTAAAAGATGCGTGTTTTGTGTCGAGAAAACTTTGTGGTTGCGTTTGCATCGTCTTTGTTCAGATAAACTTAAAAAAGATCAATAAAAATGATAATTTTCTTAATCTAAGTGCTGTTACCACTTGCCTATAATTCCTTTGATTGCTCAATTCTGTTCCAATTATCATTACGTTTACGAGTAAATCCGATTATTCAACATAATACGGTATAATTTCAACAAACATCACCCCGTCTTCCCATTTCCTCCATATGATATCTTTCAACCTTCATCCATTCATAGATATTCGGAGATACATCGCTCATTGTAAACAATACCGGCTCTAATACAGCTTATACAGCGTAATGGATTCTTCATTGAAAGTTATAAATATTATCAAGGAAGTGTTGTTCTTCAAACAATAGCCTGGGCGTTTGTTTTCCACCATAACACCTAAAATACATAGAACAAATAGAATGTTCATTTCCAAGAATGTAGGAAACGGATTTAAAAGTTGAAAGAGTTTTTTCAGATGGATTTATAGGAGGTAAATCTATTGTTTTTCTCCCGAATTTTAATGCGGTAAACATTAACTTAAGTGGCAGTGGGCATATTGCTCGCAGAACAGATGGCCGATGGGGCCGAAAGGTTCTGGAGTCGCGACCGCGTACCGGAAGACGTAGCGTTGGAAGGCCTCCCACAAGGTGGTCCGACGACCTTGTGAAGCCTGCTGGAACCCGTTGGATGCGAGAAGCACAGAACCGGTCGAAGTGGAGGTGCTTGGGGGAGGCCTATGTCCAGCAGTGGACGTCTTTCGGCCGAACTGATGACGATGAAACATTGTGCACCCTATCAACGGGTTAACGCTGATTTTGGAATCGGATTTACGTAAATAGGAGTAATTGCTTTTGTATGATTAGATGGCAGTCGGCTTACCTAGCGGTAACCTTCGCCAAATGACAAAGCCTAAAATGGCACATGTCCCTTTAAATTAGAATTATGATGTAATTACACCTTACTGCCTGTAAACTTGCTGTGATTCTGTAATCTTCTTTTTCTCACTATGGCCAACTCTTTACGGCAGTTTCTACCTTGTCTATAATGGTTAAGAGAAATGATCTCGCGCTTTAACCGGTTGAATGCCGTAATTACAGAAACAATTAAAAAGCCATTGTGTCTCGTGTAGATCTACGTTCTATACTAAGGGTTAAACGCCTTAACTATCTGCTAAGCTCTCACACTGCCGCTTAAAGTCTGTTTATGATAGAATTAAAGACCAAAAGTTCCGAAGTACTAAACAAATACATTTTCCAAATAGTAAATTAGCTGCTAAATGATGTGTTACAGTACAGCGAACAATTGATATTTTACAGCCACAGCACAGCTACAATATTATGACTTTCGCCCTGAATCATAAACAAAAGTGCGGCAAACGCCAAGAATTATGACGTAAAGGTTTCAAGCTCTCAGAAACGTTTCTATTATACGTTTCCAAACAATGCAAAAAAGCTTTAAGGAAAATGTTTTAGGAATTCGGATAACTTACAGCAATTTTTATTTGCAATTTAATTTTTATAACTTACCCTATAACTATCGCCAATAAATGGGTTTTCCCCTTTTAGGTTTTATGTGCTCGTGGGTAAGTAATAACAGCAGCACGGGTCGACCGATCAGGTTAAGCTAAGCTTCCCGCCGTCGGTCCGTGGATGGGTGACCAGCATTACATACCGAGATCCCTCCGTGCCTCGGAAAGCACGTTAAACAGTTGATCCTGGCTGTCATTCTTGGATTTTTGACAGTCATTACGAGTTGTCAGAAGCTCGAAAGTCTGACAACCAGTCTTATGAAGGAATATTGTGTTACCCAGTAACTGGATTGTGGAGGTCCATATAAAATACAAGTATTCAGCTTCATCCGGTTAGACTGGAAGCCGACCCCAAAATAGTTGGGAAAAGGCTGGGCAGAATGCAGATGTAGAATGATGCTAAGCTATAAATGAATATTCCAGAGGGTTGGCAAAACCTTCAGGAATATTCCTTTATGCGTTGGCGACATCCACAATAGAGTGTAAACAGTATAATGGGGATCTATTCATAGGCCAACTGCATGTCATTAAACATAATTCTACGTCCGACCTTTACCTAATTACAAACAGATTTCAATACATCGTGGCTAGATAACGATAAATCAATTAAATATGTAAAACATACGTAACTAATTTTAGATATAGATTGATTTGAACTTGGCCCTGTTTGTGTAGATTATTGAAGAATACACGTATAACAAAGCGCATGACTGATTATAATAGCACGTATTTTTTCAATAACATGTCGACTCATGATCCTACGCCTCACTTAGATGATTTGCATCATCAGTCTACCTAGCCTTTTCTCAACTTTATTGGGGTCAACTTCCAGTCTAACATTCAGCGGAATATCAGTATTTTACATGAATCGACTGCCTATCTGACATTCAAATCAAATCAATCAAAAGTCATTTATTCAAATTAGGCTGAGAATCAGCACTTTTCGAACGTCAAAATTACAAAAGACAGTCCTCCAAAACGCCCGCCCTTCACCACTTCCTAGTGCTTTCGCTGGGGAGAAGAACTGGCCCAACAAACTCCCCAGCAGCACAGCTGTCTGTTCAGTTAGGAAATACTTGATTGTATGCAATACTGGCAATACTAGGTATGCATTTGCATAGTAATTAACATTATAAGACACAGAACATTAAATTAAATGATCACAGCCCAGTTACTGGGTAACAAGATACCTCTTAGTAAGACTGGATGTCTGACTTTTGGGCTTCTGACTACCCGTAACGACTTTCAAAGATCTACGAATGACAGCCGGGACTAAAGACACGGATAAGTATTACGGAAGTATTTACATAAGATTATAATATTTATAATAGTACGTTCAAAAACATATTGGCTATCATGTGCCTACGCCTCACGTGGTATAATAAAGTTAAAAGATGGTTTGCACCATGTGGTGAGAAAAATAGTACACTTACACATTGAAATAATTCATTGTAATCGGCCATATGTCGTGAAATTGTGGAATATGTTGAAACAACTTTTATAGCTTTACGTGTACACTTTGGACTTTCTCTGTTATTTTATGTTACCAAGACTATTTTAACGTGTATGGTGTTTCTCGAGATAATGAGATGAAAATCGAAATTGATGGACCTGGTATTTCCTGTGCTGTAAGCAAGATGCAATGCTGTAACAAAGAATCATCTTCTTTTCAAATCGATAGTAATAATCCCTTTCAAAATGACCTACCTACTTATTTCCAGGATAGAAGCGGCAGAATCAGTGAAAACTATATTGTCAAAAAGCTGGCCATCAAATAAAACTTAGTCTTTTTCTAACTGTACAAGAACTTGCTTCCAGTCATCCAGTGCCGGATTAAGACTACTTGATGCCCTAAGCAATCCACGCCCGTCCTATCCACTAGTTGCCTCGTATTTTTCCAAAACATCGACGAGCGATTTGTAAAGGTTGGCCGCACATCTCTAGAGCGACTTTTGGGCCTTGTAATATCTTGCTGATAAACAACCTTGCCTTTCATGTGCTAGCAAATACTGTACCGGTGCTGTTTCTGCCTTATGGTGCCCCCCGAGACGTGATGCCCTAAGCAATTGCTTAATTTGCTTATGGGCTGGCACTGCAGTCATCATCAGCATTTAATTACATTACCAGAAATGCACAATTCCGTAGGTATATTTAAATACGTATTTATTACCCTTCGTTGAACAGCACGCTTTGCTAGCATCGCAAAACGGGAAGAGCATGTATGTGTGAATGACTGAATCGGAAAAATGGAAGCGCGGCTTTTATTTCAATGAAATGAATTTTACAATCATCCTTTTTTTCACAACGCCGAACTGAATACTAAGAATTGGTGGAAAGCTAAAAATACGTGATAGTTTTTTTTTTTGGTGAAAGGTGAAAATCGTTTTGTTTATTTGATTTTATGAGCTTTTTATTATACCTACCTACATTATTCATTAGGTTTATCAGCTAAAGTTCAAAAGTCTATATGTTATTATTTCTATGCTTTATCTGGTTAATATTTTGTAAGTATTGCACTAAAGGATTGAAGACCTTTTTATTTATGAATTACGTTCGGAAAAGCTCGCCCTATACAGTCTTGTCAGTATACTGTAATAGCGTCACACATTTCATGCATTTCCAGGCGGATATCGCTGCACAATATTACTCCTACACTGGTATTCCTAGCATGTCGTCACTTTCGCCTAGAATCTCCTCGCTATTTCGCCTGTTTACCACCAAAACGGGAACGCCACCTACGTTTAATAGCGTGTCAACTTGATTTATACGTCACGTTTCACGTTTCCCTTCACGTGAAATGTGGGGAACACATCGATCTTAGCTCCAATGACGTCACCACATTGTAAATGTGACCGATTCTACCGTTTCTACACCAAGTTGTGACATACAATATGTGATTTGTGTGTAACTGCCGCCAAACAACCTGATTACAGTTCAATTTTCGATTTTATGACAATGAGGGTAGGTGTGAATTTTATTGGCGGATTCGTAGGTGCAAAGGAGTTGTCAAACAGAGGAATAATGTATGACTTACGTAAAGCAATGGGAACAGGTTACCGGGTTAGTCCACAAAGGGTTTCTATTCTGAGGCTCTGGTTTTAGTGTATCGCTCTTGTACTGTAATTAACTCGTATTTACAAAACACCTGATACGTATTTGACGTCATACAAGCACAGCTAATTGTTTTGTTACGCTTACGCTTGTATTTCTGATAACCTCTGTTTTGTAGGAAAATATAACAATACCGAAACTGTAAAGTTTACAATCAACATCGTTTCTTGGAAAATTGAAAAATATTTCCAACGGCCAAGATTAGGTACAGGCTTATTACAAAATTGAACGCAACAGCTCACGAATACTATTTATTTCGGTCAGACAATATTTCTTATATTATGCAAACCATGGTCTTCATATTCATCAATTTCCTAAACAGAAGTTCCGCTTAAAAATATAATTATCTTACAAAAAATAATAATTTTAAGCGGAATTGTGGCACATTCGGGGAACTAGAACAATCTTTCAGTACAATGTTTAGTTACTAATTAATGCCTTTAAAAAACTGACAAGACTCGACAAAAAGTAGCTTTTGGCATGGCGTAAGTAAATATTGGCATACGTCAAGACCAATGTTTACCGTGGCGCCCAAAACGTGTAGTTTTTGCAGAGTTGAAAAAATTTTACGTATATATTTTACTTTGGTTTACACCTTGAATAAGTAAATATTGGCATATTCACGGTGTTGGTTTGCCTACTTTCGACTTTCACTTTCGCGTTATTTAATCAAGTAGGTATATGCACATTATAATCATCATAACACGTTTAATGTCCAGTCATCATTGAATCAATCTGCCTAGCCTGTTCCCAACTATGTTGGGGTCGGCTTCCAGTCTAACCGGATGGAGCTGAATACTAGTATTTACATGGAGCGACTGTTTATCTAACCTCCACAACCCAGTTACTGGGTAACAGATACCCCTTGGTAAAACTGGTTGTCATACTTTTTGGCTACTGACTACCAGTAAAGACTGTCAAAGATCTACGAATGGCAGCCGGGACCACGTGTTTCGAGGCACGGAGGGGTCTCGATATGCAATGGATGGTCACCCCATCCACCTACCGACTGCGGCAAGATTAGCTTGCCTAGCTTCCGAGGCACAGAGCGTAATTTAATTTAGTAATGTGCACAATGTGCACATCATACTAAACATAAAAACGTTTCATAAAAGCCTGTTTGGTCATCATGCCATCGTAACGTGACAACTGTTTCAATTCTATGCCAACTCTAGCACCAGACTCTTTGTCTCTCTATTAGTCATTACTAAGAAGAAAGACACATTTCTATCATCATTTATTATGGTTAAAGTATCATATTTTATCACAAAGAGGTTTGTATCGCTTATTTTAATTCGCACATTACATTACTTTATGACTAAACCATAGTGCGGTCATTGTAACACATAACCTGTCTCCTTACTATGATACATAACTCTATGACAATCATTGGAGGCCTGCCAATGACGCTGGCGCTTCGTGGAATACAAGCACTGGTCTCCGTCCCTCATTTAGTGCTGTCAAAATTATTTTTCTATGAAATTTATAATTATTGTAAAGTATTAAACGGTTCATTGACGTAGATTTGACTTGACAGAACAATATTTTCCGCCATTTATAATTTTTTGCAACAACGCCTTGGCAGCAGTCTGTGTTTCTTCCGATCCTGTCAAGCCCCGTCATAACTATTTAGTCCAGGAAAGTGCCAATCAATCATAGTGATAGATACTATAAATCAATCAGTTGTTTTTCGAGACTTCTGAGAACTGCATTCGAGACCGGATTATCTATAACAAAATCCTTGCACCTTATCGTTGATCCAAAAAAATAAACGTTACTTTAATCAGCCTATACTGTTCCCACATGCCTCCTCTCAGTGAGAGGGAGTGGGCCGTAATCCACCACGCGAGCCCGGTGTGGGTTGTAGATGTCACATGTCTTCGAATTTTTGATTCTAGGACATGCCGGTTTCCTCACGATATTTTGCTACACCGCTTTAAGAGCAGTGTTGATGAAATAATTTACACAAAGTAAAGCGCCTGGGTTCGAACCCACGACGTACAACTCGTAAGTCGAGGTCGTTACCACTGGTCCACCACTGCTCTCACTGCTTTCAATCAATGAATCTTGGTAATCGCAAAAAAACCACGAATAACATGCTCAAGTGTAAAGGTACAGACGCCAGCACATCAAGCTACTTCAATCTGTCAAATTTCTTTAATAGATTCCAACTTTATTGCTGAAGTATAAGGTTCAAAGTTGATTGGGAAAATTTTACAGTTTCGGGTAGCTTGGCGTCTGTACTTATATCGTTTCACAGACAAATTCCGGTACTAATTGATTTTCAACAATTCTCGGGTCATGCCTTATATGGAAAACCTTGAATTCAATTCCAAGAGCTTGGTTATGGGGTTATGATAAAGTCGTAAGAACGCGAACGTAATCAATAGACAATGGACCATTGAAGCGCGTTTATCGGAACTTGCGCGTGCGTCAAACGCCGTCACGGTGTTGCCATTTGTAACACTTTTAATTCGTAGAAATAAAATTAATTGATTGAAATATGGAAAATTGTTTGTAGAAATCCGGTAAGACGGGAAGCCGACCCCAACGTGGTTGGAAAAAGGCTAGGCAGATGATGATGAAAAATTGTTTATTAGGTATAATGTCGTTTGTTTACCGCAAATAAACCTATTTTCTTTCTTTCTTTTCTTTCTGTATTACTGCTTTTAACTTTTAAAACCTTCTACTGCCTTTTATTTCTTTTTTTTTTATTTCTTTTCTTTTTTTTTTGTGTCTATCCATTGCTATTTCTGTAAAGTTTCTCATCCTATCTATATTTTGACGTATATGACGTGATTTGCCACTGGTCAGTCGCGATATCAGTAGAGACACCGAAAGATTGATAGCCATGGCAACACTGACGACCCTTGCGTGCGCACACGCGTGCCGCATTCGATTCAATCGCCATCCGACTCAAGCGTATTTATCGATCTATTGATCCAGAAATCTATTACATATAACATGAGTCGTTACTTTAAGTCTAAATAAATTGATTGTTTACAAGTGCTTTTTTTACCAGAGTTGACGTTTGAAATATTGCTGCTTTGTTGTCTAAGCGGCCTTCTAGGTAGTTATTATAACCTTGTATGTTCTAGAAACATTGTGATGATTGATGTATATTGTATTGTTTGTAAGGCGATGCACGTTATTTGGATCCACCTATAAACCAATGGGTTATTGTTCTATTTGACTTTAAGATTAAAACGCATTGGATATTACATTGCGCATATAAATTTTCACTCCTACTAAGATGCATTGTGGCGCCAGCACCGTAAGGGGGTGCCTTAGCAGACAGGCGCGATGCGACAGTAGAACAATTTCTATGAAAATTTCATAATTCATTTTAAAACCATGTCGCACTGTCTGCAGAAGCCTTAATTGCGTAAGACACTTTAAATTACAATCTGAATCATTTTGAAGGACCATCATTTTGACTAATCCATTGCTTCATTAGTGACGTGATTTCATATTTCTTTTAAAACCTTTGTTCAAGGAGAAGATCCTACAGGAAACTTCTTATACACTCAGTTATTCAATCGTAGATAAGATTTGCAGTGAAAATATTGCGAATAAACCTCTACTATGATCAGAATCAATCGATGTTTCGAAGTCGAATATCAAAAACATGAAACACATAATCCATTTCACGTAAACACTTCCGGGCTATGTTCACAATATTATAAACAAATAGTAATCGGGTCGTGTTAGAAGGGTGCGTATGTCAATAAATTCACTCTAAAATAATTTGACTTGTAAACAGAGAATACCACATCGAGGAGTTATGTTGTAACGAATATGGACTTTATCTAGGTTAGGAGTCTAGTATAAATATGGTTTTGTAAGTATTATTGTGGAAATACGTAAGTTTTTGCAGGGCTATTCTGTTATTCATTATATTACTAGCTTCCGCCCGCGGCTTTGCCCGCAAGGTATGTCTATCTCTATACCAAATTTCATCCAAATCGGTTCAGCGGTTTAAGCGTGAAGAGTTAACAGATAGACATCGATAGGTATCGGGTTTCTGGAAGGAACAAATCTATCCATCTAACCATTATGGAAATCAGTGAGTATGTTCTGTGTAAATAGAAGAAAGAAAGAAAAATTGTTTATTCTGCACAAACAAAACGCACATTACAAAAAAAAAACATAAAATACACACATAGAACTAATATTCAGGCAAGCTTTGTGCAAGGTAATGGACCTGGCACAAAGCTTGCCTGAATACTAGTACTGTATGCTTTGTGCCAGGGACCAAAGACAATACAAATTAATTTGTGTTGCGACACTAGCAAATGACAACAATCAAAACAAAAACAAAATGGCGATTGTCAAAACAACCGAAATCAAAAATCTGGCTGTTTCTGATGAGCAACGTCACTTACGAACCGAAATAATAATAAACCTTTATTTATTTCGGTTGTATGATACAATAAGTTAGTGTTATTTAACCACTACTTACTCAATAACTCCCTATTATCTATAATGTATTGTTGTTGATTGTCTTGTGTCTGTCATGCATGACTAATAATAGAATGTATACAGGGTTATTTGTAAAACACCAGCAACCTCTTAAGAGGTCATTGTACTCATCATTATGAACAACTTTTACTATGGGACCAAACCTGAAATCGCGAAAAAAAAATCAGCTGTTCCCTACATTTATGTTCGTATAACTCGTCAAAATGTAGGGAACAGCTGATTTTTTTTTCGCGATTTCAGGTTTGGTCCCATAGTAAAAGTTGTTCATAATGATGAGTACAATGACCTCTGAAGAGATTGCTGGTGTTTTACAAATAACCCTGTATATATTTAATCTTCAATTGAATTTATTATATCAAATCATTAGAATTTTATAATCATATTTTCATTGTATTATTTATTATTTAATAATTTGTATGCCTAAGTGGCTGATCATGGAATGAACATTATTTATTACTAGCTTCTGCCCGCGACTTCGTACGCGGATGCTGTTGCTTATGCCAGCGATACGTTGTCGCTGACAACGACATGACAACGTAGTTGTCAAAATCGAAGATCTGAAACGTCTGATGTCGAATTCTAAGAGCCCGGGGACTGGAAAACACCGGGGTGAGCAAGACGATTCGAGACGTCATTTTCAGGCAATAATGAACCAATAAGCTGGTAAACTTGGTCTTGCACTTTGAATGTTGGCATAAATGGGTCTTCTGAAATCTGCTTCGCACCAAAATATGTCATTTGAAAGGCATTAAGTATTGTACGAACGGATGTTGTCCAAGAAATGTTTTGACTGTGGATGGTCACCAGTGATCTTAATATTTCTGGAGGATTTTGAAATATTTCAATATGTACTTTCCCACCTGAGCAACACATACCGTTTGTTTCTTTTTGCCATTTTAACAGCTTCACAAAAAGTACAATTTTGAACCACACCTCCGATGGCGGAATATGTGGTGTAGTCAATCATAGGAGTATACGTAAATGCACTCCGTTCCTTATTAACCCAAGGAAGGTCGCCAAGCCCTACGGCTATATCTTGAGACACATCCGATTCTTCAGATGATATCGAAATTCTGTTCAGAGATGTCGAAGTCGATCAGAATTCATACGTTCGTTGCGCTCTTCTTGTCTTTTCATGCCGTACTCCAGCAATTCTTTCTCTCTCAGTTTCTAACTGATTATAAAAATTTTGTTGTGTGCGTGTTCGGGACAATGTAAGATAATCTCTATCAGTAGTTAGTCGCGCATCACGTTCATCACTCGTTTCAAAAGACCTGTTGGTAGATGAGCGAATACGCTGAAAACTCAGGCGTGATTCTGTATCGGTAAACGTTTCCGATTCGCGAGGCAATGCATGTCGTTCACAATCAGCGGTCAGTCGCCGCAGAGGTTTCCACGGATCGAGTTGCAGCCTGATGTTCTCGAACAGCATCAAGTCTCTCCTGACGCTCTCCGGTAGATTCTTGGGATCTTATGATCCTCAATCTTTTAGCCCCTTTGGAACATTGGGAAAGATTTGACCTCTTTCTAGGCATGGTTATAGTTTTATTGTGAAGAAGATACCTGATCAATTAAAATCTAAGTGACTGCTCCTCTGCGTTACCGGGTAGGCTACCGTGTCACGAAGATAAATGTAAAAGGAAATTAAACACTCAAATAACATAAGCCCGAAGGCATATTTATTCGATAAAATAAAAAAATAAATGGGAGTTTTGGCCAGTAGAGTCAAATTTTCAATGATATACCATCGTCATCGAAAATCAGTCCAAGTGTTACCGCCTTCACCGCGTGGAGGTACTCCCAGCTTAAGTTATTTTATAATCCCAGCATATGTTATTTTATACAGTGAAATTAGTGATAGCTTTAATTTCCACATCAGATGTTTCTGATCTTCGATTTTTAGGGTTCCATACCCAAAGGGTAAAAACGGAACCCTATTACTAAGACTTCGCTGTCCGTCCGTCCGTCCGTCTGTCTGTCACCAGGCTGTATCTCAAGAACCGCGGTAGCTAGACAGTTGAAATTTTCACAGATGATGTATTTCTGTTGCCACTATAACAACAAATACTAAAAACAAAATAAAATAAATATTTAAGGGGGGCTCCCATACAAAAAATCGTGTTTTTTTCGGCGTTTTTGCCGTCTGTCTGTCGCCAGGCTGTATCTCAAGAACCGCGGTAGCTAGACAGTTGAAATTTTCACAGATGATGTATTTCTATTGCCGCTATAACAACAAATACTAAAAACAAAATAAAATAAATATTTAAGGGGGGCTCCCATACAACAAACGTGTTTTTTTCGGCGTTTTTGCCTTGTGGTACGGAACCCTTCGTGTTGGCCAGTTTTTTTATAAGTCAACAGGAAATGCCCATCAGACCGAACAACTTTTGCTAAGACGTCATTCCTATATATGTTATGGTGTAGCTGGGCTCTTGGAGTTCCACATCAGGTGTTCCAGATCTTCAAATTTATTCTCTCGGCAGAAAATGCTCATCACGTGGAACAATTTTTGCTATGGTACCATTTTTGTATCTCTTATAGTTTAGCTGGTCTGTTGCGGTTCTGCATCAGGTGTTCAAGTTTCCAAGATAAATTATAGCCTATATGTTGCCCAAACATAATACCTATACAACAAAACAAAAATCATTCAAATCCTTCCAGTAGTTCCGAAGATTAGCGTGTACAAACAAACAGACAAACAGACAGAATTTTTTTTTCGGATTCGTACCCTATTACTGTTTCTAAACCCCCCCCAGTTATTTTTTTTTAAATATATTCAATGTACAGACACAGTTTTTTTACTGTCTTATTATATGTATATAGATTATATAATGAACACCTGTATGTAACCCATGTATCACAAATAAACGATTTGATTTGATTATTTGACAAATGTTTAAAATATAAATTTATCAATCCGTAGATAGCGCCTGCAATTCCCATCCATAAGGAAGTAAAACAGATAAATGTTGTTTTGAACTAATATAAATGTTATCAAAGATATATATTATGGGGCAGAAAAACAAGCGGATCAGATGCTGTTAGCACGTCATTAATAAATCTAACGTTTATCGAATTTTATGCTTCATTGAACTTTGCTTTTATACTTACAAGGTCTTACTATTGTTATTTTGGGAGGAAAGTAGCGCGTGGTCGGTTCAAGGATTTTCCTAGAAATTCGCGTGTAGATACTCAAATGCTAAATTTATAGTGTTTTCAAATAAAAATCTCTCTCTCATGTGATAAAATGGATACCTATCATCATTATATAAGGTCCCTTCAAAGAAATCATTCAGACCACCAAAATAAGGACGATGGTAAAAAATAATATAAGAAAAGCGCATAGACTTACAAGAAAAATAATCAGCTAACGAAAATACACTAATGTGCCGGCAATTAATTATTTTAGGTCAAAATAAAATCACTTTAATCAGTGTTTTTTTTTGCTTGTATATCTTTGGTTTGACGTACTGAGCGCTGTTTTAAAATTTGTCCATCTATTTTAATGGGACCCTGTATATTATAATCTATATATTTAGCTCGTAATGTCCCCCTGCTGGGCCTGGCCTTCCTTTTCCTTTCAAACACACGTCTGTCTACTGCCATTGCGGGCATTTGTGGACCAGTCCTTTCGGTAGGGGTATCGTCCCTCCATCTTCGTATTGGTCTGCTACAATGTCGTCTAGTATTTAATTTACAGCATTTAATTTAGTGGTTCTTTTAATCCGAAGCTCATAGATCTGTCATGCGGCAGACCAAAGACACATTCGGCCCATTGGTACCTTTTTTAACCGACTTCAAAAAAGAACGAGGTTCTCAATTCGGTTGATTTTTTTTTTATAGATTTCCTATTTAGATTAACTAAACTTTATAATGTGTTTCTTCCTTCGATATTATATAAAGATTATAATAATATATTCAGTACTTATATTGTAAGTACCTATTCATTCTTCATTATCTGCCTAACCTTTTCCCAAGTATGTTAACTAGACAGATGATGATGATGATTTGTAAGTATTCATTCGAATTCGACACAGATTACCTTAGTCAACAAACAAAGTATTATTGCTAGTATTCTTATTAACACTTTTATCTAAGTGGGTCAACTCATTCGATATACATGGCGAAACTTACACCTCAATCTGACTGCGACTGTGACCCAGTCTCAAAGTCTATTAAAATACGGAAAACTGGAGTGCGATTTTCTTTAAGTACATAAAAAAATAATAGAACCTTTGATGTTATTCGAAATCTCTCTTTTGAAATTACGTGTAATTGCCATGTTATTTACTATCTGAAGAGAAATTATTTAATATTTCAGTAGGTAATATCATTTTCTACGAAGTGATAAACTTCTTTATGTCAGAGATTCAGAGTCAATAAATTCCGCCATTTTGCTCGTAAGGTTTTTGCGGTGAGGAGCTCGTGGCTAAGTTATAACAGCCGCACGGGTCGATCGAAGGTTAAGCTAAGCTTGCCGCGGTTGGTTCGTGGATGGGTTACCATTCATTGCATATCGATACCCCTCCGTGCCTCGAAAAGCACGTTCGGTTGTACGTTGGTCCCGGCTGCCATTAGTAGATCTATGGCATCCAGAAACCCAAAAGTCTGACAACCAGTTTTATCAAGGGTATCTATCATTTTACCCAGTAACTGGGTTGTGGAGCTGCATGCGGTTAGACTGGAAGTCGACCTTAACATGGTTGGTAAAAGGCAGGTAGATTGATTGATTTTGAGCTTTTACAGTGTGTAGCAAACTATATTACTTAGTTAATGTTATTAAAAGATGACAGTGTCGTAGATGGAGGTATGAAATGTCAGTTGTGGGTTCAATCTTGATGTTGAGCGCAGGTGTATTTAGGTTAGGTTAATGTATGTCATCGTTAAGTGAGTTCCGTACACGGAACTCACTTATTTACAAGGATTGGTTATAAAAAAGTTATTACCGTTACTAGCATCATCAAAAAATGATTACCTTCTGCCTTCTGCCAAGCGCATTCATTTATTTATTTACTTTCTTTAAAAAATGCCCTCGGTACTTTCATTACTGAGATCTTGAGTCCTTTTTGGACGACCATCTGAGTTGGTATTATAGGTATTCGTTATTGACGCGTGGTGTACACAACTTTTTTTGCCATCGAGGGAGCCGTTCCACAGGGTGCGGTGTGGCGCCGCATCGCAAAACATCTCGCCGCGCTGGTGATCACGATCACACGGGCAGTGCGGCGGCGTCGCGGCGCCGCAGCGGCGATGAAAAGAGTGCTGGCTTGCCCATCTCTACAACATCGTCAGTCTGTACAAAATTAAGTGCTGTACGGTACGGCGCTGCACCGCACCGCGTGGAACGGCTCTGGAGTCTACTACTACTGGCCTGCCATTGGGTATCCTACTTATCATTAACTTCTTCTTACATCGAAACTTACCGTATCCTTCTTTGCTTCCAGGTGATAGACTTCGGCAGCTCGTGTTACGAGCACCAGCGGGTGTATACGTACATCCAGTCGAGGTTCTACAGGGCGCCAGAAGTCATGATGGGTGCCAGGTATGGCATGCCTATCGACATGTGGTCCTTAGGGTGCATACTGGCAGAGCTACTTACAGGTGAGATACTTTATTTTTAAGTGGTTAATTGTTAATTATTCGTTTTCAGCATCCTATTACTTAGAAATATTCAAATCTAAACTAATATTATAAAGCGAAAAGATTTGATTTTTTGTATGTTTGTTTGTTAAGTTTTCACGCTAAAACGGCTGAACGAATTTCGTTGAAATTTTACATGGACATAGGATACTTTTTATCTCGATATTCCCACGGGATCGAGACTTATGCGGGTGAAACCGCGGGGCTTAGATAGTATGTAATATTTTTGTCAAGCCTGTTCCGCGTATTTAGCATCTTCATACCTACCTCATGAAAAATATGAACTCTTAAAAGAAAACATTCAAGCAATGCCACAACGTTAAGACCTCCCAAAAAAGTACAATCGAATTCTTGTTCACTTTTACATAACGAACCCCTATAAACGAACCATGCCTCCGCCTTTTCACGTAAACTCGACGTTTTAACGTTTCCATTCCCCATGGCATCGACTTTAAAACCCTTTGCTAAGGAGTTCGCAGACACAAAAAAAAAACACGCGATTGTCTTTCGTCTGACAAGACTTTTTAAATAGCTCGATGACTGAAGTAAAAACCCCTGTAATGTATTTATTTGGAATTCGTTCAGAGAATTCCTGAAATCCTACACGTATTGAAAACTTTGTTTTTTTTTTTTTTTGGATAGGAAATCATCAAACCCCCTCCCGCTCTGGGTGGAGCGGAACGGAAAGGAGTGTCAGACTCTTACTGATTAAAACCCACCCATGTTCCTTCCTTAGCACTTTATGTTCCGGGCCAGCGGTAACCCTTTGGGACAATCCCGCTGACCCGGCAAGCTTCGGCCCTAAGGGGCCCCTTCCTTGATGCTGCACGCAATTGTCTCTCGTCTGACAAGACTTTTTAAAAAGCTCGATGACTGAAGTAAAAAACCCTGTAATATATTTGGAATTCGTTCAGAGAATTCCTGAAATCCTACACGTATTTAAATCTTTGGGTTACATGACAAATAAACATTAAATATGTGTTATTTTGGTGTTCGTAACATACACTACATGTGTTGTTATTTAGTAGGTACAGTCAACAAAAGAGATAAGTATGCAGGATCGTCGGATATAGTTGAAGTTTAATAAGAAACCGATTGATGTACTCGACTGAAATTTAATTTGATAAATGAGCTGTTTGTTTTCTATTAATAAAATAAAATTTTATTCGAGAACATCCATCGATTTCTTACTAAACTTCAACTGTATCCGACGATCCTGCATACTTATCTCGTTTGTTGACTGTACTAGCTGCTGTCCGTGACTTCGTTTACGTGACAATAATACTTTTGATTTTCTAAATTCTGCCTTAGTTACTCCTTATAACATCAGCTATCTGCCAGTGAAAGTCCCATCAAAATCGGTACATCCGTTTCTAAGATTATCCGAAACAGACAAACAGTCAAATTTTTTTTTTTAAAATCTCGTGTATACTTTAATTATGCATTTAGTAAAAAGCTGTTATTTATCTATACATATATGTTATTATTATACGCCTTGGCTTAAGATTACGTGTAAACAGTCTTTTGTGAATTATGATTACATGTTGTGAACAATAGAATTTGCGGACGAGGACAATGACACGACATCAGAGTTCATTATTGAGGTTATTGATATCGACGAATTGATGATAGGACGTGATATGATAACACGTACTTATTATTTGATTTCAAGAATGTGTTTTCCTTTGAAATCTATAAAATATCAAGTCGCAGCCAGTATTTACAAACTTTTTTTTTGTAAACTTCTAATTCATCTAATAATGCTAGGTTTGTGGTTGGATAAGTGTTTTTTAACAATCAATTTAATGGAGAAACAAAAGCAGTTCTGTGCGCTGTGTTCTGTGATCAAAGCCAACCAAAGTCAAAGTCAAATCATTTATTTCAAATAGTCACATCTTTGGGCACATTAAAGGCACTTTTGAACGTCAAAAATAACAGTAAAATAGTATTGAATCTAGTCGCCCCTTCCAAAAGGTAGTGTTCGTATGGAGAAGAATGGGCGAATTTTTCAGTAAATCCATCATCATCATGCTGGACATACCCCCCCCCCCCCCAGCATCGCCACCTTGACCCTTCGGTCCAAATTATCCCATCATTACCATGTGTTCTCCTACTATTCCAGGGTTCCCATTACTCCCGGGCGAGGATGAGGCGGATCAGATGGCATGCATCATCGAGCTGCTCGGCATGCCGCCACAGAAGCTCATCGAACAGGGCAAGCGCTCCAAGAACTTCATCAGCAGCAAAGGGCTTCCACGGTACTGCACGGCTACTACACTGGCTGATGGCACCACCGTTCTTAGTGGAGGTAGGTGCATCCAGGATATGTAGAAGTATAAAGACTTTGATCTCATTGGTCCATCGTCACACTTAATTGAATCGTTTACTGTCTAAATACACTATGCCGAAGGTACATACGCGACCGAAGTTCGGAATGATTACGCCTGCAATATTTGAATTACTGACGACACATTATGCCAAAATTACGTTGCGTTAAATAGCGTTGCAGGCGTAATCATGCCGAACGTCGGTCGCGTACCTTCGGCATAGTGTGTTTAGACACTTAGAGGAGTAATTGCGTAACACACTATCAGTAGCAATGGCTTTCATTTTGACAGTTCAACAACATTCATTGCGCTATTGACGTTGTTGAGCGGACAAAATTTTCGAACATATGACGCAATGGGTTAGCAATATCCTTCAAAATGTGATTCAGATTGTGATTGTGGTAGGTACGATTGAATGTGTTACGCAATTTGGGTGTTGATGTGATATCTTGCTGAGCAATGCCAAAGTTTTGACTTTATTCAAGAGATTAAGGCCATTTTTTAATACAATTTGCAGACTTCCATTCAAGGTAGGACTTTGCACTAAAAATACTTTCACAATTTCACAGATACCATTTATCTAGCTATAACAAATAGGGAGTGTTTTCAGTCGCAAGTTATTATAAATCATGTCATCATGAACTTATTGGTTCTCAATCCGAAAACACTTTAGCAGAAATAAAACCCAAGTGTAAAAGATTAAGGTTATCAAGTCTGCTTAAAACTTATCGTGAATTGACCCTCTTTACACCATACACTACCTTATTTCAAACTGAAATCATTATCTCACCACTATCTTCGGATATCGATAGACACTCGAGAAAATGTAACAAATCGTAAAACTAAAAAAAAAAACAAAATTCATAATTGCACGACTCACAATGCTCATTAATGATCGTATAAAACCTAACCTAACCTATTTATTTATTAATTATAATTAAACTACTTTGAATCAAAGAGATTTTCAATAGGGTCCAATGGGTGAAACGAATCTATAAAACAAATTGACTCAATTATAATCACAAACTACAATGTTTTCAGGTTTCACACTTGATTGACGGGAAGTTTTTCAGAAATATTTTGTTTTTTTTTCGTTTCTACTACATTAAATCAATTTTTGAAAAGAACAGAATTAATCTTCATTAAATTATTAAGTAGGTTATGTGTACTAGCAGGAGTATAACAATAGAAACGGTTACAGAAAGGAGGCAAAAAAAAAATCGATCGTAAATCACTCTCTAATGCTTCGCATTATGAGTCATACAAAACACATACGACATTTCTAAAATTACATGCCATCATCATTTACTGAAATTCCTGAACCACGCAATACTTTCTCTCAGCGTCATGAAGCTGTAATGTGAAATATTCTGATTCTGAATCATCTTACTACGGGTTGTTTCGGTGATGTCTAAATCTTGATTTCTTCCTTCCATTATGACCTAAGGCTGACTCATCGGGCGACATGTGTACGTACATAACATAACATGTGTCTGGGGCCTGTCTGACGGTCTGACCTATAATTTAGCCATTTGTGGTTAATTTATTTATGATAACTGTTCTAGTTTTATCTTTGGGTTTTTGGAACAGACTTTCATAGAGCGTTAAAGTTACCTAAGATTTTTGTGGCTATTTTATGTGGCCGTGTTGGTCGTGTATGGTCTATTTCAGAAGATTTGGTAAAAGGATAAAATAAATTAGATCTAACAATAGGCAAAAAAAAAGGTTCGTGTAATTTTAGATAAATTGCTTATTTAATGTTTCTGAACTTCTATTAATTGCCAATATTAACTATTACTATAACATTACACGACAGGCAAAGTCGCGGATGTAATTAATGTGTGTTGAGGAAACCGTGTGGTTGTTTTGGTGGGTGGCCAAATCGAACTGACATAATCTTATAGCAGCATATGTCATTAATTCAGTATAGAATTACTAAACATTTGCTGCTCCTACAAAATGCAATGTAGGTATATGCCGTAACCGATTTTATCTTTAATTTTCCTCAAATCTGTTAGCTAGTTCTGCATCACTACATAAGGTTTGAAACTGAAGTGAATTACAGCCATTAAAATCTCCCAAAGAAATATAAATAATAGCACATGTCTCAGGGAAAATTCAAAACCATGCCAGTGTCCGAGAATTCGCCCATTTCGGAGAAACTAATACAGTTTACATTCAGACCGTTTTAGTTTTAATTACATTTATTCAAGTTCTAACCTGCTGGGGGGGGCTATATTATTATGAAGTATTAATGCCATCAGGAATCTAGTCTGAAAAAGGGATGGCGTTATCGGTAATGGATAGCTACATCTCTCTAGCACTGGAATCATGATGGCATTAAAACGTCATAATATAAGGATAACATTATGAATCATAATATGGCGAAGACAGTCCGTGATTTTCTTTTTTCGCTGCACTACGTAGTTATAATAATCAAAGAGATTGCATTTGGATTGGATTGATTGGTATTTTAGCACAGACAAAAAAAAAACTGAAAAACGCTTCACCAATTTTAACAGTTAACTGTCATTATGATTTATAATGTTATCCTTTTATGATTCTGCCAAAATGGCCTTTTTAGGCCCCCTGGTCTGTAGCCGTCGGTCTGGTCTTTGTTTAGCTACCTATACTGAATGAAACTAATATTTATTTACAGGGATGTCAAGAAGAGGCAAGCCTAGAGGTCCCCCTGGATCAAAAAGTTTTGTCACGGCCCTCAAGGGTTGTCAAGACAAGTTCTTCATTGATTTTATTAGAAGGTAAGATTTAGAAAACAAAACTAAGAAGAATATTATTATTATCTACACGCTTTGTAAAACGACCCACAAAGGCTGGAATAAAAAAAATACCAAGAAAAGTTCGACTTTCTTGTGGCGCCCTTTTGTAATCCTCATTAGCTAGGTCCGCACCGGACGATCCAGTGCGCTCCGATCGCACGGCAGCAGGAAAAATGCGCGGTCGGCGTGGAGGATCCGCGCGGGATCGGAGCGCATTGGATCGTCAGGTGGTGGACCCAGCTAATTACTTCTTGCAGTAAAAACAAAATAAATCTGCAATAAAGTTTCAATTGTTTAGATAATAATGGCTAAGAAACTAAGATCGCTTTAGTCTTGCATTAGTCAATATTCTTTTCAGTGGGGTTGTTGCCAAAATTCCCAAGAAACACCTACTTCAATTTATCGGAAATTAAAAAAAGGGTAATTTTTCAACGCCTCGTTGAACAGGAAAACTTTGGTAAAATGCTGTTGAATTTAAAAAAATCCTTGTGGTTTGGCTTCGACGAATAAAACTGGGAGAGCCAAAGTTATCTGGGAAATAATTTTATTGTTACTTAATGTGATTCGTCTTTCGATGTCTGTTTCCTCGTAAAGAGCATTGATTCGACATTAAAATTACTTTTTTATTGATATTAAAAGGATGTATAAAATACATATACAAGTATTGCATCAGAACTTGTTTTCTTGCAGAGTAAAAACCCGTATTTATTTACAATTTATACAAATAAGGATTTCCGCATCATGTATTTTTTTGTTATTTCATGCTTAGAACAACATTTCATCAGCCATTTCTTGGAAAATTGGGTAAACATGGTCATAAATGGTGAAATGTGGGTGTACTAGGTACACCTCTGCTATAATTTTGCGGAGATTACAGGTGGAATGTTATGTTGTTTGTTGGTCACAAAACATGTAGAACAAACAAAGGCAATGTAGGCGTTCGTACGGAGTTTACTGCGATCACTCCAAGCATGACAATTTGCTGAAATCTTTACTGCAATCGAAGCGAGAAACTGCATATAAATTAGCACTTGCCATTACTCCGTGGGAATACAATTGCATTAGACTTTTAAATATTACGTGTTTAAATATTCAGTGTGGTACCGTAGCAGTATATTATGTTTCTGAGTCTGTACTTCACATAACATAGGTATAGTTTCCTGTTTGTTACCAGTATTACTCATAAAAATTGATAGATGCTCCTGCTGTAGATTTTCGAACTTTGACTAAGCGTCACGACTGGCAAAGTTGATACCAATTTTCCACCCATTATTGAAAGACACAACTCAATATTGCAGATTCAAAAACATCAAATGGGTCTAACTCTCTGCTTTCCTCGTTCCAGGTGTCTAGAATGGGACCCAGAGAAGCGGCTCACTCCGGCGCAAGCCCTGCGGCACGCGTGGCTGCGCCGACGCCTGCCGCGGCCGCCGCACGACGACGAGCCGGCGCAGGCGCTGCCGATGGCGCTGCCGCACTCGTTGCCCGCCAACCACGTTAGTATAGCGCACCATGCCAAGCGGCTCGCGCACCCTAAGTGCACTGACAAATAGGTTTGTTTTTTTGCTTCTTTGAATTTTATTTTTGGTTATTTGTCTTTGGGAATATGATGAGGTTTGGTGAGATGTTGATCAGATTAGCGCAGGGTTACTCTCGGCCAAAAATTCAAAATGGTTTTGGATTTCCTTATGTTCAGGACTCACTAGTCCAAAGAACTCCAAAGTCAACCAACTGAAAACAGAGGGAAATTTTCGTAATTTTAAGAAGGTTCACAGTCTGATCTCACTCAGTCTCAATCTGTCAAAAATACCTCTAATTTCCCTACATTTCTGAAAAGTTTTTGACATTGATTGTCGCTGAGATGAGATTTCGACTAGATTTTGAACGTTTTTAATTACGGAAATTGGCCTTCAGTTCACACGAAAAGTTTTCAAAGTACCTTCAAGATAAAATAAATCTAGCGCTACTTTTAATCTTTTTGCGTAGATCGAGAGTAAACCATTATGTTGCGTGTTTATGATCGACAATCTCGACTTTAAAAGCCGTGAGGGTGTGTACCACTTGCAAAGGTGCATAGACAATAGTCTAATTTATACCGTTTATTTTATTGAAAATTGTCATATTACCACAAACAATTAATTTGATTATTTTTCATTTAGTTGCAAATTATTTTTTGTTTTTATTTTACGTAGCTAATAAGTACCTACAGATTATTGTGTGCAAGGATTGATGAATAAGTCTAGGTATGTGGATATATCCACGTTACATGAACAAAACAGTCATTATCATCATCTGCCTAGCCTTTTCCCAACTATGTTGGGGTCGGCTTCCAGTCTAACCGGATGCAGCTGAATACCAGTATTTTACATGGAGCGACTGCCTATCTGACCACAACCTAATTACTGGGTAATACGATACCCCTTCATAAGATTGGTTGTCATTGTCAGACTTTCGGGCTTCTGACTACCCGACGTTTTCATTTAACAAAACAGTATCAGCTGTTTTTAATGTCAGTTTCTTTTATCCGCTGCCAATCACCGCGTTACCGGTCAGGTCAACATTTAAGCGTCAGCGCAAGTACACGGAACTGTTGTGTCATCGCAACAAACTGAGCCATTCTACCAATTTAACAAACTGACACGTCTCGCGTGGCGCCACAGATGACCCAACGCCGCCGTCGCGACGCTACGTAGCGCCGTCGCACCGTGTGTCATCGCCCTAAAACTTTAGTAACTACCAAAATGTGATCATCATTGTTTACATTTTGAAGCTTTGTCAGAGTCAGATTTATTTTATCTGTTGAATTTAATTGACGTCTGCGGTTCTAGTATGGAAAAACTGTCTAAAATATAAAATTTATATTCAGGATAAGACTTATTCTAGGTATAAAGGTTTGGTGAAATTCGCCCTAAGTTATGAACGCTTAATGAAATGGTGTGCGATATTAACGAAAACAGTATTGTACTCGATATAATTCATACTGTGAGAACAGCTGGATAAATGCGTAACGCACTAATAGTACCACTGGCTTTCATTTTGACGGTTCTACAACATTCATTGCGTTATTTACATTGTTGAGCAGACAAATTTTTCGAACATATGAAGCAATGGATTAGCAATATCCTTCAAAATGAGAGAATGAATGTGTTACGCAATTAGGGTACTGAAACGTAATTCCAGATACTCTTATCCAATAGGAGGAGTAAAAGACATTTAAATACGTCTAAAGGCTCCTTCAAACAGCCGCGACACGACACGCGACACAAAGGCACCGCAAGTTGCGCAACGAGCAGAGCCTTTGTGTCGCGCGCGATTATATCGCGTGTGTAGCGCCTGTTTGTAGGAGCCTTAATCCTTCTGTTCGGTTTTTGGGATATGGTTCATAGAGCTGGTTGTAGGGCCTGCGCAGGGCAACAAAACATGTAGGTGTAGCAAAAACTAGGGTTCTGACAAAACCTTATACAGAAATAAATTTTTCGTCGTAGGAAACAACAGTTTTTTTTAAATAACCGACGAAAACTTTCAATGTACCTGGGTCCAGAATGTCAAGCGCGAGAGCGCGAGAGCAGAGCAGTCGACAGCACGAGCAGTCAGTGTATGCCTAGCGACTCCTTGACCGCACGATGAAATTTCACCGCGCTGCCGACCGCCCGAAGCAGTCGCGACTGCTCGAGCGGTTCCGTGTATGTGTGTACGTCATAGACTGTAATTTGCTAAGCAGTCGCAGCTTGAAGCAGTCGATACTGGCTGCTTCAAGTATGGCCGGCCTTAGATGATCAGCCAATCGAACTATTTTCCCTCCGTTTCTCAAGTTCAAAACCAATCAGAACTATTAGATATGCAGTCACCCGTCATCAGTTCCAAGTTTAGCTATCCTTCACTTGTGAGTGAGCACTGCCCACTTCAATGGACGCACGTGTAGTTCTCCAGCGAACTGTGACAGCTGACTGTTCGATATATTTAAATTATATTAACTGACGTACATAATATGGACAGATGTCTGAGGGGCAATTCTCGTAATTTTAAGAACGATCTCAGTCTCAATCTGTCAAAAATACCTCTAATTTCCTTACATTTTGACAAGTTTTTGACATTTATTTGTCGCCGAGATGAGATTGCGACTAGATTTAGAACGTTTTAAATAACGAGAATTGGCTTTCTGGTATGACAGGGGTAGTTTAGAATTACGTAGAAATAGGAAGTTTTCATGTGTGACTCAGATGAGTTTGGTTAGGTTATGTCCTATCTTTAGATGGGTGATAAAAACTTAGGTTATTTTGGTTTTAATATACGTGAGATGAGTCCAGTTAAGTAAATATAGAAGGGCGTCTAACGATTGGGTATATTTTTGCGAAGGCGTTGATTTATGAGACTTGCAGAGTGTCCCATTGAATTAGTCATAAAAGATGAAATACTCAATTTTGTTTGAGATTTAAGACATTTTGTTAATGTGTGTAAAAACTTTTAGCATACAGTCATCAGAATACCTTATGGGGCCGTTGCATTGATGTTGAGCCTAACTGCCCCCAAATCTGTGGGGAGGATATCCTAATAAGGATCAGAAACTGATTTTTTACAATTAAAAGGATAGTAATATTTCAGTAAGGAGAATCCTCTGACAAAAATTAAGGACATAATTTATACCCAAATTAATAAATTGTCTCCAATCGCCATTTACTCCCCTCGCCAGATAGTCAACATGCCACAACAACGTCAATTATTACTCAATTTCCATAGTTAAGTATCGACGCATAATATTACAATTTGGGCAATCACGCAACATGCAACATGCACTATAGTCTAAACGTAGATCATTATCTTCTGCCCTAGTTAGTGAAGCGTAGACAGAGTAAACTATAGACTGCTGCATATCTTCTTTTTCATTCGCACAAGAAAAAGAGAAAAATATTAACGTGACTAGCAAAGAAAAGAGACAGAGTAAGAATATTTCTGTCCCTTACTGCGTGTCGGCTAAGCACATCAATGTGCACAACAAGTTTGACGTTTATGAATGAAATATTAAAAATTATGAATGAATTAGTAAAAACTACATCGCGATTAAACTGAAAATAAGATCTTTTTCGTGCATAATGAAACAATAGTACATTTGCGCAACTATGAAAATGGTTAGGTGCAGTGTAATAAGCTGTAAAAATGATAGTATGATGAAGATTGCCGGAATTTTTTGTCCCTTTCGGTGACACGGATACCATGAGTCTATAGATTACTCTGTCTACGTAGTGAAGCGTTTAGTTTATCGCTGCGTTAGTGACAATCGATGCCACAGTTTTTATAGGCTTGTTGATGTAAAATATGGGGCAATGTAGGGCTGTAGGGCATTAAAAATTTATCGTGTTTGTAGTTTGTTGTTTTGGAGGGGCCCGTGGCTAAATAATAACAGCCGCACAGGCCGATCGATCAGGTTAATCTACGCTTGCCGCGGTTGGTCTGTGGATGGGTGACCATCTTTACATACCGTGACCCCTCCGTGCCTCGGAAAGCACGTTAAGCAATTGGTCCCGGCTGTCATTCGTGGATCTTTGACAGTTATTACGAGTAGTCAGAAGCCCGAAAGTCTGACAACCAGTCTTACCAAGGGGTATCGTATTACCCAGTAATTGGGTTGTGGAGGTCAGATAGGCAGTCACTCCATGTAAAATACTGGTATTCAGCTGCATCCGGTTAGACTGGAAGCCGACCCCAACATAGTTGGGAAAATGCTAGGCAGATAATTAGCTGTGTTCAGATCAACTAAAATGGCAAGTCACACGAGCAATGTCAGTTGTTTAGTGGTATAAAATATCATAGGACGATACAAGCTTACGCCGCGTATACTTTGCAAAGATTTTTCAAATCGCATGTCTTAAGTTGATTGGCTGTGATTATTTTCGATAACGGCTAACGTCACGTCAGTACAGCTGTTAGGCTTATATCTCACTGGGACACCATGGTGGCGTAACCATGGTATCTCACCAGGTGTCTGATCGGTTACGCAACCAACCATAAATTTTTTGGCAGTGCGAACCATGGTTGCGCCGCCACTGCTGTCCTAGTGAGATAGGGCCATAATACGGCCAATAAATCTGCTGGTACCTATTCTGTAATATATTTACATATCTTCTGTAGAACTCGACCTAGGGTGTACCTCCTGCGGTCATAGTATCAATGTGTTCGTTCCTTGTCCGCAGACGAGCGGCGGGTGCGCGGGCGGGGCGGGGGCGGGCGGCAGCGGCGCGCGGGGGGGCTCGCTGCGCACGCCACTCGCGCGCACTCCCGTCACCTTCAATGCCTCGCAAGTCGCTAGTGAGTATACCTGACCTGTCTGCCATACTCTTCCAGCTTACACGATAAAACCACTCATCCCGGAAGGAAGATGTTTCCCGAAGCAATTAATCATCTGTATGCTGAAAATCCTGCTTGCAAACGAAGGTACAATTTACGGTTTCTTTAGATAGAAAGAGTAACCAGTTCTATCTAGTTTTTGATACTTTTAAAGTATACAGGTTTATCAAGTTTGGATATACCTACCTTTTTGCAGGTCACGTGGTTTTAATCCGCAAAGACTTTAAATCAGGATTATCGGAGAGCAACTGATTCAGTCGACGTCTTTTGTTAAGGTAGGAAATGTTCGTACTGCACGCAAACAGATAATGATATTAAAATTGTTTCTTCTTTCCCCAGAAGCGAAATTGCAGGCGGCGCTATCGGAGGAGAGCGGGGGCGGCAGCACGACGAGCGGCGTCAGCGGAGTCAGCGCGGTCAGCGCGGTCAGCGGGGCCAGCGGGGCCTGCGCACGCTACTGGGCCGCCGCCAAGCTGCCGCACCTGCCCGCGCCCTCCTAGCGCCCGCCAGACGCACGCCGCCTCGCCAAGGTACGTGCCAAGACGTGCAGTTAAACCAATTACTGACTTCGGCTAACCGGGGACCCTGAGAGGAAGCACCAGGGTAGTCCGCGAAATTCAAATTTATAATCCTGCTCCATAAACATCATCACCTGATTCTGTGACATTCAGTACCGGCATCAGATAATCTAGCACTCTAGAAATCTTTTCGGCGCCTCATTTGACGATAATTATGTTAAACCCAATTCTGGCGTTATCTAACCAGCGGCAGCGGTGCTATTCTGTAAAAATCTCACCGTGAAAACTTAGGTGAAGTGAGCGTGGAGTGAGCTGTCAATAGTGTCAATCCCTAGCAAAAACAAAATCACTTCACCTAAGTTTTCACGGTGCGATTTTTTACAGAATCGACCGGCTGGCACCCGAAAGGGTTTTGTCTGTCGTACATTTTTTTCATGAGTTTCTGCCAGTTACAAAACGTGTCAGTAATGCCTGTGCTATCCCCAGGTGTCGTCCCTGGAGTCGGGGCGGCGCGGCGGCGCGGGCGGCGCGCGCCTGGAGCTGGAGCGCCGCTCGCTGGACCTGGAGCGCGAGCTGCGCGTGGACCGCGACTCCGACGTGTCGCTGGACGAGCGCGACCATCTCGTGTGAGCGCGCGAGGCCTCCCCGCCGGGCCCAAATGATCTCAATAAACTCTAAAACTAAGTTATACGAGCGTGTAGTGGAATTGTGAGAGTACCCCCGGAGTTTTACGGTTTTCTATGTATTATTGACGTGAACGTTCGGGTGTGTCGGTGTTAGTGCCTGTGAGTCTCGTTTAGCGTTAGGGAACCCTCGACCACCGTAAGACGATCACTGATCGTTTTACCGATAACGACTCGTTAGCTTTCGAGGGCCGAATTTTTCGCGGCTCGGAGGGTCTTGCGCGACGACTTGCGCTACCGTCGGAGTCGAGCGGCGCAAGCGACGAGCCACTCGCACAAAAATTCCCCCTCGAAACGGTAGATTAAGCGAAATTGTGTGACTAAAATAATTTAACATTTTTCTACAGAATCAAATGTCATTCGTTCATTTTTAATTTTTAAATAATTCGATTTAAGTTACATTTTTTTTGTAATTAGTTAATTTGTTCTCAAGTGATATAATGAAGCTGTATTCGTAACGAAATGGTGTCCTTATAATCGGAATTCTTAAAGGATATAAGGGTAGTTAGTTACAAGGCCTTTGAAACTAGGATAAGAAGCTAAGCTACGCGATTTGTTTTGTCGACTAGCGTAGTGGTTGTTGTGATTCACTGATATGATTTTACATTATGATTTGTAAAGCGCTTATGTACTCATACCAGTAGTAAATATAATACTGTATCTTGGGCCATAAACATGGAAAGTTACATTTATTATATAGCGCAGTTAAGTACATTTTACAGCATTTTTATTTTACTACTTATTTACACATGTTTGTCATATTATATTTTTTGTTGTCGGTAGTCAAACATATCAAGGTGAGCCCGCAGTCCTGCCAGCGGCTGATCGAGGTAACCAGTCGGGCACTGAACCTAGTCCAAACTGTGTAACGTTTAGGTTTACGTTAGCTTGTAAGAATTGATTCAATGTACGTGTGGAGCGATTCTTGCGATGTGACGATTGCTTACCTCGACCAGCCGAACTATCTTGTGTAACTTGAGGCGTCAGGTAAGCCCACGATTTTCAAATTTTCTTAAGTTTTTTTTTGCAAATTTGCCGGTCAGTATCAGGTTGTTTGTTGATCTAAATATGATTCGCGGCCGTAACAAGTATTTATTTGTAGAATTATAAACATAACAATCATCAATACATCCCTTTAAGTTCATATTACCCTATTGAATTACTATTTCATGGAATCATGACATTTGGGGCCAATTCTAACATTTCTAATTAAAGGAGTTGTATTGCGGATTCTAACGCTGATAATTCTGTAAAGCCATATTTTTTACGATCGCGAATCATATTTAGATCATCATACAACCTGACACTGACCTACAAATTGCAAAAAACCTAGTAAATTTGAATTTCGCGGGTTATCCTAGCGCACCTTTAACTGTTCGCATTGAGCTTGTGATTTAGTCGAGTGGAATTAGTACTAAGACGTGTGTGAACAAATCAATTCTACTTTAGTCGAGTTTTTTTTTGGCTACTCGACTAAATTGCAAGCAAAATACGAATAAGTGTGCATACGCACGAGCGACACACGCTAACGTCAGAGGCAACTGCAGCCGTCGACGAGGGTCGACAGCAGCCTTCGACATCCGTCGACGTTCGCCGTCGACAACGTGCCGCTCGTGTAATTGAGTACGGTGCTCCAATACACGAGCGCCACGTTGTCGATGGTTGCAGTGTGCCGTTGCCGCGTGTCGGTCGTGTGTGCACTTAGAACTCGCGCAAACAGGTTTTGTTCCGCATTAGACTTCTTGCGTCCAATGGGAACTTCACTACTTCAACGGACCGCAGGACGGTGGACCGCGGTCTGTCTGTGCGATCTCTAACAACGTCCATGTATTTGATACTAACTTCGACAGTCCTAATTAGTGCAATATGTTTGACATAAAATTTTAATTTCGTCTTCCTCATATTATTATATTATATTTGTAACATTTTACAAAGGGCCTATAATGTTTATTCAATTAACATGCATTTTTTTTATTATTTTTCGATTTAGTTTGTAGAATTTTCTAGAAACTTGTAATGGCTTACAAATGAAATGTATTATTTCGATTTTTGTGGGATTGTAGTCCGAGCAAGCACTTATGTAACTTTATTTCTATGATAATAATAATATATGTGTAAAAATTATAATTTTTCGGTTGTATCATATAATTACGATAATTGGAATGTCTGATACTTTATTTTCTCACTTGTAATAATGTAATGTACAAAGATTTTGGAAATATTTTAACGTTTGATACCCTATTTAAAAAACAGGATAATTCCTGTGCATTTTATATATCTATAGATATCGACCAATTGAACAAAGTGAGGGTTCTATATTTACGCTACGGACCCCTGAATACTAAAGTTCCGTACGTGCTTGCTTCCCCGATTATATTTTATCATTTGACTATCTCACTATACTCAATATAGCATTTTTATTTCGATAATTGTGTTAAGGTTGACTGCCGTTTTTTTTATAATTATGCTCAATGATAGTTTAAATGTGTTAGTACTCTGGATTGTCTAATCTAGACATTAATACAATTGTGCGATGACCTTAGTTTATTATTTGTGACGTGGAGATACATTGATTGTTCGAATGACTTACAAGTAAGGGGGTTTATTTAGAAACGTTGCTCAAAGTTAAGTGACGTTTAAACGTCAAAAATGTATGGTTAATCAGTCGCTAATCATTACTTAACTTTGAGCCTTTAAGTAACGTTTATGAATATACCCCGAAATAGCTAAACGAAAGTTGTGTCGCGTGTTATGTTCAGTTCAAGATGGTTCTCGTAAAGTTAGCTTGATACAGCTTCACAAGGCTTATGTACTGCGTGTGAGGTTATTTTGTTTTCTTCACAATTCGTGTATCGTCACGCTTCCTGTAGCGTTTTAAGGTATTTAGTCAATTATTGTATAGCTTTTTTTTTACTTTGGAAACTTGAGGGCTGAGATGAGTCACTCCCCTCTAAAACGTGATAGTGTATGTTGTTCACATGTATGCGTTACTTGCGACGCCGGCGTTGACTCCTTTCGGCTCCGCTTGGCATCGATCAGTATTAATCATATTGTTTCACTTCTCGACTCGCAATATAACTGCCAAGTACATATAGTTAAATTAAGTATCGTTTGCTATAACATGACTATAGCAAAACTTCTAGTAACTACAAACATTATTAGCTTTCGTTGGATCGCATTTCTCTTATACCTAGTTATTTTTTGTGAAATATTTTTGTTCTCATTTTATATGTAAAAGCTGGTGTTTCACCTCTTGAAACTCGTAACTACAATGTGAATATAAAATAAATGAGTTATACAAATAAATTGTTTTGTCATTTTGTAACATTTCTGTAAAAACTAACAAGCTGTGACCAGCGGGGTAGTTGCGTAACACACTAAGGGCGCCCGCTTACTGACGGCGTGGCACGGCATGGCACGGTGGGTTGTGCTGCGGCATCCCGCGGCGTTCCGTGGTATCCCGTGGCATGTCGTGGCATCCTGCTGAAAGCCCAGCCACACTGGCATCAATCAGTTTTGCTCCGCACCGACCGGACTGCGTCCCATTAACCGAAATGACCGCTGCACAAGTTTCAACCTTATTTCAACTAGTTTAGCAATCATAATTCCTCGACACAAAGTGACCCATACGTCTCACGGGATGCAATGGTGCGCCGCGGCAACCCCTGGAATGAAACGGCTTGACACGTCATGCTCAGCATCCCGTGGCGCGTCGCGTCATGCCGCAGCATCCCGTGGCGCGTCGCGTCATGCCGCAGCATCCCGTGGCGCGTCGCGTCATGCCGCAGCATCCCGTGGCGCGTCGCGTCATGCCGCAGCATCCCGTGGCGCGTCGCGTCATGCCGCAGCATCCCGTGGCGCGTCGCGTCATGCCGCAGCATCCCGTGGCGCGTCGCGTCATGCCGCAGCATCCCGTGGCGCGTCGCGTCATGCCGCAGCATCCCGAGGCACGTCGGGTCATTTCGCGACATCGTGGTATCGAAATAAAGTAACATGAATTTTAAACTCATTAAAATAAAAATCCTTTGCCGTGCCGTGCCGGCAGTGAGCGCCGGCCCTATCAGTAGCAATGGCTTTCATTTTGTCAGTTCAACAACATTCATTGCGTTTTTACGAACTGAACGACTCAAAATGATTCAGATTGTGATTGATAGGTAATGTGTTACGCAAGCAGGGTACTGGGTGCCTAAAAAGGCCACTTTGGGAGAATCATAAAAGGATGACATTATGAATTATATTAAAAGTCGTAAAATGGTCACAAACTGACAATTCATAATATTGTTTGCGTACAATTCTTAACACGCAATTCATCTGTTTGACAATTTTGTATGGAGCTGGAGGCCTAAAAAGGCCACTTTGGCAGAATCATAAATGGATAACATAAGGTCTAAAAAGGCCACTTTGGAGAATCATAAAAAGATAACGTTATGAATCGTAATATGGCGAAGACAGTCCGTGTTTTTCTTTTTTTCGCTGCTTTACGTAGGTATAATCAAAGAGATTGGGATTGGATTGATTGGTATTTTAGCACAGACAAAAAAAAATAACTGAAAAATGCTTCACCAATGGGATTTGATACGATTAACTTAACAGTTAACTGTCCATTATTTTATCCTTTTATGATTCTGCCAAAGTGGCCTTTTTAGGCCCCCTAACAGGGGGCCTAAAAAGGCCCGAAAAAGTTAATCGTATCAAATCCCATTGGTGAAGCATTTTTCAGTTATTTTTTTTTTGTCTGTGCTACATTACCAATCAATCCAATCCAAATCCAATCCTAATCTCTTTGATTGTAGAGTCTGTCTATTGAAAGCTGAGAGTGAAAATGAGCGGCAAATTAAAAAAAAATAGGTCGTGTATCCCCGGGCCAACTAGGAAAAAACATATTTGATACTTGAATATCTTAAAATTTCTAGAATATCTTAAAATATATTAAAACTTCTATCAAATATGTTTTTTCCTAGTTGATCCGGGGATACACGACCTATTTTTTTTAAATTTGCCGCTCATTTTCACTCAGCTTTCAATAGACAGACTCTATCTACGTAGTGCAGCGAAAAAAAGAAAAACGGACTGTCTTCGCCATATTACAATTATTCATAATGTTATCCTTTTATGATTCTCCAAAGTGGCCTTTTTAGACCCCCAGGACGCTGCCCTGGTGAAGAATAACTATTCTATTACCTAACTGTTTCCGTCTAAATCTTTGAGTCTGCTGTTTGATGTTATTCTGTGGTTCAGGTTCTTAGAAAACACCGTCTGCTCTGATGAAAAGGTTTGGGAGTCCACAAGGTTGGTAGAGGTTTTCTTGAGAAGCCTGGGCGGAGTTTCGATTTACACATACATAATATAACATAACGCCTCTTATACCCGAAAGGCTAGGCAGAGGTGTACCTTTAGCAGGTAGGTCCTATTACTGGCGAACTCTGGGAGGTACTTACCAAAAAGTAAAATTCAAATTCATTTATTAGAATGTAGGTTCACAATGGCCTCTACGATTAGAATGGTGGGGCTGTGGCTAAATAATAACAGCCGCACAGGACAATCGATCGGGTTAAGCTACGCTTGCCGCGGTTGGTCTGTGGATGGGTGACCATCTTTACATACCGAGACCCCTCCGTGTCTCGGGAATCACGATAACGCGTTGGTCCCGGCTGTCATTCGTGGATCCTTGACAGTCGTTATGGGTAGTCAGAAGCCCGAAAGTCTGACAACCAGTCTTACCAAGGGGCATCGTATTACCCAGTAACTGGGTTGTGGAGGTCAGATAGGCAGTCGCACCATGTAAAATACTGGTACTCAGCTGCATCCGGTTAGACTGGAAGCCGATCCCAACATTTTCCCAACATTTATTGTCCCCGATGGCTATCGCAAGTCTGACTAGCATGCTCCGTTTCCATCGCGTAATCTTTACTAGCAAGTTACCACAACCTGCTACCGTCCTACTGATCGTTCTGCGAGTTGAGGCTCCTTCAAACAGGCGCGACACGTGATAAAATCGCGCGCGACACAAAGTAGTCGCGAAACGGGCGGGGTGCCTTTGTATCGCGCGAGATTGTATCGCGTGTCGCGCCAGTTTGTAGGAGCCTTTAGCCATAACCTCATGCGCCACTCATCCTTTGTTATCGACCATCACGCGATAATAATAAGACGTTTATAAAGATGTTCCTTTTATTAAATCTCTCCAAACGTCGTAAATTCAGTTATCTGTTATGAAAATAGTGAAGCCTCTCCAAATACCTACTGATAAAAACATACTTATGATTCATTTGACGCAGTCAGAGCACCACGTTTAATACTATTGAGAACAATGTCGAATTGATAAGAGTTACCAATTTGTGAGAAACTTGTAGCGTAGAGAGTACAGTTAGCATCAAAAAGATTGAAGAAAATTTTTGTACTCTCAGTGAGAGGGACACAATCCACCACGCGGGCCCAGTGCGGGTTGGCGGATGTCATATTTCTTCGAATTGTAGGTTCTAGGACATGCCGTTTTGAGAGCAGTGGTGATGAAATTAAATACCTACACAAAGTGAAGTGCCTACCTAGGTTCGAACTCACGACCAGGGCCGTCTTTACCTATTGTGCAGGGTGTGCGTTGCACACGGGCGCAGCGGTCCTAGGGGGCGCCGAGCGCCGCTCGCTTCGGAGCCCCACTCGGCGCGCGCGATGGCCGGCCGCGGCACTTTCAATGACCAACGTAAAAAGAACTCCGCTTTCCATACATTTTGTATAGCATCTGGTGCTCTTCTTATATTTGTCGAATTACACCAAAGCAAGCCGCGCCACGAGCGCGCGAGCGGCTTTTACAATATTTACTTTTTTTTCAACATGACATAAACCTTATTACACATTATTAAAGATTATATTTTGAGTGTAGTAGTGAGCCGCATCGCTCGGCGGCACTTGTTTCAACTTTCAATGATTCGTTTGAAAACACGCCGACAATCATATCGCGAATAATGCGAATTCAACTGTTTGGGATAGACAATAAAGTTCAAATTGCCATGCCATGGACGAACGTCAAGCGCGCGGCATTTCTGAAAAGCGTGAGTTCGCGTGGCGCGTGCCGCACAGGTCGCGGTCGTAATTAGAATGAAGAAATTTCAAAATTTGGACACTCATATGATGTAACATAACACTTAGATAGACATGTTAACATGGGTACGTTTTGGCTTGTTAGGGTAAATACCAGAACACCCTGTATAATTCTAAATATACAGTCAACAGCACACCATGGTATCCAAAACCGACGAATTTCTTCTTCATCTCCAAACAATAGTTTGTTATCCATTGGGGAAATTTGACAATTTGTGGTAACTTGATGTGCTGTTACTTGAACTTTGTACCCATTCCATTTTGACAGCGCGCTTACTAGGGGATGTAATGTTTGCACACGGGCGCTACATGGGCTAGAGACGCCTCTGCTCACGACCTACAACTCGTAAGTCGGACCGGCTACCCTGGGCCACCACTGCTCCACCAATTATATTATGGAACAGAAATTGTAGACAATAAAATGAATTCTTGTAGATGTACAAATCTTTTTGAGGCTGCCTGTACGGTCAACAGCACGTCAGTCACACTTGAACTGCTGAAACCGCCTTTATTATTATGAAATAAAGGCGCTGTCAAAATCAAATTGTAACCATGGGTTAGCAGTTGACTGTACCTACTCAAACCAACCAAAGTTTATGGCAGAATCCTGTTATCTTTCTGCAATTTGCGTTGCAGTTGACATCATAATAAAAAGACACAATCCGCAGTAAAAATATGTTACGTTATTGCGTTTTGCAATCTTCTCTCTAGTCGAGGTCGCTTAGATTAATAGATTTTAGACTAGAACGAGACCTAGATTGTCTGCCGTTAAGGGGCTTACAGGACCTACACACAAAAAACGCAAGTTTTAGAAACAATAAAAGTATATGATCGACTACAGTAATCAAAATCAGAAAAATATATGATATTCTTCAGGATATATGCTAGGTAGAGATAGTGTTGAAAACATAATGCAACTAATTTGATACGATAGAAAAAAATCAAAAAGATACCTCTAAAAACTTTTTTTTTACAATAAAAACCATACTAATTACATACAATCATTCTGATTTTTTGTCAGATTATTCTACAAGCAACATACTAAAATACTAGTGTTTTAATTTTTTTGGTCCAAACAAAAGATATTTTGTAATTAAATAATTGCTTCACATTTTGCAATAAATTACCAGCAGCCTTGTGTCATCGCGCTTCTCTTTCTTTTCTATGCAGTCCGACATTGACCGCGCTTTAGGTCCTGTAAGCCCCATTCAACGTGGTAGATCTAAGTGATCTAACGAGTAGGTTCGAACGAACCCAGTGTAGTACTTTGTGTAAATTATTTCATCACCGCTGCTCTCAAAAACATCATCAAACATCGCGAGGAAACCGGCATGTCCTAGAATCAAAATTCGAAGACATGTGACATCTACCAACCCGCACTGGGCCCACGTGGTGGATTAGGGCCCACCCTCTCTCACCGAGAGGAGGCCTGTGTCCCAGCAGTGGAAATATTATGGGCTGACTATGCTAAGTCCAATTCAGTCCAGTCCAGACCAACATCTGATGGGGTAGATGACCTATGAAAGACCGGCGGGTGGTCACACCCCGCGGTCTTTCATAGGTCATCCACCATATTTCCACTGCTGGGACACAGGCCTCCTCTCGGTGAGAGAGGGTGGGCCTTAATCTACCACGTGGACCCAGTGCGGGTTGGTAGATGTCACATGTCTTCGAATTTTGATTCTAGGACATGCCGGTTTCCTCACGATGTTTTCCTTCACCGTTTTGAGAGCAGTGGTGATGAAATAATTTACAAAAACTTCCTGCTTGGGTTCGAACCTACGACCGACTCGTAAGTCGCGGCCGTTACCATTGGGCCATCACTTTTCTCAGGCCACAGGGATATTCTGTACCTATTCGACTTTTATTACATTACATACGATATCTAGTATTTTATTTTATAATGTTGAGCCCTTTACTTATGTTACGTTGATAGAAATAGATAAATATCATCTTATAAATATACCTAGATATTTAGATACGTAGCTGAAAACATTGAACTATTAAAAATCACTCAAAATCGTATCTCCTCTCGTGTAGATTACAACTTGTTGCTTAGCACTAACGAAACTAATCTTACGACACTTGGCAACAAAGTACCTATCTAGTTATTTTCATCTCGGGTATTTCTTTTATCTAAGATTTAGTACGTATGTACTTGTTGCCAAACATAAAACAGTTGTACTGCAATGGATTCCTTATCACGTTGGCAGGGCCGTCTTTAACCTATCGGAGGCCTGCAAATCAATTATTTTGTCATTGAATCGGGTACTGAATGTGTAGAATAGAACAGCGGTTGCACAGAAAGATTTTTGGGGGCAGGCCGGGGCCCCCGTCCGGTCGCGTGGCCCTGGGCACTTGTCCAGAGCCTAATGGAAAAGAGGGGCCTGCACGTTACACAGGATTTAAATGAGATGGTTGATTGTTTGGCAAATGAAGCCGCTTCTTATGGGAAATTTTGTGCTTGTCCTCCATGCCATAGACGCTTTACCCCTAGTTAGAAACAGATGTATTCAATGTTGGTCAGAATATTTTGATGAAAGATCTTTAACTGACGGCCATGGCCGGCCCAAGAAGAGGTGGCGAGACGAACTAGACGCATACCGCATAGATACCGCATGGATCGAGGTGGCTCTTAGACAAGGATGCCTGAAAGAATTTGAGGGAGGCCTCTGCACACCTGTGGGATCACTGTGGGATAGTGTAGGCTAATTTAAAAAAAACTAAGGGCATTAATTGGTACAGGACGATTCAACCGTCTCCTCTAGTATGCTTTGGTTGAATAGGCAAGAAGTTGTGATGGCTTTGAAACTCCGATCAAGCCACGTTCCTCTCAATAGTTTTGGTTTTATGATGCGCAAAGTTGATTCACCCAATTGTGCTGTCTGTGGACTCTTAGAAGATGTGCGCTACATCTTGACAGAATGTAGTCGTATTGGAGTACAAAGACGTCAAGCCTACATTAAAATTATTCTCAAAAGCCTGCAGGCTTTTGAGAATAATTTTAATGCTTCTCTATATTAGCGTTCTGGCCTCCCAATTTTCAGTTGAGGTCAGAACACTGTCTTATTATGGGTCCAGGGTTACGGGTAGGCTAGTTTGTTATACTTATTGTATTCAATAATCGGGGTGACATATTCTTTCCAGAAAAAAAACTTTGTAAATAAATAAAGATTTAACAAAAACAAATCTGATGTGTTACCTGTTACTATAGGTTTTCTTGCGATTGGTTACAGGCTAGGTGTTCCGCAGCAAAAGGCAATGCCTATAGTGCTTCTCCGATCTCTGACGCTTTTGAAGGACCTCGCGTTAAAAGTAGAGGATTCTGCACTAAAGCACTAATAACAATCAACTCTAGAACAATATCAGAGGGGGTTTAAATAATTGCCGATTAGAAGATAACTTTAAACAAAATATTCATTTAGACAGGTAAAAATAACAAAATTAAATTCTAACATAACTAAAACTATACAGAAACTAGAAAATAGCGTCGAAAAACTCATCCGCATCGCTGTCGACTGGTAATGTACCCAAGAGACTGGCGGCATTACCACGTTGTATGGCGATGCTTAGCCTCTGGCCAAGGTAAAAGCCAGCCCTTGGGTCACGGGAAGTGTCAATCAGCCGTTTCGAAATATCTTTAAAAAGACCATGAGCACTCGGACCCCACGGCCCGAGGGTTTCAACCCCAAACGGCTCGAAAATATAATTCCCGATGAGGTTATTATATTTTCGCCGCTTGAGGTTCTCCGCAGCCGCAGCAGCAGCGCCAGCACAGCATGCCGAGCCAGGAAGATGGGATGGCGCAAGAGTATCGACACACGTAGCGTCCCACACTAAAGGCCTACCCACCTTCCATGGAAATAAAGACATACCGTCCGGTCTCTTGCCATCGTCGCGTGCCAAACCATTGGGTTCTAATACAGCTGGAACGCCGACGGTGACAAGAGCTCGTCGGATGATGTCATTAATGTTCGCGTGCCGCGCTAAGCGACCCGCACTTCGGTTGCAAGACAGGCCGTGGTGTCCGAGGCTGTTGACATCTTCGCCACAGTGACAGCGATGGGGAGAACAGCAAGGAGTGCCTAGACGTAGGGAAGCAGCGAGGCGAAAAGTAGTGTCGTCGAACAAAGTGCCTATGTTCGACGAAGGTAGTGCATGAAGCCAAAGACCCGACTCCCACCTACCCACAGCCAGCAGGCGCGCACGTTCCGCAGTAGTAGCAGACGAGTCAAGTAAATTGTTCTGTACTACTCTGCAGAGCGGCTCATCCCACCGTCTCTGGGAAGATGGATTGTCGGGTGGATCTGTATTTGGGCAAGCGAGTCTCCAGGCATCCATAGCCTCGGTGAAACACGGCACATCAGAATTAATCAGTGTGGAAGCTAGGATTTTCCTGATTAATTTATCAGTGCCGTGGACCGAAGATATGAAAGCCGGTAAACTAATACTAGAAATTTTGCGGACGCCGAGGCCCCCCATACGAATGGGAAGAGTAGCTTGTGCCCAAGCTCGGTCGTCCATGGCCATAGAGGATCCTTCGATTATATTATTGCTTCCATTATCAGCCTGTAATGTTCGCACTGCTTGGACACAGCCCTCCTCTCTTCGAGACTCTTCGAGAGTAAGTGGGCTGAACCTACCACGCGGGCCCAGTGCGGTTTGGTAGATGCGGTTTGGTCTTCGAATTTTTGGTTCCTCACAATGTTTTTGAGAGCAATGGTGATTAAATTATTTACACAAAGTAAAGTGCTTGTCTGGGTTAGAATCCACGACCTACCTACACGACTACACTCGTAAGTCGGAGCCAATACCACTGGCCCACCACTGCTCTTCAGGACAAGCTAATTCAAATAATCTTTACTGAGTTGCTAGACTTTTCTTATTACCTTTTACCAAATAGCGCTAAGATGAGCTGATGAGCGTGTATCTTTTGTGATGTGTGTTGTATCTTCACACCACGATAAGGTGAAGGTAATCTGACCACTTTTACCTCTATTTAGGACGAACGACCCTGTAGGTATAGATATATAACCTTGACTTTGACTGCCCCGTTGGTCTCGTGGTTGCAAGCGCGACTGCTGAGCGTGGGGTCCTGGGTTCGATTCCCGGGTCGGACAAAGTGTTATTGGGCTTTCCATTAGGAAATTCTTAGTAACAGTCCGAAGTTTGGAAGTTGGCGGTTTAATACCCCCGTGTCTCGGAAAGCACGTAAAGCCGTTGGTCCTGCGCCTGAACTCTCCCCGGTCGTGTCGGATTGCCGTCCCATCGGACTATGAGAGTAAAGGAACAGAGAGTGCACCTGCGTTTGCGCACACACTTGTGCACTGTAATATCTCCTGCGTACCTGGCTAATCTCCATTGAGATTGGCCACCGTGACCGAAAACGGTCGGGGAGGCTATTTTATCGGTATGTATATAACCAGTGGCTTTTGTTCTGAGCTGATAATATCTAATCTAGTACTATAAAAATCTATCTACTGATAAAAATGATATCCACGTTAAAAGATTCGTTACTGCAGCAAACGCTACAACAGACAATGTAGTTTCATTTCGTTTTGACTTTGATGCAGTGCCAATGGATGGCGATTAGATAAACGACGTATCTTGTTTTAGATCTTGTAGATAATAAACTCTTAGCAAATACTTCTACATGTGCGCTTGAGCTGGCGAATATTACAAAATAGATCTTCAAGCTGATGTTATCTTGGCGGCCAGGCTTGACGTCCTTTTCCAGATGGGAAAAGTGTCGGGGCCATGAAAAAGCACGTTTGGAGTGAAACCCTCTCGAAGTCCCGACTCATGATAGCTGAAGGAATACCGTGTGACCGGTTTAAAACGGCAGGAGTCCGACATTCATCCATGATAGTTTCACCAAAAAAATAAATAGTAGTCGTGGTATTCCTAACCAGGGTATTATTGTTTTACTAGCAGGGCCCCGCGGTTTCACCCGCATAAGTGTCGATCACGTCGGAATATCGGGATAAAAAGTATCCTGTGTTATTCTGATGTATACCTAAGCTGTAAAGTGTATATTGTAAGTGTATAATTATTACTGTAAAGTTTTGTAGCGGTATCTACAACGCCACATGAGAACAACGCGTCATACTACGTCACGTAAATCCTAAATCGCGCAAGCAGAGTTTACCGCGCAATTAGCATAGATACAACGGCCCGACATGAATCATTGGGCAGTTGCCCGCCAGACATTAAATTTCGTTCAGTAGTTTTTGCGTGAAAGAATAACAAACATCCATCCATCCATCCATCCATCCTCACTTTTCGCGTTTATAATATTAGTAGGAAGTAGGATTAGTAGGATAGTAGGACAAGCCGAGGGTCCTGAGATTAGATTTGTTTATGTTCAATGAGGTTGTCATGCCAAAATAAATCAATCAAAAAGTGAATTGTGGACTTTTGCACAAAAAAAAAAAATTGTGCAAATATATTATATTGAAAGTGTGAGGAGAAATATTGCGCTAAAAAAGGGGTATTCAATGTTTTCTTCAAATAAGTTACGATGACTATGAGTCGGTCGATTTTTCAACCGATTCCTGACCCACACTATACTTTCTCCTTCTTCTTATTAAAAGTCTCCAATAACGCTGCACACAATGCAATTATGAAACTTGCCTTGGTAAAGCGACTTATGCAGGTATGGCTGAGTAAAACGCAAGGCGCCGTCCTTCAAACAATTCCAACGCGAAAAGTTTAATCGACACTGAAATGATGTGCAATATTTTTGTGTAGTGTGAGAATATTTTGCGCAAAAATTAAGGTCAATATTTTTGCACATAATTATGTGAAATTTTTGTTGCCAGTGTGGAGGACGCTTAAGTTCTGTTAGCTCAATATTCTTTTATGGTTTTTCTGGAAAAGTTGCGCTGTGTACCTTATACTTATTCGGATTTGAGTCTTCATTATATTAAATATTTGTACTTGTAAAGTGTTTTATCTGAGATCTTTTAAAATCAACATGAATGCATCAACAATGGCCACTTCTACAAATGTAATTGTTTGACCAACAACAATGTTAACAAATAATCTAAATACTTAATACATTGGTATGATTGGCATTGTTTAACAAAATTATGTACCTAGTTTTATGTTTTGTTAATTTAGAATTTGTAAGTAGAACTGTAGAATATTTACCTACCATTTTTTTTCCAATTAAGATTCTGTAAGTAGGTATAAATCTAGGCTTTATCTAGGCTAGGCTCTGAGTTAAGTAGAATGTCTGCCTATCACTTTCTCAGAGAAAGTTATAGGCAGACTATTCTATTTAACTCTTCGTTTGTGAATTAAAAGTTTATAAATCATTCATTCATAAAAATAATAGTTTGAACAATGATATTTTAGTAAAATATCATTGAGTTTGAACAGAAACTCACTCAGATGATTCAGATAAAATCTACTTCAAAAGTATAAGACAAATTGCTATTATCTATTTGCTATCTACAAATTGTAATCCGGGCTCCGGATAGCTACAGACCGACAGGTGGGTGCGAATTGTTTCCTGCTGTTGTTGCAAATGCTTATGAGTTATCTAAACGATGCAACGACTCCACAGCTCGCTTCGACCTTCTCGAGCCACCACGTTTGTCGGCGACAGTACCTCGGCGTCCGCCATTGCTGTCACTTCGCGCGCAATTTCGGTTGTCGAACGTCGCGCGTTGGCGGGAAAATAGTTTAACTTTTTTTCGGGCAAAAGAAAATACTTTTGGTTTTGTGTCTGCATGTGGTTATGTGAACAGTGCAATAAGTTTGTGTTTTAGTGGGACTTTCCTTTGCTGGTAAGTAGAGCGAGGTTATTTTAGGTGCATTATTAGTTAAGTTATCAAATCTTAGTATAAAATAAAAGAAAAATACCAGAAAAATAAAATGCGAGTTCTAACTTCTTGCGCACTAGTGTTGTCTATGTTTTATAAAACCTAGACAAAAACATCATTTTGCATTAAATAGGTACCAACATATTTAAGTTTTATCCACGAATCTATTATAAACTGATTCATTGTAATTTCGTAGTGTATTCAATTAAAAATATTTATTTTCTAGCTCTAATCTATGGTGTATATTTCCAGTATTTTGTACCCATGTATAACTTGACAGTTGACACAAATAACTTTTAAAATTATGCTGTAACGAACGAAGTACATACAAACGAATGTAAGTAACATTAAAAATTAATTGAGAACTGTGCTAAGTATAACAGCTATTTAATGAGCTAATCACAGATACGGTTAAGTTGCAAGTCAATTTAACTTAATCGAAATAAATCCGATTTAGGCATTGATATATAATAAATCAATGGATTTAGGTAACTTTTAATTACCTGCCTACTTAGATATAAGTAGGTACCTCGTACCCCGTGCCTCAAAAAGCACGTAAGAACTTGTTAATTACTCAATTATCAATTTAATTATTGCATTCCACAATGTGAACTTAGGTGGTAGGTTTTACAAAGACTAACAGTTGCTCATTCGTAGATCTTTGACAGTCGGAAGCCCGAAAGTCTGACGATCTTTTAGCAAGGGGTATCGTGTTACCCAGTAACTGGTTAGTGCCGTGGAGGTCAAATAGACACAGTACCTATCCAGCTGCAACCGTTTCGACTGGAAGCTGACCTCAACATAGTTGGGAAAAGACTTGTCAGATTGAATTTTTAGATAATAAATAGATACATACTACATATGAAAGGTATATTATTGAAATATTGTCATTTAAAATTCCGAAGGTATTTATTTTAGAAAATAAAGGACTAAGATCATTAAAAAAATAACAAATACATATAGATAGAGAGAAAACTAGTTTATTCCTTATTATATTATGTACCTAAGGATACTTAAACAAAAGGAAAATCAAAAATCGGGAAAAAGAAAATGTTAAAATAAATAGGCTTTTAATAAGCTAATAAATTATAATTATATTAATATACAATACAGGGTTATTGGTAAAACCTTACCAAACTCTTAAGAGGTGTTAACAACATTAGACAACATAGGTCATACTGAATTATAAGGGCATGCTTACTGAAGTGCTGAATGGTGAATTTTCGTTGTTGTCATAAATGCTTAGTAGTTTACGTACAACATAGACAATAAGACCACCCAGGTATGCGAAGAAAGTAAAGGAAAAGTCTTTTAATCCAAAAACTGGCGCGATTAGACATATACCTACCTATGTAGGTATACTTCTCTTTTATTTCAAAATACAGAGCCGTACAAAACTACTGAAAAATATAGATTTCCAGTGACCAAAACCATAAAAAGTTCTATTATTGTCAAGAATTCGTGGAACTTGAAACACTTAATTATATAAGCTCTATGTAAACTGAAGTTATTTACTGAAAACATTTTCTTGGTTGACTGAATCCGGTATCAACCAATTTGTACGGAGGTGTTATTTTCATGTTTACTTACTTACTTAGGTTTATTTTTTAGTCAAATACAATGAGCAGGGTAGGACCTAAAGGTCATTACTGCTGTCAAAAGAGAATTTTTTGTCTTCGATTTCTTGACCTTGGCGATTTCAATTACTTATATTTAACCGACTGCAAAAAATAACGAGGTTCTCAGTTAGAGCGTCTTCTTATTGTTTTTTTCAAGGTAGATTCAGGTAGGTAGATTCATAGGTAGGTGCATTGACCAAGTGCCGTCACGGCGGAGTTAAAGCCAATTCTTCATCTTGTATTGAATGAGTTATAAATAACTTCAAATAAATTATTTGCTGAAGTATTTTACAGTTACATTAACGTTAACTTCGATACTTTATCATAGTAAAAACATATTTTACTATGACTTTATGCTACAAGATAAACCGACTTTACCGGACAATAAATTGTTTTAATACTTCATAACAAGATGGTTTCTGTCAGTTTAGCCAGCATCCTAACTGAATAATTTTGAAGGATAATGCTAATCCATTGCTTCACATGTTCGAAAAATTTGTCTGCTTAACAACGTCAAAAACTCAATGAATGTTGTTGAAATGTCAAAATGAAAGCCATTGCTGTGTCAAATATCACGCATGAATCATAAACATAATAATATTGTAACCAAAGTAAATCCATGTTTACATTGCCTGAGAGGCTGAAACCGAGTCATAATATTGAATATAATTATTATGTGTATTACGGCTAAGTTTACTTTAGCATAGAAATACTCGTGCGCCCGTGTAGGATGGTCATCAGTCATTTGTTCATTACTTACCTGTCTTTTACTAAGAATGTAAATAATGTAATTGTTTAGAACTAATTTCAGTCAAACGAGCCATTTCCTCACGACAATTCATTTGTCATTCAATTAGCTTGGTAATTAGCTTGGCAATCTTGCCATGACATAATTATTATAACATTTTGTTATTGGGAACTGTAGGTATATTAGTATTTCATACTGACTGGCTGTGACATCTGACCTCCGGCTCCGCAATCCAATTACTGTTTAATAGCAATATCCTAGAGGTCATACCCGTGTCTAACTTTCTCTAGAGTATGTACATACATGTTTACATTCACTAGTCCAATTTACCTGCTTAGATTTCAGTGATGTTCAAGACAAAATCAATCACGCTTCTGATTAGTCGAATTTGTTTCTGGTGAGTCTAGTCTAGTCCCACAAGGTGGACCGACGACCTTGTGAAGGCCGCAGGTACCCGCTGGATGCGAGAAGCACAGAACCGGTTGAAGTGGAGGTGCTTGGGGGACGCCTATGTCCAGCAGTGGACGTCTTTCGGCTGAAATGATGATGATGAGTCTAGACTACTAGAGAGTTAGAGAGAGATGCCTAATACGGTGTGTCTTCACACATTGAAATAAATACATATTGAAATGAGGTAACCATGCGTTTTTTTTTTTATTAAAAAATAATACAAAATTATTGTCTTTACATGCTCAAGATCGTAGCCGTGTGCAAGGCTGTTTTTAACAGTTGATAGGAAATGTTGCACTTTATGAAAACTCACACTGTATACGAAGAAGAATCCAAGAAGGAAGTCTTTCAAAGATTTTTTGTACGAAATGACGAATGAATGCAAGGGTACCTGTTGAATCACGGAAAATTGTAGCTAAAATTCATCTTCTCTCCTTCCTTTCTAGTCAAACAGTTTCGGTACCTACTTTACAGGTGGTAAAGTACACTACCATTGTAAATGACGTTCAAAAAGGTACGTATCAAATACTAGCGGCCCGCCCCGGCTTCGCACGGGGATATAAGGATTTTTCGGCGTTACTATTGCATATTTTAACATGGAAAAGTAGTTGTAGTGTGACATAACTGTAATAGTTAGACATATAGTATCTCGGACTTTTTTGTAGATATTGATGTCCTGTATAAAACTGTAGTACATCACTTTGCTCTATTGTCAATAGTTTCCGCAGCGTACGCGATATAAGGATTTTTTTTGGTATTTTTTTCACACCTTGGTTTACATTATCGAAGTTTTCATACGGATCCGTAACTTTTTTGAAAATATTATATCTATTTTCATCAGAGATGATGTAGGATTCTTATGGTGAAATAATTTTTCAAATCGGTCCAGTAGTTTCGGAGCCTATTCAATTCAAACAAACAAGCAAATCTTTCCTCTTTATAATATTATTATAGTGTAGCCAAACCGCGGCCCGACTTTACCATAGTGATCACAAGCACAGTAAAGATATGAAACTGTGTCACAGGTGTCGGTTGATACAACTCGCGCGTCATACGGTGAATGCAAATGTTCAGCCCCGGGGGTCTGCTGGTTGTGGTTCTGGCTTGGAGAGCGGCCATTTTGGCGCATTTACTTTGAGAGGTACTTGACTGATAATCGGTTATTCGGTAATTCATAAGTACAATTTATTTTTACGAGTGTACCTATTATGTATGTGTGTACTTTTGGTTTCGGTAGAATATCATCAGAATCAGCTTATAATTTTCCCACTGTTGGGACACAGGCCTCCTCTCGGTAAGAGGGAGTGGGCCGTCATCCACCACGCGGCCCAGTGCGGGTTGGTAGATGACACATGTCTTCGACTTTTTGGTTCTAGGACATGCCGGTTTCCTCATAATGTTTTCCTTCTGTTTTGAGAGCAGTGGTCATGAAATGATTTACACAAAGTAAAATGCCTGTCTGGGTTCTTCTTTCTTGTATCTGTGGTTCGAGCCTACGACCTACAACTCGTAATTTGCGGCCACAATTGCACCGGTAGAATATCGGTAAAGATTATTGTTGCCAGTACATTAAGCTACTACAATCTGTCAAATGTCTTTAATAGATTTTCAACTTTATCGCTAAAGCATAAGGTTCAAAGTTGATTGGGAAAATTTGACAGTTTCGGGTAGCTTGATGTGCTGGCGCCTGTACGTAAAAGCCCCGCAACCAAGTCTTCGATGCTGCACGTACCGATTTTATCTATTTCTGATTCATCACCTAATAACTGTTAGGTTTGGTTTGTCCCTTGCCTTACCTACCATGCCGACAGTGAGCGCTGGGCCTTAGCATCCACTGGACCTTTGACAAAAGTCATTATCCATGTAATCATTGGTGATTAGCACGTTTCAAACGCACGTGTAGACACCCCATTGTATGGTTTTAATACCATAATCAACACGGCTGTAAAAGCTATAAAATATGAGATTATTATGTGGAGGTAAGTATTTCCGCCCGAGAGTTAAATGTTCTGACTCAGTTTTGTACGCAACCTTTTTAAATGTAGTATAAGTAGGTACCTACTGTGAGCGTTTCACTTGTCACAAGGTCTTTCTGTACGTCAGTCAATATCGCCAGAATTTCCGGAAAAGGCCAGAGAACCAGATTGATTTGCTTATTGATCCTAAGAAAGGTGGTTCTTGAATGAACGTTGGTCTTCCTTCCTGGCTGCCATTTTCAGATGTGCCTGAATTATGTCCGCAAAGTAGACAGTTCGGACCACGTATTTATCTATTCCGTGGTTCGGACACTGCTTTTTTTTTTGTTGGGTGGGAAATCATCAAATAACCCCTCCTCCCGCTCTGGGCGGAGCGGAAGGGAGTGTCAGACTCTTACTGACTAAAACGCACCCATGTTCCTTTCTTAGCCCTTTATGTTCCGGGCCAGCGGTAACCCTTTCGGACAATCCCGCTGACCCAGGCATAAGGTATGTTCCAATTTTCACCGGGTTCGAGTATCCAACATATTCGTTGTTATGTAAATATTATCGATACTTATATGTATATTATCATTTCGGCCAATTGTTGACGAATTCCTTGCACACACTATTATTAACTGTAACTGTAGAAATTAAGCGAGTTTATTAAATTACTAGCTTCTGCCCGCGACTTCGTCCGCGTGAAATATCTTGTTCCCCCGACCCACCCCGTCGCATCGCATCGCCTGCCCGTGCTATTACTTTGTTTTCGCTTAGCGTTCTTTCTGACTTTTTTTCTTTTTGCTCCGGCTCCTGAGGGTCATAACGTGATGTTAATATAAAGCCTAATAGCTGACCTAACAGACGTTGTCCTGTTTTGGATTCGAAAGACACGTGGCGCCATCTATTATCATAATAACGTTATTGTTGTTTTCCTCGGGAACAGCACTTTTTTTCGGGACGAAAGGTACCCTATGTCCGTTTCTGTACACCTGACAACGTATATGCAAAATTTCAAGATGATCGGTTCAGTGGTTTAGGCGTGAAAAGATAACAAACAAACTTACTTTCGCATTTATAATATTAGTTAGGAGTAGGATAACTGCAAAAAGGTTTTTTTTAATCCGTCGGCCCATAGGTATGTCAATATTTTTAATAATAAATAAAACTCGACATAATATGTCGAGTTTTATTAAACGCGTTTTCACATGACAAATATGTCAAGATTTCACTTGTCGATTTTTGACATATTTGTCAAATTTTGTTTATTATTTGTATAGTTTATTTGTTTGTATTTTTATTAAACAGCTTATGTGCGACAATTCTACAATTTTGTCATTTTTTGACATATATGTCGAATTGTCAACAGGGCCCTAATAGTTCCAGAGATTACCGCGTTCAAACAAACAAACTCTTCAGCTTTATTATTAGTATAGATAAGTATATAGATATACTGACTGGAAGAGGAAGATTTTTTTTTGGAAGATTTAATACAATCATTTTAATTATTCACTTTCGCAGTGCTCCTGATGAGTTCCTGAAATGTAATCGGAAACATTCCAGGAACTCTTGACACTTTTTCATGGACAATCATCTACCTAAAACTTCTGTTATTACGACTTTTTTTTTGGATTTCGTACCTCAAAATGAAAATACGGAACCCTTAGATCACTTTGTTGTCCGTCTGTTTGTCTGTCAAGACTCTTTATCTCGGGAACGCGTGGAGGTATCGTGTTGAAATTAAAACCATATACTCCAGTCTACAGTCCCTCAAAGCTGTGAAAAAATCTAACTTCTAAGTTAACGTAAAAAAAAAAGATACAGCCGTTTATGCCGCAAAAAACGTATATTTCGACACTCTCAAGGGAATGAAGATTTATAGGGTACTTCCCGTTGACCTAGAATCATGAAAATTGGCAAGAAGCAATGTCATGTAGCACAAGTAAAGGAAAATATCCGAAAACCGTAAATTTGTAGTTACATACCTACCTACCTACAAAGTACGGAACTCTCGGTGCGCGAGTCCGACTTCCGACCGGGATGGTTTTTTTTTTACTGAAACAATGAAAACCCGCATCAAAACACCAGTCGCGTCTTATCGCTAAACCATGAAAAAATGATTTTCATAACTCATGTTAGTCATTTGTTTCACATTAACGTTATAGCTAAGAACTAGGACAATTTTGCAAGGCAACGATTTAGCAAGAAAATTTTCCACACTACGACGAATTTTGAAGAAATTATTACGCCTACTTTTTTAGAAATTTAAAATAATTACGGCTTCTACACGAAACATTCTTAAGTATTATTGTAACAGTTGCAAAATAAAAAACATCCTTCACAAATTGATCACTTGTGTGTGACCCTTACAAGCTGTTTTGCCACTTTCTCCCGTATCAGCTGATCTCTCCGAAATACGTCGTCGTTCGAAAGTCTACGACGACACGACAGGGCGATGCGCCTCAAGTTGAGTTGGGCAGGACATCTAGGACCAGGAGATGGCGGATGGAGTAAAGCTGTGACCGAATGGTGGTCAAGGTTAGACCAAAGAAACCAGGGCCGCAGGGCCGTCCAAAACCGCGTTGGGTTGACGATATCATCAAAGTTGCTGGAAACACCTGGATTAGGGACGCACGGAACCGGGAAGAATGGCAGAAGAAAGTGGAGACCTATACCCAGCAGCAGCAGTGGGCGTTTCCGGGCTGAGATTATGATGACGATAATGAGCTGATCTCTACCTTTTATCATTTTCTCAAATTTTTATCAGTACACCGTAGTAAATAAATATGTTTAGTGTGCGGAAATCGAACCCGTCATCTGTAGACCCCACTGTAGCCACTTCATTTACTTCAGCGACGGCAGGACCAGTCGTGGCAATCCTTACGGGAGGCTAACACAGGAGTAGAAGTTTATCGACTGAAATAATGACGATGCCTTTACCAATCAAGCTATTCAGCATGAGCCTCCCCTCATGAGCAGCCTATAACGTTCCCACTGCTGGGACACAGGCCTCCTCTCTGTGAGAGGGCCATAATCCTCCAATCATCAGTTATTGTCATGTTCACACTGACAACACACAACATTAATGGGTTTTCTTTTCATGGGACATAATCACCTCGCTTAGCACGAAATGCATTTGCTATAAACGCTATAATTAAGTGTACACATTTACCCACTATTTCTTTGGTAGCACATTTTCAACAATGACTTTCAGGTGAAACTTGTACAAAATCATTTATTTATCTAATCTACGACATAAGACTTAGTTGGTTTCACAATACCGCCAGTGCCCAGTATTATTGTGCATATTTTATTTCATGTCACAACGCACAATAAACTTGGGCAATTATGTTGTATTTTTTATCGTAATTTATAGGACTATCAACGACTTTATATCATACTAGCAGCGCCCCGCGGTTTCACCCGCATAAGAGTCGATCCCGTGGGAATATCGGGATAAAAACTATCCTATGTCATTTTCCGGGACTCAAACTATCTCTATACCAAGTTTCATCTAAATCGGGTCAGCGGTTTAAGCGTGAAGATGTAACAGACAGACAGACAGACACACTTTCGCATATAATATTAGTATGGACTAGAATGGATATGGATTGTAACAAATATTTCAGCATAAATTATCAACTGGCAGCTTTCCGAGGCACGGAGGGGTCTTGATATGTAAAGATGGTCACTCATCCATGGACCAACCGCGGCAAGCGTAGCTTAACCTGATCGATCGACCCCTGCGGCTGTTATTACTTAGCCACAAGCCCCTATAACTATCTATATTAACAATAAAGCTGAAGAGTTTGTTTCTTTGAACACGTTCATCTCTGAAACTGCCAGTCGGATTTTAAAAATTCCTTTTGCATTTTTTAGCCCAATTTAATCTTCGCGGAAGGCTATAGGCTGCTGAACAGGGTTTGTTTACACTTCCATCAGATACTTTTCGAACGGACCATATATAGATATCTACAGGTTTTGTTATAATTATTATAATGTTTAATGTCGTTTAATTAAAACAATACCAAAGATTGTTTAAGAAAGTCATTAAGTACGTAATGCAATGTTATGATTGTATGAGGACTGTTATTCGAGTTTGCGTCAACATCCATTTAGCCATATGCAAATACTGAGTGAATTGTACTTATTTTAGGGTGAGCGGCATTTCGAGTTTTAGTCAAATATGCTAGTTACGTCTGTGATTTTCCATGCCATAAAAGATCTGGCAAATTATCCTGATAACTCTAGAAAGATAAATATAATTTAAAGCATGTACGAGTAAAATACATACATAGATCCAACAGTCTAATTGCGTAACATATTTTCGGCAAATGATTGAGACTACTTGGCTTCGATTCGATCGCAGTTTGCTTAATTTTACGATTTTCGTGATGCGTGTGTTCAACTATTCACACTATCGTGTGAAACCAACTGCAGTCTGTTTTAGGCTCTGTAGAGTGAACGATATGCCAGGAAAACTAATACATTGCTTCATAAGTCAGGAAAATTCGTCTGCTCAACAACGTAAATAACGCAATGAACGTGGATGAACTGTCAAAATTAAACCCATTGCGATCAATTGTCATTTTATGTGTGTTATGCGCAATTACCGATAAGTACTGCGCTGCAAATTAAAAAAAAAGTTAAGAATTTTGCAGATTCAACAATGGTGGTTGTTAGCATAATTATTTGAAGCATAGCCCTATATTTATACTTAACTAAAAATTACGAAATAAAAAGTAATTTAAAAAATTTAAACCGATTTCAAAAAGAAATGAACTGAAAATTATGAAATAACTTTAATTTCGGAAGTCAGTGGTAAAAAACTAAAACTAAAATAAGACACCGACTTCCGAAATTAAAGTTTCATTTATTTCTTTTTAAAGTCGGTTTAAATTTTTTAAATTACTTTTTTATAGTCTAGAAGCTAGACTAGCTACGCCATTTAAAGAGCGCAGTTCTTGTCACTATAATAATGCTATTGTGTTCTAATAATTGAAAACAATACACATTTCTCATTTATTTCTTAATAAAAAGTGACATAAAAATTAAGTGACTAAGCAAACAACTTAAGAAATATATTGATTGCGTCTACTATCTACTGTTAACTATTGATTTCAAAGACGTAATTTCTTTGTAACAAAATTAACTGCAATGTATTATTTTATGAACTGCCTTGTTGGTGCCGTGGTCGTTTATTTTGGGCATAAACAACTCCACGGAATGCTCAGCCTTCAGGTAAGTCAGTTAATCTGTGGGGTTCTTGCGTGACACATAATGGCAAACGATGGTAATGCCTGTTATTTTGACAGTTCAGGTAAAGCCACGTTCTTTACGTTATTTACCTTGTTAGCGAATTTTTCAAACTCATGAAGCAATGGATTAGGAATTGTGATACGCAACTAGGGTGCAGGTCCTAGGAGGGAGGTAGTTGGTAGGAGCAGTGGTGGCCCAGTGGTAACGGCAAGTCGTAGGTTCGAACCCAGACAGGCACTATACTTGGTGTAAATTAATTTCATCACCACTGCTCGCAAAACGGTTATGGAAAACATCGTGAGGAAACCGGCATGTCCTAGAACCAAAAATTCGAAGACATGTGACATCTGCGACCCGCACTGGGCCCGCGCGGTGGATTATGGATTTATGGCCTACTAGTACATCGAGAGGAGGCCTGTGTGAGAACATTATAGGCTGATTATGTTGATGATACGGATGATTTACGGTGCAAAGCAGATCACTTACAAACAAAATTGGAAAACATTGTTCAAAGAAAAATTAAGTAGTATTCAACACTATCTCACAATCTGATATAACATTTTTTATGTAACCATATCTATCATAGACTCATAGAGTCGTATGTTTTTTTTAATGATCTTTACAATCACGAGCGCGATGGCACTGATTTTATTACTTTTTGTTTATTAGAAAGTCAATAATAGTGACGGTTTTCAATTCGTCACAGTAGTATCTACAAAACGTGTTCGCTATAAAATCATTCATTCATAAGAAACTACTTCTGCTGCAGCTACCCCAGATAAATTAGGATACAGGGCCTCAAGTCTGCTATTACAATTGTGTCAGAATGGTCTATCATTGATTTTATAATTGTTGATTTTGACAAGTTTGGTAATCTACTAATATAATGGCGTCATTGTGACTTTCCAATGGTCAACCACTGACACTCCATTGAAAGAAATGGCATAGAATGGTAATCTCGTACATTAAGACAAATGAATGACTGACTTAGGCGTTAATCTGCTAAAATTTTGACAGTTCCTTTGATCAGTAACCGACCATTAGAAGCAGTCATGGCTTTTAATTCGTTACGAGTATCGTATATGTTCTGTGCCATTGACCGACCAATGATCGACCATTATGAATTTAGCAGATTACGAAGTTTTAGCAAAATGACAATGGGATCGTGTTGGAATGACGAATTTATAAAAATAGCAGACTTGGGCCCCAGGGGCTACAGTCCGCTGTGCAGGGCCTGCGTGGCTACACGCAGCACACACACACAGCAGCACACAGCACATCAGCGCACATACCACACATCACAGCAGCAAATGCAGCTCATGTACTTCTAAAATACCCGGTGGTCGCCACGTACGGGGTAAAATACTTCGGTAATCCAGGTACCCTCTGTGAGACGGTCAGTAACATCAAGGCGTTGCTGGCCTTTCTTGAGGAGCTGGGGTGGATCGAATAATTGATTTCCAACCCGTAAGCAAAATACACGCATTGAGTTGGAGTTGCGGACACCAGCCCCTATTACCCATGTATTACCTTATCCCATGTGTTCACCCCCGTTCTAGCCATATCAATTTTCGCACCCTCCATTTATCGTTTTTTAGCATATGCATAATCAGCCTACAATGTTCCCACCGCTGGGACACAGGCCTCCTCTCTTGGGAGGGAGCGGGATATAATCCACCACGCGGGCCCAGTGCGGGTTGGTGGATATCACATGTCTTCGATTTTTTTTTGTTCTAGGTCAAGCCGGTTTTTTGACGATGTTTTCCTTCACCGTTTTGAGATCAGTGGTGATGAAATAATTTACACAAAGTATAGCGCCTGTCTGGGTTCGAACCTACAACCTAGGTACAACTCGTAAGTCGCGGCCATTGCCACTGGGCCACCACTGCTCTCTGTAGGGGCTTAGCAGTATTTGGGCTCGACGCAGCTTGACTTTTCATCCCTTCATGACGGACCTATCCGCTGTTATCTCAGTATTCGGGTTCTAGCCATATCGTCCTTCGCACCCTCCATTTATCGTTTCTTTGGTCTTCCTCAATTCTTATAGGCTTTAGCCATCCAAATTCGATCTTCTTCTTTCTTTAGGGTACTCTGTCCCTCAGTGCTGAGGGTCGCGCCCAGCCATCTTGTAAGCCTTGTCATGGCTTGGCTCCAAATATCTTGGTTCTCGGCTCTTTTTTAGGTTTGCTGAAAAGGGGCTGAAAGGTCCGAAGGATCTGCACCCTCATTGCGTAACAATTTGAATAATTTTGAAGCATATTGCTAATCCATTGCTCCATATGTTCGAAAAATCTGTCTGCTCTAAAATGTAAATATCGCAATGAATGTTGTTGAACTGTCTAAATGAAAGCCATTCCTAATGTTAGTGTGTTACGCAATTACCCCGTTGATCTTTTTCCACCAAAATACTCCTCAAAGATTTTTCACGACATGTCCCACTGTTGATCGCGTCACAACATGACAGAGTGGACTACAAATCGATACAATATTCCACTACATTTAATACACACGAGTAGTCGTTAATGGGCGTAGTAGGTGTTGCAAATGTAAAATGCAGTTCCCCGATGATTGCTGAGTTCCTACAAACTAATCAGTGTATTTATTTATAGACTGATTGTAGACGCAACTGCAAAGGTTTAAAGTGGAGAAGATTGAGGTAGAATGCAGAATCTAATAATGCTGACGATGATGGGAATGATAGATGCTCTATAGTTCATGTTTAGCTTGTATTTTGTAGAACCAACATTTTTTTATCGTGCCTCCTTGTATATAGGGTGGCACTTCATCGACGCACTTGTAAACATAAAGTCTAGACCCTAAAGGTCATAGCGCACGTATCAAACCGGAAAGGGATCGTCGCGTCGTCCATTCTTTCAACTCGAGCCGTTCAGTATTCTTTGTATGAAACTCCCTACTGTAACGCACACTAATCGGAATCGTAACGTAATCGCCTCGCCTTGGGACAAGCTCACGAGTCACGAACCGCGGTGCGGTGCGTGGTGCGTGGTCAACTTGCAATTCCCGCGCTTACGGCTCGTCGTCCCCGCGCTTACGTCTCTCCGTACCCGAGCTTACGTCTCTTCGTCCACCCTTGCCTTTCTTACCCCTCCCGCGGCCTGCCTGCAGCACCATCAACCAGCGGTCGGCGAGCCGTAAGCGCGGCGTCGCCTAGCCGTAGCCCAGTCGACGTATCAGAGCTGCTGATCCGCTTTGGTTATGTGCTTAGTAAAGACGGTAGAACGGATATGGACGAAATTTGGCACACAGACAGTTTTGGATACATTTTATTCCGGTGGTACGTTCCCGTGGAATAATTTCTGACCTCCACGCGGGCGAAGCCGCGAGCAAAAGCTATTCTCTATATAATTAATTAAACCCTTATAAATTTTGGATAATTTTCGAAAACTTAGGTACCTAGCAAAGATGACACACAGACGTTAAAAAAAAAAAAAACGGTCGAATTGAGAAACCTCCTCCTTTTTTGAAGTCGGTTAAAAATACGCAGCGGAGACAGAGAGTATCCACTCGCCGGATAAAATCATTTGAGCCAATAACGCGGACAGCTGAGATCCAGAGACAGGTGAGCCTGAGCGATCGGTGCCAAGTTCAATGCCGGGCGGTAAATAGTTCATTGTCTTATAACATAACATCACGACCCTTCCACGATTGTTGCAACTTACCACCTTAGCATTTATACATTGTGAAATGCAATAAACGATTGAGTATTGAGTACTATATTCCTGTTAGGGTGGGCCCAGTAAACATCCTTTTTAACCCCCGACAAAAACAGAGGGGTGTTATAAGTTTGACGTGTATCTGCATGTCTGCTGAACCGATTTTGATTATAATTTTTTTGTTTGAAAGGTGATTTTATGCTTAAATCTTTCTACCTCCTGTGGGGTAAATGCGTAACACACTAACAGTAGCAATGGGTTTCATTTTGACAGTTCAACAACATTCATTGCGTTATTTATTTACGTTGTTGAGCAGACACTTTTTTCGAAGGTTATGAAGCAATGGATGAGCAGCATCCTTCAGAATGATTCAGATTGTAGTTGATAGGTAGTGTGTTAAGCAAATAGGATGCTGTTTTTGGAATTTTTAGATCTATGAATACAATGAAGTACCCCTCCGCTGTTCTTTGTGTTTGATGATTTGGATTCCTCCATGACAGCTGAATCATTTCTTCGATGAAAGAAAAAAAGAAAGAATAAAGTTTATTTGGACACAGTTCGTGAAACACAAAATAAAAATAATGTTTCAAACAACATTAGTGTTTGCCTCACGGCTGCGCCAAAAAGGTTCATTTCAGCATTAACACAGAACATGTAACCATTAATGACAGACAGATGCTGTCTGACGCTGGTTTCCTAATGAACCTTGGACAAGTGACGGGGAGTAGGTACATACAGTTTCAACACACCTAATACATACTTTTATACTTATAAATAAACAACTTCGAGGCTACATTGTAATACTTTTCTTTTGGTCGCCACTATTAATTCTGCGCTTTCAGGAGTTGCAATGGTTGGGAATACTGGGAATAGAGTGGCGGGCCTGTCATAGGTTATGTAACAAGTTCCATGTAATAGGGGACGACCCGGTGGCCGTTGCTGCAAATCGGGAAATTCCCAATATAATAACGCTTTGGAGCCCACCCTCTGCAGTCGTGCGTGCGACTAAACTACAGTCCGAAGCTGCAGTAGTAAAATGACCATTTCGGTCTGAGTTTAGAGATAAAACAAGATTTGGATGATAGCCGCGAAAAAACAAAAGACGCTAATTTCAGCAAGCTGTCATTTTACTGCACACCTAATTAAAAGTCCGACTATAGACTCTAGACAAAACGAGATGAAAGTGATGGATCAGCAAATTTTCTGTCAAAATATATCGTAAATTATACGAGCGGTTGCCGGTAGTTTAAAAGTAGATGACCAAAATCAGAAATTCAATACTATTTTTTTTATTTTTTTTTAAAACGTTGCCTGATCTGTATGGCATGGCTGTTGCTGTTGTTGTTGTTGTTGTTGAGCTGTGTGCAGAGACTGTGTGGGTGTGTGGCAGAGTTCTGACGCGAACTCCGTTCATTAGTACATCTACTTTTGCTGTTGACTGTACATGTCATTGATTTGACAACATGATTTATTGATTAATTTCTATCATACGTTTGTCGATTGGGTTATCTAATCTGCGTTCGCGATTTTGTTGCCAAAACTATAAACAAATATGAGTTTATAGAAAAACTAGCTGCGCCCCGCGGTTTCACCCGCGTAAGTGTCGATCCCGTGGGAATATCGGGATAAAAGTAGCCTATGTGTAAAGTCCCAAATGAAAAGTCTATTTTTTTTTTCGAGGAGTACTTTTAGTGCGTTTGAAAGTTGGTGCGTTTCGAGGAATACCCCGAATAATTACCCTGAAAGGCTGTCTTTAGGAAAAGTTTCGTAGGAAAACTGTGTGGGTATTGAATCATTGCTCTAGGATTATAATTTCAATCACAAGCTTTGAGGCCTTAGCCCACATTGGCCTTAGCCACAGATTACCTTGATCCTCAGTTCAGGTGCGATTAAGGCCTTTTGGTGAGTCAATCAAAATAATTATTGTTTTGGTTCGGATTTCAATATTACTACTATATACTCATCTGATCTGCCAAGCCTTTTCTCAACTATGTTGGGGTCAGCTTCCAGTCTAACCGGGTGCAGCTGAATACCAGTATTTTACATCAAGCGGCTGCCTATCTGACCTCCATAACCCAGTTGCTAGCGTGTGTTGATTGGTTTTTAGTCAATTAAAATAAAATCGATCAAAATAGGTCTTGTTAATTTCAATGTTTTTTTATTTTTACCAGCGGCGCCCCGCGGTTTTCATAAGTGTCGATCCCGTGGACATATCGGGATTAAAAGTATCCATTATGTTATTCTGATGTATAAGCTATATTACTGTAAAGTTTCATCAAAATCCATTCAGTAGTTTATAATATTAGGTAGGATTATAGTAGAAATAGCTGCGCCCCGCGATTTCTCCCGCGTAAATGTCGATCCCGTGGGAATATCGGGATAAAAAGTAGCCTTTATGTTAATCCAGGGTGTCAGCAACCTCCATACAAAGTTTTGTCAAAATTGGTAAAGCCGTTTGAGCGTGGAGAAGTAAAAAACATATAAACACACACACTCACAAACTTTCGCCTTTATAATATTAGTGTGATTTATTACGGGGTCGTTAAACTCTAAGGTCATTTAATAGTAGATCAATGAGTCACATAGAAAGTGTGCTTAGTCTTGTAAGTTGCAGGCGGTGGTTATGTAAACTGTTATGTTAATAGTGCGACAAGATAACAACTTCTTGAGACAGAGACAAAACTTTCTATGACAGCTTGTTATGTGCTGTTCCTATGCAAAATTATTAGTTAACACATCAGAAACAGGTAGGAAATGAGTCAAAAATAATATTTCATAAGAACGATAGCCGCATAAATATTGATCCCGTGGGAATATCGGGATAAAACTATCCTATGTCCTTCCCCGGGATGCAATCTATCTCTCTGCCAAATTTTATCGAAATCCATTCAGTGGTTTAGGCGTGAAAAGGTAACATACAGACAGAGTTAATTTCGAATTTATAATATTAGTATGGATGCGTCAGTGGTCCATTCGAGTAAGTAATATTGCAACGTTTAGCAACAGAAACTTCTAGAAAATATGCAAATGTTAGCTCTGTAAGGCTGACTGAACTAATGACTAATGACCCTACTTAGAAGTCACTGCAACCGCTAGTAAGTACAGCCCTGTGAGTTGTGGCGATCAGTTACCTAGTTATCTGTGCCAGCTGATAATTGCGGTTTGAAACGAAGCGTTTCTTGCTGTAAGTAAGTACTTCATAATAATGGAGGTATGAAGTGCATAATCAGCCTAGAATGTTCCCATCTGCTGGAACACAGGCTTCCTCTCGGTGAGCGGGAGTTGGCTGTAATCCACGCGGGCCAGTGCGGGTTGGTAGATGTTACATGTCTTCGAATTTTTGGTTCTAGGACATGCCGGTTTCCTCACGATGTTTTCCTTCACCGTTTTGTTATTCGTTTTTGTTATTTCTGCCAGCTGATAATTGCGGTTTGAAACTAAGCGTTTCTTGCTCTAAGTACTTCATAATAATAGTATGAAGTGCATAGAGATACTCTTGCAATGGGAGTACTGATTTATCTTATTGTGTTTGTGGTTTGCATCGCATGATACGACAACACAGACTGAAAAGTCTGTGTTGTCGTATCATTGAGATTATTATATTATATACATAATGCGAAGCATTAGGGAGTGCATTACAGTACAGTAGAAACGAAAAAAAACGTGAAAATATTAAAAAAAAAATCCCATCAGCCTGTGAAACCTGAAAACATTGTAGCTTGCGAAAAAATCTATTAATTGAGTATTTTTTTTTAAATAGGTCCACAATTGACCAAGAAATCGGTGAACAAACATAAAAAAAAACATAGGTACATAAAGTCGAACATATCCTCCTCCTTTTTAGAAGTCGGTTAAAAAGCGAAAGTAACATCCATCGAAAATGAGTAATGTAGGTACTCGTAACTGGTGCGCACGGCTACATCAAGCTATAAATTACCACTATAAGCTGACTTCTGATTGTACGAAAAACCTGTATAATGCGAGGTCAGCTAAAACTGGAAATGCATAGGTTGAAGTGTCGCCGCCGCGTGAGTACCTAATACTTAATTTGTGTTAGGTTAGAATCATTTATTTATGTCATACAAAATTAGATCGATATTAATAACTGTTGCAGAACTCGTTTCGCCATTAACCGGATGTGTTACTAACATTTATAAATATCAAACTACATTTCTTCATTCATTTTTAGGGTTCCGTACTCAAAGGTTAATTGCCAACTAGACCCTACTACTAAGCCTTCGCTGTCCGTCCGTCCGTCTTTCAGGGGGTTATATGAGCTGTATCTCATGAACTGTAATATTATAGGTAGACAGTTGAAATTTTATTTCTATTGCCGCAAATAATAACAACAAATAAGAAAATTAAATAAAGTTAATAATTATAGGGGTCTCCAATCTATGTATATAAAATTTAAAGTCCTGACTAACTGATATACCAACGCACAGCCTAAACCGCTGGTCCTAGAGACATGAAATTTGGAGGGTGTGTTCTTTGTGAAGAGTAGGTATCCAATAAGAAAGGGTTTTTCGAAATTCCATCCCTAAGAGGATGAATGGGGGAGGGTGAAATTTCACGTGAACGAAGTCGCGAGCTGAAGCTAGTTCTCCATACAAGAAACGTGATTCCGTCTCCGAGTCCGACTCGCACTTGGCCGCTTTTTTCTTTCTCGTGGCTACATAATAATAGCCACACGGGTCGATCGAAGGTTAACTTAAACTTGCCGAGGTCGGTCGGTAGATGGGTGAACATCCATTACATATATCGAGACCCTCGTGCATCGGAAAGCACGTTTTAAACCGTTGGTCCCGGCTGTCATTTGTGGGTAGTCAGTGGCCCGAAAGTCTGACAACCAGTCTTACCAAGGGGTATAGTATTACCTAATGACTGCTGTGACTGGGTTGTAGAGGTCAGATATCACGCCTGTATTCCTCAAGGGTAGGCACAGGTCTTTGTAAACGCACATTTCGCCAGTTATACCTAAGTCCCATGGAATAGGGGGGCAACTGGGACCTTTTGGTATTAACTGAGTATTAAATCCAAAATCCGGGTTGTTACTGACAAATTCTTGATGGATTCCAAAAATGATTTCAATTTCGATTGTGGCCCACGAGGTTTATACTTATCTAGATAAAGATTCACACCTATTCGAGCTGATCAATAAAAACGTGTCAAAGTTTTGTCATTAATTACGTAGAGCATTTCTTTATCAATTTTAGGAATAACAACTTCAAACCACTTTACTTTAAATAGTCCATAGTTTGTTGTGGAGTATGTTAATCGATAACCACGAATTAGGTGACTGGGTGTGAAAACTATCACTTGTAACTTTACCTACATAGATAGTCTTTATCTAACGAAAGGTAAACTCGAGTGTTCTGTGATTGCTTTCAAGTGAAATGTTTGTACTAAGTATTTAAACTATTTTGTGAGTCAACCATCACTATATAACTATATATAATATAAAACAAAGTCCTGCGCCGCGTCTGTCTGTCAAAACATATTGTTCTACCTACTAATAAACGGTTTTTTAAACGGTTTTCACCAATAGACGGACTGACGGAGTGATTCATGACATGAGGAGGGTTTAGGTGTAGGTATATTTCATTAATGTTTTGTGTATAAGTTGGTATTGGCTGAAACCGTCTTTGTTTTGCAGTTTGTCACCTAAAATTATTACTATAAGGTTTTCCAAGTAGGTAGTATTTTTGCTGTTTATTTTTGTCATGTAAATTTTGTAAATGTCTTTGCATAAATCGTAGGAACCTATCTATATTTTGGAGACTATATCAACTATTATAGTGCAAGGTTTCTTTGTAGGTATAATTGCCGAAAAACGAAAACAAAATATCGAAGATAATTGGTATTTTATTTACTAGTTCATTACTGCTGTTTTGGACATCGACGGTAAGCGTCCACAGTTTCGCATCGGACGCATCGGACGGATCGCACGTAACGGAATTTAGTTTACCTTGTATAAAAACTCATACAATAGCGTCCACTGATCCGCACCGTACGGACCATGCACTCATCGGCAATGCCTACATGCGATGCGTACCGATGACGTCATACGGAATGCCGATCAGTGGACGTACCCCATCACTTTCTTCCATTCTCACAAACACTTTCCGGACGTACGATCACTACAAAAATCCGAATGAAGGTGGCATCGGTAATCCGATTGCTGACACTCGCGTCGGCAATCCGATCGCTGCCGATACAGTGGACGCAGTCTAATTAATCCGTTTGATGCGATGCGTCCGATACGTGCGATGCGGGCCTGTGGATGCTTACCTTCCTTCTTACTTCCTTAGGTAAGCGTCCACCTTTGAGTTTTATATATTTAGATTATGTTTTTTGTTAAACATTATCATCATCTGCCTCATCTGCCTCTAGCCTTTTCCCAACTATGTTGGGGTCGGCTTCCAGTCTCACCGGATGCAGCTAAATACCAGTATTTTACATGGAGCGACTGCCTATCTGACCTCCACAACCTAGTTACTGGGTAATACGATACCCCTTGGGAATACTGGTTGTCAGACTTTCGGGCTTCTGACGACCCGTAACGACTGTCAAATATCCACGAATGACAGCTGGGACCAACGCGAGTCACGGAGCCCGGTCACGGTATGTAAAGATGGTCACCCATCCACACAATTGTTAATTATATTATATTTATTAAGATATATTAGCACTTATATTTTTTCGTTTAGATGTTTACATGCACTTCTAAGATCTACAATATTTGACTTTGAAATTGGTTTGTTAAATAATATTTTTTTTTTACATCACGGACTCTCATAATAATCTTCCGAAATAAAGGTCGAATCTGATCTACAGTACATGACCTACCTCATAGTAACAGAAGCAGTCAAATGTAATATATTCGATATAAATGCAATATATCACCGTGGGCCATACCTACCGCCAAACCCAAGGTGGAGGGGGGGCTCAAGGTCCCCTCCATGTCCCTCCATTATGCCGTCTGGTGCCACAGTTAAAAACTAGTTTAGTTTCGGGAGACAGATGGAAACTGAATAAATATGACGGGAAGAACAAGGGCTTCGATAAACGTCTTTCTATACCCGTTATGACGATAAACGCGTGATAATATTATTTATTTTCTTATTTAGTTAAAAATAACACGGATTTTTTAAAATTAACGCTAAGTATTATCACACTAATATTATAAAGGCGAAAGTTTGTGAGTGTGTGTGTCTGTGTGTTTATATGTTTGTTACTTCTTCACGCTCAAATGGCTGGACCAATTTTGATAAAATTTTGTATGGAGGTAGCTGACACCCTGGATTAATATATAGGCTACGTTTTATCCCGATATTCCCACGGGATCGAAACTTATGCGGGTAAAACCGCGGGGCGCAGCTAGTAAAAAAATAAAGCGAAAGCTATTATAAATGCGAAAGTAAGTTTGTTTGTTTTGTTACCTTATCACGCCTAAACCACTAAACCGATCATACTGAAATTTTGCATAAAGGTTGTCAGGTGTTCAGAAATGGACATAGGGTACCTTTCATCCCGAAAAAAAGTGCTGTTCCGGAGAAAAATAACAATAACGTTATTATGATAATAGATGGCGCCACGTGTCTTTCGAACGGGATCGACACTTATGCGGGTGAAACCGCAGGGCGCTGCTAGTATCCTATAGGTTGGTATTTTCTAGCTTCTATTCTGGGAAGAAACTTCGAAACAAACACAGGGATTGAAGGTCAGAGGATATTCTGTTATAGTTAAAGTTTGTCAAAAGACATGACATTTGGAATGAATAAAAAATTATGTACGGACACTGACGAAGAATGATTCATGCCGTGGTCGAGATATTAGACAGACAGAAAGGCTGTGGTGGATCTATAGAGGTATGAGGAACGGTGTAAAGTTCACTCATACTCTATTAAAGAGTTTTTAGAAAAGGGAGGATCCTCCGACCAGACGGGTGTTGTGTCTGGTGGACAACTGCCCGATGATTCATGTCGGGCCGTTGTATCTATGCTAGTTGCGCGGTAGACTCTGCTTGCGCGATGCAGGATTTTCCGTGACGTCAGTATGACGTGTTGTTCGCATGTGGCGTTGTAGATACCGCTACAGATCTGATTGTCCAGATGAATTTTAATTCAACCCAATATCTGCTAATTACATTAATATAAATATACAATCTACAGGTACACCTCTACATAACCCTTTGGGAATTAAAGGGAAGATGTTATGAACATGTTTCAAATTAATATTATTTCAAGTTAAACAAATATCAACATTATTTTAATGAAAATTAAGTTGATTTCAGAGTGACTAGCACTATTGAAACAGTTATAAAAATGTTTGAATTTGTAGCGTAAAGAACTGTATTGTGTAGGAATTAAAGTTATTTTTATGTAAACAAGTAATCATGAGTTTATTACTTGTTTACATTTTTGGCAAATAAATCGCGAATGCAGTGTATCTGTACGTGACTAATAAAACACAGTGATAATGATGATGATTAACAAAAGACAAAAGACTGTAAACTTCAAATTGAAGGTAGATCGGTTTCAGCGATAAGAACGTCCTTTATCGCTCTTAATTATTTAATTTTACGTCATAACAATAAAGATATTGTATTGTATCAAAACACATCAAATCTATCTCTATACCAAATTTCATCTAAATCGGTTCAGCGGTTTGCGTGAAGAGGTAACAGACAAACAGACACACTTTTGCATTCATAATATCAGTAAGTATGTAGGTATGGATGAACAAGCAGTGGGATATTGATTTTACTGTAAAATATCGTAGGGTGAGAGAGAGACAAAGCTATAAAAGGCCGATAACACCATCCCTTTTTTGCAATGGAACAATGATAATAGGGACAGGACAACGCCGTGTGAACAGCCGCTACCAATTCATTCATCAAATTCATCAAATATTATATGTTAAAAATCAACATCCGATTTTCTCGACATTTTGCGGCCATTCTTTATTCACCATCCTTTTTCACAGGACACAAAACCCAGGGTAAGTAACCTGAAATTCCGTCCATTTTCATTTCATGAGCTCGTTCAAAACAGGATGTATTGTGCAGTGATAGCTTAGTTAAAAGCCGTATTGATCGACTCTCGTTCCGGTCCTGACTCCGGCTAATCAAGCGCATTGTCCTTCAACCTTCGGACTGCAGCAACTGGGGCGTGACCAGATCAATGAGTTGTTTTGCTAAGCACCCGACTGAGTGTCGCCATTTTCAGCGAAGATCTACTTTGGTGATGTTTTGTGTTCAGGTTTTTTAGTGCGTCTAACTTGGCCCTAACACTATAACCAGCACCATAATTGCGTAACACACTATTACTCTCAATTTGAATCATTTTGAAGCATATTGCTAATCCATTGCTCCATATGTTCGAATAATGTGTCTGCTCAACAACGTAAATCACGCAATGAATGTTGTTGAACTGTCAAAATGAAACCCATTGCTACTGATAGTGTGTTACGCATTTACTCTGCTGTAATGATTCCTTATTCGAAACCACGTTAATTCCTTATCAATCCCGCCAATCTCACGTTCATTTCGCGCAGTTTCGTTCATTGTGCTTATTTTCGTAACAATTTCTTTTTAACCGACTTCAAAAAAGGAGGAGGTTTCTCAATTCGAATGTTTATATATATATATATATATTTTTTTTTAATTCTTTTTTCTGTAGTAGGAAGTTATTGTATTGAGCAAACTTTTTTCTATTTTGTAAGTACCTGGTACTTGTTGGCAGGTCTACGCTGTTCCTCCCATACCTGTTAACGCTGATTTAAAGACTTATGAGAAAAGAGTTATGAGAAAAATAAGTTTTCTATAGAAATATGAAATTCTTCATATCTCGTGTACTTTCAAAATATATAATTTGGGAACCTAGATATTCTGTAATCCAATCGGAATAAATACACACTACCTTAAGAATATGTTTGATTTACAAATTATTTTGGTATTATCTACGTTTGTAAACTACGCATGGTAACCGTTGAGTTTCTTGCAGGTTCTTCTCCATAGAAAACGACCAATTAGAACCGTGCACCTAGCTTCTGACATTTCATACTTGCCCAATGCCCATAATTATAGTTGTACCCTACATTAAATGTGAAATAAAATATTTTGATTTTGAAACGATACCAACATAGCGGACTCCAATTCATATTTCAGGGTCCGCTACCTCATAAGTCTCAGAACACAAGTGATCATATCTGCTATTGTATCTAAAAGACCAAAACCTACTTGTCCGTTTTCAGTAAAAAACTTTAAGCAAACACACTTTTTATTCAGTTCTAGTTTTTTCACTGTTTTGATTTTTATCTTAGAACCTTAACGTCAAGCAGTTGGATATACAGAGGTCAAATTAAATTAGGTAACGAAACTATTAAAATAAAAAATATTTTATGTTTTTTTTTTTTATATGACTTTGCCCCACACTAGGAATACTCCTGTATCGAGGGTGCGTTTACAAACTTTTAAACTCACTAACACAAACAGCCAGACGAGGGGCCCGTGGCTAAATAGTAACAGCCGCACCGGTCGATCGATCAGGTTAAGCTACGCTTGCCGCGGTTGGTCTGTGGATGGGTGACCATCTTAACATACCGAGATCCCTCCGTAACGTGCCTCGGAAAGCACGTTAAGCCGTTGGTCCCGGCTATCATTCGTGGATCTTTGACAGTCGTTACGGGTAGAAGTCGACAACCAGTCTTACCAAAGGGTATCGTATAATACCCAGTAACTGGGTTGTGGAGGTCAGATAGGCAGTCGCTCCGTGTAAAATACTGGTATTCAGCTGCATCCGGTAAGACTGGAAGCCGACCCCAACATAGTTGGGAAAAGGCAATACAAATATTTGTTCCGTACGTGCGGGAATGGAACCCGCGACACGCAGCGCAGCAGTCGATCGCTCAGCCACTACGCCAACCGTGTCGTCAATTTTTAGGGGGGTCAACGACCGCAGGTAATGTTGTTGCTTGTGAAGTGTTAGTGTAGTTAAGATAATCCGTTTTCTTTTATTTTATCGTGTTTACATAACGATACCCATCACGTTTATGAAGTTTACACACTAAAAAACTGGTATTTCAAGTGACTACACAAACTGCAGAGTTTCTCTTGCTAATTTAATTTGACCCCCTGTATATGCTAAACTTCTTATACCTACAGAAGTCTACACAGGCGAGTAAAAACTTGACCTTTGAAAAAACTTCTTCAGATACCCTGTACCTACCTTTTTTGCGGTAGGTTTGTTCTGCGTAATTTTATTTCTCAATTATATAAATAACTCAACTCAATTAGATAAATAACTACAGGAAGAGAAGTTTAATAAAATTGAAATTACATTTTTTAGATAAGAGAAGTTTTAAATATAAAAGTAAGTCTAATTATTATGATTTCAGATCTAGGTGTAGATCAGAAATATAATAAAAAAACAGGTCAAGAGCGAGTCGGACTCGCCCACCGAGGGTTCCGTACCATCATAATAATATGTTTTTAAATGTTCATCGGCGAGGCCTTTAGTCGTCAGAGAATTTTAACACTGCGCACTGCTGTGTAGTATAGGTATTGCAGTTTTAGGTCAGCGCCATCTCTTGACCGATAGTGGAACTAATGTAACTTTTGCTGATGATTTCTGAAAAAGTGTGCTATTTAGAGTCATCGTTTTATTTTTCCTGTTATCTTTACATAAACTTCTATCACAGAATAATTTCAGATTTTTCTCTTTGCAAACTTCGGAGATAAGGTTTTTTATCAAAAGTTGAAAACTTTGCGGCCTAAAAAAAAAGAAAAAATGTTTGAGGGTGTGCAAACTGCGCTCTTTCATATGATACCCCCCCGCATGCCCTAGTAGTCCCATTTCGAATTATTCAGACTCCTATAAGTCTGTTGCAAAAAAAAAAATCTTATTTGCAAAATAGCGCAAAGAGAAATAGTCTTTGGGCAAACGTTATCGAAAACTATTCCAAATTTCAAGTTGATAGCATTAATTAGTAGTTCTTGAGATATCCAGCTGTGACAGACGGACAGACAGACAGACAGACGAAATGAGTCTTAACATAAGGGTTCCGTTGTACCATTTTGATACGATACGGAACCCTAAAAACGAACACGTTTTGCTATAAAAATGCCATAAAACACTTTTATTGTACCTACTAAACAATTGGCAGATGCGCTAATTTGACATCAAGATAACTCTAAATTAAAATGTGGGTACAGTCAGAGTAAATACAAATTTTTACTATGGTACAGTCATCGTACTGCGTAGGTATATAATGATCATTAGACAATACGCAGTTTTTTAAAGACAATTTTGACGTATGTACCACACATGCACATTATTCAGGACGTAAAATGAGCCTGAAAATCTCGTTAACACTAGCAAGATGACGCATTAGCGATAGCTGACAATTTTTTTGTTTTTTTCACTCATCTGCCTAGCCTTTTCCCAAGTACCTATGTCGGGGTCGGCTTCCAGTCTAACCGGATGCAACTGAATACCAGTATTTTACATGGAGCGACTGCCTGTCTGACCTCCACAATCTGGACACTGGGTAATACGATACACCTTGGTAAGACTGGTAGTCAGACTTTCGGGCTTCTGAGTCTGACTACCCGTAACGACTGTTATAGATCCACGAATGACAGCCGGGACCAACGACATATAGGTACCTAAGAAATAGGGGAAAATATATATAGGTACCTACAGAAATAGGGGGCGAGCTCGATAATTAGGTACAGTATTGCCAAGTTTCATATGATTTTATGTTCATATTCATATGAATGTGAATCTTTTCCCAACCATGGTATACAAATGGGTTTGACTGGAAGCTGGCTATGTAATAAAGTGATGACGATTAAGATGACCATACTATTAGGCATAAGGTATACACGCGAAGGTCTAACTGTAGAGTCAGCAGTAGGTACCTAATGCATGTAAGACCAATTCTGTAAGGCCTTCGATAATGACACAGGAAATCATAATTTCAAAACACACATCATTATGTAACTACTTTTATTGCAGCGTAATTACTGTAGTTGCTGCGTACCCACTTATTTGTGGTGGGTAATCATAACTGATAGTAGGGGTACTTATAGGTACCTATGTATTGGGCAAAGGCAGGCCAAGGCTCTTTCCATTATATCTAATTACATGTTCATTGTGAAATGGTTCATTGATATTGGTTCCTACTTAGTAGCGCCGTTGATCCCGGCCGTCAGAAGGCCGCCGGGTAGTCAGAATCCTGAAAGATTGACAACCAGTCTTACCAAGGGGTATCGTGTTACCCAGTGACTGAATTGTGGAGGTCAGGGTCAGATAGGCAGTCGCTCCATGTAAAATACTGGTATTCAGCTGCATCCGGTTAGATTGGAAGCCGACTCCATCCCCAATATGTAGTTGGGAAAAGGCACGGCAGATTGACTTGGTAGCTCATCAATATGTTTATTGTGAAATGTCATCTATAGTAGAGTGCCTCCTAACAAGAGAAATAAACACCCCAGACGGTATTTAAATAGGACTAAGAAAATGGAACTATCCCTAATATAGTTGGGAAAAGGCTAAGGCATATTGTATTCATGAGAGACGGATCTTTAAAAATTCACGAAAACGTTCTCCAGAAAAGTCATTCGCCCTTCATCAACACGAAACACGTAAAAATCTAAAATCAATTAGTTCATACTGATTTCCAGTTTTTTGTCTTCTGATCCGTAACAACACGCAGCCATTTATTTACAAATCAATGTCGTGTGTGTGAAATAAAAACAATAGCCTGTAATTATGTAAACGAGTGCCATGCGAAGACATCTTGTAAGGTGGCTCTCCTAATGACTGTCATTTGTTGTGTGACGGACTGACAATGGTATAATGTGTGTGAAGACAACCTTTAGTGTGTGATTTTACATGACGTAATGTGTCTTTTGGAGTCTTTGGCACACGATTGTGTGTCGTGGAATGGCTACAGAATAGGTAATCAATTTTCTATAACTGTAGCTAAGCTTGCAAATAAGCAGAATATATACCTAATATGTTCAGGCGCGATCTAGGTTTTCGCTCAAGGGGGGCAAATTTAGACAGTGACATACGAGTCAGTGTTAACATATATGAAGGGTCAGCTTTAAGACGCCCGTGCCGGACGGTGCGTACCTACGTGTTCCACGCGCGCCTCAAAGAGATGTCAGCATAAATTGAGGGGCCCCATAGGGCCGAAGCCTGCCGGATCAGTGGGATTGTCCGAAAGGGTTACCGCTGGCCCGGAACATAAAGGGCTAAGGAAGGAACACGGGTAGGTTTCAGTCAGTAAGAGTCTGATACTCCCTTCTGCTCCGCCCAGAGCGGGAAGGGTCATTTGATGATTTTCTACCCAAAAAATGAAAGGGGGGGGGGGGGCAAATGTTTCTCTCTGAGGGCTGCGGATTTCTTAAGCCGTGAAACTGGTGTCGTTTTCATGGTTTTTGTGGGTGCTGAAGCCAATAGTGAGGTCAAAATTAAAATCCAAGATGGCGTCTGCGAACATTTTAAAATTTTTCGTTATGGTGTCGTTTTCATGGTTTTCGAGGTTGCTGGAGCCGCAAATAATGTGAAAATAAAAATCAAGATGGCGGCTGTAAAACCTTTTTTTTTGTTAATTTTGTTTTATGCTTCTGATTAGTGACCTCGTCTGCCTAGACTAGATGGCCTAGTGCCTGCCTACCTATTCTGAAAAACAATGCACGCCACTGCGTGAAAGCCTTTAAAAAAACCTTTGGCACCTATTTTCCGTAAACTCAAGAATGGGCCCCCATTTCGAGGATGACTACTATACAGATTACTACAGGTTGTAAAACTATGAAACATCTAATTTCGAAGCCCAGGGGGGTCAACTTACAACTATTCTTTCCTCTTCTGTATTTGCGCCTGAATATAGTACCTACCAATTAAGAAATTGTGGGATTTGGCCCTCCAATCCAAAGCCCCCATAGATTGGTCAAACTGGCAATATTTATCCAGCAGACCCTCTAACCAGCGACCCTTCTGCTAGATAAATATTGGTGAATATCTAATTGTTTTTGCTGTTGGGATGAATATTTTTGAGGAGAACCGGACCTGCGTTTCTTTGGCTGAAAATCTTGGCTTTCACATTGACTGAAATAGCCTAGACGATGGTTTGGTGAGTTGAAAATCAATCTACTCTGTGTCTTGGCAGGCTTGGCTATGTACTTGCTCTCTCTCTTGGTTGCCAAACTCAAACTAAAAGCATTTAGGTATTTCAAATAAACCAATTACAGGCACTTTTGAGTTGTTATATGCATGTAGCGGTAGATCCTGTTTTATGTAGCCATATTTTATTAACAAGTCAAACTTAACACCGCCAAAAATACTCAGGTAGGTATTTATCTGTACTTTTAGACAGACACCCACGTAAACGCCCCCAGTAATAAATATTCTGTGTGATTTTCCTGAACAACATGCCCAAATACGAAAGAAAGATACACATTTACACAATGCCAAATCAGAAACATCATAAAGATTGAACAATCGGCGCAAGCGCAATGTTGCAATATAAGTGTTACGAGGCCAGAAACGACTCGGAGTTTCAAACCAGTTGGATATCCTTAAAAATTACAAATGTGGAGGCAGACAAGTTTCCGTGTCTTCGATCCTTTTAAAACACGTTGCTGTTGACCTACAAAAAGGGTTTGATTTCCAGCTCTACACATCTGAGAACATCTCAAAGATATTCATTATTTAAATGTCACTAGCATAATCAGCCTATAAAGTTCCCACTGCTGGGACACAGGCCTCCTCTCTGTGAGAGGGAGTGGGCCGTAATCCACCACGCGGGCCCAGTGCGAGTTGGTAGATATCACGTCTTCGATTTTTTGGGACATGCCGGCTTCCTCACGATGTTTTGCTTCACCGTTTTGAGAGCAGTGGTGATGAAATAATTAACACAAACTAAAGCGCCTGTCTACCTACGACCTACAACTCGTAAGTCGCGGCACCACTTGACTCTGGGCCACCACTGCTCCATGTCATTCATCAACCAACTTCAAAAAGAGGAGGAGCTGGTTATGCATTCAGCGATTTTTCGAATTGCAGTTTTATCGTTGTGTTCCTGTTAACCTAATACTAAACTAAATTATATGCTTATGCTATAGGAGTAGGGTCCATGTCAATAGTACCTAGGTACGGTCAGCAACAAAAGTCGATTAACACTTCAGTTTTTTAATCTCAGTAATTGAGCAAAATATTGACACTTCAGTTTTTTTATTAATCTCAGGTAATGAGCAAAATATTTGTTCAAAATTGCATTGTACTTCTGCTGCAATTTTGAACAAATATTTTGCTCAGACTGAGTCGATTAAAAAAACTGAAGTGTCGACTTTTGTTGCTGACCGTACAATGAAAAGACAGCATAAACTGGAAATGCTTTAGTATGGATATCTTGATGTGTCGCCGTCCGTACGTAATAAGTTGTAAAAAACAATAAGTATTGGTTTTGGTTGATCCTGAACACAACTGTTCCATGAAGATTTACCTAAAGAAGTGTCATAGTAAAAAAAGAAACATGTATGCACCCTGTAACGTCACCAACACCCCAGCCCCATAAGCAAATATGATATTATTAGGTATTTACATGTAAGCACTTTGTATCTCATTTTAATTGAACTGCTACCATATACTTATGTAAGTTCTTAGAGGAATAAATTCTCTTTAAACCTATAGTAGGTACTGATTAGAACTTAAATTGATTGATTTTAGTTCTGGGTAAAAAGATATTCGGTGTAGATACCTATTACAATAGGATAGAGCAACACAACGCAATGATGACGTGTTTCATATGCCAGATTTAGACAGGGGGCAAGCTACTATGACGTACAACGCATATTAAATGGTTAACCAGTTAAGTAACGATAGCCTTCCTGCGTTAATTCAAATGGCTATAGACCTCGTATGATGGGTATTGAATAATGTTACAGGATTAACTAATTTGTTGTTTCAAAACTGTGGGGAAACGCCATGAAATCCATTAGAAATATTGCAGTGTTATTGACTAATGCTTATAGTCAGCGTTAACAGCAGTCGAAGCAGCTGATTACAATCAGCTAGTTGACTGCCTAAATAGATCGGTACGTATACGATTATGATAAGCAGAGTCTATTGCTAGAACGTTGATGATCAAGATTTGCCAACCCATGGGAACCACAGGGAATATTATTAATATTACCATAAGTTTTACCCGTACGCAAAATACGCGCTTTGACGTGGAGTTGCGGAAACCAGCCCGTATTACCTATTACGTAGTAGGTAACTATTTAGTAATCTGTGCTATTACCTACCATGTTTGGTTCTGAATAGTATTAGGTACACCATCAGGCTGATAAATTGTGTATTAAGCTAATAATTTATATTCCTTTGCTTTTACTTTTTTTAAATAAGTGGAGTCCTATATAGTATTTGAAATTAAAAATCGTATGCGTTTTAATAAAGGCTCGAAGGCACCTTTAAAATCATGTGTGTGCCATATTCTAATCCATATTTTAGTAAACAGGTATAACTCCAACGTGATATTATTTTAGTCTTAGATCTTTTCTACGTTGAACAATATGCGTACACGCGCACTTTTAAAACTATATCTATGTGTGTGATGATTCTGAAATAACTATCGTTCAAGTGGGTAGGTAGGTACCTAAGTTTGTATTAATAACGGCACAAATTGCCCCACTTAAAGTGTGAGAGTTTCATAAGAAATTCCGTTTGTCAATCAAGTTACTAACGTTTATGATAATAAAATAATAACAATGTTTTCAATGTGATTCCCAGTAATTATCTACTATGATTAATAACAGTTATAATTTCTTAACTTATTAAGAAACTAATTATTCAAATAACGAGTTTACATAAGCGAGTTTGAACGATGGATTACCTCGTTGGGCCAGTGCTCGCAAGCGCGATTGCTAACCGTTTTGGTTCGATTCCTAGGTCGATCGATTATTTAGTTTTTCAAAAGGAGATTGCCAGTAAAATCCGGGAACACGATTTTTGCCAATAGCAAAGGACTAACTAGTTCGTACTTTAAAAAAAAAAGTTTCCAGTGAAAAGTTTTCAGTATAAATCGCTCATCCAATAGAACAATGACGTAATTACGTTCTAGCTATTTTTCAGAACATTTTAAAAGTTTGAAATTGAAAATATGATATATTTCCAATGATTATGATAAAATCTTTTAATATTTTATGTATGTTACTTTACTAACAAATAATAATTTGTAATAACTTCAAAATTCATTTTTCATTCAAATTTCAAACTTTTAAAACGTTCTCCTGAAAAATAGCTAGAACGTAATTACGTCACTATTGGATGAGCGAAATGTGGATAACTATAAGTTGTTGCTTATTAATATCTGCACAAAATAAATTGCACAATTCTATGCGCCAAAGTGATAGCTGCCTTTGGTAATAATTTTTTAGAAATATTAGATTGACTAATTAGAATTTAAATAACACTGATTAATTTGACAGGGCTAAACTAAAATGTATCTTCTGTCCTTTTCTTAATGAAATAAAAAGAAAAAGGTGCACTGAACTTAAATTTAGTTTAGTTTGTGAACAAGGGAATCGGCACCAATACCTATCTACCTGCTTCGTTGATTACAAAAATAAAATTACTTAATTCTTACGTATAATCTTGGAACTCGTTTTTTTTTAATTTAAGAAAAATCAACACTGCTTATGGTATATTTATTTTTATTTATGTATTTAAAATTACAAAGTTCAGTATCACAAATATTATAATAGCTTACGACTAATTCTTTTCCACAATGGAGTAACTATTTCTCCAATGGTGCATAATTGAGAAGTTTCTCGATGAGGTCAACGTGTCCTAGAAGCATCCGTCTGCAGCAGTATCTCTTTAAGCCGAGGGCATCAAGGGCGTCACTGGAAAAAACAGTTAATGATAGTTTTATATGGATAACATGTAGTAAACGGGTATCGTGTTACCCAGTAACTGGGTTGTGGAGGTCAGATAGGCAGTCACTCCATATAAAATAGTGGTATCGCCTCTCCACTTTGCAGATGCTGTCTTTGTGATGCTGGGATAATGTTATTTAATAGTTATCTTCGATTCAAGGCGCATTATCAGACAGACAATAAACATTATGTTTTAAAATATTTTAACAAAAAGGCTAACCATTTAAAGTGGTTGTTTGAGACATGGCATGATGTCATGTAGTCACGGTATTTAGTAAAAACGAAATAATGATTAGCATACGTGAGCGCAAAACCACGTCTAATGCATGTGAATGCAAGCTTTTATTACTTTCAAATTACAATAAATATTTATGAGTTCTCTGAAAAGCAACTACTTATGTATGTTATTGTATATTTTGTTTAGGTAGGTACATGAAGTTAGCATTAGAAAATAATGTCTCTTTCAACAATTTTTCTTTCTTTCTTTTAGCAACATAAGCACGTTACTATGAACAATTGCTCGGTAATTACGGTAAAATAGACTGCCTCGTTGATTTAGTAGTCGCAAGTCGCAAATGTGACTACTGAGCGCGGCGTCCTGGGTTCGAACCAGTGTCCAAGCAGTATTAGCCCATGGGCGATTTTTTTATCGCGCACTGGATTTTGAACGCACAGCGAGCACAGCGCGTAGAGTTTAAATACAGCAGTTTATCTTGTTGACGTGCTGGTAAGCTCTGTTTGATTCTCAATGCTACGCTCAACACCGAGAGTTCAAAATCCAGTACGCTACAATTTTTTTCCCGTGTGGAGTGGGAACCTGGCATTATCGATTTATTTCATTAGGAAATTCTATGTAGTTGAGTTCTCTGAAAAGCAACTACTTATGTATGTTATTGTATATTTTGTTTAGGTAGGTACATGAAGTTAGCATTAGAAAATAATGTCTCTTTCAACAATTTTTCTTTCTTTCTTTTAGCAACATAAGCACGTTACTATGAACAATTGCTCGGTAATTACGGTAAAATAGACTGCCTCGTTGATTTAGTAGTCGCAAGTCGCAAATGTGACTACTGAGCGCGGCGTCCTGGGTTCGAACCAGTGTCCAAGCAGTATTAGCCCATGGGCGATTTTTTTATCGCGCACTGGATTTTGAACGCACAGCGAGCACAGCGCGTAGAGTTTAAATACAGCAGTTTATCTTGTTGACGTGCTGGTAAGCTCTGTTTGATTCTCAATGCTACGCTCAACACCGAGAGTTCAAAATCCAGTACGCTACAATTTTTTTCCCGTGTGGAGTGGGAACCTGGCATTATCGATTTATTTTATTAGGAAATTCTATGTAGTATCAGCCTAAGAATCTGTATTTGTGCCGACTTAGTTGCTCATCCTCCTATTACACGGGACATTACAGTGGCGAATGTTCCATACAACTGGATTCCTACCGGCTTCCCTTTGAAAAATAGCACAGTCAGTATTTTATAGACAAATAATATAATCATATTAAAAATATTTACTCCGGCTTATCTCTTACAAAAATTGACCCTTCGCTACTGTTAGACAATTATATTCTCATTACATGAGCAATAATGGCTAAGTGTGGGTGTATTAACAACAACTGTGTTTACTTGTTGAAGACCAAAGATGTGATTGTTGGGCACCCAATATTAAGTCATAAACATTAAAATGCAACAAAAAAGAAATTCCTCCAGAATAAAAAAAAAATATGTATATAAATGCAACTTTGCCTGTCCTTGCTTGTCTGATTAATGTGCAGTCAACCTTAGAATAATTAAACCATTTTCTCAAAGCCATTTCCGACAGATAACAGCAGTTTTCCTTAACGTTAACACTAAGCTTAACTTACAAACAACAGAAGATAAGGTTAGTAACGTGTTTTATGAGTTGTTCAGGTAATGACAGTAATTATATTTGTGCAAATTGTCACAGTCTAGTACTTTTTTTTATAGTTTTCTGCAGAACAATTTTGTTTTGTGGTTTAATTTACTTTGTATTTTTATATACAGTAGCCTGAATCCATTTATGTCATCATTATTGTCTGCCTAGCATTTTCCTATGTTGATGCTGGCTTTCAGTCTAACTGTATTCTACTGAATACCAGTATGGACGGTAACATAAGTAATTTCCAGACAATCTTTTGCAGAAAGTAGTGCCACATAGTACTGACTAACTTCGTATTGTCTGACTGCACTAATTGTCAATGGTTTAATTATTCTATAAAGGTGTTTTTTTTATCCTGTTCATGATTTGAGAACAAGTCTGTGCAAGATAGTCTAATCAAAACAGGCAGTATTCCTATGTCCGACTTTCAAGCTTAATGGATCCCGTCATTACATATTCTTCTCCATGTGAACACTACCTTTTGGAAGGGGCAACTAGAATTAATTCACTGTAATTTTTGACGTTCAAAAGTGCCTTTAATGTGCCTATTTGAAATAAATAATTTGACTTTGACTGGGGAGAAGCAAGTTCGTAGCCTAGCTTAGTTTTTCTTCTGCTATCTATTTTAACAATGCTACATACCAATATTTTGTCAGCCGGGTATTGGTTTGTCGCTACAAAAATTTTGTTGAGGTGGCTGCCATTAAATGATTTCTTACAATTCTTAAATACAATATACAAGCTAACTATAAAATATTATACTATGTACAAGTTTTTATAGAGAAAAAAAGGGATGTGCTCATTGGGCATCAAAAAATTTGTCCACATCGCTGTCAATGCGAAGGTACTTTCTTGGTATTTGTACCTACATTACCGGGCACATACATATTGTAGTTGTCATTACTATAATTGTTGTTACTAGTCACGTTGTGCGATTACGCTTTGGGTGATAATCAGGTCGAAACCTATAATATGCCTCATGATTAAAAAAATAAAAAACATATTTAGCAGTAGTGGATGATTACAAGATATATTAATATATTACATCATGGACCATACTAGAAAATGTATCGACTTGTTGAGACAACTACGCAAATACACAGACTAAGGCAGAGAAGTCAATGTTAAACTACTTGAATATATTACATAATACTAACCCTTCAGTGTACTCTGCTTGCAAGAGTCCAAGGTAGGCCTCCCATTTGTTGCCGATTACCTTCCCACAGGTAAAACAACGCACTGGAATGATCATGCTTGCTGTAAATTCTGAAAATTAATGTGTTTGTATTAGAATAACTCCAACCTGATATCAACGTGACCTACCAGTGATGTAGCAAGCAAACAGTATGAAAACTTAAAGAATACTGCAGTTTCAGCAAGAACTTAGAACCTAGAAGCCTTTAAAATTGCAGAAAATATAACAAAACAAACATCTCGTAGTACGATTTTGAGGTTATGTATGAGTATAATTCTTGCTTCTGCTCTATACATACTTACAAATCACAAAACGTAAATCCTGACTGATTATCTTCTTTTTGTCTGGCAATAATAATTCTTCTTTTAATTAGATTAAGTTGTACAATATTGAATTTCAATATCGCACAAACACGCACAAAACAACCACAAACCACAATACTGACGTAAAATTGAACGAATGAATGGAATGCGCCGCCTCGCTCGGCCTAAAAGGCGATAACTTCACGCGATTGAATCTTCTGCACAGAAAATAAAAAGTAACGACAAAGTGGTCCACTTTTGGGTTCACTTAGGAAAAAATTTAGACGGATTGTAATATTTTTAATAATAATTATTATTATTGAACTTCATTATTGCTCTTTATTTTTATTGATAATGTACCTAAAGTCAAAAAGTTCTCTTAAAACGAATTTTGTGGAATTGCATACATGGCGCTAGGCTATTCCATGTTATTTTTATTTTAACCCTATAGAACCTAATAAAATATATTGTTCCGCTGGTTCATCATAAAATATATACCTACATTTAGCAATTCAATGCAATTTCAAATGTTTTATTTGGGTCTTTCATATCAGGGGGCTTACCATCACCTCTTAAGAGCCTATACTACCTCAGCTAAAATTCACTCTTTATCTCGCTCGCACGATACTGCTCGCGGACTGTGTGAAAGCGAGACAGAGTGCGGTGCTGGGCGGGAGGCAGCGCCAATAGTTTAGGTATTTGCTTTTTACGGTGAAAATAAAGGTAATTCCAAAAAACTAACTAACATAAGACCTGCTTTGTAGTTAGTTCAGTTAGTATGCAAAGTTTCATGATCTAATTTGAAGTATTTTTTGAATACCAGCGGTTTATTGTTCGGTTTGGAGGTAACTTTGGATTTTTTTTCTATCGAGAAAATTTTATGGAATCGTGTTTTCGTCTAACATAAGACCTTACATTAATCCTCAACTTTAGCATATATTTATTTCAAAATTAATGCTGCGGAATTTTCGACATAACGGAGGATCATGCTAAGCCATTTGAGGTAGTATAGGCTCTTAAAGCAGGACAGAAGTTGAACTGCACTACTTTTTTGTATGACGTCTTAGCTTAGTACAAAAAAGTAGTGCAGTTCAACTTCTGCCCTGCTTCAAGCCCCCAGTATAACTTTTTTGAAGTGAAAACTTCTTTAGGCGCGTTAGGCATTTTTTGAGATGGGAAAAAACCATTGAACTCGCACCACCTGGTAGCGACACCGCGCGTGTTTTGCTTATAAGACGATTAAAAAAATACCCGCTTCGGATGTGTTCGGCTGTTTGTGTTTTGTTTTCGCTTCTGTCGGCACACCCGGAGTGCCACTGTTTTTGACGTGACAACGTCTTAAATTAGGTTGCGGCTGGGAGTCACTTATGAAAAAGTGTAACGCTCGGTAACGTTACGATGAGTCACCGAACGAACAAAATATATTTCTATAGTTAAAATTTGTGCAATTCTTATTTTCATTCAATTCCTTGTTCCTATTGTGCAATTTAATTATATTCATATCAATAAATATTCTACCGAGAAAAAGACGTTGTCACGTAAAATCTTCGCCAGTAAAACCGACTTTACAGGCAACCATTTTTTGACGTGACAACGTCTTAAATTAGGTTGCGGCTGGGAGTCACTTATGAAAAAGTGTAACGCTCGGTAACGTTACGATGAGTCACCGAACGAGAGAGAGGCCCGCCGAATGCCTTGCGTCTCTCTCCCACTCAACTATCATTCAATTCCTTGTTCCTATTGTGCAATTTAATTATATTCATATCAATAAATATTCTACCGAGAAAAAGACGTTGTCACGTAAAATCTTCGCCCGTAAAACCGACTTTACAGGCAACCATTTTTTTATTACTTTTAGTTGTGGGTTCAACATATCTGTGTAAAATATTATTTTAAAAACGTTTTTATTCATGATGGAGGTATTCTATTACGTTAATTTGACAAACTGGTATGGTAGCTTCTCTTTGACTTTTTTGGCATAATAGCTCTTTTTTTGGTTTCAGGTTCACTAGACGGCACAAAACTGCATCAAAATGACGCTGAGCATGGAACAATACCTTACAACAGATGACAGTCAAACGGTAAATTTTCTCCCTTTTTTTCTGGCATCATCTGGTAAAATCCCTCACACTGTGATATTTTGAGCCTGTAGTAACTGTGGTTAGCTGTGATTTAAGAGCGAAGTACAAAATCCTCGCGCGGACGAAGGCGCTGGCGATTGAAGTATTTCTCATAAAAGGAATGGATGGATTTCAAGGCTGGCAACACTTGTCATTCATTCGTTCAATTCTAAAAGCTGACAGTGACATCATTTGTCAGTGTCAGATTACAGCTGGCTGGCTGAGCCAGTGAGTTCGTTCGTTTTTGTGTTTGATAATTTGATTGTGTTTTCATTAGGGCTCGAAAATTAATATTATTTATTCCCAATAATACGTTAAATAAATGTGATAATTACTGTAACCATATACGGGTAACATTTAGACCAAGATTTAATTTTAAAACGATTAAATAACTTGATACTTTGAGGAAAATCTATTCTCTCAAAACTGACCTTAGTAAAACTAATTTGCTATTCTAACAAAGAAGGTATTATTAGAGAGGTAATCTTAGAAGCATTGTTATTTACAATATGGTATAAAACACGTGTCCTAACATTGCTTATCACCTCTTGTTAACTAAACTTATGGGCATATCTAATGGGCATATCTAATTACATCAGTACGGAACAGAATGTTACAAATGCACGAAACTAATTATCTAGTAACATATTAGTCATTTGTCTGTCCTCAGTTATTTTAGGATGACTAAACCAGCACTCGATACAAAAATGTTTAACTGTTAAAATGGCAGCTGCCGCTGTGTAAATAAAATAAAATGTCTTGAATAAAACTGCTGTGTAAATATAGATCAGAAAGAATGGATTCTGAGGATGACATCCAGCCTCTTATCCAGTATGAAGGAAGCAGGGACTTATATTTGGAAATCAATGAACATTTTATAAATGCTGACCCTGAGTTTGAACAGGTAAACAATTTTTACATCTTATGAGATCTTTAACAGCCCCTGCAATGTCAGTCTTGGGAGTAAATAAGACTAAATTTTGAAATTCAATTCAAAATTTATTCTTATTAAGTCCAGTCAGTAAGGTATGCCAAGCCAACAACTATGTGTGTTGTGTGTCAGTAGAATGATGTTTTCAAAACCGTTTTGCTGGGTGGGTTGGTGGACTCCTTTCGTGTTATAACTCTCGAATAAATATAAAACTTGAATGTCACAAGGCCAATAGAAAAGAAGATTTTTCTCAGTAAAAAATATATCATCATATCATATCAAATATATTCAATATTTCACATTTTCTACTGACAAAAATCTGTATCTATACTGATAATAAAACTGAAGAGTTTGTTTATTTGATTGTGCTAATCTCTGCAACTACCAGTCGCATTTGAAACAATCTTTTTGCTGGGCTACTTAACATCTCGCTAAGACACTTAGGAGCCGAGTAAAATAAAAAAAAGTCAGAAAGAACACAGTAATAGCGCAGGCAGGTGATGCGGTGCAACGGGGTGAGTCAGGGGAAATAGAAATTTCATGCGGACGAAGTCGCTGACAGAAGCTAGCGGTGGCGAAGGTTCCACAACTCGATTCTTACTGGCTTCCCTTTGAAAAATGGCACAATCAGTATTCTATAGACAAATAATATAATCATATTAAAGATATACCTCTTACAAAAATTGACCCTTCACTACTGGAAGCTAGTACATTAATATCTGACACTCCTTAAAGTAATTAGTTAATATCTTAGTTATTCTTTCATTACAATATCCCCACTGTATTGTGCAATATTCTCCATTTTATCATACTTTGTAATTGTAATGAGTTCACTATCTATAATACTAAAACCTATTATTTTTATTTTATTCATATTTTAATAGTATTATGTGGAAAATAACGAGAGTTTGTTAAGTTGATAATAGTTAATTATTATTTTACGCAATCTTATATTAAATTTAAGTGACATTTAAATGTCAAAAATGTATTGCTAACCATTAACCAATAACTACTTAAAGCTCCTTCAGCAATGTTTATGAATAAAGGGGGATGTATGCAATGGAGCCTAGAATAAAATCATAATCATCATTTAGTTGTCGGAATATGGTACATAACATGGTCTCAATATTATTTTAATGGTCAATGGATTCATCACATTCTGCCAAATGTAGCATGCAAAACAGCCTTTTCTGTGTTTTTTGATCTTCTAAGTACTATTACATTATGTTTTGGCTAGGCCATAGGAGCCCATCGGAATAGGGGCTAAAACTTTTTAACAAAAAAAAAACCGACTTCCAAAAAAAACACTACAAACTGAAAAATAACTTTAATTTCGGAAGTCGGTGTCTTAGGGATCAGTATTTTAGTTTTTGCCACCGACTTCCGAAATTGAAGTTATTTTTCAGTTTGTAGTGTTTTTTTTGGAAGTCGGTTTTTTTTTTGTTAAAAAGTTTTTATTTCTCGCTTTTTAGTGGGTCTATTTATAATTTATCTAAGTTACAATAGCCTAACGTCAACTTGCCCATCGCCTTTTTATAAAATATTCCTTTTCTCGATGCAGGGACGTTAATTGTTGAGGAGTTCTCCTTTTATTAGTTTTTAGATTAGATGCTGATAATCCTGGCTGCAGCATCAGGTCAGACTTATGTCAACATTGCATTGAACTTAAAATTAGTCCTGTTTAAAATGAGCCCAAACACGACTATGGTGCTGTAATTTAAAGGTTTGTACTTTTTCTGATGCTCCTGGCTTCAGCATCAGGTCTTCGGTGTTCCTCAGTAACAGTACGTTTATCCACACATCGAGCCCTTTTCAATGAGCCTAAACACGATATATCTGCTGTTAGTTGTCGAGGAGTTAGGTACTCTGCAGACTATCCTGACTGCAGCATCAGGTCATGACTTGATGATCATGAGACCAAATGTGGCAAATGCCCTATCAAACATCAAAACAATTTACTAAAAACAGTCCTTGCCTGTTCGAGTAACTTCTTACTGTTAAGGAGTTGTACCTTCCATCATCAGCCCAGCTACCTGAGATGGTGACAACCATACACAAATACACAAGATACTTCATAAAATATGCGAAAAACAATAAGTGAGCCTATAAAATTTGAGGGTTGCCCTCGATTTCTCTAAGATCCCATCATCAGATCCTAACTTGGTGACAATGGGACCACCTCAGAACTATCTACTTTCGAACAAAAAAAGAATTTTGAAAATCCGTCGACAATTGGCGGCGTATTCGATGAACAAACATACAAAAAAAAAAAAAAAAAAAAAAAAAAAAAAAAAAAAAAAAAAAAAAAAAAAAAAAAAACATACAAACACCCGAACATAGTACCTCCTCCTTTTTGTAAAGTCGGTAAAAATGGCTACACATGATAAAATAAAATACTGGCCAAGTGCGAGTGGGACTCGCACACGAAGGGTTTCGTACCACAAGGCAAAAACGCCGAAAAACACACTTTGTTGTATGGGAGCCCCCCTTAAATATTTATTTTATTCTGTTTTTAGTATTTGTTGTTATGACGGCAACAGAAATACATCATCTGTGAAAATTTCAACTGTCTAGCTATCACGTTTCATGAGATACAGCCTGGTGACAGACAGACAGACGGACAGTGGATTCTTAGTATTAGAGTCCCGTTTTTACCCTTTGGGTATGGAACCCTAAACATCAGTCAGTAATAAATTGATCAAACTTGTTGCAGGATACTTTATTTCGCTTACAACTTCCCTACATATAATAAAATAAGAAAAGACATGCAAGTGTGTGGTAAGCAGAATTACATTTTGTTATAGTGCAGTTTTGAGTAGAAAGCTGTTATGCTAGTATCCAAAAAACGCCATTGTAGTAATTTCCTTGTTAGTTATAGCTACTGTAATATAGAAAATATTCACCCTAGTAATCAATTATTATAAACTAGCAGCGCCCCGCGGTTTGATCCGCATAAGTGTCGATCCCGTGGGATTATCGGGATAAAAACTATCCTATGTCCTTTCCCGGCACTCAAACTATCTCTATACCAAATTTCATCTAAATCGGTTCAGCGGTTTAAGCGTGAAGAGGTAACAGACAGACAGACACACTTTCGCATTTATGATATTAGTATGGATTATGTGGTAACGTTTTACTAAAAACCAGAGCAACGCAAACTATGAAAAAGGGATTATGGAGCCTGGCATCATTACCTACCTACCTAAAGTGTCACGTTTCCGAGATTGACGTTCAAAGTTGATCTTGTGACATCCATATCTCGGAAACATGTGTCATGTTCCGTACGTACGGGGTTTGGTCTTATTATGTTTTCTGTATGCATTGATGTTAGCTATCGATTTATACAGGATTTTTTTTTATCACCATCCAAATTTTTACAGGGTGACAGTACATGAATATGAACAACTTTCACTATGGGACCAACTCTGAAATCACGAAAAAAAAAATCTGCTGTTTAATACAAAAGTTCAATACCTCCCATAGTGAAAGTTATTCATATTCATGGGTAGAACACCCCGTAAAAATTTGGATGGTGATAAAAAAATCTTCCTGTACCTATAGGTTCCATGTGTGGCCGCCATTTTGAAAAAAAAAACTAAAAATGGTGGACAGGTAGGTAAGCCACGGACCTTCAAAGCCCTTTGAATATTTACTGAATAATACATATTTGTTACCCTTATTATACGATCCCTAGTTAATAATATCTAATAGCCAATTCCTGTCTAATACAAATTATGAGTATGTATGCCCCTAGCAGTCAGTGTTCGTAGTTAAGATAATCACACAACTATACATGACGGGAACAACCACTCACAGTTACAGCTTCGTTATCAATTCATGAAATTCATTATCTCATTAGGGGTGCCAAATACGATTAACCCGCAAAACAATCGACGAAACGAAACTATGGTGTCTCCGAACATGAGGCGAGTTGCTGCGCAGTAACAAATTTACCTGTCAGCGGAGGTGAGGGTGAGGTACTGCGCAGTGAGTTGACACTTCAGAGTTGCCATACAGTTTGAATTGGGCATGTAAGCGCTTAACGGTTTTTCAATTACATTTATTGTCGTTTTGAGTGTATTTTTCTTATGAACAATTGCTGGGTTGAGGCATATTTTTAAACAAAAAGATTATCAATTTATGCAAAACTTTTTTTGGTCATTATAATGTTACATGTATATAATTTACTAGCTGCGCCCCGCGGTTTCACCCGCATAAGTGTCGATCCCGTGGGAATATCGGGATAAAAAGTAGCCTATATGTTAATCCAGGGTGTCAGTTAATTCCATACCAAAATTTATCAAAATCCGTTTGAGCGTGAAGAAGTAACAAACATATAAACACACACACACACACACCCACTCACACACTCACAAACTTTCGCCTTTATAATATTAGTGTGATAATTATATGGAGTGAAAAACCAACTCATTTTGATAAAATTCAGAACTGCGGCACAGTAGAGTGAAGTTTTGTATGCAATATTAATTAAAAATAATCTAGTTTGTTTTGTTTTTATTAATGTAGCTTGCAAGTCAACCCTGTAATTAGTTTATCTGAATGAAACCTATTGTATTACGTTATCAGAGTATACTGCAATGCATTCATTTATATGTTATATTTTAATTAGTTAATGATTTTATGTATTGTTAATGTAATATGTAATTAAATGTAGTAATGAGTTAATTGATTAGATAACAACTGTATTGTTTAATGGTTAAGGTAATTTATTGTAATAGTATGTTGTCAATTGATATTTATACAATATTATTGAGTATGTAACACAATTGCCTAGAAACACTTATTTATGATCCACAAGATCATGTATTATCAAGCGTTTAGGATGATTCAGCCTATTCATTGTTGTTTTTTCCTAGAATGGCAATCTTTTAAATACCTAAACATTGTCACAGAACTGACGAAGCGCAGGTTTTCCCTGCCAAACAAATATCAACCATGCATCTATTAAAATAAAGTCGAAAATGAGCAACCTTAAGCGCATACCTCTTTCCGCGTTGATGCTCTCTCGGACGCTTGGAAGTTTATTTAGGTATTTTCAACCAGTGGGATCATTGCGTAACACACTAACGATAAGATTGGCTTTCATTTTGACAGTTCAACAACATTCATTGCGTTATTTACTTTGTTGCAGACACATTTTTCGAACATATGAAGCAATGGATTAGCAATATTCTTCAAAATTATTCAGATTGGGATTGAAAGTGTGTTACGCAGCTAACTGCCAGCTGGCCGACCTGGCGAATCGCACCGCCCTACACCCTAAGGTGTAGGGCGGTGCGATTCGCCAGGTCGGCCCTTATTCTATAGTGGTTCTTCCTATATCGATATACATTACATATACGAGTATAAAAATACATAGGTCCAGAACATGTTTCATTAATATCCAGGACCTTTGCAGTGAGTATAGGTATTATTCGTCAGCTTTCACCTTGTGACCGCCAAGCGTTGCACATCAGGTTTTTCGACGTATTCCACTTTGAGCACCGGCTTAACTGGCACCTGAGTGAATGTGCCGCTGTGTGTCTGGTGCATTCACTCAGGTGCCATTTAAGCGGGTGCCCAATGTTGAATACGTCGATTTTTCCCCGGGATCCGGACGATATATTCGACCTTGTAGCAAGTACTTACATTATAGTTGTATAGTTGGAACGTCGGTTTGCATCCTAAGAATAGCAAACAAGTGCTATGATATGCAACATCCAGAGCAAATTAATGCTAATTCATTGGTTTTGGATGCTGCACTCTATTGGTTGAGTGTTATAACCGGCGATTCGATGCAATGCAAAAAATCTTGAATGCAAAAAGGAAAAATAACTTCATTTTGAATGCAACGCTTATCGACTTGTTTGTAGCACCAGTATTTCACGTTAAAGTATCGATTGTTTAGCAATGTTTTGGCTTTCGTCACGAAATTTTTGTTACAAGATCCGGTTGGTTCGGCTGTTTCATGTAAAATAGGACTAGTATTCAGCTGCATCTGGTTATACTGGAAAATATTATGCAGATGATGATTATCTCGTTCCTTTTTACGCATATCACTTACTGACGTGATTATGGAAACACTGTTTAGAACGCACTAAAAAAAAAATGAATAAACCGGCATGTTGTAGAACTAAAAATTCGAAGACCTGTGACATCTACCAACCTGAGTGGTGAATTACGGTCCACGTCCTCTTTCAAATAGGAAACCTGCGTCCCAACAGTGGGAACATTATAGGCTGATTATGCATATGCAAACATGCATTTTGCATAAAAATCGGTCTACTGATATTAGATGCGTTATACCAACCCTCTTTCATCCGCAGGTAGTATACGGCTACCGCAAGAGTCGCTGGCGGCAGGTGCTGACGTACACCATCTCGTGTCTGTTCGCTGGCCTGCCCTTCCTGTTGTTCCACTGGGTGCCCACCTGGTTGCTGTACCTTACCTGCGTCAGGTGCTCCTTCCAGATTGCTGACAGAGTTCTCCTTGTTGTAAGTTTATTACTAACATAATATCCTTTATTTCATTATAAACACATACATTATATTTTTAAATATTATAAAAAATATAAAAAATGGTAGCCCACCGGTATCGGAACAGGGTCCAAGCTACCGGCGGTCAGGGCTCTACTAGAAAAAAGCTCGAACTAGTTTGAGAATCGGGGTCCCCGCGCGGGCCGCCCGGGCCGCGCCCTCACTGCGGCCACTTGTATGTACGAGCTATGGTGTAAGTTGCCCGCGCGCTCCCCGCCCCAAGCAGCTCGCGCCGCTCACCGCGCCCGCGTGCCCACTATGGACTCTCAAATGAAGTTCTTATGTTTGAGTACGCCGCCGCGCCCGCGTTTGCAGTCTGGCCAAGCACTTAGAGATCAGTCAGCTAGGAAATGCTGGCGCCGCTCTAGTTTTAAAATATTGACGTGTAAAAGTGTCTTAAAAGATCTATTCACAGAAATTAACATTTCATTTAACTAAAAAGCGCAAACAATATTTAATTAAGAGAGGGAAATTATGTAGATTCGAAATTGGTGCCCAAAATATACAAGAAATACTTTTCTATCACCTACTTTTTTATACATGTCTTTTCCGTAACCGATCCATTTGACTATCAAGTAACTGTTATAATTTGTCTATTTTCAGGAAACATATCAGAAAAAATGCAAGAGTTACTACATTCACCTAATATTACACAAAGATATAGCAGACACCAGGTACGCTTATAAAAAATAGAAAGATTTTATTCTTGTCTGTTTATATATAGTGTGTACATAAATGGTTAAATAAATAATAAATAAATAAATAAAGATAGAGAGTGAAAGTCGCATGGAGGGGACACAATTCGTCGCTTCTCAGGAATAGTGTCGTAATAAAAAACATCTTTAAAATTAGTTATATACATAAAACCGGGACGAAATTTCGGTAAAACTAATACAAAAACTAATCACACTAATATTTTAAAGACGAAAGTTTGTGAGTGTGTGTGTGAATGAGGGTGTGCGTGAGTGATGATGTGTGTGAGTGAGTGAGGGTGTGTGTGAGTGAGTGAGGGTGTGTGTGTTTTTATGTTTGTTCAGTTATTTAATACTTCAAGCACATAAATGTACAGAGGCGGACCTAATGCCATAGGCATTTTCTACCAGTCAACCTTTGGGTGATGCAGAGACCAATCTCATATGGAAAAGTGTTAATGGTAGAAATCTAACTTAGAAAGATGTATTAATGATTCTAATGATTATAATTCTCTAAATATGTACCTGTTATTGTCGCGAATCATATTTTGATCAAGATACAACCTGACACTAACCTGAAAATTGCAAAAAAACGTAAGAAAAATTTAATTTCACGGTCTCAACTACCCATTCACCTTAAATAGTATTAAAGCACGGCGTTTAGCACCCTCGCAAGTCACACGTATCTTGATGTACTATTAAATCGTCGAGAAAATTAAGAGCGTAGACGGGCTGCGCGAGAATTGAGAAATAGGTATTTGAAGAAACGATTGCCGTCTCTCTCTCTCTCTCGTCTCCCCCCGTAGAGTGCGATAGGGACAATTGCAGCTCAGAACGATTTTACCTAGAAAAAACCATGACCGATCGACGTTTCGTATTCCCCTGTTTTCTCCTCGAAACCTAAGCCGATTAAAATATTTTTGGTATCAAAATTAAAAGGAAGAATAGATCTATGCCCCTATCATTTGTTTTTATCTTAAAAACTTTTCAATTTTCTTTGGTAGTCGTCTGATTACGTAGGTAAAAACGGGGCATTTTTTTAGGTTTTCGGAAAATCATATTTATTTTTGTAATAATAAAAAAAAAAATGACGGGCATGCCTTCAATAGACCTAGATTTTTATAAATAAAAATGATTACTCTAGAGGCATTATCCAGGAAGAGAATAGGGGAATACGTTTGTATGGAAAAAATGCAGCCCGTCTACGCTCTTAATACTTAATCAATATAATTTCAGCGGACTATTAAACGAAGGATTCGACGATGATGGAAATAAGGAGAAGGCACCAATAGAAAGTGCTGATGCTATACACACTCCCATACATTTGGACGATGGAACTTCACTCAGTGAGTATTACATTCATTCTGTATTATATGAAACTAGCAGCGCCCCGCGGTTTGACCCGCGTAAGTTTCGATCCGCTAGCCGTCAGCTACCTCCATACAACATTTTATCAAAATTAGTCCAGCCGTTTGAGCGCGAAGAAGTAACAAACATATAAACACACACACACAAACTCTCGATAGCAATGCCATTTTGACAGTTCAACCACGATCATTGCGTTATTTACGTTGTTGAGCAGACGAATTTTTCTCAATCCTATGAGGCAATGGATGTTAAAATAAAAGGCTTTTCAACAGATTGCCATTTTGTTTGTGTGAGAAAAAGAGATTTTTTATTTTCGTCATAGGCTTGTACTTCGTTCACCTTCTATACCCTGTTTTTATCCAGATGCTAAAAAACTCAGCCGGTATAATTGACTAATGACATGAAATAATATTATTGTAAAAGATATGGAACGGGAAATGACATCGCTTCATTGTTCAATTGACCACAACATAGGGAAGTCCCTAACCCCAACTATTTCAAGACAGCGGTATTTCCCCAACTCCAACGCATACGTCTCTGCGGAAATCAGTTTAATACCTAAGCTTTTAACGTAACAAACTATTTTCACAATCTGTTTGTATGTCTACTTATCAAGTTTGGTTAAACTAGGTACGGAAATATCTAGAGAAGTAAATAATAAAGTTTTGTAAAAACTGCATATTCTAGAACAGTTTTAACATTGACTTGATTTCAACCAGGCAGACAATAAAAGCTATAAGTTAAACTGCGCAGGTTCACCCTATTTCAAGTTAAACAAATATCAACTTTATTTCAATGACAATTAAGTTGATTTCAGAGTGACTAGCACTATTGAAAAAGTTATAAAAATGTTTGACGTTGTAGCGTAAACTGAATTTTATTATTGTGTAGGAATTATAGTTTTTTTTTCTGTTAATTCATATTTGTTGAATTTTTTGTCAAATGAATCTCAATTTATTCGGAGTCGGCGCAGAATGTCTTCTTTATTAGTCGTCATCTTTTCTTTGGTCTTCCCCTACTCTGATATTAGACAGCAGAAAATGTTTTTTTTTTCTTTTGACTTTCGTAACCCGAAACCAAATAAATTGCCCAAAAATTGTAAAATTCTACAGTATACTAGTTCTAAAAACAGGTATTTATTTCCACCAGATGTCCAGTACTACAGGTACTTCCGCCACAAGAAGCAGTCTCTCATTTGGGACGGCAGCCGCGCACAATGGACCAGGCTGGCTGGCATCGAGTCGGGGGCCTCTTGTGCACAGCTACAGGCCATGGGGGCCACTCCACCTTCTAGCGAGCGAAGGGTTAGGATGTGAGTACCACTTCTCCACTTAAACTCTCTATGTTAAACGTCTTTGCAATTTAAAAAATGCCACTGTTACAGGCGAAACTTCTATTGATAGTAAGCCGTTGGTCCCGGCTGTCATTCGTGGATCTTTGACAGTCGTTACGGGTAGTCAGAAGCCCGAAAGTCTGACAACCAGTCTTACCTAGGGGTATCGTATTACCCAGTAACTGGGTTGTGGTCAGTTAGGCAGTCGCTCCATGTAAAGTACTGGTATTCAGCTGCATCCGGTTAGACTGGAAGCCGACCCTAACATAGTTGGGAAAAGGCTAGGTAGATGATGATGTTGATGACATTAATGCAAACGGAAAATATAATAGGACCAAATCCCTTAAGAAAATATGGATGTCACGTGTGATCAACTTTCAACGTATCTCGGAAAAGTGACTCTTTACCTCCTATTAAGTTTCATAATAATTTTTTTTTTGGTTTAGCCTATACTGTCCCACTGCTTGGCAAAGGCCTCTCCAAAGTCCTTCTAGGAACTCTTTTCCCGCGCCACCTCAAACCAGCCCTCGCGGTACGCGTCCAGGTCATCTCGCCACCGCTTTCTGGGTCAACCTCGGCGGCGCCGTCCATCTTCAGGCACCCATTGTGTGGAAACTTTTGCCCAGCGTTTACATATACAGTTTCATAATAAGACTTTATAAACCCTTTCCATCCCCAGGCTAAACATCTACGGTCTGAACGAGATAACCGTGCCGGTCCAGTCCATCATGACGCTCATTCTGCTGGAGGTCTTCAACCCGTTCTACGTGTTCCAACTGTTCACCATCGCAGTGTGGCTCGCGGAGCCTTATTACTACTACTGTATCGCTGTGGTGCTCATGTCTACCTTCGGTGTTGCTACTTCTGTTATACAGACTAAGAAGGTGAGATATAAGCTTCGGTCAGTTCTCTATTGTTTAGAAAAAATTTAAAAAGTACCAACATATTTGTTGGTACTTTTTAAATTTTTTCTAAACACGCGGTAGACTAGGTTTCGTAGGTTTTCCCTGTAAGAAAAGGGATTAAAAAATCGGTACGTTTTTATAAATACTAGATGTTCCCACGAGGCACTTTCATAATAATCATTGTTTACAGTTACTTACGTAAAGGTGTGGGGGGGGGGGGTCCTTTACGTAAGTACGTATGGCATTTCATACAAACTTTCAAGCCCTTGTTTTTCGAAATGAATGAACCGATTTTAATGAAACTTCATACGCATAAGCAGGATACAAAGGTCTAAAAAGTTAGTAGAGAACGTTTTCTGCATTTGCTAGCCACCCGTATCTTACCTTGCAACAATTAGCTTATATTTAGATCTGAATACAACCAACCTCCAACTCAAACCTCAATTATCTCTCCAGAATCAAACCAACCTCCGCGCCACGGTCGAAGCTCACGACACAGTAGAGCTATGGGACGGCCGGCGGGTAGACAGTCGCTGTATATCCCCAGGGGATATCATAGTCCTCCCCGCGAGGGGATGCACCCTGCACTTCGATGCCGCACTGCTGTCGGGAGCCGCTGTGCTTAACGAGAGTATGCTTACTGGTAAGTCCTTTATCTGCGTATGCTTGAACCCTAAATGCTTCATGCTTGTATTTTTGAAGCCCTAAATGATTGACTCTTTAATTTTTCACCCCTAAGTTCTTGACTCGCTAGAATGTCCTAGATGCTAAATCGTTCGGTTGCTACCCACCCCCTTGGGTCGTTGATAGATTCTTGTTTACTTTATCCTTGATCCTTAGATTTTGCACCCCTACAACTTTGACCCCACTGGGCTCAAGATTTAGGCACATGTTTGACCCCTTAATCCTCGACCCTTTCATGATATGAATTTGTGAGACAACTTAAGAACATTATTGTCATATCTTTCTCAACAACTAACTTAACATCCTCTTCAGGCGAATCAGTACCAGTCACAAAGACAGCGCTGCTCCGCGTGGACCGTCCGTTCGACCTGAAGGAACATGCTTCCAGCGTGTTGTTCTGTGGCACCAGGGTCATACAGACGCGGTACTACAACAACGAGCCCGTCAAGTGAGTATACTCCCGACCGAATTTCGGAGACTAGCCAAGTACTCAAGAGGTATAAGGTAACTGTGGCACAAGTATGTGCGCAGATACAGGTAAACTTTCTCTTTCCTAACTCTAATAGTGTGATGGGACGGATATCCGGACGTATATATATATGACTGTGTACTGAAATTGACATTTCTCCGATTTTTACCTGATTAACAGTCTTACCAAGGGGTATCGTATTACCCAGTAACCAGTTACTTGGGTTGTGGAGGTCAGATAGGCAGTCGCTCCATGTAAAATACTGGTATTCAGCTGCATCCGGTTAGACTGGAAGCCGACCCCAACATAGTTGGGAAAAGGCTAGGCAGATGATGATGATGATGATACATAGATATGAGTTAAGCTAAATAGTGCGAATCATGGTTGCTTGTAGTTCAATGGCTGCTGCGGAACCAAACCTAATATTAATATACTTAATTCCACAGGGCTCTAGTCCTCCGCACAGGCTACAACACAAGCAAGGGCCAGCTGGTCCGCAGTATCCTGTATCCTGTGCCGGCCGACTTCAAGTTCGACCGCGACTCCTACAAGTTCATCATCATACTCGCGTGCATAGCCGTCGCGGGCCTGGCCTACACTGTCGCACTGAAGGTTAGTACCATAGAGTAAGTAAACATGTAAACATATACAATGTGTTTCAGAGGCGTGTGACTAAACTTGGGGGTGTGGCTAAACTTGGGGGTGTGGCACAGGCCATCAAACTGAACAACTTTTTCCCGGGGACCAACTTCGTAATCGTGAAAAAAAAAACAGTCGTCCGATACATTTGGTCAAGTACGTATTGAAGTTTTGTATGGGACGGCTGTTTTTTTTTTTCACGATTACGATGTTGGTCCCCGGGAAAAAGTTGTTCAATTTGATGGCCTGTACCACACCCCCAAGTTTAGTCACACGCCTCTGAAACATATTGTATAAGAGACGGAACTCCCATAGAAAAAGTTGAAAAACGTCGCTTGTATGAAACGTGCACTAAAACTGAATACCAACAAAACAAAAATAACACAGACTGCAGACATGACGTAAAGCTGCCAACATAATAACAAGATAGGGATGTACTAAACATGATAGAGTCGAATAGATGTTAAAGCGAGACAGCGATAGCCGCCATTATGTTTAGTGCACGTTTCATAGTTTCTTTTTTTATTAGACAGTTGCGTCACTGGTTAGTACTACAACAAACAAATGACGACACGGTTGGCGCAGTGGTTAAGCGATTGACTGCTGAGCTGCGTGTCGCGGGTTCGATTCCCGCACGGAACAAATATTTGTATGACCTACAAGTAGTTGTTCCGGGTCTGGCTGTTTGTGTACGTGAATTTAAATGTTTGTAAACGCACTCACAATACAGGAGAAATTCCTAGTGTGGGGCAACGTTTAAAAAAAAAATAATAATAAAAAAATAACAGGAGCATGGGTTTGGAAAGAAAGAAAGAAGAATGAGAAAAATAATGAACAAAACAAATCTAAGAAAACTGATTCTATTGTGCAACTTTGTAGTTGTACAAGTTTTTACAAAACCCTTACGTAATAAGCTAACTCATCTAAAAAAGTTTACATTTAGGTTCGAACTACTAGACTAAAATATGTAGGGAACAGAATATTAATTTTTTATGTATTTTATTGTTATAAATGATAAATGATGACTAACATCCTATATTTGTTTTTATGTAAAAAATCTAAAAGTGATTTGAATTTGTAATGTGGATATTGTTAGTAAAAGTTCCAATCACCAAAGAGATCAATCACGAACATTGTATGAACAAGTACAAGTTTTTGTAACAGGCTGTGTGATAAATTAAAAAGCGCGAGCCAAATTAAAAAAAAGTTTGTGAAAAAAAAAAAAAAATGCACGATAAACATTCTGCCTTCGTTCGTAATTGTTTACTCACAAATTAGGATTTTACTTAGTTTTACAAAAAAATGAGTATGTCTTCCTCAAGTAATTGTATGTAAATAAATAAACGTACCATTCGTGCACCTAGCTTCTGACGTTTCATAAGTGCCCATGTTTATGTGAAATAAAATATTTTGATTTTTATTCATAAAAGTAGAGTGCAACCTCGGGAGCCACACTATTTTAAGCTCGAGTGACGTACTTTGAATCCCTCGCTGCGCTCAGGATTCTACTTTGGAACCCCTCGCTGCGCTCGGGACTCTACTCTAGAATCATTCGCTCCGCTCTGGATTCCAAGAAACACTCTCGCCTTCAAAATAGTTGCTTACTCCCTTGGCAAATAATCTACTATTTATATCTTTGTAAACATCCGGTTAGTTAGGGCCTTGATTTTTGCACAACTTTGTTGAAGGTTAAAAAAAAGGAGAGATAGAGTGTATAAATAATTTGATTTAAAGGTTTCTTTTTATCAGAACGCGAGCATGTATCCCGTGCAATATTTCTAACAATTTCCCTCGTGTCTTCCACAGGCATACCGCGCCCTCAGTCCAGGCGATATAGCCATCAAAGCCCTCGATATAATCACCATAGTGATCCCGCCCGCCCTCCCGGCGGCCATGACAGTAGGGCGGCTGTACGCGGTGTCGCGCCTGAAGCGCGCGCGCATCGCGTGTCTCAACACGCGCGCTGTCAACGTCAGCGGCTCACTGGACTGTGTGTGCTTCGATAAGGTAAAGTTTATAAAGACAGTTTTTTGTTTTACATTTTATAGCTATTTTACACTTTAATTCTTTTTTTTTTTTAAGTATCTATTTACTTAAATAATGACATGTACATTTACTGTATAAAGTATTATATGATTTTAATTATTGTGAATGTGAGGACTATGTGGGTAATTTTTTGTTTTTTCTCTCTTCGTTTTAATCATGATCTGGCAGTTTGAGTAGTTTATGCGGCCTACCCAAATGTCCTTTCTTTGGTACTGTTCGTCGAATCGTTGACCTCCTTAAGTCTTGAGTTGAGCTGCACGATTTTTGACAAATGCGTGCACTGACTGGACAGGTCCTCTCAATCTGTGTGGTTCTTTCCTCAAAAGACCACCTCAGACATCGATCTACATGGTCTTCATATAACCTGACCAAGATTATGTCTGGACTTTAAAAGAGACTGTGACCTCTGAGTTTGTATCGGCCTTTCTTCTCAGAGTAGTCAGATAGGAAACGCCGACTTCATCTAGTTTAAAAAAAAAACATGATTGACGTGTAAAAGTGTTTGTACAAACCTACTTACAAACAATAAAATTATCATCATTTCATTTCATTTCATAATGAGCAAAATCTGCATTGGCAACTATGGTCTGTTCCAAAAGTATCTGGTGAAAGTGTAAACAAACCCTGTTCAGGTTAAATGAACACAATTAAATAATTAGTACCACATTCATCTGTAATTAAAAGGTTTTATGGTTATATCTCACCACATTTCCAACAATTACTATTACAAACGAGTTCTAACTTTATACCTAGCCGAGACCTTCGAGCCAGTTAGAAAAATTAGAAAACTTTTGCTGACGCCATTTTGGATTTTCATTTTAAACTTCGTTCCTGCCGAGGGTCCCCCGACCCCACACGTTTTTAGGGACACCGCTAGAATGAAATCTCCCCCATAGTTTCCCAATATTCTTTGTATTTTCGGTCTTTCCGGGCCAATAGGCCAAGGACGAGCCCAAATCGTCACGCCAGCGTTGTTCTGGTGACGTCTCTCGTCCCCAGGCACCCACTGTGTGACGAATGGAAAAAAAAATAAAAGCAACTTCTGTGATTTCCTGATATTATAATCCATTTTCTATTTCTTGACTTGAAACATATTTTTCTAAGCAACCCTTTCTCCTTTTCAGACAGGAACACTAACCGAAGACGGCTTGGACATGTGGGGGATTGTAGCCGTGAGTGGAGCCACGAGCCCCCCTCGACTGGGCAGGCCACAGCGAGACCCCCGACTGCTAAATGAACTACACCCCCTGAAATTAGCCATGGCGTCTTGTCATAGTTTGACGCTGTTGGATAATGAGTTGGCTGGCGATCCTTTGGATTTGAAGGTAAGATCTTACTGCCATACGGGAGAGCTAGAACCTTGCCCTGAACCCTTGATTAGCTCGATCATGGGTGATTCACGTACATCTTTATTTCGGACACAATCCATCAGCAAATGTTGTACATCCTCGACTTTATTGCACACTGTGCAATTCGGAGAATCGCTCTTTTTCATAAGGAATGCAATCTTTGCTGACGGGTAGTGTCCAGAACGGAGTCTTAAAATTAATTTAACATATTTTCTACTAAAAATAGTACTATCAAACCAGGGCACTCGAGATGGTTGACCTTGAATACTTCTATACCAAATACCTTTGTTTTGTGAAATATTATTCAAATATTGTTTCATGATCGAGCTAAAACTAAATAGATTAGATGTAGGCCTAATACAGTAAATTTTATCATTACCATGTTCAGAGACCACTAAAAAATTTTGTGAGTTAATGACAGTACCGGTTGAGTGATTCGTTTTCTTTGAACTACTAGTACCGAGGTATATGTAAATTCGATGTATGTAGATATATTGTAAAAGGGTATGATGGGGTTGGCATATCTTTAAGATAAAAACCCCTAAATAAAAACAGATTAAAAAAAACAAAACAAAACCCTTGATTATTCGACGACTATATTCTTTGGTTCTGAGGGCTGTTGCTGTATTTTGGATTACTGAGTAAGCTAGATATGTTATTGCATGGAGGGTTGGTTTCGTGGTCGTAAGTGCTACTGCTAAGCGTGGGGTCCTGGGTTCAATTCCCAGGTTGGGCAAAGTCTTTGAGTTTTTCCATTAGGAATTTTGGAGTTTATCCGGACTGTTACTGAAGTTGGCGGTTTAATACCCCTTGTCTCGCGCGAATGTGGCGCCGTTGATCCTCCGGTCTGAGGACTATTAGAGGGAAGAGGGAGTGGACCTGTTTCTGCGCACACACGCCTGCACTATAATATCGGCCGCGTAAATGGTTAGTCTCCACTGAGATCGACTGCTATGGCAGAAATTTGCTGGAGGACTATTACAGAAGAAGAATTTTTATTTTGAAAAATTGTATGTTTATTTGTAGATGTTCGAGTCTACCGGCTGGGTCCTAGAGGAGCCAGACATCCCTGAACATTCCAACTACGAGATACTAACACCCACCATCGTGAAGCCCAGAAAGACAGCTAATATCGACGTCGATGATATACATGTAAGTATAATTATTAACTGCCGAAGAATTGCCAAACTTAAGTGGCAGTGGGCATACATAGTACATTGCTCGCAGGACAGATGGCCGATGGGGCCGAAAGGTTCTGGAGTGGCGACCGCGTACCGGAAGACGTAGCGTTGGAAGGCCTCCCACAAGGTGGACCGACGACCTTGTGAAGGCCGCAGGGACCCGTTGGATGCGAGAAGCACAGAGCCGGTCGAAGTAGAGGGGCTTGGGGGAGGCCTATGTCCAGCAGTGGACGTCTTTCGACTGAAATAATGATGATATTTATTAGCTACCTGTTTAGCGGTTTAAAAAACACTGACTCGACATAAACTATTTCTGCCAGGTCTAACCGACTCAGTGTTGTTTCATTAAACAAATATATTTTACAATCATACTAATATTATAAAGGCGAAGTTTGTGAGTGTGTATGTGTATGTATGTTTATATGTTTGTTACTTCTTCACGCTCAAACGGCTAGACCAATTTTGATAAATTTTGGTATGCAGGTAGCTGACACCCTGGATTAACATATAGGCTACTTTTTATCCCGATATTCTCACGGGATCGAAACTTAAGCGGGTGAAACCGAGGGGCGCAGCTAGTTGAATAATAATTTACTTTCTTTAATTTCTAGCTGCCCCTGGAAGTGGGCATAGTGCAACAGCACCAGTTCGTGTCGTCCCTGCAGCGCGCGAGTGTCGTGACGCGCGTGCTGGGGGAGGATGTGCTGCGCGTCTACACGAAGGGCGCGCCCGAGATGTTACGCACGCTCTGTACCAACGATACTGGTAATTTATAATTATAGAAATAAACTAGTAAGGTACTACGCTGACCTTTTTAGCCCTGTAGCGGTATCTACAACGCCACACGCGAACTTTCTGAATTTTCTTTTCGGCTCCTTAGGGTTATAGCGTGTTGTTAAATAGCCTATAAGCCATGCAAAAATAATTTTTCAAATCCGACGGGTAGTTCCAGAGATTTGCGCGTTCAAACAAACAAACTCTTCAGCTTTATTATTATGGAGTCAGAAGCTTCAGCAGAATCATTAGTGTTTTGCCTATCATGCTAACATATGCCTCTATCTTCAGTTCCGGACAATCTGTACGAAGTACTGAACTCCTATGCGGAGAAAGGGTACCGAGTCATCGCCCTGGCCACCAGAGTCCTGGAGACTACATTCAAACAGCTGCAGAAGATGACCAGGGAGGAGGCAAGTAGACAACCCTTAAATTGGCAGAGTGAAGCTGGCTGGACATTGATAAAAACTAAATTTGTAAGCGAGTATACTGAAAATTGACTCATGGTGGCAAAAACAAAATTTTGATGAATGATTGTTCTGCCAATTAAAGGGTTAAGAAATAAAACTGTAACTTCTTCTCATCCATATTTAGGTTGATTTAGGCTAAGCGGGCACCACGATTTTTTATCGTGCGATAATTTTGTCGCAGGAATGCAACGTATGAGTTAGTACAGCAGTGCGCGCACATTCGAGTAATAAATCGCAGCGATTTTAAAGTTATGTATTGTCACAATTTGCTGCGTTTGCTCGCGACGCGATTATCGCGAAAGTAAACTGCAGCGTATGGAATTGTATGGTCCCGCGCGCACTGCGACAGAAATTCGCGCACTCGGGCCGCCCGGCGCCCATTCGTATTCCGTTCTTTCGAGAATAAACATGTCCACTGGAATCTCAATACGAAACGAGGCTGGACGAGGAACATTCTCAGTAATCTGTCAAATGTTTGAATTTTCATTCTATACTAGTCATGGAATTTTTTGGGATATAACCGAAGATCATTGTGTTACTGATAAAAGAAAGCCTTAAGTGCGGCCAATCCGTCGTACTTTTCATACAAACGCTCGTGCGTGATTATGTCGTTATAAGACATCTATCTTTGATTTTTTTGAATTAATAGATATCTTGTGCAGCATATCTAGGCTTCTATCGAAGCAAAAATAAAAAAATTTAAGAAACAAATTCAGTATGAGCTTCCAAAAATCAGCTTTTTTACACAAATTTTACCTGAACTTTGTCCGTTCATAATGTACTCATAAATTGTAAAAAAAAAGAAATAATTTCGATAGAAGCCTTGCACATGTAATGGAAATTCTAAATGATAAATATTTTTTCCAAAAACTTGTAAGGCTTATTCAAAAACACGTATTTCCTGGAACAATTTTTAGGAAATTTTCGAACACTATTTTGCGTTCTCACTACTCGTAGTCAACAACCGAGTAGTAGTTACCGAATGACAACCGAGCGTTCAGGCGCTATCCCTTTCTTTTCGCTTTGCCTCTTTTTCAAACATTGCGTTGGATGAAACAAGAAGCTTTTTGACCGTGCTCGCGTTGTCGATAGACGCGCCGGGAAGGGCCCTCTTAATAAATCTATCCGCTGTAAATGAATGAGTCCATTATTGACGATTTGTTTTCTTTTTTCTTTCCCTCCGAAGTAGTAAATAGAGACAAGTAAGTTGTACCGAATCCACGGTGAGACTGAGCAATGACCAACGATTTTTTTATCGCAGTGCGTGCACTATACTTTCTGCGATTTTTTATAGAGCGATTCTGAAATCGTGTCGCAAAAAGTAAAATCGTGGTGCGCGCTTTTCGTTACTCATTTATTATGAAGTGTACCTGGGTTGTGGAGGTCAGATAAGCAGTCGCTCCATGTAAAATACTGGTATTCAGCTGCATCCGGTTAGACTGGAAGCCGACCCCAACATAGTTGGGAAAAGGCTCGGCAGATGACTGTTTCTGATTTTAAAATGTAAAACTCATTTGTTGTTTCTTTTAACGTCTGTTCTTCTAAAAAATATGCTCATAATAAATCTCATCGTCAACAGGTGGAGCGTGACCTGGAGTTCCTTGGTCTGGTGATAATGGAGAACCGTCTGAAGGCAGCTACCACCGGCATCATACGAGAACTGAAGGAGGCCAACATACATGTCGTGATGATTACCGGTAAGCATTCTATTATTATTGCCTTATTTTCAAATTATACTGGGCTGTGTGCATCTATCTTCTATCTAAATACATACATATATAAAACTCAAAGGTGACTGACTGACTGACATAGTGATCTATCAACGCACAGCCCAAACCACTGGAGGGATCGGGCTGAAATTTGGCATGCAGGTATGTAGATGACGTAGATGATGATGTTATGACGTAGGCATCCGCTAAGAAAGGATTTTTCGAAATTCCACCCCTAAGTGAATGGGGGGAGGGTGAAATTTCACGCGGACGAAGTCGCGGGCGGAAGCTAGTTTTAGATAAAATTTGTCTATGTTGAGGAAAAGAAAGGGACAACTGAAATGGGACTGACCAGCAGGGTAATCGCGTGACGAACTATCAGTAGCAATGGGTTTCATTTTGACAGATCAATAACATTCATTGCGTTATTTGCGTTGTTGAGCGGACACATTTTTCGAACAGTTGGAGCAATGAATTACAAATATGCTTCAAAATTTATCAAATTGAGAGTGTGTTAAGTAACCAATTAGGGCGCAGGTCAGGCCAGGACGTTAAAGTAAGATGCGCTGTAAAATTTTAATAACAGATTGTTTAAAGCGTAGATTGGCAAAAGATATAAACAATGACGTAGCTGTGGTAGGTCCAAGCGCTCAGACCCTTAGGTCCAAGCTAAGACGTAGATGGAGTTAGCTTTATGAGTGATTGGACTGCGAGAAATGGAGGGCCTTTGAAAGAAAGAAAAATGCGTTTATTGGCATTATTATAGCAAAAAAAAAAATACAGAATGGGTGATAGAATGGACTGATGTAATAAATAAAAAAAAACAGTGGCACTCCGGGAGTGCCGACAGAAGTGAAAACAAAACACTAACAGAATACTTTGCCATTACTCACTGACATATCGGATATACATTAAAACCGAGTACATCCCGAGGACAGCCGAACACATCCGAAGCGGATATTTTTTTGAATCGTCTTATAAACGAAACACGCGCGGTGTCGCTTACGGTAACAGTGACGCGAGTTCAATGGTTTTTTCCCACGACGATTCCAAGGCATTGTTCTGGTACTCCGGTTAAAGCCGTTGGTTTAATTGGTTAATCTTTGGGCTTTTAATTTCGTGACATTTCTCAGTTCATGCTTTCTGTTCAGGATTTTATTAGCATTGGATATTATCACAATTTGTATTCTGTATTAAACATTAGATTTTTTTAGACAGACATTAGATTACACAGAGAGCAGTGGTGGCCAAATGGTAATGGCCGCGACTTACGAGTTGTAGGTCGTAGGTTCGAACCCAGACAGGCGCTTTTTTTTTTTTTTTTTTTTATTCAGCCTATACTGTCCCACTGCTGGGCAAAGGCCTCCCCCAAGGACAGGCGCTTTACTTTGTGTAAATTATTTCATCACCACTGCTCTCAAAACGGCGAAGGAAAACATCGTGAGGAAACCGGCATGTCCTAGAACCAAAAATTCGAAGACATGTGACATCTACCAATCCGCACTGGGCCCGCGTGGTGGATTACGGCCCACTCCCTCTCACAGAGAGGAGGCCTTTGTCCCAGCAGTGGGAACATTATAGGCTGTTTATGATGATATGATGATGATTAAACATTATGTTCGTTTGCAGGTGACAACGTCCTAACAGCAATAAGCGTGGCCAAAGAATGTGGCATCCTGATGGGTGAGGAACGAGTGGTACATCTACACGCAGACACCAGCGGAACTACTCCTGTCATATACTGCGAGAGTACGCTGCATGGGGTCAGTAGGATATATCTTTTTTAAACCGATAAACTGCGAGACCAAGATGGCGGGAGTCGGGACGAGCTTGACTCCTACCGAAAGGACTGCCAATAGACAGAATTGCGTGGCTAATTTTTAATTATTTTATTTTTGGATTGTTATTTTAGTACTATTTGTTGTACTCTGGACGCTTTTAACGCGTACGTCTTTTTAGGGTTCCGTACCCAAAGGGTAAAAACGGGACCCTATTACTAAGACTTCGCTGTCTGTCCGTCCGTCCGTCTGTCTGTCTGAATTAGATGCTTTGAGTTTGAAAAGGAAGAGGGAGGTCTTTGCCCTGCAGCAGTAGGACAATACAGGCTAGTTATACTACTGGGTTTTACTATCGTATAGAATTTATCGCCAAATAGCCATCGCACTTTTTGACTTTTTTTTACACTTTTAATTCATCTGCCCAGTCTTTTCCAACTATGTTGGGGTCGGCTTCCAGTCGACCCGGATGTAGCTGAGTACAAGTATTTTACATGGAGCGGCTGCCTATCTAACCTCCACAACCCAGTTACTGGGTAATACGAAACCCTTTGGTAAGAGCGGTTGTCAAACTTTCGGGCTTCTGTCGACCCGTAACGACTGCCAAAGATCGACAGCCTAGAGCCTAGACCAATGGCTTAACGTGCTTTCCGAGGCACGGAGGGGCCTCGGTATGTAAAGATGGTCACCCATCCAAAGCCCAACCGCGGCAATTGTAGCTTAACCTGATCGAACGACCCGTGTGGATGTTATTACTTAGCCACAAGCCTTTTGACATTCTTAATTGCATTAGCTAAATTGCTATAATTGGCATGCGTGTCTGGAATCATCAAAAACGTCAAAGGTTTATTTGAAATGAAGTGTGCTACGAGCATCATAATGTTGTAAGTGTCTCGTACTTATGACCAACATTGTCCCCCGCAGGCGGGCGTAGGGCGCCGCTGCCCGCTGGAGCGCGAGTGGCGCAGTGTGGACAGCGGGCGCGGCTCCTGGCGCTCCGCCTCCGCGTCTGCCGAGCCGGCGCATGCGCAGGCGCACGACTCGCGGGACGATGGGGAGTACTTCGATGCAGAGGGCGGCAATATGGAGCCGCGGTATAAGATTGTCATGACTGGAGATACTTGGAGGGTATGTGTTTTGTAACTATTTATATTATAAACATGGGAAGTTATTTGTATGTTTTTAAAAGAGAATCTCTAAAATACAGATTCGTTTATAATTTTTTTTTAACAGGTATAAAGAAAGCTACACTATAATATTCTCGAGTGATGAAGAATATCTTCTATGCCCGAAATCCATGATTCTTGTGGGAATCTCCAATTTATGGAGATTCCATGAAGATGTGTGGTTATGCGATAATTGTTTAATTATATTATTTTGTATTGGTTTTAAAAAAAATTGGTACAGCCCTATTTGTCAAAATAATGTAACTACAATTATAGGCTTGATTTGTGAATCTAAAAACTAGAAATGGCAAACAAGTTTTAATTTTATTGATAAACTGTTTACTTTTGTACATTTTAACCCCCTTGTACCTCCTATAAATCATGTATTTGTTTTGTTCACAGGTTCTTCGCGAGCACTATCCCAACGTGTTACCTCGTGTGGTCGCACGCGGCGCCGTGTTCGCGCGCATGACGTCAGACCAGAAGCAACAACTCATCGTTGAGTACCAGGCCTTAGGGTACTATGTGGGTGAGTACACGTTATTATTATACGATAATATGCGCAGAGACGGGAACCTGGAAAATTAAACTAGCACTAATATTTATGTCAACACTTGGCAACTTTCAATTGCGAATTTTTCGTGAAATAACGAAGGCAACCTTGAAATACGACACTTTACATAAACCTATGGGTTCGAAAATACTATGTTCGTAATAACATAAAATGACATTCAAAATTAAAGGAGAAAATCGACTTTGAATAAAGCCAAGTGTATACATACTTATGCTCGTGACTGTACCCCCTTACTAATAAACGTTGTATAGCGTCTGTATAGTTACACAACGCTTTGTCTTCTTCTTTCGAAAGTCAAATTACTGACGACTGAAAAAGAGAAATCGGTGTGTAACTATTCATCTGATCATCATCATCTGCCTAGCCTTTTTCCAACTATGTTGGGGTCGGCTTCCAGTCTAACCGGATGCAGCTGAGTACCAGTATTTTACCTGGAGCGACTGCCTATCTGTCCTCCCCAACCCAGTTACTGGGTAATACGGAACCCCTTGGTAAGACTGGTTGTCAGACTTTCGGGCTTCTGACGACCCGTAACGACTGTCAAAGATCCACGAATGACAGCTGGGACCAACGGCTTAACGTGCTTTCCGAGGCGCGGAGGGGTCTTGGTATGTAAAGATGGTCACTCATCTACGGACCAACCGCGGCAAGCGTAGCTTAACCTGATCGATCGACCCCCTCTCAACCTCCTTCATGTTAACAATATCCAAGATAAACTTAGAACTCAGGCTAGGCCTTAACCACAGGGCCAATGGGTAATGAAAAACAAGATATTTTCTCGTTTTGCACCTATTATGGAACTTTTCATTACCTAAGATCAAAGTTTCTACATGTTTCATTTTTCTAGGCATGTGCGGCGACGGCGCGAACGACTGCGGAGCCCTACGCGCCGCCCACACGGGCATATCCCTCTCCGAACTGGAGTCGAGTGTCGCAGCCCCCTTCACTTCTGCCAACCCTGACATCGTATGCGTCGCGCGAGTATTGCGCGAGGGTCGCGCCGCCCTATCAACCTCCTTCGGTGTCTTCAAATTTATGGTAGCTTACTCCTTATCTGAATTCTTATCCGTAGCCTTTTTGTACTATTTCGACTCGAATTTGACAGATTTCCAATTTCTCTACATAGATGTCGCTTTGATCGTCAATTTTGCCTTTTTCTTCGGTATGACCGAGGCTTATACTGGAAAACTTTGCAAGACACCACATTTAACATCTCTACTGGGACTAATTCCACTGTTTTCGTTGTTCGGACAGCTGTTTTTAATTGCTGTAGGACAATATCTTAGCTATTACGCGTTAACTTTATTCCCTTGGTATGTAAGGCATACGTATGAGGGTGACGAGGCTAACGAATGTTGGGAGAATTACGCTATTTTTGCTTTGTCAATGTTCCAGTATATTATTTTAGCTATAGTTTTCAGTCACGGTTCTCCTTACCGCAAATCAGTAGTTACGAATAAACAGCTAATGATCAGTATGCTTATAATGACTGGTATTTGTATTTACATTGCCGTATGGCCGGTAGAGTGGATAGCCAAGTTCTTACAGCTCAGAATGCCTAATGACACGTTAATGTCTTACATAATACTCGCATTAGCGTCATTCCACCTTCTCATTGCATTATTCTTTGAGAGATTCATAGTAGAATATTTAATGGAAGGAAAACAGATGATACCAAAGTTTTTGAAAGAAAAAAGGATAAGAAAAACTCCTCACCTATTGATTAGAAGGGATTTGACAGATATGGATTACTTGGACTGTGATAGCGTTATCAAATATGATAAGGAAGCCAATGATTCGGCCTTCGATTCTTCTGGTAAAGCTAGCTGAAACTTGGTTTTTGCAGATCAGTATGTATAGGAGTCGAAACACTCTTTTGGGTAATCAAATGTGATGTTTAATATACCAAATTCGGCTGAAATTGTGAGGTTAACGGTGGTCTATTGTTGTCAAGTAATAAAAGCGAAAAAGTATATTACAATACATGTGACTTAAATAGTCCATTATTGGACGGCGTGAAATCAGAGCCTGAGCGTAGCGAGGGTGCTGAACGCCGTGCATTAAGCCTACATAAGTCACACGTATCGTATATGTAATATTTTATAGCTCGTGTGCCCTAAATCCGGACTTAAGTCACGCTTTTCTGTGTAAAAATGGACTACCTACTTAAGTCACAGACAAGCGTGAAGTGCGGATTTAGGTCACACAATGCCATAGAGTTCATATTTTATGAAGTATTTCTTGCCTTAAATTATTACAGTAGTGCCACTAAAAACGCCGACTCGATTTTATCCGGCCTCCAAAGTTTTATAGTGATAAAATTAATTAAATTATAAGATTTTCAATGCAATCATATCAAGTTAAATGGTCGTCTGTAGATGTTTTAGTGTTGTCCCATGGTTCGGGAATAATACTAATTGTGCTATAAGAAAGGGTATGATCCTATGGCGCATCACTAAAATAGTTATCGATAAAATCTTAATATTATCGACCTTAGAATTAATATTTATGCCGCGCCTCTCAAATGAACAATGTATCATTTAGGTTATAAGCATTTACTTTTTCTACTTCTGTTTTATGAACCTTCAGTATAACTAGGATATTATTTTTTTCATTTTACGTGTGTAATGAGATTAAAGCTCACTTTTTATATGATATTATATGAAACTTATGAAGATGAAGCTAAAATTATGCTTAAAATATATATAAATACACCCCCTTTATATTTATAAGCGTTGCTTAAAGTTAAGTAACTAATGATTAACGTCTGCTTAACCATACATTTTTTATGTTTAAACGGCTTTCACTTTAAGCATAATCGCCTAATCGGCCCACAAATGTTCCCACTGCTGGGACTCTCGCCTACTCTCTTCGAGTGGGAGCGGACTGTAATCTACCACGCGGGCCCAGCGCGGGTTGGTAGATGTCACATGTCCTCGAATTTTTTGTTCTAGGACATGCCAGTTTCCTCACGATGTTTTCCTTTACCGTTTTGAGAGCAGTGGTGATGAAATTTTTTACAAAAAGTGAAGCGCCTGTCTGGGTTCGAACCCACGACCTACAACTCGTAAGTCCGGACTGTTACCACTGGGTCACCACTGCTCACAACTTAACTTTAAGCAGCGTTTATTTAAGGGGGAAGCTCTAAGGTAGCCCGCGAAATTCAAATTTTCTTACGTTTTTTGCAATTTGGTTGCAATCATTACAATCAGTAATACAACTTGTTAAGTTAGTATAATTCCCAAATGTCAAGATTTCCTGAAATAGTCATTCTTGGGGATTACATGGTCTTAGAGAGTTGTGTTGATGACTTTAATGATTATAATTCTGTAAATACATATTTGTTACGGCCGCGAATCATATTTTAATCAACGTACAACTTAAAACTGACCAGCAAATTGCGAAAAACGTAAAAAAAAAATTGAATTTCGCGGGCTACCCTGGCGCTTTCGCCTTAAGGGGAATAGTCTTCAACTATTATAAACTTGTCTTGTGGTACAAAATGCACGCCGTGTCGCAAAGTATGGTGCTTTCGAATAACTTGTGTTCACAAAGTTGCATTCGTGCATATTTACAATTTTACAGTATTTTGTTTATAAAGCTTTATTTTGTGTGGCAACATTTCATATAATTTTATGTCCTATTTTAAGTTTTACATTTATGAAAATAAAGTGTGCATTTTTAGAATAATATTTATTGATATGAGTATTTTTATGCACATATTTGTATTGCCGACAAACTATTTTTTAATTATTTTTTTGAGAACCAAATATTTCTATACGATATTATACTGTCAAATGAAAATCATGTAAAGAGTTATGTATTTTAAATAGTTTTTTTTTATGAAATCGCACAATTTCTTTTTTTATTGTAGGTAAGTATAAACTTCGTCCTTATGATATTATTTCTTAGTTATTTAATGTATTGTTTATAAGCACAATGTGATAACAAAGTAGTATGTGCCTTACTAATGTAGGTAAAAACATTCCGGTAATTTGGTATTAGAAGTACCAAAAAGTTAGATAATATAATTCATACTTTTAGTAGTAGTAGTGTAATAGAAGTGAGTTTAATAGTTACCGATTTTCCTAAATTGTTTGTCGACTAGGATCTTAATCTATGTGAGAACTGAGGGCCCAACTTTACAGTCCATAACTCGGTTATTTGACTTTCACAAATTCTGATTCCAACTTTCACAATTCTTTTGGAATGTTCACTAAATCCTAAGCACATTTTCAAAGAGTTTTAACAAAGTGGCCCTCACACCACACGCACATATAAATTGTATGTTTAGATATACATGTATATTTGAGTTACCTCAAAAAAAATCATCAAATTATTAAATCTAATTGAAATAATTGTATGTTTCAATATATTTACACTAATTAAAATGTTCCTGTTACATATCGGCCACAAATTAATACATTGTAGTTGATATCATTAATAACGGGTGTAAAAATATCCTTTACGAAGCAGAGTCACTTGTTCTTCCCGTTTTTTGTAAAAAAAATGTACTAGACCATACCTGGGAACCTTCTGGTTACGGAGATATTAAATGTCAAGGTCTCATCTTTTTTAAGGTTCCGTACCCAAAGAGTAAAAACAGGACCTTATTACTAAGGCTCCACTGTTCGTCTGTCACCAGGCTGTATCTCATGAACCGTGATAGCTAGACAGTTGAAATTTTCACAGATGATGTATTTCTGTTGCCGCTATAACAACAAATACTAAAAACAGAATACAGTTAATATTTAGGAGGGGCTACCATCGAACAAACGTGTTTTTTTCGGTGTTTTTTTCCTTGTGGTACGGACCCCTCCGTGTACGAGTCCGTCTCGCACTTGGCTAGTTTTTCAGTTTACCTGCTGATACAGAAATTTGAGTTTCTAATTTTTATAAGCATAATGCTTTGCGTTGCGCATTAGCGTAAACAGCGCATTTTCACACCAAAAATAAAAGTGGTCCAGCAACTGTTTATGCATAAAGTTACTTTGATGTAGGTACATAACAGAATGCGTAGGTGACGGCTTCGTGATGAATCTTTTTACACCCTCTTTATTCGACTTATGAATTCCATTTCTCTATTATGTATCATTAGGATAGATAAATCAAAACATGAATCAAATTGTCGGAATATGGAGTATTAATTTCAGTATGTAGTAATAAATTTACAAATCGTTAGTAGATTCATATGTACAAATAATTTTCCGAGTGTTGAATAAATCATTTTTATTTAAGTTGCGTTTTGTTTTACTATGAAGCCTCGTATCCACTAGGCAACATTTGGCGCGCGACATGTTGCTCAACATGTTGAAAGTTAGCGCGGAACTTTTGTTTGGCAACGTCGTCTGTACGCATTATCAGTCGTCGACAACATGTCGCCAGAGGAACTGGTGTTGATTTCAGCGGCGGTGGTTATAATTTTAGCGAAAAATGCATAAAAAAAACCACTTTCAGTTGGTGGGTTTATTTTGTAAGTAATTTCTATACTTACAAAATAAAGAAAATGTAGATATTCAGTGATCTCCGTGTGGTTGATGGATCTTTTACAAATTTTACCCGAATGAGCACTCGTACAGTCAACAACAAAAGTAGATGATCAAAATCAGAAATTCAATATTAATGAGCGGAGTTCGCGTGAGAACTGCGTGGCGTCGAAGTGATTCAAAAGTATGTGATTGTAAATTATACCAAACATTTACTACTAGTACAGTTGCCATATATTCGTGATCATCAGTTTTGACTCCTATTGCATTTCTGATTTTGATCATCTACTTTTGCTGTTGACTGTAGGTACCTACGTTACACCACACTGATATTTCTGCACGTCACGTCTCGACTCGACAACATTTGATGCGCTATTATTTAACATTCTAGATAAGCTTGAGTAGACGATAAATCTATCGTATTGTACCGGGTGGCCTACAGCTAAGTAATATTTTATTAAAATAAATGCCTATCGTATTTAGTGACAAAAATTCATACAAATGTAATAAACACCTTTAGAGATAATATTTCAATTCTAAAGGGCGTCTAATGCAGCTATAAAACAATACAGAGTAGAAAAAAAAACGTGTGTGACAACAGTTTATTGATTTATTTTTTTTTAAATACAAAATGCTATGTAGTACCACCTTTTTATTATTACTAACTGCTGTGGTTTTTACTTTTGTGTAGGAGGACTTTTTACTTTAGATTATGCAGTATAACCCGCAAGAGCTAACTTGAGACTTCGCTCAGATGACGTAAGCGCGCGGTCTGAGGCGTCGATTGTAAGAGCGGTAACAGCGCGGGGGACGGGAGGGGCCGCTCGGGTCTCAAGTAAACTCTTACAGGTTGTACTCGATATGAAAAGGGCAAGTAAAAATAAAACACACGTATAAAAACAATAAAATAGATTTTCATTTATTGTGAGACGAAAAATACAACAATGGGACTTATCACCTAAAATGGTTAGTGGCAGACTGTCGTGTCAAACAAATTGATTGTTAGGATGGCGCGGGCTGCACGCATCTCTACGAAAATGTCCTCCTAATAATTTATGTCTTTCATTGGGGAACTCGTGGTAACGAATATCAACGAAACTATAGTATATAATACACAAAACAATACCATGACCTCTCTATTCACTGAAATCAAAACTAATATTATTTTATTTAAACATTGTGAAGTTTCAATAGTTTCATTTTTTTAACTAATTTTTTTTAAAAAGGCTTTATTGATTCGAAGCTAATACTTAATTACTTACAAGATTGTTTAATAGTTTTAATAGTTGTCGCGCCACTCGTCCGTCCGTCGGTCGGTCGCCGGGCCGTGTCGAGTCCTTGTCGTGTCGAGTCCGTGTCGCGTCGGCGTCCTACGGAGAGCGCCTACCAACGAAACTCACAAATCAAACGTAACAACTCTCAAATACCGCTACTATGAAACGTTCTATACAAAATTGAACATTGCCGATTCGCTAGATCGTTTGATTCTCATTATTATACTCATATTATACTATAACAAGTGGCCGGCGAGCGATCGGTTCAACTCGTCACTAACTCGATTAAGTACATGTCTTAAGTTATAAGTTGAAAATGCCACTGCTGCGATCCTACGTCGCCTATGTGGAGCGGTTCGCTATTGCTCATAGACAAAAAATTCCGAAATCAATTCGTTACACCGTAGACTATATCTTGTTTAATAAACTTGAAGTATTTATCAATAATCAATAAGTACATTATAATAATTGAATAATTAGTATTTTGTTTCATAAGAGACTAGCATTACAAATAAATACCTTCAGCTATACAATTTTAATGTTTATTTCTATTTAAACATTTTGAAGATGTTCAAAGTGGACTACGTCGGTTTTTACACAAGAATGCAGTAGCTTTCCGGTTCTTGTATAGAAACTTTTCAGTTTATGCGTCTACGCTTCGAGATATGACTTAAATGTATACTTAGATTTAGGGGAAAAAGGTCGTAAAAACAAAAAGTTATTGAAATTTATAACAAACACCTTAACTAATACTTCAATAATTTAGTTAAGTATATATATTTAGTTGGTGCGGGCGGGGGCGCGCGCGGCCGTAATATCACTCGGCGATACAAACGATGATCTGCGCTACAAATGAAATAACTTTATACAAAAGATGAGGCCGGCCCGCCCTCCCCCGCCCGCCTCACTCTCCCACAACATGTCTTTGACAAAAGCAATATAAAACATTTCATTCCGTGTAAGAGATGACACGATGGTATGCGAAAACTTTATTTTTTTTTTCAAAAAACACACGTCCATTCGCTCATCACTGCGCTTAAATCTAAAATTAATAATTAGACAATATTTTTTTTATTTGTTCAACAGACGCGCGCATCGCGACGCGCGCGTATAATAATAAAATATTTTCAAAACAATCGAATAATTAAACACACTAGTTAACAATATAACTTATGCTCAAGTACACTGTGGCTGCGAGACGATGCGGGAACCGGCTCGACCGGCGCCCTCAACCATACGTGTTCAAAATCAAATACCAAACTTGATCATCCTCGTTACCTTTCAAAATATGATTTTATACACAATCGTTTTAGCATTATTATTACATGTATGTATAATAATATAATTAGAGCGATGGCAGCGTAACGGTTCGTATCGTGCGCGGGCACGGTCGGTGTCGGGGCGCGGCGTCCATAATACTGATATTAACGCTAAATTATTGCATCGATGAGCTGCGGCGCGCGGCACACTATCCTACCGCTCCGTGCTGCGGCTCGGGGCGGCTACACGGCCGTCTCCGTGTGGCTGTGGCTGGACAGGCGTTCCACGTCGATGTCGTGCGGCGCCAGCGTGTCGCGCGCGGCGTCGGCGTAGTCGATGCTGGACGAGTGCGAGAACCGCTTGGACAGCGCCGTCTGCTTGCGCAGCGCCTCCGCCAGCGCCGCGTCGGCCAGCGAGCCGCGCGAGTCCAGCCCCTGCCGGAACGCGTTCACCACGCGGATCTGCGGGCGCGCGCGGGTCAGTGCGGGCCCGGGGCATGCGCAGCGCCTGCCCGGCGCCTACCACTCGACTTCACCGTGATCCAGTTTCGCGAACGAAAATGATCGCAAAATAAATGTGACAAATTGTCAAGTGCGCGTAAAGTGCTGCGATTGGCTATTGATAAATGATTCAACCAATCACAATAGTTTACGTGCTCATGACAATTATTTGTCACATTAATTTTGCGATAATTTTCGTTCGAGAGACTGGCCCTATGTGTGTGACACAAGCACGCTACAATTGCAGAGAATTTACAGTGACACCAAATTAAAAAAAGTCGAGTGGTAAACACCAGTGCGTAGATTCTCTCACTGACAAAAACCAATTTAGATTTTGACGACATTATTGATTTAGTTTGTATGCCAATCAAATCGTCAGCGATAAAATCGTAAGGAGCGCCACGTATGCCGCAGAACCCGGTGCCAATCCCTCCAGCTGGTCTGCACGACACACTTGTATGTGAGAGACCAACGGGAGGGACGACCAGAATGTACAATTTCAACATATAGAAGCACACCGAACCATAAAAAAGAGGCAAGAAAGCGTTAGGTATCAAAACTCCAGTCACAGGTTAGTTTGTAGGTGGCGAGCCATGCCATGCAGTGAGTAGCCGGGGCTTCGCCTCACGCCTCTGAATACAGACACCCTGGCCGTGAGGATGGGAGGTATCTCCGTGTGCATGCACTCCGCACCTCTGTGACTGTATTTACTCTCCACTATGTGAGCTACGCGCGAAAGCTCTATGGTAATGCTCTTGCCCTACGTACACAATACATTGCACATGATACGAAGCAACATCGCTTAACCCAACAACGTCCTATATCCGAAATTATTGTAAGCAAGCTGACAAAAACCCTCAACGATCTTCGACTTCCTTATACATAAATATACGTAGATGTAAAGCGTTGTACTAGCCTATGAATAGAGAAAAATTTTGTATTTCTAAAAGCTATTTAGTTAAAAAATGACCTTGGATGCGTCTAGTTTTTTAAAATGAATTAAAAGCTATTATGACGAATCCCTGGCTTTTTGGCACTACTTTTGTAGGACCCCACGAATTGACGAATTCATTACTCTGGTCACACATCGGAGGGTAGTTGGGAATTTAATCTGTTGTAAAGGACGGTAGATCGTGTTTCACGACAGATTAATGGTACCTGATGTGTGGACCAGGCTAAGTGCATTATGTGAGGCAAAAAATAAAAACAAAGTCGCTATGCCATGATTGTATGGTTGCCAAAATAACATAAAAGCTCTTGATTCTACCGAGGGACTTCTAGTCATACTTCTGTTCATAAATTGACTATTTACAGTAAAAATTCTGCAGAATCAGACTCCTATCAGAATCCTAAATATTATTTAATATAATAATTTAATAATCCATTGTTCGAAATTTGTGTCATGTTATCATTATTAATTAAACTATTAACACATAAATCAAAAACAATGTTAACATCAATAGTTTAAAAAATTACAAACATTCCCATATTTACACTGCATTCAACGATCAGAAAATCGACTTCAAGATATCATTACATTACATTAAAAAGAGACTTTAAAATATTTACAGAAATAATTGAAATAATTATTCTTATTAATTATTTGAAGTCGATTACGAGTACGACACAGTTCCACATAAATCCGATCACAATTAGTGAAAAAAAAAATGTTTTTTTCATCGACACACCCACAGCCCAAGTGAAGGATATATTATGTAATAAATAAGTATATAATATTATGTATAACACAGCACATGCGTCAGGATACATGCCAATGATTGTGATTACCATGCAGATAACATTGACTGGAGCACTTCTACATCATATATATTCATTACACAGGGTTATTTTTTATATAGGAAGAATAGTTGTTGCGTACAAATACTGTATTTACGTATACAAGGTGTAACGTTAAATGCGCAAAACCTCTTAAGGGGTCATTGTACTCATCATTATGAACAACTTTTACTATGGGACCCAAGCTGAAATCGCGAAAAAAAAATCTGTTGTTCCCTACATTTATGCTCGCTTATCTCGTCAAAACGTACTAAACAGCTGATTTTTTCGTGATTTCAAGTTTGGTCCCATAGTAAAAGTTGTTCATAATGATGAGTACAATGACCTCTTAAGAGGTTTTGCGCATTTAACGTTACACGTTGTATAGAAAAATGTATCTGATTATAAGTTAGCCAATAAACGTATCTGATTTTCTGTTTTTGCAAAACAGGAGTGAGATTTTCGTATCTCTAGCGGGTCTTGTAGGTACGATAGTCAACCTTGTTCAAAAATAACCCTGTATACACGAGGCAAGTGTAGTGTAGGTACATTCTAGGATTTATAGAAAATAAGCGTCATTGCAGGTTAAAGCGCTCTTATAGGATTCTTATTCGCAGTGTAAAAGAGTAAATAGGGACTTAAAAGCGTAATATATAAGTGTGGAAGTGCACAGTCAACACTACAACACAAGCGAGTGGAATTACAGATAGAACGGATTAGTTGTAGGTATAGATAAGACAGAGTACAGTATAAAAAACATTGTTGAACATATAAAAAACGAAAAAATGTTAACATAAAAATAGTCAAATAAAACATAAAAGTGAGTGAAACAGGCTGTCCTCTCATAAATGTGAATCTTACAGCTTGATCGGTTGAAGTCTTGCTGTAGGGGACGGGTATCAATCGTTCTTGTAACTCGCCACCTATCACCTTCCGTGTGCAATTGGGTATTCATGGAAAAGAAAATAAAAACGAGAACATGAAGTAAAGGGTACGACACAGAGAGGCGCGCTCCGCCGAGTGGCGGCCGCGCGGAAGGGATACATAGATATATAAACTGCGTGCTGGGGCTCTGACGAGATTCTACTCTTTATAAATTATTATATCAAAAATAATAAAATATATAAATTATATATCTGACTGTCCAGACAAGGTATTTTGAAAGATTTTACAATGTTTCTAAAAAGGTTTTTTGGGTAGAATCACGCCAGACGCTTTAGCAGTGATATATTTTCAGAAAGTATAGAAAATTTTCAGGGGGAGTATACGAAGCAGTGTGCCTCGCGAAGCGATGAGCAGATATTAGAAGAAGTATATATATAGATACACAGTAAACAGAACTAAAAGTATAAGACGCGGGGTACATCCTATTAGGTACCTTAAGAAGCACATTCATGGGGTGTGCACTTATAAACTACAATTTTTATGTCTTTTTCCATCCAGGGCTCCGTAACATCCATCTTTATAAAAACGCAAGTAACAAAAAAATAAAATAACAACTAAGTGAAATAAAAAAAAAATACAATATTTAACATTTAACATTGAACACTTATCCTATGGGTTACTTGATCGGGTTCCGTGGTTTGTTTAAAATAAATCATGTTTTGTGTGTCTGTGTTTTTGTGTTCTTGTTAACAATCGGCACTCGTGTTTGTCTGTTCTTTGTCATCATGCGAGCTAGTCTAGTGAAGCACACACATATATATCGTAGGATCGACGTAGTCGCTCACATACCAGATAAATCTACCTATAGTATACCGGTATAGGACAATCTAATCAAGCTATATACAACTATATACAGAAGCATACATGTAATATAATACAAAGTGAAACTAACAACAATGATGCCTATACATTTTTTGCTTTCTGTGAATTTTTTTGGGTTGTCGATTGATTTTTTATGTGTTACTATTTACATATATTTGGTTTAGCGTGGCGATTATATTTAAAGCTGAGCACGAACTATTCTAGTAAGTTGTTTACTGTCAATGCATATATGTTACATATAAAGTGAATACAATACATATATATATAATTAAAACTGCAAGCCTTACAGTATGTGCGAATAAGAAAAGTATGGTTTACCTTGCTGTGGAAAATTTTGCAGTTTTTCGCAGTTTGTTGTATGTGCATCATATACGCAAAGACACAACGTCTAAGTCCATGCCAGTCGAACTGTGTAGCTACTGGACTACTGTACAACGTCGCGTGTAAGCGCCAAGCGTTCTAACATCTACTAGACCGTACGACATACATGGCCCGTGTTGGCCACAGGCCGCCAACAACAAACATTAGGACCAACATCGACACATCAACATGTTCCCAATACTGCAAGTTTACCTTATTATTGCAGCTCTCCACAATGTGGCAGGTGAAATGAAAGTTACTTTGGAGTAGAGATACTTTATTACTAAAGTTTAAGAGACAAGAAGCGTTAGAAATAACGAATTAACAACATTACCAGTTTATTATACCGAGTTAGATAGGTATAGCGAGAAATCATGCTTTGTTATGGTTTTGTTTATTATATTTTACGTGATTAATCACTATCGGCGTGTTTGCACCTACTACAAGCGTAATTATTAAAATTTTGAAAAAACGTATTTCATATTTTTTACATTATCTTTTGGTGTACACCAAGACACGAGTAATCATCCATAATTTAGGTATAAGTTATTTTTGTATACTATACTCTTCTAAGTCTTAACATTGGATGTAGCAGGCAATGCTTTAGTCTCTACTTGTAGTGCATTTAAACTTTAAGAATGAATACACAAAGGGTTTTTTATTAAATATTTAGTATATACTTAACATATAAACATATTAAACTTTACCACAAAACATTGGAATGATAATTAAATTTGCTTGAGATACCTTGGTGAGAGAGAAAGAAATAAAGGAGATGAGATGGAAGACTAAAGAATAGTGGACAGTGTGTAGTGTATAGATAGAAGATAGTATAGTACGTTGGTAACGACAATGCAGAACAAAATACACATTGTCGTGCAAGTCATTACCAAAATACACAGTAAAAAGAAAACAAAAGACAGATTTTATAGATAATAAAGTAGTAAATTCTCCGATTCATGCAAAATGTATAAAACTATATATTGTGCCATATAACAAATATGCATACAGTTCTACTGTTTTGCTAAATCGATGTATAGTCTATAAAAATATGAGCATAGCGTTTGTGTTTTGTAGTTGTGGCCGACACATACAGACCAATCAAACCGCCAACTACTTAAAGACAAAACACAACGAGCTTCTATGAAAAAAGACACCATCTAACACTAAATATTTCACATCTAGATCGCATTCTTCCAATAAAACAAACAAACAAAAATAACAAGCAAATTTAAATATCATCTTATTATTAAAAACGTTTATAAAAGCACTTGAGTAGCACAAATTGTGTATTTTCGTTTTTTTTTTTATATATTATAAAAATGGCACATGACTTTATCCGTATTATATACTTTTATTTTTAACACACAACAGTTATTTTAAACATATTAATTACAAGGAAAGATGAGTTTAAAGATTTATATATTTACAGAAAAATTAACACGATATCAATTTAATATATTATCAGAAACTTTTAATATTTCGTCATATATACCGGTCATAAAATAATTTGCTCGAAATCTAATATTATACTCCATATAAATAGTGGTGCACCATAGTTATCATATAAATCTAATCAATATATTTTTGCGAATCGTCTAATATTTTACTTATATTTTATAATAAACAATTCTTAACTATCTACTGCATTTACATTTTTATGAGATTTCAAAAAAGGTTTTTTTACTTTTAGAAATTTTAGCGAAAAACTGTAATAATCATAATTTTAGAATATTCGTTCGGAATATTTGTTTTAGTTTTTAAATGGCAGTAGTTTGAGTCCGTGTTTCTTTATTATACTTGTTACTTTCACTTTAGTGTCGTATTAAAAATATTTTGGGGCATTTAGTCATCGCTCTGATGCGATACCGGGCTGAGGGCGGGCAGGGAGCTGCCGCCAGATTGCACGCTGATCCTTCGGTGCTCCGCCAAATAATTATTGACAAATATCCTGCGGCCGGCCAATATGTCCGCCTTTTGCTGCAAAACAACATGACGGACGTGTCAGTACGCGTCCGGCAGGCGCGAGTGCGCAGTGTCTCCTAACTACCACAGCCGCATAACCAAACTGCTTTGTCGCCGATACACTAGGCATTACGCGGAAACTCGCCAATGGCATTCCAAAATCAAACGGCTATCTTCTTTTTAAATAAAATAATATAATGAGTCAGAAAGATCATTTGTCTTTGAAACACCACAACTACAGATAGTGAAGAGTTGTAGCTATAGAGAACTATGGAAATATTTTTAGAAAGCAGTTTCGTTAGTAAAGTGCCTAACTGTAACTAGGATAGGGGGCATTCACTAGCTGGGTCGGGGTCGAGGGCATCCAGTAGCAAAAATACTAAATATATAAACAAAATAATAATATAAAATAATACCGTGTGGGAACTACTGCTACTCAGAAAATGAAAACGTCCGGTATGTGAGCTACAACGCGGATCATTTGCTTCGGTTTTTACTATCAACGTGTTTGAGGTACAAAAAAATAAAATATCAACATTTGACAAATAAATACTTTTATTAAAATGAGTTTTTATTTACTATAGTGGTTTATAGTGCCGGTTAAGTATGTATTATTTAACAATTAAACGTATCATTACAGTGAAACTCAAAAATAAATAAAGATTACGAAAATCAACTTATTACATAAGTACATACACAACCGAGTTAATGAAAAAATAATAATTAAGTGGATAATGTAAGAGCCGTTTTGTTTTATTTAATTTTAAAATATAACTTAGTTTACTAATTTGGTGTAATAGTGGAGATAATAATAATTTATGCGTTCATTTTATTTTATTATGTAAATATTTTATCAGCTTAACGACTACAGTGTTAGAAGTTTTGTAAGTAAGTTATCGTGGCTGTATAAAAACCATTTTTTTTATTAAATGCTGTACTGTTACAATAATAAAAAATGAAAAATTCGGATATAAAACCTTCCTCGAGAGTCTGATAATATGGAAAAGTTATTCAAATAAAAAAAATATATCATCAGAGACTCTGTACAAACATCTACCTACATAATAATAATAATTAAAGAAAAAAAAAATACAAATTGTGCAATACTCACAGACAATCAGTATACATGCATAACACTGTAATAAGCATGATCACACTGTAAATGCGAAGCAAAAATAATTAAAAATAAAAACAATCAATGAAACAACATTTTGTACCAAAAAATATACATTTGCTCCATTATAATGCTCAGTACTTACAATCTAAACGCAGCGGCCATTTTGTTGACGTTACGTGACAAGATGGCCGCTAGCGGTCTCACCTTTATTGGTGTACGTAAAACGGCTTATTGAATGATATGCAATTGTCATTTACACTGGGATAAAAAACATTAAAAATAACTGTTGGTCTTGCATTATAGATTTAAAAATCGTAACAACAAATACAACATTTACTGTGTATAAAATAGAGAAATACTCACTACAAGTTAATAAAAAAAAATAGGATTATGCTTAAACTCTCTAGTACAATAGTGTTATATTATGAAGTGTGTGCCAACAGTGGATGATCAATTGCTATGATTCAACGCGGCCAGGAGACCGAAGACGCTGGGCAGCCAAGGTGCAGACACCACGGATCCATGCTCTAATCAACTTATTGGTTCAACGTGTACCTACATTGTCCGTCGTGATACTTACAACGGTACGCTCCCTATGCGTCAGACCTAAACTTACCGTCAACATCTGAAATAGAGCGTATGGGCTAAATGGCCACCCCCACCAGAACAACAGGCGAAAAAAAATGCTATGGAATTTGCTTACAGTTTTATTTTTCAATGTAAATATTCTCGTAACATTTCGCAAAAACCAAGAAGTTTTCCAAGATACACTTTATGTTAGAGCTCTTTCGGTTCTCTTTTGTAAGCGTGAAGTGTCTCATTCATACTAAACTTTAGGCGTATACATAAGAATCTATGTAAGTTTTTAATTATTTATAATGATTTTTTATAGACAAATTACCGTCTCATAACCGATATATATTGAAGATATAGATCTCAAAGATAGAAAGGGGTTAAAAGTGGTCCCAAAATTTACTATGAAACAAAACACACAAGCTGCCAAGTACCCTCAATATCTCATAATAATAATAATATTTTCTCGTAACAAACTACTTACACAAAAAGCTAAGTGACGAAGTTGAAAACTTTAAAAAGTTTTTTTTTTAATTAATTATTTTTTTTTTCGTAAAATTTCGAAGTTCAAGGATTATTAAAAAGTTTACAATTTAAATTGGAGTTTCATCATTTAGTTTCATATAGCTACCTATACAAAATATCACTGCTCCGATATTCATAAAAAGACGTTTTGAAGATCACTAACTTATGTACAAATATGTTCATCTCTAAAATAGCAGTGTTCATTTATAATGACCGGTAGAAAGAGTCGTATAACCTACGTATTAGAAATATAGGGGTCCCGACACTAACGTATGCTCACTCGTCAACTATTAAACTATGCAAACACTTCTCTATTGAAACGTTAACACCATTACGAAAACATCAACAGGTTACAAATATGATTTGAAAATGTACAGTATGCGCGCACGCATGGCGGCGCGGTAACAGGCACAATTCGGTCTAGGAGCCTAACATCGGGCCGCTAACATCGTCTAGTAGTTTATTGCTCTATCAACTACCTAGCACTAAAAAATTTCAACACTTAATAAAAATTCTTAACGTACTAAAAAATTAAGAGTCGATTAATCGTTTAAAGCGTAAACGCGATCGAGACTGAAACGAGATAGGGGCGCGGCGATAGCTATGAGATTACGCGGGAGATTGCGGCGTTAAGTACGATCGACGGCCGGGCCGCCGGGGACAAACGAAAAACTTGCATACAATAAAAATAAAACGTCGTCAGTGCGTCTCGTGGTCGGTCGGTTCGGGTCAGAGGCAGCTCAGAATATCGTGGTCTCGGTGCGGGCGGCGCCGGGCACGTCGTCGGCGTCGATGTAGGCGATGTCCTGCGGCGCCGCCCGCAGGCGCGAGCGCAGACCCGCCGCCGAGTGCGCCGACAGCCGCTCCTCCATGTCCTCCAGCGTGGACTTGAAGGCCCGCACCACGCGCAGCTGCAACAACAGGCGCAGGCTCAGCGCGAGCCCGCACCCTCGCTGCCGACCTGCCACCGCTCCGCCGCGATACCGACCCACCGCTACCTTTATCTTAGAGTGTGGTGTGGATGTTCTTTGTTACGAGCTAGTTGTCTGTATTCAGAGTTCGGGGACGTCTGTGGAGGGAACGACGGGACGGCTACGTCGTGGCTACGACATGCAACTATTCGAACCTCGTCGCTAACTATGCACTACCGAAGTGACGATGACACGATAGATCCGGTGCTGGGGGAAACGGTGGGCTCCATGCTCGCATAGCTACGTAATACAAAACAAAAGAGCTAAGGTGCTGCGAAAACGGCTAAAACAAACACTGTGTCTAGATGACTGGCTGACTGGAGACAAGAAAGTGAGATCACAAAGCGGGACGAGATGGACGCGGGCGGGGCGACATGGCGACATGGGTGTCACATGTGGTGGAGGCGTCGATGTCACAGGGTGCTGATTCAGGGTCGGGCGGACGAGACGGTGCCAGTACAGGAGCGAACACTCAAGCGCACAAACTGCACGTTTGTATGCTTTAGTAGGAACAGGGCGAGATCTACAGCCAGAAGTCGTGGAGATGCATAAAAGACGAGAAAACAGAACTATTCATTGCTAACGGTTACTCGACGACACTCTACTCGCAGTTTTGTTCTACATAATTCAACACACATCTATATTTTTGCACATTCAATGAAAAAGATTTTTACTAAACCTTTAATCCCCATTTAATTTAGAATCTGCAACATAATCCAAATCAATTGTGTCCAAAAATTTCGAAAATCCTTAAAAACCGAGCAGTATTCTGAAATCTCCTTCAGTTGCGCTAATCATCAGAAAACGTGCCAAATGCAATCAGCTGTTGCTTATTTCAGAACTGTGCCTAATCCACCAACTTTAGTGACCAATTCTGGCACAGCTGTGCCAAATTTGACAGTGCAGATTTGTCAAAAAGTCGTGCCGAATTTAGAACAATTTTAGCGACAGGTGCACTTTTTAGCTACATGTGCTTAAACGTGCCAAATCTGTCCACAAGTGTGTGCTATTGCGAAGTTATGAGGCAGTCGAGTGTCGTCGAAACCTTGGAACGGGAGCTTCGGAGGTGTAAGGGTACCGGGATGCTACGCGCTAGGGGTTATGGCACAAAACAGATAGGTACCTACAGAAGGTCGGCTCCAAATAACGAGCGAAAACGTACGCACACATAGACACGCTTCACGTACGGACTGTAACGTGACAGAGATTGAGATTGTCGTATAACTTATGTGTCTATGTGTGCGTGCGTGTTTCTCTCTCTATTTATGAAGCCGGCTTTCTGTGATGTCACGAGCATCAGTATGTGTACACTTGGCCAAATTCAGAAGCGATCTTCTCGTGAAACAACAAATGCAACTTTGAGATAAGACCTTTAATCAATGGTATGGTTTTGAAGATATCTGCTATCTTCGTAACACCGTAATATTTCAATCAGAATTGCTTTTGTTTTTTGGTAAGAGTACACATATTCATAGTCGTGTCTGTTCCTATCTGTTTGTCGCCAGGGGCTAGGACGCTAGGACGCTAGGACGCTAGGGGTGCGGTACCGTCAGCGTCCTGTGCACGCAGCGCGCCGCGAGCCGCCGCGGCCGCCACTAGACCTCGGTCTCCAGCACAGGGCGGGGCTGCCAACAACATCTCTCTACGACGCGCGGCTCCACGCCCCATTCGACACCGTCCTACGTGCGCAGCCCTAGCTTTACAACTGCCGCCGGACAGATATGGCACGGGGTTTGGTTCCATTTTTAAATTCTTCTAATGGCATCTCCTCTATGGAGGTTGTGTGTGTTTAACTGGATTTAAATTAAGAACTCCAGTATGGTAGGGGAACGTCGTATTTGTGCAGTTATTGACAAGGGTTGTGACGTCATTCGCCGTGTTTTGTTACTGTTTAGTGACGTCATCATCTCAGTGTAGGTGGGTTTTGATATACATCGGTGGCTTGATCATGCATATTGGGGACGATTGTATTGGTGAGAAGGTTGGTTTGTTTTAAATATCTGACCAATATTTTGAATCTGTTTAGTTTTGTTATTTAGTTTTATTTATATTGCTTTTATTCCACTGTAAATAACACACTTGCTTAGATTAATTTACATGTGTTTATTCTGTTATAAATATGTTTTCTTTATTTTATTTTTTTATTTATTTTGTTTATAAAAAGGGTTTAAAACTCTACAGCTCTGTAAGTTGCTGTTTATTTCAATAATTGAATACGAAAACGAAAAAAAAGTGATTCATGAGATGATGAGGTCAAAACAAAACATTAATCGACAACATTTAAAGTCATTAAACATCTGTTCCATATCTGTCCTAGCCGCAAGCAGGCCAACACGGAAAAACAGACCCTTTATTAAAACAAAACAAAAAACAGGAAATAAAAACGAAATGGAATAATGTGTAACGTGTATACTGATGCGTGTATGGGCCAGAGCTGACCAGTGTCGCGTGATACAAATATGACCCGGAAGAGTGCCAACGGAGGAGAGAAAAAAAAGAGACAGAAAAAAAATAACATGAGAAAATAATAGGGTTACGAATCGAGGCCTTAGCTACCCTGAAGATCGACAGTCGTCTAAACTACTCCTAAACAACGCAGGGAACGCCTAAGATGCTTGGATAAGGACGAGGGTGCACTAATCTTAATTTTGGGTTACACCTATTTAAACTGCCATCAGGCTTTAGTTATTTAAAACAAATATACAATAACGTTTATACTGATTTCTATTTATGTTTAGTATCAAATTCCATATGCGTTATATCTATGGTGGTGGCTCGCTAGTCCGCATATACTTGTGACAACAGGTACTTATACTAGAACATCTACCATGCTAATGATTATCGTCAAATTTTTGTTAAACATCTATTTAGGAGCCAAGGAGGAACATATTACGTGATTTTTAGTATTTTTGACGGTTTTTTATTGTGAAAATATCAAAAAAAAAAAAAAAGTTTTGTTTTTAAAAACAAAAAAATACATTGATATTTGCACAATCTTAGAACGTCGAAAAAAGTTAGAAAGCTAAACAAAATCACTTTTTTTTTAGTTATTGTTTTTTTTTTAAATAAATTTAATTACTGGTTATTTGTCTCTACATACATACTATACTTACCTGCAACGCTGCCTTAGAGCACCGCTATATACATTTACAATAATGGACACTACATCAAGCCTAACAAGAGTTACGCAAAATAACACAAAGAAGGCAACTTTCCAACGGCAAGGCAATGCAAAACTACGGATGATGGACCTCGCCGCCCAGTTTGACGCTATACCCACCTGACCGAACACACCCCGACATAACACGCCACTACGGGGACAACATTCACAAAACAAAACAAAACACAAAAATAATAACAGAAAAAAAAAACAAAACATAAAACACTGACAACAACACAACGGCAAAGGAAAGAGAGGTTCCGCCGAAAACGGTTAGACTTTGGTGTTAGTACAGAGCACACTCGGCATGCTCTTGCTACAATTGTGTATTTCACTAGTCTTTTTTCTCAAGAAAAATCCACTCCACACTCAAAATTAACGTTCATTTTAACAGCAGTAACTGAACACAACTTGGTACAAAAATAATATTAAAAATAATAATATGTAAGTGGATAAATTATTATGAATGTGATCAAGTCATGTTACTGCTAATTACTTTGATATCGGTAACGTTTGTTAGTCGGTACGCCGTGCGGGCCTGTCACTATCAGGTTCTTTGTAACGGCGGTCATTTACAGAGCTGGGTTGCTTTGGATCAGTAGCGAGGATGTTTCGGGTTGGCGTATCACAAGCAAAAAATACTATTCTTAAAAATAAAAAAAACAGACAAAAATAAAACAAAAATAGTAAAAAAAAAATCAAACAGTCAGTATGACTAGAGTTAAATAAAAGATAGAGTAAGACAGAGATAGCCATATTCATACCGCGATGTGGTTTATGTTGAGTATATATTATATTGATATATCTATCGGGGTAGTCATAGTAACTGTTTGAAGGTAAATACGAGGGATAAGTAACATTGTCACAGCCTAGAAGAGCATGCCAATGGGTAGTGGGGGGTAGTCAACTCAGGTATTAAATATAGTAAAAATAAAATAAAAACGGGAAGCGTCAGACTGTATTTTTGATACTGCGGTTCATGCATGGCGGTTACTTTCGAGTCTATCTAATGACACTAACGGGGGAGTCCCGGTTTCATGACAAATAAGGATTTAGAGCAGGAGACAGCAGGGTGTGAATCTGAAGACTGAAATACAGATAATAGATGATAAAAATCAAGTTCAATAAACAAATACATACATGTCATGAAACCAAGTCTGAAGAAGTAAAATGAAAAATAGTTTGTTGGATAAATAAAAGTTCTAAAGTTCAGTATTGTTCGGTTGCCAATTTTGAGAATTTTTGATAACGGAAAAAAATGATTTTTTTTTAAATAAAATTAGTTACCGAACAATGAGTTAATTTCTAAGTTAATCATGGGCCAAAAATAATAATAGCGTATACTACTATTTATTACTTTGTAAAGTGTTTCTCTGTGTAGGTATACAAATAAATGTCTTGAAAAGAACAGAAGTATAGGAGAATGAAACGAAATATACGAGACGTAAAATAATAAGAAAATAAAAATAGAAAAAAAAAACCAAGAAAGAAATAATAAAAACAAAAAAATAACGTACAGTTATTTTGAAATTCGGTTTTTTACGGATTAAATTATTTGTGTATTATTATTATTTTGTTATGAAATATATATTTATTATTTGTTTCGACTCGTACTCGTGAAAGTTCGCGCTTACTGTACGGATAAAGGATGTGTAATATAAAGATGATTGAGCGTAATATCTATAGATTCTATACGATATAGTCTATATGGATGCATAATAAAATGGTGGTTATATTCGTTTGTATGCAAAAATAGTAAAAGTATATATAATAAGGACAATAATATCGTTGACTTAGCGTTAGGATGCCCAAGGTATCTTGAGTGTTGACCTGTTGACCTTTGCTGTATATATATTTGTATGTATTAAAGCTGTAAACTCAAAACTTATCCCTCTTTCGAAAGCTCGAACATGTAATCTGCGAGTCCTAATACTTTTTTAATTATGTGTTTTCTCTTTTTTAAGTATTAAATAGATTTTTTTGACTTTTTATTATTACTGTGGCATGCTTACTCATTTTTGATACGTATTCGTATTTTGGTAAAAATGCACAGTAATGATTTTTTTTTATAAATTAGCATGGAATATCATCATGTTTTTTTTTTTAATTTTTCAGTCTTTATATCACAGCTAATATTTCATGATGTAACCCATGAGAATTTACTGACAGCTTCTTCAAATGTATACGATAATACGACTATTTTGCTCTATTGAATTTAATAAAACTGTATAATTCCAAATAATAATTATTATTTCTTTATTAAGAATGCCGCCAGTAAAATAATAACTGTAAATAATAGTCAGACACTTTCACACAAAACTATTTTTTTTTAAATTTAATTTTAAAATATTCGACTATTATTTTGCAGTTTTAAAATTTATTCAAACCCAAATAATATTATATTCAGACATGAATAAACCTTATTCAACCATTGAATCCCCACAGAATGATGATGTACATACATCAGACCCCGACATTTATCCCATTTTGTGCAGTGTTCCTAATTTCCCAATAATTTCATAGAAAAACTGTGATTAATTTTAATATGAAATCATTAAAGCCCCGACGAAATTCAGCGGCGATTTAGCCGCTGAATTAAGCCACAAAGCAGTGTTCGACGGATGACATATACTTTTGTATAAAATTCAAGATTTTGGCAATAACTTAATATTCTTTCGATGTGGACTTTTTAAAAATAGTTACTTCAATATATTGCCAAAGGAATCAATAACCATATTGCTGTTGTTTTTATGTGATATTTACTTTTTGACGCTTCATGGTAAATTCTGCAAAACATAATTTATCAATTGAATACAATTTCTAAAAAGAAGTTAAATCTTTACATTTTACTCTATTGCTTGTCTGTTATAAGAACACAAGATGTGTCTCTTACAAGTGAATTTAACAAATAACTATTTCCCTCTCTTTACCTTCTTAGGGATTGTAGTCCTAGGGGGAAGTGCTCTAACCTAAGTTTAAAAAATATTTAATTACCAACAAAAGGTGATCTTTGACTAATGTAACATCTATGTCCTAAGCACATGTCATCCGTCTGAATGTCGTCAGTGTGCCGTGTGCGTGTGCCCGGCGCAGTGCGTACCTGCGTCTGAAGGCGCGTCAGGCCTCGGATCCAGAGGATCTGGCCGGCGCGCGGCTTCTTGTCCAGGTCGCCTTCATAGTCGGCACCCCCCGCTTGGATCGTCTCCGCGTCGGGCTGGCCCCGGCCCCATCTGGAAGAGCAGTCATTTTTGTGTAAAGGATCAAAATATGTGTCTATGATGTAGGGACGCGTATCGGAAGACGTAGCGTTGTAAGGCCTCCCACAAGGTGGTCCGACGACCTTGTGAAGGCCGCAGGAACCCGTTGGATGCGAGAAGCGCAGAACCGGTCGAAGTGGAGGTGCTTGGGGGAGGCCTATGTCCAGCAGTGGTCTTTCGGCTGAAATGATGATGATGCAGGGATGTATAGAAATAGAAATCATTGATTTGATGTTGGTTTACAGATAAGATGGAATTTTAAGTTTTTTGAGAAGAAAAGAGGAAAACTTTCAAACCTATATAAATTGGGATAACGGTAGGGTACTGTCTAAAATTGAATTACAAAATGCAACAGATTTTGTATGAAAGAGAGAGTTAAGATTATCGGAATTTATCTGGAGGTTGTGAAACAGGCCAAGAAAGGTATGATGACTAGGAGGTTCAACGAAAGGTTTCTCAACTCTTAGTCGTTTATAATGAGGTTTTTTTTATCCTGTTTTAGTAGGATCATGGCGAAGTATCCCTCAATACAGTAGTACAGTAAACGGACGTTACTATGGTACGTAGCAGCGTAGTCTTTGTCCCACTCTGTCAACTTCATGACATTTTCCTTTTGGCCGCACCGAACTGTAGTAGTGTGCGTGGGAGTGGTACTCACGACAGTCTCTTGGGTATCTTCCTGGTGGGCACGGTGGTGACGAGCTGGCCCCACACGAGCGTGCCGGCGCCCAGGAACAGACACCAGAGCCACTGGTCTATCGACAGCCCGGCCGTACTGAACGCCATGCCGCCGAACTGGATAATAACCACCTGGAAAGGTTGCAGGAGTTTGTGTAGTGAGACGGAATAAATTGGGCAGTAAATCAATAGTGAATAAGGTTTTTTGTCATCTAGGAGAAGTTATATTAATCATCAACGATTGTACAGTCAGCTGGGTATTTAAAAGATATTTCGTAAACAGAATAAGTCGTCGTTGATAGTCCAATACCGCGTAACTAACATTATACAAAACCGCGAATGTACAAAAAAAAAATGACGTAAATACGGTTGACGCTAATCACAATCAAGTTACATACCTACAGCCGCGAAATCTCATTTTTGCTTTTTTTTTGTACATTCGCGGTTTTGAATAATGTTAGTTGCGCGGTATTGGACTATCAAAGACGATATATTGTGTCCCTATGTTTTTCTTTTTTCATTAATAGGCCTCTGTTGACAGCGGCCATTTTGAGTATTTTTTTAGTGTTCTAGTACGTACAAAAATAATGTATCTTCAAAATGGAAAACATAGGGACACAGTATATTATATCCTTCTTATTCTGTTTATGAAATATCTTTTAAATTAGTCCAATATTGGAGGAGAAAATAGGCGAGAGCCAAACCTCGAATTATAAGTTAGGACTTTTTACTTAGGCTTTTTCAAAAAGTCTCTCCGACCGCATTTCCTCTTATAGCTGTCACTTGAACATTTATTGTGATACCTTCTTTCTTCGTTAACAACTATATGGTGGACTCAGGTCTTGGGCATGTGTCTTGAAGGCTTTTTGAGAAATTTCTGAATAAATTAATTTATTAATTATTTAATCACCATAATTAAGCAGTATGGCGGCGTCCTAATTGGCAACGATCGTACGAGCAAACGATGCGTTCTCGTCGTACGACGAGATTAAACACACTAATTTATTTAGTGTATCCTAATAGAGCTTACAAAGTGATCGCGCGAGAACAAAACGATTGTACGATGGGTTTCATCGTGCAATCAAAGCTACAAATCTCTTTTGAGTGTCCTGAGTGGTCACGCATCATCGTGCGAGCAGCGGAAGGATCTATAAAGTAATAATTTTATGGTCTACGTTTCCTTTCTTCAATATCACTTGCAATTTTCTAAGCAATATTGCCCGATAGCAAAAACTGCATCGCTGTAAACAGCCATTGTTAAAATGGCGCCGCTGCGGTGAAGGCGACGAACGCATCGTTTTTTCGTGCGATCGATCGTTGCTAATTAGGACACCAGTTGGACCATCGTACGATCATTTTCATCGCACGACGATGAACGCATCGTTTGCTCGTACGATCGTTGCCAATTAGGACGCCGCCTAATACTATAAAATTAAAGCTTGTAAAAAGGCCTTTTCCCTGCAGTGGACCAACTTTTAGACATGTTGATGAATATAAAAACATATGGATAGATACCTGCTGCTGCGCCACATTCCCAACCTTAGACACGACATTGAATGTCGATTTATTTCCAACCATATAGGCCTGTAATTTCAACAATTTACTTGCTGACATATCCCACAAATAACCCAACATACCTGCGAAGCCGCCGTCCCGATCCATATAGAGTAGAAGATGGGATTGGTGAACAGTCCTTGGAACACATTCCTCTGGCCGTGTATCTTGCGCGCGTTGATCTCATTGAAGAGCGTCATCATGACGAAAGTGTTGAAGATGATGGTGAAGTGCTGCGTGGGCTCTGTGCCGAGGGCCTGGCCGCGGCCTGACGGGATGTTCAGGAGTCGGTCGCCTGAGCAAGAAAAAGGAGGGTCACTGATATAAAACTTATGGGGAAGTGATGAGTTTAAGTAATTTTCTTGTTGGTTGAAGTTCTACAGAGGTATGAGGAATAGGGTGTAAAGTTCACTCATCCTCTATAGGAAAGGGTGGATCCTCTGACCAGACGGTGTCGTGGGCTACTGACCGATTGATGACGGGACGTTGTATACATGCTAGTCGTGCGGTAAACTCTGCTTGCGCGATGCAGGATTTTGCGTGACGTCACTGTGATGCGTAGATCGTATGTGGCGATGTAGATGCCGCCACAGTTCTCATCAGTTAACCGTTTGTCAGCACATTTAAAATTTTTAAAGAATTTACGTAGATCGAAATGTGGCCTATTGCCCTGTGATGCAAAAATCAGCAGACTATTTTACTATTAGAAGATTCTCCTTTTTGCTGATCTGTTGGTTTCGATGATAATAGCGATAATTATAGTACTATAGTTATCGCTTCGATACTTCTTCGTGTCGCTGTCACGAACTTTCTCAGATCTTCTTGGCCCAAAACTTCGCCACTTCCACGGCGTCGTCCGTGGCAGCGCAGAGGTCACTTTGACTGCATGTTTTAGGACACAGGACAGGATAGGAGGTGGAGCATAGTTTGCGACATAGCTCCATATACCCTGCTATCGTACGGTCGGCAACAAAACTCCATCAAATTGTAATTTTTACATGTTATTAAATTGACTACAATTTTTTTCAATAAACTGCTTTTTTCCATTCACAAAGAGTTTATATTCAAAAAATTTTACTTCTGCTGGAATTTTGAACAAATATTTTGCTCTAACTAAGATTAAAAATAGTGAAGTCTTAATCGATTTTTGTTGCTGACTGTACCATAGAGGAAGCCCAACATTACCAGGTTGGAGTTACATCTTCTTTCGTGTCTGGAGACGATTCAGGGAGTTCCAAGTGGACCACGAAAGGTTGTACAGTATCGAAGACAAAGTTTAAGTAAACTAAAACACGGTGTAAAACATTGACATATTTGTATGATTTTTTCTATAATCCAAATTGTAGTCCGTTTACAAAAGAGTCGCTTCAGCACTAAAAATGCTAGATCAATCAGTGAAGGTTTTAAATGGGACTTACCGACAAAGAGCAGCGAGAATATAACAAAGAGTTGGTAGATGGCTTGTCCGAGGATGTTCTTCATCATAGTGCGGCTGATGAGGGGTTTGGTTCGTCCGTAGGGCTTTCGTTGAAGCAGGTCAGGTGTAGGCATCTCTGTGGCCAGGGCTAGGGAGGCTAGCGTGTCCATGATCAGGTTCACCCATAACATTTGTACTGCCTGCAAGACAAGAAAAGGGATATTAGTTGGAACTGGATTTAGTAGGTATTCGAAGTTACAGTATGATCGCATTTAGTGTTCGTTCGAGAGTTTTGTAAGTGTTCAGTTCGCATTCGTTTTCGGGGAGAAACTAAACGTTTTCACCACATTAAGGTGTATTTTTTAGATCAATTGTTCATAACAAAACGCGAAATGGATCCTTTCTTTTATTACTATTAATAATATGGCTTGCACATTACTAATATTCTTATTAACCACGACCTATCAGATAGGTATTAAATATGTCCCCCAATTCAAAAGAGACCGACAAAACTCTACAAAGCGAAACTTTCTCGAAAACTCGATGCGTCATATTCTCGACCGGTTACTATACCGCTCAAAACACATGATATTTCTCTCTCTTTTCCACTTACCTTAAGAGGACTGTCCTGTATCGCACAGGCACCAATGAACGCGACAATAACAGCTACTATGTTGACCGTCAGCTGGAACTGCAAGAACTTGGCGATGGAATCGTAAACGTTTCGGCCCCACATCACGGCCTTCACTATAGATGAGAAGTTATCGTCTGTCAGGATGATGTCTGACGCTTCCTTTGCTACGTCTGTGCCGGCGATACCCTGGGGAAAAAGGTAGGTGTGTTTAAAAGACCTGAGTTAGTTTGTATACACCCCCTCACCCGCTAGGCAAGCTTATTAAGTTTGGTAACAGTAGAAAAAGTAATTGTCTCAGTGACAGTTGAGCTCATAAAAGACGACGAAGGAATTTTGTAAGGTAGAAAGTTCGCAATAATTAATAATAATAATCTTTATTTAAAAAAGCCAAGTACAATTTGTCTATCTCAATCAAACATAAAAAACAAAACAATGAAATGAGACAGAGTGAACGTCTGTGTCTGTGCTAGTATAAACTGTGTTACAGACACAGGAATTTACAGCTGCCGATTTTGTTCAATACAAGTGTTATTATTTATAGTGTACGCTAATATTCGTGGTAGCTCCGGTCATAAAACCTTCTAAGTTTCGACTTAGTATAGAGCCCATACTAATTTACCATCCTACTCGCACAGTTTATAACCACAATCACAAATCTTGTTGTTTAGTACAGCCAAATAATGAGTCAAGAAATGAATAAATATATTAAAAACCTGCTAAGTGCATATCGGACTCGCGCACGAAGGGTTCCGTACAATATTAGGTTGTATGGGAGCCCCCTTAAATATTTATTTTATTTTGTTTTTAGTATTTGTTGTTATAGCGGCAACAGAAATACATCATCTGTGAAAATTTCAACTATCTAGCTATCACGGTTCATGAAATACAGCCTGGTGCAGACAGACAGACGGACAGTGGAGTCTTAGTAATAGGGTCCCGTTTTTACCCTTTGGGTGCGGAACCCTAAAAAGAAAGTTTACGTTTTAAAATAACTCATGGTTCGAACATGTTTTAAGAAACAACAATAGCTATGTCGTATAGTCAAATTCATACTGAATACTCGTTGTATTCAGTATGAATTTGACTTCCTCTACTAGTACAATGTTTTCGTTCGAGAAAGTACCAAGTTAAAAGGGGAAAGGAAAAGGGTCTTGTGTCTGCGAGACACTTTTTCGCATTCAAAAACATTATTAGCGATAATCAACAGATATCTTACCATAGCAAATCCAACATCAGCTTTCTTCAAGGCAGGTCCATCATTGGTGCCGTCTCCGGTCACCGCGACTACTTCGCGCGTATCAAACGCCTTCGACTCGATCATTCCTTTGACCAGCGTGTATTTGTCTGTGGGTGATGAACGGGCTAACACACGGAGTTTCGGCCATACTTTGTCTAGTAGATGTTGTTGAACCTGTTGGGTAAATGTAATGAGTAAGTTAAATTGTTGAAGAATACAGGAAGGACACATAATAAAATGTCGTTTCTGCCAAGATGGGTTAACAAATTAAGATTGCAGAAACTTTTAGACAAAGTTGAGAAGTCTTTTTATTTTTTTGGGGACTGATCTCTTATAAAAATCTTTCGCAAGGAGTTAGACTAGTAGGAGTACTTTTTACAAGGATAATTAAACCCCAGGTCAGAGTTAGATTGAAGAATAATACAGGGTGACAGGAAATTCAACGCACAAACTATAAGTTATAACCATAAATTCAGCACATGACTCTAGACCTCGAGAGCCTCTAGCTTATGAGAGGAGAAGACCTCATAGCATAGAGGGGCCCGTGGCTAAATAATAATAGCAGCACAGGTCGATCGATCAGGTTAAGCTGCGCTTGCCGCGGTTGGACTGTGGATGGGTGACCATCTTTACATACCGTGACCCTTCAAAACCCTAAAGACTAGACAGACAATTGCGCGTCGACGGTAGGTTTACAGCCTTGAAAAGGCTAGTTTCGTTTACTCTGAAAGGTAATGAGGACATGATAATTCGGAGCATCGTACCTCTCCGTCGGTATCCCTGATCCTCTTATTGAACTCCTTGCCCTCCAGGATGAGGAAGTCGTCGGTCGGCTTGAGGATGCCGCACTTGACGGCTATAGAGCGAGCAGTGTTCACGTTGTCGCCAGTAACCATGCGGACTGTGATGCCAGCCTTCTGGCATTTCCTGATGGCTTCGGGTACCTGTAGGTGGTTTTATAATTAATACAATATTTTAACAATCGTTTATGAGTTTTATTCAATTGTAACAAATTTTAGTATTGTTACCAGATTGCGTCAGTGGAGGGTTGTGTTTTCCAGTTCAAACAGTTGTTTGTTTATTTATATATACTTTTTTGTACACCACAAAATATAAAAGCTGCGGCCTTTTCTATGATCTCTTTCAGACCACCTTAGAATGGACAGCGATTTGCCAGGACATATAATGGGGTTGTCTGTAGTTGTGTGAAACAAAAATAAAAAGAAATGAAAACGTGAAACGAAACGAACGAACGAATGAAACTTGAAATGTAGTTATGTTAATTTAAGTAAGTATACATTGTATACTTTCTTTTTGTGGATGGGAAATCATCAAATGACCCCCCCGCTCTGGGTGGAGCGGAAGGGAGTGTCAGACTCTTACTGACTAAAACCAACCCGTGTTCCTTCCTTAGCCCTTTATGTTCCGGCCCAGCGGTAACCCTTTTGGACAATCCTGCTGACCCGGCAGGCTTCGGCCCTAAGGGGCCCCTTCCTTGATGCTGACATATCATTGTATACTTACTTCTGGTCGCACAGGATCCTCAATGCCGACAACGCACAGGCAGGTCAGGTTGTTCACAATGTTGTCTTCGTCGTCCCAGTTGGGCTCTTGGTCTATGTGAACCTGAAAAAACAAACAAAAGACTTAACATCAACACGTGCGCGAAGCAGACATAATAGTCATACAATCGTCGTGTACCATATCATTTACAACGTTAGTTTTAGTATATGCGAAACTTGAATATAGTTTGTTCAGATTAAGTAACTGAATCGATTTCAATAATTTTTACCCCACGTTATATTTTGTCCCAAAAATATTTCAAACTGGTTAAAAGTTGGACACCGAGCGGCACTAAGTAGGTTATCCAATCTCCACGCCGAACGGTTAGGTACCTAGGTACTATTATCAATGAGCGCAAGACGGCGCGTCGCGAGCGGCGCGGGTGAGCATGAGCATTTGTACGGACAAACAGGTAACTTAACAAGCTTATAACTTTGTGATTTTTCTTGATACAGTTTTGAAATTTTGTACATAGATTCTTTACATAAAAATACTAGACACGTGTTTCGGGTTTCGCATATACTAAAAATAATGTTGTATAGGTGGACCCATTCCGAGCTGATTAGTGACAGAAAACATCCACCTCTTGGTTCGTCAATTTGCGTTTACCTGGTTAATCTCAGCCTTGCCGGGCACAAAGTCCCTGTAGGCTACGGAGATGGTCCTGAGGCCGTCGCAGGCCATGGGTTCAATGACCTGTCGCACCAGTCGCTCTTGCATGTCACGTGTGAACTTCTCCAGACGTCCTTCGTGGCCGTAGATGAATGCACATCTGTGGAGAGAGGGATATTTGAGTATAGAAGAGAAATGGAGGTAGTCTTAGAGAGGCACCACATGAACACTGTTTCTTACAGCCTGATCAGTAAAACTGCTGTCAACGACATTTGTTATGATGTAGGTAGGCTAAAATTACATAAACCAAAGAAATTAGTTTTAAAATTATTTGATTACAAAAGAGAATGACCAAAAGTCGTACCAAAAAGTCTCATGCATCAAGATCAAAATATTGTAGTAATTATTTTCATATTTTTTTACGACATTACGCGTCGGGGATTCAATTTTTGAACGGGGAAATTAATTTAAGTAAAAAAGTGTTGATATGATATAACTTTGAATTTTGAAAGTGCTATGTCTTACAAAAAACATGTAAAAAAATATAGTTACTTTGTCGGTTCTGAGAATAGAATAGGCTGTTTTTAGAGCAATAATGGCCGTTCGTGTCAAACAAAATAAAGTACCTAGTTTTTAGGTTATTTAGATTTTGATGCAGCATGGTACGAGATTCCATACATCCATGAGCATTGTCCTTTAATTGATCACATTTAGAGAAATGAGCCGTCACTCTGCAGTGTTTTATTTAGCTTGACAAATAAATGGAAATTCTGATCTAGACTAGCTATAGGAAAACGTTATTTTATTATTTTTGCACATTCGCCAAAGCTACTGCCTTTTTAAAATTTATAGTCAGGCGTGTGATCTTACGAATTTCCAACCCTTTCGCCCATCAACCCCCTATTCATAACTAATAATAACAGCCTCCCGACCGATTTCGGTCACGGTGGCCAATCTCAACGGAGATTAGCCAGGTACGCAGGCGATATTAAAGTGCACAAGTGTGTGCGCAAACACAGGTGTACTCTCTGTTCCTTTACTCTCATAGTCCTCAGGAACGACAATCCGACACGACCGGAGAGAGATCAGGCGCAGGACCAACGGCTTTACGTGCTTTCCGAGGCACAAGGGTATTAAACCGCCAACTTCCAAACTCCGGGCTGTTACTAAAAAATTCCTAATGGAAAACCCAGTAACACTTTTCCACGACCTGGGAATCGAACCCAGGACCCCACGCTCTGCAGTCGCGCATGCAACCACGAGACCAACGGGGCAGTAGTCTATTTGTAACTACTACAAAAGTGTCATAATTATCAGGGTTAACATTGCCATAAAAACTTAATAAAAAATAATGCAGTAGGTACTTACTTCTTCAAAACAATTTCAGAAGCTCCCTTAGTATACAGCCTATAGCCTCCCTTAAACGGTACAACAGTCGACATGCTCTTGCGCACCGAGTTGAAAGTGTACACTCTTGTGAAGGACTCCTCGGGGTTCCTCTCGCGAACCGCCTCGTAACTCTGTCCCAGGTTTACTACGAAACCAAGGAGCGCGCATTCGGTTTTGTTGCCGACCTGCATTGGGGGACCGCCTGGGTCTAGATTTGGCTGTGGACGAAAAATATATATTATAATATGATTAAGTCGAAATAAGTACTGATAATAGGATGGGAGCTACTTCTTTAACCTCGTTTTTAAACCTGGTAGAGTTAGTCTGCTGCCAAATGTTATATAAGTTATGATTGATTAACTAACAATCATTTATATGTAACAATTTGTATGTAACAAATAAATCAAATATAAGTGTCTGTTTGTAATGTCAAAATAACAGGTTTTTACTAATTATATACGGTACTTGAAATTTACACATGAAAGTATATACGGTACCCCTACTTATAACAATAAAACAATTTTTTTTTGTCTGCTGTTTATTTGTTTTTTTGTTTGCTGTTTGTTGCGTGTTTTTTTTTCCGGCTAATCTGCAACGACGGGACTTTCACTGACAGATAGCCGAGAGGCAATTCTCGTACTTTTATGACCTTTGACAGTCTTAGTCTGTCATCTGTCAAAAATATCTCTAATTTCCCCACATTTTTGACATTTCTTTGTCGCCGAGATGAGACTGCGACCAGACATTTAACGTTTTAAATTACGAGAATTGGCTTCTTATGTTATAATTTAGGTTACATTTATTTTAGAACAAGAATTAGGGATCCGCACCCAAAATTTAACGCGGGCGAGGCCACGGGCAGTAGGAGTACCTAGTAAGTTAATATAGATATGGGATTTGTCAACAGAATGATTTGAAAAGGTTTTCAAAACCTGGACTCTGGCCAATAGTTTCCTTTTTTATGAGAATAAAACGGACTGCAATCGAACCAGTCCCTTTTCGCCTTTTAGATATGATAATTCATAGGACACAATAACAGTGCAGCGGTCCTATTCTGTAAAAATCACACCGAGAAAACTTAGATGAAGTGAGCGTGGAGTGAGCTGTCAATAGTGTCAATTCCTAGCACTTCACCTAAGTTTTCACGGTGAGATTTTTACAGAATCGACCGACTGTTGTCATCTTTTAAACCCATTTTCAGTAGTGACGAAGCGTTTTGGCTCTGTTATAGAAACAAGCCATAGTTGAAAGGTACTAAAGTTATCGTAATATTAAAACCCAGTATTAGGAGCGGCGTATATTAAGCCATGGTTAGACTAGCTTGGTATGTTTTGCCATAAAACAACATTGCTTTTCGTGTCTGTTTGTCCGATTAGTTCTTCTAAACTACACATTGGATTTTGACTATATGTTGTCATCATCATTTCAGCCGAAAGTCCACTGCTGGACATAGGCCTCCCCCAAGAACCTCGACTAGCACTTCGACCGGTTCTGTGCTTCTCGCATCCAACGGGTTCCTGCGACCTTCACAAGGTCGTCGGACCATCTTGTGGGAGGCCTTCCAACGCTACGTCTTCCGGTACGCAGTCGCCCCTCCAGAACCTTTCGGCCCCATCGGCCATCTAAAATAAACAGTTTTGAAACTCACCATAATCCTGGACGTAAAGGCAGCGTTAACAGCGATGCCCTCCACCATAGTCTCGGCGACTTCGTGCGGTATGTCCCGGAAGTTGGGCGTCACCTTGCAGAGCTTCTCGCAGATGTAGGACTGTACGACCGTCATCCGGTTGGTAGTGAGCGTGCCCGTCTTGTCGGAGCAGATGGCTGTGGCGTTACCCATGGTCTCGCACGCGTCCAAGTGACGGACTAAGTTGTTGTCTTTCATCATTTTCTGTGGAAAGAGGTTTGTTTATTGATTAGTTTTAGTGTGTAATCATGTTTGGTATGCCGCCTGGGCCTGCTGTCTTGTATGGATCAGAATGTTGGGCCACAAAAGGGATGAATGAAAGGCAATTGCATGCAGCAGAGATGAGAATGCTAAGAGGGATGTGTGGTGTTACACGAATGGATAGAATAAGAAATGAGTACATAACAGGAAGTTTGAAAGTGGCACCGGTAACTGAAAATTTTATTTATTTATATTATATACTTTATTGTACACCAGAAAATACATAACAAAAAAATACGATTAATACAAAACATACAATGGGCGGCCTGACCAAACCAAACCAAACCTGAAATCGCGAAGAAAAAATCAGCTGGTCCCTACATTTTGAAGAGTGATACGAACATAAGTGTAGGGAACAGCTGATGTTTTTTTCGCGTCCCATAGTAAAAGTTGTTCATAATGATGAGTACAATGACCTCTTAAGAGGTTGTTAATGTTTTACCAATAACCCTGTATATCAAACTTTTACTATGTAAACTTTGGGTAACCCTTCCTCTCTGCCGTAGTCCTATAAATAGAGATGAAACAAGCATCTATTTCATTCACTTTGATTGGGTAGGCGATGAATGTTTGTATGAAACAGAATTGGTTCTCGTAGCGGTATCTACAACGCCACATGCGAACAACGCGTCATACTGACGTCACGCAAAATCCTGCATCTCGCAAGCAGAGTTTACCGCGCAACTAGCATATGTACAACGGCCCGACATGAATCATCGGGCAGTTGCCCGCCAGACACAACACCCGTCTGGTCGGAGGATCCTCCCTTTTCTATGGAGGTTGAGTGAAAGTTTTCGATGAAAGTCAGCTGGTAGTTCGGACCGAAACAAGAAAAGAAGTTCCTCACCTTGACAGAATAAGCAAGTGACAACGTAACAGCTAAGGGCAACCCCTCCGGCACGGCAACCACCAACACGGTGACACCGATGATGAGGTGCTTCACGAGGTTGTTGATGTACGTCGCCTTCCACGGCTTCTGCTCGATCACGAACGTGTGCACGCAGAAGTTGATGACCAGGATTATGACGGTGAGGACTGCGATCGTTGAGCCGGCGTAACCGATCTGTGAAGGAAAATGGTGCTTAGAAAATAGTAATAACGATTTTAACACATGTTTCAGTATTTTTGTGCCTGTAGATTTTGCTCACATATACCCTTTCAAACGGACGGAGAAGCCCATGGCTAAATAATAACAGCCGCACAGGTCGATCGATCAGGTTAAGCAACGCTTGCCGCTGTTGGTCTGTGGATGGGTGACCATCTTTACATACCGTGACCCTTCAAAACCCTAAAGACTAGACAGACACTTGCGCGTCGAAGGTAGGTTTACAGCCTTCAAAAGGCTAGTTTCGTTTACTCTGAAAGGTAATGAGGACATGATATTTCTGAGCATCATACCTGTGACCCCTCCGTGCCTCGGAAAGCACGTTAAGCCGTTGGTCTCGGTTGTCATACGTGGATCTTTGACTACGGGTAGTCAGAAGCCCGAAAGTCTGACAATCAGTCTTACCAAGGGGTCGTCGTATTACCCAGTAACTGGGTTGTGGAGGTCATATAGGCAGTCGCTCCATGTAAAAACACGGGTATTCAGCTGCATCCGGTTAGACTGAAAGCCGACCCCAACATAGTTGGGAAAAGGCTAAGCAGATGATGATACCCTTTCAAACACTTATTGGTCAATACTCTCCACCTAATTTTTGAAGTAATTAGTGGGAAAAACAAAGTAATTATTAAAGTAAATATTTTTGGTCATCTTCCAATCATACATTAGCCTTGGAAGGTTCGTCAGTATCAGCAGGGGTCCTAGCCCTTTGTTATAGTGTGTTTCGTCGTTTCATACACGAATCGGAACTCGTAAGATCTCTGCGTTGACTTCGAATAATTCCTGTATTCCCGTTGTTAGTAATGCCTTAGCGAGAGTTTTCTTCTTGCTACAATACTCTTTTATTGGCAAAAATGGCGAATTTAGACAGTGACATACGAGTCAGTGCTAACATACATGAAGGGTCAGTTTTAGGACCAGGCCCGTGCCGGACGGCGCGTACGTGTTCCACGCGCGCCTCAAAGAGATGTCAGCATCGAGGAGGGGCCCCATAGGGCCGAAGCCTGCCGGGTCAGCGGGATTGTCCGAAAGGGTTACCGCTGGCCCGGAACATAAAGGGCTAAGGAAGGAACACGGGTGGGTTTTAGTCAGTAAAAGTCTGACACTCCCTTCCGCTCCACCCAGAGCGGGAGGGGTGGGTCATTGATGATTTCCCACCCTCAAAAAAAAGGGGGGGTCAGTTTTAACTTACTTGTATAGCCAACTTGGTGAGCTTAGCCTGCAGCACAGACTTCTCCTTCTTGTGCGAGGTCTCGGCGGGCGGCTTGTCGCTGGGCGGCGGCGCCACGTGGTTGTCGTCGGGCGGCAGCGTGTGGTTGGCGCCGTGACTGTTGCCCGACGCGGGGAGGGTGGCGTCCTCGTCACCTGTTTGTAGCGGGATGTTTTAGGGGATTGTCGCCGGGATTCTGCACCGACAAGAGCTCAAATACAAAATTATGTTGCTATGCAGATATTTAACTTATTATATTTGACGTGCAATACATGTATAAGTAATGCTTATAATGCTCAGTGGCCAATACGAACCATTACAAATGTGAGCGTTGAACGACGAATTTAAAAAGGTCAATATCTGTGTAGTATCATAATTTTGTTATCTGTAAGCGAGACTGATTATCAAGAGATTGAGAATAGCACTCGTTGTGGACCATTATTTTAAAATCCATTTGTAAGCACATGATTATAGGGCTGTGTTTAAAATAGGTTCCCTATAAAATATAGACACAAGAATTAGAATTCAAAATCTCTCGATGAACAGTCTAAGATTCAGATATTGAGCTATTGTGGCTTTTGCATTTTATTTTCCAGATTTTAATTTCAAAATAGTTGTAGTCAAAATAGTGAAGCTCAGAATTGAATAGAATTTTACTAGTTACTATGCCAATAGATTTTACTTTAAAACAGCCTGAAATTAAACAATAAATTGTTAACTAAGAAATAGTTAATATTTTAGGACCAAAAGCTGATATTAAAAGTTATTTTTTTAAATAGTTTCGTTTAATTAAAGGCTGCCAATTTGACAAAAATTTGGAGAAAAATAACTATTCGGTGTCAATACGAAAAGTATTTGGATATACCAAAAAAATATAATTTCTTACTTTAATTTTAGACTCACAAAGTGTGCAACAGGGCTTTTCTCTTTTTTTGCATTTAAATTTCTATCTACATTTGATCCAGTTAATATTAGGTGAAGGTCAAGATGCTGAAATATACACTATTATTAACAGGTTAATAGGAACACGACAAAAGTGTTACTACAGAAGAATGCACTAGGATGCTGTTAAGTGAAAATGAAATTATAATTAATTTACATTATTTTATAATTTATTTAGTATTATTTTAAGAACCTACGTCGTACCGCCGAGAAAATTAGTAAAATTACTTTGTAATATACAGTTCTATTACTGTATTAACTAGGAACATACTACTATAGATTTATTAATATCAAGATTGAGTCTTAAAAGTAGTATGTCATTAAGAGTACACTTAAGGACAGATTTATCTACCCAGTCCCACAGGTAAGCTCGAAGCCACAAAACTAAGCACCACCACCTTTTATATACGTAAAATAGAACATAAGGCATATATTTTCTGGCCCTGAGTGTACGGAGGGTAGTACGTAAAGCGGGGCATAGCAAAGGAGGTTACTTACCGGTCAGACTCTTGCGTAGCGTAGACTTGCGTTGCTGCTTGCGTTCTACTCGCGTCAATTTTTTCCAATATCCATTGATATTTTATCATCCAATATAAATCAGACAAGCATACACATTTATGACAACGATTGGATAATATTTCGATTATACATCATGCAGTCAACACGACAGTAACACGATGCATTGAATGTGTATGTTTTTATTTTAGTTTTTAATTTTGTTTTTTATTTATTTATTTTGTTGATCGGCGACATGGAGGTGCGTGCGGCAGGCCGGGGTCGGGGGTGGAGAAAAAAAAAGTTGGATGTCATTGTACGGATCACACTATGTTTGGTCGTGGCACTAAATCTAAAGGGTTTCATGTCATAGACTGTTTAAGCATTTGAGAAACCAATATACACAAGAAAGAATTTTAATTTTCTAGTGTTTTATTGTAATCTCTGTCTCATGATAACAGCATTAGAAATAGAGTTTGAAATTGAGTAAGTATATTTTCTCTGCCTCAACTGCTCAAACATAGCGACTAAAGTTGCATTTACAAATGTATGCTTTTAGGATCATTTTAATTATAACATTTTATAATTTTATGATTCTTAAAAGAGATTATTTCTTTATTGAGACAGAACAATCATTTATATATTTAACAACATCGATCGTACACATAATTTATAGGAAAAAATATTCACTTTAAAATATGTCATGCTGTCACAAAACATTTCAGGCTATTAGTTAAAACATATAACATAGACAGACAACGTTCAACAAGACTGTATGGATAAAGACACTAAACTCAAGACAAAAAACGTAATGACTTTCGGTATCATTCAGTCATCAATAAATAAAATAATCTCACTTTAGGGGACGAAATTGGTAAAAAAAACTTGCTAACATTTTAATAATATTTATCACTCTACTTTAAAAACAGTAAGTAAATAAAATTGCATGATACAATTTTGGAAGTGCTTGGGGAGGCCTATGTCCAGCAGTGGACGTCTTTCGGCTGAAATGATGATGATGATGATGATACACTTTTGGTGGCCAAAAGTGTAAACTAAAACTTTTTACCAATTTCGTTAAGATTTTTCCCCTCTCAAAAGGAGAGGGGAGTGCGGTGGCTCAATGACAAGGGGGAGGGGGGTCATACGTCACTGGTTACACTAATGTATGCACCAAGCATCGGGGCGTACTATGCTCATTTAGGCAAGCCAGATTAAACTTTACCACTTTGACTTAAGGTTCAAATTTGATTAATCACGCTGCAAGCTTACATAAATGAGCAAAGTAAGTTTAGCTAAACTATGTTGCGGGGTTTTTGCTATAGGACTACCTTTCTGATGACGATATTCACTACGTTACACTACAAAAATCCCCATTTTGTAACAATCACAGACAAATCACAAACAAGAACATGACACGGCCATCACCTGTCATCAGAAAGGCGGTACATGTCTAGGGACAGTTCACTATGCTACGTTAGCGACCAGAACACGGGGGCACTGACCTTTCTTCAACTGCTTGATTTCCTTGTCTTGCTTCTCTACGGCCGCGCCCAGTAGAGTGAAAATGATACCAGCTTGGGAGTTTACGCCGACCGCTGTTACCAGCATTTTGCCGGAGCCTGGAATATTAGGTTAGGAATATATTATTTCAGGCATCCAAGGCCCATATAAACACATACAACACAATATCAATATGACTTAGAAATACTATAAATACATACATTATAATTACACTAAAAACTAACGCACACGAAGTGTCTGCGTCGTGTTTCGCTGACTGGTGTCATGTAGCCGGCCACGAAACCGATGGTACACAACACCCTTCGGCCAGAACTTTTCCATATGCCTGGACATTCTTAATTGTTGCGGGAAACGGCCGAGCCTAATTTTGCCCTTTTGTGAATAAAGTCTGCCTTCAGTGCCCTTCATTTCCTGTGATCGCGAAGTCGATAAACAACCAAGGGATTAAACGAGTTAGTCAGCATCCACTGTTTACCAAATCGTTTGCTAAAAGTAAAACAACCGACTTCCAAAAAAGACACTACAAAGTGAAAAATATCTTTTCAAATAAGTTCTGGAATGAAACTAATTTCGTATAAACAAAAGTTAAGTTAACAGACCTGCTGGCGTTCCTACACTTTCTTCTTCAGCTTCAGCTTTTTTAGCAATAGAACCTGTGGCCTTTTTGTTAATGTCCAAACTCCAAAGTGCATGTGCCATTAAAACTTTTTTTATAAATGTTGCCGTTTTCTGCCATCTCGGTCACTGTTATTTTTGCGCTATATTCGTATGACATTCGAAATCCAAAACGATAACTTTTTAAATATTTTTTTTAAGTGCACTTAAAAAATTTTTTTAAAAAGTTATCGTTTCGTGTTCTAAAAGATGTTGACTGTAATTTTTCACGAGCTCGACTGCCACTTATTACAACTATACGTGAATACTGACATTGTTTATTTTACTTCAAAGGTTATCGTGAGTTTTAAAATAATTCCAATCTATTGGTAATAAGATGTTACAAATATGGCTAGGGAATTAGGTCATCGTTATTCATAGAAATGATTAAATCTGTCTTAACTAGTCTTCAATGGTGAGTATGAGTATCATTATAAATCTGCATGACGCCTAAGCAATTTCATCTGGGGGGCAATTCTATTCATAGTCATCTCAGTCACAATCCCATCCACCCTACATTTTTTGACAAGTTATTGATTTTGATTGTTGCTAAAATGAGATTGCGACTAAATTTTGAACGTTTTTAATTACGAAAATTGGCCTTCTGGATGCAAGTGCTTAACAAAATGACAAGCCACTTAGTAAAAGAGGTGAAATACACAATTACTATTATATCTCTAGAAATAGGGACCAATTAGTTTCCTGTTTAAAATGTTACAATAAAAACACTACAAACTGAAAAATAACTTTAATTTCGGAAGTCGGTGTCTTTTTTTTTTTTTTTTTTTTTTTTATTACTAAATGGGCCCGCTCTTGACCCCGATCACGCCTGATGGTAAGCGATAGATGAGGTCTATGATGGAACGAGCGTGCCCAGAAGATGCCTGTTCACTCTTGCTTTGAAGGCAGACGGGTTAAATGTGGGCGGGAACACAGATGCCGGCAGAGAGTTCCACACTTTGGCTGTGCGCATAATAAAAGTGGAGGAGAAGCGCTTAGTACGACTCGTGGGGATATCAACCAAGTGCGGATGGTACGCTGCAGTACGTCTTGTTGTCCGGTGGTAGAAGGGCGATGGTGGGATCAGGTCATGGAGCTCCTGCGCACACTCTCCGAAGTACAATCTGTAGAAGACCGACAGGCAAGCAACATTACGCCGATGAGCTAGGCTGTGGAGCGTAGCAACCAACGTCTCGTCGCCTATAAGTCTAACAGTACGTTTATCCACACATCGAGCCCTTTTCAATGAGCCTAAACACGATATATCTGCTGTTAGTTGTCGAGGAGTTAGGTACTCTGCAGACTATCCTGACTGCAGCATCAGGTCATGACTTGATGATCATGAGACCAAATGTGGCAAATGCCCTATCAAACATCAAAACTGTTAAGGAGTTGTACCTTCCATCATCAGCCCAGCTACCTGAGATGGTGACAACCATACACAAATACACAAGATACTTCATAAAATATGCGAAAAACAATAAGTGAGCCTATAAAATTTGAGGGTTGCCCTCGATTTCTCTAAGATCCCGTCATCAGATCCTAACTTGGTGACAATGGGACCACCTCAGAACTATCTACTTTCGAACAAAAAAAGAATTTTGAAAATCCGTCGACAATTGGCGGAGTATTCGATGAACAAACATACAAACACCCGAACATAGTACCTCCTCCTTTTTGTGACGTCGGTAAAAATATAGGGTATGCCTCTAAATCGAAAAGAAGGTACTTACTTTGTAGTAGTTTATATGTCATTCGTATATGTAAACATTAACGTCGATGTAATAGTTTACCATAATTGGACGTAGTTTAGCAGAAAGGACTCACCAAAAAAAAAATGACAAACAAAAAATTGCGTTAGCCTGTGTAATACAACTTGACTCATGAAAATATTAGTATATTAGCCCATAGGTAAAGGTATTGGTAAGGTATAGGTATTGCAGCAATACACACCTACACTTAAAACCTCGATAACTCAAAAATTACTTTTTGTGGGTTGAGTCCTTTCTGCTAAACTACGTCCAATTTATTTGTTGTAGATTTTAGAGTTTTTACCTTATAATGCGGATTTAACATACCTTCCATAACGTGTGTACCGGATAGCACCATGGGATCAAATGCTTCACCCTTTTTGACATGGTCCGATTCGCCTGTCAGCGACGATTCATCAACCTGAAACATACAGTGAACTGAGTATAGATTTCTGTTGATATTATTTTATTAATTAACAGCTTTAATAGGTAGAACATACAAGTGATTTTGCGTAAACGTGTTTTGTCAGAAGATCTTGGTTAACATTGCCTTAGTAAAAAGCTCTTTTCGGGTATTTTGACAATGTTTTTGAAGCTATTTTGCCTTTGGAATGGGTAACTAGTTTATTTTTTTTTTGTCTGACCAACTTCTTGACTATTCAAATGTGCCTATACCTAAATAGTTTAATTGAAATAAATGCTACGAGTAACGAGTTTGATAACGTGATGTGCATTGTGTTGTGAGTAAGAAGAGTGGGGCGAGTCTTCGTGGATTGCGCTAACAATATCCGGACTTATTATAGAAGCTATGGTTGTAATAACTACACAAATAAGCTGTGTTGAGTAATGATTTCGCTATATGTTAGTTACGTGGTTCTGATAAGGATTAGCCACAGGTTTTTATCTAACACTCGTGTAAAAATCGACCCTGAATACATCAGGCTTAGTACATAACAGGTTGTCATGACTATAGTAAGCCTCTACCTATAGCTAGTTAATGTTAAGGATTTTGTATTTCTTTTTTTTTTCTAGCCTGCGCTTGAGTTTAAAACAGTGGTTTGAAACCAATTTCGTATGACCTTTAAACGTCCTTGGTAGAAAGGCCTGCGTTGCAAACCAGTGGCAGAAGAAAATGTTGGTTTTAAACCGTGTAGCAGGCATCTCGCAACAACAACTTCAAGGTCACCTTGGTTTGTAGACTGGTTTCAAACCGTGTAGATCGTGTTTAAGTCACACGTATTGTAATGTACTATTTTCTCTGCTGACCCCACCACTATGACAGATAAGTCTAGACATGACAACAAATATTTTCATATATTTTTTATGCACGTATTTTTCATATAGGTAACATAGTTATCAACCGATAACCCAATAACGCGTTATCAAAGGCATTCGGTTATCAATTGACGCACGTTATATCAATACTCGTACAAATCAGATAGGATAGAACTACCTGATTATTAACACAGATATGTATACTACGTTCGCTAGTTAGTTTCCGAATATGTCAACAAATGTATTCTTGCAAAAGTAACTACAAATGATAAATGATTTTATTTCTGTAAGTAGATTTGTACAAATACACGTCAATCATATTTTGAAAACTAGATGAGGTCGGCGTTTCCTATCTGATTACTCTAAGTAAGGCCGAAACAAACCCAGAGGTCACAGTCTCTTTTAAATTCCAGACATAATCTTGGTCAGGTCATGTGAAAACCATGACAAAAGACCATTTCAGACATCTATCTAAGATGTCTGAAATGGTCTTTTGAGGGTAGAACCACACAGATTAAGTGGGACTATCCATGAAAGTAGTTTTTGCTACAACTTCAAGATTTTTTTACTTTTTGAATAAGACTTGTTATTTTGAAATCAACTTAATTTACACTACCATAAAGTTGATATTTGTTTGAGCGGAAATAACGTCAACTTGGAAACAAGGATTCGTACATACTTTAAGATACACATCTACCTGACTAGCACATACATTGTATTGACATTGGTAGTAACCACAGTATTACGACAGATGTTTGAAGATGCTTATATATTATTGTTGTTTGTCATTTTGTATAGTAGAATGAATCATCCGATAGTAGTTAAATAGCTATAACTTTTGCTGAACTGATTTGTTAGATAGTTCCTTGCTCAAAGAAATTTCAAAGAAATTAGAGAAACTGGCCGAGCTCTGAGCTAGGTACCTATATTCAAAAGGTGCTTATTAGTAAGATAAGATAAGTAAACGGGACCCTATTACTAAGACTCCACTGACCGTCTGTCTGTCTGTCACCAGGCTGTATCTCATGAACCGTGATAGCTAGACAGTTGAAATTTTCACAGATGATGTATTTCTGTTGCCGCTATAACAACAAATAAAAAAAAACAGAATAAAATAAATATTTAAGGTGGGCTCCCATATAACAAACGTGTTTTTTTCGGCGTTTTTGCCTTGTGGTACGGAACCCTTCGTGTGCGAGTCCGACTCGCACTTGGCCAGTTTTTTATTCTAAATACATTTGTTGAAGGAATGGTCCTAAACTCTTTCAAAACATGGCTTATGGTAGTTTAACCCCTACCACCGAACGTAATGATTCTAAAATACTTGGTTATCAAAATGATAAGTTCGTTTCGTACCTTCAAGTCATTACTCTGCAAAAGTATACCGTCAGCTGGCAGCAGGTCACCGTACTTGATCTGACATATGTCCCCGCAGACTATCTCGCTGATCGGCACTTGTTTCACCTCGTTCGCCCGGATTACGGAGAACTTGTGTTCGCCTTCTATCCGGGATTGGAGCCCTCTGGAATATGGGTAATTGGAAATATTAGTAACAAAGTAGAAAAGGGAGTGCTCACGTTATCATTAACGTGACGGTTGAAAGAGGAGAATGGAAGAAGACGTGTTGCGTCGTCAATTACATAAACAGGACCCTTATTCACATCATAGTGAATAAGGGCCATTTTTCACTTAACTATTCCTTACTTCGAAACCACGTCAATTCCTTTGCTAATCACGCCAATCTCGTGTTCATTTCGCGCGGTTTCGTACGGTCAACAACAAAAGTCGATTAACACTTCAGTTTTTTTAATCTCAGTTATTGAGCAAAATATTTATTCAAAATTGCAGCAGAAGTACAATGCAATTTCGAGCAACTATTTTGCTCAATAACTGGGATGAAAAAAACTGAAGTGTTAATCGACTTTTGTTGCTGACTGTACACTGTGTCATAGAGAATACGGCCCCTTTATGTTTAATTAATCAAGATAGAAAGTATCCCTACTGTAGGACAAAGGAGAGGCCTTTGTCCTACATAGAGAGAAGGTACGGTCATAAGTAAATAACATGTGGTAAATATGGCAAAAATAATACAAGCTTATAATTTGAATTTCTGCATGTAGAGCAACCGCGTTTTCTCTTACACAAATTTATTTAGTGCAACTTTGTCTTGGATTGAAATACTGCCCAGTTTGTAATAAAAATGGATGTTATAGAATTGATAAATGCTAAATGAAAGGTGACTGTACTGACAATATGATTTTGGAAAAATATAGTCTTTCAAAATGAACTGCTAGTAACCGCCACGTGTTTTGCTCTCTAATCAAGCCTTCGCCAATCTATTTGATCTAACCCTATAATTATTTATTATACTTACATGAAAACTGAAAGAAAGCTAATAAAGAAAAAGCTAATAACAATAACATACTTAATAAAACTAATCACTAATACTAATAGCTTAGAAAGTTAATAACAATAACATAAGTACTTAAATACTATTATTACATTTAGGGCTGATTTTTCAATCGACAATTAATTTTTATTTGTGTAATAAAATTGACGTCTGACAGTTTTTGTATGGAAGAACTGTCAGAAATTCAAAATTATTCCTCCGATAAAATGATCTGGCATTGGAAAAATCAGCCCTTAGATAAAGTTATATTTACTTAAGGTAATATTATTACAAACACTTATATATTAAGAGAGAGCAAGGTGGTTTAAAAAAAAATGTGTTTTTTACATACCTGAATTGCCTTTCTTTCGTATAATCGTTGAATGCAGTAACTATAACGACGACTATAACTGATATTAAGATCGCCAGACCTTCGATCCATTGATAATGACCTTCCTCTTCGTCAAGATGAGCTGAAAAATGTATTAAATAACTGTCAAATACAAGTATTACATTGATAAAATAGTACCCTCCTTTTGCCCTTCGCCACAGTCGGGTAAAAATATATACTTAGGAAATATTCAGTACAATTACAAGGATCTAAATATTCTTTTAAAATATATAGGGAAAGGGGATACATAATGGTTGCATGGTAGGGGTAATACATAGTAGGTATAAATATATGGAATAGGTAATACACATAAGACTTAAATGATAGAATATGTAATACAAAATAGGTGTACATAGATAAATATAATTTTAAAATATACATTTAACAGTCTTGTGGTTTTAACATAGCAACATAAATTTATTTTCTACTTATTGAGGTTTAGATTATTAATTTAGATGTATATTAAAATAACTATTATTTAATCTTGTATTTTAGAGTTAAATTTTTAATGAGCTCATCCACTCCCATATTTTATGATTGCCAGTACCTAATACTTAACGAAGAGCAAGAGTTTGTACTTATAAATCATATTTATAAAAAAAAAAATCCCCTGTTTTTTTCTTTCTTATGCACATCAGCTAAAACTGTCAGCCAGGAAGCACCAAGGTCCCGATAAGGAGTGTTAAATTCATTACCGCGTCGAGCGCTCAATGAATATCAAATGAACGGGCCGCGATAGCCGTGGCGATAGTAAGTATCCGGTCGTCTATCGACTAATTTGAACTTGCCACGGCTTTATTTAATTAAATACTCTTCAGTTTTACGGACAAACTTGTTTATTTTTTGGTGTGATAATTATATTGAAAGATCAAAAGGGTTGTGCAATTGGTAGCTAACAAGGTTCAGCGGCAGGTTCCGTTGTCACCTTTTTTTAAATTGCTGACTCAAAAGCATCCACCTTTCTTGCTAAGCTTAGTGAAATATGGGTGAGTAGTGGAGTAATGGGCATAATAGTTAATTATATACTCGGTTTCTGAATTGAGAATTTAAAGTTGTGAACTTGTCAAACTGTAACTGTAACTTTACCATTACATATGGCGATTCCTTTAATGCAGACCGCAGACATTCAACATTTGTTAGGTTTTTGCAAATATTTATATTTGAAAGTAGAGTTTGACAAGTTCTCAACATCAAATTCTCAATTGATAAACCGAGTTACGAATAGACACATTTTGTTGAGTGGTTGTTAAGCAGGACTAAAAGCAGTTGTCTTGATATATGTATAGGGATACAATAATACTGGTGCTTAGTTGGCAGTATAGCCTGAAGGTAAGACAAGGTTTAACTGTACTTAGAAGTGTATATATTATTATAATTAAAGCATATAGCAGGACATTTGGCGAAGCAATACAACTTACAATTGAGACTACATTCAAATTTTCGACAATCATTTATAATTTTAAGAAGATTCTAGATTAGTATTATATATTTATGAAGAGAGTTGAAGAAGATACATCAATAATAACAACAGCTATAAACATTGATTACCATTCACTAAACATTAATGTAACTATCCTTAAAGACTCCATTTAAACAAACATCGTAGACGAACATCACTACAACGGTAATACAATCACACTAATAGAAGGAGACATAGATAGGGAACAGATAGAGAACGAAAGAGAACGGCGATATAATAAACCGTATCAGGTGGAATACAGATTCAATAACGGTGTGGCATTCAATTTAATAGTGGCTGTTATATTCATTGGACTAATTAATGGGATGCTAATGCTGTGCTGTGACCGCTTTTGGTTGAGTATAGCCTCAACCTATTTTTATATTTCTCTTAAGATGAGAATCTTGTGGAAGCTACGAATGATACAGATTGTGAAGATCTAGATTTAGCACGCAATAGTATTGATATGGGACTTAACTGATGATAACACAACAGATGATGTTTTTAGTATACTACTCGTATATTTTGGTAAGCTTCACAAATATAACCTTCAGTAATAATTACATTATATATGAGGCAGATTCATAATAAAATCCTTAATAGCAGAGGATTAGCACGTCATAACAGGTGACATTAAAAACCTCAGAAAAGGGACTCGACATTCAAAGGAAATATAAGATAAAAGAGACGTTCCATTTGACGCTTTAGGTATGTGATTTTAATATTGTCAAGCAAAACCTAAATTAATAATATATCGACACATGTGAATTGTGAATTTCGGTTATTTCACACGTAATTTGTTGAAATATGTATGTGATCGTATTTCAATTTGTTGACAGCCATGCCTCGCGGTGTGATTATGTAGATCCATTTCAGTTCATTGAATTCAGGTATGCCGTCACAATATCGGTTAACCAATGCAGCTGTAACGTTGTTAGTATCATTCGTTTTGTTACCATTAAGAACGAATGTAGATTTTATTTGATTGAAAATATCTAGTCAGATGAAATCAAAATCATATTTCTTCTTGGTGATGTTTCTATTATTGAAATGTCATAGTTCAGGAAATTCCTGAATATATAGACAATATAGAGTGGTTACTTGTATTAGCAAGCGGAAAGTCAAACCTACAGGGTTGGACAGAGTTACAGGGTGCATTCTACAATGTGGTACTCAAGATATGTGTGCAACTAAATCAATATAACATGCCCCATTACCATGGTCTCTAGTAATGACCACATAAGGTCGAAAGTCGTTACTTTAGAATAGAAACTGCATTTTGTGGTCGAATATTGGGAAAACTGTTTTTCATTAACTGCTTTCAAATAACGCTGTTTTACAGTCGAATAGTTCTGTGTTTCGACTAGAAAATGCAGCATGTGTAATATTAGATACAGATCATTTGATCATGATGCAAAACTCGTGGTATTTAGTGCCAATTCAAGGCATAGTGCTGATATTAAGTCATTAACGGTACGATCTTGATTCAACAAAGTTTTTTCGAATTCCAACCAGCATTGGTACTATATTTGATGTTATTTGTCGAAGCAAAAACATATCGATATCAGCACTATGATTCACTCAACCATGGTACAGAAACAGACATAAAAATACCCGAACACAGACATTTAGTAGAACAACAAAATATCGATTTAGTTGCAAGTGTTGTTTAAAGGAATTTTGTGGATAGGCTGGATGCAAACAAACCAACGAAAGCCTACAATGTACTTTCACTGGCCTTCCTTGACTACGTCGAGATGCTCTCGCGAACAACGGAGGCTCGGAAGGAAAGCTTTTCGCCTTTCGTTGGTCCAATGTGTACCCAGAATAATTGTGATCTATCATCTATTCGCCAATTGTACTCGAGTACCTACATAGCTCTAACAACGAACAATCGTGTTACTTTTAATCACATAATCTTACCAGGATCGTCTAATGTTTCCATATTGTTATTGAAAAGAAAAAATACATTAATTAATATACATTACCTTAGTCTATGGTTTTCTATAATACTTAATTTACGAAAGTGTACATAATTGAAATTACTCAGATATAATGTTACTGGAATTGCTAGGTCCACCTGCCAGAGTAGTGTTCTGATTTTTTCCTATTTGAATAAACAAATCGTAGATAAAAATAAGAAACTTGTGAATTCTCTTTCAAAACTTGACTATACCTTTTCGGGACAGTATTCTTAGATTGTGCACCTACAAAGCTTCTATGGAAAATTTTGAGAACATTGCCAATTACAGTAAGCATTTTCCTAAATCTCCAATGCTAACTGCAGCTTTGCAAGGCTATATACACACATCGACAACATCAACCGTCTAGCTAGAGCATTTATATTGTGTTCAACTAAAGACTTTGCATGTGGCCCACGCGTTAGAACGGGGCAAAAACTCGGCTCGGAATTATTCACATTGAGCACATGGGCTTTGTGATCGATCGTATCATTTTCATGGTATCTTATGGTGACAGTTACGGGAATTAGTTTTTGGAGCAACGTGACTGGATATGTTACAGAATTGGACGTGATGAATATAGGCGAGAACTCAAATATGAATTTTGCCCGAGTTGCATCTGTTGCAAGCTTAGGTAGGTTTCTGAATTCAGGGACTTAGGACCACAACGTACTGAATCTCATGAATTTTTCCATAGGGTATAGAAAAGCAAGAAAGCTTCTTCGATTTCATACATCATTATTATGAGGGCTTATACTCGAGAACTGATCTTTCAAATCTTCTAGTCTTAGAGTGGACCTATCCTTGAAACAGGTACTAAATGGTGCTTAAAACTTACCAACATCAGTAGGGTCATCTGACGGTTTGTAGAAACTCAACCCTAAGGAGACCACGGCTGCCACCTCCAGGATAATGAGAGTCACGTCTTGCAGGGCCTCCCAGACTAACGTAAGGAACGTCTTGGGGGGCTTTGGTGGGATCAGGTTCGAGCCGAACACTTCCCGCCTGTGCTGCAGGTCGGCTTTCGAACCGCTAAGACCTGGGGACAAAGAAAATGGCAGGTTAGAAAAGAAAAGAATATACTTCATTCAAAATTTTAACACAGCTTTTACATAATTGTTAATTTTAAGGGTACCTACAATTGCAATGACAGTTTTATAAATGGCTTCCAGACAACCTTTGCTTAGTTTTTTTTCTAGTGATCCACAAGAGACCAGTAATTATTAATCGTTTTTTTCAATTCGCATTTTAATGTTTTGCAGGATATTCTGCTGATTCATATTGCAATTACTTTGAAATACATAGGTCATTCAGTTTATTCTATTTATAAATCAACTTGAAAATTCTGCAAAGGTTAACTATAATAATTTCATTCATCTTCAAGTACGTCTTTAGTTTTTACTACACAGTGAATGACTTTAAAAATCCGTAAAAAAAAAACTATGACAAAACATGGCCGGAGCAGCTTATCTAAACAAGTCGAACAAAACCGTCTGTTTCTTTAATTAGATAAACAAACACTTAAAAGATCTTGAAATACGTTTGAAGTTTCACCGCTACTATGATTGAAGCTCTTGGAATATTTCGTTTCAATTTCTTGTCTTGATTATCAGAGCACTCGGTTGGTTGAAATCGATACTAAAAAGAGCAAAACTAAAAATTTAACCGTCGTGGGTTTTTTTTTTAAATTTTGCGTTTTATTTCAAAAAATTTAAAGAACATAGGTTCACTATACACATAAAGAGAAGGGATGATATGAAAACCGCATCAAATTCGGACTAGTAGTTTTGGAGATAAATGGCAACATTGGTTTGAACAGAGCAGTTTCGTATCGATTTTAATATGTGTTGAGCCTTATTTATTATAATCGAATAAAAAAACATTAAACTTTTTATTATTCGGCCGACAATAACTACAAATACGCAATCACAATAAAACAAGATTTAAGCCCTAAATCGTTTATGTAAGTCCTATTTTTATGTGACCAAAAAAATATCATCGTAAAGTGGATACGAACAGTTTCGAATGGCGATAAAAGCAGCGTATTCCTTGCCATTCATTTTGGATGAGCATGAACGGGCCATGCGATAACGCAAAAACTACCCACGCTACGTTTGTAATAAAATTTATACTGTACAATGAAACTGTTGATTGGGGAAACCAGATTTTGTATTATCTTTGGAACGTTTCAGTACTGGAACTTGTGCAAAGAACGCTTGTACAAAGTCACTTGCTGCGGTTGTGCGTCAAAAGCCAATGAAATGTTAGGAAAATCGTTTTTTGAATAACGTCAGCGGGTTTCTATTGGCCTATGTCAGACGTGTTGTCGAACGCAGTGACCTTGTCAAGGGGGTTACGGATAAAAAAAAACAATCCATTTTAATTGCGCACGTTTAAAAAAAGTCGATTGTAATAGCATACCTACGACTTTACTATGTATATCATAATACGACATCATGACCTTTAATGAAAGCGACTCATTCCAATATTTAACATCAACTAAATTCCGTACTACCTAATAAAAATAAATAGTAGTTAAATTCTAGTTAGAACGTACTTAGCTTAAAAATAAACAAACAAACGGAAGCTCCATGTCGGCTGAAAGGAAGCTAGCCATCATTACGTAGTCTCGCGAAACAAAAAAGCAATAGACTTAGTATTCATTAACAAAAAATAAACGAAACAATCCGGTAGAATTACATGTTAATGAAGCAAATACGCTTCACATTTCTTGCAAAAAAGCTGAAAATAATTTGATAGCTTCATCGTGAAACTTCACCGAAGATTGCATAGTTGCTAAATATTCATGTTGCCGGATAGAAATGTAGTCTCAAGCTAAAATATGAGAGCTCTCAAAGCTTTCTTCATTTTAGTTAAGTCAACAAGCCTTTGCCGAGTCAGTAGCTCCATTCATTTACTCCACTTTTTCGTCTTGCTTTTAGTATATAAGTAAAGCGAGTTTCAAAACTTGCTTTTGATATTTCGAGAGGGTTTTTAAGAAATATCTTTAATTAATTTCTTTGGTTACTTTTCCATTTTGTCTGTCAATCATACGTATCAATCATAAGCGTGTGCGCATCAATGTGTTTGATTGATTGTGTATTAGTTTCGGGTGGAGCATCGACCTCAGTATAACATTGGCGTATTACATAAATAATTATATTACCGAACGATGTTACTACTAGTCTGAACCACTTATAACTTTTTACGATGAACTAACTCTATGAGATGTTCTGTCATAAATAAAAAATAAATATTTTGTTTATGCTTAAGAGGTTTTTGGTGGCATATGGCAGCGGAGAGAATCGACTCACCAGTCGTACGGAATTTCCGAACTATGTTTTTAAATACTAAATCTGTGTAATCCAGACATAACACTGCTATCAAACATCCTCCCGGTCCACGATAAAGCCCATAATCCGTGAATTTTACGAGAACATTTTTCAATCCTGTAACCTACTTCCTTATCTCTTACACTTGTGAATTTATTTCCGTACCGTACTAGCAGCGCCCCGCGGTTTCACCCGCATACGTTTAGATCCCGTGGGAATATCTGGATAAAAAGTAACTTGTGTTTAATCCTGGTTATAAACTATCTGAGTGCCAAATTACATCCAAATCCGTGCAGTAGTTTTTGCGTGAAAGAGTAACAAACATGCATCCGTCCTCACAAACTTTCGCGCTTATAATATTGAGTAGGACGTAGGATTTCGTAAGGAACCCTACCTTACGAAATACCCGCTGACAGCGTGGTTCCTTCTATGAATATTTATCATTGGGTCCTAAGGGATCGTCATAGAGGACTGAGCGATGGCAATTTTAATTCTGCAAAAGCTTGAGATGGGTTTCGAAGACTTTTCTTATTACTTATTAAGCAATTTGGAATGGGATGGGATTAGGGGCAATTGTTAAGAGATTCCATTGAATTATTGATTACGAGATAAGGTCAGGAGAATGATAATGACTCTGTTTTATGATATCAAGTTGAAGGTTTATGAATACGCCCCGTGGTTTCACCCGCATAAGTTTCGATCCCGTGGGAATATCGGGATAAAAAGTATCCTATGTCCTTTCCCGGGACTCCAACTATCTTAATACCAAATTTCATCTAAATCGGTTCAGCGGTTTAAGCGTGAAGAGGTAACAGACGGACAGACACACTTTCGCATTTATAATATTAGTACGGATTTGGACCGATATGTCCACAATTTGATTGACATAGGGAAAGGTCATAGTTTGACTCACAAAAATAGGTTAGTGCGCAATATCTAAAAGACAAGACAATTAACCTCAACTAGACCTTTTCCTTCTTACGTAAAACAAAACCAAGCTATGAATAAAGGTTTTACCCGCCAATGACTAGCTTCACAACGAAAATCAAAAACTGCCAACAATTGCTCATCAAACTTTCTAATTAACGAAACACTAATTAGCCACTTGGTAATTATTGTCGAAAGTGTGTTCACTGTTCTGATAAGCAATGGCGGCAAAACAATTGTTATTATTCAAAGAATAATTAATAATAAAGCTGAAGAGTTTGTTTTGTGGTTTGTTTATTTGGTTGGACGCGCTAATTTCTGCAACAACCAGTCGGATTTGAAGATCTGGCCAAGTGCGAGTCGGACTCGCACACGAAGGGGTACCACAAGGCAAAAACGCCGAAAAAAACACGTTTGTTGTATGGGAGCCCCCTTTAAATATTTATTTTATTCTGTTTTTAGTATTTATTTTTATAGCGGCAACAGAAATACATCATCTGTGAAAATTTCAACTGTCTAGCTATCACGGTTCATGAGATACAGCCTGGTGACAGACGGACAGTGGAGTCTTAGTAATAGGGTCCCGTTTTTACCCTTTGAGTACGGAACCCAAAAAAATGTTTTTGCACATGATAGCCCAATTCTTGAGGAAGGCTATAGGCTAACATTACACTAGGACCATCAGGAGCCGAGCAAAAATAAAAAAGTCAGAAAGATCGCGAAGCGTAATCGAAGTTATATCACGGGCAGGCCATGCGTTGCGACGGGGTAGGTACAAAGGAAGAAGAAATTTCACGCGCACGAAGTCGCGAGTTCAAAGATAAACTTCGCCTCCCCTTTTCGAATTGTTCAGTGAATTGGTTCTCGTAATTTGCCAAATAAATTAAGCTTTATGCTCCAAGCGATGGAATAAAATAAAAGAATTTGTTTTTTTTTTTTCGGGACATTACTTAGTTAAAGGAAGGGGAAAACGGAGGCTGCGACCGTTCTGGTAGGGGCGCCCGTTTTAAGCTGTTTTCTTACAATTAATTGATGTGACGTTTTTAGGGTTCCGTACCCAAAGGGTAAAAACGGGACCCTATTACTAAGACTTCGCTGTCTGTCCGTCCGTCCGTCTGTCTGTCACCAGGCTGTATCTCAAGAACCGCGATAGCTAGACAGTTGAAATGTTCACAAATTATGAAATTATGTATTTCTGTTGCCGCTATAACGACAAATACTAAAAACAAAATAAAATAAATATTTAAGGGGGGCTCCCATACAACAAACGTGTTTTTTTCGGCGTTTTTGCCTTGTAGTACGGAACCCTTCGTGTGCGAGTCCGACTCGCACTTGGCCATTTTTTTTAGAACTTCGTGTTTAGAAATTAACTGCAAAGTTTTTATTTGTTCTGTAATAGCATTTTTTGTTCAAAAGTTAAAAGGATCTTCTGATGGTCCTGTTTTGGTCGTCATCTCTCATCTTCATCGTTCAATAAAGATGGTATTTTGAGTAAGTATCCATACTAATATTACCTATAAAGGCGAAAGTGTGTCTGTCTGTTACCTCTTCACGCTTAAACCGCTATAGTTTAAAAAAAAATCATAATAAATAAGTAACAAAATTATACAGACCTTGTGTCTTTCTGTTCAATTTACACTCGGTCATTAAAATTATTTACTCACGCCACTACTTCCTGGTTATTATATTATCAATGGATTTTTTTACGAACGTTGTATAGTAAAGTTATTTAAGATTAACGTTATGCAAAAAGGTGTTGCATTTCGTGGTCATGTTGGATTTAAACGTCTCGTAGACACGGCACGCCAGTCAGCCAGTGAAATATCTTCCATTTTTGCATTACTTTGCAAAATAGTTTTGACCTACTCATTGTTTGTTAACTTAAATAACGCAATGAATGTTGTTGAACTGTCAAAATGAAACCGATTCCGATTGATAATGTGTTACGCAATTGCCACGCTGGTCTTAGTACAGACGGTAAAAAAAATCAGCCGATATAATTATATAGTCAGTAATGTCCCACTGCTGGGCAAAGGTCTAACTTTCCCTTTTCCATACACGTCTGTCTACTGCCATTGCGGGCCAGTCCTTTCGGTAGGAATCAAATTCGTCCCTCCTCAGTCTTCGCCTTGGTCGACAATGCCGTCTAGCATTTAATGAGACCCAATCAGGGGTTATTTTTCTAACAATAGAGCATACAATCATGAGTCGGTAAAAAAAGTCAGCCGGTATAATTATATAGCCAGTGATGTCCCACTGCTGGGCAAAGGTATCTCTTTCCCTTTTCCATACACGTCTGTCTACTGCCATTGCGGGCCAGTCCTTTCGGTAGGAATCAAATTCATCCCTCCTCAGTCTTCGTCTTGGTCGACAATGCCGTCTAGCATTTAATGAGACCCAATCAGGGGTTATTTTTCTACCAATAGAGCATACAATCATGAGTCGGTAAAAAAAGTCAGCCGGTATAATTATATAGCCAGTGATGTCCCACTGCTGGGCAAAGGTATCTCTTTCCCTTTTCTATACACGTCTGTCTACTGCCATTGCGGGCCACGTACCGTGCTTAATGTGTATCAAGCTATACATAAGCCGTATAAGCTGACTTGATTGTACGAAAAACCTATAAAATGCGAGGTCAGCTAAAACTGGAAATGTATAGCTTGATGTGTAGCCGTGTATACCACTGACCTTAATTAAGTATTTTTTTATCAAAATGAAACAGTATTCTGAATTTCAGATATGTAAAAGACAGGTGCCCAGTTTTAGAAGCCATTTTCGTTGCTCGAAGTCGTTAAATTCACTATAAAAATGAAATAGGGAAAGAGATATGAGGTACATTCAAATATTGCCTTTCAAATTCATTCTGAATATGCAGAAAATGAATGAAACATAAAGAAGATCGACAGGTACATAAACACAGGCAGTACTATAGGAGTGAATGCAGTGAATAAATCAGAAACTCATTATGTGGCAAGACTTGGCTTATAGTCCAAGTGCAGAGTTGGGTTTAGAAGAGGTTTTTAAAAACGACAATTGATGATGGACCAACTACCAAATATATAGAATTTCAACGGAACGGCAGTAGGGTGTGATTGTGGAGCTACATCACAAACCATGCTCCACCTCCTATCCTGCCCTCTGTGTCCCAAAACATGCAGTCAAAAGTGACCTCTGCGCTGCCACCGACAACGCTGTGGAAGTGGCAAAGTTTTGGGAACAAAATATTTAAAATACAGTCGTGCCACCGACACGAAGAAGAAGAAGATAGAATTTCTTAAAAGGTTTCTGTTATAAACTAAATCAAATGATGTCCTAAGAGGGTTTGAATTCCCTTGGATACATCTTGGTATATGGTGTTACAGCCTTGCTCAAATGTTCAGAAATACAGACACCCTAACGTAGTGATGATGTAATATTTGTGCATGTGTGATGAATATTAATTCTTGAGGCGAATTGTTTGCTATGACTCGTTTGGTCTTGTAAAAAGGCTGTCAAGTGAGTGATATATCTTTACTTGTGGCTTTTAGAGGCATCTTTGTGAGTCAGTAGTGAAATTACTGGTGACATAATTAATTAGAGTGTTTTATCTTTTGTTTTTCTTGTCTTAACATGCGTAATGCGGGCTTTACACAGGTTATTATAGCCGCACGATTTTCGCCAGACGATGAAAATCGACTGTCTACTATGGCAATTCGACTAGGCCCCGGGACTACAATCGTAAATTCCAAAGTAGTAGTAGTAGAGTAGGTTTCGACTTCTGTCGTGCGACGACAGAATTTTACGGTCGTAAAATTCTTAGTGGCAGGCGATCGCCCGCCGAATGAATGTCGACATTTTGATGCAAAATGAACATGTCACCTGTGATTTTTATCGACCTGTGTAAATGGGGTGGCACATTCTTCCTATAGTCGAAAGCAATATATGTCAAAGAACGTTATCTATCGCGAATAAATCGCTTGATATATCGCTGACTACATCGGCAAGGGATTTAGCAACAGGCAAATTAAAACACGCAACTGGCACTGTATCACAAGCATCGCCTTCTGTTTTCCTTTTATCCCATAAAGTGTCATGACCTGCATCAAATTGTTTGGACATGCTGTTTAATCACGTCGTTACTCTTATTTTAGAGGTTCTTGTGTAAACTGTCCCAGAAACAGTGTATGTACATTGATCACAGGTACTTTAAAGCATGTTAATTCTGGAAGAGGAAAACAGTGAGGGCTTTTAGCAGAGGTCATTTTATATTTTCGCATAAAAATTATGGCGCTGCACCACTTTTCGACGGTTAACCGTCAAGACCTCCTAACTCAATATGTCAAAATTTTACAGGAGGTGCAAACAATCTTGTACTTTGATACGAATGTAAATATGAGTAAACCAAAAATATTGCTAGTTTTAAAAATAATTACTTACAATATTAAGATAAATTTATTTCTATACTTCGTTCCAATAAATGACTAGGTAAGATAGAAAAAAAAATACACTTTGTTAAAGGCTGACTTTGTAGATGGAGGTCTTGACGGTTAACCGTCGTTTTGTGTAATAGAGTTAGAAATGTCAGTTTTTGGTTTAATACAGGCTCAAATTCCTACATATGATGCCAAGCTAGAGTAATCTAATGACTATACGGGAGTTAAATCGTTCTACTTGAGATACTCTCGTGGACGAAGAGCTAAGGTAACGCATCAATGCGTCATCATCCAAATGTTTGCTAGTGTCAATCTTGTAACTGACATTTGGAAGCACAATGGTAATGGGTCGGTTGTGTATGCAATTTTCGAGTCAGTTGTAATCGCTCTAATAGATAATGGTACTAATACAACAAATTGGCGTAAGCTATTCCTGCTGTGCATTTCAAAGTCAAGTTTGACAAGAAGATAGACAGCCTCCTTCATTGAGCTGACAACAATTCAGCACCTTAATTGCGTAACACACTATCAATCTCAATTTGAATCATTTTGAAGGATATTGCTAACCCATTGCTTCATATGTTCGAAAAATGTGCCTGCTCAACAACGTAACGCAATGAATGTTGTTGAACTGTCAAAATCCCACCCCAAACTGTCAAAGTCCCATTGCTACTGATAGTGTGTTACGCAATTACCCCGCAGCTATCACTAACCTGTTTGCTAGACGTGATATGCCATTATTCCATCATCACTGTTCACTGTTGTTGATTATACTGATATCGAAGATCAGCAGGTGTAAGATCTTTGGCTGATATAGAGTCAACGTCGGGCTTCCGCGATCGTTTCACCGTCAGCTCAGGTTCATCGACAAAAATTCGTGAAATGTAAGTAGGTACGTTCATAAATGAGTGAACAGCTGCATAGCGAACCGGAAGGCCGGAACGGCTGCCGATAATCGTAAAATATTGAAGTGGAGTCAATGTACCGAGTTACTGAGCTGATGTTAATGTTATATGCTCGGCATGTTAAAATGTTAGGCCCTATTGATTTTGGATGTTTACTTTTCTTTGGGTAAAAAATATTTGAGCGTAATGCGTACTAAATGCATGCGTAATGCATGTATGCGTAATGATAAAAGTGTGGGATTGGCTTGATTTTGCCAATTGATTCTGTCCATTCAATGATGGTCGTAATACATTTTATCGTTCTACATTTATTATATCGTCGCTCGCATGACTAACTGTCCTAACTCATTTTTTTTTATTTGAGTTAGGACAACTACATTTTTCTATTCGTGATTCTTTCTATTTTGTTGCCTTTCAAAATGGTTATATTTTGAGATCCAAATAACATAGAGATACGATGGTTAGTGAAAAATTTAAAGAATCACGAATAGAAAAATGTAGGTAGTTCTTCTAACTCAATCAGGAAAAAAATTAGAAAATTGGGACAGTTAGTCATGCGAGCGACGTTATATTATGTCTTTTGTTTTGAATATTGCTGTGTGAACCTTATAGGTTTTTTTTTCTCTATCATCATCGTCCTACTCTGTCTCAAGATATCGACCAGCGATAATATTAGTGTTCACTTCCTTTCTTGCCATATGTTCTTTCACAGAATCAATCAATGTTTTCATTGCTCTGCCTTGAGGTTATACTTTTAATGTGTCATTGCTGGGTAAAGACCCCCTACTCTCTTTCCACTTCTCTCTGTCCAGAGATACCAAGGACCAATCTTTATCAAAGGAGTCCAACTCATCCCGCCATCTCCAGTTGAGCTTGTCCTTACAAGTGGGGAGACTCTATCGGCCTTATTACAAAACAAGGTTTATCTTTAGACCAAGAGTTTAAACCATTGAGCCATTTTTAAATTTCGATCCGAAAAAGTTATAGTTCATATTACAAAAACTGATGGTACACCCGAGTCTTAGTCGTCAATTTTGCATTAAGAACTTTACGTTTATCGGAATAAAATTCAAAATATCATAACTGGCCCAAAGATTTAGGCTAGGTCCAAAGTTAGAACTCGTTTTGTAATAAGACGATTAAGGTGCAATCCGATGATCTGTTACCAGCAGTAGTTGCAATGATGTCGTTTCTTTTACTCCTACATAACTATAATGATACTATGACATCAGAATGTATTCCTAATTCACTCACGGTATACAAAGGCCACGAAACATTAACAAGAGGCTTTAGTACGCCTATTACCTACTAATAGTAGATTAAGATCTCTCTAATGAGCGCTGCTTTCCCTCTGTTTTATTATACGTGGTAAGTAGCTTTGTTGATTATTATGGTAATTTCCGTGTTAACCTATAAACATATAGGAAAGTTAGCTTTGGACCCTACGAATTTATGTATTTGGACCCACTTCCAGATATTTTTTTTGTTTCTTTTCTGGATTTCAATCCCAATTTGCAATACTTACAATGATGAATTTGTTACCTGCATGTATTTTGACTTCATTGTCCGCTTTCACATGTATTTCAGGTAACAAATCTTTAATATCAGCTTTTTTCAGTAGGTAGTCTTCTGGATTGTTCTAAAAAGAAGTGCATTTGTATTTATATCTAATATTATAGTATGGATAAATTTACAATAATAAAAAGGTTCTTTTACGCGTGCTTCTCCAATTACCACCACAGACCACACATGCACATATAACTAGGTGTAAACACGATTATTGAAGCTTTTAATTTTCTTAGATTTCAATACAATTTGATAATCTTTCAATAGCATAATATATCTATTTAGGTCGATTACTGATAAAGATACAAAGGCGCCAATCTATTCTAATTATAGATTAAAAAAAAGGTAGCCATCGATAATTTTAATTATGATAAGAATGATTACAATCTGTTAAAATAACGTGGGTTACCTACGATAAAATCTTCCATAATACATTAAAACTGTTATACATTCAGACATTGTATAATTAATCTTGGCAAATATATTCCTATAAGGTTTGGTCGGGACCGAACTTTCGTATCGACGTATCGACTCATGTAATCATGTTTGTTCGTTCACGTTTCTGTATTTGTTTACGTTTTACAGAGGGTTATTGAAGCAAGTAAGACTTCGGCTGACGCGTCAAATACAATTAAAATGGTGGAACAGAATCAGAAATCTAATTATCGTGAGAACAGATTTCTCTAGCATTACGATATTTCATTGCAACATTAATGACAGAAAATAACCATCTTGTATCTACTATCTATTGCCAAGCCTCGGAAAGCACGACGTTGGTCCCGGCTGTCATTCGTGGATCTTTGACAGTTGTTACGGATAGTCAGAAGCACGAAAGTCTGACAACCAGTATTACCAACGGGTATCGTGACTCGTTACCCAGTGACTGGGTTGTGGATGTAAGCTGCATCCAGTTAGACTGGAAGCCGACCCAGACATAGTTGCGAAAAGGCTAGGCAGGTGATGACCTACTGACTACCTATATCTAAACGTTTATACAAGTTGCATGTTATTTATTTAGATGTTCTAATAATGTACTGAGAGCATTTACCTTCCCAAGCCTCGTAAAATATTGACCAATAGGAAGTGTCCTTGAACCGAACCTAACAACCTTCGTGCAACCAAACCGGAGGTAGAAATAGTAAACGCTATCGAACGAAATATTAAATAAAATAACATGACTTTCATTCGTGAACACCTAGTCGTAGGTATTATTTGTACACAATTAGTATGTATAATAATTCTAACCGTTTTCAGGAAAAAACATGCATGAAACTAGAATGGCCTTGCAGTAAATCAACGGAAATATGTACAGATATATCAACCTGTAATAGTCTAAGAATAGAATAGTTAAAATAAGAAATTCAGAAGAATAAATTCGTTCAATCAAAGGTTACAGAAGATTTTGAATTTTTAAAAAACTCACTTTAAAAACTCGAGTCAGTTTTTCTTTCAATCATCCCACGCAGTTCTCCCTAATTGCGTAACACACTACCAATTAGAATCTGAATAATTTTGTAGGATATTGCTAATTCATCCATATACTAATATTATACATTCTCAAGTAACTCTGTCTGTCTGTATGTTACCTTTTCACGCCTAAACCACTTAACGGATTTCGATAAAATTTAGCAGAGAGATAGATTGCATCCCGGAGAAGGACATATGATTTTTATCGACAAACATCGCGGGCCAAGCCGCGGGCGGAAGCTAGTTACTTCATATGTTCGAAAAATTTATCAACTCAACAATGTAATTAACGCAATGAATGTTGTTGAACTGTTAAAATTAAAGGAATGGCTTCAATTTTGACAGTCAGTGTTTTATTGCCAGTGTGTTACGCAATTACCCTTCTGGTTTAAAATAAATTGACATAGTAATTCAGTTTCAAATCAACACTGCATCACAGGAAGCACAGGTTAAACTTACATTTGAAGTATTGCCAACACGTTTACACCTCAAGCGAATTAAACAGAAAACAATGTAATGCCTAGATTAAAGACGCTGTCAGCGAGAATGATGTATTTCAGACCATCGATAACGATTTAGAACGAGGGGCCCGTGGCTTAATAATAACAGCCGCACAGGTCGATCGATAAGGTTTTACTACGCTTGCCGCTGTTGGTCTGTTGATGGGTGACCATCTTTACATACCGTGACCCCTCCGTGCCTCGGCGTTGGTCCCGGCTGTCATTTGTGGATCTTTGACAGTCGTTACGGGTAGTCAGAAGCCCGAAAGTCTGACAACCAGTCTCACCAAGGGGTATCGTATTACCCAGTAACTGGGTTGTGGAGGTCAGATAGGCAGTCGCTCCATGTAAAATACTGGTATTCAGCTGCATCCGGTTAGACTGGAGGCCGACGTCAACATAGTTGGGAAAAGGCTAGGCAGATGATGATGATGATAACGATTTAGAACAAGCAAAAGACACATTTTATTTCAAGAACGCTTCTTGTATCTATAAATCTGAGATTTTTGAGTCAAATAACATTTTCCGAGAGTTTGTTGATTGCTCAAGAGCGCAGAGACGATGTCAATAATGATTATACAGGGTTATTGGAAAAACACTAACAACCTCTTAAGAGATCATTGTACTCATCATTATGAACAACTTTTACTATGGGACCAAACCTGAAATCGCGAAAAATAAATCAGCTGTTCCCTACATTTTGACGAGTTATACGAATATAAATGTAGCTGGTTTTTTTTCGCGATTTCAGGTTTGATCCCATAGTAAAAGTTGTTCATAATGATGAGTACAATGACCTCTTAAAAGGTTGTTGGTGTTTTTCAAATAACCCTGTATAGAGTCCTTTGGTGCTTGGCAAACAGAAATGTAGGTATCGCAAGAAATGGGCTGTTTCATATTATTGTTGAACACTATTTGGTTCATAGAGATGTTTATTATGATTGATTGCATCTAAGTATATTTCCGTATTCATTCGACTATCACCAGAAAACATTTTGCAGTATTAAATAGGAGTTTCTTTACTAGTTGTTGCAACTTGGTCCATAATAGTGGGTTCAGAAGATATATTGCTTTAAATGGGGGTACAAAATGGGAATGATTTGGCTAATAGTAATATGACTATTAATGAGCTGACCAAAAATAAAGGCGGATGGAATTATCGAACGTGAGGCACTTCGACAGTCAAGTCAAGCGATCGATTTGATGTTTCGTCCATGGAGCTGTTGAGGCGGTATTCAAGGTCTCTCAGTCACGTGGTGGAGTACAATGGGCGATATCTGAATAACTGATGGACCGTCACATCGACACAGCTGTCTGACCGTGTATCGACAGAAATAGAACATCCATACTGCCCGACCTAAGCGCCACTACCCAAGGAGACGACGAACTCCAACTTACGACAGTTTATCTAACAAAATTTCAACAATTTCCAAAGTTAGGTTTAACAAAACCTTATGGTAAAATATTCATGAAGAGAATAGCGTTCATGAATGGAAAATGTATGGGCGGCAGTGAACTGAAAACAATCGATTCTGATAAGGTCGACGTAGTGATAACATAAAAATTGAATTTCAATCTATTTCCAAACGGTCTCCCCGTTTGGAATACTAAACAAATAAATAGCTATGTATGATATTCAATCGTAATAATAAAATATAAGCAATTACCTCCCTAGCATTGACTTTATTTACTACTAGCAGCGCCCCGCGGATTCACCCGCGTAAGTTTCGATCCCGTGGGAATACCGGGATAAAAACTATCTGATGTCCTTCCCCGGGATGCAATCTATCTCTCTGCCAAATTTTATTGAAATCCGTTCAGTAGTTTAGGCGTGAAAAGGTAACATACAGACAGACAGACAGAGATACTTTCGAATTTATAATATTAGTATGGATAAATAAATGTATGAATAGGTAATATCAGTGCGAAACATCAAAGTAAGTACATAAAATGGGAGTACACAAAATAAATATATATTTACATTTTATCTGAAATATCCTCGACGCGAAAATGTATGGTGGCATGGCCCACTTCACACGCTTCATCCCATGGAGAGAAGTTACCCACCAGAATGATAAATTGTAAAAATAAAATACCAATCCCGGTATAAATTTTGCCCGTGTAAAATAAATATGAGGATCTGGCACTTTGTCTATGAATCCGAACCATATAAATGGAGTTTTAGATATTGGAGAGGAATCGGTTCAACAGATTGTGTTTTAACATTTTTGCTGTCAATTTTTTACGATGTGTTTTTGTAGTACCTGAAAATAGTTTTTGTGTGTAAATTAATAGTACATATTTTGTGAGTATGACTAGCAATTACACAACAATTAGACAACAGGACACCAACAGTTAAACCCATGTCAACGGAAGGTGATCTTCATTAAAATAAATGAGTATCTAACGCTCTCAAATTGCTATATTCCATTTCGGCGAAAAACGTGTATATGTGAATGTCAGAAACAATTTAATCTGAAGATACGCATTAAATTAGGTATAATCGAAAGCAATGAAGATCATATATCGATAAGTTCGACAGCTATCAATAAAGTACCACACCTTAAATCGTTTAATATATGTATTTATTTATGATTATTGCTAGACCTGCCTAGATATAGTCGCTCTAGTTTTTAGACATGCTTCATTAAGGTGACAGAAATCCTTCGAAGGCACACCTACCAGTCACTCTTTAAAGTCATCAAGCTTCATTAATTTTTACAAGGTCATTTGTAAATGCTTGGCTTTTATCATTAGACTCATCATCACGACTTCATTTATCATCCATTCGTACGCTCAGACCTACACGACTTGGAACATTAACAAACACAATAGCGTTTAAACTCGGCACCATTTCGAATAATAGAACTGGTAGTATTTTCCAATCCTCAACAGCAATATTCACGAACATACCAAGTAATAGATAGAGGTATAACGCATTAGGCTATCTTGGAGGGAATCTGGCAAAAGGGTCTCGGCGTCCGGTCCCCAGCGGCAGCGTCCTTACAATTGGCTTGAAAAACGATCCAGTTTCGCTCGCCATGCGAAATAATGGTCAGTGAGAGACTCGACACAAAGATTACTTTATAGATAAGGTCTTACAATATATTTGAATACAATAAGTGTTGAACGTAAGGAATGTGGGACGCGGAATTATAGTCATGAATTTATAACTAGCTAGCTTCTGCGGGCGTTAAATTTCTCTTTCCCCCGACCCATCTCGTCGCATCGTATTGCCTGCCCGCTATTACTTCGTTTTCGCTTAGCATTCTTTGTGGCTTGTTTTATGTTTGCTCGGCTCCTAAGAGTCATAGCGTGGTGTTAAATAGTCTATATAGCCTTCCCCAAGAATTGGCTTATCAAATGCAAAAAATATTTTTCAAATCCGACTGGTGGTACGGACTGGTGGTGTTGGATGTAGCTATAATATTTGGGTAACCCGCTATCGGAAGTCATATGTATCAATATTGATAATATTTCATTAGTGTCTCTAGGGTCATTTATTTATTTAAATAGAACGGCCGAAGCCAATTACACTATTTAATATAATTTGACATAAAGTATTAATTAAAGTAAAGTATTAAGTAAAGTAAAGTATTAATATTATTCAACTCAGTCATGCATTCTTCTCACAAAACTTCAAACATTCCGATAGTATCATCTTCCATTCATCCGCAAACATATCAAGATCTGTGTTTGAGTCCAGGAGAGAGTTAATAGCGCCTAATGCCCGAGGGATGGGTGACTTGGAGTGCGCAACTGTGCGGGAAGTTGGAACAGCCAATAAACGGTGTTTCCTGCCGCGACAGTAATTGTCTGGGACAAATAGATTGCAGATTACATTATGCAACTCAGGGTCATCGATAATCCCCCGAAAAGCTTTTAATATCATTATCATCTGATCGCGCGACCGTCTTACTTCTAGAGAATTGAAACCCAAACAGCCCAACAGAATTTAGTGGGATACAAGGGATAAAACCCGTACATATGCTTGTAAAGAAGAGGAATGCTTTTTGCACTTTCTCTAAAGCTAACGCATACTGCTTCTCAAAAGGATTCCATACGCACGCACTAGACTCAAGCTTGCTACGGACTAATGCCCCAAAAAGAAGCCTGATAACGTGGGGGTTGTGGAAGTCACGACAGTTTCTCAATACAAAGCCAAGGCGCCTGAAGGACTCCTTGGCTGTGGATGCGATGTGGTCGCGAAAAGTGAGCTTACGGTCGAATGTGACTCCCAGGTCTTTCATAGAATCAGTTCTTGTGATTGTTTCTCCATTCAGTTTGTATAGAAAGTTGATTGGGCGCCGCATTCGACCGAGTTTGGTCATGTTTGGGTGGACAATGCATGTCGCTTAAACTATCCGATGGTAAAGTTTTCCGTATCAACCGGATATGCTACGAGAATCCAAACCAACCAACTTTCCTCCTTTTTCTACGATGTCAATAATGATATACACAAAACGTTTACTTTGTTGTCGACCAAAGCAAAATAAGTAATCTTGTCTTTCATTTCACTTAAAATCATTAAGACAATTTCATTTTTTTTAAAGACAATGATTCCTGCGAATTTTGGATGGAGAGGGAGAGGAAGGCCGAAGAAAAGATGGATGGATTGTGTGAGGAATGATATGAAAGAGAAGGGAGTGAATGATAGCGTGACGGTTGACAGGGGCGAATGGAAGAAGAAAACGTGTTGCGCCGACCCCAAGTAAACATGGGATAAGGGCAGGAAGATGATGATGATGATGATTCCTGCGAATTTCAGTTGTGGTCAGCACCCTAATTGCGTAACACACTATCAATCTCAATCTGAATCATTTTGAAGGATATCACTAATCATTGCTTCATATGTTCGAAAATTTTGTCTGCTCAACAACGTAAGTAACGCAATGAATGTTGTTGAACTGTCAAAATGAAACCCATTGCTACTGATAGTGTGTTACGTAATTACGCCGCGGTTTTATGAAGAGTGAATTCGGCAATTCGTATCGAATTAAGATTGAGATATTTTTCTTTCGTCCAAACGTCCGGTTTTATTGGCTTCATAAAAATTGTCTGAGAAATGATCTCACAAGTCTGAAGTGTTCAATGAAGAGGTCCGTCCATCTGGGTTGGATTTTATTGTGTAGCAATATTGTAAATTGCAATTCCAGTTTATTTCCAATGAAAGTTGGGTATCTTTAGGAGAAAGTCATAAAACAAAACTACAGACTCATTGGATGTCGAAGAACAACTCATTAGTGAAAAGAACTTATTCTTAGACGAACACAGTAACGTGGGTGTTAAAAATGCCCCAGAAAATAAAATACATTCAGAGTCCAGTTGAAATGCCCCGACAGTTTCCACGACCAATTTGCGAAGGCAGTAAAATAGGTAAGTGTTGGCCAAATGGGATTAGCCGAGCGTCGAACCCGGGAACGGTGCGTAGCCAATAACCATACGTTTGGGAGTTACAACGGCTGCTAAATGCAGCGATATAGCCCTGTGTGGTCAGGAAGTTACCCGAATATAAAACCGCCATATTTATTGGTGATCAAAATCTCGTTTGCATAACGTCTATCGTCCTTTTGTATGGCTCTTTGTTCAGGGGAATCGTGTTCTATATTAGGTACTTTGCTTTTATTTCTCTTTTTCAGCTGCACTTACTTTGTACTGGCAACCTTTGTGCTTTTTGTCAAAGACTAAAAAATACTCTAGAAATCTGAAAAGAGTATTTACATATCTCGGGGCTTTTAACAAAGACAAGTAATTTTCTGAAAGTGTCCTTTGTCGTAAAATATAGTGTCAGCTGTTTTATGCCTATATTCTGTCTGTATCATAAATAGAAAAAGCGATACACATAGTCTGAGACAAAAAACTTAGCGAAATCACCGTAGATTACTATGCAGAAAGGTATTAAAGAGTATTATTGTTTGTATGGAAGCCTTTTATATTAAAGAAGGACCCGACCAACTCAACACGAGCTGCTCCTTAATAACAGCTCCGACAATTAATTAATTTCCGACGCTAATCTTACTAATAGTAAAAAAAGTAACAAAGTGAAAGTAAGAACGAGACTGGGGATGAAGTAAATGACGCAAACACACACTTAGAACTTACATACTACCATTACACGGGAGATGTAAGTCCGAAAATATACTTATTATATTTAGACGACGGCTAAGCTTCCGCAATCCTTTCAGAACGAGCAATGCATTACGAACTCAGACATGATAGACTAAAGTCGATTTTTCTTTATCCGATTTAGAAAAAACTAGGGGATAATTCAGAACAATTTACAGTGGCACAAATAAAACACATGTGAGTTCTTAATTAGCTGTCACTTACTGCTGCGAATATTGAGTATATTTTTGTATTTCAATCAATCATTGTGACGTAGAGCCTTTCTGCTAATGTAACGTTAGCAAAAAGGGTAAATTAGTTTAATCGAAGCTAACTAGCTAGTAGGGCTTGTGAAAGTACAGATGGTGGATGATTATGACGTCATTCAATGACGTGTTTCAAGAATGTTTTATATTCCCTTTCTTGAAATTGTATTTTATGAAAGTTGATTGCTATCGACCTTACATAAATCCTGTTATGTCCCTGGGATTTGGAATTAAGGTAAAATAACAAGAACTCAGTCACCTTGAACCGTATCAAGATATTTATTAAATAACCAATGAAAGACTTTCACGAAAACGTTTCCAAACTGCTTATATATCGTATCGCAACATCGCCGAAGCGAAAACGGAACAGTGACGTCATCGGGCGCGTCCCCACACGTTACTAAATCTGAAAGGTACACTGGAGGATACATGCATAAGCACAATATCATGCAAAGGGTTACGAAACGAAATTGCTTCCGCAGCGTTAGCTTTGATGAAAGATCCTATTCGCACATGTTGAGATAATAAAATCTCCCAAACTCAGTACATTTGACGTGATAGCACGAACGTCTTCAGGACTCATTTCAACTGAAATGGCCACGACGAATGAAGGTGGTGAAATAAACATACGTAAATATTTGCAAGCCGATAATAATAACGAAAACTCTAAATGATTTCTGCATAAAATTTTTGCAGTTTAATAATTTGAGTTGGGAACCTAATTTCATATAGCTGTTTCTAGAATACTGAATCCTCATGAGGTTTAACAGAACATTACCTAGTCTAATCTTTGTAGTTAAAATGGTAGTGCTTGATCAAACGCAAGCCAGCGAACCGTAAGATAAGCTTCCTCTTAGATTGAACATTGAAGCACATAAACTTGCTCATAGATAAGTTCATCCATTGATGACAAAGGGATCTTGACCGGCTCCTAATATTTCGAAATGTGGACAAACATTACAAGCCATATTTGCCTTAAAGATGAAACCAGATTAATCTAATCAAAATTCAAACAGACATTACAAACACAATTGTGTATTGCAATTCATATTTGAATTAACCGAGGCAAGCCCCTCCCACGCGATTGCATAGAGATTACAGTTGTAATGAAGTATCAGAACTCAGATATTAGGGCGTTGATGACGTACATCAGTTACCTAACATGACCCGCGCGGGCGCACGTCCAAATACTAACAATTCATATGGAGATTTTACCTATTCTCATCTGTTAATAACGGCAGATCTACAAGTGAATGCATCTGCTGATATGAGTTAAAATGTTTTAGCTTTTACTTGTATTATGAAGTGAGGGATTTCAAGCGTTAATGGTTCATTTGTTGGCACGATGACTGTAATGTATGTAATAAAAGGGAATGTGAGCTTGCTCAAGGTAATCTTTTCACAAGGTTTGAAAATATTTTAAAAGCTGGATTCGTTCGCTGCAATATTTATTTCAGCACGGGTGACGTTGCAGTCTGTAACTAGACTACTATATTGTTAGAAGGAGTCTTACGTTCAATACTGCGTAAGTAATCTGTTGTGTTTTTCCTTCAGTGAGCAACTTGACGCTGTTATAAGCTGTACTCTTTTCTTTCATTAATCTATTTTTTGCCTTGATATCATGACTAGAGTAAGGATCTCTTTCTTTTGAAAAGACTATATTTACTGATCGTATTCTTTCCTTTACAAATACTGCTGCCTAAATTTGAATATTAGTGTTTATTACATCCCTGATGTGTCCTCTGATAATAGATGCTATCAAGATTCTCAAAGTCTCTGCTAGTTCATCAAAAACTATTGAAAAACTTTTCCTAGCAATGCCAGACTACATTATAGTTTTAACAGTATCAAACTTTTCAGTAATATCAGGAATGTGAGCAGTGTTCTTTATTTAGCTGTCTGGCTTGTGACGTCATAGTCATGACACGTGTATTCCAATAGTTATTGGTTGAGTAAACATGAATCTGGTCTCCAACGTCACCGACCGCATTGACGTCCGCGAGACGTCGTGCAACATCGCGTCATCAGACATGGGTTTGGCTGAAACTATGCTAATCGTCACCAGATTTTCATTTCTGGCATCTAAAATGACATATCTCAAATATGTGATTTCTAACAGGGTTATATCGAGCCAGATATCAAAAATTTCAAATCTTCCATCTGATCTGCTAAAAGGCATATGTGTATTATCGTATATCTACAGTTCGATTTCGATGTCGGTATTAGCAGATAGGCTCTAGTGAGATAGGACCAATTTTGGGCAAAGTTCCAATTCTGCACTGAGAATTTATGTAACAGCCAAGACCTATATTTTTTTCCGGTAAGAAATTCTTGTTACTAGGGGCAGCTAAGAACTTTCTAAAGATTCAGTTTGTGTCGAAAGACCTTTATCCGAACCGATCCGTGTGGTAACGATCCGAAGAATGCCACATTTCCGTCAGCTGACTCACACAATTCGGGAAAATAAACAGCTGATTTTATGTTACCTCCGCTCCTAGAATAAATAATCATGGAATTTTCTATTGCTCAATAAATCAAAAGGGCGATACGATGGCGAATTTGTATTTTTAAATTTCACGTGGATGGGGTGATTAGGTACTGTTGTTTACGAGTGTTCGCATACACTGTTAATATTTGATGGCAGCCATCATTCTTGATGTTGTGATAAATTGCCTGGTATCTCCATGTGTGCTTGTTAGTTGGGATGCGATCATGTTGCATACTTGTTTTGTCGTGATTATATAAAGTGATTAGTAGATATCTTATTGCATTTATTACAAGGACATGAAAGAATGTTAAGATTGTAGCTTGCACATAGAATGCAATCTGGAATCCGGTGCTCCCAAAATCGCTCACCAACGAACGAAAAGTTCGAAAAAATTTAGGTATATTTTCACAAGGACCACTTTACACAAAGGACCAAACTACACTCGCTAACGAATTACCAATTGTTCCGTAGTCAACGTCACCAGCACGCGAGCGCCGAGTTCGTGTACTCGACCTAATTAACGTCACCGTAACTGTAATCGTCAGTGGCGGTGGCACCGGCCGCTGTTCGCCGTTTTGTTTTATGAATAGCACACAGGGAGTTATATCAATAGTATTTTTACTAGTGTCAGTTTTGATGGGATCGCGATATTTACTGGCTCTGTGGAGTCAACTGAGCCTTTTTTATTATTAGTATTTTTTAATATTCGCCTTCGAATATTAGACTTCTACTCTTACAAACTCTCGAATTTATTTTTTTCTACTGACAATATTGATGGGTATCTTGATTGTGACTGATTCTGAGGAGTTTTCTTTGACTATTCGTACCTATGCTATCGACATTTACTCTTTCGACTTCTCGTTTCCTTGTACTTGCATTTTATCTTTTACTACACTTCACTCTTAACATTAATATTGTTCTATTATATTCCCTATAGTAATCGAATTGTTCTTGCATCAATCTGATGTCGACAATAAATCTTAAACCAAGCTTAAAGCCTGTCGTGATGCAATTCTTACAGCACTTTTTTGGACGGTATTGAAGAACCAGTTCTTTTAATAAGGCGAAGCAGGTTTCCTTATGCGTCTTCAAGGAACAATGGGTTGCCATGTCAGTGTTTAACTTTTTTCGTTTCCTAATTGGATAAAACATTACCATGAAGTGCCTCATGTAGTCTCGATACCCTTCATTACACTCTTGTAACGGTTGAGTAGGTGATTTAATCAAGCATGTCGTGCTTATGAACTGCGATTTGTGTTCACAGTAATAGCCAATTCTTGCCATGTGAGATCATGACTACATAGATTACTACGGATAGGTTACGCGTTTACGTTTACGCTAACGCGTACGCAAGAGATCATAGTAGGGGTGTGTCGAACATTTTGGTTCAGTAATTCGATTATCGTAAAGTGTATTTAATTACCATTTTATCATATTAACCTCTTTCGAAGTTTTCGCTGAAAAAAAAAAATAATTTTCTGAAACACAAGTATAAAAGAAAAGGTAACATATTACCAGCTGAAATATGAAGGTCTTTGCAAAAATTACACAGAAAATTCTTTTGATATATATGAAAAGTTTGATTTATTTTTAGCTCAGCACGAAAATAAAGAGAAATATTTCCTTGTAAGAATAAGAAACTGAAATGGTAACATAAATAGAAACACATGCGAAAATAACCGTGTGTTATTACAATTACAGCCCCTGTCAAAATCGAAGAAGTGTAATTAGGCAAGCATCTGCGAATCTGGCACTCAATGTACTAAAAACATTTCCTTCTGGTGCTCTAAAATAATTTCACCCTTATCGCCTTAATGTTAAGGTCGAAATAGATCTAGCTAAAGTACATAAGTAGAATTATTTCCTCGTATTCATAGTATATGAACGGTTAGAAACAGAAGCTCAGAGCAGCAAAACAGTAATTGAAATTGGCAGAGGTTGTTGGGTTGATAAGTAAATTATTTAATAATAGTTTGAATAATGTAAGCTATGATCACAAGTTAATTATGCAGGGTGTGAGAGGATGAAGTTTCTGTATACCTGTTAGTTTCTAAGAGGCTCAAATCCAGGGAAACTTTGGAAAAACCAAGTGACAGGCCAGGAATGGCCGAATCTGTGAACTGTTTGCTCCCTCTAGACCATAGGTTCTCAACGTGGGCGATAACATCCCCTCGCGGGCGTTTGAGAATTTCAGCGGGCAGTAGAAAACTCAGAGAAAATTATATATCTTATCTTACAACTTTATAATATTATACGTTTAAATTTAAATATAATCGAGGCAGTAGCAGTTTCAGATTCGTGACAGATGGTAAGTAAAAAAGTTCGGGGCTCTAGACATAAAAGGCGAATAGTAATCAATATTCCTTATCTTCAATGTCTTGAGTAACCTATTTCCCCTTGAACCTGAGTTTAAAGACCTCATTGGCAAATGTAGATTTATTGTAATTATCTTGAACTTGAAAAGTGTCGATAGCTCCTAAATATGCGACTGTTGTTGAATAAACAACAGCGTCCAAACTAGCTTCGACGATCGATCCAACCAAAATGGCTTAGGTCTGGAAATAGACTGATCGGCGGCTGGGACATCACAGAATTTACAGTTTGAATATGTACTATTTTGCGACCCTATAGAGATTTCATTCTATTTTAGGAAGAACGCATATTTCATTCAAAACTGACATAATATTTACGATTGTATATGTTAGCGGTACCAAAAGTTATGGTTGTTGTAAAAAATTCAAACACATAATTCTCATTTCACCGCCATCGCCACCACCAAAGCGTAAACTAATTAATTTCCATACTAATCTTGCGTTATATTGCGAGGGGCCCGTGGCTAAATAATAACAGCCGCACAGGTCGATCGATCAGGTAAAGTTACGCTTGCTCCGGTTGGTCTGTGGATGGGTGACCATCTTTACATACCGTGACCCCTCCGTGCCTCGGAAAGCACGTTAAGCCGTTGGTCCCGGCTGTCATTCGTGGATCTTTGATAGTCGTTACAGGTAGTCAGAAGCCCTAAAGTATGACAACTAGTCTTACCAAGGGGTATCGTATTACCCAGTAACTGGGTTGTGGAGGTCAGTAGGCAGTCGCTCCATGTAAAATACTGGTATTCAGCTGCATCCGGTTAGACTGGAAGCTGACCCCAACATATAGTTCGGAAAAGACTAGGCAGATGAAGACTAATCTTGCGTTATATGCAAGTCACATAGACCCAGAAATTGTCATAAAATCCATCATAGTATACGAAACTGGACGAAAAAACTCATTACATTTTTATAGGGGCCGATAAAAGGGGAATGCCAATGACAAATTGTCGGTGAACCCCATCAAAGGGCTGTGTGACATTGCTGAGTGACTGCTAGTCAACGCTCATCAAAATTCATGGAGCCACCAGTGTATATATATGCGTCATGTTTTTATGAACGACTACTAACTGTAGGCACGTCAATTGCCTTGTGGTTAGAATTTTTCGTTTTAGTGGCGAACTCTGGATATAGGTCTCACCATGGTTTTACTTGGACGATAAGCACCAGATTCCGAAATGATGTAAAGAGACAGGTCTTTTATATATAAAATTGTTTGACGAATTCGCATTGACAAAAATTGTATGGGCTCAACTTTAGAAATTCTAATCGTTTTAGAAGTGAAGACAAAAATGTTTCATAAACCTAAAAATATACAAGCGACAAGTAAAACTCATAAGCAGTCATTAGTCACAAATGTAAACAAAAATATGGAATAATGTTTAACTCATCTGTTTAACATTGAACATATAAATGCATGAACACAAGAAACTCTTTAATGTTCCTAACACGACCTCTAGTCTTATACCTACAGGTCACAGACCATAAGTACACAGTGTCATTAGCAAAGGAATAAATAATATTTTAGCATTTATGAGAAAGATGGCAAGATATGGAAATGGTCTTTAAGGAATGCTAATGCGTTTGATATGGGTTCTTGCATATACGAAGTATACATACATATGTGACCTTCAACCTTGAACTAAAGACAGAGTAAACGTGTTCAAATCGCACATTATATATCGATTTTCATGTGGAATTGCTCGCCCTTTTCTTAGCTGACATTCGGTGAAAGATGAAAGCAAAAAATACCGATTTGAAATCGATATACCTGACATTCAGCAAGGCTTTTCAAGAAATCACTTTTTACACTTTTTCGTCTTTTCCAAACCCTCCTCACATGCATCTGATAATCCTAATTTCCAAACCCCGAATTTTGGGTAGTTAAATAAGGACTTGATCTATGCAAAGGTTGTTAAGAATAATGTTATCCGTTTAGCCCCTCTCCCAAGACAGCAGAAAAATTACGTGGGGAAACAACGCTATCTAACATCCAAAGAAATAACTACCAATGTTTTTTTTTTATTAAAGAACGCGCAAACTAGGCGTTCCGGTTTATAGAGGAGTCTTATGTGGATTTTAAAGAGAATATAGTGCATATCATGGAAATATATACTGTGATTGTTGACCATGACGTTACTACTGAGATACTATTTTGATAATTATGATATTACAGTTATTGGTGAAACAAATTAAAAAGTCGATGCTGATTTGATCATCAACGTCGATAACGAGAATTCGAGTAATGCACTTCATGTTATACAAATGGACAAGTAATAATAATGTATCATAGCAGAAGTCTATAAATATTCCTCCATTCGAAACAAACTATTGTTGAAGCAAATCGATCACGACCCTGAACAAAAAGGGATCGAAGATTAGAAAACATTAGGCACAACCATTTGTCTGCCTCAATGAGATTACCCGGAGGATTACAAAAGGAATAGCGATCGCTGAACAAGTAGAGGTCACAACTAAATCGCGATTACTACGCCGGGTTCCGCATAGTACGCCGGTAATGTACGCGAGTAATACAATTTGTTACGTAATGCCAGTAACAGTTATGGAAACAATCTGCTGATTGCTTACTGCAGTACATACGTAACGTTGTGAGTGTTATTGCTCTATTTTCGGTATGTAATACCGTACTATAATTAGTTGCGAGGCAACGTCGATGCTACGTTTTATAAATACAAACGATTGTGCAATCAACGATGAGTAACTGTCTATTGTGATGAAGAAAAATGACAGTTTCAGGAATTGAACGTGGTCGTGTCGTGATTCTCCGGCAGTGACCTCGCGATAGCTTTCGATAGCATGAACCGTCTGTTTCGGACGCTCCCGACCTATTTCAGTCCGCCGGCCAACGGAGCTACACGCTGAAACAATGAAGTGAGTGCGCACGAAAGGGACGCGCTTACGTGCCGGGTACGAGACGGAGCGGGATGCGAACACCGCCCGTAGTCACAGCGCGAACACGCTTAGTACCCGCTGCGTTCTATTTCTGATCGTCGCAAAACATGTCTCGGAATTCGTTTCTATGTGTCTGGGAACATCAGAAATCATGTGACTTATGATCCACGAGCTAAAAACGTGAGGATTAAGGTGGGATGTGGAGCAGTTCAGTGTTAATGGTAACGTAGGGTCGCATCCGCTAATTGTCCTACACCCGGTTTTACAATTACAGTTTAATTTCAGCTATGACGTGTTCGCGCACTATAAAAGCATTCAGCTCGTTTGGTATTGCTATTAAGCGATATGAAATGACACAAGATAATGAATTCAGGGCTATTACCTTGGTGACAACAGGTCGTTATGCAACTGTAGTTAAAATTATTGCCGTTTGCCAAATTGAATGTAAACATATCGATCGTTTACTCATAGTGGAAAGTTTCACAATGGAAATAAAAACGTGAATAGCAATAGTATTGATTTTGCTTCCGTGCTGACAGAGAGCGAACTTAAAAGGATTCGATCCAGTAATGTAACGCTGTAACATGTCGGGAAAGTCGTTATTGATACGGCAGGCATTCCTATCTAGTGCGGGGAATGGCGTCAAAAATATCTCGATTGTTTCGTGTTGCTGTACCTACCACATTACCCTGCAACAGCTGTAAATAAAATGATGTAGCACCTTAATAACGAGCTTGTGTAATGTGTGGTGAGGAACATTTTGGTTATTTGTTTTAGGAGGTAAGCCGCTCGTCCGTCTTTCGTTAATCTAAGGTTTATTTTAATCTCAGCATTAATAATATGTACGAAAATACCTGCTAGCGTTCAATCATAAACCGTTTGTACCTGGTTTGTTTCTGTTGCGCACGAATTTAGAGTTTCGTTTTAGGTATACAGTTTACGGTTTATGTTTCCGTTAGCTCAGTTGTTGCCTAATGGATGTGTGCGTGTTCCATCGCGAGTACTTCATCATCGTGTGTGCAGGATTCCAGAGTTAACACAAGAATTCATAATTAAAACTGTGCAGCGTCAAGCGTGCCACAACAGCCGCCTTGTGGTACACCAAAAAAATAATAACGTGGTATCATAATGGGATTATCCACTGAAAGCTACCAACCGTAAATCATCAGCTCGTAAAGCAATAAGTTCTGATAAGATATCGCTGGAAAAGTCCGAAAGTGTCGCTAACATATTCAGGCAGGGAAAAAGATCACCATTTATGTTTATGTAGTCGACGGAAAATGTAAAGACATTGCTACATAAGGAGCGGAAGTAGTCGTATTCCTGTTCCTAGTGGCGGGCGCGGTCCGGGGGGTGAAGACGGTCGGGATCGAGGGGGTGCGGGTGACGTCATCATGGAAATTGATTCGGAGGCGAAAAACGGGGCCGCAACAAAAGCGCCGCGTCCGTCGACTAGACATAAATTAGTGGTTTATTTGTTAAGTCGCACTGAGACCGTCTTTTATTCTACGTAATGGCTGTGGATGTACACGAGCATCGCTTATCATGTTACTATTTAGGCTAATGCCTTCGAGCAGATCAATACCGGCGACCTTGGTACTAAGACGAGGACAAAATAAAACTCCGGATTGAGTTACTGAAAATTGTGTTAATAAACATTAGGGCGAATTAAGTAATTCTAGTTTTCGTGACGAATACAAAATTTAGATTGTGGTCCTAGTTTAACATAGCGGACGTGGTGATAAAGTCAATTAGCCTTCGTTGTGTAAAATAATGTAAAGGGAGGTCAACGCTCAGCCCACAGTACATGTGAAAATTACATATACTAAAATATCCTGTGAAGTGAAACGTCCTATAAATAGAGTTCCAAATGTTATTGGAAATATAAAAATACTGTTCATCTATTTCTTTAAAGTTTACAAGAATGAATCGTACTGTTTGTAGAGAAAACAAACGGTGTTCCTGCACTTCTGAAAGCTTTGATTTACAGTATTTTGAACAAAAATGTAATGGCAGTAACAATGCTGGCTTACTTTTATTTCTCATCCATCATCAAGGTTTCATGAAGTAATTTCCGTGTTCATATGTTTGAACCTAGACAATACTTCATACATGATAAGATTTTGACTTAATACTTCATGCATAAAGTATGAATAATACAAATGTATACGTACCTACCTACAGAATTTAATAGAAAGCGAAATTTTAAATAATTAATCTAGTCCAATAGGTATTGATGAATTACTCTCCTTGATTAAAACTACGAGTATTCCTGGCGACAATCATGATTAATAAAACTTTAAAAATAAATCAGAAGCTGTTCCAATAAACCCAGAAATAGCGGCAGTAATATTGTTAATTGAAACGGCATCACCAATCAAAAATGCACCGACAATTCCCGATATTCCATACAAAATTAGCGCTGCAATCGTTACACGGCATAATTGAACATTCTCATACATTATTGCTTTAATTACTGTTGTCACCGCAACTAGTGTGTTCCTCGAAATTGATATAAGTAATAATATAATGCTATAGTCTTTCTACGAACAATCTGGGATTGAGTCGTATTAGCATATAATAGTGTCCAATGCACACACTAGTGAACACAATATGTCATGTATTTTAATGTGAATTATCAGACGGATTGCAACTTGAACATGCAAAGCGTCGACAATTACAATTTTATTAGCTGAATATGTAATTTCATCAATTTAGATTGTATGACGCCTGAATTTGCTTCCAAGACCGGTATATAAGACAGACATTCAGGAATTTAAAATGATCGCCCAAGAAGATACAGGCACGAATGCATTTGCGCGAGGCCCAAGGGAACACAATGGATGAATTGTACTTATCTGAAAACCATAATGATCGTTAAAGTAGAAGCAAACACATTTGAGATCATTGTCCAGAGATTCGGAATAAAATAGGATACTGCACAGCATATATAAAAGAAGAGACTAAATATGAATCTGTCATAGTAGCAATGACTACTAAATTGGTCATAATCTGAATAATTGTAAAGCTGAATCACAAGAAGCTAGATGAAGACCATAGTATAAGTTCTCAGTATAACTTGATTTCTTGTGACTTGTGAGGTAATCTGTTTTACTACACACGTATTAGTCACAGTATTACTAACACTGCATGTTGAACTTATATATATATCGATACGGTATTAAAAGAGAAAATTTATTAGTCGATACTTTATGTTTGCCAATTTATTCTAAAAGAAAAAGTTCAAGCACCTCCACCAGAGAAACAACAGCGACTGCTTTCTCTCTGGCTTTTTAATAATAATCATCACTCTTTCATGAATCTGATTTCTTTACTAACAAAAATAAATATCCTGCAAAGTTGCTGTTGCTATCTGAATCTAATTATTATGTTTTTCTAAAAAGGACATGTCAAATGCCTTCGTGTATATTACCAAGGCAGTCGTGTTTGATGTCATAGATATTTTTATTTTGTACAAAGACAATGGCGCCAATTTCATCGACAGTCTCATTGGATGACATCATACATACGTCATTATCGTATTCTGGTCAGGTAGTCTGTTTTGTGTGACTATGTGATTCTTCAAGTTAAGAAGGTCTGTTATAATAGTTTCTAGTTCCACGGTTTCCAAATATTTTATGTGTATGAGTGTTCCATTTAGTTGCATGTGGGTTGTGGAGATCAGTTCCTGGGCGACACGATACCCCTTGGAAGGACTAGTTATCTGGTTGAATTCTAACTCTGTGTAATGAATTCTATCTCTGTCTGTCTTGAACTTTGGTCATTAAACACTTGGTTGACTAAGTTAACCTACTTGTCGTGAAGACTAATGGGTGAATCGCAATAAAACAATGGGACAACGTTAATCACTTCGCATCTTATGACATCATCACACGTCATTAAAGTATTCCGGTCACAGCGGTGACTATGGCCTCAAGTAATGACGGCATAGCTGTTTTGTCTTGTATAATGTCATTGATTGTAACTTCTTATTCATAGTCTGATAATATGCCACATTATGCCTTTTAGTCGTTCTTTAAAAGCAAAACACTTGATATGAGATTGATGAAAACCTGCAATATTTATCTACGTAACAATTTTCGAAATTCATCACGAGTTCACGACACCGTCAGCAACACAGAAAGAAAATAATAAGTTTTCTGGTAAAAATTTGAGCCTGCCATATAAGATTTCAATGACGTTCATATCATAAAGACACCACCTTAAAAAGATGAAGAGCAGTTTTTTGACACTCATAGCCATTAACTTAAAACCGGATCAAAGCCTTTAAAGGGAGTTGAAATAAATATGTTAATAAAATGTTGACTGGATCATGTAAGTTATAAAATTATCTAGTCAACTGTTACTCCTTGATGACGTGCGAACTATTTGTGGCATGGCGTTAAGCATTTCCGTCAACTTACGTCATAATCATTATAATGTGACTATTGTTAACATGATATTTTACTTCGCATTGTTAAAGATTTTTTGTTGTGTGAAGTAATAACTGTGTTTGATCATTGAAAAAGATTTAGATGAGACAGCGTATCAAAAAAGTACTTACGTTATTCTTGCTAATATACTGGAAAATCCAGAGGAAGAAACAGGAGAGATATAATAAAAGATTGCTGTCCTCTTTGAAAAAAAAAAACGAACCTAAACGGTTTACTGAATATTTCTAAAAGAACAGTAGTTATATCAAAAGTGGTGTTAACCGCAGTTGGCCTTTACAGAGCTAAGGGCGCGCTTAGAGCGTTCAGTCGAGCAAAAGGGTGCAACTGGCTCATGGACACCTCAAGGTATGAACCTCGATGAGAGTGGTGGAGGGAAGGTTGGAGAGTATTACGTCATCCATTTTAAGATAAAGGTGCAGTTTTAGATGGCATTGATGAATTAAAGGAGATAAGAGTGTTTAGTGGAACATTTGGGGAAGTTGGACTGTACATTGATAAAAAGAATATACTTATGTTAGAAAAGGAACTCTAAAACAACAGGTAACATCAGTCAGTAAAAAGGAAATAGAAGAAAAGTGAATCAATTTACATCACACCACAAATGAAGGTGTGAATTTATTCAAGTTAAGTGGTGCATTAGCAAACTTTTTGTACAAGATCCTTGCACCTAACAAGTCTATTATCGTTTCAACACAGTGTTACTTTCAAGAACTGTTACACAAATTAGTTTAGTCGGCTTTCGGTACGAGTAGCGTAAACAATTCGTGTGCACGCGATCCAGGGTGCAATAACCACCAGCTTGCATTATAAATACTATTTACCGAATACCATACTGTTTAAGTCAATAACATAGCCTTAAAAATTGATTTGGTATACAACTGGTAGTTGTTAAAAGGCAAATGTCTGTCTGCTTATCAATCAACAATGAATGACAAACATTTACTTTCCTTTCTTGTAACAGATATGCAATTCTACTTTGAGTGACGATTATTTGAACTCCATTTTGAATACACGCGAATGAAATTACGACCGGCAGAAAGTCAAATTGTGGGTTCAATTACAAAGAGAAATGGGGGGAAAATTCAGCTTTTTTGTTTTAAATAAATTCCCCATTTTATTTGCAACCCTCTAGCATTAAAAATACGATCCTAATCTTGATATGACTCAGGCAGCTGAAATGGTCACTTAGCAATGCAAAGTGAGGTATCAAGTCGCAGCGGGTCTTAAACAATATTATAAATGATATCATTTCTAATTTTAACATGTTCTCTATGCATTACACTCGACCTGTTTCGTACAAATCATTTTAATAGACCTTGGCTGGCTTTATCGATGTTGCTTTATGGACTAATATACTTTTCACAATTTGTTAGTATTGATCAATGTAGCTTTTTTCCCTTCTACTTCCTTTAAGAAGCCTTCTTGGGGGGGACAAGAAGACTTCTGACTGGGAAGGAAGTCATGACGTGCTTTTTCTGTTTTATGGTCGTGATTTCAGATCTATTTTGTTTTTATTTCTCTTTATTATTCGAGTTAGTTATCTTTTTGTTTGCACGTGTTTCTGTGACAACAAACCTATTTTCCTTTCTTTATTTTGAGTTTTTATATCTTATGAATTTAACTTCATCGTTATTTCCACACGTCCAATATACACGATCAAATGATTGACTTCGCCGGATCTCAGTCTAAATATTAGTACATTCTTCTTCTAAACAAAGTGTTGTTGCAAGGTTAAGCTGAATTATTAAACCTTTAACAAACCACCTAAAGAAAAGCACATGTATTCGTTTAACCCTGAAAAAAATTAATGCCCATAATTAATGGTGGAGCCGCGACCTTGACTACGATTACGGATTTTTCTATACGTACCAATATTCTTATGGTACTTTTCACCAAGTTCAATATTGAAATCGATTAGGAAGGCAATATGTGTTGAAAGCTGTAAAACAAAGGGGAGTATGTTGATCATGAGATCGACGTGACCGAGCATCATTTGTACGAGCTGTCAAACGCAGACATATGAGGGTAGGCTCGAGAGCATCGGTATGACGTCATAGGATCGCAGCCCGCCCCGCCCCACTCCACAGCCGGCCTCCGATCGAGATGCACGTTTGATGAGTGAATTGTTCTGCTACAATCGGAATATTAATCTGGACGTTATATATGAAGTCGAGATGTTTAGTACGTCGTTAGGATAACACGATTTGACCTGAGTATAATTGAAATGTGTCCGTATTTTATACTTGTAATGTAGGTGTATGAGTTAACATTCTAGTCGTTTTCCTTAATAGGAAGAGCGTGATCAGAATTTTACCTAGGTGCTAAAATTACCATTAAGTGTATTATTGTTTTGAGCAGTCTTCCTTATTACTCAACGGATTACCTATTCATCAAAGAGATTAGTAACAGAGTATCCTTCTACTCCATAACCCTTCTCATCGACGTCACCCAGCCGCGAATAGCCGCACTGCATCGACCCTCGATTACATCTAATGCGATTTGTGTGTGTTACCTTGCTATCTGATCCGAACTAGTTTAGACAAGTTGTTCTGAGCAGGAAAATGGGGCTAAACAGAATCAAACATTCACATAACGGTTACTTTATGAACCGATTTTAAAGTTTGTAACAAAAATCCTCGAAAGAATCGATGTTCAGGCTAGTTTATAGTTTGCTCAGAGAGAAAATGGTGTTCGTTAGTTCCTGAAGTTATAAAACTCTAGATTAATTACGAAGGAGAGTTGCTAGAAAAAAATATTTAGTCCGGGAATTTAAAAGTTGTGCATGGAAGTGGCCGCTGCAACAACCTTAATTAAGAAGGTTCTAGGAAATAGTCCATTGTAATAAGATTCTTAGTTGTAGACGAAAATGAAAATAATAATGAGAATGGAGACTTTATTGTAGAGAGGACCTCATTGCTCATTTAAAGACAGAAAATCCAGCAGGTTTTTACTGGGTTGATTAACAAAAAATGCTTGCATTAAGTTTAGTTTTTAGAATCTATACTAATAATAAAGCTGAAGATTTTTTTTTTTTGAACGCGCTAATCTCTGGAACTACCAGTCGGATTCGAAAAATTCTTGTTGCACTTGATAGCTCAATTCTTGACGAAGGCTTTTAACATCACGCTAGGACCCTCTAGGAGCTGAGCAAAGAGCAGGAAAGTCTAAAATAACGCTAAGCGAAAACGAAGTAATAGCGCGGGCAGGCGAATGGTCGGGGGAATGGAAATTTTTACGTGGACGAAGTCGCAGGCAGAAGCTAGTATGTTTATAAATCATCAACATCAATAATGGCAAAACCATTTGATTTAGCAAGTCCTCGGAAATGCAATAAATCTCTAGATATTACTACACTACCTAGGTGTACTAAGATTAAATTTCATTCATCCGTACTGATGCTTATTTCAATTGTAGTACAAGGTTCGCATAATTCAAGCCGTGACGGCATCCAACTGAATTTATTAATGCAAAAGATACGCGTGTTGGCTGCCAATGTTTGTCGTTGTATGGACAAACGTTTGGATTCATCGAAGCTTGATTCCTTAAAGCTCGTGCAGAGTGGTCAAGCGTTACTTGGTCAAGTTGTGTGACTATATCTGTAATATTTTCCTTTACTGTTTCACTAACTAAACCATAATAACCATCATATACCTCATCATCTAACCCTATATTCTTTCTTTCTTTATTTGTGTGAGAGGAATCGAAGCTTTTTCTTTCTATTGTCTAACCGCTTCACTGACTCTGAATTGTGTCTGAATGTTCCACAAACATTTGCTGGTATTTGTCTCATTAAAGCTTGGAGCACGTTGGCATATGGGCACTGCAGTTAATTTGCACATTCCGGTAGCCCTTCGCATTTCGGAGAACCGCCGGCGATTCAAGCTTCGTTACACGAATAAATATTGGTGCGGTGAATTGCATTAGAGCTGAGAAACGGCCAATATGGCGACAAGATTCCTGATTGCAGAAAATGTCTAGGTATGGCATTTTGAGTATTTTCAAAGACATTTTATTCTTCCATTATTAGTTAGTAGGACTCGTCAATGATAACGTGCCTTCTATCACAAATAAAGTTGACAGACTCGCCCGAATTTTCTTGAATAATTAAAGCTCTAATTAAGCATGTATTTTATTCTTCATAATATGAAGATTAATAGGCGCACCTACTGTACCATCCAATCACAGTACTATCTTATTACGTACGAAAGGTCGCGCCCGGATAATGGGTTCCGTACCGTTCCCATCTAATTTATTCGCTCGGGACGATTTGTGGATCCCTAAATTGGTAGCTTAGGGTGTGCCATGAATTATTCAAGTATTTACACGTATCCTGCCTGACCGATGCTTGGGAAATATATTTGAGTTTACGACATTGTAAAGTTAAAGAGGTTTGGTTAAAAGACAGTTGGGACGACCGTATAAGACATGCCTTTGTTTTATTCAGGAAGTGGTTCTGAATCAGATATGACGACCGTCTGAAAACGCGCGTTGAATATTGAAAGCTATGCTGCAAATGTGGGTTGGCAGAAACTGGTTGTAACGACAAATGGAAAACTCGTACAAAGATCGTGTTAATGGAATTTCATTAATGAAAATGTGTAATTGCCAGCCGAATTCTTTCAATCAATTAATTAATTAGCAGCCAATGCCACGAATTATAATCCTTACATTGCAGTAAATTCTCTTTTCAATCCAGGATCGATTCAACAAACATAACAATGTTATTACAACTTTGGCATTGATCCACGCGATAATTTTCTAATATTTTAGTTTTCCATTTTGAACTTTAGTTAATCAGCCTATAATGTTCCCACTGCTGAGACACAGGCCTCCTCTCCTTGAGAGCCGTAATCCACCACGCGGGCCCAGTGCGGGTTGGTAGATGTCATATGTCTTTGAATTTTTGGTTCTAGGACATGTTTCCTTCACTGTTCTGAGAGCATATACTGGCGCCGATTCTGTTGTTCCCAAACTAAACTAAATTTAAGTTCATGCATCTTTTTCTTTCTATTTCATTAAGAAAAGGACAGAAGATAAATATTAGTTTAGTCCTGTCAAATTAAGATACTCCATAGATAATTTAGACGAGATTAAAAAATTGGCTATTATAAATACGTCAATTTACGCCAGGCGCTGACTAATTTGATAGGACTAAACTAATATTTATCTTCTGTCCTTTTCTTAATGAAATAGAAAGAAAAAGATGCCTGAACTTAAATTTAGTTTAGTTTGCGTACAACAGAATCGGCGCCACTGACTGGGTTTAAAGTTTCGAACCTACAACTCCTAGGTAAGTCGCGGCCGTTACCTGACCACTGGTCCACCGCTGCTCTTTTCAGTTTCAACTTAAAGCCTTATAACCTAGTGTACGTATAAGATGAGTAATAATCCGTTTTAAGTCTGGATAAAGATGTTATTCCACTAGAAGCAAAGAGGATCATTTTTCGCTAGCATTCATTGGCTGAACAGTTGACAGGGTCGATCCATCAGAGGCAAAGTATTACGCTCTTAAATGGCAAGTGAAAAACAACTTTATATTTAAAGCGGTAAGATGCAAAATTGCCCGTAGTTAACGATCCTTGAATTTCTTGGAATACCACGGTCTAAAGAGGTTGCCGTGGGTTCAGCCTGTTTGATATCATAATAACAAAACCTTTGGAATAAAGGTGAATTCATAGGTTCGGCGTGAATGCAAATTTTTATATTATCATGTTTTTTGCGAAAACGAATAGGTACTGTTGCTCCGTGGGGCGGATAAACCTTTTTTTATTAAACTCATTCCAAATATTCGGCTATAAACGTGAGGATTCCTGAAATCTACGAGCGGCGCTCTTTGAACGTGAATGTTTCAGGTATTCACTCACCTATATTCACACAACACAAGTATTTCCAAATCATCATCTGCCTAGCCTTTTCCCCAACTATGTTGGTGTCGGCTTCCAGTCTAACCGGATGCAGCTGAATACCAGTATTTTACATGGAGCGACTCCCTATCTGACCTCCACAACTGAGTTACTGGGTAACACGATACCCCTTGGTAAGACTGGTTTTCAGACTTTCGGGCTTCTGACTACCCGTATCGACTGTCAAAGATCCACGAATGACAGCCGGGACCAACGGCTTAACATGCTTTCCGAGGTACGGAGGAGTCTCGGTATGTAAAGATGGTCACCCATCCACAGACCAACCGCGGCAAGCGTAGCTTAACCTGATCGATCGACCTGTACGGCTGTTATTATTTAGCCACGGGCCCCTCACAAGTATTTCCAAATTAATAAAGTTACACTGGCATTCATTTGTGATATTTTCGTACAATCTAGTACTTCAACAAATATTTTGGAAAGGAAATTCATACCGATAGGAACGTTTGACGATAACCTACAATTTTTATCGGCAACAGAGAACCGATAACCGAATTAGCATTCTATTAATAAACGACAATGGCGCTTATATCTGGAAACAGCTTAATATTTATAATAGTAATAAACCTTTAGGAAATTGTGATTAACGAATTGTCTGCCAAAATGTATCGGACATGTCGATAAAGTGTATAAATTATGTTCTACAGTAAGGCCTATAATCGCGTGGCTGGTCCTAGGGAATTTCGGCGATCGCATATATCATAATGAAATATTATAGTCGCTATCAGGCGTAGTGACAGTTGCTATTTGCACATGTAATTTGTGCAGTTTCAACTGTCAAATGTATGGGGAAGGTGTTCGCAGACATTGTTATTTACAGATGATGACAGGGTACGAGTTTCATAAAAACAGACATTTCTTTTTTTTTTTGTTTTCGTGAATTTTTGTGCTACTATTGAAGCATACAACGGAAATCTTTAAAAATGTAAGCGTTCGTTTAATAATCCGAAACTTTCGACTCAACTGTCTTATCAAGAATACGACAGTTGGATTTCGAATTTCATATTCACACTAGCTTCTGCACGCGACTTCGTCCGCGTAAAATTTCTTGTTTCCCTGACCCGTTGTATCGCATCGCCCGACCGCGCTGTTACTTCGTCTAGCGTTCTTTCTGACTTTTTTTCTTTTTGCTCGGTTCCTATAGGTTCTAGCGTGATGTTCCTATAACCTTCCTCAAGAGTTGGACTATCAAATGCAAACACATTTTTTTTTAATCCGACTGGTAAGTCCAGAGATTTGCGCGTTCAAACAAACAAACTCTTTAGCTCTATTATTCGTATAGATAGAAGATTAAACAAAATGATTACGACGAAACGATTTAAATAATTCAGAAGACGTTATCATGACACAGATAAACTTACAGACAATGTTTGAAGATTGGTTGCATTAAATTTTCATACGATGCAGTTACAGAACTCAATTTCAATAGAACCTTCCTTGAATCGAATTGGAGTCAACGGACTAGCTACAGAGTGGTCTGTTACCGGTATTGCCAGATAGAATTTCAACTTAGAATGAGGACGTTTGAATGCCATCTTTAAGACTGGTGTGATTGTATCAATGTCGTAACCTAAACCCTAAAGCAGCGTGTCTGAAGCGCCGCGAGGAGGAGAAGGCGGAGAAAGCGCCCAGTATCAGTGTCCAGATGTTTGAATTGACAGTCAAAGGCGTTAAACCAAGGTTGGTTTAACGCTAATGTCTGTTCTATGTTGTTTGTAGCAACAAGACTCAAATATTCAGTCAATATTTGGTTGTCAAAGCTTTCAATATAAGACAAAGCTACTTGGATCTACAACATAACATCAAGGCTTTTCATCGAGCGCCCATCTTTGCTTGTTACGTCAGCAGAGGTCTGACACATATCGCACGATAAAGGTAACGAATCCAAGATACTAGCACAAATTCTTCTGCTTCAACAATATCAATAAATATTTTATGTGTTCTTAGCCCCTCGAGGCCTATCGAAGTCTAAATAAAGGTCACGTCGATACAACGTCTTCGAGTTACATCGGCAGTCCCCGTTTCGGAACAAAACGTCGGGAATGTTGGAAGATATAAAATAGTTTCTCAGACTCATCAAGGCGCGATCCGAACTTGGGAACATAAAATTCGGGCTTTTTCATGATGAAGGTAGTAAAGGATTTTTTGCGATTGACGTGGGACATGACATGGATGGATGGTGCCCAGAATTAAGTGGAGACCTGATTTAAAATGACTTTAGCGAAAATAAAGGTAAGGTTGTCTGAGTATTTTTGTTATTTAGGAACAGAATTGTTGATATGGAAGATTTATGAAGTGAAACACGAAAACGAAAATAAAAAAACTTGTATAACACTGATATTTCTCACCGTCGAGCCAGAGGTTGATTGAACAGTGCTGAGTACCGCGCGTGACCTCATTAACGAGGATGACATTGGGACCATAAAGTCCTACTAAATTCCCGTATTAGGCCACCATCGAGTGGGTGCAGACATTTATTAATTAGGACGCCATGACACCATCCGAGAGGATTGCCGCTCAGACGTGACCTTTTAATGTAATTAAGGAAATATTGATGTGTGTCCTGAGATAGTTTTACGCGTTTGTCTGAATCCTGGTTCATGCTGGGGTTTCTGAAAAAAAAACCCTTTGATTTTGTTAAGTCATTTGATGCTATTTTCATGAAAAGCATAAAAATTCCGCGATGTTAATAACCTCTAGACCTTCTTCTGTCGCGACACGTCCACGAGGCGGTGTGCACAGCGCCACACTTTAGTCATAGCATATTTTAGTTGGCGCTAATTACTTTTTGATGAGCAAAGTGTGCGTTACAAGATTACGAGATGCATTAAAAGGACATGACACATTCCACCACGTTTTCCATAAACGTTCTATTTTTACGTACCCGTTCGTTAGCATAATGTGTTACACTGTGCTTCTTTCTAGTACCTACAGCTTTAAACAAAGGAGACACTAAGTACTGCTTCCATTTTCTGCAAGTACTATAGGCTGCTAGCAAGCGATGTATAATCTTGATGAATTGCTTTGCTCATTACCATTAATTTCCTCGTGAAATAGATTCGAAATTCCAAGTGTCCTAATTAATGATTAAACAAAGAACGAGATTTTGTACAGCGTGTCCTCGTACGCGTCGAAAGTTAAATCAAGACTATTTTACACAGGTACAAACTTGGTTTATAGCGGCGACAACAAACCCAGTGTTAAATCTACTAAACTAAAGATAGAGCCGGACGTTTGAAACCGCCGAGAGTACCGGTTTACAGAATGCTAATCTCGCCTCATGCCGTGGGATATTGCGGAATTGTCTCCAACCGTTTTCACTGGGAAAACTTTAATTTCGACTGTTTACTTTGGCAGCTGTTAGGTAGCGCGGTCGGTTTTAACATCGCTTTCAAACGGTAATTCAACATCAACGTCGACTGTTACGACGTCTCAATTAAGGACTATTTGTATTTCGTATTACAACACTTTTGATGGTTCCGTGGCTTTTTCTCAAAAGGAAGTTCGGTTCGAAAGACTAATCACTTAAAAAAAACTGGCCAAGTGCGAGTCGAACTCGCACACGAAGGGTTCCGTACCACAAGGCAAAAACGCCGAAAAAAACACGTTTGTTGTATGGGAGCCCACCTTAAATATTTATTTTATTCTGTTTTTAGTATTTGTTGTTATAGCGTAGCGGCAACAGAAATACATCATCTGTGAAAATTTCAACTGTCTAGCTATCACGGTTAGTGAGATACAGCCTGGTGACAGACGGACAGTGGAGTCTTAGTAATAGGGTTCTGTTTTTACCCTTTGGGTACGGAACCCTAAAAACAAAAGCAAGATTTCAGCCATAAATATATCGGGCCTCGTAATCGACCTTCAACACGACCGAATTAACGAGCTTCTTCATTGCGGCCATTTCGAAAATCAAAGATTTCTGCAAACGTACTCTTTGAGGTCAAATAAGCCATTTGTCGACATTTAACGTGTACTAGCCTGACCTTTCCCACTCCAAGGGACGCTTCAGCTTGGCGCCTCACTACAGTTGGCCCAACAAAGGTTTTGTCAACATCAACTTTAGGTCTTTCAACTTTGACATTGCGATCGTTTCAGTTTATATTTTTTTCTACAATATTCCTTTGGCAGCAAATCAAACTACCCGATCTGCTGAAGGCAAGTTGGGTCGGAATAAATGGGCGCTGTCCGTTAGTTGATACGTATCGCGACATTTTCCGAACAATATCGATAAGTCGACTGCGATAGTGTCGCTATGATGGGAGCCGATGCCAAATACCGGACACTTTGTAATAGATACGAGGGTTTGTATTTATGAAATAGCCTATTTAGAGTTACTCTGTAACGGGATTAGGGAATGCAAAACCGGCCAAAATGAAAACCCGGTTTTTTTTTCGGGTTTCGTATTAAAAAAGCCGGTTTTCGGTGAACCCGGTTTTTTTTTCTTTGTCTAAGTTTTTTTTTAAACTACTTGTGAAATTCAGGCCGCCTACATCTTGCATATATTCAATAATTAAATAGAAACGTATCTATTAAAAATAAATACATAAGTATTCAAAATTTCAATCAAAATGCAGAAATTTGTTTAAGTAAAATGTTTATTTGCTTTTTGTGCTTCACCCTAGTAGGTACAATATTAATCAACAGTATTAACAAGATCAACGAAACATAATTAAGTAATTCTAACTATCACGTATGAATAGAAAGTATTACAAAATACAAAACCAACATATAACCATATTATAAATTCTTTAATCATAAACCTTAACTTTTAAAATGAAACCGTAATAACTTCCGATTGCTTCCGATTTCGTTTTCGATTTTAAAAAATGACCCCACACGCTGTTTTTATACTCAGTTTTTCTAATGTTTTCTACAAAGTCATCCATAGTAATCTGAAAGCGACAAGCAAGAACAATAACTTGATCTGTTTAATTATGAAATTAACAAGAATTATACTGGACTGAGAGAGGGAAAATATAATGTTCCAGGCTGATCCAGGGCCCAGGCACTTCCTGGGCATACTGTAAACGTTAGGTAAGGAAACAAAGGCAAATCAGTTTCGTAGGCGATGGGCAGACGGCCTATGCCTATCATTACAAAACCGTTGTTTAATAAATTTACTACTACCTTCTGCTGCCCGAGACTTCGGCAGCGTAGAATAAGTGGAACATGATTTTTTCGGGATTAAAAGTAGGCTATGTAGGTAGCCTAGCTATCTCTATTCCAAATTTCATCCAAATCTATCTATATTCTAGCTGTTTCTGCGTGAAAAAGTAAAAAACATGCTAACAATCAAACTTTCACAATTGTAATATAAAGCATTGTGTGGCACACTGTGTGAATATCTTAACATTTAAAAATAGCAATTTGTACCTAACCTAAGTAAAGTACATACTATAAATGTCAAATACTTACAAAAATAACTGAACTGCACGACAAATTCACTAAACACCTTCACTCAACTATAGAAAACAGTTAAATGTTACCAAATTTCTAATGCTACAATAAACAACACGTCTTTTTCCACAAATAAAGAATTTTGAATCTTGAATCTTTTCACTAGCAACCGTTGGTAACGTTTGGTAAAACAAAATGCCTGACACCAAATTCATAGTTTTGACTGACACGTGGTGTTGGGTGTTGCCATTTGAAAATAATAAAAAAACTCGAAAAACCGGAAACGTGAAAAAAACCCGGTTTTTTTAATCATTTTAAATATACCGAAAAACCGGTTTTTCGGTTTTCGGTGAAACCGGTTTGCATTCCCTAAACGGGATACAGCAAAACAGTCGCCAGTAAAAACAGGAATTACGAATAACATAAAAGAGCGAGATTAAAGGAAAGGTATTCTAAGTGTTTTACAATTATGTCAAATAAGAAATATTTCAAGAGGTAGGTAATAAAATTGCGAGAGACAAGGAAGAAATGCGACTCCATTTTCTTTATCCTACATTAAAAGTAAATGACTGTTCGCGAAAAGAATTCAGAGTGTAGATTTGAGAGGAGACAGGCAGATAAAGAGACCACGTTCATAGTAGGTACCAGACTAGGTTATGAAGCACGTAGGGGACTAGGGGCTCCATCCCAGGAGATTTACCTCCGTCGCCGAACCGATTGTAGTTAACTTAACTGCGAGTGTAACGCAACCTGAGATTGTAGGTAAACTTGTATATTGTTATGCGAGATTTACGACATCTGCTCCCTTTTGAATTTAACTTCGTTAATTATGATGTTGACAAACTTCTAAACTGGATGATGTAAATTTCAAAACTGACAAAATCCCTTGTTTTTACATTGTTATGTACTCACAACCTACAATATTTCAGTATGTATTTTCTACACGGAGATGTTTGTGACAAAAATAAACTTTCAAGATAGTCTGCGCAGCATACGGAACGGAAGATCGATAGAAGCGTGAAAACCCTTTTTAGATTTAAAAGCCACTATAAATACCTCGCAAGATACCGACACTCGTAAACTTCTATCCATAAAGGTTGATGCACTATCAAAAATAGCTTTGCGTATATTTTTCTAAAAAACATCAAATAGTGACAGTATTTATGATGGAAAACTAAATAACTATCAACTTGTTTATTTAAATCTTCTTGGTTACACTAAATTCTAAATAGACGATGATAAAATACGCGAACAAAGCTTTACAGCTAACATTAAAATCCGAGCTAAACCCGTGGTCGATCATTTTGCTAGTCAGAAAAATATTAGGCAGGAGATTAATTTTAGCTAGACATTATAAAAAGACATTCAACGGTCATTGTTGCGGTGGCATTGTCTCCCTTAAGGACAACGACATTATATGAATGGTTAACGAAATAACGGTAGCACAAGGAAGTGAAGCTAACGATATAATACTTAGCGGCTCAGGTATAAGCGACGAAGCTATTAAGGAAGGTGTTATCGGGGACGTTATCGAGGGTGCAAAGGATAAGGAGCCACTAGCCACCCCACCTGTTCAGGAAGTTCGGTTAGCTATGGATCTGAAAGCGGTTTTGACAACAGTTCAACAAGATTAAACTTGATGTTCAGGAAAAAATTGGACATTTATTCGAGCATTTTCGTTAAGCTCCAATTTCCTAAAAGTTTGTTGGATTAGATTGATGAATGAGCATTACTGACGCTGTTGTCGTGTTTAAACGTTAGTCCAAATATGACAGAGAACAAAGTTGACATGATTGAAGTTATGACAAAAGTGTGATATTTTCGAGACGGAAAAGAAACTAGGTCGTCACGCTGAGGTCGCGGTAAATATGTCAAAATTTAATGCGCGACTTGCAAGGGCTATCAATGGTACGAATGAACAATCAGTTGTCAACAGAGTATTGAGACAGTTCCAATACGAATAAATGCACTAAGTAATGCACACTGTAAACAGCAAACTACTGATTGACAAACCTTTTGTGTGTTCATGTAAATATTTGACTTCAAAAATAGTTCTTACATATGCATAAACCAAGCGTTTTGTGACTCGTATCTCCAACATCACCGAATACTCAAACATTGAAATGCTGCTTTATATTTTTGAAGAATTCGTATTTAATTTACAGCTATGAATCAACTTGTCAAATCATCAAAGGGCGAACTATTTCTCTTGTGAACTTATGAAATTCTGCGGTCTACGTGGAATTTAATAATGAAAGCTATGAAAGTGGTGATACATATAGGAGCTTAGTTCAACTCTGTATTTGTCTGAAGTTAAAATACCAAAGTTAATGGTACCTATACCACACTCGTTTTACCAAAGGTAAAAACAGTTCAGATAATTGCTATAAATTTTGTTAATATACCCTAGAGTCAATTGGACATGAGAGACTCCATCGCTGTAGATGATACTGGTGCTGTTGGTCAAAACAAGGAAGCTAAGAGAGATCATATAAAAAATCGCTACGAACCATCTGTGGGCGATGTGTAGAGCTTCTTGCATATGTCTTGCGGACCACCGAGCGCGTTGATCTTGGCCATGCCCTCGGCGCCGCGAGACTCCATCAGCTCGCGCAGCTGCCGTAGGGTGACGCCATATTGCGCCGGCCGCCCCTCCACCGTAGCCATGGTGCCGGGCTCGCGGCCGCCGCCCGCACCACGCCCGACAACCCTCTAGCTCTGCAACAAAAAGCACTACAATTAATAAATCACACAATATTCTTTTCAGTGCACTATAGGTTCCTACAGTCTTATCTTCGTCATCATGTACAATATCAGCCTACAGTTGTCCACTTAGAACATTAACATCTAACAGTTTCACATCTTAGTGTACTACAAAGATTATATTTCCATCTTCATTATATGCATGATCAACCTGTGTTGCAAGTCAAATTTGGAGGTAGACCTCTCCAATTGCACGCCTCTTATCATTACCATCTTAACTTTCTGTCAAGTATCGAGGATCGCTTTCCAATCTTTCTAAATCTGAATGAAAAACAGCAATTTTATTATGTGGAAATAAATTCTGCAATCCCTTACCTGTGTAGGCAGAGGATTACAAGATTCTATTACACCTACGTTCTGTTCCGCCTACGTAGTTATTGTGGGCGATTGCACTCACAGTTCATCAGAGACTGTAGTAGCTCTAGAGTATATCGGAATCACACTAATATTATAAAGGCGCAAGTTTGTGTGTGTGTTTATATGTTTGTTACTTCTTCACGCGCAAACGGCTGGACCAATTTTGATAAAATTTTGTATGGAGGTAGCTGACACCCTGGATTAACATATAGGCTACTTTTTATCCCGATATTCCCACGGGATCGACACTTATGCGGGTGAAACCGCGGGGCGCAGCTAGTAATTTTATAAACACAAATTAAAAAGCGGAAAATCATGAGTGATTTAATTTACTACAAAACTGTAGTATAACTTATAGTAGTGAAAGTATCGTTACTGTAAATTGTACAATTGTTTTCCTTGACCTTCAAACGAAGAACTAAGAAGCTTTAGTCAAAAAAACATGCTTAGTCAAAATTGACATTACAAGTTCAGAACCCAGAATAAACATAGTGGTCAAGTTAAAACCAAGAGACAGTTTACAGAAAAAAAAAAGCTTTGAACTACATATGTATATAGATGACTAGCTTCCGCCCGCGGCATCGCCCGCGAGGTATGTCGATAAAAACTATCCTATGTCCTTCCCCGGGATGCAATCTATCTCTCTGCCAAATTTTGTCGAAATCCGTTCAGTGGTTTAGGCGTGAAAAGGTAACAGACAGACAGACAGAGTTACTTCCGAATTTATAATATTAGTATGGGTTAAGAATTCCAAAGAACGCACCTACGTCAAAGGAACCAATGACGTTCACGAAATATCTGCGAATTGACAATGCGAATGTATTTGTAAATAAAATTACACTTTCCGAGAATTCCTGACAGTTGTTGCCTTAAATTAAGACCGTAGTATTTCTGTGGGAGAAATTTATGATACTCTGACTGTAATGAGTTTCGGAAGCCGGTGACGAATCGGCTCTGCAAAATCAGCACAGATGTTTCTGACGTTATTTGATAGAAAATCAGAATCTATTACAGCAAAGGGATTCAGTGGAGTAATATTTCTGCGTTATTCTCATTGTATAAGTAGAAACCTGGGCGCTATTTACGGCACTATAAAACTTCCCGTTGGGTGCACTTTAGCGCTGAACGGTGCATAATTAAACAAGGGTGGGGGATCTTCGCACCTACTCCGCAGGGGCGTGAGCTCGTCCCACATAATTACTAAAAGGTAAAGGTAAGGATATTGAATATCATTATTTTTGTGCGTGTTCCGAGGATTTAATAAGACTTATGGGAGCTTATCAAAGTTTCAGAATAGTAAATTAAACACAAGATTACAAATTAACGAAAGGGTAGTATAGACTGTTCTAAACTCAGTGAAATATAATGAGAAAACATAATAGATTCGTAGTTTATTAAACTATTCGAACAAATAAATAAAATTAAGAACATAGCAGCATCGATTTAAAGACAACCCCTAATAACAATTCCAAGATTCCTATCAATTCCTGATCCTACCAACAAAGTTCCTCATACATCATCCAAAGCCTCAATCGATCGTTTCAGAGAGGGTCAGCTGCAGTACAACACCTGCAAAGCTATTACATTCTTTTTACAGCGCTATAAAACCATCTGATGGTTTATCGCAGTGTCGTACATAATTTAGATGTCATGAAGATACTTCGCGAATGATACAAAAATATATGTCATGAATGTTCTTGTTTTCAGAATTTGTGACACAAAGTAAACAGTTAATTTTGCAGTTTATGAGGACTTAAGTAAGATCAATAACGTTATGTATGAGTAATTTCTGAAAAAAGCTATACGCAGCTGAACAAACGTCTCATATGTTTTCATAGTGGACTTGTTTTTGAATTTTGGAAGGATCTTAGAAATAATCTTGATGGGATTGAACAAGAGAAGATGGATAAGCTAAAGAGAAGGAAAGTACAGGCTCTCGTTGATACTGATGAAATTTTTGATAAAGGAATACTTCCCATACACAAACCAAAACGTAATTCAGTAACAACAGGAAACGAGCACTCATCTGCTTAATTAAACAATAAAAACATCGTAAACCTGACAGCTGAGCCTACAAAGTACACTCAAACATTCAGAGGTTCTGCTTTAACGAAGGAGAATTTAGCATACGTTTGATATTTTACGACAGGTTCCAAGTAAAGTAAGCTTTTAAAATACACGTGATCACTACAATTGCCGCTTAGAAACGTGTTTGCCGGGTGGGGCTTGCCAAAAAGAGAGGGTTAAGTACTCCATAAACCGTACTGAATACACAATAGAGGGTGTGTCGGAGGGGGGGGGTGTGCGTTCTGCGTATCCTCCGTACTTTATATATACGCAAAACCAACTCGAGCAGAAGTTATGGGAGACGTGTTAAGTTAAGATGATTGCAAATTGTCTGTCGTTATTTCGGAGCTCCTTAGAGTTATGCAAAACGAAAGGGTGTAGATTAAAGGATCGTTTTGTTTTTTTTGTTTCTTTATAATTACTTTTAATTTCATAATTATCAGCCTATATCAGGTCACTGCTGGCCTCTCCAACTGACATCCATTCATTCTTCTCATTTGCACGATTAATAATCCAAGAACACTGATCAGAGAGTGAAGATTACACTGATAGTTGTCAATGACGATGAAGGCTCATAAACATACCTTATGACTAAGCTACTAAAGCTGTGCACAGGCCTTCTGATCAAATACTGCAAAGAAAGGATATTAAGGTTCATTGATATGATAAATTATTTCTAGAGACTAAAGCCTTTAAAACTTGGCTAGTAACAGACATGAACTTTACATGTGACCTTAGTATCGATAACATATATACTTTTACTTGATAATTACTCCCTTATTAATCACAGGGTCCACAGGCCTTTATGGTAATAAACAAAAACAAGGCCAGAATTCCCAGGGGTAAACAATATGACTCAACGAATTCACTAATACATGTTTAACTAATTACTTGTACTACTTATATAGGGGTGGATAAACATTTTAATTTTCCTTGTTAATTAAAATTTTCAAATAGTTTCATAGCCTGATAATGAAGTATATATACTCTCTTTATTTTGTGGTATATATGTCGAATTTGCTGAAAACTAACTGTTTTGAATAAATACAATTCGTTTGTGTATGTATGGAAATATTACGAAGTTGCAAAGCGTTAACAGATTTATTATGACAAGTTTTCAATCGCAAAATCTTAAGATATCAATGTTCATTCAGCTGTTCCAAAGAAGTTAATAGAACTTTATACGAGACAGTTTATACGCTATCTATGAAGAATAGGTAATATTACTGGGAAAAGCTATAAAGATACGAACAATTACGATAAACCAATAAATTCTTCAAGCACCATCAAATGCACTCACTATATTTCACCAAGACACGAAGTCGAAAGCACAATTCACAAACACTGTTGAAAAGAAATAATCTTCTAGGCACTTATGATTAAGTCGCAAACACAATTGACACAAAGATCGTCAAGGTACACTCAAAATCCAACTCACAAAGACGGATAAACAAAAATTCAATTGTTAGTTCGCGTCACTAGCCCAACAATATTTCGAGTACATACTATTATCCCTCAGTAAAGCAGGCTGGTGAGGAGGGGGGATGAGGAGGGGTCGAGGAAGAGCCTGAGAGCCACCCTGCGAAGGCTGCCAACAGCATCCGGGTTGAGTGTCGTTGAACGGCCAACAATTAGGTCGACATCGCCGTCTCAGACGCGCCTCCAAGACGCCCCGAGAATCTTTGAATCTTTGGCTTGTTCAACATGTTTATTGGCTTTTTATTGGTCTATAAATAACTTGTTGGCTTAGCTCTATGCGTTGTGCTTGGTTATGATTTGTGGAGTCTGCGCCGGCTGTCATGTCTGCACATAAAGTTGGTAAATATTCGTCGGGAATGGCCTCTTCATTTTATTTTATAAAATTAACAGACAACGTAGTCATTTCAGGATTATTGTATGCATTTTATGCTCATATTATCCAGTTTGCAATTTCGCTCATCTCGTTAAACGCCAATAATCCTAACTTCTTTTCGCCTTGATTCACGCAAATATTGGGCATTTTACTCGGCGCAAACGTGTGGATAAATTACTCAACTACTCTTCCAAAAATTAGTAATAGCTTGCAGAATTTGATAGAACAACCAAATACCACATTTTATCTATTATTAATAACCCGATTAATTCCGGTCAATTCATCCGGTATTATTTATTGATTGCGAGTACACAACCGAGTACAAACTGCTATAGTTTTATTTGTTATTACTTGTAAACAGCAAACACGGATATAAAACTATTTCATTAGTATTTTAGTACGCTTAATAACTGGTTCGGTTGTGAAAATACTACTGCCGATTTAACGTTGGCTTCTATTTCAGTTTTTGCATAGCTTGAAAGCAAAATTTTGGGGTGTTGTATAAAAAAAGGAGTATCCGGGTAGCAAAAATAGACATCAGATATTTCGGAACCACTTGCAAAAAATATTCGAAATAACCCAAGGACAGATGTGCTACTAATAAACACAGTTGAAAGTTGGAAGACAAAAACACTTGGTACTGATCTGCCCAAACAAACGCTACTGACAGAGATAAATAAATTCAACTATAGACGATTATATCATCTGACAGCTTTATCATATCACCTTGTGACGGTGGTCACGGTGGTATCTTATTCAAATGTAACAGAAACAAACTCCTAGCCTTTGAGCACGCTATCGCACACATGGGTTAATCCACATGGAGTACATACACAGCGATGTTTAGAAAGCAATTAAAAGGACCCAACGGACGAGGTTGCCGGTGACAATATACCCAGTACAGTACCACTAAGTGGGTCAATCATCGCGTTTCTCAGCAAACTTGGCACAGCCAGGCAAACAATCTTGATTGAAAGTGCCCCTAATCGGTTACACTGAACGGGATAAATCGAACGAGCCTAACTGTTGCCTGCTATGGCTAATGATTAATGACTGAGCTGATGTGATATATTAGGTGGCGTTGGATTTTGTAATTATATTCGTCAGGGTTAGACAGTTATTAGAGGTTTACGTTTGTTGTTAATCTTGGTTTAGCTCGCTTTTGTGTGTGCTGTTTGATTGAGAATGATGTGTTAAGGCATAGGCCTTAACACATCATTCTATACAGAACAAACTATTAAATCCTGTCTTTTGCTGTTTCAGATAGAATTTGAATGCTATTGAATTCCGGGTCAAAGTGTTGTCTGTTTCTGTTGACAGATAACATGGTACATCCTAAACCACCCTGGAACTGCAATCTCCAGAATCATCTACAGTTTCTAACATAACAGCACTTAATAGAGAATTTGGAATGCGCTCCCTCAGAATATCAGGACGGTAACCAATCAGTTCACATTTAAAATGAAAGCTCGAGAACACATTCACAAGAAGTTGGCAGATTCGTCTCAAGATTAAGTTGTTGCAGGTTTTCTTGTTTATCTCTCATAACTTTTTTTATTTTATTATATTTTGTTGTATGAATGTATCTAAGTATTTATTTTTATATTCTAGTTATTTTCGAAGCTGTTTTCTGTAATTGCACCTACTGTGTATTTTCTCTGCATCACCCTAAGGTAGACTGGTAGAAAATGCCCAAGGCATTAAGTCCGCCTTTGTACAGTTTTTACTTGTGCATAAAGTTTAATAAATAAATAAATAGAGGGGTAAGCTCATCAAACCTTACTTTAAATACGGTTTAACCACGACTGCTAACCTCTCGACATCAAAGAGACACATCGTGACGCGACTCAAATATTTCCCGACTATAGATGACAAGCTGTGTGCTATGTAGCTGGCATATAAAATGTCTGTGAAATTGTCTTGGAAATTGGAACGTGCACATCGTAAATGCTACACATGAAAAATCTTGTAACAATGTTTTGGACAGTCCTTTTAAAGAACTAATGTTCTTTGGTTGGCAAGATTTTGAAGAGAAGCGTGCAGAACACATTGCTGTTTACTCTTGCTACAGTGCATGAAATAAAAAATACAACATTTACAAAGAAAAAGGAGCTGTGATTTAACATCATAAAATACCTTGTAACTGTCAGTCATCACTCCATAAAGATCACGAAACCATTGACAAGAAACATTGGTTCAGCATCAAAAGAACTCTAGTTCTATTTAAACCCGAAACAATTCCAACGTTAACTGTAAACCAATAAATCGAACACATCGATAAATTCGAAAACCACAAATCACTCGATGCGCAAATGGTTTTCGTAAAGAAAAAGAAACACCAGAGCTTTTACTTAGCGAAGGTTAACTAACACCTATAATATAATACCAGAATTCAATAGTTCTGATGTACGGTCGCATCGCGTGTTTTGTTGGGTTTTATCAGGGCCACACCTAGAATTTTGCAAGTTAGTTATTAAATGTGGGCTCGTCGATTTGGTAAGCGATTTTAGCAATTACAGGTCCAATAAAGTAGTTAAGTAGACATTTAGGTGGGATATCTTAATAGAATCTAATAGGACTCTTAAGTTATGAGGTTATAAAACGTATATTCTTGGAGCGAAATACTAACTACGTTGATAACATCAAATATGAACTTTCTTCAGCATAGAAAATACGCTTTTACTTTTAACAGAAATGGCTTCACAGCAATTTTTCTCTTGCCACAGCTTTTTTCACCACGGTTGTTTAGTATTGAAAGTCTAAGTAAAGATCCAAAGTGCACGCTCGACAAGACTCGATGCCGCTGTTAAAAGGTTACTTTTATTCTAGAGTTTACTCCACTTTTTTTAATCCAATCTTCATTCGCTTCAAAGTAAGCACTTGCATTTAATTTTTTTCCTTGTGTACACTTTGTTGTGTATGGCACGATTGTATAACATAAATGTATTTACTTTTTAACTTGTTCTTGTTTCGTTATATAGGTATGTCGTGTGTATCATTATTGTCATTGGTTTTTGGTTCTGGTTCTACATTTTCAGGTTTATACCCTACGAGCCCATCTATTTCATTATCTATATCTCTGCTGCATTACCCGTTTTTATTTCCTTTGAATCTACCTAGTGCATCAAAGTATTGTTGTTATCGCTAAAACTACAATTACGATTACTAACTGCTGTTTCGTGTTGTTGCCACGCAAGAACAATCGCGTGTTCATAAACCTTAAAAGGCTTACGGCCAATATCGACTCGGAACGATGACGTCACGTCCGGGAAGCGGTCGGCCCTGAATAGGAAACAGGGGAACGAAGTTTTAAAGTGAAGTTCGAAAGAGGTGTCAAAGTTTCTGATAGTGACAATGGGGAAACTCGTGTTCAAGCATCTTGGAAAGAAATTAAGGTCGTTATAATTAGTGGGAGAATATGCTTTGCAGACCAGCTAACATTAGTCTGACGATATTCTTTAGATGACATCACTGATATTAGAGACGTGAACACAGTTTACAAACAGAAAAGCACGACAAAAATATCACACAAAGAATTTTTACAATCTGGTTTTACAACTTACAAAATGTTATAAGAAACAAAAAAAATTGCAACTACAGAACCAAATCCAATTTTCTAAGCAATGATTTATCTTTATTCATGGTGTCATGTCCGATTCATACGGTGCCCTGGAGAACGTGAGAGGAAAGCCACAATATACTTATTATGTACCCCACGTACATTGTGCGACACCTTTATCCGGGAATATGTATGTGTAAAACGATATATAGCGGTTTATATTCTCCTGATATTCAGCAGGATTAAAAATGAAAGTGTCTTTCAATTTATTTGCTGAAATCTTTATTGACTGTCTCGATTTGATTTCGCTAGACATATTTTATTTATACAATATGATAGCAATTTCATAAGTTATTTTCCTTCTCTATTATGTCAATGTCGGTTTGCAATGTATCCAGCTGATTATTTAGGGCAAATAACGATGCAAATTCCTGCTCTTGGCACCTATACAAACAAATCATGCCGAACATGACAGCTGATTGCATCTATCCTTGCCATGTCTTCAACAATCGAAGTCAAGACAAACCGGATGAATCCGTAAGCTATTACAAACAATTGAGAAACCGATGCATGTCTCAAATATAAAGAAAATGCAGTAACAAAATTGACTTCCCCCACGTTAAAATTCAACACAATGCCAGAACGCAATCACCTATCGACTTTAAAATTCCAACTGTGAAACACACAAAACAGAAATGCATTGTCGAAATACTACATTGACACAGATATTTAAATAGCAACTCTGTTTACAGACAGACGAAGCGTGTAACAGCAGAATCGTATTTTGAACTAATGAATCGGGTGTTTTCAAAAGGCTATCGGAAATTTTAATTGGAGTCGAAAGTTATAGAGGAAAATAATTTATTGACAAAAATTAATAGTGAAAGGCGCTTTTCCAACAAAGAAGCAAATATTATTAAATGAACATTCGGCATTTACCAATAACGAATTGTTTAAAGCTTTTCTGTGTTAGTTAATTAGAGAATAGACAAATAGTATTTAAAAGAAAACCTGATTTTAGCCCTAAATCCTAATACCGTACAAACAAAACCGCAAATTCTAAAATTCACGAGCTATCGAATATCGCATTGATGTACCAGGAGCCCAGAACTAAAAGGAGATTACTAGTGTATTCAACGCACGCCTGTCACAGCCAGTCCGTGTCACCGCTAATCAGTATATCTCTTGACTGCCAGCCCTACCGCCCTGCGGCAAACCGGCTTGAATGTGTAATGGGAAAATCGGGGATGAAAACCGATAGCCAGAAAACACGATAAAAGGCACACAAAAGCTTTTGATCTGTTTTTGATGTAATTCGGAAAGGTTTACTGTGGATCTGCTGATAAATAAATTTGTGAATAGTTTGTGATTTTATCTGTGGGACTTTCAGATAGGAGAATCAACTAATTTAACGTCCAAATTGAATATTGTTCTACTATACGAACATCATAGTCGCTTTGGTTTCATCGATACAGAGAATATTAAGTTAAGCATCCGTCTGATAATAACCGTTTATCAGTCTTTCGGAGTAAAGCAATGTACGATACGAACGAACTCTTCCACAGTTTTCTCAAAGCTTATATCAAATTACTTGCTCATAGACACAGGGATCAATATGAGCTATGAGCTAACGGCCAGCACGTGTTCTGTACAGCGCGTACACATTCGGGGCACGTTCCTGTTCCGTTAAACCGAGTCGAACTAATCAGTACTCACACCACGAGAGCACGCTTGACCAGAACTAAGTTTTTGATTACATTACTTTGTCAGCGTTGGAAACTTAATATAAATGCAAACTGCACTACTCTCTATTTGTGTGTGGGTCTATTTGGTAGGTGTCATCGCAGTTGGGTGTAGGGATTAGGCAGAGAGTGGCTATTGGATTAGGAGTTTATGTTTGCGCTCTATCTAAAAATCTTCTAATAAAGACGAGCAGTGCTTGAATGATTTGGGTATTGCGAACTAGCAGCCGATGATACAAAAATGTTTTTATGTGCTAAAACGATCCAGTAGAATTTGTAATGACATACTGAAACATTAACAGAGAAGGATGCCGCCATTATGCACTTCGGACTAAAACGAAAGACGCGAGGAAAGCTGTTTAGTAAAGACCCTTTTCTGTCAGTGTGCTCTTAAAAATGTGTCCCTCACGCGGCTCAGAATCTCTTCATTTTATGGAAGTTTTCTTAATCTATTATCCCAAAAATAGACTGAGATAACGTTCCTCTTTAAAGCTACTTTTGCCCGTTATAAGACGGCAGACTTCATTAAAAGTTGAACGATCGGCATTTTGTTTTTAGTCGAGCTGAACAATATGAAAAAGTTGAACCCGTTAAGGTCAGGCTGGCCAGTTAATTAACCTATGTTCGACGCAAAAACGGGTGCGTTTTAATTATATAAAATCCTCATATAAATTGCGTTAAGTGGGTTACGTGGGGTCGGTTTGCTGGCGTTAACTGTTCAGAAACCGGTAATATTCATATTAAAGTACCACAAAGGTTTTTAATGGAGGAAATGTAGCCGCGGTAAAATTGAGGAAAAGAAACAGGTACTTTGTCGAATTTCTTATTTAGCTTTTTATTGTTTGTGGTACAGTTAGTACCTAGTAAAACTCATGATATATTCGAAGACCATAAAACCAGGCTATTCCATTATAAATCTATTTTGGGCAGTTTGTCATGTCAATGGCGAAACTGTAATAGGAAAGCGCTAATAGTGTTGTCAAACATGTTTACAAAGTACCTATTAAGTAACCTACGATCGTGAAGATCGTACTAAATGATCTTGAAGTTGGACCTTCGAATTTTGATTGATCAAGCAACGGACAAAAAGTTGATTGATTTGACTAGAAATTTATTTTCTGTCAGAAAAAGATGCACTGAACTTAAATTTTGGTTGTGAACAAGGGAATCGGCACCAGTATCGATCTAGATAATTGTTAGTTTGTCTAGTAAATTATGCATGGCAGCTTTGTCGCACGGCTGTGCCTGACATTGGTTTGTGACGTCGAAGTAGGTGGACTTAGATAAACATGTTTAACCCCCTTCAAGAAATACAATTGAGACAACTTATGATCAACGATATATTATTATAAGGAATTTAATGTAGTATTTTCTAGTTGATGTTGGTGATGTAGATACGAAGGATGAAAAAATTTCAACGGTTGTCACGGAAAAATCCAGAAGAACTGCACTTTCAACGATTGGAGATCATTCATTATATTAGAAATCGTTGGTAAGACGAATATAATGGTAAAGGTGCATAACAACGAATTAAATCGCCAGAATCTTTCATTAACCAAAGCAACAAAATCATTTAAATACAAACATGGCATTGCAAGCAAAGTCGCCATAAAAGTACACGACGAATCGAATACAATGAATCTCCCTAACCGACCAAAAAACATGGGTTCGTAGAACTTTCTAGTGACCTACCAGACCGTGACGCATACACAGTTAAAAATATTTCTTGTAGGGTTTTTACTTCAGATGTTTCCCAAGAAAGTTAATTTTATTTCACGTTTGGAGTTCGTCGACATTAATATAAAATCCCCATGGTGACAGTATAAAAATAATTATGGTTGGACGAAAATGGTATGGGAAGTTTTGAATTCTGAAGTTTTTTTTTTGTGAAATATTAAGACGATAAAACAGACGGTTTTTCAAAGCATAGGGTTAAGCTCATAGTAAAAATAGCAATTAAGTTTAAGCAAATACTTTTGAAAACATCTAAAGCATAAAGCGTTTATAGAAACCTATAAAACAGCAGTAACTCAACCACTTGATCATCAAAAGATGCAGCACATTCGATAAAACCATCGCCGTCAAAGCGAGAGAACTCGAGTTTTCTATAGCGTCACTATTCACTCAGCCAACATTAATAGTGTCAGCCTTTGTCTTATTCAAAGAGTCGCAACTAAGCCAAACTAACCCGTAGACATGCAGGACGGTTTCACACGAGACCTAACTATACACACTAAACAGAAATACCATTCCAATTACTAGTTTCTAGTGTACAGTACACCCTTAATTGATTGCAGTTCCGTTCCAGGGATGGGAGGGAAACCGCAAATGTATGTTGCTTTAAACAATTACATATAGTAGCTGAATGTGACTGTCTTTTTGGATTAATAACTCTAATCCATTCAGACGAAGCTCTCTAGGATTAATTTCGAAATAACAATGGACAACGAAGTCTTTTAAAATGTAAGCTGTACAAGTATCTCATTGTTTTGAAATGGACGACTTTTGATTACAATGTGAAAAGAGTCATAATGAAATAATTTAAGCTGACGTCAAAGATCAACTCCATGAAAATTTCTTCCCGTTTAATATTTAAAAACATTTACGTATGCACTGCAATATATTATTTACAATTCGAAAAGCTTCCTTCACTGCATCCAAACATAAATTCAACATTTCAAGGTATTCCCGAACACGAGTGGCATATCACCGCAAGCCTTTTTAAGATATCGATTTCATTTCCAAGTTTTGAAAGACCAGAGAACACAAGATAGAAGTCCATTTGATTCTGTAATAGAAATCATATTTGAGGAACTAGAGACTGTGATAAAATTGGACGTGTTTTGAGTTGAAGGAATCGTTCTTGTAATTGGATTTGGTTTTCAGTTGGCTTTATGTTGTGACGTGCAGTCAGCTCCACTAGATTGATGATGATGAAATTTAACTGGATGGTGTGGCCGGGAACAAATTGTAGATTCTCTAGTATTCTGAGCAAATCTAAATTGAACGACGCTGCGACGCCAGTCCAAGTCAGTTATGTAGAAAAACTTAGAATTTCTTTGCATAGATTTAAAAAGATTGTTTTTCTGGAGTGCTTAGTTTAGAATAAATGCCCTTTAGCTGGTTTAGATTTTTCAATTAGTTATTTTGTAACGTGTAAGTATGCCTAACAATACGTGAATTAAGTAAACTCCAGGGTTGGTTGGTCTTTTAAGAGGAACCGGGACCACCCCTATGTGCTGATGGTGATCACCGGGGTGGTTTCAGTGCGGTAAAAATCCCACACTCCCCGACATCCCCCGAGGTCGAGCGCCTTTTGAAGGATTTCCCCAACAAAAAAAAAAAAAGGTACTCCAAAGCAATTAATCATGTGTCTAATTGTAAGGTCGCTGCTATAGAAATACAGCTATGTTTTATAGCGTCATTATGGTATTTTTCTCATACAATGCAAACCCAGAATGGTGATAGTGATGCGAAATATCCGCTATTTAAATCTTTATTACCGCGAAACCAATCTTCATCCGAATCCTATCTAGAGTAATGGACTGCGGGATACCCAAGTAACTGTAGATGGATTCAATTTATCTTATACTAGCAGCGACCCGCGGTTTCACCCGCATAAGTGTCGATCCCGTGGGAATATCGGGATAAAAAGTATCCTATGTGTCAATCCTGGTTATAAAATATCTGTGTGCAAAATTTCATCCAAATCCGTTCAGCAGTTTTTGCGTGAAGAAGTAACAAACATACAAACACACTCACAAACTTTCGCCTTTATAATATTTCGTGTGATTTTAACTCAGAGCACTCATATGTCTATAGCAAGCAAGATAGGACCGGCGGATTACGTCATTACGTCGTGCAGTCCACATATTGTAATCGATATTCGTCTAATCGAACATACCCTCGTGCATTGTTAGTGCAATCTAAATGGATGCTCCTCTATACCTTCACTGAGTACAGACGAGGCTTAATTCGATTTGCGGGAACCTCGGCACAGCTCTGACCGTGGACGTGATATGCATGAACAAAGGTCTCACTTTATACTTGAATTTATTACAGAGGGATCGCTGTAATGCTACAATTAATTACTATTTCAGAGACCCCAAGTTCTGTATAGTTAAGGAACTAGCTGAGCCCCGCGGTCTCACCCGCATAAGTTTCGATCCCGTGGGAATATCGGGATAAAAAGTATATATGTTAATCCAGGGTGTCGCTACCTCCATACAAAATTTGATCAAAATTTGTTCAGCCGTTTGAGCGTGAAGAACTAACAAACATAATAAACACACACACACTCACAAACTTTCGCCTTTATAATATTAGTGTGATTACAAACGTTTCATAAAGTGGCCAAAGGTAAACAACTGCGAGCGCACATTGATTGAAACAATTAAGTTTATGCAGTACCTGAGAAATTTAATGAATTTAAATCTCAAGAAATGAATTGCAAAAGCAAATTAGAATACCAGTAGCGAAAAAGGAAGACTTATTCTAGTTAAAAATTAATTTGCAGAAATCAGACGGTTTGTAGCGAAATGGAGTGGCCTCGAATGTATAAATCGATACAGAAGAGAAATTAAATTAGGATTGGAAATCTGTCGCGGAATCTGACGGTAGGCAAAAAAAGAATTGAAGTATCGACAGTTGAAATAGGAGTGGTGAACGTATCAACGTTAAGTGAGTAAATGTAGCAGAGTGGGACAGGAGAGGCGGGCATAACGGACGCGGTAGATAGTGTATTGCAGTTGAAGAGTAGACAACGCTTATTGTAACATTGGACACGAATCGGAACTACTCGATGATACTGCTGTTGCAGTGTTTCAATATAATGGGAACACAGAAGTCCTAGTGGAATTGTTGGGGAATCAAGAGGCATGATAAAATAACTGGTTGGTCGAAAGGCCAGTACAAATGGTGGAAGTGGTAGTAAATATTATGTCAGCGAAGAGTAGTAAAGAATATTCTAGTTCGACTTAAAATTAAATTTTAGACCAGCGTGAACGTGGAGACTAGGAAAATTATGTGGATAATTTATATTCCAAAAGTGACTTCGTAGTTTGGTAAAATTAACATATTTCAGCATACCTGTTTTGTGAGATGAATAATTTTTTTGTGGAACATATGTGAAATGTTTTTGAAGTGTTTTTGTACCAGAAAACTTAATTTTGTTGAAATGAACTTTAGTATGCTTGTTTTCTTGGTCTGTTGATTTCAGGATGACACTAAAAATTCCACCAGATTCATATACAGCGTGTTTTTACCTCCAGGCAAGTTCCTACCTTCTACAATTAAAAGTAATAATGATATACGTACCACGAGTGCGTGTCGCACCCGTCTTTCCGCCGCGGAGTATGGCTCCCTATTATGCTGCAGGGTGCGAACTGAAACAAGGAAATAACAGATTTATTGAAATGAACAGGAAAAACATTCATCCCTATAAGTCTTCAAAAACTGGAGCAAACAAACAGGAGTGGGTCGATCAGGTTGGGCAAGATTTAGAAATATATAACAGGTTGTTGCAAGCCAATGCTGCCATTTTTTCCCCACACTTTTCTTGCTATACTAACATCATTGTGTTCTGTACGTATAATCAACAGAAAAACTCAAGATGTCTGTAGTTAATAGGTAATTAGGCACTGGTATGCTGAGGTGAAGGTTGCTTAGATGTCATTTAAAGACCACGACTATGCTAATGCAATACCTTCTTACAGTCAACTTACATTTTTGGTTGAAATAATTCTAGTGGCACTTAGAACATCTAAAACTCTTCTTCATTAGAAATTAGCGGTTAAACTATTCTAGGTTAACTTCTACATTATGCGCATTCATTAGCATAGTCTGGAAACCGGTCTGATTTGAGCTCAAACGTTCAAAAAGTCGTACTTAGCATCAATTAGTGATGAAAGACTTTAAAGTTAGGGGTTAGTTCTACGTGTTCCGTCATCCGTGTAAATGACGCCGCCACAAACCGAGGTATATTTAGACATTCTATCGCGAATTGAAACTTAAAATTCTGTATTAAGTAATCTGGCTAATCAGAATAGAAAATCAAGTCATTTATTCAAATTAGGCTAAGAATCAGCACTTTTCAAAATTACATAAGACAGTCCCCCAAAACGCCCGCACTTCCCCACTTCCTAGAGCTTTTGCTGAGAAGAAGTGGCGCAACAAACTCCACAGCATCACAGCTGTCTGTTCAGTTAAAAAAATGAAGAAATACCTATTCCAATAGTATTCCCAAGCCACATCTCAAGACCAGACTATTCTATTTTCGCCAAGTCCGAACAAGACAAGCCCATTTACCGCCAAACCATTACCGCTTGCAACCAGGCCGTTTTATATTTAGAGAGTGGATTCCTGCTGCGTTTCCGTGTTCAGCAGACGCAAGCATTAGTGGACCGAGTGACTAATTGCAAAGCTGTAGCTCAGAATTGTGCCGGATACTGTTCGTGGTACAGCGATATGCTCGGTTAGAGATGGACGTAATACGTCCGTGCGATTTTGTTGAATGAACGCTGTTCATAAGTAATACATAAGCGTTGGGTGGTTTGCTGTAACTGATACGTGAGTTTGCGAGAAGCTGATTAATTTTGCTTGGAATTTCTAGTACGGTGAGCATCAGTTCAGTTACTAATAATGTTTTCGACATCATTTCAACCATGTATAAAAGGTTAAAATAGCTTCTAAAAAGAAAATAATTAATGAAGAACGAATAAATAAAGCCAAACGCGGGAATGAAAATCCCGAGCGAGAAAATGAAACTTTTAAAAACTATTTGCTGAACATATTTTTTTGCCAATTAACGGTGCAAAAACACAGCTTTCAAAAGAGGGAATCACTTCTCTGTTTTCATTTGTGACCGAAAGCTTTTAAAAGTCAAAATATTCTGCATTCATGTTTCATGTTTGTTTGAACAAAATGTTTGTCACGACCTTAATATTTATGCATACATAAAGATGTTAATGTTAAAGATACGATCTTTTATTTCATTGTTGTACAATGTAAAAACAGAACAGTGAGAACCACTAAATGGTTTGGTCTTGAAGTAACTAAGGAAAACTAACAACCGTGACATCAGAGAGATGTTGGTTTAGAAACCAATAAATTCAAACGAGCATAATTACAGTGGAATAAAGTTTTAAGTCGAATGCGCGCTCGTCTAGTCCATCTATAGTAAAAAAGTTCTGTATGCCTGGAAGAATCTTGACAGCAAATTTGGAATGGAAGATACACAGAGTCGAGAATTCAACTGCCAAGTTACAATTCCTGCTGAGATTTTTTTCCAACGAAGCAGTCATATAGAACAACAGAGCGATATTGTTCACTTCACAAGAGAATAACGCAACGACCTGAGAACATACATCACAATAGATTTGCTAGTAAATCCGGCCAGCACAGTAGGCAATGTGGAGCATGCCTTTGTCTAGACCAGTCTCAGTGCATGTATTTAAAGCCAGTCCTATTGGCTTCAGTGGAGAATTAATTATTGTTGAGCTGGAATACCTCCAGGGTATTAGAGTTTACACTCAAACTTGCTGGTGTTGCGAGTTCTGATTAGAGGTTTACGGGATAACGTTGAGCAAATAACTCCGTGCAAGTTATGGAGTGTGATTCAGAACACAATTGGCCTGAAACGTTAGCGTTGCTTCAAAGTTTATAGCTAGTTTGAATATTATAATTTCTGTTGACAGAAGTGCTTATTTGCGGCGTTAATACTTGAAACAATTGCTGTTATTTTCAAGATCGGTGGCTTTGTTTCATGTTTTCCATTTAAATGCTGTTTATACGAAGTGCGAAGGAAATTAATTACTTTAATTGCCTGTTTTTTGCACTGAATTATTACGACATAGCTCCCAGAGCCTTGGACGAGTCCAACTTTGCACAGAGGGAACTTACAGCCCCATTTATTTCATTCCAACTAGACAGTTTCCCCCGGGAGTGAAACAAATCGAACTCACGTGGATTCCTAGTTAGTTAATCGAAACTTGAGATTTACGCTGGAGATATCTTTAGGTCGTTTTATTGGAAATGTATGTTTCTGTATCGTACTATGGAAATATTGATAGATATTTTTTTCTATGCTAATAAAAATAATCTAGCATGTGTCATAGTCATAACAGACGACTCAATACCGTCACAAGTGTAATTATGTACCTAATATCTTGTACAAAGACTATATTATTGTAACCTTCTATGAGTAAGTACTACTTCGGATATCTATGTTCGTACCCCAACCTTACTCCTACACTACTCCTACCCTACTCCTATAAGTAAATAAAAAAAAATATGTCCTATGTCCGTCTCCTGGTTCTAAGCTACCTCCCCACCAATTTTCAGCCAAATCGGTTCAGCCGTTCTTGAGTTATACACAGTGTAACTAACACGACTTTCTTTTACTTTTTTATATTTATTAATTTATTTTATTTTAGGAAAGCTTAAAGACTAATAACATTATAGTAACAAAAATATATAACTAAATTGCTAATGTATATAGATGGATATGTATAACAAGCCGATCGATGTAAGATTACTGAAACACCTCCACGCAAGTCCTTTTCTATAGAGAATTGATTCTCGATACCACAGTCGACTCGAATAATTACGGTTTGATAGCTGAATGCCTCGGTTAATTTATGACCTGTTCGTTATTACGTCATCAACATATTTTATTAATGGTTTCAAATAGTTTTGTATTGGTTTTGGTAGTTAAAATTAATGGGAATTGAGGTCTATTATTTCTAAATGGCATTATGTAGTCTTTAGCTACAGTTTCCTAGGAAAGCGGTTCTGTCATAAATTATAACGGCCTTCATGAAACTCTGTCATTTTCACCAGTATTTGACATTCAAAGTGTCGAAAATTATTGTGTGGCCGTATACAGCTTCCTTAGGAAACAAAAGCTTATACACTGTAGTAAGTAGTACCTATTACTACAAGAAGAAAATCCAGAAGAATATCTACAAAAATTATTCGAGGGTCACAAGAAATTTTATCCTTGCAAAGTAGTCGACCGTCAGACATCCGACCTCGAAAAATTAAGAAAAAATTCTTAAGATGATTTTATCTTAACATCCCTAAGAGCTCAATATCGGGGATGGATACAAGCGGGGCAGGGAGTGAGAGCTAGTCCAAACAAATATAAGGTCGCAAGGCGGGGTAATCAAATGTGCTAATATTTGTCGAGTGTCGTACGGTGACGCATTACGTCTGGCAAAACAAATCTTATTTGTTTTTCGACGTCGTTTTATTGGATAATTGGACATTAGTTGCGCTTGCGACCACCTAGCTGTGGAAGGATTAATAGATTGATTAGAGGAAAGGATTGTGGGGGGTGGGCGGATGTCGATTTGATAGAACTAGAACTAGAACTTGATGTAGGAAGGATGAATTACTTGGTCTTAGGGCCTATACACGTGGTGTTTTAATTAACTACTAGCTGCGGCCCGCGGTTTCACCCGCGTAACTGTCGATCCCGTGGGAATATCGGGATAAAAAGTAGTCTATATGTTAATTCAGGGTGTCGGCTACCTCCATACAAAATTTTATCAAAATTGGTCCAGCCGTTTGAGCATGAAGAGTAACAAACATATAAACACATACAAACTTTCGCCTTTATAATATTAGTGTGATCGCTGCTTTCTCAAGGCAGAAAACGCACCGTATGCTACGATTTTTAAACGGCCCTTACGTTCAAAATAAAAAGAAAAAAAAAACATCTTTATTTACCTACCCAAAAAAAAAAAATCATATCAACCTTGCACAATTCATCTAAGTAACAAATAAGCAGTAAAGGTAGTTAACATTTTTGTTTGGTATGTATCAGTAACCTCGGTAGCCTGTGCTTATTTTGGTTGTTAACACGAACAGATTCACTCTGTTCCCCGTACTAGTTTAAACTGTATTACGGTTTCCTCGTTCTCGGCAAATGTACTTATATTAGCAGTCTTGTGACAAAATGATTATTCTAATAACAAAAAAGGATTTTTAACCCTTTGAACGCCATTGTCACATATACGTGACAAGCAAGCGCGTGCCCTGTACGCCAGTCGTGTGTCGCCTATCCTATTACGAGCGACACAAATATGTGACAAAAAATGCGGTGCACTTTATCACGAAATAAACAATTAAATCATTACTTTTGTGTGTTTTTATTTGTATACCTTAAATATTTAAAATTGTGGCTTGGCGTGGAGGGCACGCGCGTGCGTTTATGCTCTGGCGTTCAAAAGGTTAATAACAAAGTAACGCAGAAGTAAAGTTAGGGAAGGTAAACATAAAAAAATATATATAAAATAGTGAACTTGAATCAAAGAAGTCTTCAACGCACATTGGATAAAGGCAATGAATAAAAAAAAATTACATGCACTTACGAAGGGGTTGTTGTTGTTATGAAAGTTGCACAGTTCCTAAAAGTTGGGTATGTATGTAGTAGTAGTGTACCTATTGGTACAATACTGCCTAACCTTCTGAGGAATACAGGCGTGATGAAATTGTGTGTCCTCCAAAAAGTTAGTTGGAAGACAAGCCGGCAAGAAACTTCAGATACTTTCAAAACTGTATTTCTCAACCTATCTTTGTAAGTATCCTAGCTTTCAGTCTTCATTACCAAGTGTTGAAGTGAAATAAAATAATTAGATGGGATTGATGCTAATTCCATCAGTATAAAACACTTACGTTTGTTATCTTTTGGAGTAAATAACTTGAACATATCAAGGCACGTATCCATGTAAGCATTTAATGTCTTAATGACACATTATGTTCAATGTCTTATTTACTTTAGTATATTATTTTTTAGGTTATTATCACACTGAGAGTGAACAGTAAGTAGGTGCCATAAGAACTTAAATCATTGCAAACATAAAAATATTTTTATTGTGTTACTAGACCTAATGTAATTATAGAATATGTAGCTCAAGGGAAGTTTGCTTATTTATAAGTCTAGATAAAAAAATATTAAGTATGATAACTTGATAAGATAGTGAGAATCTACCGATGATTTCATTTGCTCTCGTTTCTGTATTTACGTGACAGTTAACAGAACACCTTTGCAAACGGATTTCTGATCGTTTATCATTTATCTAACACAAAACAAAAAAAAAAGATTATGGAATATTATTTGCCAAAACTATAATAACAGCCGCACAGGTCGATCGATCAGGTTAAGTTACGCTTGCCGCGGTTGGTCTGTGGATGAATGACCATCTTTACATACCGAGACCCAGCTCCGTGCCTCGGAAAGCACGTTCAGCCGTTGGTCCCGGCTGTCATTCTGGACAGTCGTTACGGGTCGTCAGAAGCCCGAAAATCTGACAACCAGTCTTACCAAGGGGTATCGTATTACCCAGTAACTGGGTTGTGGAGGTCAGATAGGCAGTCGCTCTATGTAAAATACTGGTATTCAGCTGCATCCGGTTAGACTGGAAGCCGACCCCAACATGGTTGGGAAAAGGCTAGGCAGATGATTGATATTATTATGTCATTATTTGTCAAAAAATGATTTTGACATTATTTTTCATAATATTTTTTTTTGACAAATAAATGATTAGGAAAAAAGAAAACTGCTACATCTGCTCCATAATACCTTATCGAGAATTACCATAAGCCACTTAAGAGTGGGTGGTCTATACCACAGATTCTCATTCTCATCTCATTCATCATTCTCTATACCAAAAATTCACAAGTTCCATAACACATACTGACAAAAACCCTATTATTTATTCAACATTTTGTGCAGATGTGACATTAAACACGTCTGTTGCTCTTGACGTTAGATAAAGCTGTTGTCTTTACAAATATTGCGGTACTGTGTTTGCGAGTATTGTACATGTTAAATTAATGTAATTATTGTCTTCCTGGTAGCTATCAGGTATACGGGTGACAAATACGTGTATTTTAATTAAGGCTTAACTTATAACCTTGTATTATTTTCCTAATAAACTCAACTGTCTCGTCTTTGACTTATAAATCCCTTTTATTTATGAAAGGTTGACATGTTTGCTTTAAGAATAAAAAAAACTGGCCAAGTGCGAGTCGGACTCGCACACGAAGGGTTCCGTACCACAAGGCAAAAACGCCGAAAAAAAACACGTTTGTTGTATGGGAGCCCCCCTTAAATATTTATTTTATTTTGTTTTTAGTATTTTTTGTTATAGCGGCAACAGAAATACATAAATTGTGAAAATTTCAACTGTCTAGCTATCGCGGTTCTTGAGATACAGCCTGGTGACAGATAGACGGACGGACGGACGGACAGACAGCGAAGTCTTAGTAATAGGGTCCCGTTTTTACCCTTTGGGTACGGAACCCTAAAATCTATTTTCAGTTTGATAATTTCTATTCCAAATACTATCCAAGGCCCGGGAAGCAACGTCTCCACTTCGAGAGTTCGAGAGGATGAGCTTTGCAGCCAAACATTTGTGTTTGCGTGAAAAACTATAAGCCTGTTATGCCCTTTTTAGGGTTCCGTACCCAAAGGGTAAAAACGGGACCCTATTACTAAGACTTGGCTGTCTGTCCGTCCGTCCGTCACCAGGCTGTAGCTCAAGAACCGCGATAGCTAGACAGTTGAAATTTTCACAAATTTATTATGTATTTCTGTTGCCGCTATAACAACAAATACTAAAAACAAAATAAAATAGATATTTAAGGGGGGCTCCCATACAACAAACGTGTTTTTTTCGGCGTTTTTGCCTTGTGGTACGGAACCCTTTACTTGGCCAGTTTTTATAAAAGCTTTGTGCAGTCATCGGGGCTCGGGCTAAGAATATTGAAATGTCTTGAATATTAAAAAAAACATTACCTTATTTCTTGAAAAGTCGTGAAAAACGAGTTCTTTCATTCAAGAGTTGTAGCTACAGAAACTAAATGAATAATATTTTTTTGATTATAAAGTATCACAGTCGGTGGTACTTTATTCACATTACAATCTAGTCTATTAGCTAATAAGTAATTTAAGTAACTATAAATGAGTAAAATGGTAGGAAAAAATAAAATAAATACATAAGTACTAGTCAAGATTTTTCTCCACCCAGTTTAGTTGCTGAATCAGAGGTTGATAATAAAAAAAATATATGGTATAGGTTTCGTTTGATGTCGTGAATAGTTGGTAGCCAATTTTTTACATTTGACATTTACAACTGTGTAGGTGGACAATTATTAATTTAACGGTAAATAGTATATTCATTCATTTTCAAATTAGGATTGAAGTCGTTCCCCATGGATTTGAAACCGATACAAGCTTGGTTTGTTTGCTTTTCGAGTAAGGAGAGTGATGCCAGTTTGACATCTACCAACCCGGTGGATTACGGCCCACTCCCTCTCGAAGACAGGAGGCCTGTGTCCCAGCCAGCAGTGGGGACATTATAAGCCTATAATGTTCCCACTGCTGGCTCAGTTTGCCAGTAACTAAAAGAGCAGTGTTTTTGCTGCAAATTTAAATCTGAGTAACCAAACTCGATACTCGGTGCTAAGTCAAGTGTTAATCAAGTGTTTCCTGTTTAACATTATAAATCCATTCTGATACACTCAATTTAATTTAAATACTTCAGTAAATATGTAGCTGTAATAAAGACAAATTGATACAGCTGGCTATAAATAATAGCTTAGTAATACCAACTCGAAGGTTTTAGGTACAGTTGACGCCGCAAACCATGCAGTTAAGTTGGTATATCACTATTTCCTTACTAAATGATTCATAGTTCCCTATATTATTTTGAATAACTTAGCATGCTTATAAAATACATCATGTTTTAGGAATGTCCGTTTTTTTTTTGCTGGAAAATTGTGTCTGTTTTAGAGTAAATAATATACGAGATGTAAGCAAATTTTTGGCACATTTTATTCTTTTATTTATACATGATAGTAGGTAAGGTATAACGGAGGATAGTTAGAATTCTATTATAGTCTGTAGGTGTCGTTCTGTACTGTCTGGCTACACCTCATGGGAAGAAGGCGTGAGTTTATATATATAAGTAACCTTACTAATATTATAAATTCGAAAGTAACTCTGTCTGTCTTTATGTTACCTTTTCACGCCTAAACCACTGAACGAAATTCTATAAAATTTGGCAGAGAGATAGATTGCATCCCGGGAAAGGACATAGGATAGTTTTTATCCCGATATTCCCCTGGAATAGAGACTTATGCGGGTGAAACCGCGGGGCGCTGCTAGTGTAGATATAATTCATAAAGTTTATTAAGACAACATATTTTGTATTAGCACATGGTTCTCAGCTTGACTACGAAAAACACATAAAATATACCTAATTATCTTACAGGTACAGACGCCCGCACATCAAGCTACTACAATCTGTCTAATAGATTTTCAACTTTATTGCTAAAGCATAAGGTTCAAAGTTGATTGGGAAAAATTGACAATTTCGGGTAGCTTGCTGCGTCTGTACATAACGCCAGTCAAGCACTATTTTGGTGTCGTTACCTACTGGAAAAAGTCCCAAAATGCTATTTATTATTGACGTAATAATTCTAATGAATTACTATTCCCATGTATGAGGTTCAGCGTACAGACGCCAGCACATCAAGCCACCCGTAACTGTCAAATTTTCCCAATCAACTTTGAACCTAATGCTTTAGCGATAAAGTTGAAAATCTATTAAAGAAACTTGACAGATTGTAGTAGCTTGATGTGCTGGCGTCTGTACATATTTGCGTACAATAATATCGTAATTTTTCCTTTAACGGGGGCTAGCCAACAAAACAGAAATAATTAAATGCTAGAATCATGTTTATATAATTATGCTAAATATAATATAATACTTATAAGGATATTGGCAGAGATGATTGTGGTTTTTAAATATTTAATATAAGTAGACCCACAAAGGCCAACCCGCACTGAGCCCGCGTGGTGCATTACGGCTCATTTCCTATCACCGAGAGAAGGCCCGTGTCCTAGCAGTGGGAACATTAAAGTTTTTTAAAGTAGATCTGTAATTTATTAATTGTCGGGCTATCTGCAAATATTGCTTACCTAATTTTGTGACGAATTTTGACAATAAATTCTCGAAATATTGGTGAAAATTGCAACAAAATTAGTTGCGTAGTCTAAAACAACAACGTGGTCACACAGACAGAGACGAAAACCGACTTTAAATTAATTATGTAAGGTAATAGATCTACAATTCATTTTTGATAGACTTAACATGGGTTTACTTCGATAGTTATTAATATTAAAATCATATTAGAAATATTTTATTCCTGTGTTGAAAATGTTAATTAATGTAGTACCTATATTAAGTGTTGAACTTAATAACCCACTTAGCACTCTAAACAGTAACAGCCCAATAAGGTCTAGAAACCTGAGCGGAATGCAGATACAATCTTGAAGCAAATACTGGCAAACAGCATTCACCTAGATTCTCAGTAAATACGTTTACTCAACCATTGAATGGAATAGTTGTACCTGCAAAAAGGTTTTTAGTAAAATACTATTTTTGGAACAGAATCCCGCACTTTGCTAAAGATTTTCGAGCAGAAAACCTTTCTCCCAACTATGTTGGCGTCGGCTTCAGTCTAACCAGATCACCTGAACACCAGTATTTTATATGGAGCGACTGCCTATCTGAACTCCATAACCCAGTTACTGGGTACACTCCTTGGTAAGATTAGTTTAATTCACCAACTTAGAGGATTATAAAATTAGTGGTCATAAAAAGGATAAGATAATCGTTATCATTGTAACCACTAATTCTATAATTCTAATGGGATAAAACACGGATATCCCCAAAATTAGTCTATTATCAGTGGGCGTTTTACCCACCGCAAATCCATGGTTACTGTGTATACATATGACTTTGACAGGGCCTTTACTTAGCAGCAATAAGGTCGGTTTTCGTAGTTCAATGGCTACCAGGCTACTACTGCCTTACGGTTAACTGTACGTCGGTTGCGTAAACCGGTCGTGTCCCGTACCGATGATCACATCGTATCAATGTTAACCGGTGTCAGAGTATGGTAGTGCAGGCGTGAATCAGGCCAGTGATGTCATAACCGTGACGTCACTGGATGGAACAGCTCGATACTGACTCAGCTCTTACATTAACAACAATTTAATTGAAAATTCCATGAATTCTACTACTCACATCTAGGTGGTTTATAGTATTCTCGACTTTCAGCAGATTATAACAAAACGTACGGCGTTTTGAAAGATGTTTTCTCCAACAATGGGTCCGTTTCGATGACTATGGTATCTTTAGCAAATATATGAAGTGCGATCGATGCCGGAGACGAATTCGGGTGAGTCACATCTCCAGAACCGCCCCTGTTGGCTCGTTGTATAATTATCATGTGTCTAGACTCACGGCGACGGCTAGGCGACTATGGAAATATGAGGACGTCAGGATATTTTATTAGAACGAACACATCCAAGATTTCACCGAAATGAGGTTAACCGACCTGAGCTACGCAGGTCGCCGATTCGCCGCATCGATATGGTCATCGAGAACAATCGAATACCGAACTTTCTAACACATACCTGAAAATATCACGAGTGCGGTATCAAGGCAAGAGAGTGCACAGGACGGAAAACACGAAGAGGTGACGTTCTCAGAACAACTTCTTATCTCCATATCACTTCACAGGGGCACCTCATAGTCCTCGAATGCTGAGTTCCTCGCACATCGCTAAAAGCGACTCCGGAATTCCTTTCAGGCATCAAATTTGTCACCTAATTTATCAGGCACTTGACTCATAATTGGTTGTGAATTTTCGCGCGGTACCAAGGGGGCACACATTATATTATGAAATAGTAACGGGGACACGTGCTCTCGCGGCAGAGAGGGACGGATTCACTGAACGTCCTTGGCGCGGGGGCGCGCGGGGCGCCTGCGGCATCAGACGTTTCAATCATCCCCGGGGGAACAGGGACGGGGCTAGGGGCGCGCGGCGCGAGCGAGCGAGAGGGAGGAGACCGTGCTATTGACCGGCCCGCAGACCACGCCCACCCGGGCGAGACACGGGCGCGCTGATGCTCCAAGTGAAAATCGAACGCCGGCCCGGGCAGACGCGGCGGGAGGCGGCCCAGCTGCAGCACCAAGGTTATCCCCACGTACTTACTACTCATGCACTTCCTGTGCCACTTACGACGCCGCCACCACTTGCCAACCACACTACCATTACATTTTTGTCACTGTAGTACACGAATCTCATGTAAAATCTATAAAGCTGGCTAGGTTGTACGGTTCGATATAAAGACTTGGCACGGAAACAATATAGGTTGCCAGAAAAGGACGTAACCGTTCACGAGAGAGAGGAGCTGAAAGAATAATCGACATGACGTTACGACACCCGACATAGGACCTTTCATATTTAATTAAATCCCTACGGAAGGGGTTTGTGATGATTGGATGAAAAAATAACGGTTAAGTGCGACCTGAGTGTTGCCACTTGCCAGCACGTATTAGAGGTACAAATTTTTGTTAGCGAGCACGCGGTGTTACTTAATCAGTGGATTAAAGATAATTAGTAACAATAGTTTTTAAGTAGTTTTCCACAAGCGTGCTGGTTGATAAACCACGAGGTACCAGGTAGACATAAAGCAACTGTACAAGCCGTTGAAGGTTATGTAATAGGAGTCTTCTTTACGGCTTAATCGTGAGGTTTTATGTGTGTAGAGCATTTAGCTATAAAGGTAAGTAGTACGAGACTGTGGAAACTGGGTACAGTTTATAGACCAAACTTGCTATCTTTGCGCTAAGATTTTAAAGGGCTGTTGTTTATCACTTGGTTGATTTAATATCTTTTTAAGTGCAGCCTTTTCAAAGTTAAGACCTGGATTGGATGATGGCTTCAGACAGTCTAATGGCAAAATAGTATGAGAATTGTTTAGACCTAAAATACCTAGTTTGAACTTGAATTACCAGTGCGTGTAAGTGCCTATTTCAACATAGGTATCAAGTCTAGACTACTCTAGAATATTCTATAAAAGTTTTAAAGCGTCAACTACATACGTTACTTATAACATCACGCCTATATTCCCTAAGGGTTAGGTAGAGGTGTATCTATAGGACACCCACATTTCGCTAGTTATGTTTAAGTCCCATGTAATAGGGAGCGAGCATATTGCCATGGGCATTTATCCATACTCCGGGCTGTTACTGAGAAATTCCAGATTGAAAAACCCAATAACACTGCCCGACCAGCACCCTAATTGCGTAACACACTATCAATCTCAATCTGTATCATTTTGAAGGATATTGGTAATCCACTGCTTCATAATGTTCGAAAAATGTGTCTGCACTACAACGTAAATAACGCAATGAATGTTGTTGAACCGTCAAACTGAAAGCAATTGCTACTGATAGTGTGTTACCCAATTAGCCCGCTGGTAATCGAACGAAGGGAGGCAATTCTTGTAATATTACGAACGTTCACAGTCTGATCACAGTCTCAATCTGTCAAAAATACCTCTAATTGGCCTACATTTTTGACATTGATTGTCGCTGAGATGAGTTTACGACTGGATTTTGAACTTTTTTAATTACGGGAATTGGTCTTCTGGACCTCATGTTCCGCAGTGGCGCTTGCGACGATTAAACGAAGGTTATACCTAACTTATTAGTTCCACGTCAATACTAACCGACCGACGCGACGTTACACTAATGGTATAAAAATAAATTATACGATCACGTGCTTCGTATAAAAGGTGTTTCCTTTCCTATAATAATAATTATCATGTATTGAGAATTGCTATGTGTTACCAACGTCATGTTTTAATTAAAAGCATGTTGCTATCAATGCGCTTGCATATGTTGTGTTGCCAGCCTACGTTCGTATGGGATGTGGTGTCGGAAATGCGATTGTGGCTTGGGATGGATTAACAAGAGCATCCAACATACAAATACATATTAAGGACAACCTTCTGCCTGCGGCTTCGGCCGTGTGGTGGTCGGGAATAGAACGTACTACCGGGATAAAAATATCCTATGTCCTAACTTAGGTTATACTCTTCCCGCGTGCCAAATTGCATCTAAATCCGTTAAGGCGAACAGGCGTGAAGCGGTCAAAGACAGATAGACAGAGTATGGATATGGATTACTAGCTGCATCCCGCGGTTTCACTCGCGAAAGTGTCGATCCCGTGGGAATATCGGGATAAAAAGTGCTAATCCTGGTTATAAACTATCTGCGTGACAAATTTCATCCAAAACCGTTCAGCCGTTTGTGCGTGAAGTAGTAACAAACACACTCACAAACTTTCGCCTTTATAATGTTCCCACAGCTGGGACACAGGCCTCCTCTCGGTGAGAGGGAGCACCACGCGGGCCCTGTGCGGGTTGGTCAGACTTGTTTCAGTATTTATTATTTTTAGTATTATTTATTTAAAGACCAGCCATGCTTTACGTAATGATGACACATCTACAGTAACATTATTCATACTTAAAAGAATATTATGCATTTAAAATCCATACTAATTTTATACATTTGAAAGTAACTCTTCTGTCTGTCTGTATGTTACCTTTCCACGCCTAAACCACTGAACGGATTTCGACAAAACTTGGCAAGGAGATAGATGACATCTTGTGAAAGGACATAGGCTACTTTTTGTCACAAAAATAATCCACTAAGGGGTGCTATAGGGGATGAAAATTTGTATGAGAAACCCAGCATTTCTTAAGGTAAGTTAGATAATTTCCGCCATTCACGCGGGTTAATCCGCTGGCAGAAGCTAGTTAAATTATATGTAAAACTTCGATTATGAGCAAGACAATACAATGGCACCCATTTACAATTACAATAAACAAAGACGGATTTTTACTGTAAGTACTGTTTTCCTTAGCAACTACACCAAGGCACATCGCAATCTAAAAATAAATATGATACAATTCCATGTAAGTACACAAAACAATACATTTGTAAGAAACAAGTAAATTCATAATTAAATAACCTAATCATCAAATCAGGCATCCACATTCTTTTAAAATTAAATTACTTTTATCCACATGAAAAAAAATCAAAGAATTTCGCGAGTTTTTGAACTGGAAGTCATTTCCCTAAGCAAACTGGCAACCATTGGGGCCTTTGTTGGCGAAGAACGGAGAAATAATATTCAATTCCCAGATTTAAAAAATAACACAAATATTCGACTAATTTAGTTTCGGTGCCGTTACTGGAAGAGAAGGTGGAAAAGAAGGTGCGTGCTCTGAATGGAATAGGTGCCTCGTTTGAATTTAGCGAGGCTAGATGGACGAAAAATTCAAGAAAGTTGCTGGGGACGACTGGATGCAGAAAGCAGAGAACCGGCTGTTGTAGTACAAATTAGGAATTAAAGCAAAGCCATTGCCCTTTGGGTGACTTTTAGCCTTCTAATGAGGCAAAAACCAATTATGGTGAATCATTCGAAAATCCTGCTGACATGACAGTTAAAATAGCTGCTTCAGGTGCGGTTCGTCCAAGTGCGGTTCAAATCAGTGCTCTAAGTGGAATAGCTCAACTAAATGATACAGCTATCAAATTGATATGCAGCTGTTTCTTTTCCCTTTAAATTTCTAGTTATTGGAACATGCGTTGAATAACAGGCTGCTAGACTACACGTGTATTGAACGGATTTTAGCTTTGAAGGAAATGCAAATTGCTCCATTATGGAAAGTTCCCATAGTTGTATTTAAGTTCTTAGGAAATGGTTGAGTAGTGGTAACACTTTCACTACGAAAATCACCCTTACTGCTATGACATAAAGGCGCTGTCAATGTCAAAGTTTGGACTGTACCAATTATTTAAAAAAATAAACTAGTCTAGTTATCAACAAGACCTTGGCGTGATGACTTAAGACTCGCTCATGACTGACTAGTCGGATATGGCGATAGAAAAAGATAACTATAAAACTTTGGGGAGGACCTTTGCTCAATAGAGGAGCCGAAAAGCATGAAAAAAAAAATCATCCATTAAACGACACTGCAGAAAAAGCTCTTGTCCTAACAAGGCACAAAGCAGCTCCGCAGTAATCTCACCCACATAAACATTTATGTGTTGTTGTAAACCACTTCGACAGTTCTCCATAAAGTACCAGTGGGCCCAACCCAACACCTTAGATACTATAAGTGGACTGACTAAGGCTAAAACCGCATTTATACGATGTAAATTCTTGCCTGTGGCATACAATAAATTTAAAGCAAGAAATGACTAGCATCGCCTAAACACTTTAAATCGTGCGCTGTGCATCGGGCTTGGGGCAGGTAAAAATGTACAATAAAATAATTAGGTACCATAGATTTTTGTAATATTATTATTTTGTTTGCAAATTATATAATTTTTATTTTTAATATTTGACATTTTTATAACATTTTAAAATTTGACTATTATTTTTATAATTTTTTGACAATTTTAATTATTATTTTTTAATGAGTTGTTGAGTATTTGGGTACATTTAATTAATTACAATTTTATTTTGGGTTTTTATCTGTTTATAATTTAAAATAGTTCATAATTTAAATGTATGAATGTAAAACTATGGACTAGAATTTTATTATGTCTGAAATAAATAAATTATTATTTATTTATTTTATTATTAAACTTTTAATGTAGCTTCAACCTCTGGTATGCCAAAGACAATTAAAGGCTCCCTGTCTACTGGGAACCTTCTGGTACAGAAGTATTCAAAGAAATTGTACTACCTACTACAGTGGCGTCATGTAGCCATAAATCGCATCATGTATAATGGCTTAACAACATTAACATCGACCTATATACCACCCTACGGATTTTCGGAACCGGTCCTAAAGCGAATGAGCTTGCAATAAAGGGTGGGGCACAAGCGTACACCTTGACCCACCTGGCGTGTTCGCTCGTTTCGCGTGCACACCACCATCGTAAACATTTTACGGTACTCATTGCATTTAATTTTAGTGTTACAATGAAATGCTTACCTAATGCATGCTATGCTAGATTTTGGAGCTCCGTTAGTTTTCCAAAACCAGTAAGTATTGAAACTGGACTTCAATGACTGTGTTGGATTCTTTATTCTAGATGTCATTTTATAGACTTGCACCATCATCGTCACTATCCAGCCAGTGACGATGACACCGAGCACTATTACTTAATAAAACCCAGAAATTTCAAAAAGAAATGTCAAAGCAGCAGCTTATTGTCGTCTACGACAGATGCTGTGAAGCAGATAGAACAAAAAAAAACTATCCAGTGATGATGGTGCAAGTCTATGTATAGATAAAATTAGAATTATCGATCCATCCATTTGTTGTGGATACCATAATATATCGTCTATAATCTACACTAGCTTCTGCCCGCGACTTCGTCCGCATGAAATTTATTGTTGCCCCGACCCACCCCGTCGCATCGCATCGCCTGCCCACGCTGTTATTTCGTAGTCCTTAGCGTTCTTTCTGACTTTTTTTTCTTTTTGCTCGGCTCCTAAGACTCATAGCGTGATGTTAAGTAACCTATACCCTTTTGTTTTTTTTTATCAAATAACTTTTCCCGCTTTGGGCGGAGCTGGAGATGTCAGACTTTTACTGACTAAAACCGACTAGTGTTCCTTCAGTTGCCTGTGCCAGGGGACACGGTAACTCTTTCGAACAACCCGCGACCCTGGCAGAAGTAACTTATAGCCTTCAAGAGTAGGTAGGGATAAAAAAAGCCTTTTTTTTTTTTTCAAATGCGACTGTTTGGATTCCATGAGATTAGCGCGTTCAAACAAACTTTCAGCTTTAAAAAACGGAACCCTATTACTAAGACTTAACTGTCTGTCCGTCTGTCTGTCACCAGGCTGTATCTCAAGAACCGCGATAGCTAGACAGTTGAAATTTTCACAAATTATGTATTTCTGTTGCTGCTATAACAACAAGTACTATAAACAAAATAAAATAAATATTTAAGGGGGGCTCCCATACAACAAACGTGTTTTTTTCGGCGTTTTTGCCCTGTGGTATGGAACCCTTCGTGTGCGAGTCCGACACGCACTTAGCCAGTTTTTTAAACCTGCCATGAATGCAGCCGTAAATTAATTCTCATGTTCTTCAGCTTACCTTGCAATTAGTAATCAAGAACCTGATCGTATGGAAACACTTATACATTCAGAAAATGCCGACTTCTGGAAGCTTCCTTCGCTTAAACAAGTATTTACGTAACTTCGTTTAGCCGGCGTGGAGTTCGCGTGTTAAACTGTAAAAGTTCAAGATTTTATAACAAACTGAACTGTAGACTCGCACTAGTTTACACTTCAACTCACTCAGAACTTCGTGCTTCGAAAATCAGGTCTGCAGTCTTTTCAAAGGGTTTACTTTTAAATAAGTCAAAGTTCAAAGGATTGATTTGAAAGACTTCGATTTTATTAACTGTGTAAATAGTTCTACTGCTGAAATATGATTTACTCTATTGGACAATGCTTGCACTGACTAGACAGCACGTACCTACGTAAAGTAAATAACGCAATGAATGTTGTTGAACTCTCAAAATGAAAGCCATTATACTAGTGTAGTTGTTAGTCATCATCTGCCTAGCCTTTTCCCAACTATGTTGGGGTCGCCTTCCAGTCCAACCGGGTGCAGCTGAATACCAGTATTTTACATGGAGCGACTGCCTATCTGACCTCCACAACCCAGTTACTGGGTAATACGATACCCCTTGATAAGACTGCTTGTCAGAATTTCGGGCTTTAGTGTTGTTAGTGTGTTTATTACGCAATTACTGCGCAGGTCCACTTAAATGTCTGTGTCTTTTCCAGAACATTTCGGGACTAATCTAGGTCCTCACAAGATCTGACCAAGTGAGTTCTGAGTTTGTTTCGCCATTTCTTCTCAGGGGTAGGAAGTGTTTCCGATATCAGAATTTCAAATTTACAGAATAAACAATTTCATTTCATTTCGGTGTTCCACATTCACCTCCAAATCATATGATATGCCAAATAGCACTTAATTCTTGAATGATACCCAACTGTCCCCAACCTCAACATCAACAAACCAGTCACTCATACTAGGAAAATACTATTCCATTACTAAACGATTTACGATTTCAGTATCGTAAACAAATAGTAGGATAGGGCACAGCATAGACCATGGTTATGCAACAAAGCACCAAATTGTATAGCAAAGTTTAATGCTCGAAGACTTGGCAACATGAGTTCATCTGATTGTTTTACTGGTAATATATTCTTTATTAGCTATATACTCAGCCCTTTTGTGTTTCGTTTTATGTTAGTCGTTTATTCGGTAATGGATGTATAGCGCGACATATTATAGCAATTCATTTTAAATGTGCAGTCCTAAATGTCATGTGTGCTCGTAATTCATAGTAGGAATGTGTAATAGCGTATATATAATGGTCTGTGTTGGCCTGTCTTCAAATCCCATTCGTGGGCGATGAACCCCGATATTTTCTTCTCCAGTTGCTTGCAGACAGCACAGTATCCTGGTAGAATGATATAATGACACTTGGAAACGTGACTAACTATTTCTTGATATAAAAATCTGACATTATGAATGATGTTATTATATTGCTACTATCGCCTTAATGATGATTTCCTCATAGATTTATAAGAACGTCCAGATGCCTAGTACGCGCTGTCCAAATGCTTCGAATTCAAACACACCAAAATAGCGTATTCGTTCGTAAGCCCCGCCCACAGGCCACCATTACGCGACAGACGTTCAAAGCGCGTCTACGCTGTTAAATATATTGAAAAAATGACTGTTTGTGCGGTGAAATCGTGTAAAAACTACACTCCAAAAAAAAGATAAGGATACGAACATTACTTTTCACATGTAAGTTTGCAATTTTATGATGAATTTCTTTGAAAATATTACGAAAACTAAATAAAAACAAAACGACTCCATAATATTTGAGTATTGCCAAGGTACAGTGTACAATTACGAGTTTATCACAAACATCAGTTTTAAATCAGATTAAAAACAATCACGCAATTGTAAGCCTACACAATATTAATAAACCTGTAGATATAGATATATCTATCTAGGTAACTAAGATATTTTCTTGAGGATAATAGTCGAGACCACCTTGATAGATTAAATTTTAAATAATAATTGATTAATAAAATTACTAGCACAGTTTTATTGAACGCTGATCTTCTAAAATTACCGACCTATAAAAATACTTTTAATCTTGTTTATTCTTCAATAGACCCTTACATTAATTTCTCTTTTTGTGCTAAACGAATATAAGAGTGGGATGAAAATCAACAACTTTTCTCCCTATATTTTTAAGTTATGTCATTTATTCATTTCCTTGAATATTTTTCATGATAAATTAGCGTTTTTGTATGAAACGCAGTTAATTTCCGCGAAATGGTATCATGAGGTTTCAAACTCGCTTTCTATAGGTTCCTAATTCCTATAGCACATTAGTATATCAATAGTAATTCATGAATTTCCTGAAAAATCTGCAGTATCCAACCTAAATAAAAGCGTACCTATTCTTTCACAAGAAATCCAGAATATCTCACGAAAATCCATCAAGAGCCAGCAAATCACGTCACTTACTATCACATTACATAAGACCTCACAAAAATATGATTAACGAGAGGAATCTCTACGGTATCATGTCAAAAGTTTGAACACGAGAGCAACGGTCGGACAACGTTCTTTACTTAATTACAACAGAATAATTACTCCAGTTGGATCACGAAATTATAGTCGAGAGCACTCGTGAGATGAATCTTAGTAGCAAGCTCTGGTAGGCTTCTGTATACAATAAAAATGTTCACTGCGACAATTAAAATTTAATCTGTTTTAATTTTTGTTTGTTTCAGTTTTGGATTCCAAAACATTATTACCCCAAGGGTTTTGTTGACGCCGACTAAAGCTTATCTATAATATGATGTGCAGCGCTTGACAGCTGCTAATACCGTTGCATGATTTAGGCAAAATCCTGTCTCATAAACATACATATATAGACAAATGCTTTAATCCTATCTAATATAGTTAAAATATTCTAATTTAAAAGCAAGTCTAAGGTTCAAAGATCGTGGTAGTGCTTAACTGTTCACACACGACAGTCTAATTGATAGATAATATATTATAGTACCTACAGATTTACCAGAAGTTTCGATTACAAAGGCAAGCTAGACATGATAGTGTCCTAGAATTGGTCCTGGAAGCTATAGAAGTGAGAGATTCAATTTGGGTTGTGGGACTCGCGAAAATTCGGGGGGACTGCGAGGTTAGAGGGTTCCTTTGCCTATAGATATAATAACAGAGCATCGGTAGATTAGTGTCAAAGCATAATCAGCATAGAATGTCCCCAATGCTGGGACACAGGCCTCCTATAGGTGAGAGCATAGATATCCGAGGTGAGAGGCAGGATCGTGATCCGCCACGCGGACGCAGTGCGGGTTGGTAGATGTCACATGTCTTTGAATTTTTAGTTATAGAACATGCCGGTTTCCTCACCATGTTTTCCTTCACCGATTTGAGAGCAATGGTGATGAAATTAATTTACATAAAGTAATGCACCTGGGTTCGAACCTACAACGCCACCAATGCTCTCTGCTTAGGGACATACATAGCCATATTATTACCAATCCAGCAGATTCTGAGAAAGATATCAAAGACCAAGCAAAAGTCTAAATTACCAATCTACACTACACAAATCTAAAATAAACTCCTTTGTTTTGTGCTAAACTTGATCAGAGGTTAATTAAAAAGCAACACTGTTTCCGACAACTAAATAAAACAAATCGTTTCAACAGCAATCGATTGTAAGTGTGTTGCGAGGTTCCCCATTACCATAGCTAGGTTTGCGTGTCAAACAATTCAATAAACATGGACACTTCATTCAGTTAGCTCGAGAGATCACAATGGAGTCACAATAGGAAGATTGATCTGGATTGGATAAATATTACTGTTGAGATGCGGTACGGGATTTAGGGGAGACGTTTATGATGTTGGATTCTGAGAAATATTGCAATCACACTTACACTAATATTATAAAGGCGAAAGTTTGCGAGTGTGATTGTATGTTTGTTACTTCTTCACGCACAAACGGACGAACGGATTTTGATGAAATTTGGCACACATATAGTTTATAAGCAGGATTAGCACATAGGATACTTTTTATCCCGATATTCCCACAGGATCGACACTTATGCGGGTGAAACCGCGGGGCGCTGCTGGTTGACTATAATATAGAACTTTAGTATCGAAGTTATCATCATTACATAACATAACATCACGCCTTGTTTCCCCGAAGGGTTGGGCAGAGGTGTGCCTATAGTACACCCACAATAATTGTGGGTGTACTATAGGCACACCTCTGTTCGCCAGTTATATATATATAAGTCCCATGTAATAGGAGGCGAGCCTATTGCCATCAACCAGGCACTCCAGACTTCGGGCTGCTACTGCGGAATTCCAGATAGAAAAACACAATAACAATAGCTCGACCTGAAAATCGGACCCGGGACCTCATGCTCAGCAGTAACACTTGCGGCCACTACACCAACGAGCCAGATCATCATTCTGATGCCTTAATAGCATGCGTAGTTCATACAAACGTAACACCAAAATAATTTGTAAATCAAACATACTACCTTATATGTTTGATTCTGAAATGAAAGGACTCTGATATAAAGACGAGATAATAAATGAGGAATTTCAAATTTCTATAGAAAACTTATTTTTACATTATTACATTCACTGTCCATTCAAAATATATATTTGGGAACCTAGAGATTCTGTAATCCAATCGGATTAAATACACACTACCTTAGGAATATGTTTGATTTACAAATTATTTTGGTATTACGTTTGTATGAACTACGCATGCTCCGCCTCTTAATCATTTGGGGACAGCACAGTGTCTGCTTCTTCCATTATTAGTTATGGTATCGAAAATATATCGTTTGAAATGTGTATTACTCATTTAGTTTTAATTAGCAAATGAGTCTGCATATTTTTGGGCGAAGTACTTAATAAAAAAAATTCGCTTCTTCACTTTTGTGGGCTACTGACCATTTTTCGCTTTTGACCTTTTAGCTGTTGTAACCAAACCTTAATTGGCAATAACAGTGTTTTCCTTCTTAATCTATTTGAGATCGAGAATCGAGTCTAATCGAATCATCAAGTGTCTTTAACTGTCAGTCTTCATTATCGTATCATTACTCCCTTTGGATAAAACCATTCACTTTTCCAATTAGGGAAAGGTTTGCGTAACAATTTTCTTGCAGAAATGATTGGGGTTAATTATTTCTTAGTATTCTAGGAGAATCAGGTTGAGTTGTAGTTACTATTAGGCGTAAGAAATAACAATGTTTAATATCTTAAACATTGTTATTTCTTACGTTATCGCTTTGGTTCCGGTGGCAACCGCATATTTAAGTAAACAAGAATAGCTCACTTCAACTCGGACGTATTTAGTGGGTTTTCCCACGAGAACACCGTAAACGAATACTTCCTAGTCCCAACATTTAAATCCAAAAGATTGTTCTGAAAGAATAAAGGTTTTGCACCCCGTGTCCAACCTTGCAGTTTCTTAATGACAGGGATCATCAGCATTTTGGGCATATTAGCTGAGTAAGAGTCATGGAATTAGTATGTACTAGGCAGAGGTTACCTCCGCCTGTATAGTACATACTAATTCGAATGTCCATTGATTACCAGACTGAGTGTCAAAACAATTTGATGTACTAAACAGTACCTACAATAAAAAGTGTTGCCAATCGCAATATTACGTGGTATGACGTCATTGTAGTATTGTGACCTTCTAGTCGCATAAATATCAACCTTCATAAAATGCAAACGATTATCGTGAGCTGAGACGTGTTTACGGAATAATGTGGGGTCCTCCATTTTGTTTTACGATAACATTGTTTCCTAATTATACAATTTTTAGTTTAAAGTCTATTACTGATAGCATAGTAAATACTATGCTATCAGTAATAGACTTTTATACTATACTGATAGTGTCGCCTTTTAAAACTTTTGAATGAAATATTCAAGACATGACGATAATCAGTATTAATTATGTTCAAGGCAGAAGTCCAAAAGTCTGACAACCTGTCTTACCAACGGTTTAGGCGTGAAAAGGTAACATACAGACAGAGAGTTACTTTCGAATTTATAATATTAGTATGGTCGTTACGGGTAGTCAGAAGCCCGAAAGTCTGACAACCAGTCTTACCAAGGAGTATCGTATTACCCAGTAACTGGGTAGTAGAGGTCAGATAGGCAGTCGCTTCATGTAATACTGGTAATCAGCTGCATCCGGTTAGACTGGAAGCCGACCCTACATAGTTGGGAACAGGCTAGGCAGATGATGATGATGCTGTTCAAGACAAGACAACAACCGATTTTTGACACAATTAAAAGCAGTTTTTTTTTGTTTTTTTTTGACAAAAGCAGTTTCTGGAAAAGCTGGTGATGTTTTTACAATAAAGGAAACAGTTGTATTTATATGTCATGCGGTGTGTATTATTATTGCTAATATGCAAGGAACCGAATGGTTCACATCGCAGCCGCATCGTTATTAATGTGTTGAATAATATAAAGAGTTCATTGACCAGCATGAGCAATTGAGCATATAACAACATTATATAGATTGTTTTCTTTTTTTAGGGTTCCGTATCCAAAGGGTAAAAACGGGACCCTATTACTAAGACTCCGCTGTCCATCTGCCTGTCTGTCACCAGGCTATATCATGAACCGTGATAGCTAGACAGTTGAAATTTTCACAGATGATGTATTTCTGTTGCCGCTATAACAACAAATAATAAAAATAAAGTTAAAATTTAAAAGGGTATAAATGAAACGTTTTTTTCGGCGTTTTATGCCTTGTGGTATGGAACTCTTCGTGTGCGAGTCCGACTCGCACTTGGCCGGTTTTTTTATTGGCTAACAGAAAGGGGGGTGAGTACTGAGGTCACGACTGACGATGCTGCATAATCAGCCTATAAATAATGTTCCCACTGCTAGGACACAGGCCTCCTATCTTCAAGAGGGAGTGGGCTGTAATCTACCACGCGGGCCGCGTGGGTTGACGGATGTCACATGTCTTAAAGTTTTTGGTTCTAGGACATTTCGGTTTCCTTACGATGTTTTCCTTCACCGTTTTGAGAGCAGTGGTGATGAAATCCATATTATAATTATGAATGCGAAAGTGTCTGTCTGTTACCTCTTCACGCTTAAACCGCTGAACCGATTTAGATGAAATTTGGTATAGCGATAGTTTGAGTCCCGGGAAAGGACATAGGAGTTTCATCCCGATATTCCCACGGGATCGAAACTTATGCGGGTGAAACCGTGTGGCGCTGCTAGTAATTTACATAAAGTGCCTGCTTGGGTTCGAACCCACGACCTACAAACTTGTAAGTTGTGGTCGTTACTACTGGGCCACCACTGCTTTTACCAGGTCGCAAATAATAAGGGCAAGAAGGTGATAAGCTCAGGGTTGATAATTTCCCTAATCTTTACTCATATTGAGTAATTTACATATCGATCCCAGGAGCGAAGGAAACTATGAACATTAACGGTAAATTACTGTACATTTCCCTACGGTCTGATAAATGTATCCATCCGTCATCCGATGAGACTTAATTCAAAACAGAAATCGCAAGTCTTACATAGATAATCGGATTACTTACACATTTCTCTAAACCGACGAACGTAAAAGAAACCTGCGTTCGCAATCTTGTTTTCAAAAATATAAAAAAAACATGTGTTTTTCAAAAAGTAACTGTAATGCCCACATATTAGGTATTATAGGTTTTGTTTTCGATACAACTTCAAACATGTTTATGACTATTTCAATAGTTCTAGTCATTCTGAAATCAACTTAATTTACACTTACATAAAATTGATATTTAATTGGAAACAAGGCTGGAAATATGGAATAGGTGTAGCGAAATGAACATTTAATCGTTTCGCACACAGGATATTCAAGTGACAAGCTTCGAATTTCTAATTCAGCGAACAATACTCGGTTCAGCTTAAAATAACTGGACTAAGACACACTTGGCGCTTTTTAGGGTTCCATACCCAAAGGGTAAAAACAGGACCCTATTACTAAGACTTCGCTGTCTGTCCGTCTGTCTGTCACCTCCAACACTGAATCTCAAGAACCGCGATAGCTACACAGTTGAAATTTTCACAAATTATGTATTTCTATTGCCGCTATAACAACAAATACTAAAAACCAAAATAAAATAAATATTTAAGGGGGGCTCTCCCATACAACAAACGTGTTTTTTTTTCGGCGTTTTTGCCTTGTGGTACGGAACCCTTCGTGTGCGAGTCCGACTCGCACTTGGCCAGTTTTTTATAAAACGTCAACCCAACACTACTGGGAGTCTGCGACGTCTCTTCAACTTTTAATAAGCTCATAATGGATCGCTGACGATTTTATACAGACGTTCCACTGCTCGTTGTTATTTAATTAACTCATTTGTCTTTTGAACGTAATAAGCGCACGGTTCGTCTGGTATGTAGACGACAAATCCATATCCCTATATCTAAGTTAACTAATCCATATTTAAGCTGAAGAGTTTGTTTGAACGCGCTAATCTCTGGAACTCCTAGACGGATTTGAAAAAATATTTTTGCATTTGATAGCCCAATTCTTGAGGAAGGCTATAGGCTATTTAACATCACGCTACGGCTCTCAGCAGCCGAGCAAAAAGAGAAAAAGTCAGAGAAAGAACGTTGAACGAAAACGTAGAACCAAATAGCGCGGGTAGGCGATGCGATGCGACGGGATGGGTCGGGGAAACGAGAAATACCACGCGGACGAAGTCGCGGGCAGAAGCTAGTTTTAATATATAAAAAAAAAAACTTCATGGATGTAATTATAGCGATAGTTCAGAAAACCAGTAAAGAAAAGACTAATCGTTTGCGCATTATGCTGCAATATCTAACAGTAATTACGCGCCCTAATCAAAGTGATTAGTCCCTAACGTTTCTCGAAGAGAGTTCCTGCGTAAATCGACCCTTTCATTAGAGCCCACGCACGAGAGATTACAACATTTTATAACTCAGATGAGCCAGCTGAAAATTAGTTGGCGCCGAACGAACTTGTTTTACCTAACGATGCTGTTTGGACAAGCGAACTGATGTAAAGCGCGAATGCTTTTGAAATGTTTACGCTTTTTGCTTCAGTCTGTAGTGAGGTGAATCAACAGACGGATTTTTCTCACCGAAATGTATCGATAAATTGAAAAATCGAACACATTTCCAAGCTCAGTTCCGATCATCTGTTCAAATGTCTGGCTGCTATTTTCATTCAAATATTAGCTGCGATCGTAGATTCGATTAATCAAAAGCAGCTGCTACGTTTTCGGCTAACAATGAGCAACCTTGATAGGAAATGAACGCCACAGTTGAAATTAAAACCTGGCAAAAGGTGCAAATAAACGCCAAGGACAGTGATATTTGTGTTGTAATTTGAGGAAATAAAAGTCGCTCGTTTGAGTTGGGATAAAGTCGATATTTCAGTTGGCTGATGGGGGAAGTATTACGGCACTGTTTGCGGGTCGTCGTTAATAATAAACGCTTTAGTGTAAACGGAGCTGGATGCAGGTAGGCCATCGTTAACATACTTAGTTACTGCGTGAATCACGAGACGCGTTTAAGAAAACACGTAAAATTGTGTGAAAAAGTTCCTGGGATCGGGTCCAAGTAGTGCTAAGACAAGATACGATTGTAGTCACGGACGAAAATAAAATATCTTGTAATAGTTCGTGAGAAACGACAGTAAGTGTCAGAATAAGTTGTCGCCTACAGGCAGCCATTAAGTTCGTCACATCATATAAGTTTTTCGAGGTCTCCAACCGTTTTGATGACAGTTTCGAGGACATGAGTCACGTTATCTTAAATTGTATTATTATTTTGAGATGATAAACATGAAACAACATGATTAACATCCAGCAATGTCATGTAAATTGTTTATTGTATCGTTACGAATTATTATCATTAAAAAAAATTGTTATGTTTTTTATCTTGTGGATTTTGTCACACCAATTTATTTATCAAGGATTTAAGACAAGCACTAAGCCTTTGGACATCCCTATGATCTATAAGTACATATTACTAAATCGTCAAAATACTAACCCAGAAACATCACTAGATGTGACTGAAAGACTCAGTCTCCTTGCCTAATCAATGTCTGACGAAAGGCTTCGTCATTGAAATGTGTATAATCGAAAGAATAGAAAAAAATACGTAGACGATTCACTAATTCTGAGTCAGACGCCGGCAAAATAATAATGATTATATTCTCTGGATTTTGTTGCCAAGTGTTTTTATTAAGTACGACATTTAGGATTTTGTGTATTTCAGCTTCCCATGATCTAGATACATGAATTGAAATGTGTGTGCACACAAGGTCAATCGTATGAGCTAGCTCTCGTGCCTACATAAAATACAACTTAGTAACAATGTTCATTAAAACTGCCTTCGCCTACATCTATCCATACAATCAACCCAAAACAGAAATTAGTAGTCACAGCACAGCATTAGCCAATACGAAGTCAGCAAACAGGCTGCGATCAAATCAGAAAGCCCCAATACGGCTGAGTTAGCCAATCAGACGAGAGCAGCGGACGTTATGGTATTGACCTAACCTCTAGGTGTTAAGTGGGTTATCTTACTTGACTTTTACACCTAGAAAATTGATAACATTATAACTTTGATTAGCATCGTTTAAGATAATGCAGAAAATATTATGATAATCATATCCATACGTTCCAGACAAAAATCTCATCAACAGACAAGAAGACCTACATTTATTTGAGAATGAAACAGTAATCTAGGTTTACCCACATTTATCTTAGGTCGGGTACTAATATGAGTGGCGCGAAGCAGCAGACATTTTGATTATGTAAGACTTAGATCATTCAAGTTTTTACTGGGCGTAGGCGACGGTCTGGCAGCCAATCACAATTACTTAGCGTTTAATGGTATAAATCTAATGAATTCTGTCTGTTTGCCGATTAGTATTGCATGTCTATTATATATTTAGGAGGTTAGTGGGTAAATCAAGTACATGATTAAAAATATATATTTGTTCAGATAAAGTCTCAGTAAGCCCTAAAATATCACCTATAATATTCTGACTGCTGGGACACAGGCCTCTCTTCGAGAAGGAGTGGACTATAATCTACCACGCCGGCCTAGTGCGAGTTGATAAATGTCACATGTCTTCAAATTTTTGGTTTTAGGACATGCCTGTTTCCTCACGATGTTTTTCTTCACCGTTTTTAGACCAGTGGTGATCAAATTATTTACGGTAAAGCGCCTGCCTGGATTTGAACTTACAACCTACAACTTGGTAGGCCCGTTATCACTGGGCTACCACAGCTCTTAAAAAAATATCATGAGAGAAGACGAAACTGGGGCATGCCTTTTGGTTGCATCAAATCTGGTAGCTTTTAAAGGCTGCAAAGCCAATCGACCTACTCATAATCGATAGAAAAAGGCAGACCTGCTCTATTTGATTGTGTTTAAGTAAAAACAGATTTATTAAGCTAAGAAAAACATACAAATTAAAACCGCCACGCCCACACTACAATAACTGGCACATTCCTCTTAAAACCAGCAGCAATGCAAGAAACAGTTTATCTCGCCACAACCTATTTCCACAACTTTTCCGACCAGCATCGGGTGATACGCCACTTTTCCGAGCAGACCCAGAAGATAAACTTATAGATCAGATATTTCAACGATGTCATTTACAGTTTCTAGAAGTTTCTCGTACAATTGTATGCAGTAAACTGTTGGAGCGTAAGTTCGCCGGAAACATGGGGGGAGGCACTGCCAAACTGCGGTTATTCTTATTATTAAAGTTTTGCATAGTTCCCGCGTGATGTGCCCGGGTTCCATGTAAGTGTCGAAGTTGGGAAAATTCTCATTAATGACAGAAAACTTATCGTTTAATGCGTCCAAAAATATTAGAGGAGGAAATTTTCCTACCACTGTTTGTCTCTGCATCACCCAAAGGTTGACTGGTTAAAAATGCCTATGGGATTAAGTCCGCCTCCGTTCATTTATGTGCTTGAAGTATTAAATAAATAAATTCATGAGGCCACCATGCCGACTTCATCCATTGCAGTGTCTCTTCGATCGAGCCATCTCCACCATCCTGCGCCAGTCTCATCCATGTGCGATCCAGGGGGTCTACTCCGAAGCGGTTAACCACTGTATCGGCCGAACGTTCGGTAATTTTCTACTACCATTAATTACCTATATTGACTATTGGTCCCGACCAAACTGTGCCAATCCGAACCTTTTTAGAACCCTTAACCCTTTTTTTTTTTAAATTCGTAGTCGAACAACAATATTCGAATCAGAAAATGACCGAACATTCGGCCGATACAGTGGTTAACCGCTTCGGAGTAGGCCCCCAGAACTTCCACGAGTTTTTCTACGTTTTCCATATCGATAGCGACACGCATACCATACACAAGAAAAGACACTAAACCCAAATAATTTAAACAAAAGCTTAAACTCGAACCTGTGGTCTACATCTGCTCCGCTTCAAAACAGGAGACTAATCCCTGATGGACACTAACGCGTTCCGAGATGAGCGTACAACTTATGTGAGCCGAAATACGAGACGTTCAACGTGACGTCACCCGTAGACATTCAATCTTAGGTCCAAGAGTGTCAAGAGTACAACCGCAGCGCGTCATTGAAGTTAGAAAGGCTTAGCATTTCACACTACTTATAAACTTATATTCAAGGTGAGGTCATTGCAGCATCTAGATTACTCGGTGATCTCGGTACAGACCCAAAAATTGGTAAACTAATGTCGAGCGATTTGATTGGCTGTTGTTACTCCAGACAGCCAATCACAGCAGATGACATGAGTTTGGTAATCTGTCAGAAATCTTGAAAGTCCATTCGCATTGAAAAACTAGAGTGTACCTGTAGAGTGTCTGTAGAGCGTCTTTGATAATCACAATAAAAACATCAACTAGGTAGATGTGAAATTCTACATTACCACAAACATCATTCTCAACCACATCAAAACTCAATCATCTACATTATCTACATAACACCACTTTACCTGGCCGTATCCTCTCAAGCATGGCATTAAGATATATATTACTGTCATCACGTGGCCAGGGTCAATCACCTGCCGTTAAGAAGCTTTGATGTTGATACTCACGTGTTTCTGAGGTTTTATAGAAATGACACTTCCATTTTGTTACATTGGTGATAAACTGCTTTTATTGTTTCTTTTTTATCAGCTTAGTAGGAGGAACACCTTCTTTAGAGGACTCTGGGGAAAAGTAATAGAAGTATGGAAGAATACGGCGGAGATCTTTGAGCAGTACTTATTGGCAAATATGTTGCAAAAGCTTGAAAACAAAAAAGGTGTGAATCTTAAACCATGGCTAACCAAACCTAACCTCGGAGTGCCCTTCGCTCGCTCTTGCATCCTACGTCGCGCGTCGCCTCCTGAAGTACACACGAACCCCATGTGGCCGGCTGCACCTAGTTGTACCCGGCTAAAACTAGGATTATAATCATTAGAATCATTAAGCACTCCATAAGCACTTACTTTTCCTCGCAACAACTGAGTTTTGGCGAACCTTGAAGATGCCTAAGAATGTTAAGATCCTGTTTTTGATTCTACAGCAGCGTTAGCTCGCCGCCGCCCGCGCCGGTTCGCCTAGCTATTAAGGTACGGCGTTCGACAGGAAACACAACCAGTTTTTAAGATTTATTCCGGTCTGATCCCCTGAACCCCCCCTACACCCCCCCCCCACCTCGATCCCCTGCTTGATCGTCTTCTGTTTTAATTTGTTTCTTATCCTAACTTTATGTAAGTTTACTCTTTTTGACAGGTAGGTAATGCTTTATGCAATGGAGGTATAATAGTAGCATTTGGGGAAAACCGTTTCAGTAAACGCTAAGTATTACATCTAGGTAAAATTAGTAATTAATCCCGATATGTAACACGGTTCTAATTCCACCAAAAAAAACCGGATGCAGGAAATGTGTGAAATACCGTTTATAATGTAAAAAAATATTCTCTAGCAAAAAGGCAGGTAGGAGAAAGAATGCAGTAGGTAGGCAGTTTTTCTGCGCGCACAATTTTGTAATACTTTAGTCACGTTGACGCTTCAAGTGAACGTATAAATATTTATCGGCATAATCGACGCTGATTAATAATTGATTTTCTAATAAAAAGAAAATAACTATGCCTGAGAGAATATTTCACGGGAAGTTTACACGTTCATAATGTAGTATCCATAAATAACTTACAAGAAGCTTTGCTCAGGAACCCATAATCATAGACGAACGATGGAAGTCCTGGAACAATGAAGTTTCTTGACAAAAACTTAAACCTTATGATGTGCATAGCAACATCAAACGAAACATCAAGGACCACGCGGCCCATGGCAAGACAAAGTCAAAGTTTCATCAATATTCCAAATCCAAAAGCTACGGAACGTGCCGACGTCGGTCGGACGCAAAACGAAACCAACACTTGGGAACAATCGGACCGGCAAAGCGGGGTTTATTTGTTTAGAGCGCTAACAAAATGGAACAGTGAGAAATCGAACAAACTGCGGGGCGACGTTGCCGCCAGAATGCTGACACACATTCGCTGAGCGGCCAATCCTAAAAGCCCAAATGGATTTATAGTTAAAAATGTTTAAGAGGCATCGTTCAATCTTTTATCCATTACTGAAGAGTGGTGATGCTCTTGAAGCTGACAGCGCAAAAATTATTATAAGCTTTTGAAGTAATGAGGGAACAGATGAACATAAAATTATAGATACCGGTTAAAATCATATACCCTCCGTAGTCGGGTAAAAATGGGATTCAACGATCACCATAAACTGACGATGCGATGTCAAAGTTGACAGTTTTGTAAAGCCGAACCTTCAGACTCTCGACTTGCAAATGAAGATAAGATGATGACATACTTTCACTGCTGCGGAACACAGATGGGCGATATTGAGGTCGTATGAAATATTTGCCAATGCAAGGACATCTGCTATCGACCAAGCGAGGGTAGAGAGATTTTGGAGAGACGGTTTCCTTAATTAGCTCTGAAAGAAAAGAGTGCCATTTTGGGAACAGCCTTGGTGCATGACGTAACTATCAATTAACGGATTGAGCGGTGAACAAATATTATAATATCCATTAAAATATAGGCAAGTAAAAAGCTATCAGGACACTACTAGTCAAACTGGTTTCTCTTATATTTTTAACTTAGTCGAAGTTGGATAGGGTTCGTCATTCAATGACCTTTGGAGGTACAGACGCCAGCACATCAAGCTACCCGAAACTGTCAAATTTTCCCAATCAACCTTGAACCTTATACTCTAGCGATAAAGTTGATAAGCTATTAAAGAAATTTTACAGATTGTAGTAGCTTGATGTGCTGGCGTCTGTACATCACAATAGATTAAAGACTTCAACTAATTGTATGTATTACTTTGATGTCGTCTTTTCGCAGGTTCTTTGACTTTCAACAATTTTCTTCCGCAATTCCCTTAGATTCTTTGATTACAGGGGAACACGTTGTATGTTGGAAGGTTGGAACGAAATTCAAAGACTCGTAACTTGCAATCAAAATATCCAAATAACCAGATTTACAACACCCCTGGGATACGTAAAAAGTTCCTTCCTATTGCCAGAGGATGGTTTGTGAAACATTTTTCATCATATTATATCATACCTAGTGGAAAAAAATTATTGAAAGAAACGGTGACGAATTTCCACAAGTGGTAGAATGGATGTAACAAAAAACACGACTGTGTAGAGTCTATTTTAATTTAAATGTAAGTAAGTAAGTAGACGGTTTTTATTCTAAACGAATAAATGTTCAAACAAACAGTCTTCGTAGTAGGCACGAGCGGGTCCGTAAAAAAATTTGCAGTGATGTAATGGCGGGCGGTGACCTCGAGAGGTTGCGGGCCTCTGACCATATTACTGCCACACGTGGGACGAAACCGAAACAGACAGACATACAATCATAAGATCAGTATGTCATACACGTGCCATCCAAGAACTTTATTCAAAAGGCTTCACTATTGCCAAACCAATCATTGGCAGCAATTTAAAATTAAAATCGAGGAGTAATTTCACTCACAAGCACTTACGATATGCTGCTAAAATACCAACATTAAGTCTAGCAGAACGTTATGAACGTTAAGAACATAAATTTTAAAGTCTAGATGCGCTTTTTGCATCACTACGTGCCGAGCATGTTCAATGGACAAATTATTATCAGAAACGGGTTCTTTATTTTTATTTATGAAACAGATAACAAGTGTATTGCATAAACCCGGCTCTGGTCTGTTGCCGATAATTACATATTGTTGGTCCGCCATCTTTGTCCGTGAGTCACCGTGCGATCGAGCACTCCTACGCACGCCAATGTTGCCAGACACCGGGCGGTTTAAACAGTACATCAAAATTTATTCACACAAATACAAACTGACGCTCCACGATTCGGCTGGGTTACGTCAATAAACGAGGTGCCAGTCATCTTTCATCCCTTTTACTCGAACCCCAGTTTTCTATTGTTATCCTTTGTCCAGATTAATATTAATGTATGCTGTGTAGGTGTTCTTTGAATATGAAATTAGGTGCTTCAGTAGTTTCTACGTATTAGTACAGCTATTTTAACTTCAGCAACATGGAAGACAATAATTTTATCGATGGGTGAATAAAGATGAACGTGACTTTAATACTGAACTGTTTTCAATAGAACAGAAGAGAATATAACTGAAGACTTTTTTCATCTTTATCGTCGTTTTATCGTTGCACAAATGTTACTTCAAGCGCTCCATTTTGACTGTTTTTTTTCCTTCTTCGGGTAATTTATATCTGTCAGCCACTCTGCCTGAAAATGATACTCCAGCGGGATAATTGCGTAACACACTAACAGTAGGAATGGCTTTCAATTTGACAATTCAACAACATTCATTGCATTATTTACGTTGTTGAGCAGACAAATTTTTCGAACATATGCAGCAATGGATTGGCAATATCCTTCAAAATTATTCAAATTGTGATTGATAGTGTGTTACGCATACGATGCAGGTTAAGAAGGTAACTACTCGTATCAACTGTTCTAAATTATTGCCTGTCATTTTGATACAATTTCTAGTCACCATTAGAACCTCCAGCTTCCTATCTAAGTAATCTCCCCGTAACTATCTCTAAACGCCTCTAATTACAATTACTTAGCTAGAAATTTAATTAAACCGTCGTCAGGCGACAGAGTGGAATGAGGGAACAATGGATATGTCCTACGGAATATGTAAAAGGACATACATATATAATCAACAGACCAACGCTGCACTGCCATTATGTAGCTTAAAACTGCTTTTAACAATAAAATGTAGATAAATACTAAAGGGAAACAATTGAAGAACATTGTAGCCTAACATTTGCTGGGGAATTTTGAATGATCCAATTGCTTTGTGGTTAGAGTACTCTATGGATTATAATAAAAACGAAGTCTTGTGCAATACTAAAACGTGTTTATATATTTATTTTGGGACTTGGGGCCGGCCCGTACAAAATAACGCCAACCATTAATCTGTATTTTGTTTTGTTTTTTTTTTTTTTTTAAAGCATCTGAAGATCTAATTTCATATTCCATAGTTTAGAATACGACCACGTGTCTATCAATATCCAAGACACTGGGTCACTGAGTGATTTGATGATTTGATTTGAGCAATTCAGTAAAGTAGAACTCATTGAATAATAATTTGCAATCGATAACGCTTTTAAACACGATCAATTAATTTATCTGCGTCCATGTCTGTTTATTTCAGTCCGAACTGGATTGTACCCATTTTAATATATTATTATCTCGTTAGTGCATTAATTGGTTAATGGGACTAGGTTAGTTATAATTGAGTCATTTGGAGATATCGGTAGACTTCGGTATGCAGCAGAATCCCAGGACCTTAGGCGAAAACGTCAGGATAGCACGCAAAATTAAAATTTTCTTACAATTTGCAGGTCAGTATCAAGTTGTATATTGATCTTTAAATATGATTCGCGGCCGTAACAAATATTTATTCATAGAATATTATAATCATAAAAATCATCAATATATCTCTCGAATTAGTTCATAATACCCTATTGAATGACTATTTCATGAAATCATGACATTTGACGCCATTCTAACTGACAGTGGAGTCGTATTTCTGATTCTAATGATTATAATTCTGTAAAGCCATATTTGTTACGGTCGGGAATCATATTTTAATCATCATACAAACAACCTGACACTGCCCTACAAATTCCAAAAAAACTTAAGTTAATTTTAATTTTGCGGGCAACCTTACCGCATCCCCCTTAAGTTTCATTAGCTCATTTAAATTAAACGCCAACTCTTAATTACATTATTTTGATTTATTCAGAAACTTAGCCGTCTAAAAAACTTTTAAATCCCTTGTCGAGCTGACCTTTCTTTAACCCTCCAGTGCACTAGATCAAATCAAAGTAGCCAAATAATAACCGTTAAGTGTAAAGGTGACTTATCACAAATCACCTCACATGTCACCTTGCCTAATCCTCCATACCTTGAAGGTCGAAATATTGGTATTAGAATCGGGACTTACAAAACGGTCAGTAACCTCTTAATTGAAAGGCCAACACCTACCAACAACAAGGGTTCTATGATGATGTCACCATGACTTTGGCCCCTGACCTCATGGTGACTGAGTCATAGAAGCGATAAGAATGATACAACTCTTAAAATAACTCCGGCTCATTTATCGCGTCTGTGATAACTAGGACATATTATATTATAAGTATTTGTTAGTTTACATTTTATATAAACAGACTAATGATAAACTGACCCTCGTTTCTGAGGCGCAAAGGATTGCTCAGATAGTTGTCCACGAGCCTTACAAAAATGTCAATAAGCTGAAAAATCGATAAACAAACAGTGTTGCCAATAATAAATTCAGTCATTCCACGTGAGTGACAACTGTGAAATATGATTGGACAAGGACGAGTAAACATTAGAAGGTTGTTTTGATCAATAGATTCTATGGAAATCTACATCGATGACAGAATTTATTCCAACTTTTGTTTAGTCCATGTTTAGAGCTTCCTCTCTGGAGGACTAAACAATGAAGTACCAGTAGATATAACATTTCGAAGAGAGACCGGTTACTGTCGAAGCTCTTCGTTTCTTTTTTGGGATTCCACAAAAAAAAAAAACTAAGAGGACGCTGAGAGTAAGCTCGGCATTGATTGGCAGCATCGAATTTAGTATGGATTGAATTGCTGAGGGACGACGAGACCCGGATGGATTTCAGCTTTACTTAGTATAGGGTTGCGACAAGTATCGTCTGTAGGTTCACAAAAATAACACTGAAGAAAACTCAAACGTGATAAATAGTAAATTCGGAATCTACACGGTTTTTATACGATCTCGGGAGACGTCATTTGTCATAGTCCAGTCAGATGGAGGGAGCATCCTACACCCGGTTAGATACCCTCATATATTTTCGTCCATTTAAGAGTTTTCACCAAGGACGCTTTATCTCCGACGATAGTTTCAGCAATAAAACCAAATGGGAGCGTGCTATGGAATTCGACGGCTCGTAACGAATACTTTTGGGATTAAATTGTTCTGACAGTACTGCATTTCATTGCAAACTTGGCACACTTTTGATACCTACGAGAGAAAATAAGAAGTCTTAAACATGAGATAGGATGGTTCAGTGCGAGTATTGGAAAAGATTTAGTGTCAATTAGCCGAAGCTTTAAATTAGCGTGTATTGTGTGACATTCGTATTACCTACATTGTTTGTGTACTGTCGACGTCACAGTCGTTAACGCTCCCGTAACATCCCGGGGATATGTCACGACACTTTCACTACAATCGAGTAACGTGAGCCGTCCGTCACGCATAGCGGGTGGCGTCATCCAATCCGAGGGTCACCAGTTTTCTATTCGCGTTTAGAAGTGACGCACGCGCCGATGACGCTCCGCGGCGAGTGGCCCGCGCATACGCTTTAAATACACCGCATCACCCCCCCAACCGCAATCGGTCGCGTAATTAAAGGCATCTGGAACATCGTCACCGCGGGGTAATGGCCGTCTAGTAGCCATATTTCAGCTGAAATCACCGTCGCATAGCCACCCTCACCCCCTCTTTCACTTAATTTTCAGCCTGGCCACTGCAGCGTTGCACTGCCAAATTGCTTGCGAGAATATTATTACAAAGAGGATTGAATTCTTCTAATTTATAGGGTTACCATAAGTTTTGTGGAATTAGACAACCCCTCGATTTGTAGCGTTTATCAAAATCCGTTATTGAGAAGCTAATTAATAGGAAAAATCTATATTAAGTACATTTAGGTATTTTTGGTATTGTTTTCCTGTTAACAAGTGTATAGCCGTCATCAACATTGACCAAAACATGATTACCTACAGGAAATAATATGAAATTAAAGTCCTACTAGGTAGATACTTTAGTTGGGCTTTAATTTTATATTATTTCCTATTCCTCGGTCGCTTTGCGTAGACAAAAAAGTACCTACACGACTGCCTGACCTTTCGCAACACATTTCTAGGTACATGAACTTTAATTAATAGTCGAAAGAATCCTCTCCAGCGCTGAACTACAATCAAATATCGAAAGTCAACTCATTTAAATAACTACCTACTTCGTAATAAAACTAAAAGAAAGAACATAAAAAATAACAAATCCAATGATTAGTTATTGGAAGCGAACCTTTACGGCAAGTTGTAGACACATGTCAAACTTTATAACGGCGAATCAACAGTCGTGAGTAGGACTTTGTCCGAGCGGCCGCTATGGCATGGTTACCCTACCCGCTCTCGACATGTACTTCTCTCTCGACGAGCAATGAGGCCATACTGGAGGTACCCAGCACCACTCATTTATGAATAAGATAGAAAAGATTTATAGATGAATGAATACTTAATTCCGACTACAAGTTCAGATTCCATATTACATTTTGGCATATGGCCAAACAAAATATCAATACAAATTACATATAGGAATAAAATATGTAGCCTCGAAAAGCGAACTATTGAATGTCTCGCGTCTGTAATAAATATAATGTCATTTGTTATTCCTTTATTAACCAACTTCAAAAAAGGAGGTTCTGTATTCTTTTAAGTACATTGCTATATGTTTTAATGTCGAATCCCGAACGTAATGTTTTAGGTGTGATAAGAAATACCAGTGTATACCATGTTGGGTAAACAATTTGTACTACTCGGGTTATTACTAAACATAAACTATGTATATCCGAAGATCCTGCATACTTATCTCTTTTGTTGACTGTACATAACATGTTTTTAATAAATTAAGTTTAAAGTTGTTTTGTAGTGCCTAGATAATTAGGTAAGTATCCTTAATTATAACATTCTTAAAAGAATATGTTTTGCATTAATTAGATTCTCAGCCAGTCAGATGTGAACAGTTATTTCAACTTATAAAGTTTGAAAAGTGCCAATTATAGAAATAAACAGTTACACAATCACAAGTCATTGTATTTATTAAATACCAGTTTATTCAACCCAGAAAGAATTTTAGAGGAATTAAAAAACATGCTCTATGGTAATTTCATATTGGCACTTACCTTCATCGTTTGCATTGAAGTTACCAAGCAATCAGGGTGTATTAACATTGAACATCTCATTCATAAATTACATTAAGCAGTACAAAACAATTAAAACAAAGTGAATGAAAGATCAAAAAATGACGATGATTTTCAAATACTGAAATTTTCAAATACAACCAACCAACAAACACAAAATAGAGATTCCAAAATCATGATTAATCCTATCACAGATACAGAATTAGCACATCAGCAGAGTAATAAATGTCAGACGTGGTATTTACTGAATGTTACAAAACTGAGACATGGTACATCAGTGGGTTTTATTTTCAAATAAAAAGAACTGATCACTGTTACCTTTCAGTTTTGTTTATTGTACATATGGAGATATAAATGTCAATCCTAACACGTGAAAATGGGTCTTTTGAGTTGCTGCTTATACTATAGTTTGCAAACTCGTTATGTACATTCCGATACTAAGCTAAGTTGTAAAAAGGTCTTCAACTGCTTCTGAAAATTACATTATGTACAAAAACTGTACTATTGATGAGAATATAATGTGTTAAAATAGTCATAGTACTTAATTACATGCAATACCTATCGGACCCATCATATAAATTTTTGATTCTTCTTTCTAACCAACTTCAAAAAAAGGAGTAGGTTCTCAGTTCACCGGATTTTTTAATTCTTTCATTATTTTATATTCTTCACTGAAATACTGTATGAGGCCTAAATATGATATAATGGGATATCATTATTTAGGCTTCATACAGTATTTTATAATGATAGGAGATTAGATCATCAATCACAGCAATTTAGCACTTTTAAAGTTTCACGGACACAAGAAAATTAATTGCATGACATGAAATTGTGGTGAATTGGGCTCAAAGTCAATCTGTGGTTCCATTAGTTTTATAAACTACTAGCAGCACTCCGCGGTTTCACCCGCATAAGTGTTGATCCCGTAGGAATATCGGGATAAAAACTATCCTAAGTCCTTTCACGGGACTCAAACTATCTCTATACCAAATTTCATCTAAATCGGTGAAGAAGGAGAGTGAAGTGGTAACAGACAGACACACTTTCCCATTTATAATATTAAAATGGATTTAGTAGAAAAAATCCATCCCAGGAAAATTACATGTTCTGCTGACCCTAAATAAATTGGGATAAGGACAGGAGAATGATGGTGACAATGAATAAAATAAAAGTAGCTTTAAGGTAGAAAAAATACTATTGACTCATAGCAGTATTCATAATCTCAGACAATTTACATTCCATCGCCACTTAATGAGTTATGTAGATTAGGGCTAATTCTTTTCGATGCCAGATAATTTAATTGGAGGAATCATTTTGAATTTTTGACAGTTCTTCCATACAGAAACTGTCAGACGTCAAATTTATTCTACGAATAAAAATTATCGGTCAATTAAAAATCAGCCCTTAGGGAAATGTATTCCAAGTTGATTTTTGAGTGACCATTTGTGAAAAAGGTCCTAGTAAGTTTTTGGTTGCGATGGAATTTGAACTTTGTTAATATGACATTCAATTTGTTGTTCCATAACTTGAAAATTAACTCAAATATATGTGGGGTAGGTAAATGGGAAGTAACCCTTATTTCAAATCATTGAAGTTGTTCATAGAAGTTGGATTTTATTGAATTATTATATTATACAAAACAGTACAATCAGCTGTAATAATAAAGTTATGATCAGTGTAACAGAATTTTGGGAAATCAATAAGTAGATTAGATAACTTTTGTATTAGGTACTTAGTACAGAAGGCCAATTCTCATAATTGAAAATGTTCAAAATCTAGTCACAGTCTCATCTCGGCAACAAACAAGTGTCAAAAACTTGTCAAAATGTAGGGAAATTAGAGGTATTTTTGACATATTGACAGTGAAATCAGATGGTGAATGTTCCTAAAATTACGAGAATTGCCTCTCTGATAGTATTTTTGTTAGTTAGGTTTAGGAAAAAGCCTAAATCCTATGTTGGTCTTTACATTATAAACTTGTAAGTCTTGGCAAATATTATGTGGGTATGCTGGCTTAGCCTTTATTATAGGAAGTCTGTAGTGTAGTATTTAAATCCTATTCAACAATAAATGTTGCCAACAATTTTATGTGAAGAATTCTTATTGGGTGACATTATCTTACGAATACAGGCAATGAATATTCACGTGTTTTGTAGTATTAACTTAAGCCATTAATTGAGTTATCATGCTGCAGGATTAAAAGTTACCTCAACAGAATTAAAGTGCAATATTCACCACAAATACTTATTATCTCAGTAAGCAAAGATGTTACTTAATAGGTACCTATTTATTTTCTTATCACTAATGGCTATTTGCTCGTCACGTGTAAATTACCTCGTGAATAAGGGGCTTTAGTGCTAACTGTACTTTTTATAGCCTTGAACCTCTTTGAACATAACCTCACCTAGCACGGTATTGTATAATATGCACTAATAATAACGCGTTGTCCTCAGTAAAGCCGATTTGTCTACCAGCCGATAATGCCCGTGTATTTATTTTTACCCGTTACGCACTCTCAGCTGTCTGGATCGTCTCAGCCCGGCCACCAAGGAAAAATCACTAATTCCAACAACCTTTAAACATCTAACTACATATTCAAACGCTAAGGGCTCGGAATAAACCTGATTCGCTATATTTGGAACCCGTTTGACGGGTTTACAGAGAAATTGTACGCCCTAAATTGCAATAGCTAATATCGCTCAATGCGCCCGACTAGAAAGTTTATATCTGCACAATATACCGGCAAAGTGTGTCACTCACCTTAGTCGTTCCCAACAGCGGGTGCAAGTCGTCCACAAAACAATTTCCGAAAGAGAAATCACAAAAATTCTGCACAACACGACGAGAGCAGGTACACTGGGCGTGCAACCACTCAATTCACAGCCGGCGTGGAAAATTCACAAACGAACAGTCGTACACTTAGAATCAACAGAAAATACACAGATTACACTAACTTAAAATCTATGATTTCCACAAGAAATATCAAGTTGAACCAAAACGAAAAACGCGCCAACTGTCAAACTAAAAAACTACAAGCACCGACATGCCGCGCGTCCGCGCGATCCGAGTCCGCTCTACTGACTGATGAGGGCACCACACACGATCCTTCACGATATCCATGCGGCGGCCCATACACTACACGACACGACATTCGGCTAAACTAAACGCTACATGCTTGTGTCGCAATTTAATTTTCATTTATATAATATGAATAGTAGCTGTACCGCTATCTCATAATTGATAAAATATTATACCAACGTCAACGTTATCTATATTACGATGCGACAAAATGAGATAACCGTTCGAACGTGAATTCAGGCAATAAAGTAATGCGGCCACGTTGAAAAGATCTCAGCGCACTACGAAAATATGTACAAGCCAACACTCATCTATATCCGTACGGGATAGACGTTAGCCAGACGCGCATGCGTCAGTCGGGCCGCGGGTACGACGTCAGTGAATGACAAGCCCTGCGCTTGTATCGGTTCGGTTAACCGATCGATTTCAAAAGAAATGTGGTTTCTTGAGTGTGAGTAGCTACGTACTCACTTTTATATTTGGTATAGTTTCAATCGTAGCATGTAGGTACAACGCGGCGCGGCACGGTAAGCTGAAACACTGAAAAATAATAACCAAGCAATGAAAAACGATTAAAAATATTGTCTACGTACGTTATGATCGTATAACGTATAATGCTCGAGTTTAGATAAAAATCTAACAACCGAGCTTGTTTTTAAATGCAGATAAAACATTTTTATGAAATTATGGTATTAATTTAAAATGTTTTTAACGAACTAGGTACAGACGCCAGCACATCAAGCTACTATACAACCTGTCAAATTTCTGCAATAGATTTTCAACTTTATAGCTAAATCATAAGGTTAAAAGTTGATTGGGAAAATTTTACAGTGTCGGGTAGTTTGATGTGCTGGCGTCTGTACATGGACCACATGACTGAAATAAAAGCATGAAAATTATTTCAATTCACACTCTTAACCACGCACAGGTTTCCTGCGGGGTAATTGCGTAACACACTAACAGTAGCAATGGCTTTCATTTTGACAGTTCAACACCATTCATTGCGTTATTTACAGCACGGTTGGCGCAGTGGTTAAGCGATTGACTGCTGCGCTACGTGTCGCGGGTTCGATTCCCGCACGGAACAAATATTTGTATGACCTACAAGTAGTTGTTCCGGGTCTGGCTGTTTGTGTACGTGAATTTAAATGTTTGTAAACGCACCCACAATACAGGAGAAATTCCTAGAGTGGGGCAACGTTTAAAAAAAAAAAATTACGTTGTTGAGCAGACAAATTTTTCGACCGAAGCAATGGATTAGCAATATCCACGGATATCTATGGCAATATCCTTCAAAATGAATCAGATTGAAAGTGTGTTACGTAATTAGGTTCCAAGCCCAGCCGATAAGCGTAGTTATCCGACTGACTAGGGGAAAAATTTGGCATTCCCTGTTTAATCCGTGGTTGAATCTCTCTCGTATACTCTCTCTCTGGGGAGAATTGAGGGTTATGTCGAACTTCTACCGACTAAAACCCCTGAGGCAGCAGTTGGTGCAGAGTCAGACATGGACATTGTTACCTTAGACGCACTTCAATCTAATGAAAAAACTAGTGACCTTGTTATATCAGAGGTTTTTCTACTGTCGCCTTGTCGTTTAAAATATCATAAAATCTCATTGTTTTGTCAACTGTAGGACCTACCCTACTAATGAGTTTTATAATATCAGTTTTTTTTCTATCGCATATGAAGAAAATATCTGAGATTGGTATTAGGCACGAATCACGATACTAATATTATAAATTCGAAAGTAACTCTGTCTGTCCGTCAGTCTGTCTGTCGGTATGTTACCTTTTCGCGCCTAAACCACTGAACTGATTTGGATAAAATTTGGCAGAGAAGTAGATTGCATCCCGGGGAAGGACATAGGATAGTTTTTATTGACATACATCGCGGGCGAAGCGGCGGGCGGAAGCTAGTAATAATATTATAAATGTGAAAATTTTTGAAGATGTTTGGATGTTTGTTACTCAATCACGCGTAAACCGTTGAACAGATTTGGATGAAAATTGGCACATAGATAGACCATTTCCTGAATTAACACATAGGATACTTTTTATCCCGATATTCCCACGGGATCGAAATTTACGCGGGTGAAACCGCGGGGCGCTGCTAGTACAAAATATATGATGACGGTCATTATTCGTTTCATTTATTCGTTCATCATTCAGTCACGACCAGTCCATGGTCACGACCACGAATAAACGACTAAAGAAAATCTAGCCTCTTTGACATTTTTGACAGGGGCCCGGATCTGACGTCCCAAGTGCTGCAAAGAGAATGGGTGCTGCCACCTAGTGAACGTCATTTCAGAAAACCAGGAGAGTTAAATCTGAAATGATGTTCACTTTTTTCTATTTTTTTAGAACTACAAGTTCTAAAAAATAGAAAAAAGTGAACATCACTCAAGAAGATTTTCTCTTTATTTACATTCATTTTCCAGTTATAAATAATCCAATTTTATTTTGACGATAAATGGCAAATAGTTTGTGAACAGAAACTACTGAAGATGCATGATTTATGATGAATAGGAAGACAATGGAACTGCTCAAGGCAAGCGTTTGATAGAAAACAGCAAGGCCTTAGCTAATGTTGATGTATCCCAAAATAAACGCTAAACATAAAAGATGGGTGATTATTTCATTGTCTCAGCGTACCTACGAGGCTTGCGAAGTAGTGTTCGGCTAGTGTTTCAGGTTCGGCGTCAGTAAAAGGAAGTTTCGGCCAGAAAAGCACCAAAAATTAAATAATCATTTTATCAAAAAAAAATTGTTGATTTGAACTTGTGATGGTATTACAGCTCCTAATAAATTTTCCGTATCGTACCTACAAAAAGAAAAACAGATGGATTTTTGTGACCAATTCAGCCTGAAAGTCACGTTGAAAACGAATTTCGTTTTCAGTTTCTGCCAAGAAACGAAACCTTTGCTGCAACACTAGAGCGGTGTAAGCGAGGTGTACGCAATATAATTTAGCCGATCGAGGCGTAGGTATTCTTTTGATGAAAGAATCTTCGGGACCAGTGACAAGTGACGGCTGTGACAACGTGAAAGATACTGCTCATTTGTCGGGTAAGGTTATTTGGAATACTATTGGAGACGTAGGTACAGAATATAAGGAATGTATTTACTTTGGCGTAAATTGCATTCTTCATTTAATTGACAGAAACATGACAGGTGTTCTTTTTAGGGTTCCGTACCTCAAAAGCAAAAATACGGAACCCTTATACGATCACTTAGTTGTCCGTCCGTCTGTCTGTCAAGATCCTTTATCTCGGGAACGCGTGGAGGTATCGAGTTGAAATTAACCCCATATACTCAGGTCTGCGGTCCCTTGAGAATGTGAAAAAAAATCAAACTTCTAAGTTAACGTTAAAAAAAGATACGGCCGTTTATGCCGCAAAAACGTATATTTCGACACTCGCAAGGAAATCAAAATGTATAGGGTAGTCCGACTCGCTCTTGACCAGTTTTTCTCATTGTTATGGCAGAAAATGACTTTTCAGCAGGCCCAGCCTATAAGTATAGGTAAAGATTTGATGAGCCATACGCCCGCAAGCATACTAAAATACTTTTAACCTTTTAACCGCCACAGTCAATATGTATAGATGACAAACCAAAATGTGCCCAGCACGCCACGGTTCGACTACATGACAGACTTTGACGCCGAGGGCACGTTTTTGATTTTTTGACGTGTGGCGGTCAAAAGGCTAATCACTCGGCTTTAGCCCTGAGAGTCAGAGTCCTTCTTGCAAAAAGACTGAGTTTGTAACAGCTGAGGAGAGTGGACAGGCGAAATAACGTTAAGATGATGTTCAAAAAATGCTATCATTTTCAAAACAGCTAAGCATACGGTAATAGGTATATTACGGGTTTTCTGATAAGATTTGTTTACTTCAGATTGAACACACGAATTATTAGCCATTACGTAAAAGTTTAAAACAGAAAACAAGACTTCTCTAATACTATTTATAGGTACGTATCCTCCAGCCCTCGCTTCAGGAGGACACCTTTTATTACAAAGAATGCATAAGTATTGGAATTCTAGTAGTTATTCTATTAATTCATTTGTTTGCAAGCGCACTAAATTTTTCGATTTTTTAAATAATTTCTTTCAGCATTTTCTTGTCAGAAACATTGAAAGAGCACCTATTCTTTATTTTTATATTTTTCGTGGGGACATCCTCCTGGATACCCTCCATTTGGGAAGAACGGAGGATTATGTCGGACTCCTACCGAATAAAACCCCACTGTTCCTTCTAGTACCATGAGTAGGGGGCCCGGGAAATACTTGTACATTCGCCGCACCCCCGACTGGAAGAGCACCTATCCTGTCGGTGCGCGAAAGGTAACTGAAATTTAATCGCATGTCTATGTATTATAAACTTTATCTAACGGAATCAGGGCATAACTAAAATAGCAAAGTTCAAACAATACAGAGACTAAACAAAGCAGAGTCAATCTGTCTATCCAACGGCAACGGTTTTATGTTTTCTAAGCCTCACTATATTCAGTTATTGATCAATCGTATCAGTTCACCTGACAGGTGTACGATTTCATCAATGTGATTGTTTTTTTTTTTGCAACATTTTTCGTTTACGTAAGGTATGTAACCTACTTCCCCTGACTTCGATCAGTTAGTAATCGGAAAATTAAACGTACAGACGGGCGCTCATCAAGCTACTACAATCTGTCAAATTTCTTTAACAGATTTTCAACTTTATCTCTATAACATAAGATTCAATGTTGATTGGGAAAATTTGACAGTTTCGGGTAGCTTGATGAGCTGGCGTCTGTACATACAATATTCTAAAATAAATAAATGAGATTGGAACTTATTTATGAGAGAAGCGGCCGATATTTCGCGACCCTCTAAATTAATTAGAATCCTATTGAGCAACTACTTCATGAAATACCAATCAATAGAATTATATGTACCTACATAGAGGGTTGTTTTGATAATTTTAATGATTATAATTCTGTAAATAGGTACATACCTACTTGTTACGATCTCGAATCATATTTTGTTTAACATACAACCTGAAACTGACCTGCAAATTGCAAAAAAACGTAAGAAAATTTCGCATGAAAATTATAACTTCTTGCTACAAGGTAATAAATTATTATTTATTTACCTACATTGGCTTTGGCTCATGCATGAGACGGCAAGAATGCAAGATCATAGAGTAAGTAAACATGTAAACATATTTTAAAAGAGACGGAACTCCCATAGAAAAAGTTGAAAAACGTCGCTTGTATGAAACGTGCACTAAATTTGTCATATTTTATCTATGATTAGTGCACGTTTCATAGTTTATTTTTTTATTAGACAGTTGCGATAGTTTCTTTTTTTATTAGACAGTTGCGTCACACTGTGCAAGATCACTTTTCCCGCCCTTTTTCTTCAAAAGTCATCTATGGGTTGCCAAAACTCAAAATGACAATGTTGCAACCCACAAATAATATATAGTTATAGTCAAACAGTCTAATAATGTGCAAATATTAATTGTAATTGATTAACAAACGTTATCATTGTACTAATCCGGGATACCTATTGGAAAACGACTTTATTGATAAAAAAATAAATGATGTGTATCTTCTGACGCACGTGTTGCGTTTTGACGCACATTATTTTGGTAGTAGGTAGATAAGTTGATAATGATAAGTTTTGCCGCATTGTTTTCGTAATTTAGTTTCTTAGGTAAATACGGACAGATTATTCTTATCTCGTGAAGGTGCGCACGAACTTGCCGCATTATGTGAATCAAGTAAAATTCCATAATACGGGGTAATTAAGAATTTACTTTTGCACTGTTTTAAAGCACACACAGGCTTACCCATAAACAAAATAATCTATCTACTATACTATAATAAAGCTGAAGAGTTTTTTTATTTGTTTAAACTCGCTAATCTCTGAAACTACCAGGCGCATTTGAAAAAATCTATTTGGTTTTGATAGTCCAGTTCTTGAGGAGGGCTATTAATAGGCAATACACGAGAAAAAGAAAAAAATCAGAAAGAACGCTAAGCAAAAACGAAGTAATAGTGCGGGCAGGGGACGATGTGAGGCGGGGGAATAAGAAATTGTCACACGGACGAAGTCGTGGGCAGAAGTTAGTAATAAATATAAAATAATGCAGGAAGTTAAAAACGTATAACATTTTTAGCACAATCTATTATAGACGACAAAAATAATTTATATTAGTTAGTGGTATTCTTCTTGTAACCGTTCACAAGAAAAATCATAACTATTCGTCAACATAACAAGCAACATTTTTTACTCATCACTGTCTCGCGTTTATTCTTCCGAGAGAAATAAAAAAATCGTAAAATCGACCCGTCTATAGCCAGCTTTAGGCAGCCCAATTCTGCGATTTTTTTGCAACGTTAAAAGGAACAGAGTTGGAGGGCAAATATTGCCGCGTAAAAAAAACTTTTATTTATTTCTCGATATTTGCGCAGGTTGTGTGAGCAATTTGCAAATTTTCGACCTTTCAACAACATAACTCAGTAGAAATTATGTGAATGAAACTTTTCCGCGAAGGTCTACCTTCCTAACCGTTGTTCCATGTTATTTTATTGTTTTGCAAATTTCTTTATTCAGCAATGGTGTTTTTGTATGGAAACGGTAAGTGTCCGCTTACAGTACACCCCACGTGATACGAGGCAAGCCTACTGCCCTTGCCCTTTCCAACTCTTGGCTGCCTAGAATGTGTCGAGGGTGGGACGCTTTCGCCCGAATATTATCTACACAAGGTCAAATGTTACCAATTAATTCTATGATTATTTTTCTATACATCTTGATAATTAGTGGGTAAGTAGGTACCTAGTAAATAGTAGTAGCATGTTAGTAGCAGTTGCCATTCAGCATTCAATTCATTGCAATCATTAAATCTTTTCACATTTTATCTATGGACCGATAGTAGGTAAGCGGCTATTCAATTATTTATAATACATATCATTCATGAATCTATAATACAAAATAATGTATTATATTGATATTGTATAATCAAGCAATAAGATTGTATTACGTTTAGCTTTCAAAATTATTTCGTTGGCCCGCTCGGCGGCTGTGACGTCATAATTTGCGCGCGCAGCCCGCCCGATCGATCCAGACCGGTATCTTGCAGCGCTGCAGCAATTTTCTCTATTAGACGGACAACTTTTAACCGTGTCCAAACTGCTTTAAGCGCTTAACTATTAGGGCTTACAAAGGAAAAGGCGGTAAAAGGTTATAAGCACCAACAAAGTGCAATCAAAATCCAATTTTATTGTAACACGTGCTGAGGGGGTGTAATAGCCGAGCCACTGTTTATAAATATGGTTAGGTTTAAAACTGCAAGTTTATTCGGTTTTCTAAATGGTTACCTACCTAAAATAACTTTTGCATTATAAACACTTTCATCTAGGGAAAAGAAATAAGATCTGCGGGGTAATTGCACTAATTGCACACACTATCAGTATCAGTAGCAATGGGTTTCATTTTGACAGTTCAACAACATTCATTGCGTTATTTAGGTAATGGTTATTTACGTTAGGTACTGAGCACTTGAGCAGACAAATTTTTCGAACATTTTTAAAGCAATGAACTAGCAATATCCTTCAAAATGATTCACATTGAGATTGATAGTTGGATACATACTACCTATAATACCTAAAAGTATTTTACCTACCTATAGATTCTCTAGGAAGTCTACTATTATTGTAGTTCTACTAGACTAAAAAATCGTGAGCTGAAAAAAAACTCCCAGACTTTTCTTACTTTTGTTATATGTATGGAAAACAATGACACGGTAGAGTACTTTCCTTTGATATAATAATGGGCTCAAAAATAAATTCACGGGTCCATTGTCCTGAAATATTATTTAAAAAAAGATAGCCGTATGAGGTCTTACCGCACGCAAACATCTTCTATGAAAATTTTGTTAGTCATGTTATTTTCGTTAGCATGTGTGTAAGGCATATATAATATTATTTGTGGTTCTTTTTTGATCAAATCTGGGGCCCTTTACTTACCTAAGAATTCAAATAAGTACTTTTTGTATACACACGCTTTTTAAAATGCAAAAGTTTCCGATGTCTGGTCATATAACTGAAACTCTAAATAAAAAGAGGAAATTACTACATACAAAAGGCATATTTACAAAGTAAATTACCGATAAAACCAAATTGATATCCATTAAAACCTCAAATAGATCGTGTTTGTTTTATTTTCCCGACATAATCCCACTAATAATTTCATTTCGCGCGTTTTGTAAATCCAATATGGCTTCCAAGGGAAAAGTTTGCGGAGTTCGTTACACTCGAGGGATTGAGGCGACATCTAGCGGCACAATAGTGTATTATATTTTATAAGGGTATTTAACGTTGAACTCGGGCGAATCACGGAGGGCCATACATTTTTTAAAGCAAATGAAGTTTCTTTCTTTCGGGATTAAATGATTATGTTAATAAATATGGTCTTACTTTGAATAAAATCGTACTATTTCTACCAACCTCTTTGTATTTTCGAGAAAACTCCTTTAACAGATTACCTACAGTTTAACTTAGTAGCTCGCTGTGAAGGAAGCTCATGAAGGAAGGCGGACTGGGGACTTCGACGTAACAATACATTGACTGTTATATCGATAACTATGAATCGTCGAGTACCTAATTTATTTCATAATTATTAGATATCCTAAGGACGTACAGACGCTACACGTGTCTAAATCCACTTCATAATAATTTGTAAGTTATTTCCAATAAAGCTGCATTAAAAGATTTTTTTTCATGTTTTCAGGCAAGACATGTCATTGCCGTTATTAAAAATATCAGATGACATTCTCGACAGTTTTCTCCAGCGCAAACATCGGCAGTCTTCGTAGGCGCATGTTTCAGTAAACCGTCTTACGCCGAGCCACTTCGAGTCCGCATCACTCAGCGTTATTGTTTGACAGTGTAGGTATTGATTTACAACCCAAAGCGGACTTTATTTCTGTTCTCTGTAAGTCATAATTCGCTCTTTATGACCGACAACGTTTGTTTATGTCGTGTGCACGCACGGGTTAATTTTGATTCTGTGCTTACGGCAATGTGGGTTTCGTTGCTATGCGGGAGGGATAAGGCGTTATACTATTCGTCCTAAAATAACAGTTTCTGTAAACTGGTAGATATAATCACGATGTTTTTGTCTAGACGAAGTTAAATATATAGTTTTATTTGAAGTACGATTTGAGCCTTTGACCTTTCGATCGGCGGTCATCAACCTGGCTAGGCTTAGTTTCTGAAAGCGAGCTGATTTATGAATTTGAGTGTAGGGCGTACGTTTGTAATGTTCCGTCCGTCCATTTTCATCCGAAAACCTTCGAAGTGCGAGACCCAATTTATTCTCGTGCCATGCTTAGAAAACATGGCTTCCACGGTAGGTACTTCATTTTGTTCTGGCTGTGGATGAGTTATTTAGGTTGCTATGGGCCCCATGGGACGCGATATACAGTATAATTTGACCCATTTGTGTCTACCGCTGACTAACTACCACCGTTCAAAAATGTACTATTGTTACTAGTTTACTACCCCTGGAAATGGGTATATGGGCTCGGCTACACGATCGGTTTTTTCGATTTTTGGTTGAACAAAAGATTTTGGTCGAAGGCCAACCAGTCGTTATTTTACTAAACAAAATCAAAATATTTTATTTCACATAAACCTACATGGGCACTTATGAAACGTCAGAAGCTAGGTGCACGGTTCCAATTGGTCGTTTCCTATGGAGAAGAACCGGCAAGAAACTCCACGGTTACTCTTTTAAAAATAATTGGTTTTTACAATGTTTTCAAATTACAGTAGGTATGGGAGGACAGCGTAGGCCTGTCAACAAGTACCAGGTACTTGATAAAATAGAAAATGGTCTACAGATCTAAAGTCTACAAGGCCTACAAAGTCCTCACATTTACAAAATAAGATAAATAAAAAATAAAAACCTACTAATAAAACCAAGTGTTATGATTCCCATTACAACCACTACTATAGAGGTGAAAAATTTGAATTGTCTGTTTAAAACGTCAAATACTAAGTATAGAGATTATGTCAAAACAGTATGTAAAAAAAATAAATAAATAAACATCGTAATTTGAGAGCAGTTAATAAACATTTAGATAGTTATGCCGTTAATGAGGAGCCAGGGAAGCCACATGTGCAGAAGGAATTATTGCCAAACAAGGTAGTTTGGCAATAATTCCTTCTGCACATGTGTCTTCAACGTAGTCTTTAATCTTATAATATGCTTTTTTGATAAGGACACGTTTGATGAGGGGTTTGAACTTTCCATCGCTAAGTTCTGTAACCGACATTGGCAACTTGTTATAAAAACGGATGCTGTTTACAAGAAATGACTTGCTAGTTTTAGTTAATCTAAATTTAGGTAACACAATTTCATTTTTGCAACGTGTATTTATATTATGGAAATCGCTTCTTATTTTGAAGAGTCCTAAGTTTTTGCGAACATACAAAATACTTTCCAAAATATAAAGAGAAGGCAGAGTTAGTATATCAATTTCTTTGAATTTGTTTCTAAGAGATTCGCGAGGACCCATTTTATACTTAGATTGCGCGGAATGCCCTCTTTTATTAAATGAAAATTGAATCTACGTTAGCTGCCGATCCCCACAGCACAACATCATACGACATAATACTGTGGAAATAAGCAAAGTATACTAACCTAGCTGTGGCTATATCTGTCAACTGCCTTATTTTTCTTACTGCATATGCAGCTGAACTTAATCTACCTGAGAGACCTCTAATGTGTGCGCCCCATTGTAATTTTGAATCTAAAGTAATTCTTAGAAATACAGTTTCCGTAACAGCATCTAGTTTTTTTTTGCCATCAAGTTCTAAATTCAGACCCACTTGAGGTACATTTGGTAATAAGAACTTAGTTTTGTTCGCATTAAGTAAAAGATTACCTATTAGCTGCAAACCATTTCGAAAGAACAGCCAGACTATCGTTAACATGTAAGACATCCGTATCCGTTTCTATCTATTTTAAAAATAAGGGAAGTGTCATCAGCGAATAAAATGATAAAATGATATCCGATAAGTTTTTTTTTTTTAAATTCCCCTTTTTCCTACGGGATCTGAAAAAATATAACATAACATCACGCCTGTAGGTATTCCCCAAAAGGGATGCAGAGGTGCCCTCATTGCCATAGGTACATAGTTACGTATATGTACCAACGGACACTCACATTAAAAAAAAAAAAACAGTGGCGGTACGGGAGTGACCTGTGTAGGTATTTCTTGAATCGTCAAACAGAATGCTTTGCCATCACACATCGATGAAGTTGAAAATCTACTAAAGAAATTTGACAAATTGTAGTAGCTTGATGTGCTGGCGTCTGTACATCCCGAGGAGAGTCGAACACATCCGAATGTAGCGCGGTGTCGGTTACGGTAACAGTGTCGCGAGTTCAATGGCTTTTTCCCAGCTAAAAAAATCCCAACGCGTCTAAAGAAGTTTTTACTTAAAAAAATATGCTGAGTCTCATGTACTTACTGGGGCCATGGCTACATATCCCTAGTAAGTACATGATACTAAACATGTTTTTCATCAACCAGGCACAAATACAGGCTTGAAGATAAATTTTCTTGTGAAAAACCCCAATGGTACCAATATGCTTTGATTTTTTACTTTTCCTGGAAGGGGATAGCCCCTTCTGAATAAAAAATAATAGCCCTATTAATCATCATGACATGCGCAATCAATGAAACATGAACTCCTTTGTATATTCCTTAAGACATGCGACATGGGAATGCGATAGCTCGGCGACAAAACGCAACGACTGGCTACAGTCGCAAGCTTTCGCTGCTTGTCGCAGCGACAATACGTAGATGCAAAGGACAACTCTACGTCTTGTTGCAGCACTAAGACAGGTGGAATAACTAGAACATTTCTCATAGTATACCTACACAACTCCTTGGCAAAGTGTAATTTAGCAGCGTTAATTACAAGGCACGCGTGTCATAATTTGACTGCTGAAGCGGCTGTATACTTACGTTTGACAGGTGTTTTGTTTATAGTATTGCTTTGGTAGGTGATACGGCAGCGGCTGCATTTTTTATTGATAGCCTATTTTGCTTGCAGGCTCTTTTATTATTGTTTCTGTAATTTTAACGGCATTGAGAAAGTACCTTAAAGTTTTTCTTTAATTTATACTTTCTAAGGACCCTGTTTGGCCTTGAAGGAAAACACCGTTATGGAATTTCGGTTTGAAATTGCCAACTAGTATGTAGATAGTGTTAGCATACACAATAATCGACTATTTAACTAATATTATTTGTGGGTTGCAACATTGTCATTTTATGCTTTTGAGTTGTGGCAACCCATAGATGACTTGAAGAAAATGGCGGGAAAAAGGGGTCTTGCTTGCATTTTCTCAGCTAGCTAGAGACGACGTGGGTGGTTTTGAGTTACAACTATTATCTTACTATGTTGAGTACCAATAATGTGATTTGTACAAGTATTCGAGTGTATCTATAATTTTTACAGTAGGTATTGAGCAAGCGTGGTGATTAGTGCTTTTTCCTTCTCCGTTAAGAGGCTTTTACCCTTCCTTCCTTAGGCACAGGCAGTATAGTATCTAATCTTATTATTGGAATGCTGTTAGATATTTAGTTAAAGGAAAAAAATACCACTCGTTATAAGTTCGATAATTAGTCGAACGAAAGTGTTAGTGCAGGAGTTAGGGTCAGAAATTAAAACGTAAAACTTTATTGGGAAGTACCTAGACCTACCTATACAATAATCCTGAATTAAATTATATTTTACCAACGTAAATAGCCCAAAACGAACCAAAACTATACCCAGAAAAGTCAAATGAAAATATCCTAGCAAAAAATAGCCAACAGATAGTGTGGTATTTCTTTTGGATTCCCCTGATTTCTGGAGATTCCGCAGGTTCTTAATAAAAACAAACTGTTCGTTTCAACCATTTATTGGATCTACCGCATATCTTATAGTACTCTTTGATCTACCGTCTTCGACAGATTACATAGGTCGCGTTCCGAATTAGCTAGTCCTGTCAAAATCAGGGTGCGTTCGAGTTTAATATAATTACACATTCTATAACACACTCCCAGGACAGAGTAAAAGTCGAAAGTACATACTTAGTTTACAAAGTTACACTCAAATTTAGTTACATACTTACTATAAGATTACATCTAACATCACAAACATATTAGTATAAATAGGTACCGAGTTTAGTGTTACTAAAATGACATTACTAATACTAGTATAATATAACTTTCAAAGAGTCAGTCCTAGGGATCGAAATGTACCTATTGTAACAATGAACAAACTTTACATTTAGTAATCAGTACACAGCACACCAGAGAGCATCATACAATTCAGAATAAAGCCCTGTGAAAAAATAATAAAGTTAATCCATAAATCTAAGTGGCAGTTTTATTGCACGTCCTAACCTGGTGGTTGCGCTTAGAGGCACAGGTGTGATTGAGGTCTGACAATTACCTGGCTGCTCCGGTGATTGGTGTGGGTGAGCAGTGCTGGATGCAGGGATACTGTCTAGCCAGTCTTGGGAGATAGAGAGTTCCAGAGGGTATAATCTTTGGTAGGGTCTTACCTTTACTCCCGAGGCAGTGTAAACTCTTGCTACTCGTGTAAAACCATCCTTACCTGTGTAAGTCTCCTGGATTATACCTACAGGCCAGTATAGTCTCTTTCCTTCTGTCTCTATTAATACTAATTCTCCTACTTTAGGTTCTTTTCTATATTGCTTTCCCTTGCTTATAAGTAGAGATAGGTACTCACTTTTGAATCTTGTTCTAAATTGTAGTCTTAGTTCTTGTAGGTAACGATAACGAACCTGTATATTTTTCTCATCTATCTGGTCAAGATCAGGTGTCTCTCCAGTAGGTAAGTTCTGTAAAAACAATAACGGTGTCAGTGGTTTAACATCTCCCATTTCCACGTATGTAAGGGGTCTGCTGTTAATCACTATTTCGCAGTCACATAAAATAGTCGAAAGTTCTATCCAGTCCACTGATGCTTTTCCTAGAATTCTGCGCAGCATTTCTTTTACTACTCGAATCAGCCGCTCCCACCATCCTCCCCACCACGGAGCTGCTGGCACGGAGAACTTCCACAGGATCTTATAAGAGTTGGTGGCTTCTTCAACTTCCTGCCAGTTTACTTCTTGAAGCAGGTTAGCAGCACCAACAAAATTTGTTCCATTATCTGTATAAATAGTCCTCGGTCGGCCACGCCTTGCTATAAAACGCCTTAGAGCCATGAGAAAGCCATTTGTGGATAATGACTCTACGAGTTCCAGATGTATTGCTCTATAAACAGCACAGGTAAAAAGAACAATCCAACATTTTTCATTATTTCTTAGGAATAATGGCCCTGCCAGATCTATACCAGTCACTTCAAAGGCTGCTGTCGTTTTGATGCGGTCTGCTGGTAGAGGTGGTTCGGGAACCACATAATGTTTAGCTTTGTCTTTCTTGCAGGTAATACATTGTGACACTGTATTCTTTACTAGCTTTCTAACACCAGTAATCCAAAATGAATTCCTTAATGTAGTCATCAAAGTCTGTGTCCCAGCGTGATTCATCTTTCTATGTGTTTCTTGAACCATTCTCTGTACTATCTCGTTATTTCCTGGTAGTAAAATTGGGTGTATGAAATCTTTTTCTTCTCCACTGTATTCTAGTCTAGTTTTCACTTTTATTATTCCCTCTTCTTCTGTAGTTATAAGCTTCTTATCTATATTATTCTTGTCTGTATAGCTTTCTTTTTGTATTAGTTTAAATAATGTTTCTTCAGCATGCTTGTATTCTTCAAAACCTATATATTCAGACTTTATATTATATTTTTCCCTAGTTCTAGGACACAGTCTTAGTATTCTAGCAACAAGCCTTATTATCTTGCTATATTGACTAAAATACAATAAGCTATTGCTGAAGTTGTCTGTAGTTACCTCCACATTGACTGCTATGCTTTTATTCTGTTCACCACTAATGATTTCTTCGTATTTTCTATTATTATTACTAATGATAGACTTTGGCCAGTTTTCTTCTTTCAGGTACAACCATTGAGGACCTGTCCACCATTGTGTATCCAGTAGTGTCTTAGGGTTGCAGCCGCGTGAAGGTAAGTCTGCAGGATTATGAATACCAGGTAAGTGGTTCCAGTTATTTCTATCTGTGATAGCGCAGATTTCTTTTACCCTGTTTGTTACAAATGCTTTCCAGGTATCTTGTCTCTGTATCCACGCCAGCACTACCGCAGAGTCTGTCCAATAATATACTCTGTAGTTCTTGCTTGTTGCAAGCAGACCTGATGTTACGACTTCTTTGAATAATCTAGAAGCTATGACTGCCCCCATTAGCTCTAGTCTTGGTAGCGTCATCTGCCTTTTGATGGGCGCAACTCTACTTTTAGCTATTATAAGTCGTACCGTTACCTGTTCTTCATGTTCTGTTCGTAGAAATACACAACCTGAATATGCGTCTTTGCTAGCATCACAGAATACGTGCACTGTTGTTTTGCAGTTGTCTAGTGGAAATTCTGTGAGGCGCCTTGGTATTGTGCACTCTTGGAGACAGTCGATGGTACTTATCCAATCCTTATATTCTTTCTCTAGCTCCTCAGGAATCATTTCATCCCATCCTGTCTTTAATAACCATGCTTTCTGTATGATAAGCTTTGGGATTAATGTAACTGGGCACAGGAAACCTATGGGATCGAATATCTGCTGTGCAATTGATAATAGATCTCTCTTTGTAATCTTTTCAGGTACAGTTTTCATGTTTAAATTGCAACACAATTTATCTCTTTTTCTATCCCACTGTACTCCTAATACTGAGAGGGATTCTTCTTCTTGCATTGAATTCATCATCCATCCTCTTAAATCGAATTTACCTATATTCATAAGTTCTGTAGCTTCTTTAATAAATTTCTTGACCTCTGGTTTTGTGTCAAAGCTGGTTACACAGTTGTCCACGTAGAAGCACTCTTTTAGTCTTGCAGCTGTTTCTGGGTAAATATGAGTATGCTGTTCCAGATGGTGGTTGATTGTTTTCGCCAGAAGAAAGGGACTGCATGCAACACCGAATGGTACTCGAGCATGTTGATATGTAAGTACTTCATCTTTTGCCTTGGGATCATTCCACCATAATAATTTCAAGTACTTACGATCATCTGGTGCCACTGAAATCTGTAGGAATGCCTTTCTTATGTCGGATATAACTCCATAAGTACCAGCTCTGAACATCATTATAAGTTTCGGGATAACTTCTATAAGGTTTACACCTTTCTGAATGCACATGTTCAATGACAATCCGTTCTTATCTTTGGAAGAAGCATCGAAGACAGGTCTTATTTTTGTTGTTGTACTTTCCAGCTTAATTACTGCGTGATGAGGTAAGTAATGTCCGTCGTAACTATTACCTTCTACTCGTTCTATGATGCCTTCCTTTTCCCATTCTTTAAATATTTGATGGTAGTCTTCAAGCTTTCCTGTAGTAGATAATTTCTTTGTAGTACTGTCCAGACGTCTTCTTGCTGCTTCGCAATTAGATTCAATCTCTGGGTATCCATTCTTCCACAGCAATGGCACCTCATATCGTCCGCTATCATTTACTGAAATTTCCAAAACAGTATCATTTACTTCCCCATTACAAGGATCTTTGATACCTAAAGTTTCAATATTCCACAAAAACTCTAATGAATTATCCATTTCCGGTATAGCCGTCACAAAACTTGTGTGGACCACCTTATTACATACTCCATGAGACAAATCAATAGGCCCTTGCAGTGTCCACCCAAGCTTTGTTTTAACAGCCACAAGTTTTTCTGTAACATGCACAAGACTGTTATCTAAGATGGAGCCTAGGTAGTCTGAACCTATGAGTAAGTCTATGTCCTTTATAGCGGCCACTCTATTTTCAGCATCTGTTAAATGGATCTGGTGTTTTTGTAGATTCTTTATTAGGTTTGAATCTTGAACCTTAGGCAAATTGCCGCAAAGTATATTTTGTTCAAGTCCTTTCATTGTAGTAATGTATGTGTCATTGAGGTTACTCACTTGAAAATCGAACACTCTATGTGTTTGTGTAGCCTTCTTGACACCACCGAATAGTGAGTGGCTAAGGCTCTCACTTCCTGTTACCTTTAATCCCAGTTCTTGAGCTAGTGCAGTTGTCACATATGTCCGCTGCGAGCCGGAGTCCAGCAGCGCTCTCACTTTCTTTGTTTGTTTGTCACCCGTAACTTTAACAATCAAGGTTTGTAACAAGGTTGTTGTATTATTACTAGAAAAGTTGTTGACCGTTTCTGTCTTGGGTTGCTCATGAAGTGTGGGGCACAAGATCATTAAATGTCGTCTACTACAACACATACATTTCACAAAAACTTTGCAATGTTTGGCGAGGTGTCCTCTTTTTAAGCATACATAACACCCCCCTTTTTTCTTAATTGCATCTTTCTTTTCTTCTAGAGTAAAAGTATTAGCTTTACCACATTCTAAGGTATTATGAGACTTTTCACAGAAATAACAAAGTTCCTTACCTTCTTTTCCAGATTGACTAACGATGGACTTCTCCTTTACCTGTTTTGTCTCCGACACCAAGCATGCTGCTGTTGGAACTGCTGCTGTAGAACTACCTAAAAATTCAGTTTTTGCTATTTGCACTCTCCTTTCAGCCTCAACTTCTGTCTGCAAAAAATTCAAAAGGTTACAGAGTCTTGATTTTTCCCCTTTGTAAGGGACCTTACTCCATAATAGTAATGTGCTCTCTGGTAATGCTGATTCTATCATTGGAAGCAAAATACACTCATATTTTTCTTTAACAATTCCTAATGATTCTAATATTTGCAAATTTGTAACAATCCTATCATAAAGCACGTCCAGTAACAGTTGATCTTTGCAGTTCACCAGCTTCAGCAGCTCCCGTACGTATATTTCAATAAGTGTTTCATCCTTGGCAAATCGTTCTTTAAGCGTCTGGATAACCTTTGGATAATTTTCTTCTGTGGGCGGATAACTTTCTACCAAGATTCTTGCTTTGCTGTCCTGGGTCATCGCTTGTGTAAGATACTGAAATTTAGTTTCCGCATCCATGTTTTTCTCTTCATGTATTTTCTTGAACTGACCCCAAAATGCCAGCCATGACTTAGGGTTGTCATCGAATTTGCGAATCTCTAATTTGGGTAGGTTGAGATTATGTCTTTTAATTCCAGTCTCCTGTTTCATAAAATCATCCGATCTATTCATGTCCCGCAGCCGTGTCTTTACTTTTAGCCACTTGCATCGCAATATGTCGCATTCGTCACATTCTCTTTCATAACCTGTCTGATCGAATGTTTGGGAGCTTAGCAACTCATCTTGTATTGATTTGTCTAATAATGCTAGCCTACCCATCTTTTCTATTAGAAATTCAAGGTCTACCTGTGATTCTGCGGTTGCCTCGTGGCGATTAAAGACGCGCCGTATTTGTTCGCGTTCACGCTTCAATTTCTCGAGATCCATCTTTTACAGTTGCTTTTCTTAATCTCACGGTCGCCACTTTGTGGTATTTCTTTTGGATTCCCCTGATTTCTGGAGATTCCGCAGGTTCTTAATAAAAACAAACTGTTCGTTTCAACCATTTATTGGATCTACCGCATATCTTATAGTACTCTTTGATCTACCGTCTTCGACAGATTACATAGGTCGCGTTCCGAATTAGCTAGTCCTGTCAAAATCAGGGTGCGTTCGAGTTTAATATAATTACACATTCTATAACAGATAGGTTAAGATCAAGATCGGTCGGATATCAGCCGTCAATTGACACTCCACGATTGATAGTGCCCTAGCCTCGACCCCGTATAGACCAAAGTATATTTGTCACTTTTTGTCAAATAACACCAGGTCAAGAATGACAGAGACGGATCGATTGCATTCTATTTCAGTACATAAGTTTATTCTATTTCACACATGGCGGGATTAATAGGTTCTCTTCGATTTGTCAAACTATTAAAGTTAATAATAACTGCTTCTGGGACAATACCAATTACATGCATAGAAGTTTTCCTTGAGATCTACCGGAATTACATGGCATAAAAAAAAATATGATTTTCATATGGGAATGTCCATATGAAAACCACAACTTTTTTTTTTTTTATTCCATGAGATTCTGGTAGACCTATATTAGCTGTTATTATTGTCGTAACATACGATTATTATTTGATTTCGTTTTAAGTAGGTATATTTGTGGATTATTTAGTAATAACAGCCGTAAGAGTCGATCGACCATCGATCAGGATTTTTTTAGATCTGACTTTTTCTACTTTTTGAGAATTTTCTATTTAATTACATAACATTATGTTCCTAATTACATTGAATCATGGAAGACTGATTACCAAAGATAATTATTAAAATAAAAATGATAATATAAACACGAAAATATTAGTTTTATTGAGTTTCACACGTTAAGTACCCCATCTTACCCCCCTCTCCCCTACGGCTACAGATGTCTATTAATTCATAGTAACTACAGATTATAGCCTGTAAGTAAGATATTTGTAACATTGTAAACAATTACAAAAATAAACTTTATTCTATTATTCACCATTTACATTTAAAAAATAACTCTAAAATGCAGTAATTTTTCTAATGCTTAATGATGAGTAAACTTTCAGCAAGAATTTTCCATAACCTACAAAGAAACCCCTAACAACATATAGACACAAAAGGCTAACAAGCAAATACAATAAAGAAAATAGGGCTCAAGGATCAGCAGTACAAATGAATTCCCGCCAACCTCACGTACTCCCTACATTACATCACGCCATGACGTCATCCGGCCGCAAATACAGAACGGGCACAAAGTAGGGACAATAAAACTGCAATATTAATATCGTATATCTAGGAGTTTAATAATTGCTATAATTGAGGAAGGACGCTTTACATATTATTATCTAGGTCGAAAATGGAACAAACTGGTATTTGATTGCAGCTTTTTTATTGTTTTTTTTTAATTCAGAATAAGTGTCGACCCTGATTTACTTTGGAATTAGGTGGCATAAATAAAACCTGTCGGTTTTTTATTGGAGATTATGATATTTATGTATTTTTGTACCTAGTTTTAATAGTTAATTTTTTTTATCGTTGTTCCTCTCAACCAAAGCACCTGGGGCCCAAGTCTGCTATTTTTATAAATTCTTCAGTCATTTTGCTAAAAGTTCGTAAACTGCTAAATTCATAATGGTCGACCATTGGTCGGTCAATGGCACAGAACATATACGATACTCGTAACGAATTAAAAGCAATGAGACTGCACAATGACGTTCTAATGGTAGGTCACTGATCAAAGGAACTGTCAACATTTTAGCAGATTAACGCCTAAGTCAGTCAGTAATTTGTCATTATTACGAGATTACCATTCTATGCCATTTCTTTCAATGGAGTGTCAGTGGTTGACCATTGGAAAGTCATAATGACGCCAATACATTAGTAGATTACCAAACTTGTCAAAATCAACAATTATGAAATCAATGATGACCATTCTGACACTATTGTAATAGCAGACTTGAGGCCCTGCCTAATCTCTTCGCCACCCTTGGTTGACTGGTAGAAAGTCCGCCTTTGTACCTTTTTGTGTGAAAAGTTTCAATAAATAACATTTTAAGGGACTAACTGATCCTCTAACATACTTTTAGGGCTTCTAATGAGGCACGCTTTTTTTGACTTAATGAACCTCTAAAAACTTTTTAGGCTTCTAATGACACACTTTTTTAAATAAATGAGCCTCTTTTATACTTTCTGGCCTTTTCTCACAATTGGTCGCAGTAACTAAGCTAGGGTACCTTGACCCTTGACCTTGATCAAACGGGTTAGGTTAGATTAGAACTGTGATCTACCGCGTGTGAGCCGAGCGAGCGAAGCGAGCTGTGCCGCGGCGTTGACTGGCGAGCCCTGCGTTAAAGTTGGTCGCAGTTTCTTAGCAATTTAGTATTTTTTAAGATTATTTTAATTATGTAAGGTTCACAAAAAGAGGTGCAATCATTTTATTAGAGTGGTCAATAATATTTTTAGGAGCGCCAAATTGGAACGATTAGAGGTCCGATTATTTAATGCTTATAGAAGAAATGACACCAGAGAAATAGTTTGCAAAGAAAATGCTGAAATAAATTTAATAAGGTTACAGTGTGGCGGACTTTAGTTAAGCTTTTAACTATGTAGTTTGACAGCAAACATGGTTTGTTACTCAGGCCCCGTTTTAAGTAGGCTTATTACAGTAACCTTTTGTCAAAAGTCATCATCTGCCTAGCCTTTTCCGAACTATGTTGGGATCGGCTTCCAGTCTAACCGGATGCAGCTGGATACCAGTATTTTACATGGAGCGACTGCCTATCTGACCTCTACAACCCAGTTACTGGGTAATAAGATAACCCTTGGTAAGAGTAGTTGTCAGAATTTCGGGCTTCTGACTACCCGTAACGACTGTCAAAGATCCACGACTGAATGACAGCCGGGACCAGCGGCTTAAGGTGCTTTCCTAGGTTCGGAGGGGTGTAGAAATGGTCACCCATCCGAAGAACAACCGCGGCAAGCGTAGCTTAACCTGATCGATCGACCTGTGCGGCTGTTATTATCTGGCCACGAGCCCCTTACTTCCCTGTGTTGTCGTGATAACGTACGTGGATGTGGATGTCCACAATAACATCAACACATTGTTTTGTGAATAGTTGATCTTCATTTACTATCTACTCTACAAAAAATATGATTAAAATATTTCTGTTAGCTTTATGGGGCTTACATGACCTAAAGCGCGGTCACTGTCGAACTGCATAGAAAAGAAAGAGAAGCGCGATGACACAACGGTCGAAATTTATTGCAAAATCTATTGTTTGGACTAGTGTTTTAATATGTTGCTTGCAGAATAATCTGACAAAAAATCAGAATGATTGTATGTTTAATTAATTACTAACTATGGTTTTTATCGTAAAACGAAAGATTTTAGATGTATCTTCATGATTGTTTTCTATCGTATCTATCAAATTAGTTGTATTATGTTTTTAACACACTATGTAGATAGCTCTTGCAAATATCCTGAAGAATATCATATATTTTTCTGATTTTGTTTACTGTAGTCGATCATATAGGTACTTTGTTTCTAAAACTTGCGTTTTTTGCGTTTAGGTCCTGTAATCCCCTTAAGTATTAAATGAAAATTCCTTACCTTTATAGATTCGTCAGACGAGCGTACAAGGCTGCTTCACAGGTAGCCGACACTCGCACCGCCTTGGCCGCCGCTGCATCACACACGCCGCCGACACTTTGAGATCACACCCACACACCGTCCCCACCGCGTTTATTTACTTATTATATACTACAACTATAACTAGGAGCACAGCGCCACCCCCCACTATACAGTCAGACACATCATGAAAAATTAAAGTAAGGCAAGTCCATTTTAAGCACCCAACAGGTCCACGGAAAAGTAGGCGTTAAAGTCTGATCGGATTTAGGCGTTCGGAATTCAAAATCGGTTGAACGTTGCAATTTGGCTTATTTATTAATTTTTTTATTTATTTTATTAATTAAAAAGCTATTCAGCTCCCGTGCTATTACCTACATCCGCGGTTTTTATGTGTTTTGATACGCGGCGGAGCACGCGTGGTATACCCGTCCCGCTCCATATAAGGCGTTTTAGAGGGAGTGTCGGGATCGTCGGTCTCTTTCACTCGTCTCGTGGCACATTAACCTGGAACAAGCGAAGGTCTGATTAGTCTATGAGCTGGCTCTCTGTACGTGGTTTCGTTACTGTCAAATGACCTAAATGTTGAGCTTTGTGTGAACAAAAAAATAAATGAAAAGCTCGTTGAGTATTTTCTGAATAAACGTGAATCGTAAAGATAACAAGAACAAAAATATTTGATATTCGTTTAAAATAATATTTTATAAGTAAGTACAGACGCCAGCACATCAAGCTTCTGCAATCGGTCAAATTTCTTTAATAAATTTTCAACTTTATCGCTAACGCATAAGGTTCAAAGTTGATTGGGAAAATTTGACAATTTCGGGTAACCTGATGTGCTGGCGTTTGTACATTTATGCTTTACTTCTGTTACGTTTTCCTAGAAGAGCGGTGACCGTGACATAACGGCTGAACTGACGGCTGTCATGACAATGATGACAGCAGGATCTGACTTTACGGTGTCAAGAATCCCTCTCTAGGAAAACACACCAACTTACTTTCATAAATAACGTTTCAGTGACGTCATGCGACGGTAAATTGTCGACGCTATACAGGGTTACTGGTAAAACAAAAAAAAATCAGCTGTTCCCTACATTTATGTTTATATAACTAGTCAAAATGTAGGGAACAGCTGTTTTTTTTTCACGCTTTCAGGTTTGGTCCCATAGTAAAAGTTGTTCATAATGACGAGTACAATGACCTCTTAAGAGGTTGTTAATGTCTCACCAATAACCCTGTATAGCGGCCACCCCAGTCTAAGGAAACCGTAGCTTTACGAAAAAGCTTTGGGGAAATGGCCGCCAAGGCTACAAATGGCCAAGCAAATTTCTAGTGGTTTTTTACGTGGTTTCGTATCAAGAGCAGTGATGGCCCAGGGGTAACGGTTCTGGCTTACGAGTAGGTCGTGGCTTCGAACCCATCATTTCAGCCGAAAAGATGTCCACTGCTGGACATAGGCCTCAAGCACCTCCACTTCGACCGGTTCTGTGCTTCTCGCATCCAGCATCCAGGCAACGGCAGGCGCTTTACTTTGTGCAGACGCCAGCACATCAAGCTACTACAATCTGTCAAATTTCTTAATAGATTTGCAACTTTATCGTTAATGCATAAGGTTCCTAGTTGATTGGTAAAATTTAACATTTTCGGGTAGGTTGATGTGCTGGCGTCTGTACAAATCATTTTTTTTTTTTTGTAATAATGATTGAAAATGTATATATTTTTAAACGTTGCCCCACACTAGGAATTTCTCCTGTTGTGAGTTTAAATGTTTGTAAACGCACCCACAGCGTTTACAAACATTTAAACTCACATACACAAACAGCCAGACCCGGAACAACTACTTGTAGGTCATACAAATATTTGTTCCATGCGGGAATCGAACCCGCGACACGCAGCGCAGCAGTCAATCGCTTAACCACTGCACCAACCGTGTCGTCAAATTCATCACCACTGCTCTCAAAACGACGTCTTAGAACCAAAAATTCGAAGACATGTGACATCTATCAACCCGCACTGGGCCCGCGTGGTGGATTGCAGCCACTCCCTCTCGAAGCGAGAAGGCTTGTGTTCCAGCAGTGGGAACATTATAGACATTGTTTCACATCGATATCAAGAATCAACATTACAATGTTAAGCTGGACAATGCTGCCAGTCTTCTGGGCACGTTTCCGCATGACCTTTGTTTTTGCATTTATTTTTATAGCAAGATAGTCATTTAATTTAGTATCTAGTGAAAACTAGCTGCGCCCCGCGGTTTCACCCGCCGACCGGCGGTCGACCCCGCGGGAATATCGGGATAAAAAGCCTATATGTTAATCCAGGGTGTCAGCTATCTCCATACAAAATTTTATCAAAATTGGTCTAACCCTTTGAGCGTGAAGAAGTAACGAACATATAAACACACACACACACTCATCCACTCACAAACTGTCGCCTTTATAATATTGTGTTATAGTTAGTTATATTTGGATGAATAAAGACAAATAAGCTGGACTTAAGACTATGCATATGGGAGTTAAGGTTCACTTAAGGTCCTGAACAATCTAGAAATTTCGTAAGTAACAGAGTTGCTTTGACTTCACCATAATATTGTTACTACTAAGTTATACTGGGACCGAAGTCTAGTCTGAAGCTGGATTTAGATGCATTAGATCTAAGTAAGATACTAGTTAGAATACCACTTTACCTAAGTTATATCACTAAGGCCTGATTTTTCAAAAGTCAGTCAATTGTTAACTGAGGAATAAATATTGCGGTTTGACAGCTTATGTATAAAGAAAATGTCACGCTATCATATTTATTTTCCAGATACAAGTTAACTGTCTATTTAAAAATCAGCTCTATTGATACCTAATCTGCATTCGCGATTCACTTGCCAAAAATGTAAACAAATATGAGTTTATTGAAAAATATTTTTAAATCCTACACAATAAAGTTCAGTTTACGCTACAGCTTCGAACATTTTTATAACTTTTTGAATAGTGCTGGTCACTCTAAAATCAACTTAATTTCATTCAAAATAAAGTTGATATTTGCTTAACTTGAAATAACACTATAAGTTTGAATAGACTTTAGGTCACTAATAATATAAATTATTTATCAATCAATCAATTCAGCGTATAGCCCCCTCACATGCAGGCTGCGCCACAACATTTAGTCTGTCTTCCGTCTTCTGCATCTAGTTTGTCCCGGACACCTTTTTATGGTCGTCGTGCCATCCAGCTCGGGGAGTCCCAGTTTAGCTTGCTTCTTCTGCAAGCTATGTCAGTAACCCCGGTTGTTTTCTGGATAATTTCATTTCTGATTTTATCCTTAAAAGAAACTCCGAATAACATAAGAGTCTATATTTACCTACGGCAACATTATGACATCACAGCCTTAATTAGCGAAATAATAAATTACAAAGAAACTATTAATTAAATATCGACATTTTGATGTTAAAAGTTAATTGCCTGACATCCACATTCCTTCTCGTAGCGCTACGCCGTAGCGGCGTAGACTCGTAGACGCACTAGCGTAGCTCGTAGCAATGAAGTTATTGGGTCACGGTGCTACGCGAGCTTTTAGGAGTATTTAGATCACGTTTTGCGAATGATATTAATTATTCTATTTATTGTCGAGTAGTATGGAAATGTTATGTATTAGAAGCATTGGAATTAATGACGACTACGTTTTATATAAAAAGATTTTTTACATGAATCATCTGCCTAGCCTTTTTCCAACTATGTTGGGGTCGGCTTCCAGTCTAACCAGATGCAGCTGAATACCAGTATTTAACATGTAGTGACTGCCTATCTGACCACCACAACCCAGTTACCTACTGGGTAATACGATACCCCTTGGTAAGACTGGTTGTCAGACTTTCGGGCCTCTGACGACCCGTAACGACTGTCAAAGATCCACGAATGACAACCGGGACCAACAGCGTAACGTGCTTTCCGAGGCACGGAGGGGTCTTGGTATGTGAAGATGGTCACCCATCCACGGACCAACCGCGGCAAGCGTAGTTTAACCGGATCGATCGACCCGTGCGGCTGTTATTTCTTAGCCCGAAGCCCCGGGTCAGCTAATCAATAAATATGAAAGCTCACCGTACCCAGTTAGCGCTGTATATTTCCGTAAATTCCAAGAATCAAGCTGTTATTCAAGGGTGTAAACCCAGTTTTCATCGTATCGTTACTCGCAGCCTGTTTTATTTGAGACAGAATATATTGGGTCGAGTCTGGGTCAGGTATTGAAATAATTAATTCATTATTCAGTTTCAGTGCTAGGGAGAGTATAAATTAAAATATATATTCATTCTTTTTCTGACCTACAGTAGTATTTTTTCTTGTACTCGTATAGTGTAAAATATTACAAACTTAAGTGTAGCATTAGTGATGAGCCTGGGTATAAACCCATCCCATGTCCCACATATGGTTCAGCGGGGTAATTGCGTAACTGACTTACCCTCTTACTAATAAACGTTGTATAGCGTCTGTATAGTTACACAACGCTTTGTCTTCTTCTTTTGAAAATCAAATTACTGACGACTGAAAGAGAGAAATCGGTGTGTAACTATTCATCTGATATAATACGTTTATTAGTAAGGGTGTAACAGTATTAAGGGCTTGTAATACTTCAGCTGAAATTCGTATTTTGCCCCCACTTCCCCGCGCCATGTATCACCCTATCCCGCTCACACTGTTAAACTCAAGAAAATGTACTGCGCGTTGATGTCTTGATAATGGCCAAAACTTAAAACAGAGGTGTCGGTTACGGTAACAGTGTCGCGAGTTCAATGGTTTTTCCCATCTCAAAAAACGACCAACACGCCTATAGAAGTTTTCACTTCAATAAACACTAGGTAAGGCCCGTTTGCACCACACATTACTAAACACGTTTAGCGCTAAACGAGTTTAAAACATCGTTCTGTTTAAGTCGGTCGTTTGAAGATGACAAAGACGGATCATCATCTGCCTAGCCTTTTCCCAACTATGTTGGGCTTTGCTTCCAGTCTAACCGGATGCAGCTGAGTACCAGTATTTCACATGGAGCGACTGCCTATCTGACCTCCACAACCCAGTTACTGGGTAATACGAAACCACTTGGTAAGACTGGTTGTCAGAATTTCGGACTTCTGACGACCCATAACGACTGTCAAAGATCCACGAATGACAGCCGGGACTAACAGCTTAACGTGCTTTCCCGAGACACGGAGGTTCTTTGTATGTGAAGATGGTCACCCATCCACAGACCAACCGCGGCATGTTGCTATTACTTAGCGATGTTGTTTTAAATATGTTTAGTGGGTGCAAGCTTGGAATGACTGCTTATGTTTTTATTTGCAAATCACAAAAATAATTATTCTAACCGAGAATCAAAGCCACGTCATCTACTTTTTTACAGCATCTACTTTTTTACCTACAAAACGAAAACACACACTCATGTTGGTACAAAACATAAAGAAAGGACATAATAGTTGGCAACACGCTTTTGTGCCAAAGTCGCCATTGTCTTTGGCTAAAGATAACATGGCGGATTATGTACTGGTACAATAGCGCATTGTGTTAGTAAATAGCTCAGCTCGGCTTTAAGTGAACCTATAGTGATTTGATTTAAAGGCTTTGAGGCTGGGGGTGATTGGTTAGCATTGTTGGGTCGTACCATGATAGTGTGTTGATGGTTTTAGATTAGTTCAGTTTGCGTACGTTTGTCAGAAAGGAGAGAGTAACTGAACTGGTTTGGAAATAAATAGGGCATCAGGATGAAGATGTTAACTGTATTTCTACAGACGCCAGCACATCAAGGTACCCGAAACTGTCAAATTTTTTCAATCAACTTTGAACCTTATGTTTTAGCGATAAAGTTGAAAATGTATTAAAGAAATTTGACAGATTGTAGTAGCTTGTTGTGCTGGCGAATGTACTTGAACATAGTGAGTGACATTGATGATGTTACTATCTGAAATATGAACTTTAATTAATTATTATCTATACATATAATAAGACAGTAAAAAAACTGTGTCTGTACATTGAATATATTTAAAAAAAAATAACTGGGGGGGGTTTAGAAACAGTAATAGGGTACGAATCCGAAAAAAAAATTCTGTCTGTTTGTCTGTTTGTCTGTTTGTTTGTACACGCTAATCTTCGGAACTACTGGAAGGATTTGAATGATTTTTGTTTTGTTGTATAGGTATTATGTTTGGGCAACATATAGGCTATAATTTATCTTGGAAACTTGAACACCTGATGCAGAACCGCAACAGACCAGCTAAACTATAAGAGATACAAAAATGGTACCATAGCAAAAATTGTTCCACGTGATGAGCATTTTCTGCCGAGAGAATAAATTTGAAGATCTGGAACACCTGATGTGGAACTCCAAGAGCCCAGCTACACCATAACATATATAGGAATGACGTCTTAGCAAAAGTTGTTCGGTCTGATGGGCATTTCCTGTTGACTTATAAAAAAACTGGCCAACACGAAGGGTTCCGTACCACAAGGCAAAAACGCCGAAAAAAACACGTTTGTTGTATGGGAGCCCCCCTTAAATATTTATTTTATTTTGTTTTTAGTATTTGTTGTTATAGCGGCAATAGAAATACATCATCTGTGAAAATTTCAACTGTCTAGCTACCGCGGTTCTTGAGATACAGCCTGGCGACAGACAGACGGCAAAAACGCCGAAAAAAACACGTTTTTTTGTATGGGAGCCCCCCTTAAATATTTATTTTATTTTGTTTTTAGTATTTGTTGTTATAGTGGCAACAGAAATACATCATCTGTGAAAATTTCAACTGTCTAGCTACCGCGGTTCTTGAGATACAGCCTGGTGACAGACAGACGGACGGACGGACGGACAGCGAAGTCTTAGTAATAGGGTTCCGTTTTTACCCTTTGGGTATGGAACCCTAAAAATCGAAGATCAGAAACATCTGATGTGGAAATTAAAGCTATCACTAATTTCACTGTATAAAATAACATATGCTGGGATTATAAAATAACTTAAGCTGGGAGTACCTCCACGCGGTGAAGGCGGTAACACTTGGACTGATTTTCGATGACGATGGTATATCATTGAAAATTTGACTCTACTGGCCAAAACTCCCATTTATTTTTTTATTTTATCGAATAAATATGCCTTCGGGCTTATGTTATTTGAGTGTTTAATTTCCTTTTCCATTTATCTTCGTGACACGGTAGCCTACCCGGTAACGCAGAGGAGCAGTCACTTAGATTTTAATTGATCAGGTATCTTCTTCACAATAAAACTATAACCATGCCTAGAAAGAGGTCAAATCTTTCCCAATGTTCCAAAGGGGCTAAAAGATTGAGGATCATAAGATCCCAAGAATCTACCGGAGAGCGTCAGGAGAGACTTGATGCTGTTCGAGAACATCAGGCTGCAACTCGATCCGTGGAAACCTCTGCGGCGACTGACCGCTGATTGTGAACGACATGCATTGCCTCGCGAATCGGAAACGTTTACCGATACAGAATCACGCCTGAGTTTTCAGCGTATTCGCTCATCTACTAACAGGTCTTTTGAAACGAGTGATGAACGTGATGCGCGACTAACTACTGATAGAGATTATCTTACATTGTCCCGAACACGCACACAACAAAATTTTTATAATCAGTTAGAAACTGAGAGAGAAAGAATTGCTGGAGTACGGCATGAAAAGACAAGAAGAGCGCAACGAACGTATGAATTCTGATCGACTTCGACATCTCTGAACAGAATGTCGATATCATCTGAAGAATCGGATGTGTCTCAAGATATAGCCGTAGGGCTTGGCGACCTTCCTTGGGTTAATAAGGAACGGAGTGCATTTACGTATACTCCTATGATTGACTACACCACATATTCCGCCATCGGAGGTGTGGTTCAAAATTGTACTTTTTGTGAAGCTGTTAAAATGGCAAAAAGAAACAAACGGTATGTGTTGCTCAGGTGGGAAAGTACATATTGAAATATTTCAAAATCCTCCAGAAATATTAAGATCACTGGTGACCATCCACAGTCAAAACATTTCTTGGACAACATCCGTTCGTACAATACCTAATGCCTTTCAAATGACATATTTTGGTGCGAAGCAGATTTCAGAAGACCCATTTATGCCAACATTCAAAGTGCAAGACCAAGTTTACCAGCTTATTGGTTCATTATTGCCTGAAAATGACGTCTCGAATCGTCTTGCTCACCCCGGTGTTTTCCAGTCCCCGGGCTCTTAGAATTCGACATCAGACGTTTCAGATCTTCGATTTTGACAACTACGTTGTCATGTCGTTGTCAGCGACAACGTATCGCTGGCATAAGCAACAGCATCCGCGTACGAAGTCGCGGGCAGAAGCTAGTTAATAATAAGTATTAATTAATCAGCGCCTGACGCAATTTGACGTATTTTTAGTAGCCAATTTTTTAATCACGTCTAAACTTGTCTATGGAGTATCTTAATTTGACATAAACCAATATTTATCTTCTGTCCTTTTCTTAATAAAATAGAAAGAAAAGGATGCACTGAACTTAAATTTAGTTTAGTTTGTGAACAAGGGAATCGCTGTAATATGAACTTTAATAGTGTCTTTAGCTATGAAAAAGCTTGGTGACCACAGATTCTTTCTTTTCTGTGCGAAAAAAGACCTTTAGGTACCCTGTGTGGCGGCTATAAGATGCATAATCAGCCTATAACGTTCCCAATGTTGGGCTACAGGCCTGATATCTTCAAGAGGAAGTGGGCTAGGATCTACCACGAGGGCCCAGTGCGAATTGGTATATGTAACATGTCTTCGAATGTTTGTTTCTTGGACATGTTGATTTCCTCGCGATGTTTCCCTTCACCGTTTTGAGAGCAGTGCGGTGATGACATATGTAAATTACAAAAAGTAAAGCGTCTGCCTGGGTTCGAACCTGCGACCTACAACAACTTGTAAGTCGGAGCTACAACCACCTTACCTATAAGATGGAGCTGGAATTACTTAAGTTGTTCTTTATGGAGTGACAAGCCAAACGAAATGACACTCAATGAGTGTAAAAAAAAATTGACCTGTAATTAAAACAATGTGTGTACGTGATCGACTGAAGACACTTTCATGTTAAAATATCCCATTGATACTTTTCTTCCATTGTCATCATGTGAAAAAGGGCCGCAGTCCCTTGAAAATTCCCCATAGAAACACAATACAGATCTCTTTCATCACAGCTTGGCCTTAAACTCCCATGGAGCACCATCAATTAACGTAACACACATATAAATCGCCAATGACGACAGTGAATGGAATTTATTCTATACAATAAAACAGGGCTATCAAATCGTGCCATCATGGCGGTACACGATAATATAAGAAACGGCAGAAGATTCAATGCAATACCTACAGTGCTCAGAAAATCTCAATGACATATTAGTGGCGTGTTTAAAAAAAAGTTACGTTAGGTACATTAGGTTAATCATTATGATTTCTGTAAAATTGTATGCTACTAGCAGCGCCCCGAGGTTTCACCCGCATAAGTGTCGATCCCGTAGGAGTATTGGGATAAAAAATATCCTATGCCCTTCCCCGGGATGCAATCTATCTCTCTGCCAAATTTTATCGAAATCCGTTCAGTGGTTAGGCGTGAAAATTTAACATACAGACAGAGAACTCTCTGTCTGTACTTTCCAAATTTATAATATTAGTATGGATTATTTAGCTTTTGCAGAATCAGCCTATAGATAATGTTCCCACTGCTGGGACACAGGCCTTCTCTCTGTAAGAGGTAGCGTGCAGTAATCACGTGGGCCCAGTGCGGGTTGGTAGATGTCTTCAAACAAAGCGTTAGTCAATTTTGAAACTGAATCCCAGCCTGACTGACTTTCGGGAACCGCGGGATCAATATAAATACAAATGCAATCTGCGACGAAACTTTGTGAGTGAAATTTTTCCTTATTGAGTTTTCTGTGTTTTCCTTCTTATTGTCAATCATGTTTATTTCCGGCGGCGCGCGCGCACGCTCCGAGTCGCGCGTCGCAGACATCCGGTAAGGTCAGTGATAACTGTTATTATAAGATGGCCTTAGAAACAGACAGACTGAATAATATGTAATGTTTACTAGAATATTTTATGGGAAAAAATCAGAGGTAAGAACTTAATTTTTTTATTTAGAAAGAACGATATCATAGAAAGGCTTAAAATACATAACTAGCGAACTGTGAAATGTGGGTGTGCTTACCCTTGCCGGAATAAGTTATATTATGTGCGTAGATAAGTATGTATAATACTGACAGTTTATTATCTTAGGTACTATCTGGAAATAAGGGACGATTTTGGTGTTCTTAAGAAGATGAAAACCTAAATAATAAATGAGGGGCCCGTGGCTAAATAATAACAGCCGCACAGGTCGATCGATCAGGTTAAGCTATGCTTGCCGTGGTTGGTCTGTGGATGGATGACCATGTATACATACCGAGACCCCTCCGTGTCTCGGAAAGCACGTTAAGCCGTTGGTCCCGGCTGTCATTCGTGGATCTTTGACAGTCGTTACGGGGAGTCAGAAGTCCGAAAGTCTGACAACCAGTCTTACCAAGGGGTATCGTATTACCCAGTAACTGGGTTGTGGAGGTCAGATAGGCAGTCGCTCCATGTATAGTACTGGTATTCAGCTGCATCCGGTTAGACTGGAAGCCGATCCCAACATAGTTGGGAAAAGGCTAGGCAGATGATGATGATGAAGATGAAAATCTAACGTACCAATACTCAACATATTTTTTTTTATTGTTGTTTTTTTTTTGTTCTTTATTTTTAAGTTTCTGTAATTTAAAATATGGATCTCTGTGTCCGATCATCATCGTCATTTCAACCGAAAGAAGTTCACTGCTGGACATAGCCTCCCCAAGCACCGGTCCGGCTGTGTCCGATATAAATGTCATTTTTAAACTTTTATTAAAAAAGCCTTTTATTTTTAGGAAATTGAAAGAAAAAGGAAAAGGTTTTTAATGAATTGTGACACTAATTTCGACAGCTAAAGCTAATAAAAAAGGAATTTAAAAAAATTAAACCAACTTCAAAAAGAAATTAACTTAAAAGTATGAAATAACTTTAATATCGGAAGTCGGTGTCTTTGGGATCTGTATTTTATAATTTTAGTTTTTTGCCACCGACTTCCGATATTAAAGTTATTTCATACTTTTGAGTTAATTTCTTTTAGAAGTCGGTTTAATTTTTTTAAATTACTTTTTTATTTCGTAATTTTTAATTTTTACACTAGAATTTGACCAAGATTTTGAGATGTTTTCCCTTTGACACTACACCCGTAACACGTATCAATAAGCCAGGCCGTCACACTTACACGTATTAGTCTATATCTTGAAAGTTACTGAATCGATTTTGATGAAACTTGTTCACTGTTCCCTAAGTTGAAGTAAATGTAAGCTAATACAAAAAAAATGGTCACGATCCGATTAATAGTTGCTGAGAAATGCGTGGACAAACATACATACATACATACATACGTCTATGAAATTTTGAATATTTGTTTGGAAGCCTTTGTAGATTGTCATAAGTGAATATAATGCAATTCCAATAATATTATATACATACGTATCGAATTGATAACCTCCTTTTTTTTGAAGTCGGTAAAAAAAGTGGTCAAAGTATCTACATCAGTGGTGTTGAGATATTCTCTAAACGGTCAAGTGACAGGTTTTTTTTTCATTTTGGTTGGTTACGAACACATATAGAAAGACGAAGTGTTGTTTAGATACATGAAGCGTCAGGGAAATCAGACCAGTTCCCCAAATGCTGGCTTACTGCGTAGATGGTGACCACCTGAATTCGAAGCCCATTTCAAACTACTTACCCGAAAATCTACCAAAACTTTAACTGCGTGATCGAGAAATTAGGTCAACATTTCATTTTTTGTGACAGTCAATATTATTTATTTAATTGGGAAGCGTTAATTATTTACTTAAGATAAACAAAAAGCGTCAATAAGCCACGAAAAGTTACCACTAACGATTGAATAAAACATAAATATCTTAAGTTCATCTATGATAGAACTAACAATGCCATCTGTTATGATCTATAAGAATTAAATAGCTTGATTTTTTTTGTTTGAAAAGAGAACTGAGGGGCAATTCTCGTGATTTTAAGAACGTTCACAGTCTGATCTGAGTCTTAATCTGTAAAAAAAACCTTTAAAATCCCTACATTTTTGACAAGTTTTTGAAATTTATTCTATCGCTGAGATGAGATTGCGACTAGATTTTAACGTTTTTAATTACGGGAATTGGCCTACAATTGTATTGTATCGTAACGTTTACGTTAGCTATGTTTTTGTTTCATGTTAAAATAATTCGATTTACGAAATCAAACAGATTTGTTCTATATTTGAATTGCAAAGTATCGCCATCTTGTGAGCAAAAAAGATAATATAAAGTACCCACACATTTTTATTATGCGGGTGATGTGATGTATTTTAGTTTTATTTATTTACGATTTTTAAAGTTATGTCGTTGATCTTTATCATAATAATTATTCTTCAGACACTACGTTCACCGACTTATATTTAAAAAATAACAATTAACCGAAACATTCCTAATTTTATTGCAAATCAGCAGAACAATAAAAAGAACTACCTACAAGTTCCTATCTGTTTAAAGACCATTATAATTTGAACAAGTGATGTTCCTCCGTTGGTCTGAAGACAGCTCTAGTGTTGTAGTCGTGTACTGTTCCCGTGTTATTGAAGACTGGCCAAAACTCAATAGTTAAAGGCCAAAAGAAACAAACTCGCAACACATTTTGAAACAATATTTTCTGGTATAAAAGCACGGATCACCAGTTATCTCTGACGTTATTCGAACAATTAAGCAGAAAATGTGGAACTTTGTATTATGCAGTGAATTTTTCATAAAACTTGATTTTACAAAGTACTTTTCGAATTTTTTACGCGCCTATCAGTTCGGAACGGTGTTTCTGTGCGTAAGAACTAGACGTTGTGCGTGTAGACTAGCGTCTGACTGCTCATCACTGATACTAGCTCTGTCGCACACGAAGCCAGGTGAGACAGCGTGCTTTTTGGCCATGACCAACAGTGAGTTCGAGCTCGCGACTAGTTTACTCTTAGGTACCTTATTTAGGTACCAACTTTTTTAAGCTTCAAAATTAAATAATTAGGTACCAAAAAAAAAATTGCTTCTACAGTTTTCCAGAAAAGCCGACCATAGACAAGGCAATTTTAGTATCATAAACTTTTTGGAGGTCAGATAGGCAGTCGCTCTATGTAAAATACTGGTATTCAGCAGTATCAAGTTAGACTGGAAGCCGACCCCAACGTAGTTGGGAAAAGGCTCGGCAGATGACGATAATGATGAAATGATTTTTGGAGGCCGTTCGCACAGGCTGAACAAAAAATAAACTTTTGGACATGCTGGCAGAGTGAAATACTGTCACGTCAAAAAGAACAAGCTAAGTTACTAAGTAACACAATTTTATCCATATAGGAATTTAAAGAGCAACCAGGGATGAATCGACAAGATTCATCAAATCGATTAATCTTTCGCCGCCATGAGTAACTTGCAAGTAAAAGGGTTTCCGAATTCGATTACTCATGCACAAGATTGTATTAAGTATACATCCATTTTTCGTATTTGTGTGGCCTGAATATAGGAATTTGCTTTAGTGAAAGAAATAACCTTTTAATTCCCTTTAGTATTTTCTCTTTGTATTGTTTAAAGGCTCCTACAAACAGGCGCGACACGCGATAAAATCGCGCGCGACACAAAGGCACCGCCTCGTTGCGCGATTTGCGGTGCCTTTGTGTCGCGCGCGATTATATCGCGAGTCGCGCCTGATTGTAGGAGCCTTATGGAAGATTTATGAGTATTTTACATGGAGCGGTTGCTTATTTGACCTCCACGACCCAGTGACTGGGTAGCACGATATCCCATGGTAAGGCTGGTTGAAATGTAATAAATGGTCACCCATCCATGTACTAACCGCGGCAAGTGTAGCTTAACCTGCGACAGACCCATGCTGCTGTTATTATTTAGCCACGAGCCCCTGGTGTGTAAAAATCTGCTGTTCCCTACATATTTGTTCGTATAACTCGACAAAATGTAGGGAACAGCCGAACAGCTGATTATTTTTTCGTGATTTCAGGTTTGGCACCATAGTAAAAGTTGTTTATAGTGATGAGTACAATGACCTCTTAAGAGGTTGTTAATGTTTTACCAATAACCCTTGTTCACAAACTAAACTAAATTTAAGTTCAGCGTATCTTTTTCTTTCTTATATTTCATTAAGAAAAGGTATGTTTTGTATTTATTTGTATAGTAAGTTAGTAATTTAATTTAGCATCTGGTGTAAATAGTTATTTACATTTTCTCTAAAGAAAAGGTCAGAAGATAAATTTTAGTTTAGTTCTGTCAAATTAATCAGCGCTTATAGTACACCAGTCACCCACATTTCGTCAGTTACGTAGGCTTGTCTATATAATGCCATCAACTGGGCACCAATCCAGACTCCGGGCTGCTACTGAGAAATGCCAGATGGAAAAACTCAATAACACTTTGCCCAACTCTGGGAATTGAACCCAGGACTTCATGCTCAGCAGTAGGGCTTGCGACCACTAGACCGTCGAGGCAGTCAGAAGTTGGAAATAATGAATTTAGTAATAAAAGTATCTGAAAGATAAGTTCCCTGTTCTGAACAAAGAATTTAAGTAATCGAATCAAACCAAGCTAACTAACGTCGTATAAAATACGAACATTACCCACAAAACTTATAAAAATATTCTTTAAACTTTAACTCCTATCATACTTTTCACTATTCTTTCAACTGAACAACTGAACTTTCAGGCGCAGCTGAGTGTATATGGCGCCACTTATATATAACTCATTACCTAATTACCTATATGGATAACAGAACTACCTTACAAAAAATTCTGTGTGGTTTTGAAAAAATGGTTGATATCGCACAGTTTTTATTCTGTCGGCGAATTTCTGAATAAAAAATCTTGTCAGTCCTACCACTTCAGAAATGCATTGTAATATTTTTTAAATGATTTATCTTCCTTTGTTAATATAATTAACTGTACGATATTAGTATGTTACTGCATGTTGTTAACACATACCTACTTCATGTAATAGATATTTGCATGCCATTATTACATGGCGGAATGTGTCTTTGCACTATACAATTTTATATTATCATCATTTGTACATTTTATGCAAATAAATGGTTTTGATTTGATTTGAACTCCAAAAGAAAATGGCAGTTCCCAATCTTCCATAACTTTTAAAACAAAAACCTTCAGAACTTGACATCTTCAAAAAAAATTTACAAACATTCAGAATCGTTTGAATTTTCCTAAAAAATCCGGGATTTCTCATCGTGGAAATCTTGGTCATTGCTTAAGCTCGAGGGTGGGTTCGGGGGGTGAGTCGGGTTGCAGAAGGGGGTGGGTCAAGGTCGCAGCGCCGCCTCGATGCCGCCTCTTAATGCCTCGGGGTACTACGAGAGCCACCGAGTGTTTTTGCCAATAATGTTTGTCTGACATATAAAGTCAGAGGAAAGATACTGATACACACTGTATTATATGACGTCACAGCTTGTACTTCGTGCTTTCAAGCATGCGTAAGATCAAATCGTTACGTCATTGCTCTGTTTATAGGAATGGGGATGAGGTCCTTGTAAATACGAGTTTGCATGTTTTAAAATGCGACTGGGACGGTTTGTTCTGAATATAATCCATACTAATATTATAAATGCAAAAGTGTGTCTGTCTGTCTGTTATCTCTTCACGCTTAAACCGCTAAACCGATTTAGATGAAATTTGGTATAGAGATAGTTTGAGTTCCGGGAAAGGACAAAGGATAGTTTTTATCCCGATATTCCCACGGGATCGAAACTTATGCGGGTGAAACCGCGGGGCGCTGCTAGTGTTTTATATATTCAGTAGAGACACCTCTGCTTCGCAAGGTTTTACGACTTGACAAAGCATCGATATTTCATTATAATTATGTATGTTTAATATTCATAATATATTGAAACACGTAGGTAAACCTCCCAGAATATATTCTCTAAACGATGGAGAAGCGATCATCAAAATACGTTGCGTATTTTTTACAGACACACACGAAAAGCTACTTTATTTTATAATATAAATGTATAAATAGAATTGAAGATTATAAGAATTCACTGTACCAATATTTTTGGAGAAGGCAACACTGATTTCCAGTGAAAGAAAACTTCGTAAGTAAAGGCTCCTACAAACAGACGCGACTCGCGATATAATCGCGCGCTACACAAAGGCACCGCTCGTTGCGCGACTTGCGGTGCCTTTGTGTCGCGCGCGATTTTGTCGCGTGTCGCGCCTGTTTGAAGGAGCCTTTAATCTGGAATACCTTTGCAAGAGTAGTGATCAATAATAATACGCGTTCGTCTCTGTAGGGGCTTAGTCCTACTGTGAGTCAATTGAGCGGGGTAAATGCGTAACACACTATCGCTAGCAATGGGTTTCATTTTGACAGTTCAACCACATTCATTGCGTTATTGACGTTGTTGAGAAGGCAAATTTTTCGAACTTATGAAGCAATGGATTAGCAATATTCAAAATGATTCAGATTGAGACTGATAATGTGTTGCGCAATCTGGGTGCACCGCTAATTGAGTAACACATTATCAATCTCATTGGATTCTCAGGATTGCTAATCCATTGCTTTATAAGTTTGAAAAATTTGTCTCCTCAACAACGCAATGAATGTTGTTGAATTGTCAAAATAAAACCCATTGTTACTGATAGTGTGTTAGGTACGCAATTACCCCGCCGGCTGGTATTATTACTACTACTGAAGGTTTCAGAGGACCAACCCTTAAAGTTCAAACCACCAGACCGTTTGCAACAACTTTTGTTTTCATAATAATAAAACTAATAAACGATATTGGATGAAAATGTATTATATAAACACTGAAATATCAGTCTTTTGTCTACAAGCGCAAGGTCGTTTTTCCATCACTCTGTAGTTTATGAACAGATTTAAGGCGCCTCCTCTCGCAGAAAAGCCGTTTTTATTTTATGTCCGTCGGGTATTTAATTGAGAAGAAATATTAGCTTTCAGTTTTGATAATAGCCTCTATATATTCAACTAGCTTTTGCCCACAACTTCGCTTGCGAGGATGTTAAAAATCATTCCACGGGGACGTATCTACCTAATTTCGGAATAAAAAGTTTCCTATGACAAGCTTTTATTTACTAACGTATATTTTAGATTTTGAATTGAATGTTAATCACAATCTTATCAATAAAATAACAAAATTAAATTCTAACATAACTAAAACTATACAGAAACTAGAAAATAGCTATGACTACATCTGTGTGCCACATCCAAATCCGTTCAGCTGTTTTTGCGTGATTGAGAAACAAACAAACAAACATTCACATTTAAAATATTACTAGCGTCCGCCCGCGGCTGCGCCCGCGAGTAAAAAATTTTATCGAAATCCGTTCAGTGGTTTAGGCGTGAAAAGGTAACATACAGACAGACAGAGTTACTTTCGAATTTATAATATTAAGTATTTATGGAAGTGTGGATCAAATAATAAATTAAATAATTGTAGGATTTAATTTAATTTGGTAAGAAAGTAATGACGCAGATGGGATTTCATGTGCCGTTTAAGGCTGTAAAAGATATTGGTTACGGTACTTGAGTTAAGAGAGTAAGTTTTTAATGGTTTAACAGTGGTCCAGGCTTATAAAGAAGTATTTTCATTTAGGTTTCCATGTTATGTTGCGTGTAGACCAGGGGGCCTAAAAATGCTAGTTTGGCAGAATCATAAAAGGATAACATTATGAATCATAATGGACAGTTAACTGTATCAAATCCTATTGGTAAAGGATTTTTCAGCAATTTTTTTTTTGTCTGTGCTAAAATACCAATCAATCCAATCCAAATCCAATCCCAATCTCTTTGATTACAGATACCTACATAGTGCATCGAAAAATGAAAAACACGATTATGATATAATGTTATCCTTTTGCGATTCTGCCAAAGTGGCCTTTTTAGGCTCCCTGGTTTCGTAAAAATCCATTATCTATTCTAATAATAAAGCTGAAGAGTTTGTTTGTATAAACTCGTTAGCATTTGATAGCCCAAATTTTGAGGAAGGTTATTTATAGGTTACTTAAGATCACGCTAGGTCCCTTAGGCGCCGAGCAAAAAGATAAGAAGTCAGGAAAAAGACTAAGCGAAAAAAAAAAACAGCTGTTTCCTACATTTTGACGAGATATGCGAACATAAATGTAGGGAACAGCTGATTATGTTTTCGCGATTTCAGGTTTGGTCCCTTAGTAAAAGTTGTTCGTAATTATGAGTACAATACAATCTCCCATTTCGATTTGCCGCATGTTTTCAATTTCATCCTGTATTTAAATAACTTATAAATATCAGCGAAACCTGGTGTAGACCGACAAGCTTATACAAAATAATATATTATTATATGCGTCAGTCGAAATATAATTCAAAGCATAAGCTAAAAAACCCACTCAAAAAAGTGGACAAAACTTAGGACACGATGGAACAGTTCCGGAAGTTTGTGCCTTTTATTTGTTTCGCCTTTAATTGTTATTTGTTACTAACGAATTGACTACTTGTACTTATCTTCGTTTTCGAAGTCGGTTAAAAGTTAATTGAGTTTGACAGATCCTTAAGAGGAAATGGGGTCGAAGAGAGACTTTTGAAAAATCCTAAGTAAAAAGTCGTAATTCGAGGTTTGGCTCTCGCCTATTTCCTCCTCCATTATTCGACGAATTTAAAAGATATTTCATAAACTGAATAAGATCTGTACCGTGTCCCTATGTTTTCTTTTTTCATTAATATTTGTCTTTGTACACTAGGCGTCTGTTGACAGCGGTTTAAATCGGCATTTTTTGAGGGTTCTAGTGCTTATAAAAATAATGTATCATCAAAAAGGAAAACACAGGGACATAAAAGTAGTTAATATTTATTATTCTGTAAAAAATCACTGCTTTATGGTCATTAACCAGAAAGAAAACAGGCGAGAGCGTTTCTATGGAGAAACGACCACCCACATTTCCTCTTAACATCTATTTTAGTGGGCTCGTCTATTAGGGAAACCATTAAATTACTGACACAATTTGTCGGCCTGAGTTAAACGTGTTTCAAAGGGTCCGATCGATTGACCCTGCAAAATAGGTGTGAAATTAGAACGTCCATAGACAAATATATAAGTAAGTAAATGTATAGATTTTCCTATTAAAAAGGAACGACTTTTTCCTATGTCTTGTATGTATTTTATGTTCGCTATACTCGGAAAGAAAAAAAGAAAAAATTGGTTCATCATTTTCATCATCATTTTGTATGCACGTGTTTTTAGGAAAAAACACGTGCATACAAAATGATAATTAACTAGAATAATATAAATAAAATAAAATCACACTAAAATTATAAAGGCGAAAGTTTGTGAGTGTTTTTGTATGTTTGTTACTTCTTCACGCACAAACGGCTGGACCAATTTTGATAAAATTTGGTATGAAGGTAGCTGACACCCTGGATTAATACATAGGATACTTTTTATCCCGATATTCTAACGGGATCGACATTTATGCCGGTGAATCCGCGGGGCGCAGCTAGTAGTTCTTATAATCATGTGCGTCTTATTTGTGCAGAATAAAAAAAATATCTTTCTTTTTTTTCTTTTTAAAGTGTTTATTTTAATTATTGTGAAACTGAAAGTACCAGATTTAAATTCATGAAATACTAGTTTCTGCCCGTGACTTCGTCCGCGTGAAATTTTTTGCTCTCCGATCCGCCCCAAACCCGCGCATCGCCGCGCGCGCCTGCGCTATCGCTTAGCGGACTTTCTTACTGTTTGCTAGCTTAATGTTATAGCTTTCCTCATGAATTGGGCTATCAAATGCAACAATAATTTTTCAAATCCGACTGGTAGTTCCAGAGATAAATGCGATCAAACAAACAAACTCCTCAGCTTTATTGTTAGTATATAGATACAATCAGTTATATACACAATCAGTTTAACTCCTTGAAACAAACAACCATGATCTCAGACTCAATTTATATTCTTTTAAGAACAGTATCTTTAGGTACCTATCTATACTACAATATATCAAGTTTTCAGTGAGGCGACATTCGACTACTAAACATGCCAGGGAGAAGTAGTGTTGACCTATTTATCGACGCAGATTCAGACGTGCCGTATTCGCCTTAAAACATCTACTATTAGGGGAGAAAATGTTGAAACATAAGACAAAAATGAAGCGTTTTATGTTGAAACTAGCAGCGCCTTGCGGATTCACCCGCGTAAGTTTCGATCCCGTGGGAATGTCGGGATAAAAAGCATATGTGTTAATCCTGGTTATAAACTATCTATGTGCAAAATTTCATCCAAATCCGTTCAGCCGTTTGTGCGTGAAGAAGTAACAAACGTATAAACACACTCACAAACTTTCGCCTTTATAATATTAGTGTGATACTTGTAGGTACCTACTCCATTTTTGTTTAAATCGTTTTTTTTTGCCGTAGAATGAAAAACAAACACTGGGCCCGCGTGGATGATTACGGCCCACTCCCTCTCACAGAGAAGCCTGAGTCCCAGCAGTGGGAACATTATAGGCTGATGATGCTGTTTTTTTTTTTAGTTCTTTGATATAACGGAATGGTACATATTAGGAAGTAGCAGAAAGAGTCTTTAAAAAAAAAGCTGAATTAAATAGGGCCTAGCAAGAACGTGCGGAGTAAACCTATCTTAAATTCTAAAGAATTTATATTGAAGCTGCGACTTCGTTTGCGTCACATTAATTCCTTTTGATATTCTTCGTTTTTCTAAAATAAAAGTAGCCTTTGTTAACTCCTTATGACATCAGCTATTTGTCAGTAAAAGTCCCGTCAAAATCGGTCGAACCGTTTCGGACATTAATTGGAACAAACAGACACACAGACAAAAAAAAAAAATGTTTTTTGTGATAAGTACCGTATATATATACTTTTTTTAGTAAAAAGCTGTAATTTGAACATTACAACAGACACTTCAATTTTAATTATTTGTACAGATGTATCGAGTCAACATTATATTTTTTTTTTTTATTTTTTTTTTTATTTAATCTGCATCGCAATCCCCGAATACAATCGGGAGAAAAAGTGTTTTACCACTCGACAGCACTTCTTTGTATTGAAATTGTTGAGTGGTGCCTTTGTTCCTGCTACAGTTACGCACACAAGTGTTATTTGCGTTCTTTATTTTTACCGACTTCAAAAAAATTAAACCGACTTCAAAAAGAAATTAACTCAAAATTATGAAATAACTTTAATTTCGGAAGTCGGTGTCTTGGGATCTGTATTTTAGTTTTATGCCACCGACTTCCGAAATTAAAGTTATTTCATAATTTTGAGTTAATTTTCTTTTTGAAGTCGGTTTAATTTTTTTAAATTACTTTTTATTTCGTAATTTTTAGTTTTTGCACTAGTATTTGACCAAGGTTTTGAGATGTTTTCCCTTTGACACTACACCCGTAGCTCTTATCAATAAGCCAGGCCGTCACACTTACACGTATTAGTCCATATCTTGAAAATTACTGAATCGATCTTGATGAAACTTGCACTGTTCCCTAAGTTGAAGAAAATGTAAGCCAATAAAAAAAAAATGGTCACAATCCGATTAATACTTCCGGAGATATGCGTGGACAAACATACATACATACATACATACATACGTCTATGAAATTTTGTATATTTGTTTGGAAGCCCTAATAGATCATCATATGTGAATATAATGCAATTCCAATAATATTACATACATACGTATCGAATTGATAACCTCCTTTTTTTTGAAGTCGGTAAAAATTCGATACGTATGTATGTAATATTATTGGAATTGCATTATATTCACTTATGACAATCTACTAAGGCTTCCAAACAAATATACAAAATTTCATAGACGTATGTATGTATGTATGTATGTATGTATGTTTGTCCACGCATTTCTCAGCAACTATTAATCGGATCGTGACCATTTTTTTTGTATTAGCTTACATTTACTTCAACTTAGGGAACAGTGTAAGTTTCATCAAAATCGGTTCAGTAATTTTCAAGATATGGACTAATACGTGTAAGTGTGACGGCCTGGCGTATTGATACGAGCTACGGGTGTAGTGTCAAAGGGAAAACATTTTAAAACCTTGGTCAAATTCTAGTGCAAAAACTAAAAATTACGAAATAAAAAGTAATTTAAAAAAATTAAACCGACTTCAAAAAGAAATCAACTCAAAATTATGAAATAACTTTAATTTCGGAAGTCGGTGGCAAAAAAAAACTAAAATACAGATCCCAAGACACAGAATTTTCACGCGGACGAAGTCGCGGGCAGAAGCTACTCGTAGTTGTGGTATAATTTATTGCATATCGACGGCGAAGTGCCAATACCTCCTAACTGAAATTTTTTGCGAAATTTTCTTTTTTATATCGTTTTGAATTTAAAGGCGTTATTCGCAGGTTTTAGTGAAATCGCCTCAGTGTATTTTTAGTTGCAACAGCGTTTCAATTAAAATGTGGAAATATATACCTCCCAACTAAACCAACGTGTCTATTTTTGAACGTTTTATTTCAGTTTGTGTAAATTTTTGACTTTGTCAGTTAGGAGGTTATTGGCACTTCGCCGTCGATATGTGGTTTCTATACTGTATACAATTCTGCGTCCTATGTGGCGACTTGTAACCTACTTAGGTAGAACATATTAAAGGGTGTGTATTAGGTAGTAACAACATAATATATATTTATACGGGGTTAGTACCTACTTAATCATACAACGTATTTACTACACGAAGTAGCTTTTAGTCGTAAATGCATCGCAACAGGACGCCTAGTGACGCAAACTGCAGCGAGGCTTGAAGATTGATGGGTGTGCGACGGATAGATTGATTGTTTTTTGATTGACTCGCTCATGCCCGGTTTTTTTAGTTTCTGTATAGTTTTAGTTAAGTTGGATTTAATTTTGTTATTTTTAGATTTGGTTAAAGTAAAATAATGTGTTTCTATCTCTATTTACAGATAAGCTGGCCCCCCTGAGCCACAGCAACAAAACCGCGGGGTAATTGCGTAACACATATACCCCCTTGCTAATAAACGTTGTATAGCGTCTGTATAGTTACACAACGCTTTGTCTTCTTCTTTCAAAAGTCAAATTACTGACGACTGAAAGAGAGATATCGGTGTTATCTTTTATCTTCTATATATATAAAATGGTAAACTGACTGACTGACTGATTGTTGATATATCAACACACAGCCAGTGCCGTAATTAGCCTTTTATGCGCCCGGTGCGAGCTGCTATAAACGCGCCCTATTTTTTTTTTTTTTTGCGCATGTTAAATTATCAAATGACCCCTCCCGCTCTGGGAGGAGCGGAAGGGAGTGTCAGACTCTTACTGACTAAAACCCACCCGTGTTCCTTCTTTAGCCCTATATGTTCCGGGCCAGCGGTAACCCTATGGGACAATCCCGCTGACCCGGCAGGCTTCGGTCCTAAGAGGCCCCTTCCTCGATGCTGACATCTCTTTGTGGCGCGCGTGGAACACGTACGCGCCGTCCGGCACGGGCTTGGTTCTGATCGGACGGTGAGCTACCCATTACTCTCCGCCCGCAGGCCTACGGAGGCCGGGAGTCGTCACGCGGCTCCCGACGCCCGGAGCGTCTCCCGCAGCGGCTGGGACAGGAGGCTCTCTCCCTGAGCCGGGTCGCCACCTCCTTTACTAGCATTACTGCTTCGCAGAAGGAGGTGACTGCCTCTCTGGAGTATACGGTGGGGGTCGCCGCCGCTGCCGACCGCCTCCACAAGGACACGGCGGTGCTCCGCCCAAGCGGGGCAGACCTCCACCGTGTCCTCTGGGCGATCCTGGCAATGGTGACACCCGGGAGTTTCCTCCTGCTTGATGATGTGCAGGAACCTCCCGAAACTTCCGTGTCCGGTGAGGACCTGCGTCAGGCAGTAGGTGAGGGTACCGTGGTGCCTCTCTAGCCACTCCTCAAAGAGGGGTCTTATCGCCGCTATCGTGGCATGCCCTGCGCTGGGTTGCGACAGTTGCTCTTTCCATGTCGCCATGAGATCACGCCGGAGATCCGTCCGCTCCGCCGCGCGATTTGCCGCGGAAGCGGATTTTCCCCCCGGCGTAGTGCCTCCGCGCGCCACTCATATAGGCGCGCGAGGACTATCGCCTCCAGATCCCATGGCGGCAGTCCGGCAAGGAGGCTTGCCGCCTCGCCCGAGATCGCGCGGTAGCCCCGGATAAGCCGGCTACCACCTTCTGGGGCGCGTTCAGGTAGTGGGCGGCTCGCCGCCGCAGGACCCCCTCGTAAAGCCTCAGCCTCAGCTCGGCAGGAGGCGTTTGGCCCCCTCAGGTTGGGCAAGAGCCGCTTGAAGGCGGCCCCGGCCCGTTCCAGTTTGGGGGTCGAACGTCGGAAATGCTCGACGAAGTTCCACCGGCTGTCGAGGACGAGACCCAGGTATTTCATCGCCGTCTCGACGCCGATGTGAACCCCTCCTACCGTTAGTTGGGATCCCGATGGTGGCGCGTTCCGGGGCCCATGAAACGACATGGCCTCGGACTTGTGCAATGCCACCTCGAGACCCAACTGCCGTATCTTCTCCACGACTATCGCAACCCCGCGTGTCATCGCGTCGGCCGCCGCCTGATGCGACCTCCCCTGCGCCAGGACTAGCGTGTCGTCAGCGTAGCAAACCACGCTGACGGCATCAGGGAGGTCGGCCCGCAGCACCCAGTCGTAGCCGATGTCCCACAGGAACGGCCACAGAACCGGTCCCTGCGGGACACCGCATGACATCTCTCGCCGGTTCCACTCCCCGTCGCGACCGGGGTAGATGACGGCTCTGTCCGTCAAATACGCCACGACTATTCGACCGAGGTAGGTCGGCACCCGGTGATACCGGAGTGCCTCCACAATGCAGCTCCAGGGCAGGGTGTCAAACGCATTGGCGATGTCGAGTGACACCGCCACGACGACCTCACCCCGGGACACCGCGTCCCCCGTCGTGAGGGCTCTCACGCGCATGATGGCGGCCACCGTCGAGCGCCCCTTGCGGAAGCCAAACTGGCTGTCCGCAAGATCCGGCCCCGTCCTCACCAGGTGCCCGACGAGGCGGCCCGCAATTACTCTCACAAAGAGCTTGCCGACCTCGTCGAGCAGCACGATGGGCCGGTATGCGGACGGAGAGTCCTCAGGGCGCCCTGGCTTCCGAATGAGGACCAGCTTCCCCGTCTTCCAACGGAGGGAAAACTGGCCTCTCTCCAAACATGCGCTTAAGAGCGCCTCCAGTCGAGGCCCGAGAGCCCTCGAGGCCAGGACCCAGGCTTTACCTGGCAAGCCGTCGGGTCCTGGGGTAACCGCGCCCTTGAAATATTTTCTAATCATAACCGATATGATTCTGACAATAAAATGGATTGTCTATAAAAATAAATCTATCATCCAAAAACTAAGTTCGTCACAAACTTTTACGATTATTATTACGATCTCATCGTCTTTAATATTGATATCATTTATTTGTAAGAAGAATATACGCGGACGACGCGAATCCACACGTATAAATAGTTAGTGGCCCAGGTCTGGTCATTTCTGCGCCCCTCCAGGGTCTGCGCCCTGTGCCTGGGCACCGCTGGCACCGCCCTAGTTACGGCACTGCACACAGCCCAAACCGCTGGTCCTAGAGACATGAAACTTGGAGGGTGTGTTCTTTGTGAAGAGTAGGTATCCACTAAGAAAGGGTTTTTCGAAATTCCACCCCTAAGAGGGTGAATGAGGGGAGGGTGAAATTTCACGCGGACGAAGTCGCGGGCAGAAGCTAGTCTGATATAATACGTTTATTAGTAAGAGGGTTAAATTAGCAATTGCTTTCATTTTTACAGTTCAACAACATTTATTTACGTTGTTGAGCAGACAAATTTTTCGAACATATAGAGCAATGGATTAGCAATATCCTTCAAAATTATTCAGATCGTGATTGATACTGTGGTAAGTAATTAGGGTGCAGCAGGGCCCTTCATTATTCTATTGCTTTGAAACTTGTACATATGTGCTGGCGTCTGTACCTACCTACCTATTATAAGCGGAAAACGTTTATTTCAATTATTAAAACTACTTATCTCTATTAATTTTCAACTTTTTTCAATATATATTATATATTCGGACCATGGTTCGTATGGCTTTCTTTTGGAGTACAAAAGCTCTTTGGCAGTTATATTTAAAACTGTTCCCCCAAAACTGAACACTATATCTCAACCTTGATTCTATTAGAGCATAGTATACCATTTTAAGGTGTTTTATATCTATTTCATCCCTAAGACTGCGTAAGGCATAACACGCTGAGGAAATATACGAATCAATGGCATGCAATTCTCTTTTCCAATTTAAATATTTGTCAATGTGTACCCCTAGAAACTTTACCTCATTAACTATGTCAATTTTAACTTCATTAAGTGCGATCGTCATACTGTCTTTATTACGAGCTGTTGTACTAAATAACATTACTTTGGTTTTTTCAGTGTTAATTATGAGCTTGTTACTTTCAAACCAAGAATTAAAAACTGTTAACACTGCATTAACCTTTGCGGAAAGCTCCTGTATGTCGTTAGCTTCAACTATTGCGTTAGTGTCATCCGCAAAGACTGTCAGCTGTATGTCAGGAAATATGGTATTAATATAATTAATTAAATCATTTGTAAATAATATAAACAAAATAGGCCCCACAATCGAACCTTGGGGTACGCCAGCCACTATATCTTGCATAGAAGATTTATTACAATTGCTATTACCATTAGCTTGCATATTACTAATACGCACATGGTGGGTGGTAGTGACGAAGTATGAATAAAATCTGTACATAAAAAACATAACCCTCCTTCTGGTGCAGTCGGGTAATAAATAAGTCCACTTTTTTCAGGTTGCCAGGTGACCGTAAATATTTATGTATATTACACCACTATTTTCATTAAATAAACTAAATGCTACAACCTCACGTAACCACATAATTATACGCCATTAAAAACAGCAAAAAAATCGGCATTTAATTAAACAAATGCACCACTTTCTAGGTTAATTCATAGAACGTAAAGGACTATGGCAAGTGACCACACAATGTCACAAAATACAGAGAGTACAGAAGGCAATCTACATACAAAGTGCGCTCGAGCAACGCACACATAGACACCGCTCACGGACACGTTATCTCGGACTGTTTGGGACTAGTGCGAGCGCGAGTGCCATTCGCTTGAGTGAGACGCGTCTTTGAAGTGCATAAATGGAGCAACAAAAAAATGGCTATCTAAGTTCGATTTATTTTATTTCTTATTTTTAATCAGTATATTTATGAAGTAACTTTTTTGTAAGGTAAATTCACGCCACCAACTACATTTTACGTAAGTTGAAAACATGATTTTTTTGTTTGTGTAGATATTGTGTTGTTTTTGGTGTCATTTGATAGGTGTATAAAACGAATAGGGCAAAATAAATTGTGTAAATAGGGTAATCCGTTTTAAAGTTATTAGGGATTTTCGATAGTGAAAATTGACAAATGTAAAATTTTATATGTTTTTGTTCTGTAAACTTTTTGTATTGTAATACTATGCTCATTGTTTTGTTTTAATATTGCAGAATAAGCTCAACAATATCAAACAACTAGATACGAGTGCCACTACCACGATAGTTTTTTGTGCATAAGCCAAAGTTGACAACCCTAGCGCGACCGCCGAGCGTAGGTATGAAAAGTGAAGTACATATCATACATGTGATTGCCTTCTGTACTCTCCGTATTTTGTGACAATATCGTGCATGGCTAGGAAATGGGACCGCGTTAATCCAGCAATTGCCATCTTCCTGGGGGCGCGTCGTGTATTCATTGCGGGTGAGCGTGTGTCCAATGACACGCGACACAGCAAGTGCGTCATTTTAATTTGCTTAATAAAAGGTCTATGACGTAATGATAGTTTTAAATTAAAGGTTGTGGTCACGGGTCAGTGTTGTCGTGAAATGAGTTTTAGTCTGTAGGGACGTGACCGATTTTCGGATATTTATACGCATGTAGGTACGTATTTTCGGATACCTTTATTTATATTTAGTTGGTTAAGTACTTTGAATATTAAGAAAAGGGAGTGATGGTGAAAATTCGATAATTGTGACGCTTGAATTTTTGGATTAGAACGGTAAAGGTGTATGTAATTTTTGGATGAAGTTAAAAGGTCCGATAAAGTACCTGCGGGGTAATTATATTAATATAGCAATGTGGTTTCATTTTGACAGTTCAACAACATTCATTGCGTTATTTACGTTGTTGAGCAGACACATTTTTCGAACTTAAGAAGCAATGGATTAGCAATATACATTAAAATAAATTGACATTGATAGTGTGTTACGCAATTAGGGTGCTGGTTACAAAGGTAATTACACCATTTATTGTAGTTAAATTAATCACTAACCCAGAGTTACAAACAGAGGTTAACAAATGGAAACACATAAAGGTTGGCCAACAAGGGATCGAATCAATAGATGTAGCTTTGGACTACTTATCCAATATAGCAGGGGTGGCCAACTTGGTTAGACCCAAGATTTACTGTTCACTGACGACACCCTGTGCAGTGTGCGATCTACCACATACTTCTTGAAATCTTAAATGAAACTGCATAGCTCAGTAGTCAGTACACAATTATGTAGTATTTTTTATTTTATTAGGAGGGAAAATATAAATCTCAAAATTATTCTTACTAACCTACTTATTTATATTAATTAATGTGAGCATTGCGTTTGAGCATCTTTCGCTAGATTAGCAAAATCAGGTTTGTAGTTGGGAACATTTTTTGCCTTGTCACGATCGACTGGACTAATAGTTGCGATCGACAGGTTGGCCACCCCTGCAATATAGTAACATCTTAATTCTACTTAACATTACAAGTCCTAGCTTTGCCGAAAACTGTGTCCAATGTGGTGACAACATAAAAACAGAGTTTTAGTTTGGGATCGTTTGATAAGTGCAGTATTACATACAGTAATGTTTAAGTCCCATTTAACGGGCGAGTCTATTACCGTCAACAAGGAGCAAATCCTGTATGCCGCATAGGTGGCTGCTACTGAGAAATTCCTGATAGGAAAACCCAATAACATTTTATCGAACCCTGGACCAACTGCTCAACAGTAGCACTTGCGACTACTAGACCGACGAGGCAGGGCTTATCGTAAATTCAATCTAAAGTAGAATGGAAACGAGCAGTGCTAATGTTATTTAAGTAGTTAGCGTGTCCGCATATCGCATAAGTGACAGTGTATGGTCAGCGAGACACGCTGCCGATGAGCGCACTACTATGTGTGCGGATATTTATACGTGAGTGCGGATATATTATGTAACAGCACTGCTGTTCTAAGAGTTATTCTTCATTATGTGTTTGATTGAAAAAATACTGAATTAATTCATGTTTTGAAATGAAATTGATTGTTTTTTTTTTTGTAAAAAATAAAAAACTGTGAGGCAGACAGAATGGGATTGATTTTATTAATAACCCGCTTTGCTGTCGCGCAGTCGGGTAAAAAGAAAAAAAAAAGGAAAAATGCTCTGGTGCCACTAAAATACGTGCATTTAAAAAGATAGTAGCAGGCCCGACCAGCAATATATTTTTTTAATTGTTTATTAGTTAGTAATATATAATATGCTAGGTCAACTTCAGTAATTTAATATCAGTAATTTAATATTTACATAATTTATGCTAATACCTATTTAAAATAATAATAATATGTACATTTATATGAAAAAAAATTAGCAAAATGATCATAGGGCATCAAAAAATTCGTCCGCATCGCTGTCAACAGGAACAGGGCCCAAAAGGCTGGCAGCATTGCCACGTTGTATGGCAATGCTAATTCTTTGGCCAAGAAATAGGCCAGCCCTCTGGTCACGTGAAGAGTCGACTAACCGCTTGGCGATTTCTCGAAAAACCAAGTGGGCACTCGGACCCCATGGCCCTAGTGTTTCAACCCCAAACGGCTCGAACATATAACTCCCAATCAGGTTGGAATATTTTCGCCGTTTGAGGTTTTCTGCACCTGCAGCAGCCGCCCCAGCACAGCCCACCGTGCTAGGAAGATGGGATGGCGCAAGGGTGTCGACACATGTTGCATCCCACACCAAAGGTCTGCCTAACTTCCAGAACTAACTTAACTACTTAGTAATATTGGATTGTCATAACTAATGGCTACTACGGTAATTGCCTTGCCAGACACTTTGACACACTGAAGCACCTTTTGAAGTGAAGTAGTTAAAGTATTGAAAACTTTACCCATAATATTAAAACTTAAAGTGTATGCTTTGCATATGTTCCCCTTTATTTATAATTTTATTGATATTATAAACGCTAACAGTCTTAACATAATAATAATAAGTTCAGTCAACAAAAGAGATAAGCATGCAGGATCGTCGGATATAGTTGAAGCTTAGCAAGAAATGGATGGATGTTCTCGAATAAAATTTAATTTTATTAATAGAAATCAAACAGCTCATTTATCAAATTAAATTTCAGTCGACAACATCCATCGGTTTCTTACTTAACTTCAACTATATCCGACGATCCTGCATACTTATCTCTTTTGTTGACTGTACAAGAGGTTGGGAGACTCTTCACGTGACCAGAGGGCTGTCAAATTTTTCGACCAATGAATCAGCATTGCCATACAACGTGGCATTGCTGCCAGCCTTTTGGGCACGTTTCCTGTTGACAGCGATGCGGACAATTTTTTGATGCCCTTTGATTATTTCCCCTTCGTTTTTATATACTTCGTTATTTTTGTTAAAACCTCTCTTAACTTTTAGGAACGTTTATAAATAAACCCCTGTGGATGGCGAAAGCTTAGCCTTAAATTCCAGTCGTTACCATAATGACTTAAATGGTTCCCTAAATACTTTAAAATAGGTCGTTTGTGCTATTTCAAATATGAAGTAGAGCCCTTATGTTTAATAATATGAGCCATTTTTCAAGACAACTTATTTTTACCTAGATAAAGTCTAGAGAAATCTAATTACCATTGAAAGCTAAACTTAACCATGACTTGAGTAATTAAGTTAAAATTTATGATCATTTTAATTAGTAAACAGAATAAACAGCTACTAATAAGTTAGGTACTTCTAATTCCTAGAACTGAACTTGAAACGTATAAGTTGAGCGTCTTTGAATGAATTTACAAGAACTATACTACGAACTATAAAGTTTCTCTAGAACTCCATTCGCGTGGTAGATTACAGCCCACTCCCTCTCACCGAGAGGAGGCCTGTGTCCCAGCAGTGGGAACATTATAGGCTGATTATGATGAGAACTTCATTCATAACTAAAGCATTTTGATTCAACATATTCATTCAGTGATAATCATATTTCACGGAGCGGTATCCGAGATAGGATACCTAAATGTGAAGTGAGTTTATTTAGGTCGGATACCCTGCGGATATTTGCGGGCGATGGCTCATCTCTATTTGACACTTTGAGCCCGAGGTAAGTTACCAAGTGTATTTCTGAGTAATTGAGTTTTGTTTGGAATAGGTTCCCGGTGGCGATAAAATGAAGTTTAGGTTCTTATCATCACGGCTGTATTTCCTGGAGGGTTCCACAGAGTGTTGGGCATAAATCTAGACTCACTTACTATTGTAAAAATTTTGACCGAAAAGCCCATTAACAGTTTACCCGACCTGGTAATCGAACCCAGGATCTCATGCTCAGCAGACGCACTTATAACCACTAGACCAACGTTACGAGGCATTCTAGTTTTAGATAACAGGGAGCCTATCATCACCTCCTAAAACAGTATGATTTAAATCTTACTTCAGTGTGGGAAAGAGATCAAGCTATTATGTCCTGTATCGCTCCATCTCTGTCCTACACTGAAGGCAGATATTTTTTTTGTTTTTTAGGGTTCCGTACCTTAAAAGGAAAAACGGAAACCATAAGGGAGATCTTATAAAAGATCACTTCGTTGTCTGTCTGTCTGTCCGTCTGCCAAGACCCTATTTCTCAAGAATTCGTGGAGTTATCAAGTTGAAATTATTATCAAATACTCAAGGCTGCAATCCCTTGAAGCAGTGAAAAAATGAAACTTCTAAGTCAACGCAGTCAAAAGATACGACGGGCGCTAATGTTCCGTTTATGTCGCATATTTTGACACGCTTAAGGGAATCAAAACCTATAGGGTACTTCCCGAAACCTAGAGGGTACTTCCCGTTGACCTAGAATCATGAAATTTGGCAAGAAGCAATGTCATGTAGCACAAGTAAAGGAAAAAATCCGAAAACACGGGAAACATATTTGAGACACGATTCCCATGATAAACTATTTACATTACATACCTACAAAGTACGGAACTCTCGGTACGCGAGTCGGACTCGCACTTGTCCGTTTTTTTTTTAAATTATTTCACGCATACGAGATGCGTTTTTGAAGCAACGTTTTGCATTTGAAAATACGAATTGCGGTTCGTAGAACGCAATCCGTTTGTGCTATAAATAATGGAAACATTTTTGTTGTTATTTTTGGGCGTAGTGTTGATTTTAGGTTTTAGTATTATAAGCTGCATTATTTTTATATTTTTTGTTGTAACAGCCTGTGCAATCTGCATGTTTAACGTTTCGTTTTTGCATAAAGGCTCCTACAAACAGGCGCGACACGCGATATAATCGCGCGCGACACAAAGGCACCGTTCTCGTTGCGCGACTTTTACACATGCTGTCTACATCTCTTTATGTACTATCCTATCGTAGGTATGCTGAAAGAGATTTCTTTAGAAATAAACATCTTTGTAAGTACCTATTTTTCTGTTCTTTTTTTCTTGTCTGTTTGTATATGTGTGTCATCATCTGCCTAGCCTTTTCTCAACTATGTTGGGGTCGGCTTCCAGTCTAACGGGATGCGGCTGAATACCAGTATTTTACGTGGAGTGGCTGCCTATCTGACCTCCACAACCCAGTTACTGGGTAATACGATACCCCTTAGTAAGACTGGTTGTCAGACTTTCGGGCTACACAACATAACATGATAACATAATATCATTACGCTTGTTTTTAGAAAGAAAGATAGAGAAAGTATTTAGTACTATTTTTCTTTCTTCCTACTAGCTTAATCAGTGTTATATTCAGTTAAAAACACTTTTAAATTTTACCCCATGAAGATTAGAACATGACGTCACATCCCCTAAATATCCTTAATAATCCCCTGAATCCCTTCAATATAAACATAAGCTAATTCTATATAAAAAAGCCTTGCAGACTGCAGTATTACGGAATATACTTTGGTACCCGTATTAAAGGCTTATATTGCCATGTGTACGTCAGTTGTCAGTGACGTCACAACATGGCCACCGGAAGTGGCCGGCGCCATACACCTGAACGCATCGAGTTCCGGTTTCCATTTCGGAAAATGGTGGAATATTGTGGGTGGAGTTTTCGGTTTGTTTTGTAATATGACGGTATTTTGTTGGTGAAAAGAGCAGAAATTACGAATATATTAGTTTCAACATACCGAGTACAGCTGCAAGGTTTGTTTTAGTAGACGAAAATTAATTTAAGGTGAATGGGTAGTTGAGACCGCGAGATTCAAATTTTCTTACGTTTTTTGCAATTTGCAGGACAGTGTCAGGTTGTATCTTAATCAAAATATGATTCGCGACAGTAACAGGTACATATTTAGAGAGTTAGATTTCTACCACCAACCACCAATCTCTTATGGAAAAGTGTTAATGGTAGAAATCTAATTTGGAAAGATATATTAATGATTCTAATGATTATAATTCTCTAAATATGTACCTGTTATTGTTGTGAATCACACTTTGATCAAGATACAATCTGACACTGACCTGCAAATTGCAAAAAACGCAAGAAAAATTGAATTTCGCGGTCTACCACTATTCATTCACCTTAAAAGGCCGATAGCACAGCTGGGGAAGCGTGCACCATCTACAACATGGTCTTCACATGATCTGACCAAGACTTTGTCTGGACTTTAAAAAACTTTTTAACAAAAAAAACCGACTTCCAAAAAACACTACAAAGTGAAAAATTACCTTTACTTCGGAAGTCGGTGTCTTTGGATCTGTATTTTAGTTTTTTGCCACCGACAGCTTCCAGTCTAACCGGATGCAGCTGAATACCAGTATTTTACTTGGAGCGACTGCCTATCAGACCTCCACGACCCAGTTACTGAGTAATACGATACTCCTTACTGGTGTCAGACTTTCGGGCGTCTGACTACAAATGAAGCGTTCCGAGGCATGGAAGAAGGGTCTCGATATATACCTGATGGAGGGTCACCCATCCACGAATCGACCGCGACATTCTTCGATAAACCCGTGCGGCTGTTATTATTTAGCCATGAGCCGTGCCCGTTAATAGTGATAATTACGATACTGAAATGAAATATTCTCAAAATAAGGGTAATTTTAGATAAAATCAAATGTTGTTCATTTGGAGAAAATATTACTTCACTTAAGTAGAAAGTTTATTTTTATTAATTAATTAGGAAATGGTTGTTATTTACTTACCTACTTACATATTATTTTAATAAAAAAAAAGTATTGAATGAAAAACAAAATAAACAAAAAGTAGAATGTATACTTTGGCAACATCCTATACTTAAAAAAAAATACCAATCTATGAATAGAATTTTCTTATAATAGTGATGACATGTTGTTATTCTATTTTAATACCATAGACAAGATGACTACAAAGTAACAATCTTTTAATAACCGAAACATCTGACTAAAATGACAGGCATCACGCAACACTATTATAAGATAAAAACTTTTTAACAAAAAAAAACCGACTTCCAAAAAAACACTACAAAGTGAAAAATAACTTTTATTTCGGAAGTCGGTGTCTTTGGATCTGTATTTTAGTTTTTTGCCACCGACTTCCGAAATAAAAGTTATTTTTCACTTTGTAGTGTTTTTTTGGAAGTCGGTTTTTTTTTTATTAAAAAGTTTTTATTTCTCGCTTTTTAGTGTGTCTGTTTATAATGTCTCTAGGTTACAATAGCCTAATGCCAACTTGCTCATCGCCTTTTACAAAATATTGCTTTTCCCGATGCAGGGACGTTAATTGTTGAGGAGTTCTCCTGGTATTCCACCATCAGCTCCATTTCACCATTCGCATTGTGACGAGCATAACTTGCTTAGCAACCATATTAAAGTAAGTAATCGAATCGCGAACCGGGAAATACTTATTATTGAGTAGTTCCGGTGGCCATCATCAGTTCCACTTCACCAAATGATGCTTTCCGAGAACAAATGCACGAGTTACTATAAAAAATACCCAAATCGCTATAGGTGTGCCTATAATACTTGAAGAGTTCCTTCGATTTCTCCAGGATCCCATCATCAGATCCTGACCTGATGACAATGGGACCACCTGGAAAGTATACCCTTTCAAACAAAAAAATAATTTTTGAAATCGGTCGATCCGTGTCCGAGTAATCGGGGAACATACACAAAAAAAAAATAAAAAAAAGGTTCCGACGAATTGAGAACCTCCTCCTTTTTGAAGTCGGTTAAAAAGACAGAAAATAATCATTACGTCATCACCCTTGATGATCATCACCGTTTTATGATGACGATGACGCATGACGCAAGTTCTGACATCACTTTTGGCACACCATCTGCATATTATTATGACGATATAAATTTATTATTACTTCAGAACATAGTATATTTTTGTAATAAAAAGTTGTAATGTTGTCACTGACAGATTTAAAAGTGGGCCAAATAGTCTAGAACTTTTTTTATACGGGCTAGACGAAAATCATAAAGTTTATTGCATTTTATAAAGAAAAAATAAGGATTTTTTTTTTTTACAAAAATCTGGTCTCTGAATCCTGCTTTGTCTCTTTTGATTCAAAGTTCCATGATATTACCTACCTACTACTCTCCATGAAGGAAAGAAGAACTTGTAACATCAGAAATACTATTGTTTTCAGTCGCAATAAATGTCGGACAGACTAATTCAAGCTTTCACTTAGCCAATTTTTTACATTTAATCCTCCAAAGTTATCCTCACAATTTGGTTGGCTGAATCTGGCACATGGGTCCCAAAGGTCCGAAATCCGACATACAACTCGCAACTCTTTTCCAAAAAGTATTTAAGTATGTTCTATCCTGGGCAAGCCTCGCTCAATATTTTTTTACTATTAAAGTTACTGGCCGCATACTGTCAAAACAGGCCACCCATTTCATAAATCGTTTAAAAATAGAAAACCAAAATGCCCAAAATGGCGCGAATAAAATACGAACGACCAAGTGAAGGACGGAAAATTCGATTCGTGTTTGAGTACAATATAAACTCATCCCATTTTTATATGGGTAGGCAGAAATTACACTACTGACTACGATTAACATTTGAGCCCCTTCCTCCTTTATTTTGTACTAGCTTTTGCCCGCGAAGAGGCCGGATATCATACCACGGGAACGTATGTAGGGACTACCGGGATAACTTTCCTTGTCCTCACCATGGTCTACTTCAAAATCCGTTTAGCCGTTACTTAGACAGGAAGCGCCAATTATGCAAAACTCGCCCAAAACCTTCATATTCCTACAAATAAAATGATGCTGATCAGCTCTTCTGGAATCAAAATTAGTCTGCGTCGTTGTCTCCGGATATGGTGAAAAAGACTAGGCTAACTAGACTAGCCTAAAAAGGCCACTTTGGCAGAATCATATAGGGATAACATTATGAATCATAATGGCCAGTTAACTGTTAAGTAACCATAACCATATACCATAATCAGCCTATAATGTTCCCACTGCTGGGACACAGGCCTCCTCTCGGTGAGAGGGAGTGGGCCGTAATCCACCACGCGGGCCCAGTGCGGATTGGCAGATGTCACATGTCTTCGAATTTTTGGTTCTAGGACATGCCGGTTTCCTCACGATGTTTTCCTTCACCGTTTTGAGAGCAGTGGTGATGAAATAATTTACACAAAGTAAAGCGCCTGTCTGGGTTCGAACCTACGACCTACAACTCGTAAGTCGCGGCCGTTACCACTTGGCCACCACTGCTCTCTGTTAAGTAAATCGTATCAAATCTCATTGGTGAAGGATGTTTCAGTTATACTAAAATACCAATCAATCCAATCCCAATCTCTTTGAACCTACGTAGTGCAGCGAAAAAAAGAAAAACACGGACTGTCTGCGCCATATTATGATTCATAATGTTATCCTTTTATGATTCCGCCAAAGTCGCCTTTTTAGGCCCCTAGATGTTAGTAGGTATGGATAAAGAAAATCACCAATAGGTCAGTGTATGTCCTTCTAGGACGCCCTCTCGGTGTTTCCACTAACATCAATTTCATAAGTAAATTCCTTTTGTTAATCTCCTTTCATTCCATTGCCAAACTATCTAAACATACTCTTATCTTATTTATTAAAATATACACACTTATAAGGCCGTCGGTTTCCACCATCTTCTATTTAATCGTTCGTTTAGTCCCATTATAAAAGATTCAGGCCCTTTCTCCTCCCTTTAGCTTTACATAATTGAGAGGCAAAGGGATTTGCGTCCAAATGTATTTATCTTTAGTGATGACTAGAACTTGACATTTGATGGGCTCTCTGAAAAATTTATCGCTGATTTTGGTTCTAATTAGGTTAGCTCATTTGTGATTCTGGGGAGGCTTAGATGGTTTTAAGGCTGAAGTGAACTTTTAAGACGATGAAGTTTTGTTGTTGGAAAATGTTGTAGGTACGTTTTAAGAAACATTTAATCATACATACATACTAGCTTCCGCCCGCGGCATCGCCGATAAAAACGATCCTATATCCTTCCCCGGGATGCAATCTATCTCTCTGCCAAATTTTATCGAAATGCGTTCAGTGGTTTAGGCGTGAAAAGGTAACACAGACAGACAGACAGTTACTTTCGAATTTATAAAATTAGTATGGATTAAACACGTGTTTTTCCCATTTGGGTAGACGGAAACTACAGTACGCCACCTGCTACGACACTGACATTTCCCTCTTCGAAAAAAACAATAATGGTTACGGATACGTAGATTTTTGCAGGGACAGAATTTCGATGCCTAATAAAAAACTGTTCGTTTTTAGAGATCCGTAAATAAAATAAAGAACCCAACCTCTTGTAAATAAACTACAGTTTTAACTAAATAAATATTATTTAATTACCTACAAAAAATCTATTGTTTGAACAAAAAAATTAAAACACTAGTGCTTTAGTATGTTGCTTGTAGAATAATCTGACAAAAAATCAGAACGATTGTATGTATATTAGTATGATTTTTATTGTAAAAATAAAGTTTATAGAGGATATCTTCATGATTTTTTAACCGACTTCAAAAAAAGGAGGAGGTTTCTCAATTCGACAGTATATATATTTTTTTTTTTTTTTTTTTTTATGTGTGTTCGCGGATAACTTCGTCGTTTATGAACCAATTTTGATTATTCTTTTTTTGTTGGAAAGGAGATATGCCAAGGGTGGTACCATGATAAGGAAACCAGGATCTGATGATGGCATCCCAGTGAAACCGAGGGGAACATTCGAAAATCGTAGGAGCGACTAGTGCGTTTGTTAATTTTTTCGTTAAGTATTTTAAAGCACTACAATTTAATGAAGGCCTGGAGTCGATCTGATGATGGAGCCGAAAGACAGTCGAGGGGACTCCTCAACGATTTACAGCAGTTACCTTGTGTTTGGGCTTGATTAATTTGTATTGATGTGAACTTTACACCTAGATGGGTTGTGACTGTCATTAGGGGTCTGATGATGAAGACGAAGGACAGTTAAGGGAACTCCTCAACAGTTTACAGTAGCTACCTTGTGTTTGGAATTAATTAATTTATATTTATGAGAACTGTAATGGCAAAGGAAAAACTTTGCACCCATATGGGTTATAAGTGCCATTACAGGTCTGATGATGGAGACCATAGACAGTCGAGGGAATTCCTCAACGATTTACAGCAGTTACCTTTTGTTGGGCTTACTTCATACGGTTCAATACGCCAAAATGTTCAGGTCGTACAAAAATAATACCTACCTAATTAAGATTGTAGTTTTACATAGGACGACCACTACCTACTAGTCATGCTGATGCGTCAATTTGAAACCGAATTTAAGTTGCGTAATCGCGTCATTTTTCGTCGTGTGGCCTACTCAATAATTAAAGTAACTTGAGCATTTGCTCTCGGAAATCATCATTTGGTAAAGTGGAGCTGATGATGAAGACCACAGATGGCCATCGGAACTACTCAATGACAAATATTTCACGGGTTGCGATTCGATTACTTTAATATGGTTGCTAAGCAATTTATGCTCGTTACAATGCGTATGGTGAAGTGGAGCTGATGGTGACTTCTCAATCAGCTCCAGTTCTCCTGGTTCTTACTAGGAGAACTCCTCAACAATTAACGTCCCTGCATCGGGAAAAGCAATATTTTGTAAAAGGTGATGATCCGTTGATATTAGGCTATTGTAACTTAAATAAATTACAAACTGACCCACTAAAAAGTGAAAAATAAAAACTTTTACAAAAAAAACAACCGACTTCCAAAAAACACTATAAAGTTAAAAATAACTTTAATTTCGGAAGTCGGTGGCAAAAAACTAAAATACAAATCCAAAGACACCGACTTCCGAAATTAAAGTTATTTTTAACTTTATAGTGGTTTTTGGAAGTCGGTTGTTTTTTTTGTAAAAGTTTTTTTTCTATCGTATCAAATTAGTTGTATTATGTTTTCAACACACTGTCTATCTAGCATATATCCTGAAGAATATCATAGATTTTTCTGATTTTTTTTACTGTAGTCGATCATTATACTTTTATTGTTTCTAAAAAATGAGTTTTTTGCGTTTAGGTCCTGTAATCCCCTGAATATTTTCATGTGATATGATCAATAAAAAAATTATAATCTTCCAAGAGATCAAACCTCCACAAAACTACAGATATTCCTTCGTCTAAATCTCAGTAACACAACGCGACGTTTAGTTTAAAAATAAAATAGTTTACAGTATCCGAATAACTGACTGTCCCGAAGGTAATAAAACATTGCGAGATTGTCCAGACGACTTTTGTTACCGAAATAAACTAGACTAGTTTCATTGTGCTACGTACGGTGTTGTTTATTTATTTTTTAGCTATTTTTAGGGTTCCGTACCCAGAGGGTAAAAACGGTACCCTATTACTAAGACTTCGCTGTCTGTCCGTCCGTCCGTCCGTCTGTCTGTCACCAGGCTGTATCTCAAGAACCGCGGCAGCTAGACAGTTGCCGCTATAACAACAAATACTAAAACAAAATAAAATAAATATTTAAGGGGGCTCCCATACAACAAACGCGATTTTGTTTTTGCTCGATATCAATAATGGCAACAGGTAGGCACTTGAAATATTCACAAAATACTCAGTTGTATTTTTACTTTAATAATAAATAATGAAATTTAAATAAAATAAATATTCCCATACAACAAACGTGTTTTTTTCGGCGTTTTTGCCTTGTGGTACGGAACCCTTCGTGTCCGAGTCCGACTCGCACTTGGCCAGTTTTTCAGGTAATTTTTAGGCACAAACACGTGCATTAAGTCCGTCTCTGTACATTTATGTGCTTGAAGTATTAAATAAAAAAAAAAAAATAACAGTCGTGGCCAAGTGGCAACGGCCGCGACTTACGAGTTGTAGGTCGCAGGTTCGAACTCGAGTGTCGAGTCAGTCGCTTTACTTTGTTTAAATTATTTCATCACCACTGCTCTCAAAAAAAAAAAAAATAAAAATAAAAAAAAAACGGTGAAGGAAAAGATCGTGAGAAAACTTTTTAACAAAAAAAAAAAACCGACTTCCAAAAAAAACACTACAAAGTGAAAAATAACTTTTATTTCGGAAGTCGGTGTCTTTGGATCTGTATTTTAGTTTTTTGCCACCGACTTCCGAAATAAAAGTTATTTTTCACTTTGTAGTGTTTTTTTTGGAAGTCGGTTTTTTTTTTTTGTTAAAAAGTTTTTATTTCTCGCTTTTTAGTGTGTCTGTTTATAATGTAGGTATCTAAGTTACAATAGCCTAATGCCAACTTGCTTATCGCCTTTTACAAAATATTGCTTTTACCGATGCAGGGACGTTAATTGTTGAGGAGTTCTCCTGGTATTCCACCATCAGCTCCATTTCACCATTCGCATTCGTGACGATCATAACTTGCTTAGCAACCATATTAAAGTAAGTAATCGAATCGCAAACCGGGAAATACTTATTATTGAGTAGTTCCGGTGGCCATTTGTGGTCTTCATCATCAGTTCCACTTCACCAAATGATGCTTTCAGAGAGCAAATGCACGAGTTACTATAAAAAATACCCAAATCGCTATAGGTGTGCCTATAATACTTGAAGAGTTCCTTCGATTTCTCCAGGATCCCATCATCAGATCCTGACCTGATGACAATGGGACCACCTGGAAAGTATACCCTTTCAAACAAAAAAATAATTTTTGAAATCGGTCAAGCCGTCTCCGAGTAATCGGGGAACATACATAAAAAAAAAAAATAAAAAAAAAAAAAAAAAAAAAAAAAAAGGTTCCGACGAATTGAGAACCTCCTCCTTTTTGAAGTCGGTTAAAAACCTAACCTATGTCCTAGAACCAAAAATACGCAGACATGATGCATCTACCAACTCGCACTGGGCCCACGTGATGGATTACGACCCACTCCCTCTCACAGAGAGGAGGCCTGTGTCCCAGCAGTGGGAACATTATAGGCTGATTATGCTACACGATACACGTGTACCTGAAAGAATTTTTGTGCTAAAACTAGACACGTGTATCTTAAAGAATTTTTATACCAGCAAGGACTTGGCTTAAAATTCGGAAGTGACAGTATCAGGAATGCTAGAAAAATGTTTCGAATACATGTGCTTGCCACGTATCGCGAAATTTATCGCTACTCGTGCCATAGCGAGGAGGAGGTATATCTTTATTTTATGTGAAAGTTATAGTTTTGTTATCTTTAACCACTTTGCGACAGGCAACGGCGAAAGCTAAATGAGAAGACGCTGACGTTTCGCAGGCGACTGTCGTCGGATGTGCGCGTGCGCCGTGCGTGTAGAGTTTGCGACGTGGTTCATGGACTGGCTAAAAATCTTGTGACTTCTTGACAAATCGGCGAAAGCATCTAAATATACCTGCCTGTCTATTTAAAAGAAAAAATCGCCTTTTACCAATTCTGACTTTAACGCTATGCAATCGCCCTTAGGGTCAGACCAATGCCACCCATTCTCAAGCAAAGTGTGGAAAAATTAAAGATTTTTCAGACTTTTGTTCCGAAAAACAACTAAGATCAATCCAGTAAGTACTCAATTAAACCGCAGGATTAGAATGCGTAAGCCCAACATCAAAGTCCCGATATGCAATATAACGACAGTTCGGGATATAATGACGTTTCACGGGCCATTTCCTCATGAAAATGAAGTTAACGCGATAGTTTTCCGAAAACCCGCACGAATTTGACGTGAATATTACCGCGTTAACTGACGTTATGAACTTAAATAAAGCTCACTTTTGTTGGATTTTGTTGGTTTTCACCTTTAGAGCATTTATTTCGGTAGGTCAAAATTAAATTGGCTAGCGAAACTGCAGACGTGATAAGTATCGATATCTAAACACGATAATATGAAAAGAAAAAGATTTGATTGTTTTAGGGGTCAACGACCGCTGGTAGTTTTGTTACTTGAAGTAAGTACGAGTTGAGAAAGTAATGTTTCGATATTGATAATCACGTCTGTGAAGTTTACACATAAAAACTGATTTTACACTGATATTTCAAGTGAATATATACTAACTGCGGTCGATGATGTTTAGATATCGACATCCATCACGTAAGCGGGGTTGCGCTAGCTAATTTAATTTGACCCTGTATACATATAGCGCAGAATATTACTCAACCTACCCGAAACTGTCTAATTTTTTCAATCAACTTTTAACCTTATGCTTCAGCGATAAAGTTGAAAATCTATTAAAGCAATTTGACAGATTGTAGTAGCTTGATTTGTGCCGCCTGTACCTCGAAAATTTCAGCCGAAAGACGTCCACCGTCCACGGCTAGACATAAGCATCACTTCCACCGATTTTGTGCTCCTCGCATCCAGTAATCGAATAAAAAATGGAGAGACCCACACAGGAGAACCAAGGTAACTGACATAGCCCGAAAAATTGTCAAACTTGAACTCTTTTTTTTTATAGAGCTGAAACATTCTGGAGTGGCGACCACGTACCGGAAGACGTGGCGTTGGAAGACCCTCAAGGTGGACCGATGACCTGGTGAAGACCCCAAGAATAAAGAATTGGATGAAGAAGATATTGAATGAAGAAGAATTGGATGAAGAAATAAAGAATTGGTTATTGATTTTTCGAATGTGTTTCTCACGTACAGAATTTTCCCAATCAACTGTGAACGTTATAACGTTCACAGTTGATTGGGAAAATTCTCTTTAATAGATTTTCAACTTTATTGCTAAATTATAATTTAGCAATAAAGTTGAAAATCTATTAAAGACATTTGACAGATTGCAGTGGCTTGATGTACTGGCGTCTCTGTACATCAAAGGCATATTTCTAAGGTTAAATCGAAGTGTTACGATTCGAAGTATTCAGTTGATGAGTAAATCATTTATCGCGAGTAGATTATACATCAATCTTGTGGCACACAGACCGACAGACTAGCATTCATCTGTCATCGAGTGTGTCATCCTTGCTGTTAACTACGAATAACCAGTAACACTTTTCCATATGAGATTGGTGGTTGGTGGTAGAAATCTAACTTAGAAAGATACATATATAAAAATAAAATAATATTTTTATTTCGAGCAACAAGACTCATAGTGTTAGTAACTATATACTTACAAACTATGTTAGTAATATACATACAAGGACAAAAACAATACGAAACACAGAAAAACAGATTGTGACATCACTGCTGCATGGTGACAGGCCCAGCCGAAACCTTGCAGCAATGATTCACAAACGCACAATCAAGCCTGCTTGCTATCATAGACAGGATGCTGTTGGCGCTGCCCCGTACCCTACGGATCAAGGATGCACACCGCTTCCGCATCACCGTGTAGAAACAGTCCACGTGAGCTTCAGCAAACATCCCTGATGCGCTGCAGTACCGGGGCAACCCCATCAACACCCTGAATGCATTATTGTATTGGACGCGAAGGGCGCCAATACAATATTATATTAATGATTCTAATTCTCTAAATATGTACCTGTTATTGTCGCGAATCATATTTTGATCAAGATACAATCTGACAATGACCTGCAAATTGCAAAAAACGTAAGAAAATTTGTATTTCGCGGTCTACCACTATCCATTTACCTTAATGACAGCAAGCGCCCCCCGCCCCTCCGTCCCCCCGCTCGCATACCTAAGGCGCGGCCAACTAGTCCCATGCGGACTAAACCTGATTGGTCGGATCTGCCAATTTCTCCACGTGATCGAAACTTCTGACGATCGATAGTTTCTACGCGTTTTTTCGATGACTAGTGATGTAATTATCGTCACATAGAGATGCGCCAAGTCGTTTTATCATCATTATTCTGATACCAAGTGTTATTATGAACTGTTACGCTTATGTCCGGGAAAATTTGCCAAATTATATCTTGGATAGCGGCTGTAATTTTAGATATGGGGTCGGGTGATATTTTTGTTGTATTATCTACGAATAATATAAAGACGTAAAAGTATATCTATTCTATTTACACAACAATACAGATTGTATAAGTAGTAAGTACTGGTAGGTATTCAGCTGCATCTGGTCAGACTGGAAGCTGACCAAGTATATCTATTCTATTTACACAACAATGCAGATTGTATAAGTAGTGCTGGTAGGTATTCAGCTGCATCTGGTCAGACTGGAAGCTGACCCTAACATAGTTGGGAGATGATGATGATAACATCTAGTATAAGTAGTGGCACGTGTGGCAACCCTAACAAGCGATGCATTGTGCCAATGAATTTGCTATTATTTAATTTGATCAAGTGATCTGGACACTTGATGTGATTAAATAATAAGTTATTAATATATTTAAATAGCTATAATTGATTGTTTTGGGAGTTACAGGAATGAGTGGGAGGACCCAGAACATCTCAGCGATAAACAAATCGTCGGCTTATTGCAAGAACTCGTTAACTGCAAAAATCACTAGTGAGTTTTTGCCTTTTGTAGAATGTGTCAAAAGAAGTCCACTATAGATAAACACGTATTTAGTGCTATTTCTGTGTAAAGGGCTTAAAGTAACCTAACACAACCTAACCTCGGGGTGCCCTTCGCTCGCTCTTGCATCCTATTCTGTGTAAAGTGTTTAAAGTAACCTAACCTCGGGGTGCCCTTCGCTCGCTCTTGCATCCTATTCTGTGTAAAGGGTTTAAAGTAACCTAACCTCGGGGTGCCCTTCGCTCGCTCTTGCATCCTATGTCGACGGAGCGCCGTTTCGCGGGGCCCCTATTTCTGTGTAAAGGATTTAAAGTAACCTAACACAACCTAACCTCGGGGTGCCCTTCGCTCGCTCTTGCATCCTATGTCGACGGAGCGCCGCTTCGCGGGGCCCCTATTTCTGTGTTTTCAAACATCAAACGTGACACACCCGTCTAGTTTGGGGCTCATTAGCAAATAATATATTGTAAGCTAGCTAATTAATAAATAATAAAAAAGCGAAATAATATATTGTAAGTATTAATATTTTAAGCTACTCATGTCGTCTCAACTTGCTGTTAAACTGTGAACCTGCTTACTGTAACTGGACAATAAATGTTTTCTATTTCTACTTTTTATATTTTTTGGGACAATGGGCCTTATAAGAAGGCTAAAAGTCACCCAAAGGGCAATGGAGAGGGCTATGCTTGGAGTTTCCCTGCGTGATCGAATCAGGAATGAGGAGATCCGCAGGAGAACCAAGGTAACCGACATAGCCCGAAGAATTGCCAAACTTAAGTGGCAGTGGCAGCAGAACAGATGGCCGATGGGGCCGAAAGGTTCTGTAGTGGCGACCGCGTACCGGAAAACGTAGCGTTGGAAGGCCTTCCACAAGGTGGACCGACGACCTTGTGAAGGCCGCAGGAACCCGTTGGATGCGAGAAGCACAGAACCGGTCGAAGTGGAAGTGCTTGGGGGAGGCCTATGTCCAGCAGTGGACGTCTTTCGGCTGAAATGATGATGATGATGATATTTTTTGGGGTAGACTTCCAGTCTAACCGGATGCAGCTGAATACCAGAGAGTAATCCGACAGGAATCGAGCAGCAGTAGTTAATATTTATACCCAAAATAAGTTTGGATATAGGTTCCATTATGACGGCTAAAGTCTATAAGAAATCAGGACAGAACTGAGCGAATCGTCATCAGCAAAGAGTATTAAAGATTCAGGTCGCAGATGATGATAGATTAAAGAAGAAGTAGAGGAGTTTTTCACTATTTAGTTCAGCAGTGAAATAAATATAGATAGTACTTCTTCACACGAGGGTAGTGTGCCAGGTCGGTGACCTATTACGTTGTATAAGTCAATCAACAGTCATGATGCTTGGTGAAAACACGCTTTCATAGACAACGTTTCGGCCATAAATTTCGTATTTTTCAGTGGCACTTGGTAGGTTCTACGGTATGTTGAGGATGATTTTGAGTCTATATTTTCCCAATAGGTTAGTTTCTTGACAACGCAAGCATCTCATCTGCGTTGCCGTTGGTCTGTACCCGCGCGATCTGGCGTCAGTCCAGCTCGGTGCACACAAATAGACCAAGCGACACTCACCATGTGGTTTAATTGCCTATACAAGCGAATTTTATCAACTATTTTTATAAATAATTGTAATTTCGACACTACTAGCCCGGATATTGTATGTTTTTGACATTCAGAATCCAGTTCTTTTCGGGCGTTCGCTACAACTGTTCATTGATTGTAATTTATTCTTGAATTTATTTAATAGGCTGGTTGACACGGTTTTAAATTTATTGGCTGCTATTGAGCAATGTTTTTGTATAGGTGTATGGATGGGACATTAGTGCCTTTCTATTATGTAGATCATGGGAAAATGTACGATAGAAATAAAAGATTATTTGGTGGAATTGTTGAAGCAAATGTAGGTTACATTGCAGTCGCGTCACACAATGCGATTCTCATTACGATTATGAATAGATCTTACAACAATCGGTTTGTTCATGGACTAGAATATTTAGACGAATATAATAAATAGGTCAGCTAAATATTTAGATGTTTCGAAGACAAGAATTTGTGTGGTCAGAAGGCCGATCCCCGTAATTAAAAACGTTCAAAATCTTGTCGCAATATCATCTCAGCGCAAAATGTAGGGAGGTATTTTTGACAGATTGAGACTGAGATTAGACTGCGAACGTTCTAAGAGCGCTTTCACATTTAGGCGACTATAGCAGCGCGACTGACGCGCGACTGTCGCCCAGTCAGAATTTCATATTATAAACAGAAGCGTGCGTGAAGGTTTCTGCTTCTGCCGCGCTACTGTCGCGCTGCTAACGTTCTAATGTGAAAGCGGCCTTAGGCCCCTCGCCCACGGCGACTTTTTGTAGCGATGCAGTCGCGCGTTCGCATCGATACAGTCGCGATGTGGTCGCTAGCTGTTTGCCCTCGCCCACACCACGATTCTCAGTCGCGATGCAAACGCGATTCAGTAGTGCTCGGTTCTCCACATCTCCACTCACGCGCCACCCTCCCTCCGTTCTCTCCCTGATGTCGTCCGACACGGTCGCGCGTTTGCATCGATACAGTCGCGATGCTGTAGCGGGTAAGTAGCGCATTGGCATCGCTTCTGTAGCGCGTTGCATATGCGACTAACGCGCGTTAGTAGCGATGCTGTCGCGCGTTAACGAAACGCGCGACAGCATCGCTACAAAAAGTCGCCGTGGGCGAGGGGCCTTAGAATTACGAGTCTGATCCCTCTGTTCGAGTAGAGATTGCTATTCCCGGAAGAATACAGGTAGTATGAATGAGTTGTTTCCAAAGAAAACTCTAAGTAATATTTTGCACATGTAAAACACATGCTATTGGAAATAATTCCTCCAATATGTAACAACGAATACTTACAATTTTATTGTGATTTTAAAAACCAACTTAAGGGGCTTACATGACCTACAGTGCGGTCACTGTCGGACTGCATAGAAAAGAAAGAGAAGCGCGATGACACAACGCTGGTAATTTATTGCAAAACATGAAGCAATTATTTAATTACAAAAAATGTATTGTCTGGACTAAAAAATAAAAACACTACTGTACTGTTTTAGTATGTTGCTTGTAGAATAATATGACAAAAAATCAGAATGATTGTATGTACGTATATTTTTATGGTTTTAATTGTAAAAAGAAAGTTTTTAGAGGTATTACAATAACGGTAAAATGACAGCTAAAATAGACAAAATGACAGAAATCTTAATCTTTCTACAGTCTGTAATTTTGTCTATTCTTTCGTTGGCAAGACCCGTTTCTACGGTGGTCACAGACTAAGAAGAGACCAGAAGAGACGGTGCGGTGGTCATTGCTACGCGTGCCGCAGTGTACCTACCGAGGTAGGCTGATTTGACGGAATTACTTAACTTTTTTTAAGTGAAAACTTCTTTAGGCACGATGGGCATTTTTTGAGATGAGAAAAACCATTGATCTCGCGACAGTGTTACCGTAAGCGACACCGCGCGTGTATTGTTTATAAGATACTGATTGGACAGGTCCGCTCAATATGTGTGGTTCTTTCCTCAAAAGACCATTTCAGACACCAATCTACATGGTCTTCACACGATCTGACCAAGATTTTGTCTGGACTTTAAAAGAGACTGTGACCTCTGAGTATGTTTCGGCCTTTCTTCTCAGAATAGTCAGATAGGAAACGAAGACCTCATCTAGCTTAAAAAAATATAATTGACGTGTGTTTGTACAGACCTACTTACAGAAAATAAATCATTTATCATTTAAGACGATTAAAAAAATACCCGCTTCGGATGTGTTCGGCTGTCCTCGGGATGTACTCGGTTATAATGTATATCCGATATGTCAGTGAGTGATGGCAAAGTATTCTGTTTGTGTTTTGTTTTCACTTCTGTCGGCACTCCCTGCACATGAGTAGACATTGTTGTGCCACTGTTTTGTTTTGTAAACAGGAGTCAAGGGCCAGGTCAAGCCTGAAAACCAGCGCTTAGCAACATGCTAAAGGGTAATTCTTCAGGGACAAAATTTTCGATGTCTGTGGGTATATTTCTGTAACCAACTAAAAAAACGGCATGTAATATTTTTTTTTGTACAGTTTAGCTTTATCCCTTACTAGGACAAATGATTTTTTTTTAATAATTGCTGTCTAGGTACAACATAAAAATATTTGAAGGTCGTTCTTCTGATTCATATAGCGCGTCCGTTTGCCATTTTCCGGAACAAAATGGTCGATGTCGCATTTTCCCTTTGATACATCAATATAAATTATAATTATATCGAAAGGAAATGAATTGTCCTCTTACAAAAAAAATGTGTATTAGTTATAACTACGTTAGTCTGTTTATAAATAAGTAAAAAAGAAGTGTCCGGCGTATAATACTGATTAATGTGGCGTAAGCTGCACTTGACCGTACTTGGTCGGGTAATAATAATGAGAGTCTGGCTTCCAGCGCGGGGGGAAGCCAGTCGTGCAACGGACGACCTAGAAGGTGGATGTGCGGCTGGTTGGCTTAGATCCGGTGTTACGAAGGAAAATACCTGATTCATCTGTGTTTGGTTCAGGTGGCATCCTGATTACAATGCCTACTTTATAAAATTTATTTTATTGTTTTAAAACTTCAATCTGTGTTTCGTGTGATGCTTTTGGGTTATAGATTCGTGTAGAAAAATTAAAATAATGAAGTCTGTATGTACGATGAGTTATGCATGATTGTAGGCAAAATCCTGATTCATCTGTGCCTGATTCGTATGGTCAAAACCCCATATGAATAATAAAATAAATTAGTTTTTCCCCTCTCCACCACGATAGGAGCGCTTTTGTTGCGTAATTCTCCTTGTCCAATTTTTGACCGTGTACAAGTCAGTAGTTTTAATCTTATTTATTATTATTTACTTAGCTATAACCTTTTGAATAATAAAAAATGACAGGAGTATAATCTTGTTCTAAATATGATACTTTTGATATGTCTTATTCCTATTTAAGAATTAATAATTATTGTTTAGAATTTACATTCATAACTAACGGAGTATTTATTACTTTTTATTTCTGTTTCTGATTAATATGTAACACATTCTGATTCATCTGGGCACAAAATTAATATCTTGAAAACTACTTTATAAAAACGAGTCCCTCATTCAAATATATGTTATTTAGTATACCTATTTTCATATGAACATGTGTTACAGAGCTGAAAGTGAAATTAAATTTTGGCCATATGGATCAGTCAAAGAATCAAATTTCGAAGAACTACCCTAAACTAAGCATAATGCTGACGCTTGAAACCTTCCGATTCCGGTATAGTTTTGTGTATGTACTTACTACTACTAGCTGTGATACTGGAAACCATAAACGTTATTCTATTGAACTATTCTACTTTTGAGCTTGTTCAGACGATGACAAATAAATATTGATGATCAAACAAAAAGTTACCCTGTATAGAAAAATTTAACACCGTTATTTAATACCAGCAGGGTCATTGCGTAACACACTATCAGTAGCAATGGGTTTCATTTTGACAGTTCAACAGCATTCATTGCGTTATTTACGTTGTCGGGCAAACACATTTTTCGAACATATGGAGCAATGGATTAGCAATATGCTTCAAAATTATTCAAATTGAGCGTAATCGTGTGTTACGCAATTAGGGTACCGCATACGATGATGATTTGTTGACGGCAGACAACATTGAACCGCAGCCATCGTAATAAAAAGTATATATTTTCAGATCAAACTTCTGATTTCTGTGTACATTAGTCTGTCTGGAGTATTTTTAACATTCATAGTTTGCTTTAATCTTTGTCTGGAGTATAAATAAAAAACTGGCCAAGAGCGAGTCGGACTCGCGCACCGAGGGTTCCGTACCATCATATGTTTTTAAATTTTCACCGGCGAGCTACTTACTAGATTTCGTTCAAATCAGTTTTCGGTGGAAGTTTACATGATAATGTACATCATATATTTTTTTTAAGTATTATCATTCTCTTATTTTAGAAGTTACAGGGTTACACAGTTTACCACTTTGGAAGTGTCTCTCGCGCAAACTATTCAGTTTAGAAAAAAATGATGTTAGAAACCTCAATATCATTTTTGAAAACCTATCCAAAGATACACGTATGGGTTTGATGAAAAAAAAATTTTGAGTTTCAGTTCTAAGTATGGGGAACCCCCCAAATTTATGGTTTTTTTTCTATTTTTGTGTGAAAATCTTAATGCGGTTCACAGAATACATCTACTTACCAAGTTTCAACATTCAACAGTATAGTTCTTATAGTTTCGGAAAAAAGTGGCTGTGACATACGGACGGACAGACAGACAGACATGACGAATCCATAAGGGTTCCGTTTTTTGCCATTTGGCTACGGAACCCTAAAAACATTGTGAAAGCAGCTAATGATGTGTGATTGCAGTGGCGTAACTATAGGGTGGCATTGGGGCAACATGCCACGGGCCCCCAGCCAGAGGGGGGCCCCGGCCCGAGAGGGCCATGAGCACAGGAGCAGTCAGGAGTTAAATTTTGTAGGGGAAAATATGAAATGTACGCGGCAGAAGTGCAAATAAAATCCAATCCACTGCTGGGACACAGGCATCCTTTTTGGGAGAGGGAGTGGGCTGTATTCCACCTCGCGGCCCTAGTTGGTCTTTGAATTTTTGGTTCTAGGACATGCCGATTTCCTCACGATGTTTTCCTTCGCCCTTTTGAGAGCAGTGGTGATGAAATAATTTACACAAACAAAAAGCGCCTGTCAGGGTTCGAACCTACGACTCGTTACTGGGCCACCATTGCACCGTTCTGTACTTACCTTTTTTAATTATAACGCCATGCCTGTTTTTCTAAAAATAGGTAAGCAGAGTTGTATACAGCGCGTATCAGAAAAAAAAACGGAATAAAATCAAAAATATAATAAAATCAGTTATTTCATAGAAAAGTGCAGTACCTATACGTGGTCAAAATGTTTGGAACAACTCATTTTTGTTTTAATAACTGACGAAAAATTTAAACGCAGAATTATGTAGGTACAGACGCCAGCACATCAAGCTACCCAAAACTGTAAAATTTTCCCAATCAACTTTGAACCTTATGCTTTAGCGACAAAGTTGAAAAAAAAACCGCTATTCCCTACATTTTGACGAGTTATACGAACATAAATGTAGGGAACAGCTGATTTTTTTTCGCGATTTCAGGTTTGGTCCCATAGTAAAAGTTGTTCATAATGATGAGTACAATGACCTCTTAAGAGGTTGTTAATGTTTTACCAATAACCCTGTATACATTGTAGTATCTCGGTGTGTGGCGTCTGTACCTACTGAATCCGTGGTAAAACGTTGCGAGTCGATATCACTACTACCCTTTATAGCACTTGCATTTTGACTGTTGTTATGTTCGTCTCCGTAAATAAAATTATGAATGTGAAGGTAACTACAGCGGTGCTATTCTGTAAAAATCACACCTCTCTCAAACTTAGGTGAAGTGAGCGTGGAGTGAGCTGTCAATAGTGTCAGTGTCAATTCCTAGCAAAAACAAACTCACTTCACCTAAGTTTTCACGGTGAGATTTTTACAGAATCGACCGGCTTATTTTCAACTTTGCGCCCAATCTCTGTAGCCTAAGTTTATGTCAATTCCTAGCAAAAACAAACTCACTTCACCTAAGTTTTCACGGTGAGATTTTTACAGAATCGATCGGCTCATTTTCAATTTTACGCCCAATCTCTGTAGCCTAAGTTTAACCCAAAAATGACAATAATTGGGTTAAACTAAGACTGAAATATATGAGTTAAGCCATCTTTCCATAAATGGAATTTCTCATTCGTTTTTAGTGATTCTACGAGCTTAGGCGCTCTAGATTGGACGTGAATTTCAAATCTTTACGAAATTGAAACAAAGTTAAGTACTATATTTTTACCTGCATTTACATCAAGTTGAATCTTGCCACGAAACTTACCTGTAAAATAAAATAAAAACATTAGGTACAACTAAACACATTTCTCGGTTTCCGAAAGTCTACGCCCTACGGGACACTTTTTCGAACAAAAATAATCGCAAAATTAATGTGACAATTTGTCAAGCTGCTGATAAATCATTTAACCAATCAGAATAGTTTACGCACAACATAATTAGCCTATAATTTTCCTACTGCTGGGACACAGACCTCCTCTCTGTGAGTGTGGGAGTCAGCCGAAGTCGGGACGCGGACCCAGTGCGGGTTGGTAGATGTCAAAAATTCCCTTTTTTGGTCCAAGGACATGCCGGCTTCCTTACTAAGTTTTCAATAATCGTTTTGAGAGCAGTGGTGCAGCAATGGTGCAGCAGTGGTGATGAAATAATTTACACAAAGTAAAGTGCCGGCGTGGGTTCAAACTCACGACCTACAACTTGTAAGTTGAGGTTGCCACTGGGCCATCGCTGCTCTCCGTGCTTTAAGCGCGTTTGACGAATAAATGACTTCTGATTCAAAATCAGAAGTCAAAAAAAAAAACAGCAGTTTTTAAACTTCAAAATTACATGTTTTGGTAAGGACACTAACAGCCGCACTAGCAGTAGTGTCGTTTACAATTAACGACACTACCAAGCCATTGATGCGCAAGCCTGGAGGCCTAAAAAGGCCACTTTGGAGAATCATAAAAGGATAACATTATGAATCGTAATATGGCGAAGACAGTCCGTGTTTTTCTTTTTTCACTGCGCTACGTAGATATAATCAAAGAGATTGGGATGGGATTTGGATCGGATTGATTGGTATTTTAGCACATACAAAAAAAAACTGAAAATACCAATGGTATTTGATACGATTAACTTAACGGTTAACTGTCCATTATGTTATCCTTTTTGAATATGCCAAAGTGGCCATTTTAAGCCCCCTGTAACCATGAATTCTGCACTCTAATTGCGTAACACACTATTTATCTCAATCCGAATCATTTTGAAGGATATTGCTAATCCATTGCTTCATAGGTTCGAAATATGTGTCTGCTCAACAATGTAAATAACGCAATGCAATGAATGTTGTTAATTTGTCAAATTGAAACCCATTGCTACTAATAGTGTGTTACGCAATTAGGTACCTTGCAGCACATGATTCTGGATCCCTAGCGTAGAAAAATTTCGTCGGTTATAGTAAAAAAACATCAGAGGTTTCATAGAAAAGTGCAAGACCAAAAAAATTTTTTAAAATGTATGGCAGAAATACTTAAAAAAAAAACTGACGAAAAATGTCTAAGGACACGGTGGAGCATACGGTGTGTTATGATGCTTGTCTGCCCGCTTGGGCGGAGCACCGCGGTGTCCTCGTAGAGGCGATCGGCAGCGGCGGCGACCTTTCGCGTCCGGCCCTGGTTCAAGTCATGGTCCGGAACGAGAGGGAGTGGCAGGCAGTCATGCTAGCGAAGGAGGTGGCGGGATGACTGAGGGAAAGAGCCACCCGTACCAGCCACCGCGGCGGGAGACGCTCCGGGCGTCGGGAGCCGCGTCACGACTCACGGCCACCGTAGGCGCGGGCCTGCGGGCGGAGAGTAATGGGAAGCTCTCCGTCCGATCAGGACCAGGCCCGTGGCGGACGGCGCGTATGTGTTTCACGCGCGCCTCAAAGAGATGTCAGCGCCAATGAAGGGGCCCGTTAGGGTCGAAGCCTGCCGGGTCAGCGGGATTGTCCGAAAGGGTTACCGCTGGCCCGGAACATAAAGGGCTAAGGAAGGAACACGCGTGGGTTTTAGTCAGTAAGAGTCTGACACTCCCTTCCGCTCCACCCAGAGCGGGAGGGGATCATTTGATGATATCCCATCCGCAAAAAAAAGAGGCTCTATAATCATGTGCTAAATTCATGGTTACAGTGGTTACAGTTTGCGCGACAATGTCCCTGTCACACTGTATATGAAGACGCTTTTAAACCGTCATCATTCAGTCTATGGGCGTGGACGTCCACGATAATATCGTCACGTTAGAAATTATAAAAGCGTACAATCATAACAGTTAACGCGTAATTCAATAAATACCATAAATACCATTCAATAACAGTATACACTCCATTTACACATATGTTACCTCTAATTTCAAATCACTGTCAAAATCATAGTGATCTTTATTGTCGTGGCAATAAGGTTGCAATTGGTTGCTGCTGTCGGAGGTACAATACAATAACTGTGAAATGACTGTAATTTCAGCAGTCGTGTTACCAACCATATTAATTACAACCAATTAGAACCTTATAATAACGATACCTATAACGATTTCGTGACATGGAAAATGGAAAAGTGTACGCCCGTAATTATTATTTATATGACATAAGTATAACCTTTAATAAGTAGGTACAGACGCCAGCACATAAAGCTACTACGATCTGTCAATTTTTTTAAATAGATTTTCAACTTTACCACCACAACATAAGGTTCAAAGTTGATTGGGAAAATTTTACAGTTTCCGGTAGCTTGATGTGCTGGCGTCAGTACATATTATATTTTATTACCGATACGAATATCTCCCTTCAACTGTCTAGCCTTTTCCAAACTACGTATGTTGGGGGTCGGCTTCCAGTCTAACCGGATGCAGCTGAATACCAGTATTTTACATGGAGCGACTCTGACCTCCACAACCCAGTGATTGGGAAACACGATAAGACTGGTTGTCAGACTTTCGGGTTTCTAACGAACTGTTACGATAGTCATTGGTCCACGAATGACAGCGGCGACCAACGGTTAATGTGCTTTTCGAGGTGCGTTGAGGTCTTGGTATTCAAAGGTATACGAGTATCTATACAAGCAGCTAAAGATGCAATGCTTTCTATATTCCGCTTTCATACGCAAACAAATTCGCATTAATTACGAGCAAAGATTTGGGTGACTCTTATGTCCAGCAGTTGAAGATAGAGATTGAAAGAAAGGCTAACAAAATACAAAAAGAAAGACAAAGACACACAACATCATGATCATCTGCCTAGCCTTTTCCCAACTATGTTGGGGTCGGCTTCCAGTCTAACCGGATGCAGCTGAATACCAGTATTTTACATGGAGCGACAGCCTATCTGACCTACACAACCCAGTTACTGGGTAATACGATACACCTTGGTAAGACTAGGTATCAGACTTTCAGGTTACTGAGGACCCGTGACTACTGTCAAAGATCCACGAATGACAGCTGGGACCAACGGCTTAACCATAGACTACTATTATAAACGAGAGTGCTTTCCGAGACACGGAGGCGTCTTGCTATGTGAAGATGGTCACCCATCCATGGACTAACCGCGGCAAGCGTAGCTTAACCTGATAGATCGACCCGTGTGGCTGTTATTACATAGCCGAAAGCCCCTTTTTTTTCTAACAATCTTATCTTTTACCTTTACTTCTTTAACTGTCCAGACTTTTACTAAATATTTTCTAGCACAGTTTACCGACTTTCCGGCGTAATAGGAGGTGTTTTAAGCCTCACATAAGTACCTATGTGCTTGAGCGCCCCACACAAGGGACACCAATGCGGTCCACTTGGGATGACTGCACGTGCGAAACCGGGTACTTACCGGGTAACCGGGTACCGAAGGGTATTCTGGAGAGTAAAAATCTCAAATATCCCTAGGCTGTCGGGGCCTTTTGGACAGATTTCCCCTTCGAATAAAAAGGGTAGGAACGGACATGGAATTTATTTATTTATTTAAATAATTGAAGAAGAAGCTTGAAAGATGAAATTGAGACCCCTTAAGCTTCGAAAGTGCTTTGGCTATCTAATATTCAGTTCCATGACTTCAAGCCACTTAAGTCCGATGCTACATGGATCTTTTGGGGCCTGACTGACATTGGCAGGGGGGGTTTATTGGTAATTTAAACATTTCAGATGTGATATAGGTACTATAATTAAATGTAGTACCTACACAACTCAATGGTAGTGCCTCAAGTGAGTCCCGCTCTATCCCCTGTGGCGACTAGACGTTCCCCTTTGAGTTGTTGAGTACTTACTGATAATTCGGTGGTTTTACTCTAAACCCTAAGCCCCTATTCAAAGATCATAGTGAACAGATGGGTTTCATTTTGACAGTTCAACAACATTCATTGCGTTATTTGCGTTGTTAGGCATACACATTTTTCGAACCTAAGGAGCAATGGATTAGAAATATGCTTGAAAATGATTCAAATTGAGAGTAATAGTGTGTTACGCAATTAGGGGGTAGTATGACGGTATATTGCCATCACGATTCCAGTGTAAGAGAGAGACGAAGCGATAACACCATCTCTTTTTCGGGCTGACATCGTGATGGCATTAATAATTCATAATACGGCCCCTGAAATTGTCACAGAAGTTGTATCGAAAAACAAGATGGTGACGTTAGTTCTGATTTTGGCCACGCGCCAAAGTAGCCTTATACAACTTTACAGGAAGTTGAGGTAGGTAAGTGCTGTAATGAGTATAGTGTGGAATATTGCTCCAATACCCCAATAAAACCCCATTTTTATGTCTACGCAATCACTGTCCATTTCAAGGTTGCCTGGAAGAGATCGCAGAAAGCGATAAGGCCGTCCATTGTGTATTTTTTGTGTTAATTGTATTTTTTTGTTTTCTGGTGCGTACAACAAAGTACCTATACAGGGTTATTGGTAAAACATTAACAACCTCTTAAGAGGTCATTATACTCATCATTATGAACAACTTTTACTATGGGATGAAACCTGAAATCGCGAAAAAAAATCAGCTGTTCCCTACAGTTATGTTCGTTTATCTCGTCAAAATGTAATCATCTGATTTTTTTTTTTTTCGCGATTTCAGGTTTGGTCCTATACTAAAAGTGGTTCATAATGATGAGTACAATGACCTCTTAAGAGGTTGTTAATGTTTTACCAATAACCCTGTATAAATAAATATTATGTGGGTGCGTTAAAATGATAGTGTACAACGTTACAATTATTGCGTTTATTCCAAGCGAACGTGCTTATAATATGAACGCGACTTACTATCACTGGTCCATTTACAATAAAAATAAAACTATAAGTGCAGTAATTTCAACAATATTATAGAAGAACTGTCGTTATTTAGCCGTTATTTTTCTTGCCATGCAAATAGAGTGCAGAGTTATTTTTCTGCCGGCCTGCACAACATAAGGTAAATTTTTGCAGACAACCTTGGGGCCTAAAAAGGCCACTTTGGCAGAATCATAAACGTATTTTGCTTTTTTTCGTTGCAAGAGATTGGGATTGGATTTGGATTGGTATTTAAGCACAGACAAAAAAAATAACTGAAAAATCCTTCACCAATGGGATTTGATACGATTAACTTAACAGTAAACTGTCTATTATGATTTATAATGATTTGATGAATTCCTTTTATGATTCTGCAAAAGTGGCCTTTTTAGGCCCCCTTTACAGTGTCTAACCAATAACCATAAGTAATTTTCTACCCTATCCATCACTCTTGTTAAGTAAAGTTTACGAACGCTTGCGCATGGAACTTTTAAATAAAAGCGAATCCATCAACGTCCTATTTTAAACTTTTTAAAGTTACATTAGAACTTCTTTCTGGTTAAAACAACTAGGATGAGGCCCGTCGTAAGCAGATAAAGAGAATGACAGGTAATCTCAAGTTCTATGGCGTTAGGAGGACGTGAAGTTGATGCTGTGGCTAACCAAACGCAGCTAACATATTTATGTAAAACTAGCTTCTGCCCGCGATTTCGTCCGCGTGAAATTTCTTGTACCCCCACCCCGTCGCAACACGTCGTATTCGCTTAGCGTTCATTCTGACTTTTTCTTTTTGCTCGGCTCCTAAGGGTCATAGCGTGATATTAAATAGCCTATAGCCTTCCTCAAGAATTGGGCTATCAAATGCAAAAAGATTTTTTCAAATCTGACCGGTAGTTCCAGAGATTATCGCGTTCAAACAAACAAACTCTTCAGCTTTATTATTAGTAATAGATTATTATTAGTATAGATAAATCCCCCATCATCAAGACATCAACCTACAATACGTATTCTTTTAATACTAGAGCAGATTTTATCCTATACTGCTGACGTCATTGCAAGAATAGCCTAGGCAACATGTAAACATTAGAGTAAGAAAGCTATAGAGCATCGGGTAGCGTGGCCACACATGAGACAAAAAACTAACTTAAATAACATTGGCTACTTATGTAGCTGCCTTGAAAAAACGGGCACGCACTGAGAGACGGAAATAGTATAGCTTTATCCTTTTCTGTTACTTATAATAACTCAATACTTTATCCCTTTCTTGTGGAAATGAAATGGCGCTACCCGCCGTCTATACTTTTCTTTGTCTAAGATGTAAACACTACCGTGGACCTATTACTGCAACAGTTAATGCACAAACATATTTTATTATATTGGTTCTTTCTTGCCTTTTAACCGACGACGACGACGGCCTGACGTAACTACCCTAATTTTATTTTCCATAAATTTCACACTGAAAATTAATCTACTTTCAAATTTTAAATAACAAATACCCCATAATTTTAATTAACAAACAAGTATTAGCTAAAAAACCATTAATTCGCTTCGTAAAAATAAATAGCCGCCATGATGTGCCAAACAGCGACATCTGTTATCCGGTAGCGGAATTTATTTCAACATTTATGGTTACTTTGTTTTATTTTAGTTGGGCATTGATTGATTATTTCTTTTTGTTTTATCGATTTGCTGGGCCATTTTTTGTTTTAGATATTTTTTTAGTATAGTTGAGGCTACAGAGTTATTTTCATTAATGTTGTTTTGCAGAATTGCATTACGTTTATGACTTAGACACATTCTCGTTGATTAGATCGCTTTATTAGATTAAATTGGAAAATTATGATTACGGCGAAATCTGAACACAGGAGTCGTAGAAATAGGAAAGTCAGATCGCTACACGATGACAGTTTAAGCAGACTTCTCATTGTACGAAAAGCCTATTTATACAATACGAGGTCAGCTAAAACCGGAAATGCTTGATATTATATCATCGTGCGTACCTACTTACCTAGTTCAGGATTGATGATGATGATGAAGATGATGACAATAAATTGGAAAAACTTTCAGTAGGTTACGTTCAGTGGAATTAGTGTGAGTTTTTTCGACTCACGTTCGATTGCGAGCGCGTTAGAATTTTGTATGAGAAATTAGGTTTCTCCTAGTGCCCACCAGGTGGCGCTATAACTTTTTCCCCTATAAAATTTTAACGCGCTGGCAATCGAACGTGAGTGAAAAAGCCTCATGTGTGTGGTGTAAGGAAGTTTGATTGGTTTTATTACAGGGGTCAACAGAATAAACTGCCATGACGTCGCGTGCAATGCTTGAAATTGTATCTAGACTATTATGTAGGAATTTAGGTTCCTTCAGTATTGTCAAAGGTTGTCTAGAAAAGATCGCTTTTAGCGATAAGACCGCCCATTGTGTCACCCCTTGTAAAATTTCTACATATTTTATATCTGTAATTTTTACGGTGTACAGTCAACAAAGGAGTTAAGTATACAGGAGCGTCGGTTATAGTCGAAGTTTACTAAGAAACCGATGGATGTTCTGGACTGAAATTTAATTTAATAAATGATCTGTTTGTTTTCTATTAATAAACTAAAATTTTATTCGAGAATATCCATCGGTTTCTTAGTAAACTTCAACAATATCCGACGCTCCTGTATACTTAACTCCTTTGTTGACTGTACATAATATAGAGTAAGTGTTCTGTCTATCTAGGTTCTAACAGGAAAGTGCTACAGGTGCCGATTCCTTTGTTCACAATGGCACTACGGAAGTGGTTGTTGCAGGAATGTTTTACTCAAATCACGTGATTTTTGTAAAATGTCCCTGTCAATTTTTTGTCCCTGATCTGGGGGCCTAAAAAGGCTACTTTGGCAAAATCATAAAAGGATAACATAATGGACAGTTAACAAGTTAATCGTATCAAATCCCATTGGTGAAGCATGTTTCAGTAATGTTTTTCTGTCTGTGCGAAAATACCAATCAATCCAATCCAAATGTAATCCCAATCTCTTTGATTGTATCTAGGTACCTACGTAGTGCAGCGAAAAAAAGAAATTTACGGATTATTTAAGATAAGTGATAATATGTTAATTAATGTAGCACTGTTTTACTTAATAATAATAGTCACTTAAAATATGATTGAATAGGTAAAAATGGAAGTGTGTAGTGTAAAGGTAGGTAAGTATATAATAAATACATACCTACATTTTCAATTTAAGTAAGTACAATTATTATAATTTAATAATTGAAATAATATTTAAATTTTAAACTTAATTTAATGTAAATACTTAAATTGAAAATGTAGGTACCTATGTATTTAATTGTAAATTGTGTTTGCATACCCCTAAAACGGTGAGACAAGTGAGAATGTTATGAACACCTTTGTAAACACCATGTTTCTGGCAAATAAATATTCTATTCTATTCTAAAATTTATCTTCTGTTCTTTTCTTAATGAAGTAGAAAGAAAAGGATGCACTGAACTTAAATTTAGTTTAGTTTGTGAACAACAGAGGGCACCAGTAGGTATCTACATACAGGTAAATATTACCTTCCTACAACCAACCTATTATGTGGACAGGGAAGTACCTACTATTAAATAATGTATTTATAGCCATAAACTGCAATCACATTTTCCTTGTATAATTTAGTAATGGGTATACTGCATTAATCAATTCAATGATTGACGAAATAAGTACTCATGTTCAAACTAAATCATTTTAACTTGATTAGGTTGTTATAGTTAGTAGGTAGGCTTATGTAGAATTAAACAAGGTCAAATTAAATTAGCTAGAGAAACTCCACATACGATAAAATAAAAACATATTTGTTTTATTTTATTGTGTTTAGATATCGGTACCTGTTACGTCTGTGAAGTTAACACTAAAAAAACAGTTTTTTTAAAACTGATATTTAAAGTCACAAGAGTGTACTATTATGTTTATACAGGGTTATTGGTAAAACATTAACATCCTCCCTTTTTTTTTTTTAAACATTGCCCCACACTAGGATTTTCTCCTGTATTGTGGGTGCGTTTACAAACATTTAAATTCACGTACACAAACAGCCAGACCCGGAACAACTACTTGTAGGTCATACAAATATTTGTTCCGTGCGGGAATCGAACCCGCGACACGCAGCGCAGCAGTCAATCGCTTAACCACTGCGCCAACCGTGCCGTCATCCTAAGAGGTCATGTCATCATTATGAACAACTTTTACTAATGGGACCAAACCTGAAATCGCGAAAAAAAAATCAGCTGTTCCCTACATTTATGTTCGTTTAACTCGTCAAAATGTATAGAACAGCTGATTTTTTTTCGCGATTTCAGGTTTGGTGCCATAGTAAAAGTTGTTCATAGTGATGAGTACAATGACCTCTTAAGAGGTTGTTAATGTTTTACCAATAACCCTGTATGTCGATACCTATCACATCTGCGGGGTTTCGCTACCTAATTTAATTTGACCCTGTTTATCCTGGTTTCCAGGTTAAATTATTAATCGAAGCACCTAGGGCAGGTAAGCAAATGTCATCTTACTAATATTATGTGTGTTGTGGAGGTAAGATCATGTCAGAAGAAAACTGAACTGATAAAGAAGACTCAAGTGTGAACCTGCTATGAGAACAGAGACTAGCGCCTAAAAAAGGCCACTTTGGAGAATCATAAAAGGATAACATTATGAATCGTAATATGGCGAAGACAGTCCGTGTTTTTCTTTTTTTCGCTGCAGTACGTAGGTATAATCGAAGAGATGGGATTGGATTTGGATCGGATTGATTGGTACTTTAGCACAGACAAAAAAAAAGAACTGAAAAAAAAATGCTTCACCAATGGGATTTGATACGATTAACTTAACGGTTAACTGTCCATTATGTTATCCTTTTATGATTCTGCCAAAGTGGCCTTTTTAGGCCCCCTGTCAGGCATAAAACCAAACAATGGATGTGGTTTCATCAAACCAAATGGCGATGAAGAAAAAAGCCTAAGTTTGATTATGACGATGATTTTCTCTTATCTTGGGTTCGTTTAATAGGCATCTTACATGCCCATAAGAACACTGATTCCGTAAAAATATTAATATATCTCCAAACACCGACCCAAAAAATTTTTTCCGAGCTAAGGCAAAATATTTCGATGTGAAAATTAATTAATATTTCCCACGATATAACAAGTCATACACAAAGAAATGTAGCAAGCATTATTTTCTAAGCGGCGACCACACAGCTATATGTAAATAAGTATTACATACAAAAGGTTCTGTAGATATAATGAAAAGATTTTTGCGGTATCGACAAAATACCTACCGAAAGAGAACTCGCTGCGGTAAACGTGTCCTAAGCATACAAAGTCAGGGCCGGCCATAAAAATTATAATTAATTCGCGTCTATATAACTGTTAATTATTCGATGGGAGAGAACGGAGGGTTCACCAAATTCGGACTAAGTTATTTCGATTTTGAAAAAAGCGCATGAAAATCCGCTTGACGTGAAAATGTTTTCACGCGCCTTTTTCCACCTAGATATGGGATTTTAGAACATTTTTTTTAAAGCTGCTACGATGAAGCGAAATTACGCGTGCGAACCTTCCGCTGTGTCTTGGAAAATGGGTCAGATAAAGACATTATAAAGGACAGAAATATATAGCTTGACCCTGAACATTGATAAAATGAATATGAAAGAAAATGCGGCTTAGAAGTAGGAGAAAAAACAGATAAATAAAAGAAGAAAATAATTGTATATCTTACAAAACATTTCATTTCAACTTCCGCCCATTTAAAGCGAAGCTTAAAGTTCTGCACGTCCTACTAATGAGGCTAATCGCGAAGTTAACTAAGTAAATATTAAATAAACTTAGCAGAACATGGGGATATGTAACATAAAAGTTATCCTCTTCTCGACCCAAGGCTTGCAACCCCTGGCCTCGTTTGCTAAATGTCAGGGGTCGACGTTACTAGGTATACTGTGCGTTGTTGCTAAGCTCGCCACAGTTCTAATCTTTATTTATTTAAGCTGTGATACGATTACGGAATAATAATTGAAAATGTTTATGAAAATAGTAATGGTACCTACGTTTTGAGTTTGAATGTATCCAAATTCATATTCAAAACTAGTCTGGAAAGACTAAAGAAACGATGGATAGACTGTGTGAAAGATATATGGTTCCTACTTTTTACTACTGAGATGGAAAATGCTGCACCGATCCCAAATTAATTGGGACAATTAGGGCAAGAGAATGAAGATCATGATTATGATGTTTATGAAAATAATCCATAAAGTGTGACTACTGGGGGCCTAAAAAGGCCACTTTGGAGATTGATAAAAGGATTAACATTATTAATTATAATATGGCGAAGACAGTCCGTGTTTTTTTTTTTTTGGATTTATTGGTATTTTAGCACAGACAAAAAAAAAAGAACTGAAAAATGCTTGACCAATGGGATTTGATACGATTAACTTAACAATTAACTGTCCATTATGTTATCCTTTTATGATTCTGCTAAAGTGGCCTTTTTAGGCCCCCTGTTTTTTATACCTTTTGTATACTTAATTAGCTCTCCGTTTTAAGCACAAGACAAGTAACAATTATTTATCATCCTCTGTCAAGCTTTTTTACAACTACTTCGGGGTCTACTTCCATTCTAACCGAATGCAGCAGATTACCAGTATCATACATGGATCTTGTCCACGACCCAGTTACTGGGTAACAAGAATTACTTTGGTAAGACTGTTGGTTGGTCAGCCTTTCGGGCTTCTGACTACCCGTAGCGACATTATTTTAGTTAATTATTTTTTTTCTTTGAGGATAAGATAAAATTATGACCGTATATATAATATTTGCTGTCCAAACTACTTTGGACGAAATTAGTAGATATGGGGAGTTTGTTGATGTTCATTAAAAAATATAAACTGTACAGTAAGGCTACTGAAATAACTTGTATTCAATGTAGCGAAGGTCTTCAAATATCTTGGAAGTCAAGAAATAGATTAAAGCTGCATAGCTAGGTACCATAAAAAATCATCAACAATTTTCACAACCACGCGGTTTTGCATCGCCTGAAAATGGGATCCATGCAGCATTTTAAATCTAAATACCTATAATAATGAAAAGAGGATATTACTGAAAACATAATAGCTATTTAGAGGTTTTCCTTATATTCATCTTGCTACAGAACCCATTGCCAATACGCAATGAGAAGAGTGGTGATCAATACACGGTATGAAAAGATGCTTTTGCCCTGCAGTGAGACAATTCCAGGTTGGTATTATTTAGTTAACGACCAATGGAGAATGAAAAGGGGTCACTATAGCATGACTCACAGTACACAGGACCTATTACATCATCCCACGTTTGTGGTTGACTTCCAGTTTGCCTAGATAGGCTGAATGGCAGTATTTAATAGGCAGCGAGAGGCTTCGGAGCTTTAGAAGCTGATTATATGAGTAAGGAAGACATTCTGTTTGTTCTGTGGATATACTCGTATAATTTAAATTAATTTTTATTTTAAAACAATGTTTTCTTCTTTTAGCCGTGCCCTTCAGGGTACGTAATAGTACCTATCTTAGTTGTAAGACATTGTAAGGTCTTGTCAACATTATGGAACACAAATAAAGAAATGAGCATGGAGAATTCTAGGAAGAATTTCTAGATAGAATAGATTCTGGGAAAATTTAAGGAAAGGGAGATTCAAGGGCTGCATTTCCACGGTGATTTTGCATAAGGGCCACCTAACATTTTATTGTTAGATGTAAGTAATTTCATGATTTTGAAATGGAAATATTCAGCAATTTTAGGGACGAAACGACGGTCGAAAAGTGGATGAGATTACATCATGATCATGGTACCTAATTAAAATTAAACCTTGGTAGGTTATAGTCAGCGAACTACATAGAAATAAGGAAGAAGAAATAGTTTCGATGTCAAAGCGTGGAGAAGTAAAAATAGAATTGAATTAAAACTGAATCACCACCTCGTTAATTAAAATATGTGCTAACATTAGAAGAAAATAAATTATGATTGTAATTATTTCTTAGCAAGTACAGTCATTAGATATGTTGGCACGCCTAAGGCTACGTTAATAGTATTCATTAATAAACATTCTTTAAAATAATAACGTCGGTCTTGATTAAAACAGGAGTATTTATTTGCATACCCTCGGAAAAGTCGATAGTGGCGTGTAGCGACATCTATTGGTCGCGTGCGGAAATAGCGTGACTATTTTCTAGGTTAGCACTGCTAGTGAAAAACTTATGTATTAGCTAAATATTCCTTATATTTGCTACTATTTAAGAACCTTATTGTATAATGCAGAGAAATCACAGTAAATGTAACTGAAAACTGAAAAGATTCGGTCGGAAAACTGAAACTTCAGAATGAAAATGTGGTTGATAATCAATACTTTCAATGTCTGAAAGTATGGTTATATTTATAAAAAAAGGCGATTGTTTAATGTCTGTTAAAGCAACACAAGATACTAAGAAAAGCCAATAAGTGGGAATTAGGTTAACTCCTTGGTTTTACGACCACCATAAATCAGCTTAATTTAGGGCCTTGTAAAGGTTATTGTGCCATAACAGCGTGTATTGTGTCCTTCATTAGTTTATATAATGAAAAGCTTCGGGAAAGCGTTGGCACCACCGAGTGGCGTCCACTGAATTTCATGTAACATGCTCTCGAGCGATAGGTACCCAATGTTTTAACAGTCATGAGCGATGACTGCTCTCTGCAGAGCGAGTCGCTCAGTTTATATTTATATCTTTCACGTAAGATCACTCATTCTACACGCCTGTACTTACTGACTATCCTGAGACACTCCCAAAACGTTATATTGACAAGAAGCCAAGGCTCAATGCTCTTACAACACGACACTCGCGGGTATACCATACGTAACTCTATTGATTCAACATCGACGGACAAGTTCGACAGCAGACCTCAGCCTACACTTACACATTGGAATTTCATTTTTTTTTTTCAAACAACAACGTACGATTCTTACATAATTCCCGTCCGCCATTACGGCGTGTGACGCACACGATAATCGCTCTTAAAGACAACGTGCGTTGGGTACATATTTTCCATTTTCCATGCACGATAGCTCTATTTCGGAGCTGCGCCGGCGGTTACAACCTTGAATTCGGAACGCACCTTTAATTTTAGCCGGTTAACCTAGATACGGGGACCATTCCGAGTGAAGCGGATCGATATTCGCATGCGCGATGTCTCGAACGGTTTTAAAATAGTACGGGTGTGGTGGGTACCTTTAGGCGGCGGATTTTTGGGCAAGGTATGTCGGGGCCCGATGCTCGCGGCCGACTGACGGGCTCCGGCGGCCGCCACGCGCACGCGCGCTGCTCGCCGCCAAGCATAACGATCGCAATAGCTTTCGGGCGCGCGCCGCGGCCACCGCGCGATCCAGAACAGGTGTACCGCGTCCATTTTCTAATACTATCGCATATTTCTCTAACCACAACCATGCCATTTCCAAGCTACACACAAATTCCCAATGTTAGTTCTCCAACATATTTGGTAGATTTAATTCGTTCGCTGAAAATCTGAAAATCGATGGAAGGACGATGACATTGAAAGCTCTGACATAAACTTCCGTTTGTTCCATTCGTATGATTTATTGGAAGTATTAAATGTGTTTCGTCTAATAAATATGTTTTCGTATTCCGGACGTAAGGCTATTTATTATCATGTTTCGTTGTATTTTCGAGCTATTGTGGCGCCCCTGGCGGTGGAAATGAGCACTGCATGTAAAAGCTCTCGTCCGTGTTGATCTTTTGTTTGCCTTACAGTTTGCAATGACGTTTGACATTATGAATAGTAGTTGTATGTCTATCTCGCTCTCTCTACGAAAATAAAACGAGATACATGTAGTCTCCGTAACTAGGTAGGTACTCGGGCATAAAAAGATAGGTCGTATACGAGCGATAGTGAACAAAAGATAGGGGAGGCAAATGATATTCTTTTTGTTTAATTAATTTCGGACCGAAAACAGATTTACCTCCTTACTAGGCCTTTGCCCAGCAGTGGGACAGTATTGGCTAAACAAAAAAAAAATGGGAATAAATAAAATTCAATAATCAAATGAATACAGTTTCTAGGGTAACTGTTTTTCAGGAAATTGAACCCCACATAGCGTACTTGCACAACAAAAATGCATTGTCGACTTTAGAAAAATTTTACGAAACATGATTGATGACTGTGATTTTAGTATTTTTTCAATTACATGTAATCCTTTTCTGCTGTTAACAGAGGTGTAGCGCCATCTACATTACATTTTGTTAATTAAAGCTTTCAGGCGTGATGACACGCGGTGAAAACTGAATCAGCATTTTCCCTACGGGTTAGTGAGTCGTAGGTACAGCGCGTGCCATCTGGTGGAATTTTCCGGAACTTAAAACTAAGTATGGACTAAAAAGATGGCGCTGTTTTAAAAATATAAACAATGAACTATGAGAAGTTTGAATCGGGTTGTTTTACGTCCACTTGATTGTACATTATCTTTGCACTTGACGCACGCGTAATTATGTCACAAATGGCACTATCGTCAAACCAAAAAGGAGTTGTTTCAAATTATAATTACAAAATTATGGCCTTGACTTACCGTTCCCGTTTCAAACAACCGGCCCTATCATCATCATTTCAGCCCAAAAACGTCCACTGTTGGGCATACGCCTCTTCCATTGACTTATATATTACAAGCACAGCCACTTCGACCGGGGGCCTAAAAAGGCCACTTTGGAGAATCATAAAAGGATAACATTATGAATTGTAATATGGCGAAGACAATCCGTGTTTTTTTTTTTCGCTGCACTACGTATTGGATTTGGATCGGACTGATTGGTATTTTAGCACAAATAAAAAAAAATAACTGAAAAATGCTTCACCAATGGGATTTGATAGTACGATTAAGTTAACGGTTAGGTAACTGTCCATTATGTTATCTTTTTATGATTCTGCCAAAGTGGCCTATTAGGCCCCCAGTACTTTGCTTGCCGCATCTAGCGGATTTCTGCGGCCTTCACAAGGTCATCGGTCCACCTTGTGAAGCCTTCCAAAGCTACGTCTTCCGGAATTCATGGTTACAGTTACGGCGTGTCCATGCCGCCCTGTAGGTACCCAGGGGACCTAAAAAGGCCACTTTGGCAGAATCATAAAAGGATGACGTTATGAATCATAATGGAGAGTTTAACTGTTAAGTTATCGTATCAAATCCCATTGGTGAAGGATTTTTCAGTTATTTTTTTTGTCTGTGCTAAAGTATCAATCAATCCAATCCCAATCTCTTTGATTGTACGTACTACGTAGTGCAGCAAAAAAAAGAAAAACACGGACTGTTTTCGCCATATTATGATTCATAATGTTATCCTTGTATGATTCTGCCAGTGGCCTTTTTAGGCCCCCTGTATAATCATCATAATCACCATTTCAGCCGAAAGACGTCCACTGCTGGACATAGGCCTCCCCCAAGCACCACCACTTCGACCGGTTCTGTGCTTCTCGCATCCAACGGGTTCCTGCGGCCTTCACAAGGTCGTCGGACCACCTTGTGTGAGGCCTGTATGCCAACAGGCATTTTAATAATAATAATAAATCATTTTATTTCAGGCATTGTGTACATACATAAATTTCACCCATAGTGACTACATGTCTTAAATAAAAAAGTATTACAATTATAAATTATAAATAAATAAATAAATAAATTGAATTGAATTGAATTGCTAGATTGATAAGGTCACAGTTTTAATACATAAATGTTACAAGATTATTATTAATTATACATACCTATTCGTCATTAATGTTACTTCTTCAGTGACTCTCGTGACATCACTGGGGTGTTGAAGTTAAGAACACAAGTAAAACAAAAGCAATAAGTTAATCCATTTTATTTTGAAATAAAAATTATATTACACTATGTTTGGACATCACAATAGGAATACATTGATGGTATAAAACTTAAAATTAAACAATACAGTTCATAAACCACATGATTGTCGTTTAAAAGCTGTGTATATGTGGAATGTACACAATATCAACGTATATTTTATATAACACTATTTAAAATTTTACATGTGAAAGAATTGGACAGAAAAAACTTTGATGTTTCGACTATAAATGTACAGTCAGCGTCGAAAATAAGTGACTGTTTGTTGTACGAAGTTTTAAGAGGTGTTCATAAAAGAAAATAACATATTTGTTTTTTTTTTTCATAATTTAAAATAGGTAGTGAAGTCGTAAACGAAGCAAAAGGAGTATGTAAGGATCATAGCAGGTGGCGTTCTATAGGCTGAGTTCATGTATACAGGGTTATTGGTAAAACACAAGCAACCTCTTAAGAGGTCATTGTATACATCATTATGAACAACTTTTACTATGGGACCAAGCCTGAAATCGCGAAAAAAAAAACAGCTGTTCCCTACATTTATGTTCGTATAACTCGTCAAAATGTAGGGAACAGCTGATTTTTTTTTCGCGATTTCAGGTTTGGTCCCATAGTAAAAGTTGTTCATAATGATGAGTACAATGACCTCTTAAGAGGTTGCTGGTGTTTTACCAATAACCCTGTAGGTATATACAAAAAAGTGGAACTTATTACTTGCTATTGCTCATAAGATAGGGGCGGAAAACAAAATAAAGTTAATCGGTGGGCTCTGTGGGCGGGGCACCAATTTTTTGAAGTGAAAACTTGTTTAGGTGCGTTGGGCTTTTTTTGAGATGGGAAAAAAAACCATTGAACTCGCGCCACTGTTACCGTAAGCGACACCAGGCGTGTTTTGTTTATAAGATATTAAAAAATAGCCGCTTCGGATGTGTTCGGCTGTCCTCGGGATGTAATCGGTTTTAATGTGCATCCGATATGTCAGTGAGTGATGTCAAAGTATTCTGTTTGTGTTTTGTTTTCACTTCTGTCGGCACTCCCGGAGTGCCACTGTTTTTTTCTACAAATTTCGCATGTAAAAACGACAATATGCTATAATTAGTATCAAAATCTTAGTATTGGTTCATGTCATGCAGTGTTAATCAAGAATTCAATATTAAAACTGTCAATTAATCGTTGCATATTTACAGATTTTATTATTTATTACTAAATAAAAGTTTAAAGGTGTAAGTAACTATTGAAAGATATTTAAAAAAATATATATTTTATAATAATTGACAAGAAATTGATACTAATAACAGCATTTAATGACTTCGGTATTAAATTAACCATTTTACTTACAAAATAAAGTTTTTCTTTTTAAGACATGAATTAAAATATTCAATGTATGAAGAACCAAAATGACAATTCGCACCTTTAAAATAAAAAAAAAAATTTGTTTTTTAATTTTATTGACAAAAAACTTTCTGACTTTTTTCTATTATTGGCTCTCCTGTAAAATTTTATAATTTCGTTTAGTAACAGTTTTACTTTAAAGGTGCGAATTATATACAAAGTAAATAGTGTTACAAAAATCAAAATATTGCCTTTATTTTGAATTTTAATGGCACTTTCGGGCCAAAGAGTTTACTTATGTAATCCTATCTTATTAAACGGATGGTTGCACTTTTTTTCTCCTCAAATATATTCATAAGCGAGTTTATTTTCGTATTATTATTAGCCACCAATATTATTTATGTAAATAATTATAATGAATTACGGGACAATCCAGAAGCTTTTCTCATATTCAGTCATATTCACACAAATAAAAATATAGGGACGACCGTTATTGAAAGATAGAATAAATGACATTAATATAATATAAAATAAAAATATAAACAGACAGTGGCTTTTATAAAACGCAACAGTGATACAGAAGAATTTGGGTTTTATCATTCTTTCTTTATTAACTAGTTGTGTTTTACAGCTACCAATATTATTATATTATAAAGTTTATATAAAGTTAGTTAAGTTTATTTGTATTTTTTAGATTCAAATAAAAAATCGTCAAGAAAGTTTCCTGATAAAAAATAAATCTAACATGTGGAAGAAAATCGTGCAACCAATCATTCATTTTTACGTTTTTTTTCCTAATAATTGATGTCTAGTGCAGCCTTTTATGAAAGGTAAGCGTTTCTAACAAACTATTAACAGCTTTTTTCAGTGATTTACGTACTACATAACAATTCTCTATGTACAAGTTAAAATCTCATTTATATCACATCATTCATTCAAAAATATACCTTAATATTACCTACTGAAGTATGGTCACATTTTATTTTATTTGCGTACAGTATCTCGAACTCTGTCAAATTTTAGGCACCTATTAGGATTAAGATTATGTATCAACGTATTTGCTTATATTAAATGATAGTTTTTAAGAAAAATAAGAGTAAAAATGTTTTGATAGAATTTCGTGAGACTGTACGGTAATAAATATTAACATATTTGGTTACATGACACTATTATCCTACTAAGAAGCACGGCATCCAAGGTAGTACAGTCAACAACGTAATTATACATCACAAATAGGTATGAACAAACTTCACATTACCAACACTTTCACGCGGTTGACTGTACCCTCAAATAATTCGGCTAATATTATTTTTACATTTTTATTTTATTAAAAGTTTACTAACAAAAATAAATTGTAATTTATGTATCACACTTATAATTTTTATACACAATAAGTTTGTGTATTTGCGAGTAGAGGTAGAAATAAACGGGTCCAAATATTTTCTTTTTTTATTATTTTCTGAGATCTCACACAAACGTATATTAATTATTTCTACGTTAGTTCTCTATTACCAGTTCATCAAATGCTTGTCTAATACTATCAAATTGGTGAAAACCTTACACTTGACATGACCAATCTGTTCTATACGACATTAGTTCAATAAATTATTTTAGGCCTCTAACTTAAATACTACGTAATTGCTTTATTGTACTCAATTTCCTAAACTATATACTAGATTACGAACTAACACTTGATTTTTGAATAAACATAAGCATAATGCCTATAGAAATAAACAATCATCATTGCCATAAAAAAATAGTAGGTAGGTACTGTCAACAAAACAAAATTTTGAAAAAAAAAGCACAAAAAAAAACTCATTAATAATAAAAATTCGGTAAGCAGTTAAAACATTATCAAGGTAGCAAGAGATCAAAACAAAAAACAGGAAAATCAATGAAAAAAATTGAAGACTCCTTACGTGCAATGCCTTGAAATTTGCAATCGATTGCACAACCTTCGAAGCATCTCAATTGATGACCTTACTGGGCCTTTAAAAGGTACCTGTCATGCAAGTTTTATCGGTATCAATGACGTAAAATTTGGAAGTCTTTGAATTGTCTGATGAATGAGGATATAAAAATGACATGCTGTTCGTTTTTAAGCGCATCACTAGACAACGGCTGAACCTATTGGTCTATTTTTTGTTTTAAAATATACGTACTAGTTCCAATTAGGTTATCAGGGAAAGAAAAATCTGAAAAGTGTCCCGGAAAGTTTTTGAGTTCGGGAAAAACTGAACGTTCTTTTTTAAATCGGATTTTTGTATGAACTTTAAGACAGAACTACGTCTGTCGGGGTAGTTAGTTAATATAAATGTATATTAACCTTTTGAACGCCACGGTCGGGTATAGACGACAAACTAAAACATGCCCAACACGCCACCGTCGTCGTCTACAGCCGACAAGAAAACGCGTGCTGACCACGTTTTTGTTTGTCGTCTATACCCGACCGTGGCGTTCAAAAGGTTAACAAACCATGATCTACCAACTCTTTTAGAAATCATAATCAGCCTATAATGTTCCCACTGCTGGGACACAGGCCTCCTCTCCGTCAGAGGGAGTGGGCTGTAATCCACCATGCAGACCCAGTGCGAGTTGGTAGATCTCACATGTCTTAAAATTCTTGGTTCTAGGAAATGCCAGTTTCCTCACGATGGTTTTCCTTCACCGTATTGAGAGCAGTTATAGTGATAAAATAATTTATACAAATTAAAGCACCTGGGCTCGAACCCACGACCTACAACTCGTATATACTCGTGTGTTACGTCTGAGCCAACACTGCTCAAAAAATCAATAATTTTGAATTGGATATTTTTCATTTATGGTGGTACTAATTCTTGTGTGGTTTTCAGAAGTGTCCCTAGCTTATACAAAAACCAAGTGTATAAATAGTGCTATATCACATAAGTACTAATAGATGACGTTACAGCATCACTATGTAGTGATTTACAAGTAATATTTACACACATATCTACAAATTTATCTATCACTATCGCCAATTATATTTGGATATGCCACCTAATTAACAAAGTATTAGATCGCACAGGAACAGTTCGCACATCATCACATCTTGTATCCTGGCTTTTATTTAAAAGCCTCGCTGCCAATAATTTAGTCAATCTTTTAAAAATATCTTAGAAGTTAGTCTAAAATAATTCCAGATGAAAATATTTGAATAGCAAAGCTTTGATGAAGTTCTAAAAATCGTCGGTGTTAAAAATAAAACATTTAATTATGAGAGTCAATATGGTAACACAATTTTAAATTTATCTGTTCAATTCATCAATTTCCACTTCGCCGTATAATTTATTGTCCATCTCATTAAAATTGATGTCAAAACATTAATAATTGCGTTAAATCACATTTTTACATTTCTTATATCACAGTTTGACTCTCAAGATGTCAACTCTTAATACAGAGAGAGCGATACCTCAACAAGAATCTCTCAAAATATTAATAAATAATGTTCAAAAAACGATAAATCTTTGAAAATTTAAAATACTGTCGCGTTAAAAAGTTATGATGTCGTCAACATACGTAAATATATTGGCACACCAATTGACATGTACAATTTTAATTAAATATCAATACTGATAGGACTCGAATTATCCATTTTATCTCACGTTGTCCTGAATTAAAAAAATAAATCATCATCTAAAATCATATTGATGAAACATTTCTAGTTGGTGAAACGCGATGAATGATTCCATATCCTTTGGTAATGTCGTTTTGGTTAGCTATGCTAAAACGTGCAGAGCTAAAAGGAACATCAAGACAAAACTTCAATTCAGTACTGATCCTCAAAGGAACAATCTCGTAAAACGACAAAGTCTTGCAACAATTTTGATCTAGAATCCAGAAGATTATTCAAAAATACAAGACTATGAAAAAATCATTTTACATTCAAAATTATTAGTTAAAATCCTTGAAACAGACTTCAACTGCTTAAGATCCATATTTCTTCATTCCTTATTCCTGCAAGTGTGTCTACCTGTTCACTGGACGTTATTTCCATACTCCATGCCGAACAGTGAGAGGATGAGGAAGGTAAGTCCGAGGAAGACGGATCCGAGCAAGTCACCGAGGGCGGTGAGGTAGGGGATGGCTGCGTTGTCGGGGTCTTTCTTCTTCTGCCACATCAGGTGGACGAGCATGTAGGCTAGGTATAACAGTACCATGACCTGGAAGCATGAAAAATCATGTTACAATTGATTGTTGATGTGTAGAGTGTACTTACTTTTGATAATAAATAACAATAACAGCCTCCCGACCGATTTCGGTGACGGTGGCCAATCTCAACGGAGATTAGTCAGGTATGCAGGAGATATTGTAGTGCACAAGTGTGCGCGAGGACACAAGTGCACTCTCTCTCTGTTCCTTTACTCGCATATTCCGATAGGACGACAATCCGACACGACCGAGGAGAGATCAGGCGCAGGACCAACGGCGCCACGTGCTTTCCGAGGCAAGGGGGTATAAACCGCCAACTTCGAAACACCGGGCTCTTTCTAAGAAATTCCTAATGAAAAACCCAATACCTGGGAATCGAACCCAGGACCCCATGCTCAGCAGTCGCGTCGAGTCGGTTGGTCTCGTGGTTACTTTTGATATTATTACAGGGGCTAATCATAATTATAAGTCACGTGATTTGAAGTATCCATAAATATGGTAAACATGGTGAATTATTCACTGAATATTATTATAGTAATAACTATTAACAGATTCGCTCTGTGTCCTAGTAGCACCAACTATGTAGGGCTCTCAAAACGGTATAGGAAAACATCGTGAGGAAACCGGTTATGTCCTCGAACTAAAAATTCGCAGACATGTGACATCTACCAACCCGCACTGCGCCCGCGTGGTAGATTACAGCCAACTCGCTCCTGAGAGGAGAGGAGGCCTGTGCCCAGCAGTGGAAACATTATAGGATGATTATGTGTATGTGGGAGTAACTCATGTTGTGTTTAAAATATGAGTCAACCAGCAAGATTCATATCTGTAGCTAAGGTGTAACCTAAGTGACGCGACAGAAAAACCATAAGAGAAGTGTCTTAAAACAATAACTTACTTGCAACAAAGAGGTTATCAAGTAAGTGATACCGAAGGGTAGTTGTATGGTGACCTCTCCCTGGTACATGAAGTCAGCGACCACCATGAAGATGATCTGACCGAACAGCGCAAGGGTCAGCAGCATACGAGCCACTTTAGCTGCGGCAGCTGGAAAAAAATTGAATTTGATTTAGCAATAAGCACATACGGAAAGAATTGAAGGCTCTTATGATAAAGTTTACAATGAATTGTTTTTCTGTAACATAGGGACGAACCCAGTGCCGTTAGCCTGGCACAAATCCAGACTCCGAGCTGCTACTGAGAAATTCTAGTTAAAAATTCAAAAACACCTTTGTCCAAACTGGGAATCGAATCCAAGACCTCAGGCTCAGCAATAACGCTTGCGACCACTTGAACAACGAGGTAGTAGTACGGTATCAAATTATAATAAAACAAAGATATCTGTGACGTTTCGCCAAGTAATGAGGGTTTTCATGAAAATTCACGCCACCAGTTGGCGCCTCTTTGACAAGTTGTCTCATTTAGATAATGAATAAATTAATATATGATGACGGTCATCATTCGTTTCATTTATTCAGTCACGACTAAAGAAAATATAGGCACTTTGACACTTTTGACAGGTGCCCGGACTCGACGTCTCAGTGCTGCCACCTAGTGAACGCCCTTATTGACAAAGACTTTATATATTTTCGGTCACTCACTTCCATAGAACAGCGTCTTCCAAGGCCACTCGACGAGCCTAGTGTTCTCGGGTAGCTCTCCGGGAATAGCAGTCTGATGCAGGTGGGTGGCGAGTCGCGAAGACTGGACGCAGACCAGGTTGCCGCCGATACCATTGACGATGGGCTGGAAGACTTCGTAGCCGCGGTAGTGGACCACTGCCTTGTCAAGGACGATACCTCCGATACTGATGAAGAAATAAAAGGTGATGTTAAAGTATTTGAAGTAAAATTAAGTGTTTTAGCAAATATGACGTTTTTAGCATCGGTGATTAGCGATTTGGTCACTTTTATTTATTTAATACTTCAAGCACACAATTGTACAGAGGCGGAGTTAATGCCATATGCATTTTCTACCAGTCAACCTTTGGGTGATGCAGCGACTAGTGGTAGGTGCTTTTCAGAAACTTGATACAGCGGCTGAGCTCTTAATTCTGCATCGTTTTCATGGAATTTTCATCCGCTCAAACGATGCGAGTCGCCAAAACGCATTAGGGCATTTTTATAAAGTTGCAAAATTGTAAAAGTGGCAAGACAGTGTGCACAAAGGTCCTAAATATTTTTTGCAATTATTTGGATGATGAGAAAAAAATGATAACTAACAAATGATAACTAAGCTAGATTATTTTAAATAGATAAATAAATATCAATTAAAAATCAAAGTAAGGAATTTAAGTACAAAATACGATTTGTCTTGTCATTTTTGATAAGGTGTTATTGTTATTGAGAGACAGTGGAAAAGTAGGTTTTAATCTACATAATTATTTTAAAAACAATCAATCTAACAGGAATGTTTCGAAAAGATAATTTTCGTTCGATTCGTGATTATAATATTATGTTGTGATTATCTATGTTATGTTGATATTATTTTCATGCATATGTTAATTTCGTTTCTAGTAGCATAACGAGAATGCCTGAATCCTGTAGGAGCCTTTCACTTTCACTAAAAGAAAGCTTCCAATTTTCAAGTGAGATAGGATACTTTTCATGCCAGAAAAATGCACGATGGGAATCTCTAAGCGCGTTAAATCGCGGGAGGCTGCTAGTTTTTTTATAAATGAAGGAGATGCTAAAGACGTAGTGTACATACCCACTGATGAAGAGTGCAGAGATGACAGGAGTCCAGCCACTGGTGAGAACTTTCTTGGTGTACTTGTTGCGCCAGACGATGAACACCCACAAGGGGAGCAGACTGTAGTATACACAGATCAGCGTTATGGGCTGCCATAGTGATATCTCTGCAGAAGTAACGAAAAATTGTTAGAAAGATATATGGCAAAAGTCGAATGGCATAAAGTTCGCCCTACTACTAGTGTAAGAAAGTTGTGATTTAAATTTACGGACAATTCAGGTCCTAAGGATGCTATTGAGAAGATAAAATTTTAGTTTATCAATGTCAATACTGATTATTCTATTGTTGTTTGATCTGTGATTGTGACAGAAATGAATATCATGGCAACTAGAAAATGATTTCAAAATATTAAGACAACACATTCTTGACATTACTGTCAAGAATTTATCACTGCTCGTTATACGAGTAAGGTGAAATTGATCATGGCGGCACTTGAAATCATGTCCTGTGAGCTCTGCCGGTATATTCTGTCTTCTTAGGTGAAGTGAGCTTGAAGTAAGCTGTCATTCCACCTGATGGGATTGACACTATTGACAGTTCACTTCACCTAAGTACCCACGGTGAGATTTTTACAGAATAGATCAGCTGATACTGCTCGATAAAGAAGCTTGTGGGCCCTACTGATAACGATAAGGTCCTGGCTAAGTTCCTGTTTGACTCAATTTAGATTGCCATCGACACACGCTAAGAAGAAGACATACTTAAAGACTATTACAGGGTTGCAGGGACATCGATGCGCCACCTGTTACAGCCCAAATCAAACTTTATGACGGCTTGGAACACGAACTCAGAGGTCACAGTCTCTTTTAAAGTCCAGACATAATCTTGGTCAGGTTATATGAAGACCATGTAGATCGATGTCTGAGATGGTCTTTTGAGGAAAGAACCACACAGATTGAGAGGACCTGTCCAGCCAGTGCACGCATTTGTCAGAAATCGTGCAGCTCAACTCAAGACTTAAGGAGCTCAATGACAACAAGAGCCTGAACCTCAGAAAAATTTCAACACTAAGGCATTAAGTCCGCCTTTGTACCTTTTTTGTGCGAAAAGTTTAAATAAATAAATAAATAAATAATACTTGGGCGTTGAAATTGTTCGTCGGTTATTAAGGTATAGAATTATGTGCTGAATTCATGGTTCCACCTTACGCGTTGATGTCCCCTGCCACCTGTATACATTATACAATAGGAAGTGCAATGGTCAAGTAGTATTAGTAATCAAAGACTTCTTTGAATATGCTGTTGTTTCATTTCTACGAATTGTTTGATTCTGATTGACGTCAATCAATACGAAAACCATTTAAATCAATTAGTTTAAGATAAAGAGGTTTCTTGATAAACTTTTCACAATAATAGTGATTAGTCGTGCTTATAAAATTCTCAATATTATTTAGATTACGTCATTTAGATATAGATGAATATCTCGTTAAGATTATTTTAAATACAAAATTAGTCATTGAATGAACATTTTTTATAATTTCTACTGTGTCGATATTATCATGGATGTTCACGTCACGGCATCACGATAACATATATGAACACGCTTTTAAACTTCCACGATCCATACATTATAAATTCGAAAGTAACTCTGTCTGTCTGTCTGCTACCTTTTCACGCTTAAACTACTGAACGGATTTCGATAAACGATTCGGCACAGAGATAGATTGCATCCCGGGGAAGGACATAGGATAGTTTTTATCGACATACCTACCTACCTCGCGGGCGAAGCCGCGGGCAGAAGCTAGTAATTTTGTAACGTGCACGTATTTATTTTCATACATTTCATGGACGTGGCCGACTACGATAATATCGTCTCGTTAGAAATTATAAAAATGCACATTGGCGTGAAATCTACACGTATGCAATAAATGTCATGCAATGATCCAAGTGAATTGTGTAATTTCTTTCATACAACCAAATGAAGAGTGAGTAAAAACACAGACATGCGAAATAAATCTTCTAAGTTAACCAAAAGAGTCTATTTTTTATTTGACTAAACTCACCTTTCTCGCTCCTTCCGTTATCAGTACCTTTTAATTTTGAAAATTGATGACTTGTTATTATTATTTTTATCAAGTTTCGTTCAAGAGGTCATGAAGCTTATATCTAAAAGTTCTCAATAAACTACCTGACCTAACCTAACTGTTTAGTCATATTTCCAAATGAATGCAACAACTTTATCACCAGAAGAGAATATTTGAAAGGCATTTTACCTACTACTAATACTACCTACTCACAAAATTGCGACCAGCTCATGTTATTTGGAGTTAGCGCAAAATGTCTGCCCTTCCTCCAATCAACCCTCACATTATTATTAACTCAAAATTCATGCTTATCCTCTGTGACAGTATCCATTCATAATTTCTTTATCCTAGCTCTTTTTTTTTCATCCATCAGCATTTATATTCAGGATTTTTCTTTACTTGCGGTTTATCCCTACGAAATCTGAAAACACTTTTATTTTTCAGCATATCCAATAAGTGTAAAGTATAATAATAAGTGCATAGTGTATAGAATAGTGGGCAGGGCACAACAGAACAGATGGCCGATGGGGCCGAAAGGTTCTGGAGTGGCGACCGCGTACCGGAAGACCTATGTTTGAGGGAGGCCTATGTCCAGCAGTGGACGTCTTTCGGCTGAAATGATGATGATGATGTTGGTATAGTATAAAGCATACTCACGTATTTGCTCGAACATATACTGCGCAGTAACCGCCAGCACGGTGTTGCTCACAATATCACCGATAGAGGCAGCCAGCGGCGTCGCCACGTTGTCAGGGTTCACCTTGAACTTATGGGAGCCGTAGATCACCATTACCATCACGAAGTCTGGAAGAAGAAATACGATCATTGGATAGGCTGTGAGATGACGGCTATAGAGATGCTTGGAACTTGGAAGAAGAAGATAATTATGCTGTGCTATAGTCCGCGCGAAACTAGTTGGCCGCTCCTTAGGCTCAACACACACCAAAAGAGCGTCGAAGCGCAGCGAAGCGCAGCGAAGCGCAGCGAAGCGCAGCGAAGCGCAGCGAAGCGGAGCGCAGTTTCAGTGTCATATGAATTTTAACTTTATTTTCATTACTATAATACTTATTATCGTAACCGCTCGGTAGAGAAAGCTATTCGCCGGAATTCCAGCGGCGTCGCGGGTATCCGCGCGACTCGTTCGAGTTTCTCATGCGATAATAAGTAGAATAGAATAGAATAGAAATACTCTTTATTAAGTATTATAGTAATGAAAATAAAGTTAAAATTCATATGACACTGAAACTGCGCTCCGCTTCGCTGCGCTTCGACGCTCTTTTGGTGTGAGTTGAGCCTTAGGTATGTGAGCGGGGGGGACAGAGGGGCGGGGGCGCTTGCTGTCATTAATCACATGTGCGTTGCGAACACTAGGCAACCTGCCGCCTCACCCCCGTCCCCACCTAAGGCGCGGCCAACTAGTTCCGCGCGGTCTATAGTCCCAAAAACATAGGCAAGGGAGGGAAGATGTTGAAATACACTGTAATTTCATAGATAGTGTGAATTCTGTGTCGCATGCGCGGTTAGGGAACCGGATTATTAAGCAGATTGAGTTCCATCTTAAATTGTCCGTATATTCAAATCACAAAACATCAATCTGTAATATCAATCAATCAATCTGCCTAGCCTTTTCTCAACTTTATTGGGGTCAGCTTCCAGTCAAACCGGATGCAGCTGAATACCAGTGTTTTACGTGGAGCGACTGCCTATCTGACCTCCACAACCCAGTAACTGGGTAGCACGGTACCCCTTGGTAAGACTGTTCGTCAGACTTTCGGGCTTCTGACTACCCGTAATGACTAATCTTAATATTTCACTTGCCTGACTGAACTATGTTAGTCAGGGAAATATGTTTTGTTTGAGATCTGAAAGCTCGCGGATAGTTTTATCTACGGGGAGACATATTGTAAGAGAAGACCAGTACCCTAATTGTGTATCATAGTTTCAATCACAATCTGAAACATTTTGAAGGATATTGTTAATCCATTGCTTCATATAATCGAAAAGTTTGTCTAATCAACAACGTAAATAACGCAATGAATGTTGTTGAACTGTCAAAATGAAAGCCATTGCTACTGTGTGTGTTACGCAATTACCTCGAATAAGGTATGACGTATTTGGAGAAATCATCAAACACAAGTCATCGTTTGTTATAGTCCATTAAAACGAATTACATTTCACGAGATGTTATGGTGACTGGTTCTTAATCTTATCTTAATTTCCTTACGTGTCCAGAAATAATTACATACTTAACTGTTGGCCGTAAGTTACGTATGTTCTATGTTCTGTCACATTCGTCTTGTGTGATTTGTTAAGGGCTATAACATTTAAATGGCTTGCGGATACCATATCCGCATGCCATTTCAATTGTCAATTGTTTTTCTAGAATATAATTAGTGCATTTCACAAATTGAGCTAGACTATAGATAAGTTTTAAACGTATCATTGTTGCACAAAATGACGCCAAACCAGAAGTACCTAGTCAAGATTAGTACAAAACTGGGAGGAATGGTGGCTAGGTCACATAAGGGACGGAAAAAGGGTGCAAAAACATCAAGTTGTCTGAATTTACGCTCAATATTGCAATTGAAAACCGAAGCATAAAAACAAGTGCTGAATACAGAAGTATTTAAATAAGTAACGTACCCAAGACAAAGCACGTGGTGGTAGCAGTGAAGACCGCCGAAGCGACCAGCAGTAACACGAAGGACCCGTTGATGGCTCGGTCCGTTATAGTGTTGATCACTATCGCGAACATTGACACCACTGTCGCTGCTACTATCGCTTGCACCTGAAGAAAGAAAATACACATTTGAGTTAAATTAACACACCAAAAAAAATGGTTGCCTGTAAAGTCGGTTTTACGGGCGAAGATTTTACGTGACAACGTCTTTTTCTCGGTAGAATATTTATTGATATGAATATAATTAAATTGCACAATAGGAACAAGGAATTGAATGATAGTTGAGTGGGAGAGAGACGCAAGGCATTCGGCGGGCCTCTCTCTCGTTCGGTGACTCATCGTAACGTTACCGAGCGTTACACTTTTTCATAAGTGACTCCCAGCCGCAACCTAATTTAAGACGTTGTCACGTCAAAAGTTCAAAAAGTTGTCTTTTGTTTATTGCAAAATGTGCCCGCTCATGTGATCGCGCCTGATGGAAAGCGATGGATGATATCATATATCTCTATATGTCTATAATGTTCCCACTGCCAGGATTTAGGCTTCCTCTCTATGAGATGGAGTGGGCTTTAATTCATCACGCGGGCCCAGTGCACCCTTGGTCAGAAAGACTGCTATCTACTCAACATGAACCCTGTCTAAACCATTCGCCCAATGACAGCGTAAAATTTAAAGATGTCGGGACTCTTGGCCATTGACTGCTAATATACCCTATGGCCTGTAGCCATTTCCTGAAGAAACACCAAGTGAGTCCTATTGAAAGCAATACGACAATGTGGTAGATCAAGGCGAAGGTGGCAGGACGTGCTTGAGTCCTACCAAAAGGACTAGTGCGCTATAGCAGAGAACAGAAGTGTGAGAAACAGGAAGGGAAGGCGGCAATTTAAGGTTCCATTTCGACGCAAATGTCCATCATCTGCCTAGCCTTTTCCCAACTATGCCGGGGTCGGCTTTCAGTCTAACTAGTTGCAGTTGAATACATAACATAACATACATAATTAGCCTATAATGTTCCCACTGCTGGGACACAGGCCTCCTCTCTGTGAGAGGGAATGGGCCGTAATCCACCACGCGGGCCCAGTGCGGGTTGGTTGCAGTTGAATACCAGTATTTTATATGGAGCGACTGCCTAACTGACCTCCAAAACCCAGTGAGTGGGTAATACGATACTCATTGGTAAGACTGGTTGTCAGACTTTCAGGCTTTTTGACGACCCGTAACGACTATCAAAGATCACCAATGACAGCCGGGAACAACGGCTTAACGTGCTTTCCGAGGCACGGAGGGGTCGTAGTATGTAAAGATGGCCACCAACCTACCGACCAAGCGCGGTAAGAGTACCTTAACCTGATCGGTCGAACCATGCGGCTGATATTACTTAGCTACAAGGCCTACAAGCCCACCTCACGCAAAAGTCCATGCAACAAAAAGACCCTAAGCTAAAGGGGACACCAAAGGAAAGGCCGTCCTAAGGATTTAAATAACACAAAGAACAATGGGTAATTTTGTATGGATCCCGTACCCACCTTGTAGCGTTTTAGACTATGTGTCATTTAGAAGAGGCTTAATTGACTAACTCAAAAATAAATGAACGAATGAATGAATGAATGGGAGACCGAAGTTATGATAACTTCTTTAATACATTTTTAATTGCCAAGTGTTATAACAATCGCACCTTTTTCTGTTCTGTAGACCAAATAAATAACCAGTCGTTTTTTCTGTCTGAAGAGAGACCGACTTACCGTTAGTATCGGTACAATAAAAATATGAAATAAAAAACATCAATCTTAAAAAGCACAGTTTTATTACAAAAGACGGCAACACATCATTTTTAAATGGTGTTGTTACTCTCAATGATTTTATCATCCCAGGCACTTTTTTTTTTTTTTGCCGGACCTACGAAGTTGTCTAGGTGCCTGCCAACACCTAAGTACCATATTATGCTAACAAAAATAAAACAAAACATAAATTGCAAAAACGTCGAACGTGCGTGGGGCGATTTTACTAAGGATTTTCGGCATTTTCAACGTCGAATATCTTTTTTCCCCCGCAAGCTACAAAGTTGCCCCCATACAACAAATAAATATTTTTTCAAAGACCTTTTTAATGGTACCAATTTCAATTTGCTACATGGGTGGGTACGTTTTGTTCCATGTTCTTTTTATCCTTTTATTTTATTGGAAGGTGTTTTACTAAATTTTTTTAGCCTTGTGTTTTTTTATAGCTGTATTATTAAATTTAATCTGTATCATTTTATTGTAATATACCAGTCTGAATTACAACAATATGTCATGCGAAGTGTTCACTCATGTTGACAGACTGGACATGTAAACACCCACAAATTGAGCCGCGACTATTACCGCGTGTAATGAGCGTGCGATAGCCGCAAACAATCATAGCGATTTACACGTCGTTTCATATAATGATAATGTGTTTATTTTTACAGCACTTCTTTTCGAATAAGGAAGTGTGTAAAATTCTGAAAATCTTTATGAAATATTGTACGCCCGGGTGAGTTTGTGCCGAGCACTGGATTTTCGGGGACAATCCAGCACTAGATTTTCAACGCACTAGTAATTGCGCTCTGTTGCATTATCATCTTATTCTCCGGTAAGGACCAGGCCCGGGTCCACCGTGGGTTGTGCTTGTGTCCCACGCGCGCCTCAAAGAGATGTCATTGTCAGCACTAACTGACGGCGTCCGCTAGGCCGATGCCTGCCAGGGTCGCAGGTTGTTCGAAAGAGATACCGTGGCCCCTGGCACAGGCAACTGAAGGAACACGGGTGGGTTTTAGTCAGTAAAAGTCTGACACACCCTCCCGCTGCGTCCAGAGCGGGAGAAGTGTTTGATAAATTCCCACTCAAAAAAAAAGCTCAGTATTGAGGCTTGAAAATCCAGTGCGTGATTGCAAAATTGCCCGTGCGCACGAAGGCTAAAGGAAATTTACCTCTCCGCATTCCTTAAAGAGAAAATCCGGAGGATAGGTCGAAGAGGACATTGGACACATTAGAAAAGGAAGAGACATTGGTTAAACTAATGTGAAGTAAATAATTAGCATGATATACTTACCTGGCGGCAAGCAAAGCTTAACCTGAATAATAGCCAAAAGGGTCGACTGATCAGGTTAAGCTACGCTTGCCGCGGTCGGTTCGTGAATGGGTGACCATCTGTACATACCGAGACCCCTCCGTGCCTCGGAAAGACATTCGTGGATCTTTGACAGTCGTTACGGATTGTTAAAAGCCCGAAAGTCGGACATCTAGTCTTACCTAAGGGTATATAGTCTGGTACGGGGCGAGAGGGAGTGGGAGGCAGTCACCTCCTTCTGCGAAGCAGTCGTGCTAGCAAAGGAGGTGGCGGGACGGCTCAGGGAGAGAGCCTCCCGTCCCAGCCGCCGCGGGAGACGCTCCGGGCGTCGGGAGCCGCGTGACGACTCCCGGCCACCGTAGGCGCGGGCCTGCGGGCGGAGAGTAATGGGTAGCTCACCGTCCGATCAGGACCACGCCCGTGCCGGACGGCGCGTACGCGCGCCTCAAAGAGATGTCAGCATCGAGGAGGGGCCCCATAGGGCCGAAGCCTCGCCGGGTCAGCGGAATTGTCCGAAAGTGTTACCACTGGCCCGGAACATAAAGGGCTAAGGAAGGAACACGGGTGGGTTTTAGTCAGTAAGAGTCTGACACTTCCTTCCGCTCCACCCAGAGCGGGAGGGGTCATTTGATAAATTACCAACCACAAAAAAAAGGGTATAATTATAGTGTTACCCAGTTCCTGGATTGTGGAGGTCAGCAGTTACTTCACGTAAAATACTGGTCTGCATCTGGAAGCCGACCCCAAAATTATTGGGAAAAGGCTAGGAAGATCATGCACAAACACACATTTTATTTTTATACCTGAACTAATGATATGTTTCCGACGACCATGGATATGACTTCCCTCGTAGATGTCATATTTCCGAGGTTTGCCTGCGTTGACAGTCTGGATGCCAGGCACATGTCCAGGTTACCTGATGACAAAGCAAAGTGTTATTCATAAAACGTTGTAACCCAGATCTTACACAGATGTTATTAACAAACCAGGAGATGTAATCAACTTCTAGAGGGAGGTAGACTGGTTGGAACCACAGTTGGCCGCCATTGTCCACGCACAACGGTCCTGAAGGACTAAGTGCGTCCACGAACAACGGTCCTGAAGGACAAGTGCTGAAACCAAACCCTCTAACATAGAAGATGTTGAAATATAATTGCGAAAAAAACACTTGCAATCAAATTCCGAGGGTTTTAAAGGAAATTCTTAATCCATTGCTTCAAAGGTTTGAAAAATTCGAATGCTCAACAACGTTAATAACCCAATGAACCTGGCTGAACTGTCAAAATGAAAGGCATTGCGATGGATTGACAATGTGACGAAATTATCCCGCAGTCCCGCAGGCTCGCCCCCAATATATGGGATTTAACGCAAAGTTAACATATCTGGTGAAATGTGGTATATATGCAAAGGGTGACAGGGGACATCGACGTGCAAATTTTAACAATAAATTTAGCACATGATTCCAGACCGAAATTTTTGGTCGTGTATAAAAAAAAACACAGCTGTTTAATAGAAAAGGAAAATACCTACGCGGTCAAAATGTATGGAAGAGCCATTGATGTATTAAAAGGAGGGGAAGAGCCATTTTTTAAAATTAATCTACGAAATATTTCAACCCAGGATGGTTCAGAATCATGTACTAAAGTCATGGTAAAATGGTTAGAGATTGCGCGCCGACATCTCTGCCATCTTGTTGGTTCACCACTGTTTACCCTTCGGGGTATATACATAAGTAGGTAAACGTAATGTTATTGTATATGTACAGGTATATGTATATGTCGGTTCTTTCATGAGTAACACGCCTCGTCATTGTTTAGCGTTGTGCGGAGTCTAGGATTGAGTATGGTGTCCGATACGGAGTTACGTAAATACGGACCATGGAGTCCATGGAGCGACACTGATCGTTTAGATTAGACGTGGGCGCGACACATACTAGCCTAGGAACTGCTCAGTGTTTCCTTTTAAGTTCAGAGTATTTCAGTACAGTAGTGTTAGTAATTGAGTCTGTAACAATAAACTGTGTAGAAGTTAAAGGAGCTATTTCTCTCGTTTACCCGTATCTCAATTCTGCGCCTACGACTATTATATCTGACACTACCACACCAGACCGACAGACACCACCAGACATAATTATCTGATCACAATCCTATGTACCTGGATTCGACATTTAAATGTGTATAAACAACTTTTTGCAGTTGACCGTAGAAATCTTATCCAATGTTTATATTAAAGGGTCTTATTCAAATTTAACAAGTCTAGCAGTGTTTAGAGGACAGTAATACAATCCTACAGCGACTATTATATTTTATAAATAGTATCGTGTACGCCTTTGAATGACAGCCGGCACATCGTCAACACACGTTTAATGTAAACACCTCTTTTGCTATGTCGGTGAAATTAGTATATACGTATTTATTATAAACAATATTCTTGACCTCATCTGTGTCTGAATGTTAATGTTTGTGTAACGTCTGTCTGATGGTTATGGCGATCACGTATGTATAATAATAATATTTTTATATTGTAACTATACTCCATTTGAAATAAGATTAGACATTTAAATAAATCTTTTTTACAGTCCGTTCATATAATTAAAAATTAATGACTACACCTCCTGTACCTTACTACAAATATAATCTGCCCAGCCCCTAACCTAACAATAATGATGACAAAACGGTTAATTTTATTGGCATTGGCAGCTGGTCTGGACTTCCCCTCAGAAGAACCACTTATCAAACAAAAGAAATTGCTTTGTATAACAAAAACAATAACATTTGTTATGTTATGACTAAGAATTGACTTTGTAATGCTGTCATATATTTATGTTGCATGAGTGAAACTGATTTAGAACTTTTCAGTAGGAAAACAAAAAACTAGACTTTTATTTTATTTATTTATTCTTCAACAAATTTACATTTGTGTCGAACAATGATTTTAACAATAAAATGTAACACAAAATTAAATAATCATCATAGTAAGAAAAGAAACATAAAAAAATGTATTAAAATATTACATTCCACATTGGTCACAACATTATTAGTCATAATATAATAATAATTTCATATAATAATAATATAATAATTTAATTCAATATTACTTAACTCAAAATTAATAAAAAAAAATTCAAAGAAATGTATGTCAATAAGAGTCATGATAGAATGTTGAATAATTATATCGTATGAAGTCATTAGAATATATTAGTACACTCACTATATTAGTGCCACATATTAGTTTGAACTACTTATTATCTTTAAGAAACTCTTCTATGCTGTAATAACATTCCTTCAATAACAATGACTTTAATTTTCTCTTGAATTCGTTTGGATTCACAGAGTTTTTAAATTCTACAGGCAATTTAACAGATTTACTGATTGCACTCTTGAGGCATGTTTAACAACATTAAGCTTAGGCTGTATGAAATTGGGTAGATCCTTTTTTCGCGTTTTTATTCTGATAAGTCTCTGTTCTTCTGTCTCAAACTTATGGATATTTTTAATAAAATGACTAAGCAGGACCAGAATTCGTTTTATATGACAATTTAGGCCTGCACCCTAATTGCGTAACTCACTATCAATCAGATCTGAATCATTTTAAAGGATATTGCATCCATTGCTTCGTAAGCATCATATTATGTTCGAAAAAAAAAATTGTTTGCTGAAAAACGCAATGAACATTGTTGAACTGTCAAAATGAAATCCTTTCCTATTCTTATTGTTGTGTTACTCAGTGTGTTACCCAATTACCCCGCTGGTATTAAACGAACTGAACAAAACTATTTTATTGCGGCGAGATTTCTTTAATTTATCATCAAAACAGACAACGCAAGCGCAACCTTATGTCTTTATTATTTGAGCACACCGCATGGGACTCGTAGGCTGCAGCTGAAAATCAGCGTCAAGTGGTTGCGACCTTGTGCTGTCATCGACATTATGTTGAGTTGAGGCCTTTTTCATCAGAAATGAAGAGAAACGCCGGATAACCAAGGTAACATAGCCCGAAGAATTGCCAAACTTAAGCGGCAGTGGGCAGGGCGATGGGGCCGAAAGGTTCTGGAGTGGCGACTGCGTACCGGAAGACGTAGTGTTGGAAGGCCTCCCTAGAAGATGGACCGACGAGCTTGTGAAGGCCACAGGAACTCGTTGGATGCAAGAAGCACAAAACCGGTCAAAGTAGAGGTGCTTGGGGGAGGCCTATGTCCAGCAGTGGACGACTTTCGGATGAAATGATGATGATAATGATGAGGCCTTTTTGGTTATGTAAGCATTGTTTTCTTTCTCATTCATCATCATTGTAAGTCGTTTTTGTTGTAATGCCAATACGCATTTTTTCTATTTCTTCTTCCCAGCCAAAACACTATGAAGAGGTGAAGAACGTATGTTACGACGACGTTAAAATAGTGTTGATTTTTAACCTTATTTCGTCTAAATCGGTTCAGCGCGAGCGGTTTAAGCGTGAAGAGGTAACAGACAGACATACACACTTTCGCATATATAATATTAGTATGGATCATAGAAATGTAAAAAATAAATCTATGTTATGGATATAGCAATTTCCATGAATTTTATTACCAATTGTCATTGCTGGTAAATGCTTCACGTCATTATACGATACACGTTCCTACAATATACAATAGAAATATACCATCTGTGAACAGTTTGTCACGTTATTGGACTATTTACAGTTATTTTTTTCCTATAGTGCTTCTGATTACTTGCACGCGAACTTGAAGGGTTTTCTTTGTGTCGTAGGTGTATTTCTGTCATAACATAAATTATAACAGCACGCCTTCTTTCCCCGATGGGTTAGGCAAAGATGTAGTACACCTACATTTTTTTTTTTAAACCGACTTCAAAAAAAGAAGGAGGTTATCAACTTGGATGTTTATTTATTTATAAGCTATGTAATAACAGCCGCACGGGTCGATTGATCAGGTTAAGCTACGCTTGCCGCGGTTGGTCCGTGGATGGGTGACCATCTTTACATTATCAAGACTTCCCCGTGCCTCGGAAAGCACGTTAAGCTGTTGGTCCCGGCTGTCATTTGTGGATCTTTGACAGTCGTTACGGGTCGTCAGAAGTCCAAAAGTTTGACAACCCGTCTTGCCTAGTAATTGGGTTGTGGAGGTCAGATAGGCAGTCGCTCCATGTAAAATACTGGTATTGAGCTGCATCCGGTTAGAATGGAAGCCGACCCCAACATAGTTGGGAAAAGGCTAGCCTATCTGACCTCCACAATCCAGTTACTAGGTAATACGATACCCCTTGGTAAGACTGGTTGTCAGACTTTCGGGCTTCTGACTACCCGTAACGACTGTCAAAGATCCACGAATGACAGCCGGGACCCGTGCTTTTCGAGGCACGGAGGGTTCTCGGTATGTAAAGATGGTCAACAGAAATAAAATCATCCTAACTAAGCAGTCACCAAACAAAATATATGAAAAAAGTATCGCGTTTTGGTAATAACCAAAAAACCTTTACTATAATTTCATAAACAGAAAATAAACTATCATCAAAAAAACCGTAATTTCAGCCAAGTAACTAATGCACTTATATTTTGGCCAAGTATACGTAGCCATTAAACTGTAGGACATACAAGCATTGTTATGCTTACATCAATTGCTTTTGTCCAAGACGAGCAAGCAATTACGATTGTAATTACCCTACAATCATCTACAGTACATTCAAGTAAATGACAGATATTTATCTCCAAACTATGTTATTCTGTGTCACGGAAACGACAAAAGAAACTATATTATGGTGCGGATATAATAGCTGGGTTTTGAAAAAAAAAAAGTAACGATTGCTTGTGGCTTGGCTGACTCCCGAGCCCAGGGACAAATCCCCTATTCTTGAGAATTCGCATCCTAATTTTAGTCTCAATCTGTCAAAAAAAACAATCTAATATTTTTGAAAAGTTTTTTAACATATGAGATGATGACTTGAATTTGAGCGTTTTTAGGGTTCCGTTGCCAAATGGCAAAAAACGGAACCCTTATGGATTCGTCATGTCTGTCTGTCTGTCTATCCGTCCGTATGTCACAGCCACTTTTTTCCGAAACTATAAGAGCTACACTAAAAATCTATAAACCTTTCATTTCATTTACAAGGAAAATCCCATTCACAAAAACCGACTTCCAAAAAAAACACTACAAACTGAAAAATAACTTTAATTTCGGAAGTCGGTGTCTTAGGGATCAGTATTTTAGTTTTTGCCACCGACTTCCGAAATTAAAGTTATTTTTCAGTTTGTAGTGTTTTTTTTGGAAGTCGGTTTTTTTTTTTGTTAAAAAGTTTTTATTTCTCGCTTTTTAGTGGGTCTGTTTATAATTTATCTAAGTTACAATAGCCTAACGTCAACTTGCCCATCGCCTTTTTATAAAATATTCCTTTTCTCGATGCAGGGACGTTAATTGTTGAGGAGTTCTCCTTTTATTAGTTTTTAGATTAGATGCTGATAATCCTGGCTGCAGCATCAGGCCAGACTTATGTCAACATTGCATTGAACTTAAAATTAGTCCTGTTTAAAATAAGCCCAAACACGACTACGGTGCTGTAATTTCAAGGTTTGTACTTTTTCTGATGCTCCTGGCTCCAGCATCAGGTCTTCGGTGTTCCTCAGTAACAGTACGTTTATCCACACATCGAGCCCTTTTCAATGAGCCTAAACACGATATATCTGCTGTTAGTTGTCGAGGAGTTAGGTAGCATCAGGTCATGACTTGATGATCATGAGACCAAATGTGGCAAATGCCCTATCAAACATCAAAACAATTTACTAAAACAGTCCTTGCCTGTTCGAGTAACTTCTTACTGTTAAGGAGTTGTACATACCTTCCATCATCAGCCCAGCTACCTGAGATGGTGACAACCATACACAAATACACAAGATACTTCATAAAATATGCGAAAAACAATAAGTGAGCCTATAAAATTTGAGGGTTGCCCTCGATTTCTCTAAGATCCCATCATCAGATCCTAACTTGGTGACAATGGGACCACCTCAGAACTATCTACTTTCGAACAAAAAAAGAATTTTGAAAATCCGTCGACAATTGGCGGCGTATTCGATGAACAAACATACAAAAAAAAAAAAAAAAAAAAAAAAAAAAAAAAAAAAAAAAAAAAACATACAAACACCCGAACATAGTACCTCCTCCTTTTTGTAAAGTCGGTAAAAATACGTTTTGATTGATTTTATCAAGCATCAGAAATCATGTTAGTAGATACCTACTTGAAAATGCCTTTCGGAAGGACTAGTTGTACTATCGCAAAGATTAGATCTAGTCTGATGGTAATATTTTGCGATTATTCTAAAAAGAAAAGGGTGATAACTAATATCTTAAACCTTATCACACGAAAGAATAAGACCTATCTACTTAATCTTGATTAACAGTCATTCATACCCGTGATTTATTGGTTTTTTATCATTCATAGATCTACATTTTATATTTACTGATTTGCCATTGTGTATCGTCAATGATGATATAATGTTAGTAATTCATAGTAAAAACTTTATATCGTAAGTATCGTATCGTATCGTCAGTATCGTCGTCTTCGCTCGTTTACAAGGTGCATCCGAAATTTGTGGTAATTTTCAAAGGTGTAGTACAGATCGTCACACTGAACAACTTTCTCCATGAAACTCCACCAACATGGTAACCGTTATAAGGATAACCAGCTGGTCTGCATACCCTTAAATTAATATGACCACACTTTTCTAATACAGGCTGTGCTGTTGACCTAATCTTTTCATTCTGTCTCAGAGCCATGCTAAGCTCAAAAGAGGTATCTCAAAAAAAAAATTCGTAAAGTTGTTTTTTAAGAGATGTTTTCCCTATCTCAGTTTTATCTCAAATCACTAAGAGAATAAACGCAAAACTTCAATTTTCTAGAAACTAGCTTTTCCTGAGATAACGGTTTTGCATTTAGCACGGCAGTATTCATGGATCAAGTAATAGGGTGATAGGCTCTTGTCACAAACGTGGAATAATTCATAAAGGAAAAACCCACATGTCTATACTAGTGATCGAACCGGAACCACGTGCTCAGCTGTCGCACTGAGCACCAGCAGTGTTGTACTAGAAGCTAACTAACCTATTGAAAAACTGGCCAAGTGCGAGTCGGACTCGCACACGAAGGGTTCCGTACCACAAGGCAAAAACGCCGAAACAAAACACGTTTGTTGTATGGGAACCCATTTTTACCCTTTGGGTACGGAACCCTAAAAAAGACAGGTACAAAATGGGACTTACCTTTAAGACCAGAGAGTGATGGCACAAGCACGAAGATGGCAGATACTTCCATAAAGACGGGCCAGTCCTATAACAATATACAAGAAATTATTTATTATATTCATACAGGCATACATAAACTGACACCTTATTTCCATGAGGATAAGCAGAAACTAAATAACGATATTCATAAGTAAGAAATCCTCGTTGCAAAACGGTTTCAGGTTTAAGCCGCAATTATATTTAGCCCGCGCCGCGTGTCGCCACGCGTGGGTAAGCTATCGGTTACATACATTTAGTATAGGATTGATTACATTAGTCCCGCCCCGCGTGTCGCCACGCCACGCACTAAATGTATGTAACCGATAGCTTACCCACGCGTGGCGACACGCGGTGCGGGCTAAATATAATTGCGGCTTTAATCGTTAATAACCGACGCACAGATTGGCCCTATAGAAACACTATTTGATTTGTATCAATTCAATCAATTCAGCCTTTCGCAGTAAACTGTTGAATGGTCTGTCCCTAGCTGCACCATACAACCAGCATGTCGCAGCCACGTTTTTAAGGTCATCTGCCCATCCAGCTGGGGTTTATCTCACGCTTCTCTTGTATATGTAACGCGTCCGGAACTCATCATCTGCCTAGCCTTTACCCAACTATGTTGGGGTCGGCTTAACCGGATTCAGCTGAGTACCAGTATTTCACATGGAGCGACTGCCTGTCTGACCTCCACAACCCAGTTTCTGGGTAAAAAGAAACCCCTGGGTAAGACTGGTTGTCAGACTTTCGGGCTTCTGACGACCCGTAACGACTGACAAAGATCCACGAATAACATCGGGGACCAACGGCTTCACGTACTTTCCGAGGTGCACGGAGGGGTCTTGGTATGTAAAGATGGTCACCCATCCACGGACCAACCGCGTCAAGCGGATCGATCGACCCGTGCGGCTGTTATTACTTAGCCACGAGCCCCTTGCGGCCGCCGTAACTGCGTATCATACTAACAGTAGCAATGGCTTTCATGTTGACAGTTCTACAACATTCATTGCGTGATTTACGTTTTTGAGCAGACAAATTCTTCGAACATATCACGCAATGGATTAGCAATATCTTTTAAAATGATTCAGATTGTAATCGATAGTGTGTTACGCCATTAGGGTGCAGAGGACCTAAACCAGTGGCAATCGCTTTCAAATCGCGTTTCGTATTTCTATAACTTCTTAAATTTTATATTAGACTTTCTTAAATTCATTATCATTCATATTATTATCTTCGTCCACTATATTTGTGACATTTCCATCATCTTTATCGCTGAGGGAACGTCACTTGGACGGCGTCCTGGATTAGGCTGCTCCAACGGTTATCGGTCCTCCTTGATATCAAATCACTTCAGCATTGAGGACATAGTAACCTTCCTTTCATCCCAGTAGTTGGGTAAAAGGTAAATTCACACCGATGTCTCCTTTAGCAAGTTCTTAAACAATTTGACCTTACTATCTGCTTGCAAAACAATGACCCTGGTACTAACCACCAGAAACGGAAAATGTTTAGTGTTTGGTAATCAAGACAAAAAAATATGACAAAAACTGCCTAACCATCGGCTACACTGTATTTTGCGTAAAAATGGATGTTGAAATTTTTTGGAGATTACTAGTTTCGAAAAATTGCATGCTTTGACATAACTTGCAGAGCACAGGACCTACGCAAGCTGAAGTGGCAGTGGGCTGTTGAAGGACCAATGGCCGGTGGAGCAGACGAGACCTGGAGAAGAGCCCGCGTATTGTGAGACCCCCAGTTAAGTACAGACGCCAGCACATCAAGCTACCCGAAACTGTCAAATTTTCTCAACCAAGTTGGAACCTTATGCTGTAGCGATAAAGTTGAAAATCTATTAAAGAAATTTGACAGATTGTAGTAGCTTGATGTGCTGGCGTCTGTACATGGAACGACGACCTTAAAAAGGCGGCTGGGATAGACTGGATTCAGAAGACAGAGGTTCTGCATCCAGTATGTCCCAGCCGACCTGTCTGTGAGTCTCTGACAGAGGGCATTATGGCTCAGCCTAGGAGAGGTCTATCTCCAGCAGTGGACTGCGATACTCAGTTGATTGATGCATGCTTTGATAAAAATAACTCGAACCAAAACTAGTAAATGTTTGTATATATGAAGGAATGTAAAATGCATCTTACAGTTTCAGCCAATGGCAGGGACAGCATTATAATTGCGTATCACATTATCAATCACAATTCGAATCAATTTGAAGGATATTGCTAATCCATTGCTTCATATGTTTGAAAATGTTCTCATTAACAACGTAAATAACGTAATGAATGTTGTTGAACTGTCAAAATGAAAGCCACTGCTATCGGTTACGCAGGATTGAACCCATTTTAGGGTGTAACTTTATAATCTAGAAGTCGGCATGCTGTGAATGTTTATAATTTTTCAAGTAGAATGATGGTTTGAATATATTATTATCGATATTAATCTATCAAATAAATAAAGATTGCAAAACACCTGGCAGGAAACGTGTTGCCTTTGGTAACAACATCAGATAACATTTGTTTTTGATAAAAGTTGCCTTTTTTAGGGTTACGTACCTCAAAAGGAAAAACGGAACCCTTATAAGATCACTTCGTTGTCTGTCAGTCAAGACCCTTTTTCTCAGAAACGCTATAGTTATCAAGTTGAAATTAATATCAAATACTCAGGGCTGCAATCCCTACAAGCAATGAAAACAATCAAACTTTTAAGTCAACGCAATCAAAACGTACGGGCATTTATGTTCCGGAATCAAAACTTATAGGGTACTTCCCGTTGACAACAAGAAGATGCTTGTGGCACTGGAACTCAAATGCATCGACGAAACACAGCAGGGTGCTTGACGCCGGACTCCGGTGGGAGGGTGGTCGCAAACCAGGCGGGCGTTAGCCCTACCACCGCAAGGGAAGAATTGGCCAGTCAAGTAAGGTGTTGGGTGTGACTGTCCAGGATGCACCGAGCGCTCGCTCGAATTGAGTAACTGGCGGAACAAACTGCGCTACACGAGGAGGCTTCTTCATGCATCCCCAAAACTGAACCCCCTGCGTTGAAAGTTTTCGTATATTAACTTATTTCGTATTATAAATGCGAAAGTAACTTTATTTGTATTGTATGTGTCTGTCATTTAACGCCTTAATGGCTGAGCAGATTTCAATGTTTGGCACACAACTAGACCATGGGTTATACATGGTACAGGACATAGGACACTTTTTATCCCGGAAGTATGTTTCCATGGGATAATTACCGACCGTAATTAATTCCGTGGGCAAAGCCGCGGACAAAAAGCTCTTTAAAAAATAAAGTTTTACTCACCCTGACGGTCCCCAGTACGATACCAGCTCCAATGGTACCACAGCCCGCTATGAAGAACGGCACCGCCACCTGCATCAACGTGGTCCACCATCGTTCCTCTTTCTTCTGGAAGCAGGGTGCTATAGTTAGGCACACAGATTCATGATACTACTACCGCGTCATGTATCAGGACCCCAAGAGTTTGAGGAGGTAAATTATATCAAGATTTGGAAGAAGTAGTTGAAAACAGCATGGAAGTTGCAAAAGATGAAATTAATTTGCAGCAGAGATGATGTTCAATATTTTTAATAAGAATAATTATGGTGAAACCTAAAGTGACTGGCACTACTATAGGTTTACAATGCGCAAGCCGATCCCCACTATTAAATAGAGCGCTAAAGTTTCATGCCAGTCACAGTACCAGGACCCCAAGAGTTTGAGGACGTAGATGACATCAAGAAATATGTAAGAAATAACAATTTAAACAAAGCGTAGACAGATGTAATAGAAGAAAAAGAACTTGCAGTAAAAATGATGTTGATAAATAGAATAAGTATGACCCATATGCAGTATAATATATTATGCAGGTCCCAAATTCTGGTAGCCAAATAAATAATATTCGAAAGTGATTAGTCAGACATTTTGGTACGTTGAAATAAGCATTTTATGCCTGTTTATTGAAGCAGCAGATGATATGCGATATCTGATAAGGTGATAATGATGTGATGATAATAATGAAGTGATTCAAAACGAAATTAGAATTTTGATGTTATTATTTCGGTGTGCTCACGGCTTACCTAATGCCACGAGTGTGATCAGTGCGATCCACGCTAGTTCATGTGCTAAGAACATTATTAATTGATATATCGTTTGGAGCTGGCGCAGTTTTAACTTCACTCTAAACTACGGGTGCCTATAGTGAGGATTTCTGACAAGATACAGGCCGCATCTTGTGCGCTAACATCACACAGCAATCACCAATCCGCCTCTGCTAAGGTTATTCCAATATTATATTACTAATGAGACAAAGGCTCACAGAAGATTACCACCGTTAAGCAGAAGTCTGATTTTATCAGCTAGGTATGTAACTAAGAACTATTAGTAGTTAAATGTAGTACACTACTCTACTAGGTCCTGCTGAAGTAGCGAGCCCCTTCCCTGCTAAGGTCAAGGAAAGGGCCCTAACCCGGCGCGGCGCCTTGTATAGGTAACGCTGTACTAGTAAAATTGCTAAAATTTACAACATCGAAAATAAAAACTACATCTTCAAAATAAAATTATACTAAAATGACAGTTATCAAATGTGACAACTAAGAACAGTGAAGAATTTTATTGACAATAAGAGAGAGCAAAGAGTTTTGCTACAGGTCTAAACCTTGCCTTTGCAATTTTCGAGATCCGACGGAGCATGCGTAGTTCATACAAACGTAATACCAAAATAATTTGTAAATCAAACATATTCTTAACTAGCTGACCCGGCAAACGTTGTTTTGCCATATAAATTATTTCTAGCTGCCCCCGGCGCTATCGTTCGCGTGGTGTCCTGTCTTACCCTATCCCACCCCTACCCTACTCCTACCCTATTCCTACACTACTCCTACCCTACTCCTACACTACTCCTACCCTACTCCTACCCTACTTCTACCCTACTCCTACACTACTCCTACCCTACTCCTACCCTACTCCCACACTACTCCTAACCTACTCCTATAAGTAAATAAAAGTATTACTAATACTATGTCCGTCTAAAACCATTACTTTTTAAATAACACAGAAATAAGTATCAGAGTTAATAGACAATACACATAATAATGTTTTAAAGATCACAATATGTTTTCTTTAGTATTATATCGTCCCAATAGATGTCGTTACGTGTTTCCACTTATTGCAATAAAAAGTTGTTATAGAATGCTTTAAATTGATTATATCTTTTGATAGACTGAAGCGATTGCGATGAAACAAAGACTAATCACTACTTCGAGTTCTACACTATATTTGAGTATAAAAATGAACCATATTGGTTTGGTACTTTTTACGATGAACCTGTTCAAATAAAAAATCTGTCACATCCAAACAGACAAACCGACAAACAGACAAAAATTCCAAAAATTGATGAAATGGCATCTGTTGGTCATCCTTTAACACCCCACCTATTTTTTTTTTAAATAATTTCAATGTACAGAAACGCCTCGTCTACAGATTTATTATATGTATAGATGTAGTGTGTATTTATTCCGATTGGATTACAGACTATCTAAGTTCCTAAATATATATTTTGAACGGACACTAATTTAGAAACGAGTTTTAGGAAAAATAAGTTATTCGAAATTTTTAATTCCTCATATCTCGTCTTTATATGTTATCCTTTCAAAATATAGTATATGTCGGCAGACACATTGATTAGCAGCTGTGAGAGACGGCGACTAGATGGCGCTAGTGGAACGTGCACCAGACGCAAATCACTCACTCTATCGATCATTTGGCCTAAAGGACTTGGTATCCAATCCAGTAAAATATTGTAACGGTTTCCCCCCCACTAGCGATCGCCTTTATAAGGAGCTGCGCTGTTTGATCGGTACGCATTTCCAACGGTTGCGTCGTGGTGCACGGACCACTGTCTCTCGACAGTCAGTACTGCCCGATTATTGGATGTGGAACGCTGTCTCTGACAATTAGTACTATCCTTATTGCGGTGGGTGCATGGACCACTGTCCCTGACAGTCAGTACTGCCCTATGTGACCGCCTTTTGCCGTTATTAGTTTTAGTATTTCATTTCTGTATTTTCTAGATTCAAGATAACTGATTGTTCAATTGAATAAACTTGTGTTTTACTTCTGATGTCTGGGCCAATCCGACATCAGAAGTGGGATCGGATTGTCCGCCCACCTCTGGCACTTCATTATCACAAAATGGCCAGAAAAATATTCCGCTACCCTCAAATAATTTAGAAGCATTTCTTTCATAATTAACTGATGCTCTACTACCCGGTTCAATGCGCCACCACAACCATTCACAGTGTTGGTACCATTTGATCCTGATTACCCCAATTCATACGTAGAGGGCTGTCAGACACCATAATTAAAAGCAAAAATTTGAAAGGTGTCAATTTAATCATGACGCTGACCTTGCCTTCGAGGCGGCGCAGCCACATTACTGATCTAGATGCCTCTCAGTCATTATCAATGGGATGATATCTAGACCAGCAAATATGTACTGTAGGGGTTGCAAGAGTATTGTGACCTAGTCCAGTCAGCTGCAGGGATCTCATCCATGGGATGGTTATCTAGACCAGCAAATGTGTACTGTAGGGGTTACAAGAGTATTGTGACCTAGTCCAGTGAGCTGCAGGGATCTCATCCATGGGATGATTATCTAGACCTGCAAATATGCACTGTAGGGGTTACAAGAGTTGTGACCTAGTCCAGTTGTAGCTGCAGGAATCTCACCTGCTTTAGTGGGTGACGATTTAGACCAGCATGTTTGAACTGTAGGGGTTTTCTATTGTAAAGAAATACCTAGACCAGTGATATTTGCTAATTTGATATGTAACGATGATGACGATGTGAATTGATGACGAATGAATGCACTCGAGAACGAGTGATTTATCAGGATGGCCGTGTCGGCAGACACATTGATTAGCAGCTGTGAGAGACGGCGACTAGATGGCGCTAGTGGAACGTGCACCAGACGCAAATCACTCACTCTATCGATCATTTGGCCTAAAGGACTTGGTATCCAATCCAGTAAAATATTGTAACGGTTTCCCCCCCACTAGCGATCGCCTTTATAAGGAGCTGCGCTGTTTGATCGGTACGCATTTCCAACGGTTGCGTCGTGGTGCACGGACCACTGTCTCTCGACAGTCAGTACTGCCCGATTATTGGATGTGGAACGCTGTCTCTGACAATTAGTACTATCCTTATTGCGGTGGGTGCATGGACCACTGTCCCTGACAGTCAGTACTGCCCTATGTGACCGCCTTTTGCCGTTATTAGTTTTAGTATTTCATTTCTGTATTTTCTAGATTCAAGATAACTGATTGTTCAATTGAATAAACTTGTGTTTTACTTCTGATGTCTGGGCCAATCCGACATATATTTGGGAACCTAGATATTATAAGCCCGAAATAACTCGAAATTTCGAGATACAGACCTTAAATGTATTAATATTGAAAAATACCTGGATTTCGTAGACTCAAAATTCAATTTACTACCCATTTGGTCACTTGTACTAATTCAATAAACAAAAAAAAACCGGTCAAATGCGAGTCGGACTCGCGCACCGAGGATTCCGTACTTTGTAGGTATATAAATACATAGTTTATCGCGGGATTTTTTTAAATTTAACTACAAATTTACGGTTTTCGGATTTTTACCTTTACTTGTGCTACATGACCTTGCTTCTTGCTAAAATTCACGATTCTAGGACAACGGAAAGTAACCAAAAACTTTGAATCCCTTGAGTGTCGAAATATACGTTTTTTGCGGCATAGACGGCCGTATCTTTAGTTTTATTTTTTCACAGCTTCAAAGAATTGTAGACCTGAATATATGGTTTTCATTTCAACTCAATACCTCCACGCGATCCCGAGATAAATGGTCTTGACAGACAGACGGACATCAAAGTGATCCTATGGGTTCTGTTTTTTGTTTTATTTGAGGTACGGAACCCTAAAAAGAGGCTAAGTTTAATTTGCACAGTTGGCAAGAAACAGATACGCTATACTCATGATAGGTAACACATATTCCCGGGTATTTACACATATATTAACATTGGCAGTAAGTAGCTCATTATCTATAACTTTCATAACAATAAGGACATATCTGTTTATAGTACTTTAGCAGTAATTGTTGATTGCAATGTCAATTGTGTTTGTTATTAGTTTCTTTCGAGTCCACGGTCGCTGTATGTGTTTGCTTTTGTTGACATCAAATAGATTTAAGTGTCTTTGGTTGATATATATATTTCGTGTTTTGTTGTCACTAAATTGCCCTGTAACGACACAGCTTGCAGAGTAAGCAAGCTGAAGTGGCAGTGGGCTGGCATGTTTGTCGAAGCACCGATGCCCAGTGGACCAGACGAGTCCTGGAGTGGAAACCACCGTATCGGCATAGTGTGGGACGCCCCCCAGCTAGATGGACCGACCACCTCAAAAAGGTGGCTGGGATAGACTGAATGTGGAAGGTGGAGGACAGAGTGTTGTGGCATAGCAGGGAAGACGCCTATGTCCTGCATTGGAATATGATAGTTGTGAGTGAGTTGATTGACTTAAATTGGCCATGTATGTATAATCTAACATTTAGGAGGGCCGAAACGACGAGCGTTATGTTCAGATTTGAAAAACTTCAAGCTCTGCTCGGGATAAAAAACTATATATCAATCGTCTTGGACCTTACAATTTCATCATCATCAATCATAAATCATCACTCATTATGATCTTTGATCATCTCTTCATCAACCTTGGTTGACTGGTAGAGAATGCCTAAGGCATTAAGTCCGCCTTTGTACCTTTTTGTGCGAAAAGTTTAAATAAATAAAGCGACGAAGAAACCCTGGGAGTCTCGCGATAATAGATTGTGGCGAACCAAAGTAATTGTCTGTGGTTCCCACTACTAGCAATTACAAAGACAACACTACCTATCTAGAACATGGTGTCTATGGTACAGAGGTAGTTAGCAAGAAGTCTGATTTTGAATCGGAATGTAAGAAACCTTTCTAATCCGCTCCATGTAAATAATTATTATCACGATTGTTATTATCTTGTTCGATTATACGGTATTCCTCTGCTGTCGCGTGTATACCGCGCTGTGACCTGTGAATGTGATGCAAATACACATCTGTTGAGTACAATTGGATCGAGTTTCATTTATGTAAACAGGGCGCTTTTAACGCGCCTAAATTGGTGACCCCGACGATAGAAGAACGAAGATCATATTAGTGTTTTTACACAGAAGAACTCGATCCAGTATTGTGAAGCGCAACGAGCTCACACTCATCCCGGGCAGCGGGTTTCTTCGTGAGCAAAACCTACTCGCCGTTATTACGCGTGTTAATAGACTTTCGTGATATTAGTGCATTGACGTTCGGCTGTGCGTATTAATTGTGCCTAATTACACCGTGCTTGAACTTTATCGACCCTGAAACAAGAAAAATCATATAATTCCGCGATAGCAGCGCCATTTTTTCTTGTACGGATTTTTTAAGGAAACTTCAAAGTTAGCGCGCGAAGTTTGACATAGCCTGACACTGACACATGTGCCTGTCATCACTATCTGCAAACGTCAAACGTAAACCGGCTGCGTTCCAGAGAAACTCGAAATGTAAAGGTGTGTTCCATATTCAATAGTGCGATGTGACAACAGAAGCCTGTAAGTTACTTTTTATTTTTCCTAAACTCTGCATGGATGGACATTCCTACAACCTACCTCAAATACAACGGTGTTTCCTTAAGAACAATAAGTGCTTAATTTTAAACTAAATGCCTAAACATAACAACTTTTAATTGTATTTCTTTTCTTTGTTTTGTGCATTCTGCATGTTTTGACTATAGTAATTATTCCGGTTTAATTGTTAATACTCTAATGCTAATAACATAAAAAGAGGTTTTTGGAGAACATTTTATTTTTACTGTTTACATTTTTTTTTACATTTTGCTTTTATTTGCCTGTGTGCTGCATGTATATTCATTTTTATTTAGTTTTGTGTGTCCTATTTGTTATGAATCTGCTTTCTCATGGTGACTATCCAACTCTTTGATTCCACCTCCGCGCTACTATTGTATAAGTTATACTGTGTCTCTCTTAGGGTTGTGTGTTTTTGTTTGTAAGATAAATATAATTTGTATAGTAACGCAATGACTACCGAAGGAAAGGAAGTTTTCCTGGATCCTGAACCTGGAACTGGTGGTGAACAGTCCGCTGACCCATCCCCACCTAGATCTCAACCGATATTAGTCAATCGAGTTTCCATCCGCGTTCCTCCTTTCTGGCCAGACCGACCAGCTCTCTGGTTTGCAAGTCTGGAAGCACAATTTCATATTAATAGCATTACACAAGAGTTGACTAAATATTACTATGCTGTAAGTCAGCTGGACACCAAATCCGCGACTGAAGTCGAAGACATAATTATTGAGCCACCTAAGAGTCAACCGTACAGTTGCCTTAAAAAGGCCCTTATCTCCCGTTTCTCTGAATCTTATGAAGAGAAAATTAGAAGGCTCCTTGAGAAAGAGGAGATCGGGGATAGGAAGCCATCATCATTCTTCCGCCACCTCAGGACTCTTGCTGGTCCATCTTTCCCGGAGCAGCTCCTTCAAAATATTTGGACAAATAGGTTACCTCATTACATGCAAGGTATTTTAGTTGCCCAAAAACATTCATCCCTTGAGGACTTGGGTGAGCTGGCTGATAAGCTGCAAGAAATCAGTCCACCAATGAATGTCCATGCAGCAGGTAGGGCATCATCATCATCATCCTGTGATGACACCAAGGAACAAATTAAGATGCTCCAACAACAAGTGGCGGATCTGACACGGCTTGTGACCGGCCTCACCACAAGTAATGACAGAAATAACCGCAGTCGCTCAAGCTCACGCTCACGCACTCCTAACGGCCAATGCTGGTATCACAGGCGTTTCGCGGCGAAAGCTTCCAGGTGTTTACAACCGTGCACTTGGTCTGGCCCCGTACCACAGGGAAACTCCAGCAGCAGTCAGTAGTGGCGACCACTGACTGCTCCCTAGCAAGTCGCCGTCTATTTGTCACCGATCGGTATTCGGGCCGACGATTTTTAATTGACACCGGTTCCGATCTTTCGTGCCTACCTAGACGTTACTCCCAGGGAAAAAAGCAGCCACTCCCGTACGAACTTTTAGCAGCCAACGGCACTAAAATAAATACTTTTGGTCTAGTCGAACTTAAATTGAACTTAGGTTTAAGACGTGACTTTGCATGGAAGTTCATAGTCGCAGAAGTAGGAACTCCAATAATCGGTTCAGATTTCCTGGCTCATTACCACCTTTTACCAGACTGTGCTCATGGAAGGTTGCGAGACGATAAAACAGGGTTGTCAGCGGAAACCGAATTCTCCTCAATTGACCAACCCAGTGTTAAACTTATTCAAGCACCTGACTCACCATACTCGCACATTTTGACCGAGTTCCCGAGCATATCACGTCCCCCTGGCGCGCCTAAAGAGGTGAAACACTCTACGGTGCACTTTATCAAAACCACCGATGGCCCACCCGTGACAGCCCGACCACGTCGTCTTGCCCCACTAAAGCTTCGAGCTGCTCAGACAGAATTCGAGGAGATGATTCGCGTAGGCACCGCTCGACCTTCTAGCAGCTCATGGTCCTCCCCGTTACACCTCGCACTTAAAAAAGACGAGACTTATCGTCCGTGCGGCGACTACCGCGCTTTAAACGCCCGCACAATTCCGGACTGCTACCCTGTCCGCCATATAGGGGATTTCGGCCACAACTTGTCCGGATGCTCAGTTTTCAGCACCCTTGATTTAGTTAAAGCATATCAACAAATTCCTGTAAATTCTGATGATATTTGTAAAACAGCCATAATTACACCTTTTGGACTCTATGAATTTCCCTATATGACCTTTGGTCTTAGAAATGCCGGACAGACGTTTCAAAGGTTCATAGACGAAGTTGTGCGAGGATTTAATTTCTGTTTCGCCTATGTCGACGATATCCTCGTGTACTCGAGAGACCCCCAACAACATGCTGAACACCTCAGACTCTTGTTTCACCGACTGCACCAGTATGGAGTGGTCATCAATCCGGCGAAGTGCGTACTTGGAGCAGCCGAGGTAACGTTTTTGGGTTACCGTATTAATGCTGCAGGCACCTTTCCTCCCGAAGACCGTATCCGTGCTTTAGTGGATTTCGCTCCTCCTAAGACCGTACAAGGCGTACGTAGGTTCTTGGGCATGGTTAACTATTACCGTAGATTTTTGCCCAACGCCGCTAAGTATCAGGCTCCTTTAATCGACGCAGTCGCTGCAACTAACAGCAAAGGCGCAAAACCATTTCCATGGACGCCCGAGCTCGAACAATGTTTTGATAACTGCAAGAAGAGCCTAGCTAACGTTACTACTCTATCGCACCCAAATTGTGAGGCCCCTTTAGGTCTTTTTACCGATGCGTCGAGCATGCACGTAGGCGCATGTTTACAGCAGAAGGTCGATGATAACTGGCAACCCCTAGCATATTTCAGCAAAAAGCTCACCGAGAAACAATCTCAGTGGCCCGCTTATTATAGGGAACTTCTAGCTGTGTACGAGAGCGTTCAACACTTTCGGCACATACTAGAAGTACAAAACGCAGCAGTTTTTACTGACCATAAGCCCCTCGTGTATGCCTTCACGCAGCGTCGCGACAAGCTTCCACCAACTCAACTCAACCAATTAACTTTCATCAGTCAATTTACCACCGACATAAGATATATTAAGGGTACCGACAACGTAGTCGCAGATGCTATGTCGAGGGTTGAATCCATTTCATTAGAGGAGGACTACCAAGCCCTTGCAGAGTCGCAAGAGAGAGACGAGGAACTCAAAGAGGCGGGCTCGTTCACTTCTCTAAAATTGAAAAAAATCGTTGTTCCAGGAACTGATACTTCCATAATCTGCGACACGTCGACAGGTAGACCTCGCCCATACCTCACCTTACCTTTCCGTCGAGCAGCATTCGATCGACTGCATGGTCTTAGTCACCCAGGCGTGAGAGCAACCTTACGATTGGTGGCTGAGCGATACGTATGGCCGCATATTAACACCGACTGCCGACAATGGGCGAAGTCATGTTTACAATGTCAACGCAGTAAGGTGACCAGGCACACATCTGCACCGTTGATGTCTTTTCCGATCGCATCAAAAAGATTCTGTCATGTCCACATTGATATCATAGGACCACTACCGCCTTCAGACAATTTCACATATTGTCTTACCGCGGTTGACAGATTTACGCGATGGCCCGAAGCGTGGCCTATGACATCTATCACGGCGGAAGAAGTGGCAGACACGCTGGTGACTGGTTGGATATCCCGTTTCGGGGTGCCAAGTACCGTGACGACCGACCAGGGTCGCCAGTTTGAATCTGCCTTGTTTCGGCGCCTCATGAATGTATGCGCAACAAAGCGGATTCGCACAACCAGTTACCACCCGTGCGCAAATGGCATGGTAGAACGCATGCACCGCCAACTGAAAGCTTCTTTAATGTGCCATCCCCAGACGTGGAGCAAGGCACTTCCACTGGTACTCCTTGGCATGAGGACTGCCCTCAAAGAGGACCTGAACACCTCGTCCGCTGAGTTAGTCTATGGAGAACCTCTTCGACTTCCTGGAGAACTTATCATGCCAGCGGAAGAACCCAGGAGCCCAAACGATATCGCTGATTTCGTCACGGAGTTGAGGAGCCGGATGGAAATTTTACGTCCAATACCAGCCTCACGACACGCTCGACCGTCAACCTTCGTATTCAAAGATTTGGCGACGTCGACCCATGTCTTACTCCGCGACGACACTGTTCGACGGCCTCTGCAACCTCCATACACTGGGCCATACCGTATCCTAAGGAGAAGGGACAAAACCCTTACCTTGGAGATGAACGGAAGAGAGGCTACGGTCAGCATAGACCGTGTTAAGCCAGCATACCTGGACTCTGAACCAATTTCCTCACCACCTGCTCCAGTTCCCGTTCCAGATTCTCCTTCCACACACCCAACTCCCTTCATGCCAACTACTCCATTCCCCTCAGACACTGTCACCACCAGAGCTGGCAGACGGGTTAAATTTAGGGACATTCTAGATTTATAGTTTTTATCTTATATTGTTTTGTATTTTCTGTGTGTATACCTTGTATTTCTCCGTGGGGGGGTGGTGTGGCGAACCAAAGTAATTGTCTGTGGTTCCCACTACTAGCAATTACAAAGACAACACTACCTATCTAGAACATGGTGTCTATGGTACAGAGGTAGTTAGCAAGAAGTCTGATTTTGAATCGGAATGTAAGAAACCTTTCTAATCCGCTCCATGTAAATAATTATTATCACGATTGTTATTATCTTGTTCGATTATACGGTATTCCTCTGCTGTCGCGTGTATACCGCGCTGTGACCTGTGAATGTGATGCAAATACACATCTGTTGAGTACAATTGGATCGAGTTTCATTTATGTAAACAGGGCGCTTTTAACGCGCCTAAAAGATAATGATACTGACATTAGTTAGTTACAGTCAAAAACTCTTTGCCCCTTAAATTTTTACTGTTTAAAGGACCAACCACCCAATGACAATAACAATGAATAGGAGAAATTGTCCAAATTAGATAGGCGTAGTTGCAACATCAGGATTATAAATCGAGTATCCAGTGTTATCCTAAATAATCCAAATAAATCATTCGATCGACGTCAATCAAAGGTATTATTAAATTGATACGAATTTGCATATCATTTGCAATATCCGCGTTATAGTTTCTCTAGAAATAAAAGTGCTTTTTATTACGGATTTTGGGATTTGTTTTAAAATAGATAAACGATTTGGTAGTCTTCTTACAGAGTTGATCTACGTAAAATGGAAATTTAAGGCTGCAGTACACATGTTACAATCGACGCCACCCCTACACGTGTTCATTAGTCAAATGACCAACCGTGGCTTAATGAGATGAAAATAATGTAACCAATGAGCACGCTTCATTGACGTCACGTCGCATGCCATGGCGTTATACTTATAAGTCTTCTTCTTCTTCGTATCGATTATTTCAAAATTTATGAGTTCTGACAAGAATTCAGCCACGGCGACAGCCTTAGCACTGGCTTTGCAAAAGCCTGTTATAGTGCAGGTGTTATTGCACATGGAGCACGACAAAAGGTGGGGCCTCGTTTGAGGTGTAGGTCTACAATCGCATTTGGGTTCATTCGAGTACCTAACTAAGTTGTGCCTGTTGCGGCCCACTTGGCTTTGTAGTCGGTTTAGGGATTTTCAGATGGACCTGATACCCGTTGAAGCCGTGGAAGCTGGCTGGCTAGGTGACTCGCCGCTAAAGCTTGCGGGAGTGATGATGACGTCACGCTGAAGTAGGTGCACGAAGGCTGCGCTGACGTTCATGTTTGGGGTCACCAGTATAGAGGTATGAGGAACAGGGTGTAAAACTCACTCATACTCTATAGAAAAGGGAGGATCCTCCGACCAGACGGGTGTTGTGTCTGGCGGGCAACTGCCCAATGATTCATACCTTGGCAAATGGTGGCCCGCATTGGCATAGTCACCTGGAGGGAGTTGGCTTTTGCTGTCGTTTACTGGTTAAAAGTGTGTTGCCGCCTTTAAGAACTAAGTCTTCCTCAATATTTGTCCCACTTGCAGTGTTTTGTAGGAATTTATTACTAGAATCTTTATCTTGGTCTTGATATTTGAAGCATTCATTATAATTAAATTACTAATCATTGATAACCACTCAAAATAATCACGACTTTGTAAGTAAGTAGTTTGATTGTGACGTGATTTCATGTGAAGTAATTAGTATAAACAGATGATACACGCCCATTTGTATCATTCTGTCACTAGGACATAAAGGTCTGAAGATCTTTGTCATTTGTAAGTAGTCATTTAAAAGAACCTACGAATGGTAATCAAAGCCGTACAGTGGCCTTCGTGTGAGTTTTTTCGACTCACGTTCGATTGCGAGCGCGTTAGAATGTTGTATGGGAAATTAGGTTTCTCCTAGTGACCACCAGGTGGCGCTATAACTTTTCCAATATAAAATTTTAACGCGCTCCCAATTGAACGTGAGTGAAAAAACTCACGGATACATTTTTAACCAGCGTTAAACCCTGTTGAACCCCGTTTCAACCCTGCGTTGAAATTTTTTGTCGGTTATTTAAAAAAAATTGCTCTGCCATACCATTTTCACCGCGTAGATAATGCACTTTTCTATGAAACATCTGATTTTTATTAGATAACCGACGAACAATTTCTAGAATCAGGTTACAGTTTGTGCACTGGTTAAAAATTTATACTATACATATGTATGTAGTCGAGATTGGAACTGGCCAAGGTAAATTTATTTTGCTCAATGTAATTTAGCTATGTAATTTTCAGCAGCACAGCATACGGAAACTATGATATGACTATGATAATTTATGTAATTATTTATTTATTTAAACCACGAATTAATTATTAATTTCGTCCCTTATCACAAAATCAAGGCTTGTTGAGGATTTGTTGTACCTAAGTGCAATAGAGAATTAATGCCACTTGATAGTCAATTGGTTTAGTTTCAGTAAAATAGGTGACTTTTCCGACCAAAATTGGGGAGGGAGCAACTTTTGTCTCCGCAACTAATTTATCTCTCACATATAAAGTCTACGGGTTTGTGTAAAAGTCCCATCCATGTAGCGACCTAGCGACGCGCGACGCGCCAAAGACTGCACTTTCATAGACTTGATCATCATTCTCCGGGTCGCGCCCGTTTGGTAACGTTACATAACATATCATTGGTTATGTTTGTAGATATTACGTACCTGAGCATACCAAAGTAGAGTCATTTAAGCGTCTGGCAAACCATAATGAGCGAACTGGTGTTTAATTATTGTAAATTAATATGTCATTAACTAGACGTCTCAGGATGAGTTTTAATACCAAAAGTTTGAGCGAAACTAAAAACTTAAGTCTGAAAAACGTGATATACTTATCATAAACGTGATATTTATCATAAATAACTATATTAGCTACAATCAGATCGATTTAAAATCGATTTATGTTTGATCGTCACCGATTTAAATTAGTTTTTAGTGTATTTACTTAATTGGCGTTAAAATGTTGTTTTAAAGTTTAATTGATCTGACATAAAATATTGCTAGCGCCATGTTTAACACACGTTACAAGTTTGATAATTCTTGTGTATTTGGAAAATACCCTCAAAATGGTCGCGGACTAGATTCTTAATTGTTCGAACGACGAAAACAGATGATTTTGGTATATACCTACAGATTTGTTAATTGATAAATAATTTTATTTCTGTATGTAGGTTGTAAAAACACGTTTACACGTCAACCGTATTTTAAAAACTAGATGAGGTCGGCGTTTCATATCTGACTACTCTCTACTCTGAGAAGAAAGGCCGAAACAAACTCAGAGGTCACAGTCTCTATAAAAGTCCAGACATAATCTTGGTCAGATCATGTGAAGACCATGTGACTGATGTCTGAAACGGTCCTTTGAGGAAAGAACCACACAGATTGAGTGGACCTGTCCAGTCAGTGCACGCATTTTTCAGTAATCGTAATGTTATCCAAGGACATAATAATAATATTGTTCATAATGATGCGAATGAAGAAGATGATTGTGGTGAATAGAATAACGAAGACAACATTAAAACAACTAGTGTTAATAAGACTTTCAGTGCTAATAACGCTACTGTTGTTTATAAAAACCATGCTGTAGATGAGAATGATAACTAAATGACTGATGTGGTGTTAAATCTGACAGCTATTAAAGTATTAAGCAGATTTTAATATAGATAAACACAGTACGCAATGAATAATGAGGACATAATAAAGAGTAATACCTACAATCACAGCATTCTTCCAAGGGGGTAAGCAGAAAAGGACAAATAAGTAAAATGTTAAAATCGGAAGAACCTATAACCTACTCTCTAGGGTATTGTGAACTATTTATGGAAGTGACATTTCAAAGGGAGTTTTTTTAACACACTACGATGACCATTCCACATTCACATGACGATAATATAATTATATACCAGCTGAACTTTTTACCGTCTGGACAAAAATAGGGTATAAAATGTAATCGGAATGGAAGTTTATGGCACAGACTTTTTTTTCCACAAAATCATCATCATCTGCCTAGCCTTTTCCCAACCATGTTGTGGTCGGCTTCCAGTCTAACCGGATGCAGCTGAATACCAGTATTTTACATGGAGCGACTGCCTATCTGACGTCTACAACCCAGTTACTGGGTAATACGATACCCCTTGGTAAGACTGGATGTCAGACTTTCGGGCTTCTGACTACCCGTAACGTCTGTCAAAGATCCACGAATGACAGCCGGGACCAACGGCTTAACGTGCTTTCCGAGGCACGGAGGGGTCACGGTATGTAAAGATGGTCACCCATCCACAGAGCAACCGCGGCAAGCGTAGCTTAACCTGATCGATCGACCTGTGCGGCTGTTATTATTTAGCAACGGGCCCCTCTTTTTCCACAAAATATAAAATATATATAAATCTCTTTTTTTACATTAAATCCTTTGATTGAAGCCGGCTGATGGCTTCAATCAAAGGATTGAATGTCGCTATGAATTCATTGGTAATTTCCGCGCGTAGTGAAGGGTGTGTCTATTTATTCGTTTTTTTGGGAAAAAAAAACTTTCTGTGCCATAGGTTTCTACTCCGTTTCCCCTTTTATATCCTGTTTTTGTCCAGCCGGTATATTATCTTTTACCCTGAGTAAAAGCTATTGAAGACGTATTATGTATGTATGTATCGTAGTCTAACATGAAAGGTGCATTCTTTGAGCCTCATAAAGGTCACTACTGTGACCTCCCATTGCAAATTCTTTCATACTCTGCATTTTCTCTTTGGTCTTGTCATTTTAAACCCTAGTCTAGTCTAGTGAATCCTAATATTTACATTGTTTATTAATACTTACTCCTGAAAGCGGCTGTTTCTCGGCGTCTGCTTCAGTTACAGCTAGTTTCTTGTCCGGGGGTTCCCCCGGACTTTTTTCGTTAGAATTTATCGACGCCATGCTGTAATCGTTGTCTTGTGCTCCAATTTCATCTGTAACAATGGAAAATTAAGTCAGATTTGTCGAAAAAATTCATGAATACTTCGAGAAAGAAACTTTGCAGTTTTCAGTATAATTCTGAAATCAGAATTCTGAGAGTGATTTTTGGACGTAAAGATATTGAACATTATTATTGATCGTTAAGATAATGTGACAACCTACCTAAAACACCCATTGTAACACTCTCACACTTATCAACCACACCAACACACAAGTCACAGCTAGTCACAGTTGGTCACAGCCTACAACTTCTTAGTCTTCTTCTTTAGATGACAACAGTGTCACCACCTAAGACGTCTAGTCTTACACAGAATAGCAACGCGAATAATCCCAGTAGTAGCGCCTTTAAACATAATCTATATCTGCATCAATTTTGATCACTGCTAATGTCATTAAATATTTTAATTTGACCGATTTCACTGTTATTTTATCAAAATATCTGTTTATCTGTTTAGATTAGAGTTTTGTCAAAATAACTACGTAATTAAGACGTACCTACATACTTATGTCGATTTGAACACCAATTAAAAATCCGTGTCTATCTTTGTGCTGCTGATAGATAGTAGGTAGGTACCTAAATAGTGTACATACAGGGCAGTAGGCCCTGGGCACATTAGGATCACAGGGCCCCCTATGTAGATAAGAGACAATAAGTGAAACATACTAATATTTCTTAACCTAGCAAGGAACTTATTGTAAATCGCACTGCAAATTACTTATTTTTTCAATCAATTGGGTACTAATAATGCGTAGAATAGAACGGTGGCTGCAAAGAATATTTTTTATGAGATCAGGCCGGGGCCCCCGAAGATCGCGGGACCCTGGGCACTTGCCCAGAGATTTCCAAGTTGTAGGTCGTTCGAAATTATGCAGGCGCTTTACTTTGTGTAAATTATTTCATCACCACAGCTCTAAGAACGGTGAAGGAAAACGTCGTAAAGGAAACCAAAATGTAGAACCAAAAAAAAATCGAAGACATGCGACATCTACCAACCCGCACTGGGCCAGCGTGAAGTCCCGTAGATTACAGTCCACTTCCTCTCTTCCACTGCTGGAACACAGGCCTCCTGGCCTGTATTCCAGCAGTGGAGACATTATCAGCTGATTATGTATGTCTAAGTCTTATTTAGATATAAGGCATGATGAAGATCATTCAAAGTACATCGGTTGGTGGGATGTGTGATGGTAATAATAGTCGAAACAAGAAGAAGTTAGAAGACGAAATAATGTCGACATAAGCAAACCTTGTTACTGTGGCTGTATCCCTACTTTTAGTAATCATTGATTTCAATTAGTTTAGCGAAGCAAAAGACACACAAGCAAACCACTTCCTCTCACCTCTCTGCTTTATGTATGTATTTATTCTTTATGTAAATGGTATACCACAGATTACCTGCAGTATTGTCTCTCTTTATCCCTTTAAATCCATCAAAAGGTGGTCTTTAAAAGTTCGCGTTTAGCGATAAGACCGCCCATTGTATCACCTTATGTAAGATTTTTACATTCATATCTGTAATTCGTATGGTGTACATAATAAAGAGTATTATATCCTATTCTAAAAGCTGAACTAACATAATTGGTTCGTCCATAATTAAGAATGAGATTTCGATACTATTTAATTTTCAGATTCGTCAAAAGCATACAAACAATAGAATAAGAAAAACCTAGAATAATGATTGAACTAATCACAATATCGGGAAATTTCACACCATAGTCGCAATTTCCGAAGATCTACGTCAACCACGTTATAAAGCAATAAATATAATTTTATTTCCACATAAAACCGGAGTGATCGCTTCACAATATGGTCAAACAATCGTGAATCGACTAATAAATACTATAATGGCCAATAAGCAATTGTTAAACAATGGTTTATTTGCTAAATTTAAATTAAATAACAATAGTTGTGGAGGTTTTATTTCAGTCACATTAACTTAACAATAGTTTAACGACGATAACATTAACGGGTGGGTAAAGGTTATTGTTTAGAAGATTAGAGCAGATTCGTTCTCTTTGTTTGAAAAAGAATGGTCTTTGTGCCTTGGGGAACCCCTTTGGATTTCTGGAAGGCGTTTGACAATGTAACGCACATTCTTAGTAAGGTCAGTTTATGCTCTTGTTATTTTTATAACATCATCATCATTTATTAGGTATACATGTTTCACAATGGGGTCTTAATTATTAACTCAGATTACTTAATGTAACCTGACTTAGGTTTAGCAGAAAATATGTAAGCCAAAAGATATCGCTCACTTATAAACAGTACCTCTTAAAGTAACTAATCTTGTGCTCTAGTTATAATTAGAATATATTAAGTTGACTCAGGACATAATAAATATTTTATAGGTCAAGGGATACCAACAATAAGGACAAAAATTTGATCATACCTAATGAGTAAAAGTTCTTGCTTCTATTTTAAAGTTACTTGGAAGATACAAACATCCGCAGATCTAAATTGATTACCGATTAGGTAGTTGGTCTTAACGAATTTCAGTATTCAAAGTGAAGCTTGAATGAGCCAAAATGGAAGTGTCCGTGTCGTTTAGGCTTAGTATTTATACACACGTACTTAAAATGGTCTCTTAATTATAATTTATTATTATCAATTCAGCCCATATCAACAAAGTTATATATATATCCTACGATTATATTATCAACGCTACTTATTAGGAAAGACAATTTAAAATGACATTGAGGATCTTTTTGATAGCCTATCATTTATATATATGTACTGTCAACGATCACAAAAAGTCACTTACTAATGCTCGGTTCCTATAAACAAAAACGAATCGTTTTGCTTACCGATGGTAGCATTTTTATTGCAAAACTGCCCCATATTAATAGATTCGTAGGCTAATTTTACCTATGATAGCTACTTCCATATTATATGGAAGGGTCTACTAGGCAAAGCTATGAGGTCTTTGATTCATTATTGGTAAAGATAGAAGTCTTAATTTTAACCAATAACGGTCCGTAAATCATAGGAATTGGCCATTAGGGGGGCATGACGGAATTCATAGTACAAAAAGCATATTTAGTGACAAAACTTATAATAATTGCACTTTTTTCTCAACACACGAAGACAATGACAAACTATAATTAGCTAAACGTGACAGAAGTTGATTAGCATGAAATCATAGAAAACGAATCCGAAGCGCAAGCGCACGTTTTAGCAAATAAACAAAGGAACCAACAAATTAATGTAATTGTTCATAATGTAATCACTAGTGAATTATGCTAAGTGACCATTGTGTGGTTCAAATAAACAAAAGAGTTCATTACCTTTGAATGTGTTAAAATGACATTCACTATGAAAGATTTTTAGTTGAGATCTACATACATACTTATATTATTTCTGGGATAAAAAAAATAAACTAGGAAAGAAGGCTAACAGAAAACGAAGTAATATCGCTGATCGAGGGAGTTTTATAAAATTGTGGCTGTTAAGTTAGTATATTGCGTATCTTACGACGATCACAACGAAGTCAGGGCAGATGTTTAGTAAATATACAAGAAAAACTTGGTAAAATGTAAAGAAAAGCAATTTTCTTTTAATATGAATTATATTTCAGAGATTTCCTGAAAGCAATTTTTGATGAATAAGTAACTACTAGAATATTTGAAAATAATACATATCTATATATTGTTCTGGGATAATGTATGTATGTAGATCTTAATAAAGGAATAGTAAATGGAAAAGAGGCAAACAAAAAAGGAGATGGCAGAATGAAATGAAACTAACAGCGGGCCATAAAGGGAGGAGAGTGGCTCGTGATAGAATTCATAGAATTCAATGGAAACAGCTAGAGGAGGCCTTTGCTAAGAGGCCTGCTGAATTGAGAGACATACTTTAACACAGAGTAAAACAATTCAGAATAAAGAGGCTTATAAATAAAAAAAAACATAAGTACATTATTACTGTTATAAAATATACCTTCATCGCCTTCACGAACATTTGGTTGAAAAAACATTTTGAGGATTCATCACCGTTTCTATCATAATTGTTATCCATAATTTGTTTTATTACGTCCTTCGTACAAATTAATATTTTCATACGCATCAGAACATACATCGTAAATACTTTCCACTACGAAGAGCAAGGAGATAAATTGGTGATAAAATCTACCCCATGGACAGACTTACTCGTAAAAGCGACTGAATATTTAGTGTAAATATCTACCCATACATTGATTTGCTTTACGCCTTTAATAAACCTTACTTGCCTAATACACGGTAAAGAATTTATGGTTACCCGATTACGGTCACACATACATACCGTTTAAAATCATAACCCTATGATTTTAAACGGTATGTATGTATGTTAATCTGTTCTCTCATAATAATTTAACAAATGAGGTATCGTTAGAAACCTCTTGATCGTCCGCTGGTTATAGGCTATGTGACGTCACACTAAATTCAATATAGCGTCCTCTAGAGGACATAAAGTACAATGAATTTAAAAATATAATAAATATTTTGAGATGGTGTTTAGCTAGCTTATAAGTAAGTTAGTACAGCATGCGACCACGGGAAGGTACCTACTTTCTTATTTCATCCTTTTCAGTAGTCGGGTTTTAGTTTTTAAACTTATTTTTTATTTTCTAGAAAGATACATCGTACTATTAATTCAGTTATCTACTATTAATAATCACTCATCCACACTTGGTTGACTGGTAGAGAATGCCTAAGAGTCAGCTCACACCGAGACGCGACGCGACGCGCAGTTTTCAAGATAGAAATACAATTACAGACCTATCTACTACACAAAAAGGTACAGGGTTAGACAGAAGTGTAGTAGCTATAAAGTGACACCAACATTTCGCCAGATATGCTTAAGTCCCATGTAATAAGGGATGAGCCTATTACCATTAACCGGGCACCAATCCATTCTCCGGGCTGTTACCAATAACACATTACCTGACCTGTAAATCGAAACCAGGAACTTATGCTCAGCTGTATCGCTTCCGACCACTAGACCAAAGAGGCAGTCAAGTTTAATAAATCTATACAAAGCTGAATCTACAATAAAGCTGAAGAGTTTGTTTGTTTGAACGCGATAATCTCTGGAACTACCGGTCAGATTTGAAAAAATCTTTTTGCATTTGATAGCCCAATTCTTGAGGAAGGCTATTTAATATCATGTTATGACCCTTAGGAGCCGAGCAAAAAGAAAAAAGTCAGAATGAACGCTAAGTGAATACGAAGTGTTACGACGGGGTGGGGGTTCGAGAAATTTCACGCGGACGAAGTCGCGGGCAGAAGCTAGTAACGTATAATGCTCCCAACACTAGCCAAAAACCAGCCAGTGCAAAGGGTTTCCTGGATACTGCTGCATGGGTGGGATTAGAGATTCATTCCGGTCTGATCCCCTGAACACCCGCTCCGCCCCTCCCCCCCTTCTCGATCCCCTGCTAGTGCGTCTTCTGTAATGTGTGTTTGTTAGAATGTTGAAGGCAACTTTTTCTTACACGTGCCAATGCCAAGTTCACCTATTTATTATCGTGCCTTCAATTAGATAACCTGACCTATAAAGCTCGAAATTTTCCATCATTTGAAGGTCAAAAGAAATCTAATCAAAGAATACTTGCAGACTTTAAATGTCAGCATTATATTTTCGTTAATATTCAATTTGTTCAAGCTATTGCATGCCACGACGAGAAAGTTAGTCACCGAAGGTCAAGTTAGCTCGGTAGGGTTCCTTGAGCGAAATGAGAATTCCATTGTTTGTACAACCTTGCCTTATGTAAAGCAAATTAGATGTTTATGAGAAAATTTACTCAGCGGTAATTAATTACGCAAAACTTTACTGTCTTTGTTGATGTTGATAATTAATTAAAAATATGTTTTTACGGAAATTGATGTTGGTCTTCATGAAAGAGTAGCAGGAAACGAATTAAAGAGAAATGTTAAAACATACATACACTAGAAAAACATAACCCTCCTTCTTGCGCAGTCGGGTAATCAGGTACCATTACTGGCGAAATGTGGGTATACTATAAGATGCACAACTGCCAAACCCCTAGATACAGGCGTGATGTTATAAAGTTAAGTAAAATGAGGAAATGACAATGACTATGATGGGCTTGTGGCTAAGAAATAACAGCCGCACGGTTCGATCGATCAGGTTACGCTACGTTTGCCGCGGTTGGTCCGTGGATGGGTGACCATCTTTACATAATAGACCCCTCCGTGGCTCGGAAAACAGGTTAAGCCGTTGGTCCCGGCTGTCATTCGTAGATCTTTGACTGTCGTTACGGGTTGTCAGTAGCCCGAAAGTCTGACAACCAGTCTTACCAAGGGGCATCGTATTACCCAGTAACTGGGTTGTGAAGGTCAGATAGGCAGTCGCTCCATGCAAAATTCTGGTATCCAGCTGCATCCGGTTAGACTGGAAGCCGACCCCAACATGGTTGGGAAAAGGCTAGGCAGATGATGATGTTACTACGGATGTATTTCAAGACACTGGTAGGAACTTTCATGTTACAGAAAGATGAAAATAAATCATTTACACAGAACTAGAATCCTCATAAAAACGGGGTAATGGAACCCTTTTACTACCCCTTTTCACCCCGTTAAGGGTAGATTTTCGAAAAACCCTGATACACGTCATTTTTTATTTTTGATCTTAAGTATAAATACTGAGTTTCGAGTTAATCGGAATGCGCGTTAAAATTCTTCCATACAAATTTTGACACCCCCCAATCCCCCTTTAGGGGGTAGTTTAGAAAAACAAAAAATGCCAAACTTCATAATTTACTTACATAAGTATTCGTGCCAAGTTTCAAGTTTATTAACTGAAGGAATAAGATTTTTCATACAAACGAAATCCCCCCTTTTCACCCCCTAAAAGGTTGAATTTCCAAAAACCCCTTCTTAGTGCTCCCCTACATTATAAAAGGAAGCCGTGTGCAAAATTCCACATTCCTAGACCCAGTAGTTTCGGCTGTGCGTTAATATGTCAGTCAGTCAGTCATTCAGTCAGTCAGTTTCTCCTTTTATATATATAGATAAATTGCAAAAGGATTTAATTTATTTACCTAATAATATGGTAGAGAATTTAATCTTCAACTTATTTCTCGGAAACGTGTATTTATAAAGGAAAACGAGGTAATTAATTTCATAGTTTACGAGAAATAACATTAGAAGTCTTCTTATAAGGCCTTCTTTCTTATCTACACATCCTACTACAATATTATAGATGTGAAAGGTTGAGGATGGATGGATGTAGGTATGTTTGTTACCGACTTCAAAAAAAAGGAGGTTATCAATTCGATACGTATGTATGTAATATTATTGGAATTGCATGATATTCACATATGATGATCTATTAGGGCTTCCAAACAAATATACAAAATTTCATAGACGTATGTATGTATGTATGTATGTATGTTTGTCCACGCATATCTCCGGAACTATTAATCGGATCGTGACCATTTTTTTTTTATTGGCTTACATTTTCTTCAACTTAGGGAACAGTGTAAGTTTCATCAAGATCGATTCAGTAATTTTCAAGATATGGACTAATACGTGTAAGTGTGACGGCCTGGCTTATTGATAAGACCTACGGGTGTAGTGTCAAAGGGAAAACATCTCAAAACCTTGGTCAAATACTAGTGCAAAAACTAAAAATTACGAAATAAAAAGTAATTTAAAAAAATTAAACCGACTTCAAAAAGAAATTAACTCAAAATTATGAAATAACTTTAATTTCGGAAGTCGGTGGCATAAAACTAAAATACAGATCCCAAGACACCGACTTCCGAAATTAAAGTTATTTCATAATTTTGAGTTAATTTCTTTTTGAAGTCGGTTTAATTTTTTTAAATTACTTTTTATTACCTCTCCACGCTTATACCTCTGAACCGATTTAGATGAAATTTGGTATAGAGATAGTTTGTGTCCTGGGAAAGGACATCTTAGGATAGTTTTTATCCAGATACTGATTAATATAAATGGACATAGTTACGTAAAAAAGATTCTTTGGAATTAAATCCCGTAAAAAAAAAAAAGTGTGAGTCGGACTCGCACACGAAGGGTTCCGTACCACAAGGCAAAAACGCCGAAAAAAACACGTTTGTTGTATGGGAGCCCCCCTTAAATATTTATTTTATTTTGTTTTTAGTATTTGTTGTTATAGCGGCAACAGAAATACATCATCTGTGAAAATTTCAACTGTCTAGCTACCGCGGTTCTTGAGATACAGCCTGGTGACAGACACACGGCAAAAACGCCGAAAAAAACACGTTTGTTGTATGGGAGCCCCCCTTAAATATTTATTTTATTTTGTTTTTAGTATTTGTTGTTATAGCGGCAACAGAAATACATCATCTGTGAAAATTTCAACTGTCTAGCTACCGCGGTTCTTGAGATACAGCCTGGTGACAGACAGACGGACGGACGGACAGCGAAGTCTTAGTAATAGGGTTCCGCTTTTACCCTTTGGGTACGGAACCCTAAAAATGGGGATTTTTCAAACAATGCATTCGTGTCATACGTTTTACATGCACCTAGCACCCATACATACAACAACTGCAATTGTTCAGCCACCTCAGCATAACAGCATAATCATCAGCCTATAATGTTCCCACTGCTGGGACAGAGACCTCTTCTCTCCGAGAGAGAGTGGGCTGTAATCTACCACGCGGGCCCATTGCGGGTTGGTAGATGCCTTCGAATTTTTGTTGCACTAATGTCAATCAAGGTAATCGACATATCCCGAAGAATTGCCAAACTTAAGTGGCAGTGGGCAGGGACATTGCTCGCAGAACAGACGGCCGATGGGGCCGAAAGGTTCTGGAGTGGCGACCGCGTACCGGAAGACGTAGTGTTGGAAGGCCTCCCACAAAGTTGTCCGACGACCTTTTGAAGGCCACAAGAACCCGTTGGATGCGAGAAGCACAGAACCGGTCGAAGTGGAGGTGCTTTCGACTGAAATGATGATGATAATGATGAATGTCAATCTACAAGGTTTTTCCACATATCGTCAAGCTTTTTACAGCCGTCACGGCCACATCAGGAACGGGAATCTTGTCATGCCATCAGAAATTACAGTGAAACCTCAATGACTAAGAGAAAAGGCGGCCATTTTGTATGGAGCGTTTGCGTGTTCCAAACCAATCATTTTCATCGTGATAAAGCTAGTTAACGAATGTTGACATGTACAGGTAATGCTGATGTATGCTTTTTAGATTACTCAACCAAAAAGAAGTAAATACAAGGTATGTAACGTAGAGTTGGCAAAAAAAAACTCATAAATTCTAGATGGACAAACCCGAAAACCCGGAATCGAAACCAAGACCTCATCCTGCAGTACAAAAACTTTGACTACTTCTGCCTACCTATCTGTTTAGCTACGCACAGAAATTGTTCAAAGGTAGTTAGGTAGGTACCTTTGATTCATTTCTGTGCATAGCTCATCTATAGTCGCGTTAAGTCTCATGCTGTCTCAGTCACTTTATAGTGTAATGTAGCGACAGAAACACTTTTGAAACGACTCAAAGTTTGTTAGAGTATTTGGGAGTTAGTGCGTGTAATGTCAAAAAGTTATTACGCTCAAAAATTTCCCTGCATGTCCATAAATAACTCATTATATGTTGTGTGTACCTAACCGGTAATTTACTGGACTGATTGTAGCAAATTGTATGTTGTCGAACTTTGAGTAGATGACGAAGATATTTTCAGTGCATTTACCTCAAGTCGACGGATCGCAACAATGACAATCCAAGCGAGAAAATTGCAGAGCCTGTGTTTATCAAAATTATGTTATCTCTTAGTTTTGCAACTACTGAATAATACAGTGTTTATATCTCACGAAGCGACACGCGTTTTACTTGCAGTAACTAAAAACACGTCGTGAATGTGTGCGTGAAGACGAATAGCGTCAGCACGTAACACACACACACACAAAACAAAAATACCGTACCTCTTTCAAAACAGATTTGTTTGTTAAGGTGAATGGATAGTGGTAGAGCGCGAAATTCAAATTTTCTTACGTTTTTTGCAATTTGCAGGTCAGTGTCAGATTGTATCTTGATCAAAATATGATTTGCGACAATAACAGATACATATTTAGAGAATTATAATCATTAGAATCATTAATATATCTTTCTAAGTTAGATTTCTACCACCAACCACCAATTTCTTATGGAAAATTGTTAATGGTATTACAAACAACACCAACAACAACAACAGTATTACAAAAATATAGTATTTTGTAAGTACTTATATCCGATCATCAACTGCCTAGCCTTTTTCCAACTATGTTGGGGTCGGCTTCCAGTCTAACCGGATGCAGCTGAATACCAGTATTTTACATGGAGCGACTGCCTATCTGACCTCCACAACGCAGTTATATCCGATGCAATACTTAATTAAATAATTGCAGGTAATCTGATAACAACATGTACTTGTGTTAGAAAAGTTAGGCATTTGTCACATGAAAAGCGATTAGCGAGGCGTTAACATTGTGTAGGTAGGTACCTATAAGTATCAGATAAACCTTTTGTGTAAACAGAGATTAATGTCAAAATCAAAAGTAAGTTATTCAAATTATAGGCTGAGAATCAGCAATTTTCGAACGTTAAAATTACATAAGACTGTCCCGAAAACCACTTCCTAGTGCTCTCGCTGGGAAGAAGTGGCGCAAAAAACTCCCCAGCAGTACAGCTGTCTGTTCAGTTAGAGAATGTTGTTCATCACCTGACCCTAGACCTGCTGGTGTAATCAGAAAAAAATTGTTGAGAACCATTGGAAATATAGGTGAAGTAAGCCTGAAGTGAGCTGTCATTTAAACTAATGCTGGGCGTTGACACTATTGACAGCTCACTTCAAGCCGACTTCACCTAAGTTTTGTGCGGTGTTTTTTTTTACAGTAGAGACCGGTTGATCTGGGTATGAGATTCGAAACCATCCTTTTATCCGAAGATTTCTTCCATAAGTTACTCAATTATAGAACTGTTCTTTTAAAATATATGTAGAACATGTTACATAATTTGCTACGGAACCATAGTCAAAACAAGTGTCAACTGAATAGCGAAGTGTGCATAATATACGAGTAGAAACGTTTATAAATGACATAGCTTAGTTGCAATGTCACGGGCGGAGTCGCCAGTTCGTCACGGTCGTTGCAGGACATTGCACTACTTCATGAGTAAACTACCTTCTGCCCGCGAGTCCGTCCGCGTGAAAATTTCATAAAATATATTCCACTATTTGCGCCCCGTGTTTTCACACGCATAAGTCTCGATCCTGTGGGAATATCGGGATAAAAAGTATCCTACGTCCTAATCCAGGTCATGGTCTACCCATGTGCCAAATTTCATCCAAATCCGTTTAGCCGTTTTAGCGTGAAAGCGTAACAAACAAATACACAAAAAAAAAATCTCTTTGTAATAAAAAAAACAGCCACGGCTTGTCAATACCTGCACCCTAATTGCAAAACACTATTAATCTCAATCTGAATCATTTTGAAGGATATTGCTAATCCATTGCTTCATATGTTCGCAAAATGAGTCTGTTCAACAACGTAAATAACGCAATGAATGTTGTTGAACTGTCAAAATTAAAGCCATTGCTACTGATAGTGTGTTACTTACGTAATTACCCCGCTGCAAATAGCAAAAAAACGTAAGTAAAAACTTGAATTTCGCTGGCTACCTTAGCGCATCCCTCAGGGGGATGAGGTAGCCCGCTTACTGCGGGCTACCTCATCCTCATACCTCAAAGTATGTATGTAGATTTCATAAAATAGTTAAAACACGTAAGTAAATTTTAACTTCGCGGGCTACCCTGGTACATAAGCCAAGCCGCGGGCAAGTTATTGTGTTTTATGCCCTATTGCCAAACGCAGCAACTCAGGTTTTTTTTTTGTTTAGCCTATACTGTACCACTGCTGGGCAAAGGCCTCCCCCAAGTCCTTCCAGGAACTCTTTCCTGCGCCACCACAAACCAGCCCTCGCGGTACGCGTCCAGGTCATCTCGCCACCGCTTTCTGATCAACCTCGGCAGCGCCGTCCATCTTCAGGCACCCATTGTGTGGAAACTTTTGCCCAGCGGTCATCCTGCATGCGGCTGATGTTACCCGCCCAATCCCACTCACGTAGAAACTCAACGTAGTAGCAACTCGCGATAAACAAAATGATGATCTAACGAAGAACAGTAGGTACCAAGTACCTTTCACCGTATGACTCAAGTTAGGTAAGATTTTAGAATGTGTAACATTCGTTCTCGTGAATTATGTCCGATGGCAAGGCCATGCCTATTCTTGTTCTGATCGCATAATAATTTACTATGATTGCTGAGTTTTGCAATCCATTATGATTACGTTTTTATTGTTATTATTATTAGTCTGTGAGTCCCACTGCAGGGCAAAGGCCTCTCTACTCTCTTTCCACTTCTCTCTGTTCAAAGCTGCTATGGACCAGTTCTTGTTGAAGGAGTCCAGCTCATCCCGCCATCTCCGTCTGGGTCTGTCAAGATGTCGTTTGCCATTTTATTGTAACTTCAAAAAATATGGTAAGTTGGTGTTTCTTGTTTTATATTTGTACTAGCTTCTGCCCGGGATTTCGTCCGCGTGAAATTTCTTGTTCCCCCGACCCACCCCGTCGCATCGCATCGCCTGCCCGCCGCTGTCACTTCTTTTTCGATTAGCGATCTTCCTGACATTTTTCCTTTTTGCTCAGCTCCAAAGCGTCGTAGCGTGATGTTAAATAGTCTATAGCCTTTCTCAAGAATTGGGCTATCAAATGCAAAAAGGTCTTTTCAAATCCGACTGGTAGTTTCATAGATTAGCGCGTTCAAACCAAGAAACCAACTCTTCAGCTTTATTTCGTACTAGCAGCGCCCCGCGGTTTCACCCCCATGGTGAAACCGTTTCACCCGTGGGAATATTGGGATAAAAACTATTCTATGTCCTTCCCCGGGATGCAATCTATCTCTCTGCCAAAATTTATCGAAATCCGTTCAGTGGTTTAGGCGTGAAAAGGTAACATACAGACAGACAGAGTTACTTTCGAATTTATAATATTAGTATGTTGCAAGTGCGATACCATTATGATTAAAAAAGAAAAATATAATTATTCATATTATGACTAGTCCTGTACTGTTCCTGCGGAAAGGGAAGCGAAAAGAGACACTGACCGTTTGCGATAGCCTGTCAGTACTACCAGTTCTAGTAAATGTAAATACCTAGGTAGGAGTATATAATACCTAACAAAAGCATGACTCAGTCACAGATATAGCATTGACTAATATCTAGTTTGTGACTGGACCCTATCAGGGCTATACCTATGTTTAGAAGATATACCGTTCTCAACCTTATTTTGAACACCCAACTTTGAGTTTTTATTTTTTGATAGCCCAATCTTTGAGGAAGGCTATATGTTATTTAGCATCATGCTAGGACACTTAGGAGAACCAAAAAGTCAGAAAGAACACAGTAAATAGCGCGGGCAGGCGATGCGATACGATGGGGTGGGTCGGGGGAACAATAAGTTTTACGCGGAAGAAGTCGCGGGATGAAGTAGTGTAGTGGTAGTAGTAATCTTGAAAAATTTAGATAAAAAATGGGCTATCAATTTGAGATTTATTGTAGACTAGCTTCCGCCCGCGGCTTCGCCCGCGAGGTATGTCGATAAAATTCTATATCCTTCCCCGGGATGCAATCTATCTCTCTGCCAAATTTTATCGAAATCCGTTCAGTGGTTTAGGCGTAAAAGGGTAACATAAAGACAGACAGAGTTACTTTCGAATTTATAATATTAGTATTGATTTGTAACTTTGTAAGTAAACAATTCCTAACCAGAAATACAATTTACTCAACCCTGAAATCAAGAGCTGATCCACCAGCCGCAGTTGCGATCACTAAACCGTGTGCAAGCTCTAATAGGAATAATTAAATAGATCTTTAATAACTGACAATAGTAAAAATATCGTTTAGATAATATAAAAAAAAAATCAATTCTATAATCTTTCAGTAGTGACGTCACGGATAAGGAAGTTACCATAAAGAAATTTGAAATAAACCTTACCTATTATAGTGTATCCATCCATTCTTCTGAAGACTTTACTGAACATTATCTCCAGTCTGGCACCCATGTTTATAAACGACATTTTAGCGACAAAAATAAGCAAAAATCTAAGTTTTTCACGATTAAATTATAAAGAAATTAAAGGTTTATTTTATTCAACTTGTTCAAAACTAAACACTATGTTTGGTGGCTACACAAAGACTACGAATCGACCGAGTTTGCTCTTGCATTGCGGAACAACCATTTCCTTATCAAAAAACATTCCTCATTAAAAGGAATTCACGAAAAAATCTCTTTACAAACGTACGTAATTGGAGTGTTTATTCAACTGTCACGAAAAGATCTTATGTGATTATTAATTTAACTGATAATTTTCACTTCACACATTGTCTTGCCGCGCAATAATTAATTACATAAACGTCACGTCAATTTTAACTGTCACATTTTTACCGGCATAACAAAGTCGTATTAAATTAATCAATTAATAAAAAAAAACAACAGAATTCGACTCCGATTCCGAGTGCGTTCGAAAAAAAACAAAAGTCAACTTAAGATATTATGTTCCATATTTCATTTTGACACAATTTTCGAATGTAAACAATAACAAATTAGATTTTCGTATTCGCGTCGTTTTGGTCAACACACTCAATACTGCTTATTCCTTTCACATTTTGGAGGGTACTGTTCGACTTAGCGTACAGACGCTTAGTGCAGTTATCATTAGCACTATTTATTTATTAATGATGTTTGCTTCGTAATGAGGGTAAAGTTGTATATTCTGTTAACTGCCCGGTGCCAAGTGATAATGTTTTATTTATGAGTTTAATTACATTTACTATCTAAATGATAATGAATTATTTGCATTTACTGGAGTAAATAAAATATAATAATAATCACCCTATAACCCCTATAACGTTCCCACTGCTGGGACACAGGCCTCCTCTCAGTGAGAGGGAGTGGGCCACGCGGGCCGAGTGCGGGTTGTTAGATGTCACATGTCTTCCAATTTTTTGGTTCTAGGACATGCCGGTTTCCTCACGATGTTTTCCTTCACCGTTTTGAGAGCCAGTGGTGATGAAATAATTTACACAAAGTAAAGCGCCTGACTGGGTTCGAACCTACGACCTACAACTCGTCAGTCACGCACGGTCGTCACCACTGGGCCACTACAGACTGCTCTTTGGCTTATTGGAGTAAAAGTATACCTAGTTAAATATATACGAAATGTTTTGTTGTTTGTTGTTACAGTGCAGCTGTGAAGGCCATTGAGCATTCCATTTTGTGTAGGCGTCTTGTGTGCAAGGTTAGTAGATTTCTAAATAATTATTATTGCATATTGTAATCATGGAACTGACATGGGCCTTAATAAAGACCAAAAAATAATATAATAATACCAGCTTATTACTGTCCCACTGCAGGCCAAAAGGCTTTTTCTCAACACACGCAAGAGAAGGCACGAGCATTGATCACCATTGCTCAAGACGGTTTGGTGATTTCAGACTTATATTATTAACTAGTAGGTAAGTCCCCGGTTTACCTCATGATGTTTTCCTTCACCGATCATCCAAAGGACTGCAAAATTCACAAAAAAAAAATATAAGTGAGTATTACTAATTATTTAAATTAAGTACCTAATGTGTTTAGCCATAATTTTTTTTTAAACCTTTTTGACAATTTTTTGTTGAAAACGACAAAATCTTTACGTTTATAAAATAAGTGAAGTCGCAGCATAATTATTTATAGGAATACTGAATAATAAAACAAGGAAGTGCCTAGCTAATATACCTATTAACGTAATATTATGCGGGTAAAAGGCCTTTTCCCTTATAATATTTATCTATGAACGTGACACGCAAAAGGTTATCATCTGAAAAACAGCAACAATTTTGTAAATTACGACGCATAATAATTTAATTAAGGCTATCATGAGGAACTTCTCTGATATTATTACCGTGCCTTCGCCTAACAGTGTCGCTGTAGCTAAAGATAGGTTCAAAAATAAATATTATTTTTTTTAAATCAAGGAGAACAAACCAACAATAAACAGGGTTTCAAAAAGAGATCGATCACATCTATTGTTTCAAGAACATGCCGCTAGATGGCTCTGGTAGGTTGTTGAGAAAATATTATCTTCAGCAAAGCGAACCTACCTATCTACAAGTTTTATATCATTTGAACATTATTCCGTCAACGAAGTAGACATTAATTCTAAGGCTTATTTCACAACTGAATTTTGAACCAAAACATGTCCGAAACTGAACATAGTTCTTAGGTACAATGCAATAAAATATTAACAGCTCTTATTTATTTTACTGCCTTTCTTGTCTTCCTTTCTTTTTCTCACAATTTCCCAGTTCACACGTTCCTTTCTTTTTCTCTCAATTTTCCAGTTCACAAGTTCACAGCTCACGGAATTTAACATTTGCTACCTACTTAAAGACATCAACGTCTCTTTAAAAAATAATCTTTGTATCACATCTATTAAAAAAGAGCTTCATAAACAGGGACTAAAATAGCTCTTTAATCCCTAGGGACTAAAAGTGATTTGAATTTGGAATGTGGATATTGTTAGTAAAAATTCCAATCACTAAAGAGATCAATCACGAACATTGTATTAACAAGTAACGGGCTGTATGATAAAGTAAAACGCGCGCCAGCCAAATTAAATAAATTTATTACGATGCACTTCCATAAATTGTTCAAATATAAACATTAGCCATATAATGCTCCTATTAAGGATCCCTTCTTTTCGCATAATGTTCTTTTTCCTAACATACTTTGGCATAACTCTTTTGGTATAATTGGTTTTGCCATAATAATACTTTGCCATATTTTATTTTTGGCATACAGCTTAGGTTGGCATAATTATCTTTAAGGCTAATTTGTTTTGGCATACATTTAATTCGCATAATACTAAACTAAAGTACTTTTAAATATAATTAAAGTATTGTCTTAAAAATTCAATATGTTGTGCTACTAGGCGACGACCTGGACGCAAGAGCGAGCGAAGGGCACCCCGAGGTTCGGTTTGGTTAGGTTCCTTTAAACCCTGCAGACAGAAATATGTACATAGGAGCCCCGCGCAGCGGGGCTCCGTCGACCTGACATCGAAAACATGCAGCATGCTAAATTTATGCTTTAGAATGTTACGCTTACCTAATCATTATTATGATTAGAGAAATTATGCTTAAAAAAATTATGCGTAAGCTGTTATGCGTAAATAATGTTATGCGAAAATATAATTAGGAGGAACAAAAGTATGCTAAGTTATATAAGGTCTTAAAATTTTATGCAAATGGATAGGGAACCATGTTTTGATCTTTGGTGTTTACTGTTAGTGCAGCAAGCAATTGTTATTTAAATAAATAAATAAATTACGGTTAATTAGCTCTGTTTTCTCGTCAGCGTGTCGATAGCAATTTAAATGGATTCGGCCCAGAATTCGGCTACTTGTTTGGCGCCATCACCAGCGTCCACCAGTTCCTGTAACGTGCAGCTGACAGGACACGCAGGACACGATATTAAGTGTCCCATCGTTTGTGGAACAGCACCAAATTTACACTCCAAGGCGGAGTCGTCTATGAATCTCCACCTGAACAGGTTTTCCTTGCTTTGGCCAACCTGGGTCCGGAGTCTGTTTAAAGACTTCCAGGTTACCCAAGGTAACTCATGTCCAGGTGGGAGGTCTTCAGCGGGTGGGACGAACGGTTTGTGTAAGGAAGCACTGTTTGTTTTATTTTAATTGGCATTAGCGATGTAAAAACTGTTGATACTAATTAACAAAAGTTTTTAAATCAAGCTATAAATACGTTTATTTATTTGCGGTAAACATGACGCAAAAAGAGAGAACACAAATAAAAAAAACTGGCCAAGTGCGAGTCGGACTCGCGCACCGAGGGTTCCGTACCATCATATGTTTTTAAATGGAAGTTTACGTGGTAATATTATGTAGGTACATCTTATATTTTTTTTAGTTTCATCATTCTCTTATTTTAGAAGTTATAGGGACACACACACACACACATTTTACCACTTTAGAAGTGTCTCTCGCGCAAACTATTCAGTTTAGAAAAAAAATATATTAGAAACCTCAATATCATTTTTGAAGACCTATTCATAGATTTTTGAGTTTCAGTTCTAAGTATGGGGAACCCCCAAAAACTATTGTTTTCTTTCTGTTTTTGTGTGAAAATCTTAATGCGGTTCACACAGAATACATCCACTTACCAAGTTTCAACAGTATAGTTCAGAAAAAAAAGTGGCTGTGACATACGGACGGACAGACAGACAGACATGACGAATCAGTAAGGGTTCTGTTTTTGCCATTTGGCTACGGAACCCTAAAAAACAAGTTGGGGGAGAATATATGTGTCACATCCACGCAAAACGGCCCATCGCTCAGCATAATGCTACGACCCTATGCGAGACAGAGCCCCAGCGCTGGTTTTCAGTCGCCAGTTTCAACATCTTCGTACAAGTTAGTAGATAGTAGATGTTCCGTTTATGCCGCATATTTTGACACTCGCAATGGAATCAAAACCTATAGGAAGTTCCCGCTGACCTAGAATCATGAAATTTGGCAAGAAGCAGTGTTGGTCTTTTCAAAGGGTAAAAACGGGACCCTATACTAAGACTTCGCTGTCTGTCCGTCCGTCCGTCCGTCTGTCTGTCACGAGGCTGTATCTCAAGATCCGCGATAGCTAGACAGTTGAAATTTTCACAAATTATGTATTTCTGTTGCCGCTATAACAACAAATACTAAAAACAAAATAAAATAAATATTTAAGGGGGGCTCCCATACAACAAACGTTTTTTTTTCGGTGTTTTTGCCTTGTGGTACGGAACCCTTCGTGTGCGAGTCCGACTTGCACTTGGTCAGTTTTTGAATGCCTCTTTTCAATGGGCTAACCGTGTCTAAGCATGAAAAATCAAGCTCTTTACAACAGTTTAAGCCGTACATCATCAACTCGGTATTTAAACAAGTGAACCTTTGTTTCTTGAAGATATTACCATATTATCACCGAAACGGTAAATACTTTTGTTAAATTAGTCATTTCAAATGTTATTGTAACTTTTAAGTGCGTATGAATCATATCTAATTGGGGAAATTATCTTCGGTTATAAGTAAGTTTGATAGGAATTCGTGTCCTGTTTCATTCATCACCTCGTGATAAGTTCCTAGCTTATCTTATCTTTTTATTAGCAGCCCAGAGAACTGATTGTTACCATGTAAAAGATGGAGGATGGCGGATGTTTCCCATATTTCATGACTGATCATCAGTCTAGCCCTTTCCGAACTATGTTGGAGTCGGCTTCCAGTCGCACCGGATGCACCTGAACACCAGTATTTTACACGGAGCGACTGCCTATCTGCCCTCCACAACCCAGTTACTGGGTAACATGATAACCTTTGGTAAGACTGGTTGTTAGACTTTTCTTCTGACTACCCTTAACGACTGTCAAAGACCGACAAATGACAGCCGGGATCAATGGCTTAACGTGCTTTCCGAGGTATGAAATAGGTGGTCACTGATCCACGGACTCGGCAAGTAGCCACGAGCCCCTCCCATATTTCATGAGGCTCCGACCACCAAGTTCCTATTCTACCAGAAAACAGAAGAAGAACAAACAGAGGATCGAGGAGGGAGGGGTGGAGGGGGTTTTCAGGGGATCCGATAACTCGAAAATAATACAGCGCGTGAAAATCTATTGTTAGAACGAAGGTAGGTATACCTAAACTGCAGTCCGTTCACAGCTATTTTACCTGGCAGCAGCAACCTAACATGAACCTTATTGTGACGAAAATAAAGATCACAATCATTTTGACAGACTTGTCAAGTGCAGCAACTCAACAGCAACCTTATTAGAATGAGAATAAAGTACACTGTTATTCGAACAGTGATGTAAAATCCGAGGTAAAACTGGGAAAGGATTGTAAACAGTTTAAAGTGTCATTTTAGTACAGGAATACGCCACTAGAGGCGCTTAAATAGATGTTTTTTATTCGAGAGTGGGAAATCATCAATGACCCCCCCTCCCGCTCTGGGTGGAGCGGGAGGGAGTGTCAGACTCTTACTGACCATAACCCATCCATGTTCCTTCCTTAGCCCTTTATGTTCCGGGGTAGCGGTAACCCTTTTGGACAATCCCGCTGAAAATAGACGTTACTCTCACTCATGGTCGTGTTATATGCTAGTTATTAAAGGCTTTCCTGAATCCTGTCCCTTTATACTAATAAATACATACCTATATCTGCAATTAATACTTCAATTCTGGTTTATTTGGTCAAAACCCTTCATCTTTCTAGGTACTTACTTACTTACTATATTTACTCTCTGCTTAAATGAAGCGTTGTCATTCCAATTGCAATAGACTGATTGAAGTGAAGTGCAAACCGCTGATTGTGATCAGAAACAGTATGAGTGTCATTCTAAGTATATCTAAAGTATATATTAACATTGTTTGTTGTTAATTCTGTTGTTTTATCAACACTTGTGAACACGGGCGCAGATTGCGATACAGAAGCGATTGCACATCGTATTGATAGACAATTGATTAGAAAATTAAAACAATGTATCATAGAACCGTTTATTTACTGTACATTTTCATGTTATTATTTTCCAGCATTCTTAATTGTCATATACTTTGACCGTGTTGTTATCCTGTCCTTCATATACCTATCTTTAAAAGTCATTATTTTAATTTTTTTTAACATTTTAGAACAGAAGAGGTCGGCGAAACAAAATAACGATCTATCAGGTTAAGCTACGCATGCCGCGGTTGGTCCGTAGATAGTTGACCATCTGTATGTATTCCAAGACCCCTCCGTGCCTCGGAAAGCACGTAAAGCCATTGGTCACGGCTGTCATTCGTGGATCTTTGGCAGTCGTTACGGGTGGTCAGAAGCCCGAAAGTCTAACAATCAGTCTTACCAAGGGGTATCGTATTACCCAGTATAGTATCTAACTGGGTTTTGGAGGTCGGATAGGCAGTCGCTCATGCAAAATACTGGTATTAAGCTGCATCTGGTTAAACTGAAAGCTGACCCCAACACAGTTGGGAAAAGCCTAGGCAGATGATTACATACTTTTAGAACTACTCTTACTTTCTATATTTTTTTTAGCCTATACTGTCTCACTGCTGGGCAAAGGCTTCAACAAAATTCTTTCAGGAACTCTTTTCCCGCGCCACCTCAAACCAGCCCTCGCAGTACGCGTCCAGGTCATCTCGCCACTGCTATCCTATGCAAAAGTAAGTTTGTTTGTTACCTTTTCACGCCTAAACCACTGAACCGATCATCCTGAAATTTTGCATATACGTTGTCAGGTGTACAGAAACGGACTTAAGGTACCTTTCATCCCGAAAAAAAATGCTGTTCCCGAGGAAAACAACAATACGTTATGGTTTAGTCGACTAATGCCAGATTCTAGAAATGTCAGACGAATTTAAAACGCCAGATTCTGTGAATGCCAGATTCTACAAATGCCAGATTCTACAAATGTCAGATTCTATAAACGCCAGATTCTAATAATGCCAGATTCTATAAATGCCAAATTCAATTAATGTCACATTTAGTTGTTGTTTTTTTTTTGCATAAAAAATAATGATAATAGATGGCGCCACGTGGCTTTCGAACGGAACACTTATGCGCGTGAAACCACTGGGTGCTGCTAGTTTTCAAATATTTAGTACTGAAAGCTATTAAGAGTATGGTAATCTGTGGGAATTGCGTGTAATGCGTATGAGGGGCATGTCATGAGAATAGGTTTGAGTATGAAGCAGATCATGATTCGATTAGATGACATTAGATGAAGCAAGTGACTGAATAGTCACCAGGGAAGATTGGTGGGAGAGTGAAAAGCCGCGAAAAAGAAACGATTGGTATTCAAAAGGATTCGTTCATTTGACCTTGACAAGTAGGTGCTAGGTGACATGAATTATTTATTTATTGTATTTGATTAAACAATCTGTTTAAATCTTTTGCCAAACAAAATATAATCTAAGGTCGTTAATATTATTCAGTGAATCGTAATAGTTAATCTTTAAATGTTTATTAAATTATTATGTTTTGTATTTTTATATTTAAGTCATAAAAGAATACACTGCGTAGTTTGCAGGTTTACCCCCAGACATTATGTCTCTTACACATTTCAGTTTTTCAGCGGTCTGACATTGAAATGTACTGAATTAGTACATTACGATACATGGAACTAAGGTGATATGTTGAAAAAAATGTGGTTTTTCTATTACTTGTAACTTGTTAAGTATGTGGAATAGGGATTTAACATTTTGGTATATGTTTTTGACTCTTTGGTCTAGTATCATGTAAAAGGAATAGGTACACGAATAGCTAGTACGAATCTTGGGGTTCATTCGATTAATCGAGTCAGAAATTAAATATATGATTAGACTAGCTGCGCCCCGAGGTTTCACCCGCATAAGATCCGATCCCGTGGGAATATCGGGATAAAAAGTCTACATCCATACAAAATTTTATCAAATTTGGTCCAGCCGTTTGAGCGTAAAGAAGTACCTAACTAACGTATAAACACACCCCCACACACACACCCTTACAAACTTTCGCCTTTAAAATATTAGTGTGATAGTGTGATAATCTTTATTTTCATAATCTCTCAACTAACTATTTACACTAAGTACTAAATTAAAAGACTAACTAACTATAAAAATAAATACAAAAACAAAAGGATATTTAGGCGTCGAAGTACCTACTCGTCCGCATCGCTGTCATCAGTTGAATAGAGTAGTTCTTATGCCAAAATCGGAAATAAGTACAAAATTTTGTCTCTAGGAGCTAGCGATCATGATTTTGTTAAAAAAAAAATACCCTGTTTATGACTGTTTCCGTCAGTTTTAACTGAAAAACAGTTGACATTGATGTACGTACAAAAATATATTTTTGTAACGACTGATTTTAATTTTAAAACAAATACAGATGGTGGAGTCTGCGTCATAATTATATTGTGTTGGATGTCTAAGTCTGGTTTAAAATAATAAATAGGTAGGTAATTTTATTTCCGGTATGTAGATGAAGTCGGGGAAACTTAATTGTTTAGCAAATTGATTCATCTGCCTAGCCTTTTCCCAACTATGTCGGGGTCGGCTTCCAGTCCAACCGGATGCAGCTGAATAACAGTATTTTACATGGAGCGACTGTCTATCTGACCTCCACAACCCAGTGACGGTAATATGATACCCCTTGGTAAGACTGGTTGTTAGACTTTCGGGCTTCTGACGACCCGTAACGACTGAGAAAGATCCACGAATGACAGCCGGGACTAACGGCATAACGTGCTTTCCGAGGCACGGAGGGGTCTTGGTGTACAGTCACGAGCACTAATATGTCATCACTTGGTAACTTTCAATTGCGATTTTTTCCACGAAATAACGAATGCAAAGTTGAAATACATCATTCTACATAAACCTATAGGTGCGGAAATACTATGTTCGTAATAACATGGAGGATGTCTTCAAGGTTCTGGACTGGAAAGGGGCTGGCATCAACATCAACGGTGAGTACATAACTCACCTTCGGTTTGCCGACAATATCGTAGTCATGGCTGAGACTACGGAGGACCTCAGTACAATGCTCGATGACCTCAGTCTGAGCCTCCGAAAGAGTGGGTCTTAAAATGAACATGGACAAAACGAAGGTCATGTCAAATGCCCATGTAACACCCACTCCCATAAAGATCGGAGACGCTACACTCGAAGTCGTGGACGAGTATGTTTACCTCGGACAAACTGTCCAGTTAGGTAGGTCTAACTTCGAGAAAGAGGTCAATCGTCGAATCCGACTCGGCTGGGCAGCGTTCGAGAAGCTACGCAATATCTTCTCGTCCCACATACCGTAGTGTCTCAAGACGAACGTCTTTGACCAGTGCGTGTTGCCAGTGATGACTTATGACACTGAAACGTGGTCGCTCACAATGGGCCTTATAAGAAGGCTAAAAGTCACCCAAAGGGCAATGGAGAGGGCTATGCTTGGAGTTTCCCTGCGTGATCGAATCAGGAATGAGGAGATCCGCAGGAGAACCAAGGTAACCGACATAGCCCGCAGAATTGCCAAACTTAAGTGGCAGTGGGCAGGGCACATTGCTCGCAGAACAGATGGCCGATGGGGCCGAAAGGTTCTGGAGTGGCGACCACGTACCGGAAGACGTAGCGTTGGAAGGCCTCCCACAAGGTGGACCGACGACCTTGTGAAGGCCGCAGGAACCCGTTGGATGCGAGAAGCACAGAACCGGTCGAAGTGGAAGTGCTTGGGGGAGGCCTGTGTCCAGCAGTGGACGTCTTTTGGCTGAAATGATGATGATGATGATGAATAACATTTAATAAAAACCTTAATACTTATACCATGTTTTAAAGCAAATATACTATGTCTATTCTAGAATTTACATTTATTTACCACCTACAATTAAAGTGTTCAAATATTTTTTTTGGCTTAAAATAAATACTTGTATTATTTTATTAGATAATATAATTATATACAAATAAAAAATGGCAATCTAAGTAGATTAGTAATCACGTAGCAGTAATCAAGTTGGTCTAGACGATATAATCATTATAACTTAAGATGACACTATCAGAGTAGGTATGATAAGGCTACTATAGTTACGCAGGTACACCGGGATAATTGCGTAACACACTATGACCTAAAGCGCGGTCACTGTCGGACTGCATAGAAAAAAAGAAAGAGAAGCGCGATGACGCAACGCTGATAATTTATTGCAAAATATGAAGCAATTTTTTAATTACAAATCTATTGTCTAGACTAAAAAATTAAAACACTAGTAATTTAGTATGTTGCTTGTAGAAGCAATGAATTAGCAATATCTTTCAAAATTATACAGATTGAAATTGAGAAATGATACAATTCGTAAGTCGTGGCGACTGGTCCACCATTGTCATCACTGTCGCAATTATCATCAAATCATAACCGCACGGGCGCGGTGACGGGTGCGCGCGCGCTGGACTTGGTTTGCCGCACCTGCGTTTTGTACGTGAACACTTGCTTACTTATGCTGTGTGTTTGATATTTCGTGATCGCGCCCGCCACTGCGCCCGCCGCGAGGCACATAGGCTACATGGATAATGATGATAAGTTATCCAAGACTCTACAATTGATATAAAAAAGACAGCCCCAAAAATACCCCCTTTACTACTTCTAGAGTGATCAAATAATCTGCCCATAAAATCCAACCTACTTGCTACTCTACTCTCCTACTACAATTTAAACAGTACCTTTCAAATAGTCTGCTAAAAGTCTCGAGCGCGCGCCGAACAAATGTTTATGAAATAGCACCCTGTGTTTGCACTGACGAGATTAAACTGCTAGACGGAATGACAATATACAATCGTAATACAGAAGTCTAAGTTTGACATTAGCAAGAAGTGTGGGAAGAGACTATACCAGTAGAGAGCGTATAGGCCGATTTCTTCGAAGCACACGACTCACTACCGCGGGCCGGGGACGAGCAAGAACGCGCGGCTGCAATTGGTCAGTTCTTGTAGGTATGCCTATTGTTAGGGATAGTCTTATAAGCCGTAAACGGTGTTTAAGTTTTAGGACCATGGTAGATAGGTCCAAATGGATACCAGCGAGGTAATTGCGTAACACACTAGCAGTAGCAATCGCTTTCATTTTGCCAGTTCAACAACATTCATTGCGTCATGCACGTTGTTGAGCAGACAAATTTTTCGAGCATATGAAGCAATGAATTAGCAATATCGTTCAAAATGTTTCAGATTGTGGTTGACAGTGTCTTACACAATTAGGGTACAGCAATTCTCGTATTTAATAAAAAAAAACGTTCAAATTAAAGTTGCAATATCATCTCAGCGACAATGTCAAAAACTTGCTAAATTTAGGGAAACTAGAGGTATTTTTGACAGATTGAGACTGAGATCAGACTGTGAACGTTCTTAAAATTACAAGAATTGCACCTCAGTATACATGGAGCGATTGAGTTTAAGTTAATTGAAATAATAAGTAAAACCTATCATAATTCGTTTTCGTAATGTAATTGTATAAATATATTACTTCAACATTAATATCTACGATTACGACATCACATTTCACCACAAATTCAAGCTATTATATTAGATTACATTATTGCTCTTGCGCATTCAATTCCAATCCCGAAACATGCGCATGAGTTGAACAATAAAACGTAATGTTATGTAAGAAATTATGTTTATTGTAACAAATTACAATTTCCATTTTTATGCATTGATAGTATCTACAGGATTTACGTCACAAATTGGTAAATCCTACTATAATCCTACTAATATTATAAATGTGAAAGTTTGTGAAGATGTTTGGATGTTTGTTACTCAATCACGCGTAAACCGTTGAACAGATTTAGATGAAAATTGGCACATAGATAGACATTTTCTGGACTAACAGATAGGATACTTTTTATCCCGATATTCCCACGGGGTCGACACTTATGCGGGTGAAACCGTGGGGCGCTGCTAGTGTATAATATGTTACCTTTTTTTTTTCGCCTGCGCAGTCCCACTCCTAGACAAAGGCCTCCCTTCACTCCTTCCATCTTTCGCGTGCCCACGTGTCCTCCTTCAAATCTTGGTGGAACCTATCCAGCTCGTCCCGCCATTTCTTACGTGGTCTGCCACGACGGCGACGTTACCATAGCAACGAAAATATATGCAATTCCTACAAGATGAAATTTTGCACCAATCGTTATATGTATAGGGTGATTATAGCTGTTCCATACATTTTGACCGCGTAGGTATAGCATTTTTCTATGAAACAGCATCGAAAAATGTCTAAGGGTCATGCGCTGAGGCCATGGTTAAAGTTTGCGCGTCGATGTCCTTGGCTTTTCTCAACTACGTTGGGGTCGACTTCCAGTCTAACCGGATGCAGCTGAATACCAGTATTTTATATGGAGCGACTGCCTATCTGACCTTCACAACCTATTCTAGGTAACATGATACCCCTTGGTGGGACTGGTTGTCAGACTCTTGGCTCTTGGGGTTCTGACTACCCGTAACGACCGTAAAAGATCTACGAATGACGATACCACATGAGAGACATGAGTGAAAAAGCCCGTCGTAGATGCACACCACTCACACACCACACACAATTACAAGGTTTTGAAAAGGCAGGGTCCAGAGAAGGACGCGACAAGGATGGTTTCACCAAGGTGGAAAAGAAGAAGAAGCCTCCTTGTCGGAACCAGTGCGGCACCGCGCAGGCAGGACCCAACATGCTGCTGCGTCCAGCAATTCCGATGACGCAGCTGTATGTGTCCAGACTGTACCACTCCACGAAGGTTGAGGAGATCGTGGAGTACATGCGTGTGAAGACAAACTTGACTTTGAGGGTCGAGAAGTTGGAGTCGCTTCACAATACGAACTTCAAGTCGTTCGTGGTGCGTGTTCCGACACATCATCTCGAGAAGGTCCTCAAGGAAGAGTTCTGGCTGAAGGGTGTTGTGTACCGCCAGTTTCGTGGCTGGCTATATGACACCTGTCAGCGAAACACGACGCAGACACTTCATGTGCGTTAGTTTTTTAGTGTAATTTTATTATAATGTTGTATGTATTTATACTATTTTTAAGTTATATTAATATTGTATTGTATGTGTTTATGTGGGCCTTGATGCCTGAAATAAATGGATAAATAAATACATACACTATTCGCGTAGCTATTGGATAAAAATAGTATGCAGTTAATTTTGTATTATCATAGGTAAACTAAATTATATGCGATCCATTTTATTTGATTAAATTTTTTATCGACCGGTTTTGTGCTTCTCGCATCCAATGGGTTCCTGCCAAAACCAAAACGGGCAAAACCGGTCGAAATGGAGGTGCATGGGGGAGGCCTATGTCCAGCAGTGGACGTCTTTCGGCTGTTAAAATGATGTTGATGATTTTTTTTATTAGGCAAGGGTTTCGATGGAAAAATATTTCACTGTAATTTGTAGTTGACCTTCTGTCACCCTCCTGCGCAGCAACATCACAACTGCAGATAAAACGCTATTCTGCACAATCTACAATTCATTGACATTAATGTCAATGTTAGGTACATGTAATAATTAAATTAGTTTATTGTTCTATTCGCGGGATTTTCCTTCTACTTACTACATTTGTAATCTTGTTAATAGTTCTGAAATACTATTGTTGTAGTTTATTACTTGTTTTTGTTTCTGCTGTATTTTTTAGGGTACCGTACCCAGAGAGTGCCTACAGGATCCTATTACTTAGGCTCCGCTGTCCGTCCGTCTGTCACAGGGCTGTATCTTTTGAACCGTAATAGTTAGACACTTGAAATTTTCACAATGTGTACTACCATAGCTGCTATAACAACAAATAAAATAACATTAAAAATAAAAGGGTACATATTATTATGTACCTACCCTTTTATTTTTTACACCTTTTTTTTCTATTTTTTTTTATATATATAGGGTGACTGGTAATTAGTGACCGATACTTAAACACGTGATTTTACTCATCATTATGAACAACTTTTACTATGGGACCAAACCTGAAATCGCGAAAAAAAAACAGCTGTTCCCTACATTTATGTTCGTCTAACTCGTCAAAATGTAGAGAACAGCTGTTTTTTTTTTTCACGATTTCAGGTTTGATCCCATAGTAAAAGTTGTTCATAATGATGAGTAAAATCACGTGTTTAAGTATCGGTCACTAATTGCCAGTCACCCTATATGTATAGATTTTGTATCGATAATATTAATAAATAATAATAATCATTTTATTGTCAGGCAACTAAGGCCCATAGATAAAATACACAAAATAATCTCAATAATCAATTATTGCTCAGGCTCGAATATGTAGTGTTAAATAATGTACGGTGGTACGGAACCCTTCGTGTGCGAGTCCGACTCGCTGTTGGCCGCTTTTTTTTAATACACAGTAAATGATGAAATGAAATGATTTTTATTTTTGTAAGTAGGTTTGTACAAACACTTTTACACGTCAATCATGTTTTTTTAAAACTAGATGAAGTCGGCGTTTCCTATCTGACTACTCTGAGAAGAAAGGCCGAAACAAACTCAGAGGTCACAGTCTCTTTTAAAGTCCAGACATAATCTTGGTCAGGTTATATGAAGACCATGTAGATCGATGTCTGAGGTGGTCTTTTGAGGAAAGAACCACACAGATTGAGAGGACCTGTCCAGTCAGTGCACGCATTTGTCAAAAATCGTGCAGCTCAACTCAAGACTTAAGGAGCTCAACGATTCGACGAACAATACCAAAGAAAGGACATTTGGGTAGGCCACATAAATAACTCAAACTGCCAGACCATGAAAAAAAAACAGAACAGAGAGAATAATAAAAAAATATATATAAGTATGTAAAATGACCCACATCGTCTTCACATTCACAATGAAAAAATAATATAATACTTTACAAAGTAAGCAAATGTCATTGTTTAAAAAAAAATCATCAATGTCAATGTGTATATAAAAAAGAAAAAAATCATTCAAAATGCAGAAATTGGAAGCAGCTCAATCCCAAGCCTTTTTGTCCTCAATATAATCTTTAACGGTATAAAAGGCTTTCTGGCACAACTTACGTTTAATGAAAGATTTGAATTTATTAAGGCTTAAATCTTGAACGTGGCTTGGTAGTTTATTGTAAAAGCGTATACATTGGCATCTGAACGAGCCACCTATTTTCTTGAGCCTGGTTGTAGGTACAACATATTTGTGTTTGTTTCTAGTATTTATATTATGGATATCACTGTATTTTTTAAACAATTTTATATTTTTATGGGCATATAAAAGATTTTCATAAATGTACTGAGAAATCATAAACAACAGTAAATCTCCATCTGGTTTAATTACCTTTAGTTTCCTGAAAACGTAATCTCTTTAATGTATTGTCAATGTAATAAAAGCTTATAATTTTTCGGTGTTACCGTATTACTTAAGTCAAAGAATGTAAACTAACATTAGATTTAAGAGACAATAGAGAGTTAGTGGAAGTTACCAAATTAGTGACATAAAATTAGTTTCATGACAATTTTCAATACCTAACAATTTCACGTATTGTCGTGATACAAGCATTAATTTCATGACTCATTCGTGAGATCAAAATACTTTCGAGCCAAGCGCGATTTTATGATATTCATGTCATAGTTTTTTTTTATTGTTTATTAACCAAAAACAAAAAGTTACAAATCATTGTTGAACACACAAACCATCAGCTTTAATTCAAGGTATGTTTTTATTTAGCTTTATTCTATCCCTTACATCTTCGTTTTCTTAACTAGTTCTGTGTTGTGTACTTATTTATTTATTTGTTAGTAATGTTAGTTTTGTACTTAAATAAGGTTAGTATTTTTTTTTTTTTTTAACGTTTAAACTAGGAATTTCTCCTGTATTGTGGGTGCGTTTACAAACATTTAAACTCACATACACAAACAGCCAGACCCGGAACAACTATTTGTAGGTCATACAAATATTTGCTCCGTGCGGGAATCGAACCCGCGACACGTAGCGCAGCAGTCAATCGCTTAACCACTGCGCCAAACGTGCCGTCGAATATTGTTATGTGTAAGGGCCGCCTATTGCGGTGAAAGCCTCCTCCATACCGTGCCAGGTACTCCAGGTAGCTAGCTCTATCCTTCGCCCGTCTGGGCATCGAGTCTCCTCTTTTTAATGTTTTGCTTTTCTTTTTTTTTATGTATTGACCTGTATAGTTTACTCAGACTTTTCTTTTCTTGCTTAGTTTTGTTTTTCTGGTTTCTTAGTATGTGTTTTTCATTTTTCAGGGTTTAGGTACTAAATCAGAGTAATTTTAAGAACGTTCACAGTCTGATCTCAGTCTCAATCTGTCAAAAATACCTCTAATTTCCATACATTTTTGAAAAATGTTTGACATTGATTGTCGCTGAGATGAGATTGCGACTTGAATTTGACCGTTTTAGGGTTCCGTACCAAAATGGTAAAACGGAACCCTTATGGTGAGACTTCAGTCTGTCTGTCACAGCTGGATATCTCAAGAACTACTAATGCTATCAACTTGAAATTTGGAATAGTTTTAGATGACATTTGCCCAACTATTTTGCAAATAAGAAAGAAGTAAAAATATATGTATATTTTGCAACAGGGACTGAAAGGGAGTCTGAAAAATTGGAAGTGCGGCTACTAGGGCATGTGGGGGTATCATACGAAAGAACGCAGTTTGCGCATTCTCAAATTTTTTTTCTTTTTTTTAGGCCGCATAGTTCTTGACTTTTGATGAAAAATGTAAAAAAAATTACCCCCCCCCCCCCCCCCCTTATCTCCGAAGTTTGCAAAGCGAAAAATCTGAAATAATTCTATGACCGGTTGTTTTAAGTACGAGAATAGGTCTTCAGTTGCTTACTTATAGATTGATACCTACTATCAAAGGATTTAATCCCATTGTTGACACACATACAGTTCTAATGTCTCATACTTCTATTAATTATTGTTCTGTGACTATCGGTCAATGCCCGTCCATTATAAACATGATAGTAAATCAATCACTTTACTGCGTCAGAAAGGGAAAACACATTGTCTATTGCGATATTATATGTTCTAGTAATTTATTCGTTCTCGTGAATTAAGTACTATTTTTAGGTCGATGGGTTTCTTCATTAGAAAAATCTCAGAAGGAATCTGGACACTGAATTTGTAGTATAGGTACACTTCAGGAAATACAGGCATGAATTTATGTTATGTTATTTAAGAGTGTTTACGACGTACGGCATTTCATACAAACTTTCAAGCGCTTGTTTTTCGAAATTAATAAACCGATTTTAATGAAACTTCATACGCATTTAATAACCTGGATACAAAAGGTCAAAATTAGAACATTTTTGAAAACTAGTGTTACAGCCAAATTAGACTGATTTTAAATTTTCCATAGAAACAGAGATACCCAAAAATTATGTTTTTTTAAATAAGATATTTCTCGCATCCAACGGGTTCCTGCGGCCTTCACAATTTTGTCGGTCCACCTTGTGGGAGGCCTTAAGTTTGGCCATTATTCGGGCTGAGTATAGTGACTCAACAGGAGGAAATGCAACGCGAGCAGCATTAAATGATAATTACATGTACTTAGATAATACTAATTACGGTTACAATGTAATGGTGTAAGGATATAAATCAATATAAATTATATTATCCTCACAAAAGCATAAAATATGCTGTTGTATATGGCATATGATATAATAACTTTTCCTTATACATAGGAACAGTTGAAGCTGTTATATTATTTTTACAAAATAGTTCATTATTTTCATTAAAATATTCCACAGCAATAATACATTCCATCAATTAAAAAATAGCTATCACTTCTGTCATTGTTTTACTGCAGAGAAAAGTGGAGGTATTCCACTCAGAGCACTGATTTGAACCACACTTGGACGAACCGCACCTGAGCACTTCCACTAACCGCACTGAAACAAAATTTTGTAACGTGTGAGGGCCTAAACCTGCGGGGCAATTGCGTAACACGTTATCAATCGGAATCGGTTTCATTTTGACAGTTCAACAACATTCATTGCGTTATTTACGTGTTGAGCAGACGAATTTTTCGAACATAAGAAGCAATGGATTAGTAATTTGCTTCAAAATGATTCAGATTCCTATTGATAATGTGTTACGCAATTAGGGTGCTGCCCAGACAAGTGACAATCGCTTTCAAATCGTTTCGTATTTCTACGACTTTCAATTTCTAGCTCATAAGCTTTTTGATAGCTTACATAATCAGCCTCTAATGTTCCCACTGCTGGGACACAGGCGTCTTCTATGTGAGTGGTAGTGGGCCATAATCCACCACGAGGGCCCAGTGCGGGTTGGTAGATGTCACAAATGAAAAAATTTTCTTCACCGTTTTGAGAGCAGTGGTGATGAAATTATTTACATGTAAAGCAAAGCGCCTGCTTGGGTTCGAACCCACGACCTTGAAGTCGTAAATCGGCGCCACTGGGCCACCACTTCTCGCGTCAATCCAATTTTTTTTTACTTTTCCATCCATGGAATTAGTAAGCACTAAAAATTGTCGATACCGTTGTTAGATGTCACTTTATCTAAGCCTTAGATATAACTAGCTGCGCCCCGCGGTTTCACCCGCATACGTGTCGATCCCGTGGAAATATTGGGATAAAAAGCCTATATGTTAATCCAAGGTGTCAGCTACCTCCATACAAAATTTTATCAAAATTGGTCCAGCCGTTTGAGCGTGAAGAAGTAACAAACATATAAACACACCCCCACTCCCACAAACTTTCGCCTTTATAATATTAGTGTGATAAACGTCTGTCATAAAACATTTTATGAATCTTAAGTTTATGTAAATTATGTTCAATCTAGTGAAGGAATAAAATTAAAAGAAAAACATGAGTATAACAGTTATTGCGTCTAGACGCCATAAGAGTAAGGTCCCAAAAGTGACGACACAGAATAAAATAAAGCAGTGCTACAACTTTTGGCATACTGTACCTACTTCATCATCTGCCTAGCCTTTTCCCAACTAGGTATGTTGGGGTCGCCTTCCAGTCTAACCGGATGCAGCTGAATATCAGTATTCTACATGGAGCGACTGCCTATCTGACCTCCATAAACCAGATACTGGGTAACACGATACCCCGTAGTAAGTCTGGTTGTCAGACTTTTGGGTTTCTGAGAACCCGGATTGACTGTCAAAAATCTACAAACATCATCATCTGTTATTTGTAGATTTTTCTTTTTTTTTTTTTCGGGTTCTCTGGAAACATGCTTTCCGAGGCACGGAGGGGTCTCGGTATGTAATGGATGATCACCCATTCCATCCACGGACCGCCCTCGGCATGCGTTGCTTAACCGTGACGTTCGATCTGCGCGGTTGTTTTTATTTTGCCACTGTAAGCATTTTTTTAACATACTGTATAACATACGGCTTTACTCCGTGACTGTACTAATGATGAAATTGGGCAGTGGGTCCAGTCGACGTATTCAAAATGTGATTACGTCAACTGGACCCGCGGGTCCCGTTCGAGTGGGTCCAGTTGACCAAAGACTCACTTAAAGGCTCTTACACACAGGCGCGACGCGACAGTGCGACGCGATTCTGCGATATATATCCATAGAACAATTTCTATGGAAACGCACGCGACACTTCACACAGGGGCGACTTGTAGCGCCGCGACACCGTCGCGGCGCGACGAGTAGCGCTACACCGTGTAGCCGCGATATCGCGGCGATATCGCGGCGATATTCGCGGCTACACGGTGTCGCGCTACTCGTCGCGCCGCGATTCGCGTCGCGCTTGTGTGAAAGGTGTTGCGGCGCGATAATATCGCAGAATCGCCAGGCGACACGTCGCGCGACAAGTCGCGCCGGTGTGTAAGAGCCTTTAATGTACAAAAAAAAAAATATTCTATGTCATTCCAGCGAAATGTTAACAGTACCTACTTACCTAATACAAAATGAAAAACTCAAAAAAGACGCTAAACTCAAAAAGGCCTCGTTGGTCTAATGGTCACAAGTGCTACTGCAGAGCATGAGGTCTTGGGTTCAATTCCCAGGTCAAGCAAAGTGTTATGGGGTTTTATCATCAGAAAGTTTCTCCGTAGCAGCCCGAAGTCTAGATTTGTACACGGTTGATGGCCGCTCCCTATTACATGGCGAAATGTGGGTGTACTATAAGGACACACACTTCTACCTAGCCCCTTGGGGATTACAGGCGTGATGTTATGTTATGAACATAATGCTGATAAAAATCAACTTCAATCGAACGGTAATATGAAAAAAAAAAAATCGGTTCAGCCGTTTGGGAGCTACGATGGCACAGACAGACACACAGAAACGCACGTGAAACTTATAACACCGCTCTGGTTTTGTTGGGGGTTAATTACCAGTTTGTTTACAATACCATGTACCTAAATATGTTTGAGCCGGATTAGACTATTATTTATAGCGACATTAATCCCATAATAATTATGTATATTTTGCGCATTATTACGAAGTAATTTTTTTTAGCCTATTCTGTCCCACTACTGGGCAAAGGCCTCCCCCAAGTCTTTCCAGGAACTCCTTTCCCGCGCCACCTCAAACCAGCCCTCGCGGTATGTACGCGTCCAGGTCATCTCGCCATTTATTTATTCAAATTCGGCCGAAAATCAGCACTTTCCGGGCGTCAAAATTCCATAAGACAGTCTCCCAAAACGCCACTTCCTACTGCTTTCGCTGGGAAGAAGAAGTGGCGCAACAAAGTCCCCAGCAGAAACTGACTGACTGACCAAGTGGGACGGACTGGATGCGGAAGGCGAAGGACAGGGTGTTGTGGCGCAGCCAGGGAGATACCTACCTCCAGCAGTGGACTGCGGCAGGCTGAGTTGACTGATGTTATGTAATCGCTTCTTAGGCCCAGATAAATGATTGGACTGGACACTTACCGCTGATTGTGTAGACTGGGTTGCCGTTGAGGTAGGGCGACTGATCTTCGACCTTATCTGATGGTTTGACAACATCCGGAGCTCCGACCATGCCTGGGGACAAGACAGAAAGATATGATAGATTGTTAGTAGCTATAAGGCCTATAGGTACGTTTGGATATATCACAAACATTGGTATTTAATGTTCCCGCTGCTGGGTCTCCCTCTCCCCCCCTCTCCTCTCTGGGAGAGACCCTCTCTGAGCGATAGATTAGGTCGTAATCCACATCGCAGGCACAGTGCAGGTTGGTGGGTGACGTGGGTGTCACATGTCTTCGAAGTTTTTGATCCATATATAGCACGCCCCGGTTCGCGCACGTTTTTAGAGTGGTGACAATGAAGTGAATTGCTCAAAGTAATGTTTCCCTTATGTAATTTTATAATAATTGCGTTATTCGAAACAAAAGAAGTCAATAATATCTAACTAAGTAAAGAAAACCGGTCTAAAATGCTATAGGAAAGGCATGGTCGACCAAAATTCGCTCGCAAGAAGCGGAGTAAAGCCAAATAAAAAGCTTTTAAAATTCAATTACTGTCCTCAATCTTCACGTGACCAGAGGGCTGACCTATTTTTAACCGACTTCTTAGCCCAAAGATTCAGGATTACCATCAAACGTAGTATTTTTTTTTTATTGCTAAATGGGCCCGCTCTCGACCTCGATCACGCCTGATGGAAAGCGATGGATGAGGTCTATGATGGAACGAGCGTACCCATCTTTGCGTGCCAGTCTTTGAGAAACTTATCCCATTGACAGCGATGCGGACGAATTTTTTTGATACCCAATGAGCTTCTCCCTTTTTCTTTTATTTTTTATTATATACTTGTTTATAAGGAGCAGTGATGGCCAAGTGGTAACGGCCGCGACTAACGAGTTGTAGGTCGTAGGTTCGAACCCAGACAGGCGCTTTACTTTGTGTAAATTTTTTCATCACCACTGCTCTCAAAACGGTGAAGGAAAACATCGTGAGGAAACCGGCATTTCGAAGACATGTGACATCTGCCAACCCGCACCGGGCCCGAGTGGTAGATTACGGCCCACTCCCTCTCAACGAGAGGAGGCCTGTGTCCCAGCAGTGGGAACATTATAGGCTGATTATGATGACTTGTTTATAATGTAGGTATATAGTTTAGTGTTACCTGGTATAGTATAAGTAACCCCTGGTAGTAATTAAGGTTTTTTGTTAGTAGTGTTGTCGTGATTATATAAGTTGTCCTCAAGTATAATAAAATTAATATCTTTCGATTCCAACAGTCGCATTGACCACTTTTGAATCTGCTATGTAGGTCATGTCGACGTTCTGGTACCAATTATTTTCGAAGTAGGTATTTGGGTCGGCACGTGTGACCGTTGGGTACCTTTAGGGAGAAAAAGACGACATGTTACAATGGATTTCTCGTTAATGAGATCCGCAGGAGAACCAAGGTAACCGATATAGCCCGAAGAATTGCCAAACTTATGTGGCAGTGGGCAGGGCACATTCCTCGCAGAACAGATGGCCGATGGGGCCGAAAGGTTCTGGAGTGGCGACCGCGTATCGGAAGACGTGGCGTTGGAAGGCCTCCCAGAAGGTGGACCGACGACCTTGTGAAGGCCGCAGGAATCCGCTAGATGCGGGAAGCACAGAACCGGTCGAAGTGGTCGTGCTTGGGGAGGCCTATGTCCAGCAGTGGACGTCTTTCGGCTGAAATGATGATGATGTCGAATCAGAGCTTTTTGTTGACCTTCTAGCTTGGCAATATTTTTCTCGTAATTTTAAGAACGTTCACAGTCTGATCTCAGTCTCAATCTGTCAAAAATACCTCTAATTTCCATACATTTTTGACAAGTTTTTGACATTGTTTGTCGCTGAGATGAAATTGCGACTAGATTTTGAACGTTTTTAACTACGAGAATTGGCCTTCGTACCTTGGCAAAAGTTTGGTTTTGAAAAGCTCTACAGAAACAGAAAAGTTGAGTTTCCTGTAGAGAACCAGGCTTTTAATTTAGATAATATAAACCGTTTTAAATTTTTAATAAACGTCACGATGGCCAAAATGTCACGTTTACTAAAACGTGCGGCTTTTCATTAATCGAGCGTGAAGCTGAAGCCTAATAAGTGGGACACATCGGCGCATAAAATCGTCGGTTTGACCCAAATACTAGTTTGTATACAACTTGCTTTATGTATAGATTTTGCCGAAGTATGAGTTCATTGTCCGAAAGTTTGATAAATGATAAACGATTTAATAGATTCGTACAAACTGTTACACGTCAATCATATTTTTATTAACACGCTTTTATTAGGTCGACCTGTATGTAACTAACTATGTAATGGACTCTAAGGTAACTAATTTAACCATCTTCCAAGGGTCGTAGCGTAATGAAAATTGGCAGCTGTATGTAGTTCTGATGACAATACAATAATATGGTACCGTCGAACTGATCTGATGATGGAGCCGGAAGATATGACTAACTATGTAATGGAATCTAAGGTAACTAATTGAACCATGTTCCAAGGGTCGTAGCGTAATGAAAATTGGCAGCTGTATGTAGTTCTGATGACAATACAATAATATGGTACTGTCGAACTGATCTGATGATGGAGCCGGAAGATATGAACTGGAACTTCATGATGGAAAATCGTATTATAGCTGTTTTGGATTTCTTAGAAAAGTCTTGTAATGAACTTTGACCACGATTAGGTTTAAAGGTCTGATGATGAAGCCTCATGGCATTCCATGATAGAATATCGTATCATAGTCGTGTTTGCACTTGTGAGAAAGGCCACGTAATGGACTTTGAACACGATGAGGTTTCTTTTTTTTTTACGTGCATTTATAAAAGCGTGTTTTTCTAATGTTTTTTAAACGATTAATTTATTTTAAACTAGATGAGGTCGGCGGTTCCTATCAGACTAGACAAAATCTTGGTCAGATCGTGTGAAGACCATGTATAATGTACTTGTACAAGTATAAAATAAAATAAAGGGAAGAGGTTGGTTTCTGTGCCTCATCTCCTTAAAATAATTGTTTTGTGTCATGATCTAAATAGTTTTTGTGGTGGCCTGTTATGTTATGACACAACCTTTGCTCGTGACTCTATTGTTTTACCCTTTATTTATATTTAGGTAAAACTCTGCGTTCTGTGTTTATAGGTACCAAGATTTCTCATTCATGATGTTCATTTGTTTACATTTATCTCACTTAATTACTTCGTACGCGTGTTTCGGCCCCGGACCCACCGCGTCGCATCGCATCGTTCGCCCGTGCTACTACTTCGCTTAGCGTTCTTTCCGACTTTTTTTTTACTTTTGCTCCCAAGCTCCCAAGGGTTGTACCGTTATGTTCAATAGCTAAAAACCTTCCTCAAGAATTGGGCTATCAAATGCAAAAATATTTTTTCAAATCCGACTGGAAATTCCAGAGATTAGCGCGTTCAAACAAACAAACTCTTCACCTTTATAGTACATAGCCTTATAACCTTCCTCAAGAATTGGGCCTATAAAATGCAAAAATATATTTTTTTAATCCGACTCCGTTCTTTCGAATTTTACCTCTTTATTAATAAATACAGATGTTTAAAAGTTGAAGTACTGAAAAGTAGAAGACTTACCATACATGGACACAGACTTCTGAAATTTCTTTAAGAAAACTAAGTATGTTAATGAAGCGTACTGTTATTTTCCCTTTTTGGCTAAACACCGATATCTACACATCTTTAACAATAACTTAAATTACGTCAACCGTCGCATGCGCAATCATTGGCGGAATGCCATTGCTTCGACCTTTGAGTTGTAATTCCAAGTTATTTTCCTAGTCAATATAACTAAATAATAGCTAAGTAATTGTGAAGACGTTCTCAATAATTTAAGAATATAATTATTCAAAGTTACCTACATAATTTATATGTACAAAGTGTTTTTTTGTATTTTGCTTGATGTCACTTTTACTGCTTGCTGCTACCAACTTAGCTTCAACTTTCTGATTAACTGACCGACTATTTGCCAATTCAAAAGTGCCTTTAAATGGTTTAATTGAAATACTTAAATAAATGCTTTGAGTTTGAGCCGTTACACTATAATCTCACCGGATACTATAGGCGAATTATTCACCATTAATAGTGTAAAAAGTCACCAAAACTGAATCACAATAAAAAAGTTGTCACATCCGGAATTATTTGTAATACCTACCTCATAGGTTATAAATCTACGATTCGACTAATCCAGACGGAAACGGAACTAAAAATATGAACTCACTATTTCATGAAATAAATCACCAAACATCGTAATGAAAAGATATCAGAATAATGAATAATATTTTTTCCTGTAGGTAATTCCAATTTTAAACACAGAATTATATTCAAACTTCTAGTAATCTTGATATAATTCCATGGAAATTGGTATAAAAGAAAAATAATAATAAGTTTTGATATAATTCCGTGTTTAAAGCTTAGCTTTAAATTAGGTATGTGGAATCAATTATTATTCGATAGAAATAAAACAGCCTGATTGCATACGAAATAGGATACAATTTATTTTTACTTTCCGAGCTATATATAGCGAGGTAGGTAATGATGAATGATGATTGGTTTCCGGGTACATACAATGATTACTCGATGTTACGATTTTATGATCTAATCAATACTAGCCATCAGCTTTCATGGTGATATTATGACCATATTATTGACCATTGTTCCGAAGAACGTAATTTACTCGCAGTTTTAAAAATGGACTAGGTTTATCTAGTAAAGTTAATTTAATTTTGTAAGCATATTATGAAATTATAGGTTTCAGTTTTCTCATTGTCTCTTTTGATTTGGTTGTAAATCGACAGCGATGCGGAAAAATATTTCGACGCCATATTTAATAGTTTTAGTAATAGCAGGCCTCCGTCACTCCATGTACTTGCGCGCTATAAGTGCCTACCGCCCAGCCGAGCGGTCTCGGTCCGCCGGCGGATCAAATTCAGTGCGGTTTTCGCAAGCGAAGCGCGCGCACGCCGTTCAATTTTAATAGTGCTGTTCGTTCGTACGCGTATTACGATGCCGTGTGGTGCCTTATGTGCAGTAGATGGGTGCAAATCAAGTAAAAGAAGGGGTAAACATCTAACATTTTTCCATTTACATGTCAATGAAGATGTCATGTCATGTTTTAGATGTACTGCACAGTCGGCACCAATTTATAAAAAACATATTTTATAAACGATACCATTTTAAACTACCACCTATAGTCACAACATATTCACAGTTCTCAATAAAATAGACACAAATAGTTATGTTAATTTAATTTTAATGAAGAGGCAGCCCTGCGATTGCTGTGGGATCGCGCGGTGCGAAGCAATCACAACTGTACGCTTGAGCATTTAGGCACATTTTAGCATGCAGCGGTTGCTGACGCGACGGAGTAGGCTATTATAGCTGTAGGTATTGGAAATTTTCTACTGAGTGAAGTATCTGTTACGTAGTAACTATTTAGTAATCTGTGGTAATAGTTAATAGTTTTAGTTAGATATGGATGTTATATTATTTTAATAGTTTGTTGGTTTATTTATTATTAGGAGTTTGTTTTTGGTTTACTTTTGGTTATAGCTGCTTTATATTTATAATATTGTCGGTATTTGTAAGTCATGTGAGACACAACTTTGAATAAGGGTGTCATAGTGTCATTTTACTTCTTTAAATTAAGTTTTTTTTTTAAATGTATACAGGGTGGCAGGATACACGCGCAAACTAAAACTATGAATTCAGTAAATGATTCTAGACATTATTCGTCGGTTATAAAAAGAAAATCAGCTGTTTTATAGGAAAGCGCAATACCTACGCGGTCAAAATGTATGGCAGAGCTATATTTTAATAACCGACAAAAAATTTCAACGCACGGGAGTTCAGGATCATTTATTGAATCGATGTTAACCCGTACCCTAATTGCGTAACACACTATTACCACCTATTACTCTCAATTTGAATAATTTTGAAGCAAATTTCTAATCTATTGCTCCATATGTTCGAAAAATGTGTCTGCTCAACAACGCAAATAACGCAATGAATGTTGTTGAACTGTCAAAATGAAACCCATTGCTACTGATAGTGTGTTACGCAATTACCCTGCAGGTTGTACGTCGATATACCTGCCACCCTGTATTTAGCACCTTGTGTTTTCTTTCAATCCTGTCCCCCCTAACTTGTTATCTTTGAATAATGTTGTGTTAAGTACACCAGATATATGGTTTATCTAAGTATAAATATTTATCTATCTAGAATCCAAAATGTATTTATAATCCACATAAAAGATCCAGATAGTAATTCGGTACTTCCCTCTGATAAGATAGGTAATTCCCATTTATCAGGCAACGTTCGGGCAAACTAAATTCAAAACGAGGGCGAGAGGTAAAATGCGGTCATATAATTAGTAGGTATATACGGTGTAGGTATACCATTTTATTTTATTGGCAAAATATTGATAGACTAGCTTCTGCCCGCGACTTTGTCCGCGTGTTCGTTTACGCCATGCGTTCATTCTGCCCTTTTTTGTTTTTGCTCGGCGCCTAAGGGTCATAGCGTGATGTAAAATAGCCTATAGCCATACTCAAGAATTGGGCTATCAAACGTAGAAAGAATTTTTCAAATCAGACATTTTGTGTTTCAGAGATTACCCCCTACATACGAACAAACGAGTTTTAACCTCTTTATAATATTAGTATACAATATTTAAAAATAAGATAGGTACCTTTAAACCATAGTCTAACGAATTTTAATAGTGTGATAAGGTGAAATTGTTAAATATGCTTGTTAAAAGGGAACTTGGTAATTTTATGACCATCTTTTTATTTTTATGTGTAACACACGTTTAATAGTTTAAATCACAATCCGAAGGAATTTGAAGAAAATTAATAACCCATTGCTTCATAAATGTTTGAAAAGTTTGCCTGCACGTCAACGTAGATAACGCAATGAATATTGTAGAACTGTCAAAATAAATGGCATTGAGATTGTGAGTATGTTACACAATTTTATTGCCCCGGGAGAGGGACCCAAAGCAAAATCAAAAATTTATTTCACGTAAACCTACATGGGCACTTATATATGGGCAGCGGTTGGCTGTTTCCTATGGAGAAAAGCCGGCAAGAAAATTAACAATAACGCTTTACAAAATAATTTGCTTTTACAATATTTTCAAATTACAGTGTTAATAGGTATGGGAGGACAGTGTAGCAAAGCAAGAAACCTGCCAATATGTGAAGAACAGGAGTTCAAGGAATACACAATAAAATACATGAATAACGTTACTTGAGCTGTTCACTTTACCACAGGACACAGTTCCTTCAGTATCGTATTACTTTGATAATGGCCTTAACACAATTACGCGTAGAGGTCGTTTGTTACAGTTTTGGATAAAAATACTTTGTACCTCGCCTTATTTGAAAACTGGATGAGACAGCGATCCTTTTTGGATGAAATTCAAAAGGTTTTTCGGAAAAATGGGATGTATTTTAAATTTGCGATGATAAAAATGTTTCGCTGGCACATTATTTTTTATTATATCGTGACTTGCTTCAGTGGGATTTTCTCTTTTTTCCTCAAGTGACACAGATGGCGATAAACGAATTACAATACGTGGAAAGGCGAAACCAAATCCTTTATACGAGTACAAACAAAATACATCGTTCTTTCATAATCCATTGATCGAATTAGTTGTTTCTTTTCTTTTTTTGTTACAAAGAAAATTATTTATTGCTATTGCAATAAAATGTTATAGATTCTTTCCAAATCGCTCACAGGAACCTCTTCGTAGTCCATAGTCACAGTCATCCTAATTGGCTGCTTAATGCAGTTTGACCAAGCAGATGATGTGAGTGAGATGATAAAGGCTGCTTTATCATCTCACTCACATCATCTGCTTGCCAACACACTGACGCAACACGTTTTCTTCTGCCACTCTCCCCTGTCAACCGTTACACTATCATTCACTCCCTTCTCTTTCATACCATTCCTTACACAACCCATCCATCTTTTCTTTAACCCTTCTTCTCCCTCTCGATCCATCAACATTTAGATTCATTACGGTTTTAGTCACATGCTGCATGCCTTGCATGCGTTTTGTTTCATCGTCTCACTTCCGGAGCATAAGTCACTCACTAACTCACTGTGCGAAATGCAAACTTCCTCGTTTCTTTACTGATCGAGCCCATCCTTTCCTGAAATCGCTTGAATGCCAATTGTAAGTCAACAAATTGCGTGCCAGTACTTTTCCGAGTAAAAACAATTACAACTTCGAAGATAACCTCATTATACAAAAAAACATTAATAATCAGTTTATATCCGGAAAACCTAAAATAAGCCGAGGTACAGAAAAATTACATTTAACGACTATGTGATACGATAAAGATAGGGAACTATTTTAGATATCCGTCGAGTTATCTACATATGTCAATATTGTAATTGTTTTATGACTATTGTCTTAGTAGTTCATAATCATATCGTTGTGTATTTATGTATTATCTCTAGATCTTTGGGTGCGTCTGCGCCGTCTGTCGATAGTTATCAATGGGTTTTTGAGTGATTTTACCATTGTACCGTTAAAATGATACTTGAAAAATATGCGATCATTATTGAGCGACATAATTTCTATTTAAAATCTAAATTATTATCCGACTGCTGGAAACGATTTAAAAAATCTGTAAAAGTGCTATAACTAGAGAACTGCCCGGTTTTGACCCGATGTTTACTAGCCAAAGTTGCAAATAAGCTTTAGTATCACTAAGCTCTAGTCAGATAGTTGTTTTTTGAAGATCAGGTCGAATTCCCAATCACCCTGTATACTCTATTAAAAGTACTAAAGAGTGACGTAATACTTTTGCATTCAGTACCTATGCAAAAATATTGCAGCACTTCTATGTAGGTACTATCTACGATCTGGTTGCTAAGCAACGTCACAATATATAAATAAACATAACAATAACAAAATGTGTTCTGCGTAGGCGAGTCTGTTCGTACGCAGCCAGACTGCAATGCACGCATGCGCGCTGGTGACAAAGTGCACGAGATTATCTTAAACGTTATGTCCGGTGGAAGGTGGACGAGGAAGCTAAATGTTTTAATGCATTATTATTATACGTGTCGTCTTGTTTGAATGAGTTCTTCTGGAATTGTGGAATTATACGAATTATTTTGGTATAATTCCGGAATCACGTCACTAAAATATTATACGAATTGTATGCTTATAAAATGTCATGATCTGTGCAGTAAAATCAAAATCAACAAAATATTAAAAGAATTGTAATCCAGCATAATTTCATGTGTAGGGTGACCAATTCATATTTTTATTCGAACTTGTCTTGGCATAACATATTACCTACAGGAATTAAAAAAAAACGGTCAATGGCCAGAACTTCACATTAATATCCCACCCATGAAATCCGTTTAATCTAATATTGAAAATTACCTGAAAACGTGAGCGCACGCGCAGACGCTCGACTAATCGATTTGAATCCGCGATAATTGATTAAATTCCTGCATTTTATCGTTTAAACCGTACTTTAATAACATTAATGAGTTTTTTTAAGGTCTACGGAATAAAGTGTGAATTATTAAAAAGGGTGGCAGTGAACAATCGTGAATATGAACAACTTTTCCCGTGGGTCCAAGTATGAAATGTCTGAGATATCCGAAATTATGTCAGCTGTTCCATACAATTCAACCCACTCACATCAAAGCTGTTTTTTTTGTTACTTCGGAGTTTGCACCCGTGCACAACTCACTAATCACATTATTTTAAAGATGAAGTTCTACATCATAAAAAAAAAAACAAATGTTATCTGTGGTCCAGTCATTGGCGCGCTCTCCTGACATCTGTCAATAACTTACCTAGTTTAAAATACTCAGAAGTGTTCATATTATTATGCTTTATTTTTATAAGACGAATGAATCATTCTGCATAACCTTTTCCTAACTATATTGGGGTTGGGTTCTCCTTCCAGTCTAACCGGATGCAACTGAGTACCAGTATTGTACGGACAACAAAAGAGATAAGTACCTATGCAGGATCGTCGGATATAGTTGAAGTTTAGTAAAAAACCTATGGATGTTCTCGAATAAAATGTAATTTTATTAATAGAAAACAAACAGCTGATTTATCAAATTAAATTTCAGTCGACAACATCCATCGGTTTCATTCTAAACTTCAACTATATCCGACGATCCTGCATACTTATCTCTTTTGTTGACTGTACATGGAGCGACCGCCTATCTGACCTCTAAAATCCAGTTACTGGGTAACATGGTACCCCTTTGGTAAGACTGGTTGTCAGACTTTTGGGCTTCTGATTACCTGTAACGACTGTCAAAGATCTACGGATGACAGCCCGGACCAACTGCTTAACGTGCTTTCCAGGTCATGGAGAGGTTTCGATGTGTAATAAATGGTCACCCATCCAGGAACTGATCGCGGCAAGCGTAGCTTAACCTTATATCGATCCGTGCGGCTGTTATTATTTAGCCAGAGCCCCTTCGCTTTATAAGATGAATAAACTGTTAAAGTTAAAATGTAAAATTCCATACTAATATTATAAATGCGAAAGTGTGTCTGTCTGTCTGTTACCTCTTCACGCTTAAACCGCTGAATCGATTTAGATGAAATTTGGTAGAGAGATAGTTTGAATCCCGGGAAAGCACATAGGATAGTTTTAATCCCGATATTCCCACGGGATCGACACTTATGCGGGTGAAATCGCGGGGCGCTGCTAGTAGCTTATATTGTCGCGGTTTCGCATAGCACAGTTATGTTTTAAAACCAATGATTATATATTTATATTACGTCATCATTGTTTAAAACGCAATGTTTACCGTTTCGTACGATTACGAAGTTTGCTATGGTTGACGTAGATTTTGTAATGTTAATGTGCGTACTACTCGTAAGACTCTTGAAATGGTGAAGAAAAATATTGTGAGGAAACCGGCATGCCTTAGAACCAAAAGTTCAAAGACATCTCGGTTCACCATCGCTCCTGCAAAGTGCCAGAAAGGTGGATTTATAACCCACCCCCTCTACCAATGAGAACTGCGAGGTAATTGCGCAAGACACATACAATGACAATCGTTGGCAAATACCTTTCATTTTGATAGTTCATTGCACGTTCATTGCGTTATTTACGTTGTTGAGCAGACGAATTTTCCAAACCTGTGAAGCAATGGATTATGAATCTCCTTCAAAACCCTCGAATTTTGATAGAAAGAGTGTTATGCAATTAGGGGGCAGACTTGCAGAGTCCCAGCAGTGGGAAAATTATAAGCTGATAATTTATGTTTAGTAAGATAGCCTTTAAACCTATTGATGAGTGACGGACCATCAAAGAATATAAAAAGTGTACCCACAGAATTTTCAATACCTGAATTATGCAATTACATATTTATATCTACATAGAATTACGCCTATAAACCTCGAAGGGTAAGGCAGAGGTGTAGGTACACATAGTACCTACACCTAGATTTCACCAGTTATGGTTAACCCCTATGTAATAGAGGGCGAGCCTATTGCCATAGCGAAGGAAGTGGCGGGATGGTTGAGGAACAGAGCCTCACGTCCCAGCCGCCGCGGGAGACGCTCCGGGCGCCGGGAGCCGCGTGACGACTCCCGGCCACCGTAGGCGCGGGCCTGCGGGCGGAGAGTAATGGGTAGCTCACCGTCTGATCAGGACCAGGCCCGTGCCGGACGGGGGCGCGGGCGCGTACGTGTTCCACGCGCGCCTCAAAGAGATGTCAGCAACAGTGAAGGGGCCCAATAGGGCCAAAGCCTGCCGAGTTAGCGGGATTTTCCGGAAGGGTTACCGCTACCCCGGAACATTTAGGGCTAAGGAAGGAACATGGATGGGTTTTAGTCAGCAAGAGTCTGATACTCCCTTCCGCTCCGGGCTGCTACTGAGTAATTTCTAATAGAAAAACCAAGTAACACTTTGTCCGACCAAGAAACCGAATCCAAGACCTTATCAGCAGTAGCGCTTGCGACAACTAGACCAACGACAATAAGTTTTGCAATTTTACAATTAGTTTTAGAATTAATCGAAAGTATTGTGTTTTTATTCTAGAAACTGCCAGCGACAACTGAATTTGAGCTGCAATCACGTACCAAAGGTCAATCAGAAAGAAATAAGCTGCAAATTAAAAAAATCTGTAACAGCGTGCAAATTGCACAACCCATTGCACGTTACATGAGCGTATCTAATCGATGTCTCGCCTCTTTATTTGATACGTAGTACTACAAAATTAATATTGGCCCTTAAATTGAAAGACTGGCATTCGTTTTTATTGTGAAAGCTGTTGTCGCAATGGCCAACGAACCGAGGACTTGCGACACGAGCTGCGACAGATTTTTGCTCTTTTATTTATTTTTTAAGTTCATTCGAGAATTAGGCTCGGTTTACTTGATATTTTACTTAAATTATTGATGTGACCCGATTTCTTTTGACGAACAACTTGTTTATTTTGGAAACTAAGTTTTTGTGATGTTAGAACTTTGCTCACATCTCAAGAAATTCCTTTTCGCTTTTATTTGGAAACTTACTTAGGTAAGTAGTCAAATACATTGATATCCATACTAATATTATAAATTCGAAAGTAACTTTGTCCTGTCGTTTTTATCGACATACCTCGCGAGCGAAGCCGCGGGCGGAAGCTAGTAGAAAATATATTAAGAAAATTTTGCGGTAATACCAATCAAAGAGAGAACTTCAAACTACCATTCAATTATAAAGTAATTAATCAAAGTTGTTAACATTTTTTTGGTCACTGCTAAACAAATGATCGATAGAGTTACAGAAGGTTGATTTCTAAAGAATCTGAGAATGAACTTCGCTCTAACTAAGATTATTTTTTGTCAGAATTTCTATTACGGGTGTAAAAACACCTTTGACGAGGCCCGAAGTTACTTGTTTTTCCCGTTCTTATGATAATTTTTTAGTACCTACTGGACCACACCTGGGAACCCAATTTCGATATTGTCCCAATTTCAACATTGTCCCAATGTTAATATAAAAGTAATATATTGTATCTTAGCGTCATAGCAGTAATCATCATTGTTAATAAGATTGAAATGACCCAATTCTTATACAGGGTTATGGGTAAAACATTAACAACCTCTTAAGAGGTCATTGTACTCATCATTATGAACAACTTTTACTACCTATGGGACCAAACCTGAAATCGCGAAAAAAAAAATCAGCTGTTCCCTACATTTATGTTCGTATAACTCGTCAAAATGTAGGGAACAGCTGATTTTTTTTCGCGATTTCAGGTTTGGTCCCATAGTAAAAGTTGTTCATAATGATGAGTACAATGAACTCTTATGTTTTACCAATAACCCTGTATAGGTGAACAGGCAAGTAACTTAATAGCATCGAATGCCATGAATTGTTATTTTATCACGCGTTGTAATTAATTGACATTCTGTGTGATAATTATTATTGAACCGACAAACAATACCTAATGGATGTCACAGTGGGAAGTGTTCTTTCCTTTTTATGGCATTTCCTTATGTTTCTCAATGCGGAACCGCTTCTGCTTATCGGAATTGGAGTTCCGTTTTAATTGTGACATTGAATTTATTGGTTCTGGGACGGGAAAACTATGTCGATGACTTGATGCTTTTTTTATCAAAGAGAATATTGGAATTTATGAACATTTAGCTGAACTCCGCAGTTTTAACCGCATAAGTCTAGATCCCGTAAAAATATCGGGATCAAAAGTATCCTTTATTATAATCCAGGTCATGGCCTACCCATGTGCTAAATTTCATTCAAATTCGTTCAGCCGCTTTAGCGTGAAAGCGTAATAAACAAACATACAAAAAATGTAATCTTTTCTCTTTATAAGTAACTAGCAGCGCCCCGCGTTTTCATCCGCATAAGTGTCGACGCCATGGGTATATCGGGATAAAAACTATCCTATGTCCTTTCCCGGGACTCAAACTATCTCTTTACCAAATTCCATCTATATCGGTTCAGCAGTTTAAGTATAAAGAGGTAACAGACAGACACACTTTCGCATTTATTCGCAAGGATTTTGAGCCCTTGACCTGGACTGGTTTCATTGTTACCATCATTCTCCTGCCCTTATCATAATTTATATGGGGTCGGCGCAACAAGTCTTCTTCTCCAATACTTCTTTATTAGTCGTCATCTCACCCCCCTGACCTCGACGGGTTAAAAGGCCAAGGTCAATACTTAGAGCTCAAAAAACTTTTGTGATTTGGGTTTCTCTTTACATCGTCGACCGTAGGTTCAATTGAGGTAAGGGACATAATACGATTTTTCAGGAGAGGCCGACAAAGTTTTTTTTCGGACTAAATCGCCTATAACTTTTTTTGTTATTAACCTTTTTCGGATCTGATTTCACACATAATCTTGTATTTTAGTGCTCTATCTACCTGTGTAACATTTATTTAAATAAGTTAGCTATTTAAGAAAATAGACGTCCCTTACACCAACGTATTTTGTTAGTAATGTCCCTTACATTAAATTGATCTCTACGTTGGATCCAATCATAATGAAAAAATAGTGTAAAGGTCTTGTTGAAAAAATTTGTGAAGAATAATTCGTTGATTGGGAAGACCCTTACCTTATTTGAAGTGGATTGGCGGCGGTAATTACACCATTTCAAGTTGCTATATTGCATAGTTTTTCAGATACATTGTTATTATGGGGCTGATTCGAAATTCGAATCCAAAAATCAGTAGGGTAAGGGACATTTTTTTTAAGCTAGAATTTTTTCATATACACCATTCGAAAGAGCGCAAAATTCTGAACAAAACTGTATACTCAACTCATTTTGGGTATTTTGTCCCTTACCTTAATTGAACCTACGGTCGACGACATTTTGACGTAGAATAAAACGTTTTTTCATAAAAAAAAACCGACAAACCGGATGGAAGCTTGGCAAACGTAGGTACTATTAATACTTAATAGCAAAAACTAATTCCATTGCTAATCCAACAAAAACATTCGTTCCACCCACTGAAGGTCTCCCACCTGGACATGAGTAGCCTTGGGTAACCTGGAAGTCTTTAAACAGACTCCGGACCCAAGTTTGCCGAAGCAAGGAAAACCTATTCAGGTGGAACACTCCGCCTTGGAGTGTAAATTTGATGCTGTTCAACAAACGATGGGACACTTAATACCATGCCCTACGTGTCCTGTCAGCTGCACGTTACAGGAGATGCCGAATTCTGGACCGAGTCCATTTAGATAGAAGAAAAACAAAAAATTTGCTAAAATTGAAACTATAAGTAACTAGCTTCCGCCCGCGGTTTCGCCCGCAAGGTATGTCGATAAAAACTATCCTATGTCCTTCCCTGGGATGCAATCTATCTCTCTGCCAAATTTTGTCGAAATCCGTTCAGTGGTTTAGGCGTGAAAAGGTAACATACAGACAGACAGCAGACAGATAGAGTGACTTTCGAATTTATAATATTAAGTAAGGATTCATACGAAACCGTTCTTTATAAATCGTCTACGGAACCTTCAATGCAAAACCAATTACAATCATACCGGTTGTTACGGTCATTGGCCGAACCAATACCGGTACCGAATGCCTAAAATGGTTAGATTAATAAAAACAAAACAAAATCGTAAGCGGTAAATTCGCAATGGAACTAGAAAAACGTTGAAATAATTATACAATGTATTGGGTAAACAGATTTCTTAGAGAATCAACAACATCACGGCTACATTCCCAGGGATAGACTGAGAGTTGTATTTGACAACGTCACTTCGTCAGTTATGTTTAGTCCCATGAAATACTGCATGTTTTGGGGCATAACGGGGAGGAAAGGAGGTGGAGCGTTCGACTTACATCTTCCCACTTGGGTTCGGAGACGGGGCTCCAAGTGGACCACGGCAGGTCACACCCTGCAGAAAGTTGCTCGTTTGGTGGTGGATAGTGAGCAGGTAGAAAAAGATATCCTGCCATAGTTTGCAAAGTGCGTCGATAACGCCGTGGAAGTGGGGAAGTTTTGGGCCAACAAAAAGGCTTTCAAGATCCGTGGCATACCAACGGTAGCGCCATTTTGTTTTTTTTTTTCAAAATAGCTGCCACGCATAAAACCTATTTATATCGATAGCTAACAACAATTACACTAATATTATAAAGGCAAAAGTTTGTGAATGTGTGTGTGTGTGTGTGATATGTTTGTTACTTCACACTCAAACGGCTGGACCAATTTTGATAAAATTTTGTATGGAGATAGCTGACACCCTTTTTTTTTTTACTTTGGAGAAATGCTCATGCATTCTGCACTACCACGGGGAGATAGTGCAGTTATGTGGGACTAAAACTCCACGGTGTCCTCCTCTGCCGCTTATGCCCCTTTAAGTGACTGTTGTGCCAGCAGCGGCACGAAGAAGGCGAATAATTATATTCAATATTGTGATAGTACATACGAGTACATGGTTTATGTAATTTAAAACATAATATTGACTGCACAGTGATATGTAGTGTTAGATTTCCTAACTTCAAGTGAAGTGTTGAAAAAATATTGTGATAAACTTTTGTGCATTAGGTAACACGTGATGGTTTGATTGTATGCACAGTGTGTTCTGTGTTATTTGATTTCATGCACAAATCTTTGCCGTTATTACATATCGAAATGAATAGCTATTATGTAACAATACTTCAAAATACGCCACGTGCTGTGAAAACTATATTTTTAAGTCCCACGAGCTGCGCTCCCGCGGTTTCATTTGCACAAGTCTCGACGAATGAATGAATGATATATTTATTTAACTAAGCCAGGGCACTCTTAGAACTGTGATCAACCGCGTGCGAGCAAAGAGAGCGAAGCGAGACGCGCACTACTTCCAACTATTTGCAAGGTTTTAATTTTTAATATAGGTAGCTAACATAAGTTCTTAAGATCTCTGGGTTTCACTATATTCGGCCGTGCAAATATTTAGATTTTACATCTTGGTTATACTTAAAGCATGCATGCATAACATATAATAATAATCCCGCAAGAACATAATAATAAAAAGAATCCTATGTCCTAATCTAGGTTATGGTCTACTCATGTGCCAAATATCATCTAAATCCGTTCAGCCGTTTTAGCGTGAAAGCGCATCAAACATACATACAAAAAAATCAAATCTTTTCTCTTTATAACATTAGTTTAGATAGACCAACCTGACTTCCTATTTTTTTTTACTTGTTTTTAAACTCATCAATGAACTCGCTTCTATATAATTATGTGTCGCAGCCAACTGGTTCAATAAGCCGTTTAGTTAATCGCCTAGCCTTTTAACTAAACGGCGGCCGTTTAACTAACGGCCTGAATGATATTCAATATTATAGTTTAGGTTGGAACAGTAACCAATCACGCGAGAGCCGAATTGGTGGCAGTAACTAAGCCAGGGCACTCTTAGAACTGTGATCAACCGCGTGCGAGCAAAGAGAGCGAAGCGAGACGCGCACTACTTCCAATCCAAAGGCCAGGCAATTAACTAAACGGCTGATTTAACCAGTTGCGCAACGCACTGTCAGAGGTAAGTTTAACTACCTATCAATATTTTTTTACATACTTATTGTTGCTAAAACAACCAATGTTAATGTTAAAAATTTTTTTTTAAATAGACATTTTTAAAATAGCGCTGCTCGTATAAATACAGCGTGAAATTTTAATGGTTGTTTTCCCGCGGCAGAACGATTTGTACTCAGTAGTGCTACTTCATGGAGTTTTTTTTTTGTTTTTTTTTTTCAAATAATAAAAATTTGATCTCAAATCGAAAGCAAGAGAATCAATAGTAACTCATGTGCGCCCCTAACATCTTTGCAGGTAGCAGGTCGACCTCGCGCAGTCGTCTTTTTGCGCTGTAGTCATGCTATTGGTTCGAGATCGCGTTCGAGTGTGGTTTTTCACAATTGTAGATCTGTCATTTTTGAATACTTTATTTTTATTTTTTTATAAATCGATTGTACTATCAAGACAAAATCATTTCGCTTCGGGAAAACAACCATTAAAATTTCACGCTGTATAACTATAATTGCAAAGGTGACCCCAATTTCAGCATTAAGCGAGACAGTCCCGATTTGATCTTTACGGTTCAACCATCATAAAAACCAATACAAAAGATTAACTTAATGATTGCAGAACAATTAAGCATTCCTATGCTGTGCAAAGGCCCCTTCTCATACAGAGAAGACACGAGCAGTTACCACGCTTGCTCAAGACAGGTTGGTGATTTCAGACTTATATTAACTACTAGCTGCGCCCCGCAGTTTCACCCGCTTAAATGTCGACCGTTTGAGCATGAAGAAGTAACAAACATATAAACACACACATGCACTCACAAACTTTCGCCTTTATAATATTAGTGTGATAAGACCCTGCATCCTAACTGCATTAACATGTTCAATCGAAATATCTATGATTTTGAAGGAATATCCTTCAAAATCCATGGCTAATCCATTGCTTCATTGTTTGAAGAATTTGTCTGCTCAACAACGTAAATAACGCAATGAATGTTGTTGAACTGTCAAAATGAAAGCGATTCCTACTGTTAGTGTGTTACGCAGTTACCCCGCAGGTTCCTCACAGTGTTTTTGATGCCATACTTGCTAAGCATTATTTTAAAGTTTACGGATTGACACACCGGCGCGACGGCGACGATGAGTGTTCATCAATTCCTTCTACATGCCTAGCCTACAGCTCATTTAGCACGACATGCAGAAAATCTAAATAAATTATATTTTCATTCTGCAAGTCGTCCCACGTTATGAAATGAGAATGTTGAGATGGATGTGTGGAGTGACGAGAATGGATAAAGTAAGAAATAAGTATATAAGAAGAAGTTTGAAAGTGGCGCCAGTGACAGAAAAGTTGAAAGGAAATCGTTTGTCTTGGTATGGGCATGTGATGAGAAGGGACGAAACGCATGTGACTAAAAGAGTAATGAATATACATGTTGATGGATGGAGAGGGAGAGGAAGGCCAAAGAAAAGATGGATGGATTGTGTGAGGAATGATATGAAAGAGAAGGGAGTGAATGATAGCGTGACTGTTGACAGGGGAGAATGGAAGAAGAAAACGTGTTGCGCCGACCCCAAGTAACATGGGATAAGGGCAGGAAGATGATGAAGTCGTCCCACGTTACTATCTGACTGATTTTGTAATGATATTATTTTTATTACATACGAGGGCGAGGCAGTGAAATTGCATTATTATCGAACGTTTTTCAATGTGATATTGATAGTCAAATCTGATAATTATTAAGTTCGTAATTCTTATTGTAATGGATACGTTCGTTCGTTCGTTGTTCGTTTGTTCGTCGTTCGTTCGTTGTTATGTTAGTACCTATTGAGGAACAACGACTCCACATTTGGGTTTTTTAAGAAAAATGAGATTTCTATGCTTCTACTCCCTTCACCTTTTATACCCTGTTTTTGTCTAGACGGTAAAAAAAGGCAGCCGGTATACGTTAGTATGCAATGAATACCAACGACACGTGACCTCGTTTCCTCTTAACTGGGCACTAATTCACTACGACCACTTAACAATTCCTTACTCGAATCTTAATCAATTCCTTAGCAATTCCGCCAATCTCACGTTCATGTTCATGTCATAGAGAATATACGAGTAATAAGGCCCCTTTCAGTATACCTACCAAAAAATACTTATGAAAAGGGAAAACCAATTTATGCACTTCTCCGTATATAAAAACCTAAACATCGACCGTGGGGTTATTACTATAAGGTAGACGTACGGATTTCATTAATACCACTGTATCACATACATATTATACTTAAAGGCGAAAGTTTGTGTGTGTGTTTATATGTTTGTTACTTCTTCACGCTCAAACGGCTAGACCAATTTTGATAAAATTTTGTATGGAGGTAGCTGACACCCTGGATTAACATATAGGCTACTTTTAATCCCAATATTCGACACTTCTTCGGGTGATACCGCGGGGCGCAGCTAGAACATAACCGCTTGAGTGAATGAGTGCGCGGAGAAAAAAAGGTAACTGGATGGTCTGGATGCAGCTGAATACCAGTATTTTACATGTAGCGACCACCTATCTGACCTCTACATCCACAACCCAGCAACTGGGTAACACGATAACCCGTTGTTACGACTGGTCAGACTTTTGGGCCACCCGTAACGAGTGTCAAAGATCTGCGAATGACAGCTGAGACCACGTGCTTTCTGTCTGAGGCACGGAGGGATCTCGATATGTACAGTCGAAAAAGCAATTTAGTATACAGGCAGCTCACATGCAACTACTTTTAAACAATGGAGAAAAAAAAAAAGAATGATGTGAGTGTGCTGAGTAGTCAATTCTTTTACACCACTATTAGATTGGCACGGAGACGGCACGGTTGGCGCAGTGGTTAAGCGATTGACTGCTGCGCTGCGTGTCGCGGGTTCGATTCCTGCACGGAACAAATATTTGTATGACCTACAAGTAGTTGTTCCGGGTCTGGCTGTTTGTGTACGTGAATTTAAATGTTTGTAAACGCACCCACAATACAGGAGAAATTCCTAGTCCTAGTGTGGGGCAACGTTTAAAAAAAAAAAAAAAAGATTGGTGAAGCTAAAAAAGTTAAAACACACAAAATAAAACTAAATATTGGCAGTCTAGTGGAAAGATGAATATGTTTTCCTGTATACCAAATAGCTTGTTCAACTGTACCCAATGGACGATCACCCATCCACGAAACGACCGCGGCAAGCATAGCTTGACCTTCGACCAAATCGTGCTGCTGTTATCATTTGGCCACAAGCCCCTCACCAATAGTAGTGTAATATAATATAGTCACAAGTCCAACGTGATTCAGAAATACCGGCTGTAAACATTCTCGAAACACGTAGAGAATAAATGTAAGCTACATTATTTTACTCTGAACGTGATGTTTCCTTCATCGCACACTGCCAATGCCAATAATAAACATCACGCATAAACACATAATTATCTACTAATTATGAACGTAAGTACACACGGCTATAGGTACAGTCCACAAAAGAGATAAGTATGCAGGATCGTCGGATAAAGTTGAAGTTTAGTAAGAAACCGATGGATGTTCTCGAATAAATTTTAATTTTATTAATAGAAAACAAACAGCTCATTTGTCAAATTAAATGTTAGTCGAGAACATCCATCGGTTTCTTAGTAAACTTCAACTATATCCGACAATCCTGCATACTTATCTCTTTTGTTGACTGTACAGTCACGAGCACTAATATGTCAACACTTGGCAACTTTAAATTGCGATTTTTTCACGAAATAATGCAACGTTGAAATACGACACTTTACATAAACCTATGGATTCGAAAATACTATGCTCCTAGTAATATAAAATTTCATTCAAAAATAAAGAAGAAAATCGCCTTTGAATAAAGCCAAGTATATACATACTTATGCTCGTGACTGTACATTAACATTTTCAGTTTTAGCTGAATTCGCATTTAGGGTTACCATCCGTCCGGATTTTTCCGGACATGTCCGGACTTCTAGATTTTGTCCGGACTTTGTCTGGCTCTTTAATTTGTCTGGATTTTTTGGCTACATTTTTTTTCCCCCTCGTACCATAGGTAGGTACCACTGTAACTAATTGGGTAATGTTTGGATTTTATGACTAAAATGTCCGGACTTTTATTGAAATGTCAGGCATTTTTGTCAAGACTTTTAAAATTTCCAAATGGTAACCCTGTTCGCCTATGTCCAGCAGTGGACGTCTTTCGGCTGAAATGATGATGATTCTACTTATAGCTTTTATGTACAGACGCCAGCACATCAAGCTACCCGAAACTGTCAAATTTTCCCAATCAAGTTTGAACCTTATGCTTTAGGAATAAAGTTGAAATCTATTTAAAGAAATTTGACAGATTGTAGAAGCTTGATGTGCTGGCAGTCTGTACAATCAGAAGTCAGCTTATACTGGTTATGTATACCTTGACGTGTCGCCGTAAGTACACTATAATTAGTTACTACTTTTTGGTTTTGATACGGAATAACCACCTGCCTGCGATTATTTCGATTCGGGAAATCTGCGTGCACAAATCTCGTAATTTGTTTTTTTTTACGTAATATGAGAATAATTAGGTAAGTACTAATATTATAAATTCGAAAGTAACTCTGTCTGTCTGTCTGTATGTTACATTTTCACGCCTAAACCACTGATAATTTCGATAAAATTTCGCAGAGAGATAGATTGCATCCCGGGGAAGGACATAGGGTTTTTATCCCGATATTCCTCCAATTGCCTAGTTTTTTTTTGTGTTCTTTTTATGCGTCATATTTACCGCAAATAAAAGTATTTTATTTCTTTATTTTATTCATTTCAGAATATTGCGAAACTCAGCATCACATAGTTATGATACATTTTGCATAGGTACCTATAATAAGCTGCATATCGTTTGAAGTTCATTGCCAAATTCTAGATTCTCGAAGTCTGTTAAAACCAGTTTGGTAATAAAGTTTTTTTTTATATTTTACGATGTCGATAAAGGATCTTACACACAGGCGCGACTTGTCGCGCGACGTGTCGCCTGGCGATTCTGCGATATTATCGCGCCGCAACACCTTTCACACAAGCGCGACGCGAATCGCGGCTACACGGTGTAGCGCTACTCGTCGCGCCGCGACACCGTCGCGGCGCGACAAGTCGCCCCTGTGTGAAGTGTCGCGCGCGATTCCATATAAATTGTTCTATGGGTATATATCGCAGAATCGCGTCGCACTGTCGCGTCGCGCTAGTGTGTAAGAGCCTTAAAAAGTCTATCTCAGAAAAGACTATTTCTAGAAACAACTTTTGATGATGATGAAGGATGTAGATATTATTTTTAAACATACTTAAAGCAGTGTGGTAATTGCGTAACACAAACGGCTTTCATTTTGACAGTTCAACAACATTCATTGCGTTATTTGCGTCGTTGAGCAGACAATTTTTTCGAACATATGAAGCAATGGATTAGCAATATCCGTCAAAATTATTAAGATTGTGATTGAAATAGTGTTTAGGGTGCAGTTTTGAAATAGGTTATTTTATTAAGTTGTAGGTACATAGGTACTTAGTTATTATTTTTTCCTTGTTTATTTCGATGAACATACATAACAGTGAATACAGTTTTTGAATTTATTGAAATCGTAAACGATTTTATGAATTTTGTGCGGGAAAAGCATTAAAAAATATATAAGTACCTAATTTTATTGTTTCTATTTTTTTTGGAAGGATGGACTGTGTGAAAGAAAAATACTGGTATTCAGCTGCATCTGGTTAGACTGGAAGCCGATCCGATGGACTGTGTGAAAGATGATGATATATAGTTAGAAAGGGGATGACTACCGAGATGACAACTAACGCCTCCTTCTGCGAAGCAGTCATGCTAGCGAAGGAGGTGGCGGGATGGATGAGGGAGAGAGTTCCAGCCGCCGCGGGAGACGCTCCGGGTATCGGGAGCCGTGAGACGACTCCCGGACGGAGAGTAATGGGTAGCTCACCGTCCGATCAGGACCAGGCGTGTACGTGTTCCACGCGTGCCTCAAAGAGATGTCAGCATCAATGAAGGGCCGAAGCCTGCCGGGTCAGCGGGATTGTCCGAAAGGGTTACCGTTGGCCCGGAACATAAAGGGCTAAGGAAGGAACACGGGTGGGTTTTAGTCAGTAAGAGTCTGACACTCCCTCCCGCTCCACCCAGAGCGGGAGGGGTCATTTGACGATTTCCCATCCAAAAAATAAATTTGTTTACAACTGATAGAGAAGTTTGGAAGAAAAAGACATGTTGCACCAACCCCAAATAAAAACCCCCCGGATAAAGGCAAGAGAATAACTAGCAGGGGATCAGACCGGAATAAATAGAGAAAGATGATGAAGATGATAACGATAATTATTTTCTTCAGCGCCAACAAGAATACAATGAATTAAAGTAAGACACAATCTTGATACTTTACGACACTGCACCAGCCGTTTCGAATTATTTTATCAGTTTAGATTATAGCAATGTTGTTGCGAAAATAAGTTGATAAAATTACTATCGAGGTTTCTTTAAAGTATGTACCTAATGCAAACTTGCCCTAAATGGGTTAGATAATATTTTGTGGGTGTCTAATTATAAACATTTATTTATAAAAATACCTACAAATATTACTGACGTCATTCTAATCAATCAATTGAGGTTAATTACCTACGTGCAGCGCAAGAGCTATGGTGGCCCAGTGGGAACGGCCACGACTAAAGGCTCCTTCAAACAGGCGCGACACGCGATAAAATCGCGCGTGACACAAAGGCACCGCAAGTCGCGCAACGAGCGGTGCCTTTGTGTCGCGCGCGATTATAGTTAGTACGTAAAGTGCCTGTACAATCTCGTAAAGGCTCCTTTACGAGATTGTACAGGCACTTTACGTACTACTACTTTGTGTAAATTATTTCATCACCACTGCTCTCAAAACGGTGAAGGAAAACATCGTGAGGAAACCGGCATGTCCTAGAACCAAAAATTCGAAGACATGTGATATCCGCCAACCCGCACTGGGCCCGCGTGATTGATTATGGCCCACTCCCTCACTGAGAGGAGGCCTGTGTCCCAGCAGTGGGAACATTATAGGCTGATTATGCAATTACCCATGTGCGAGGATTTTCTCGTCTGAACCGTAATAGGAAGAAAACTGAATTTCACAGAGTGTGCTACACAAGCTAAAAATTGAAGTAGTGGGACCCCTTATAAGAAACGCGTTTTTTTTTTACTAAAAATTTTTACGGTTAAAATAATATTGGCCAACATGGCCCGAGATCGCTCAAGACAGGGAGGTTTGGAAGAGAAAAGAGGAGGCCTTTGCCCAGCTGTGGGACACAATAAAGGCTAACGAAAATGTTGTATGGCGCGCGGTACGGAACCGTTCGTGTGCTTGTCTGACTGAATAAGTAGGTAATCAGAAACTTTTTCTTTGATCCTGAATATGGAAATATCGTCCTTGGGAACTCGGAAATTTCCGAATGATAAGTTGTCGTTTTATCACGTGAATTCAATTAATCATTTGAACATACATTCAATTATTTAATCTAAGGTTGAAGCTAACATTTAAGGGCGTTTACGACGTATGAACCGATTTTCATTCATTTCGAAAAACAAGGGCTTGAAAGTTTGTATGAAATGCCGAACGGCGTAAATGACTCATACACTTACAGCGAGACTGCGAGACTCAAAAATACATAAATATATATACATAAATTCACGCCGCCTTCCGATGGGGGTAGGCATTATGGAAAATAATAACTGCCGCACAGGTTGATAGATCAGGTTAAGCTACGCTTGCCGCGGTTGGTCTGTGGGTGACCATCTTTACATACCGTAACCCCTCCGTGTCTCGGAAAGTACGTTAAGCCGTTGGTCGCGGCTGTAATTCGTGGATCTTTGACAGTCGTTACGGGTAGTCAGAAGCCCGAAAGTCTGACAACCAGTCTTATCAAGGGGTATCGTATTACCCAGTATTTGGGTTGTGGAGGTCAGATAGGCAGTCGCTCCATGTAAAATACTGGTATTCAGCTGCATCCGGTTAGACTGGAAGCCGACCCCAACATAGTTGGGAAAAGGCAAATTATATAGATTATATACCTAGTTTAGATTAGGCTTTTCAACAATGAGTACACTGTTACTTTAAAATTAGTACATACGTAATATTGTAAACAACATCGTAAGTATTTACTGTTTACGTTATGAAGGACGTATCGATATCGTAAACAAATGGACGTATTTAGAGACGCATAATTTCGTGAATGCAAAACAAAACGAATGCAATATATAGGTATGTATGGGTTATCAGGCATTAACTGTGATGCCGTGATAATATTGGGAAATATTTAAATTAACAGATCCTTTAAAAAATTATTGACCTTCTAATGATGAATACTTTGTTAATTTTTTTTTATTTTTTTATTCAGCCTATACTGTCCCACTGCTGGGCAATTGGTTCATTAATTTGTTAAATTAATGAACCAATAAATTATTTTCGGGTTTCTAATAAAGCACACGTTTTTTATAAAAACAAATAAACCTTTTTAATTTCTGGCCTTTTTTCACAGTCGGTCGCAATAACTAAGCCAGCGCAACCCGATCAAATGGGTTTAGGTTAGGTTAGAACTGTGAACAACTGCCGAGCGAGCCGAGCGAGCGAAGCGAGCGGTGCCGCGGCAGCAGCGAGCGCAACACAAAATATTATAATAATATTGTTAGGAGCGCAAAATAAGAATTATTTGAGGTTCGTCATCATAAATATCCGATATCCGTGGTCTAAATACATGCCGTCATTATTTATCGAAGGTAGTGTGCCCGAACGTAAATATGCCAGTTAAAATTATTCTACAACCAAGAAAGTTGTAAGTATGGAAGTTATGAATTTCTTAGAACTTGGAGGAAAAATCTTTTCAGTTTCCGACGTTGGCGTTGTTAACCTAGCCAATACTTCACGCTCGCTTGATTTAACTTATTCAATACTACTAACTCTGCTTAAACAGGGTTATTGGCAAAACATTAACAACCTCTTAAGAGGTCATTGTACTCATCATTATGAACCAACAACTTTTACTGTGGGACCAAACCTGAAATCGCGAAAAAAAAATCAGCCGTGCCCTACATTTATGTTCGTTTATCTCGTCAAAATGTAGGGAACAGCTGATTTTTTTTCACGATTTCAGGTTTAGTCCCATAGTAAAAGTTGTTCATAATGATGAGTACAATGACCTCTTAAGAGGTTGTTAATGTTTTACCAATAACCCTGTATAAAATCGATTTATTTTATGAGTAATTTTTGGTCAAATAAAACAGTCTGTGAATACAGTGAATAAATAAACATAGGTATAAAATTACTTGAAATCTTGAAGCAACTAAAATGTTACGCGAATAGTTAGGTAAGTAAGTAAATTTTAAGGGAAAACCCAAAAAATACAATAATTTATAAAATCACCTTAGACTATGTACCTACAGATCATAGTACTTACTGTAACAAGCGCGAAGAAAAGTCATAAAACAAATACTTTACATACAAATCTATTACATATCTATCACACTAATATTAAACATAAGAGACGATGTTACTGAGATGTCACTCTCGCAAAACGTCATTTTCGCATCTTTTGTGTAAATTATATTTATTCACCACTGCTCTCAAAACGGTGAAGGAGAACATCGCGAGGAACCTATGAACCTAAAAATTCGAAGACATGTGATATCTACCAACACGCACTGGGATTATGGCCCACTTCTCACCGAGAGGAGGTCTGTGTCCCTGCAATGGGAACATTAAAGGCTGATTAAGCTAATCGTGAATTCGTGATGTTATATAAAATCAATAAACCTCAATATCTACGTAACATAAAAAGTTCACCTGTTATTATTTCAGTAGAACTTTGAAAGTTTCTTTGTAATTTATAACAACGGAACTTGGAAAGTTAGTAACTGCCGCAGTACCCGCCGCATAGAGTTCATGAGAATCACGATATTTTATACAAATTACTAGCTTCTGCCCGCGACTTCGTTCGCGTGAAATTTCTTGTTCCCCGACCTACCCCGTCGCATAGCATCGCCCGCTCGCGCTTTCGTTTTCACTTAGCGTCCTTTCTATATACGGGATATTTTTCGACTGCCTATCTGACCTCCACAACCCAGTTAGTGGGTAAAACGATACTCCTTGGTAAGACTGGTTGTCAGACTTTCGGGCTACTGACATCCCGTAACGACAGTCAAAGATCCACGAATGATAGCCGGAACCAACGGCGTGGCGTGCTTTCCGAGGCACGGAGGGGTCTTGGTACGTAAAGATGGTCACCCATTGACATGAATATTTACTTTGTAAGTAATTTTTATTTTTTTTATTTAATTATTGTGAATGTGAGGACTATGTGGGTCATTTCTTTTTTTTCCTTCTTAGTTTTAATCATGATCTGGCAGTTTGAGTAGTTTATGCGGCCTACCCAAATGTCCTGTCTTTGGTATTGTTCGTCGAATCGTTGAGCTCCTCAAGTTCTGAGTTGAGCTGCACGATTTCTGATTGGACAGGTCCGCTCAATCTGTGTGGTTCTTTCCTCAAAAGACCATTTCAGACACCAATCTACATGGTCTTCACACGATCTGACCAAGATTTTGTCTGGACTTTAAAAGAGACTGTGACTTCTGAGTTTGTTTCGGCCTTTCTTCTCAGAATAGTCAGTTAGGAAACGCCGACCTCATCTAGTTTAAAAAAAAAAATTAGATTGACGTGTAAAAGTGTTTGTACAAACCTACTTACAGAAATAAAAATCATTTATCATTTATCATCCACGGACCAACCGCGGCAAGCGTAGCTTAACCTGATCGATCGACCCGTGCGACTGTTATTACTTAGCCACAAGTCCCTGAGCCGGTAGCTACTGGTACAATGGCATAAGACCAACCTACAGTGAAGTCCCAATATGCAATTATAATGCAACAAAAAATAAACTGCATAATAATTGAACTCTGTAACTCCCAGATGCACTTATCGCAAGTTTAACGGTTAATGTTTTCAAAGCAAAACGCAACGTAATCGTAACATATACCGATCCGATAACCGTTATTTACCAATTACTTACAGAATTTAAAGAAACCAGCCGCCATTACCGTTACGTAACCGTTTTCACAATATTTACGAGTTCGTATAAACATTCAATCAATCAAAGCGGTCTATCGCAGTCCACTGTTGGTTTTAGGCCTCTCCCAAGTTTCCCCACAACACCCAGCTCTCCACTTTCCGCATCCAACCTTCCAGGTCGTCGGTGCATCTAGCTGGGGATGTCCCACCGAAACGTGGTCCCAAGCGAGCAAGATCGAGGACCCCATAGGGCCGAAGCCTGCCAGGTCAGCGGGATTGTCCGATAAGGTTACCGCTGGCCCGGAACATAAAGGGCTAAGGAAGGAACACAGGAGACTAAAGTCAGTAAGAGTCTGACACTTCCTTCCGATCCACCCAGAGCGGGAGGGGTTGATTTCCCATCCACAAAAAAAAAAAAAAAGCATCGCCTAGATTAGTCTGATCGGTTTTTCGACAAACATGAAGCCTCTGCCATTCATCCTGCTAACTCCACAAGCCATGTCAGTAACTCCAATTGTTTCCACACTTAGAAACACTTCATCATCAGCGCTCTCTTGCCCTTATACCAATTTATTTGGGGTTGGCACAGCATGTATTGTATTCTTCTTTCACAATTCTCTATTAGTTGCCATCTCACCAAAATCTCGTCAAGTCACCCAAAGGGCAATGGAGAGGGCTATGCTTGGAGTTTCCCTGCGTGATCGAATTAGAAAGGAGGTGATCCAAAGGAGAACCAAGGTAAACGACATAGCCCGAAGAACTGCCAAACTTAAGTGGCAGTGGGCAGGGCACATTGCTCGTAGAACAGATGGCTGATGGGGTCGCAAGGTTCTGGAGTGGCGACCGCGTACCGGAACACGTAGCGTTGGAAGGCCTCCCACAAGGTGGTTCGACGACCTTGTGAAGCCCGCAGGAACCCGTTGAAGATGCGAGAAGCACAGAACCGGTCGAAGTTGAGGTGCTTGGGCGAGGCCTATGTCCAGCAGTGGACTTTCGGCTGAAATGATGAGTCGTTATCTCAGTAGTCACCCCCTTTTTACCCATAATATCATCTTTCACACAGTTCCTCACAATCAATCTGCCCTGTCTTTTCCCGATGTTGGGGTGGCCTTCCAGTCTAACCGAATGCAACTAAATACCAGTATTCTAGATGGAACGACTGCCTATCCGACCTGCACAACCCAGTTACTGGGTAACATGATACTCCTTGGTAAGGCTGGTGACCGACCGTCAAAGATCTACAAATGACAGCCAGGACCAACGGGTGAACGTGTTATCCGAAGCACGGACGGGTCTTGGTATGTCAAGATGGTCACCCATCCACGATCCGACCTCGGCAAGCGTAGCTTAACCTTTGATCAACCTTTGCGGCTGTTAGCCCCTCAGCAATTTCCCTCGCACAATTCACTTATTGTACTTAAAAACACTTGATCTTGCATGATTACAAGGTGAGATTTCTGAACGGTTTGTTTCCGATTATCCATGGGCAGATTGACGTTTGAATCGTGTGGTACTAATCGCATTGGCTTTGCTTGGTTTTATGTTATCAATGCAGGTTGGTGCTACTGTTTATATTCTTGATATGTTTATGGTATTGTCTTAGGCGGCATTTAAAAGACCTCCACGAATGGCGATACCTCCGTTACCCTCGATACCCGAGGTAAGAATAATTAGCCTGTCAGCGAGTCTAATATTCTTGATTATTATTCTCTATTTTCAAACAGCGGGGTTATTGCGTAACACGCTAACAGTAGAAATGGCGAGTTATTCCGTTCTCATCCCCTGAACCCCCTCCACCCCCCCTCCTCGATCCCCTGCTTGTTCGTCTACTGTTTTAATATCTGTCTTATCCCCTATAAACTTTCTCATTCCGGGCTTACCTACATTTTGACAGTTCAACAACATTCATTGCGTTATTTACGTTGTTGAGCAGGCAAATTTCGATGTTAAGAAGCAATGTATTAACAATATCCTTCAAAATTATTCAGATTGTGTTTGTAGTGTGTTACGCAATGAGGGTGCAGTTCTTCAGCGAAGAAGCTTTGGTCTGAAACCTGAAACTGAATATTATGTTGACGATTTTTTTTTGAATGGTGGTGTTGGAAATTGTTCTTCGTTGTGGGAATCACAGTTGTTATAATCTATACATGTCCATGTGAAATAAAATATTTAGAATTGAAATGCATTGAAACATTAATGACCGCGTGTGTTAAACTGAGCTGTTATGATTTACTATAAATGACGAAAATAATATAGTATGGTCATCAGGTGTCATACTTAAGAGTTATATAGTAATGTGGCCAAAATGGAAATTCTCAGATTATTTTGTAATTTAGAACTAAACGGAACGATTATAAACTCGTTAAAAACACATCGACTTATTGATCTTGATGACTGTTACCGAAATAGCGGCAATTCAAGTAAAATTTTAACTGACTTCATTTTAAAAGAACGTTAACATTCTGATCTCAGTCTCAATCTGTCAAAAATACCTCCGATTCAACCACATTTTTGATAAGTTTTTGACATTGGTTGCTGAGATGAGATTGCGATTAGAATTAGAACGTTTTTAATTACGGGAATTGGCCTTCAGGTCACACTTTAACATTTTTTTGTAAGCCTTCACCTATAAAATAAAACTGAGCTTATTTATAAACGATGATTAAAGTAAAGTGACGTTTAAACGTCAAAAATGTATGGTTAAACAGTCGCTAATTACTAGTTAACTTTAAGCAACATTTTATGAATAAAGGGGTTTGTTCCCGGTTGATAACAACAGCATAGGCATTTCACAATCATCCTTTAACGTTCCCACTGCTGGGACAAAAGGGTTCCCTCTTTGAGAGAGGGAGATGGCAATAGGCTCGCCCCTTTTACATGGCAATTAAGAAGAAACTACAGAACGATATATTTATAAATATGTAAATAATAACGCCACATGCTACGATCTTTACGGTTTACATACTCCTTTTGTATCGTAAAGCTATTATTATATATAAATAATAGGAGCGAATGGCAAAGTTAACCAAAAATTATTTAGAAAATAATGTCTTAGGTAGGTACTTATAAGACATTATTTTCTAAATTTTTTTTTTTTTTTGCTTGTGAAGTTAAATTCAAATTCAAAATAATTCATTGTGGATCATAGGTTCATAGTATGGTGTGTTAGTACAGGTAAGTCTGCTATGTCCCGCCATTGAGGCATACAAAATTCACATTTTATGTTTGTTTTAACCCAGGAAAACCAAATTCATCATTTATGAAAAATTCTTCCTTGTAACCGAGTCACGTGGTTTTTGGGTACAAACTGGAAGTAGGTACGCTGCATACCTAAATACATTAGAAATTATTATTCTGTGCATTTTATGTTCAATTTATAAATATTATTTGTTTTATGTCCTTAAAATTTGCTATTTTTAAATTGTACATAATCAAAGATGCGTTTTGTAAAATACATTTTTCAAAATTGTAATATACATTTTTGAAAATTGTATTATACATTTCCATTAAAGTAAACCATTGCCATTTCACCTCCAAGAAGCTGTCGTCTTGTTGGTAAACAAACTCCCAGCTGTCGGTCATTGGCAATCAAAACAACGCATAGAATGCAAATAAAAAGAATGCCGTACATTTTGAATTGTTTTACGGTCGCAGTGTTATTGGACACTGTACAATGCCGTCGCCAAACCCAAACGTTATTGTACCTACAATAAGTGCAATACTGAAGTGGAGTGCACTTCAGTAAATACCCCATTATGTAAAAGGATCAGCTGTGCAGAACCATTCGACAGGCTACCGAAAATTACACATTTTCGGTTACCTGATTTTCCTAGTCGGCCTAATCACCGACTGTAAAGTAAATTGTCAAAAGACTAGAGTTCGTCTATTTGGTTTAAACTGTCAAAATTGTCACGTAAAAGATTGCATCGCGCAAGCAGAGTTTGCCGCGCACGGCGCAACTTACATATACAAAGCCCGACATCAATCTTTGGGCAGTTGCCCACCAGACACAACACCCGTCTGGTCGGAGGATCCTTCCTTTTCTATGGAGGTTGAGTTTAATTTACACCGTGTTCCTCATACCTCCATACTGGAAATAGACGTCGTCATTTATAAGTGTCGACATAGGTACCCTTTAAGAATAAAAAATTGTCATTCTTATGCTAGACTTGTCTTGTTGTGTCTTGTGTTGTTGTATGGGCTTGTGGCTAAGTAATAACAGCCGGACGATGGGTGATGGGTGACCATCTTCACATACCAAGTCCCCTCCGTGTCTCGGAAAGCACTTGGCACTTAGACCCTGTTCCCGATGATGGCGGGCTACTATTGTTATAATATATAAAAATGTTTTTATATCCTGATATATTTAAATAAATGTAAATAATGAAGTAATAAGTATGTATTATAGTTGTTATTTCATATGAAAGCGATATGAAATTAAAATGATATTATTGTTTCTTTATTTGAATTGTGTTTGTAACTAATCCGTTTACTTAATCACAGTTTATTCTTTCATTTACGATAAAAATGACATAATTTTTGCTACTGAGCTAGTCAATTAGGTTCTTCAACTTCTTGATGATAACTTATTAAAAAATAGGATAACTCGTTTTCCTTGACATAATTTGATGTATTTTCATCATAGTTATGTTTTTTTTTTATCAGCCATTATTATCCCACAGTTGGGCAAAGGCCTTCCTACTCTCTTTACTCCTCTCTCTGACCAGAGCTGCCAAGGACCAATCTTTATTAATGGAGTCCAGCTCATCCCGCCATCTTCGTCTGGGCCTGCCGCGATTTCGCTTGCCATTAAGCGTTTGCCACTCGTTTTATTTACATAATAATAAATATCTAAGTACCTACTTATCTATTTTATAGCGACACGTGTCCTTTATAAGTTAATTTGTTTTACGTGTAATTCAGTACGTAGCTCTTTAGATCTTTCTTATTTTTTAAATAAACACGTGGCAAATATTATTTATGTGTAATTAGTTTTTACCTATTTACCATTATTAAAATTTATTCAAGTAGGTAATTATTAGTAGGTATTATCATGAATTTGTACACATTGATATTAATTAGCACAGGAACTTTAATGACAAATTTGTATTATCAACGGGGGTCAAAAAAATCGGGAATACTTTTAGAAAAAAAATGGCAATATCTGTAAATACAATGTAAGGTAGGTAAGTACCCATATTTTTCTCACATCTCCATAAATGTACATAAAGCATGCATTTCACAAAATACACAACAAAAACAAAAAAAAAAAATACTTACTGACTGCTTTTCTTCTACGGGACTCCTTAATTACTAATATCACAGGATTTTATAAAATACAAAAAATATTTTTAACTAAAATATTTTTTTATATTTACACACACTTATACCACTTTTAAAATATTTACATTCAATAATTATATACACCGGAGTGCTTTAAAAAAATTACTTCTTCATAGTTCGATATTTAAATTAATTACATTTTTGTTCACGTGTGGCGGGACCGTAGTCGTGTTCCGATTTTTCGAATGCGACCGGGCGGCAGGTGCGTTCGGAAGCGCGTCCGACGGCAAACTGTTCGTTCAGGTAAGAAACCTCTGGCTTTAACATCAAGTGGACAACTCAATCAGTGATAATGATAAGAATACAAAGGCTAGTCTCGTCAGCAACAGACGGCATCATACATTGCCGGCATTGGACCGGTTCTACACGGTCAATGCTCGGTATACAATAAATGTGTAAAAATAATTATTTGGGGCGAGAATCCAAACGCGTAAGCGTATTTTTTTTAACGTTTCGAGAATTCCGTCTGTGGTAGCGGGCTCGAGAAACCGGTTAGAGGGTCAAACCGTTTTATTTTTTTTAAATACATAACTTAATTAAATAGGTATGGTGTAAGTGATATTGTTTTAATTAGATAACAAAATAATTGAAGTTATTTAAGTACTTCATTTAAAGTAAGTAATTTAATATGTTTATGCTATTTAAATAAATATTTTTTTAGTTTTATATTATTTATTTATACTTAATCTTAAAAAGGTTATTTTCTATCATAGTGATTTTTTTTTTCACTTTTATCGTAAATTGACTTATAAGTAAGTAAATGATTATCATTAAATTATATTTCAATAAACAAATGATGTTACAATATTGGAAAATAACATGCGTTTGAGTTTATTACTTAATTAGCTACTTATATAACACCATAGGTATTAAATAAGTAGGTAAGTACTGTAAAGGTTGTCTGCAAAAGGGAATTAGCGGCAGTTTAGACTACGCTATAACCAAACCTGAAATCGCGAAAAAAAAATCAGCTGTTCCCCACATTTATGTTCGTATAACTCGTCAAAATGCCCTACATTTTGACGAGTTATACGAACATAAATGTGGGGAACAGCTGATTTTTTTCGCGATTTCAGGTTTGGTCCCATAGTAAAAGTTGTTCATAATGATGAGTACAATGACCTCTTAAGAGGTTGTTAATTTTTCACCAATAACCCTGTATACTTAGTAAATAATTTACATATAGCGCAAAAATTACAACAAATAATGTGTAGTATAACAATATCGCTTAGCATACATTTTTATAGACACATTCACACAAATAAGCCGCACAGGTCGATCGAACCAGGTTAAGCTACGCTTGCCGCGGTTAGTCTGTGGATGGGTGACCAACATATCTATGGTATCTTTACATGCCCTTAACGTGGTTTCCGTGCCTCGGATCTACGTTAAGAGCGATGCCTCATTAGTGCGTTGCGTTGCGTCGTTGCAACGGATCAACGCATTGTATGCCACACCTGCGTTGAGTCATTATGAATATAGGTAATAATGACTACTAAATTAGACATTATTGACTAATTTAATTGAAATAATAATTAAATTGTCATAACTTAATTAATCATTAGTCAGTATTGAGTCGACGTTGCGACGACGCAACGCACTAATGAGGCAGAGCTCTAACTAAGCCGTTGGTCCCGGCTGTCATTCGTGGATATTTGACAGTCGTTACGGGTAGTCAGGAGCTCGAAAGTCTGAAAACCAGTTTTATCGAGGGGTATCGTATTACCCAGTATCTAGGTTGTGGATCTGGAGGTCAGATAGGCTGCAGTCGCTCCATGTAAAATACTGGTATTCAGCTGCATCCGATTAGACTGGAAGCCGACCCAAACATAGTTGGGAAAAGGCTAGGCAGATGATGATTTGCCTATTTATGTCATTATGGGTTAGGCCGCACCCGATCATGCCAAAATCAATGCCACTAAAGATCACTTTATTTTTGACCCTTTTTGAAATCTGAAAGTGGACTCCTGACTACGGGGCTCCTATCATATATTTTCAGTGTTCTCTCCTCCTCAGCTATCGCCCTCGCCCTGAATTATCTGCCTAGCCTTGTATGTTAGGGTAGGCTTCCAGTCTAACCGGATGCAACTAAATACCAGTATTTTACATGGAACGACTGCCTATCCGACCTCCACAACCCAGTTACTGGGTAACATAATACTAAGGCTGGTGACCGATCGTCAAAGATCTACGAATAACAGCCAGCCATACGAATATGCTTGCTCAAAAACCCTCTGAGCTCCGCCTACCATATTGGTCGACGCAAAAAATTGGGACGCAACTATGGTCATCATGTGCCCGAGATTTTTTTTTTCAAAATGGTCAGATATAGGTTTTGGCGCATTAGGGCGATGCCTCATTAGTGCGTTGCGTTGCGTCGTTGCAACGGATCAACGCATTGTATGCCACACCTGCGTTGAGTCATTATGAATATAATAATGACATACATACATACATACATAATCGGCCTATAATGTTCCCACTGCTGGGACACAAGCCTCCTCTCAGTGAGAGGGAGTGGGCCGTAATCCACCACGCGGGCCCAGTGCGGGTTGGCAGATGTCACATGTCTTCGAATTTTTGGTTCTAGGACATGCCGGTTTCCTCACGATAATGACTACTAAATTATAAATTATTGACTAATTTAATTGAAATAATAATTAAATTGTCATAATTTAATTAATCATTAGTCAGTATTTAGTCGACGCTGCGACGACTCAAGACGTAACTAATGAGGCAGCAGCCTTTGCGGTTACCTCATAAATGTAGATTCCGGTTGTTTTACTTATTTCATAACTAAAACGACTTTTGGAATCTACATTTATACTTTGAGCCTGTTTTCAGGTTAATAATTGAGGTCATTGGACCTCTAAACTCCAAAAAATGCAAGGCATTTGATATTTGTTTTGATAATGAGGACCCCAAAAAACTAATAAGGTCCTAACACTTTTTAGTGTTGTATAATAAAATGAAAAAGCAATGTCAAGTTGGAATACTTGAAAGGGTGTTCACATCGGATTATTATTCGATTCGCACGAATTTACTCGCCCGAACCGGCGGCGACTCGCATGAAGTAAATTTATTTGTGGGCGAGGCGACTCTAAAGTCCTCTTAAGTTTAGAGGACTTTCGAGTCTAAAGTACTTGGTGTTTACCTAAAAATATCTAAAAAAAATAGGCCAGCAGTCTGGTCTGGTCACGTGAAGAGTCGACCAATCGCTTGGCGATGTCTCGAAAAACTAAGTGGGCACTCGCACCCCATGGCCTAGTGTTTCTACCCCAAACGGCTCGAACATAAGAGTTCCAAAAGGATTGAAGTATTTTCACCGTTTAATAAATATTTCCCAAAAAAAAGCTAACGCCAAAAGCCCTAGCCCTGTACTTTATTATACAAATTAGATTATGCTATGGCATGTCATGGTCATGGGCGCACTGTAGCCATAATGGTAGGATCGTTAAATCCTTGGCGCACTGCCGAATGACCTTCGCCGATAGCTTATTATGCGCCTAGATGAACTACTGGGAAAGATAGAAATAAATGACCTAGGGCTTATGTCATACAAGTTGTGTGCCCGATGGTATTGGCATCGACAAAAATGACGAACTTCCATGCAAACTTTCATGTCCTATTGACTGACCCACTTTAGGGGATGAATTTGCAAAAATCCTTCCTCAGTGCTCACTTTCGTTACTGAAACTCTTGTACAAAAATTCACGCTTCAGGACCCAGCGGTTTAGGAAGTGCGTTGTCAGCGATTAAATTTAAGAATTTTATTATGTAGATCGATTTTTTTGAGTAGGGTCTTAGACAGTGAGGCGGGATCGCGGCAGACCACGTAGGAGATGGCGAAATGAGCTGGATAGGTTCCGTCAAAACTGGAAGAAGGACGCGCGGGCTTGCGAAACATGGAAGGGATGGAGGGAGGACATTACTGAGAAGATGGGGTAAGAGGGCCGCCCTACCTGATGGTAATTGATCTCCACCACCTATAACATATTCAGCCTATAATGTTCCCACCTGCTGGGATAAGACCTCTCGATGAGCTGGTGTAGGCCGTAATCTATCACACAGGCCCAGTGCGGGTTGGTAAATGTCACATATCTTAAAATTTTTGTTTCTAGGATATGCCGGTTTCCTCACGATGTTTTCCTTCACTGTTTTGAGAGCAGCTACCTGTGGCTTATAAAACGACAGATAGCTATGGCTAAAGATGCTATGACACGCCTCCAGAACATCTGGAAAAATCGTGGTATATGTAAGTTATAAAACCAAAGCATTATTGGTCAGAGCAAATGTGTCTTTCCTATCCCAATCCGAAATCAAGACCAGTTGTCTACAGTTTGTCTACAGCGCATTTTGACCTATTTCGGCCACGTAATGTGAAGAGGAGATAGCAGCCTTGAAAAACATCATCAGCAGGTCATTGTTGTCTATAACGAAGGAAAGAAAGCACGAGGGCCAACACGATGGTGACCAATTAAAAGGAGCTACGTCCTCAAGCAAATTTCGGCAGGTGCTGATGGCAACTTTGGACCGGAGTCGATGGAGGCAGATTTTCCACTTAAAGGGGTCCAGCGACCTCGATCTTCAATAAAGAGGGACAGATTGAAGAAGAAGTACTCGGATGAGTTCCTCCACAAAGCTTATTACAACTAAAACTTTTATTCACATTCACAGTCGCCGCACTCTGCACGTTTTACACGCAAATGCGAAGTTTTTTTTTTTTATATTTAAAAATGTAAAATTATGAAACAAGAAAAAGGTTTTAATCTGGAATTAATTAGGAATTAAGTAATCTCAATCATTAGTGCGAGGACGCAACATCTACGTACAGTCTTAGTACGATTTTGTGATAACAGTTAAGGTATTAAAATTAATTTGGATTTGATACCTATAGCTAAAAGTGCATTTAATTGATTAAGTACTTACTAAAAGAAAAATGAGACGATTTTAACCAAACCGGCCCGGAAGAACCCTTAAAATGCAGGTGGAATTGCACAAAGAGCAGCAGGGTAATTGCGTAACACGCTATCAGTAGCAATGGGTTTCATTTTGACAGTTCAACAACATTCATTGCGTTATTTACGTTGTAGAGCAGACACACTTTTCGTACATAAGAAGTAATGGATTAGCAATATGCTTCAAAATTATTCAAATTGAGAGTAATAGTGTGTTAGGCAATAAGGCTGCAGGACTGGAGGTAGAATATCGTTTGTAATTTTACACAGCCGCACTTTGGCTCATCGATCCCTACGGATATTATTAATAGGTAGGTAAGCATTTTCCAGTCAGTGCTTAAACCCAAAATCGCTTAAAAACTTTATTGAAATACATATACTATTATGATTGATCGTAAATCGATTTGATCAGCTATTTGGTTAACCTCAGCATCAATCGCTGTAGGCGGAGCGTAAACAAAAATTTACCAATCAGCGGTAGTATGGAGGGCTATTAATGAGGTGCGCCAGCGCATACATATTTATAATGCTAATAAATTAAATTACGAAAAAGTAGTAGGACTTTATATTGTAACATTTAAACCTCTCCATATATACCTACGTAACTTTAATGGGAGCTTTTCACGACTAGTTTTAACAGTTTTTCTTTAATAATTACTCTACCCAACACCGCTGTGATTTTGGTAACCTAACAATACTAATTAGTGTTTACTGTATTACCCCAATTATTTACAACTAGGTAGGTAATATTATAAAGAGGTAAAGTTTGTGAGGTTGTAGGAGGGGGGGGGGGGGGGGTAATGTCATTTCTCAATCACATCTCATCTGCCTAGCCACAACCGGCTCCTCCACACAACGCCGCTCGAGCCCCTTGCCCCGTCCCGCTGCCAGTGTCTGCAGCCCTGGCGAAGCCCATAGAAAAGGAATCCGCTAGCGTCACCGCGAGTGCCCCAGGAGCTCCAAGTAGGAAGCTTATGCCAAAAAAGGCAACGAATAACGATGATGAGGGTTTCGTGACGGTGCAAAGGAGGAAGCGCCGGCCGCGAACGAACAAGAACCGCTGCGGCAAAGCTCCTACGGAGCCCGAAGTCAGCTTGCGTGCCGCAAAGCCGAACACACCGGTGTACATCTCCCGCCTACACTACACCACTACGGCGGAGGACATCGTGGAGTATGTGCGCCAGAAGACGAGGTACACGCCGAGGGTGCAGTTACTGAAGTCGCACCGCAACGTCAACTTCAAGGCGTTCGTGGTGCGCATACCAACATGTTACCTGCACCTGGTGATGGATGAAAGCTTTTGGCCACAGGATGTGGTATTCCGCCGCTTTCGCGGACAAGTGCCACCGGAAAGCACAAAGACTTAGTGCAACTAAGTGATACTAACATAGTTATTAAGTTTTATTTACTAACAAAATTGTTACTATATTATTATGTATACTTAGGTTAAGGTATGTATCTATGGGTCTTTGTTACCTGATAATAGATGGTTTATTATTATATTATTATTATTAGTAAGACTGGTTGTCGGACTTTCGGGCTTCTGACTACCTGTAACGACGGTCAAAGATCCACGAATGACAGCCGGGAACAACGGCTTAACGTGCTTTCCGAGGCACGGAGGGGTCTCGGTATGTAAAGATGGTCACCCATCCACAGACCAACCGCGACAAGCGTAGCTTAACCTGATCGATCGACCTGCGCGGATGCTATTATTTAGCCACGGGCCCCTCATATTATCCCCCTCATAATAATAAATTGTTATCTAACAAGTCATTAACTAAATTTGATTTAATTAAAGGGTCTTCATGTTAAGATTGAGGAGTTCCGTGACAGTTAAAAGTTTAAAACCAATCAAGTTAAACTATTGATCCATTAGTAACTGGAAAATACACACTATAGTTTATCTACGAGTATACTAATACTTATCGATACTAATAATAAAGCTGAAGAGTTTGTTTGTTTGAACGCGATAATCTCCGGAACTACCGGTCAGATTTGAAAAAATCTTTTTGCATTTGATAGCCCAATTCTTGAGGAAGGCTATAAATTAATTTAATATCACGCTATGACCCTTAGGAGCCGTGCAAAAAGAAAAAAAAAGTCAGAATGAACGCTAAGCGAATACGAAGTGTTGCGACGGGGTGGGGGTACAAGAAATTTCACGCGGACGAAGTTGCGGGCAGAAGCTAGTTATTTATAAAGAGGTAAAAGTTTGTATGTAGAGGTAATATTCAGAACTATAGGTATTCCAGAATCTCATGGCAAAAAAAAAGTGATTTTCATATGGATTGACATTGCCATTATGAAAATCAAAATGTTTTTTTTTGCCATGTGATTCTGGTAGACCTATATCAGTCTAATCTAATCTAACTAGCCTGTATTGTCTCACTGCAAGACCTCCCTCCCTCTCTTCCACACAATTCTGTCTTTTGCCAGTCGTTTCGGTAGGAGTCAAGCTCGTCCCGCCATCTTCGTCTTGGCCCGCCGCAATGGCGTCGTGCGTTTATAACTATCAGTCGGATTCGAAAAGTTATTTTTGCATTTGATAGCCAAATTATATAACATCGCGCTACGACCCTAAGGAGCCGAGCAAAAAGAAAAAAGCCAGAAAGAACGGTAAGCGAAAACGAAGTACAAGACGCCAGCACATCAAGCTACTACAATCTGTCAATAGATTTTCAACTTTATCGCTACAGCATAAGGTTGAAGGTTGATTGGGAAAATTTTACAGTTTCGCTGGCGTCTGTACTTACCGTGAAACAAAAAAAATGATTGATTTATTTTAAAAAGATAATGACAAAAATCATGTACTTAATCTATCTACTATCAAATATTTTGTATTGCACTTGAAGGCCCTAAGCAACCAAGCAAAAAGAAAAAGTCAGAGAGAACGCCAAGTGAATACGAAGTACCTAATAGCGCGGGCGATGCGATGCGACGGGGAAATGACATTTCACGCGGACGAAATCACTCAGAGTCATATTATTTAAAAATGCTACGATAATATAAATGATTAAAATAATAAATTATTAACAAATATTAAAATCTCTCATGTAAAAACTCCTTCAAATTAGGAAAAGCTTATTCTGCTATAAAGGGGTACATGGAACATGGCCAGAGATCGCTCAAGACTAGGTTTGGAAGGATAAAGGTGACGCATTCGCCCAGGAGTGGGACACAATATCTAAAGACTAACGAAAAAACATCTGCTAGGGAATTAATCACTTTCTTTAAAGCGACATAAACCAATTAATTGTTGGGTAATCTTATTGTCCACACTCCTGTCAAACTCAACTGACAGACCAGAAACCACAGACTACAATATAATGCAGTGTAAAACCTTCCCAACGTGGCAAACGTATTAAAATCATGTTTTTCTAAGCTGAAGAAAACTCAAGGTTCGACCTTAAATCTTCAACACGGGTAAATCCATTTAATATACGAGAGCAGTTTTCCTCAACGCATCACATGAAGAGAATCATAATTAGAAAGGAAATAATCGAATTGTAAGACAATGGAAAACCGCCGGTTTCCGGGTCAGCCCCGGCATGACGAGGCAATAGATTCTACCGTACTCTATAGGAATCCCAGAGACGTGACTGCACATCAAAATTAGCTGCGCATACATCGATTTTGGAATATCGATAACGATATTGTTTTACTAGCTTCTGCCTGCGACTTCGTCCGCGTGAAATTTTACCCTCTACCCATTCATCCCCCTTTTTTTTTTGAGGGTGGAAAATCATCAAATGACCCTTCCCGCTCTGGGTGGAGCGGAAGGGAGTGTCAGACTCTTACTGATTAAAACCCACCCGTGTTCCTTCCTTAGCTCTTTATGTTCCGGGGAAGCGGTAACCCTTTCGGACAATCCCGCTGATCCGGCAGGCTTCGGCCCTAAGGGGCCTCTGCTACTGACATCTCTTTGAGCCCCCTTTGAGCCCTCTTTCACCCCCTTAGGGATTGAATTTCGAAAAATCCTTCCTTATTCCTTGTCTACATTATAAAGGGAACCTCTTTGCAAAATTTCAGCTTTATAGGTCCAAGGGTTTGGGCTGGGCGTTGATGAGTCAGTCAGGACTTTTCTTTTTATTTATATAGATAGATAGATAGATGATTGGTTCTTATATCCGTTTCTGTATAGGCAATATGCATATTAGCCTTAGCTCGTAGCTTCATCTGGGTGGTGGTCAGAAATTATACCACGGGAACGTATGTACTACAGGCGTGAAAAGCATCCTATGTTGACTCAGCGGGGTAATTACGTAACGCACTAGGCTGGCCATACACGGACTGCTCCAGCAGTAAGCTAGTGATCAACATTCACGGACTCGTGCAGTCAAATTCAACCGCTTGCAGCTGCCATTGATACCTGCCTGCTTGCTGCTGCAGCAGTCGGTATCAACTGTTTTGCGTTTTTATTGCCGGCCCGTCGTGGAATGAAGAGCGCGGGCGGAGGTAACTATGCGAGAGCAGTCGACAGCTCGAGCAGTCGCGACTGCTTGAGCGGTTTCATGTACGTAGCAGACTGTAGTTTGCTATGGAGTCGCAGTCGTGAAGCAGTCGCTGCTTCAAGCTATCCGTGTATGGCCGGCCTAACAGTAGCAATGGGTTTCATTTTGACAGTTCAACAAGATTCATTGCGTTGTTTACGTTGTTCAGATGTCACGCTTTTCAAACATATGAAGCAATGGATTAGCAATATCCTTCAAAATGATTCAGATTGTCAAGAAGAAAAGTGCTAGTCATGGGCATGATGACATGGGTAGAGTCATTAACAGAATCGTAATTAGAAAGGAAATAATCGAATTAAAACAATGGAAAACCGCAGGTTTCTGGGTCAGCCCCGACATGACGAGGCAAACGATTATTTCTACCACAGGTTATTGGTTAGACGTAACTGCACATCAAAATCAGCTGAGGATACATCCATTTTGGAAATAAAAAAGTAATTAAAAAAAAAAAAAACCGACTTCAAAAAGAAATTAACTCAAAATTATGAAATAACTTTAATTTCGGAAGTCGGTGTCTTTGGGATCTGCATTTTATAGTTTTTTGCCACCGACTTCCGATATTAAAGTTATTTCATAATTTTGAGTTAATTTCTTTTTGAAGTCGTTTTAATTTTTTTAAATTAACTACTTTTTTATTTCGTTATTTTTAGTTATAAGTAAATAAAACTGGAATATTTGTTTGTAATAGGTAGGTAATAGTTTTGTAGTAAATATCGCACTAGAATTTGACCAAGGTTTTGAGATGTTTTCCCTTTGACAATAGACCCGTAGCTCGTATCAATAAGCCAGGCCGTCACACTTACACGTATTAGTCCATATCTTGAAAATTTCTGAATCGATTTTGATGAAACTTGCACTGTTCCCTAAGTTGAAGTAAATGTAAGCCAATAAAAAAAAATTCACGATGCGATTAATAGTTGCGGAGAAATGCGTGGACAAACATACATACGAAAATTATGAAATAACTTTAATATCGGAAGTCGGTGGCAAAAAACTAAAACTATAAAATACAGATCCCAAAGACACAGACTTCCGATACTGAAGTTATTTCATAATTTTGAGTTAATTTCTTTGTGAAGTCGGTTGAATTTTTTTAAATTACTTTTTTTTTATAATATGACGTGTACAAGTGATTCCGATATCCCATTTACAGAATAAAAAAATAATTTCATTTAATTTAGTAATAGGCATAGCTTACTGCTTAGGATACTTCTTATCCCGAGAGTACTTGTCCGGGATGACGTGGACAACATTTTATTCCTACCACCCACTAGGAAATTGGGAATCCCTGAAACGAAACTGCAAATCGACATCAGCTGCGCATACATCGATTTGGATTGGAAAAAATAATATTATCCGTATTGTTATCATCGGTTCTTACCCGTTTCTGTATAGATATGACCTTGATGACCTCGTTGCTCTCGTGGTTGCAAGCACGACCGCTTAGATGGAGTCATGGGTTTAATTCACAGGTCGGACCGAAGTGTTATTGGATTTTTCCATTTGGAATTTTGGTAGTAGGTGATATGACACCTCCGTGCCAGCCAGGAACGTGCAAAGTTCGTCTTGCGCCTGATCTCTCCCCGGTCGTATCGGAAAACCACTACCCTTCTGTGCTTGCGCACAAACTTGTATAATATCTCCTGCTTACTTGGCTAAAATCTGTAATGTGTACATTATCTTTTGTTAGAGATCTTCTTCTTTCTTTTGTTATTCACACTAATATGTATTTTAGAGGAGAAAGATAGTGGGGGTGTGTGTGTGTGTGTGTTTATAATATGTTTGTTACTTCTTCACGTTCAAACGGCTGGCCCAATTTTGATAAAATTTGGTATGGAGGTAGCCGACACCCTGGATTAACATATAGACTACTTTTTATCCCAATATTCCCACACATATACTTATGGGGGTGAAACCGCGGGGCGCAGTAGTAAATAATAAGTCTCCGTTGAAGTTGGCCACAATCAAGTCGGGAGGATATTATTAGCATCTTGTGGTTCAGCAGCTTTTGTTAGTCAGTTACTGTATAAGTTTTGCCAATAGAAATAAAAAATAATGCCTTCCAAGTATAACGGATATATTTTTTGGAACTTAGCACAAAGGTAAGACCCAAGATGAGTCGAAAAAGTGAATTGAATTCTTAGAATGATATGGATTCTCATTACTATTTTACGATGCATTGTAAACCGGTATTTTTATTATAACTTAACTTTGCTCTAGAAGTAAGCTTCTAAAGCAAAATTAATAAAAAAACCGGTCAAGTGCGAGTCGGACTCGCGCACCGAGGGTTCCGTACAAAGTAGGTATGTAAATAGTTTATCACCGGATTTTTTTAAAGGATCTACTTTACGATTTTCGGATTTTTTTTACTTGTGCTACATGACATTGCTTCTTGCCAAATTTCATGATTCTAGGTCAATGGGAAATACCCTATAAATTTTGATTCCCTTGAGTGTCTAAATATACGTTTTTTGAGGCATAAACAGCCGTATCCTTTTGTCACGTTAACCTAGAAGTTTTATTTTTTCACAGCTTCAAGGGACTGTGGACCTGAGTCTGTCGTTTTAATTTCAACTCGATATCTCTACGCGTTTCCGAGATAAAGAGTCTTGACAGACAGACACAGACGGACAACAAAGTGATCCTATAAGGGTTCCGTTTTTCCTTTTGAGGTACGGAACCCTAAAAACAGATTTAGAGTCTACTAATCACTCATTGAACAAAAAACATGTTGTACTTATAAAGGTTAGCAGGTACAGACGCGAGACGCCACCACATCAAGCTACCCGAAACTGTAAATTTTTCCCAGTCAACTTTGAACCTTATGCTTTAGCGATAAAGTTGAAAATCTATTAACGAAATTTGACAGATTATAGTAGCTTAATGTCTGTACATCGACGCGCAAACAGTATCTAACCACGAATTTAGCACATGATTTGAAAAAAAAATCCGTCGTTTTTTTTAAATAACCGAGAGAAAATATTTACGATACGACTAGTATAATAAAAGAAAAACTAGGGTTCTGCGCAAGACAATAAACCTCATGAAATCCAATTTGCTTTCCGACTTGCACGCGAACGAAGCCGCGCGCAGTTGTGAAATATAGTTGCAATCATAATTCCCTAGATATAATACCCTAGGTCATCATTTCAGCCTAAAGACGTCCACTTCTGGACATAGGCCTCCCCGAAGCACCTCCACTTCGACCGGTTCTGTGCTTCTCGCATCCAACGGGTTCTCTTCCGGGAATGCTTAGCACCCCTTGCCACACCGTGGCCCTGGCCGCTACCGTAACCAAGGGTAGGCGGGCCGCCGGGTACTAGGGGCCAAGTGTTTTTTGTGCCAAGTCATTTTTGGGGGGGGTTTGCCATAATCGCCACGAATGCATAGAGAACGCTGCTGCCCAATCTCCGGTACGACCCTTAGTCGCCTTTTACGACACCCACGGGAAGTAAGTATAGGGTGGTGCTATTCTTTAAGTCCGGCACCACACAGACAAGTTCAGACAACACACCCTAGGTAATTATAATAATATAAAAGCTTAGACAATATACCACGCAGCGCGTCAATACCTGAGGCCCAACCGCATTACGTCATATTGACGTAGAAATAATGCGTGTGTTAATTTATACATATAAGATTTCCTTTTGTCCTTCCTTTCTTCAGTAGGTCAATATTAATTACCTGTAGGGAAAACTTACCGTAGGTATAGGGAAATTCTGTGTACAGTCAACAAGAGTTAGGTATCCAGGATCGTCGGATATAGTTGAAGTTTAGTAAGAAACCGATGGATGTTGTCGACTGAAATTTAATTTGATAAATCAGCTGTTTGTTTTCTATTAATTAAATTAAATTTTATTCGAGAACATCCATCGGGTTCTTACTAAACTTCAACTATATCCGACGATCCTGCATACCTAACTCTTTTGTTGACTGTACTGCATTGATGAGGATTACACCATTTCTTCATCTTCTTATCGGAGTCAATCAAATCTAGAAATGTTTTGTAGGGATGATGACTAATATTAGAAATGTTCGAACAAATCGATGGAAATTTGAAGAAACTACACGCTTTAAAAGTTTTTGGTGTGGATTATTCCCGTCCTTGTCGCGCGGTACTGTCAATGTATGGCATATGAAGTTACATATTCGTAACGTCACTTCAGTAGTACCGTGTTTGTCTATAGGATGTTGCCTGAGGTAGCAGCGCGGTGCGGGAGGGGTGTGGTGACGTGATGCGAGAGCTCAGTGATACGATACGTCAACTAGTGACAACTATCACCCCTCCCGCACCGCGCAGCTACCTCAGGCAACGTCTCAGTTAAGCGGTCGGCCTATAGCAATTATTTTAAAATGTCATAGTCGTGACGTCACTTCTATGGTAATGCCGTGTTTGTCTAGCAGTTATTTTAAAACGTTTATACCTAGCAATTTTAAATATTTATTTGAGTTTAAAATAAAATAAAGTCATCATCCCTGTTCCAATTTTCTGGACTCTTCTTTACGTTGACTCTTCCAATTTACCTACTAGATCTAAGATTTTGAACCAGATATTCCAAATTGTGTTCTAAAGTTTCTAATTAAGTGCCAATTAACTATAACTAAAATAGTAGAAAACATGCTGTGAAATTATGCACTACAAATAAAAGACATTGACTTTGAACATCGATATTTACAAGAAAACACAGGGTATAAGGGACAATGACTCACAAACTGTAACCATGAATATTTAGCACATGATTATATACATTACTAGCTGCGCCCCGCGGTTTTACCCGCATAAGTGTCGATCCCGTGGGAGTATCGGTATAAAAACTCTCCTAGCCCTTCCCCGGGATGCAATCTATCTCTCTGCCAAATTTTATCGAAATCCGGTCAGTGGTTTAGGCGTGAAAAGGTAACATACAGACAGACAGACAGAGTCACTTTCGAATTTATAATATTATATGGATTATTATTATTATTACACAGTATCGTAGAATTTTTTCACAGAAAAGAGCAATAGAATATATTAATAGGTAACTAAAAAAAAATCCAAAAGTGCACGACTCGTAATGCTCATTTGATCATATAAAAACCATAGATATTGATATTAGTAGAAGTTAGGAGATTAGGGGGGGATTAGTTAGGGGGAGTAGTTAGGAGTAGTTATTAGTATTAGTTAGTTTTTAGGGTTCCGTACCCAAAGGGTAAAAACGGAACCCTATTACTAAGACTTCGCTGTCCGTCCGTCCGTCTGTCTGTCACCAGGCTGTATCTCAAGAACCGCGGTAGCTAGACAGTTGAAATTTTCACAGATGATGTATTTCTGTTGCCGCTATAACAACAAATACTAAAAAGAAAATAAAATAAATAATTAAGGGGGGCTCCCATACAAAAAAACGTGTTTTTTTCGGCGTTTTTGCCGTCTGTCTGTCGCCAGGCTGTATCTCAAGAACCGCAGTAGCTAGACAGTTGAAATTTTGACAAATTATGTATTTCTGTTGCCGCTATAACAACAAATACTAAAAACGAAATAAAATAAATATTTAAGGGGGGCTCCCATACAACAAACGCGATTTTTTTTGCCCTTTTTTGCTCGATATCAATAAAGGCAACAGGTAGGCACTTGAAATATTCACAAAATACTCAGTTGTATTTTTACTTTAATAATAAATAATAAAATTAAAATAAATATTTAAGGGGCCCCCCTTAAATATTTATTTTATTTTAATTTTATTATTCCCATACAACAAACGTGTTTTTTTCGGCGTTTTTGCCTTGTGGTACGGAACCCTTCATGTGCGAGTCCGACTCGCACTTGGCCAGTTTTTTTATTAATTATAATTGAACTACTTTGAATAAAAGAGTCATTTTCAATAAGGTTCCTCATATGGGTGAAACAAATCTATTAAAAAAAAGTGGAGTGCCGACAGAAGTGCCGAACACATCCGAAGCGGTGTCGGTTACGGTAACAGTGACGCGAGCTCAATAGTTTTTTCCCATCTCAAAAAATGCCCGCAACGCGCCTAATGAAGTTTTCACTTCAAAAAATTGACTCAATTAATTGATTTTCTTGCAAGCTACAATGTTTTCAGGTTTCACACTTCATCATTTCAGCCGAAAGACACACTTGATTGAGGGGAATTTTTTATAGAAATATTTTGATGTTTTTTTCGTTTCTACTGAATTAGTTCAATTTTTTAAATTTTTTGAAAAATTATCTTTGCAATAGTATATAAATATTAAGTAGGTTCTGTATACTAGCAGGAGTATGACAATAGAAACTTGCAGAAAGGAGGCAAAAAAAATTCGTTCGTAAAACACTTTGCAATAACTACGTTGTCAAAATGTATGGAAAAGTAATGTTTTGAAGGGAAAACTTCTTTAGGCGCGCGCGTTGGGCCATTTTTTGAAATGGGGAAAAAACCATTGAACTCGCGACATTGTTACCGTAACTGACATCTCTGTTTTAAGTTTTAGCCATTACAAAGACATCAACGCGCGGTACATTTTCTTTGGGAAGAATGACCTTCAAACAAATTTATAAAATTACTATGCTTTTTCAAGTTTTACTTCTGACGGCACTCCTGGCGTGCCACTGTTTTTTTTTTTTTAAACTATAGGGGATACCCTATAGTTTAAAAAAAAAAAAACACTGTTACAGACACTGTTACAGTTACTGGGTAATGGGTAATACGATAGTATTACCCAGTAACTGGGTTGTGGAGATCAGATAGGCAGTCGCTCCATGTAACAAACATACTGGAAGACTGGAAGCCGACCCCAACATAGTTGGGTACAGGCTAGGCAGATAGAAGGTATGCAAACTAATATTAATAAAATGTTACTTTCAAAACATATTATATATATAAAGTGAAAATATATTATATATATATAGTCGGTGAAAATAGAGGACGAGCACTCTATATTCCCTGAAGTCAAAATCCCTATCTAAACCTAATATGTACGAAAACACTAAAAGCATTTGCTCCCCGCAGGCTTATTGATCCAGCTGAATACGGCCTGGGCCTGCGTAAGGCCCTTGGGCTTTCAAAGTTTATATTAATGGGTATGTAGCTAGCTATAAACCTGGGGACTTTTCCCAGTGTTCAGCACCTACCTGCGTAACACACTTTCAATCCTAATCTGAATCATTTTGAAGGATATTGTTAATCCATTGCTTCATCATCTGCCTAGCCTTTTCCCAACTACATAATATGTTGGGGTCGGCTTCCAGTCTAACCGGATGCAGCTGAATACCAGTATTTTACATGGAGCGACTGCCTATCTGACCTCCACAACCCAGTTACTGGGTAATAAGATACCCCTTGGTAAGACTGGTTGTCAGACTTTCGGGCTTCTGACTACCCGTAACGACTGTCAAAGATCCACGAATGACAGCCGGGACCAACGGTTTAACGTGCTTTCCGAGGCACGGAGGGGTCTTGGTATGTAAAGATGGTCACCCATCCACAGACCAACCGCGGCAAGCGTAGCTTAACCTGATCAATCGACCTGTGCGGCTGTTATTATTTAGCCACGGGCCTCCGCCAATCCATTGCTTCATATGTTCGAAAAATTTGTCTGCTCAACAACGTAAATAACGCAATGAGGGTTGTTGAACTGTCAAAATGAAACCCATTGCTACTAATAGTGCGTTACGCGACAACCCGCTGCGCTGGCTTGAAACTGTGAAAAGCGGTAACGCAATTTGTGATATTAATCTAAATCGGTTCAGCGGTTTAAGCGTGAAGAGGTAACAGACAGGCAGACAGACAGACACACTTTCGCATTTATAATACCTATTAATATGGATACCTATTGGATAGTGTCCATGCGACCAAAGGTGATTTTAATTGACTTGGAGGCTTAATGTTATAGCCCAAATTGTAGCGTTGTCACGTTTTACAGACATACCGAAAAATCGTAAAAGCACTCCGATTTTACAAATACCTAAGTATATTTTATATATCACTAGCTTCCGCCCTCGGCTTCGCCCGCGAGGTATGTCGATAAAAACTATCCTATGTCCTTCCCTGGGATGCAATCTATCTCTCTGCCAAATTTTATCGAAATGCGTTTAGTGGTTTAGGCGTGAGAAGGTAACATACAGACAGACAGACAGAGTTACTTTCGTATTTATAAACTAATATTATAAATGGATATTATATCTATATATTCTATATAATATTTATATCTATATAAATATGGATATAGATGTGACTTCGTTGACCCTAATCGTCATTGCGATCAGATTAAGTACCTATTAAAATTCGATTACTTAGGTAGGTACTACCTACTGATTTAACGTCATTGTTATGATAACTGAAAATCAAAAAAAAAACCTAACTTTCATAAGTCTAATTTATTAATATACTTACCTATCTGTGTTAAGTATGATGAATTCAATTTTAAATGCTTTTATTTTGCATAAATTGTTGACGTTTTAGGTAAGTAGGTACTTTATTTATTTGGTACCTATTTCAACAATCAATCTAATAGTGTTTATAATAAAAATATATTATGAAAATGTTCACGTCACATTTGTTACACACGCTACGAAAACAAAAATAGATCGCAGAGTCATGGTCAAGACAAAACGTGTTTATAAAGTGTTCCGTAATTTCGACTCGTTTGATAAGTGGTAGCGTGGCCGAGCGGTCTAAGGCGCTGGTTTAAGGCACCAGTCTCTTCGGAGGCGTGGGTTCGAATCCCACCGCTGCCAAAAACTTTTTGCTTTTTTTGTTTCATTTTTTTAATTTGAAATTTTATTGTAATGAATGAAATTTAATTTATATACATTTTAAAATATGAACACTGTTGTCTAAGAAAATAAATAAAAGAAAAAACATCACAAATACTCATAAAATATTTATGACCGGATCAAATAGGTGACACGTTCCTGCTTTGCGGAAAATAATTTATAAATTAGTAAATATCATAACCTTTTAATACCCTGACTGTACGCGTCAATCGGTGTTATAGTTACTTTACTGCGGTGTCCGTCGGGGTACTGTGTGCAGATAGATATACCTAATTATCTTTGTCTATTTTTCCTTTTTCCATAAAATACTACAATTATTTTTTTGAAGTGTAGGTACTATTTTTTTTATAGCTTAGTGTGAAAAATACTATATTTCGTTGAAGAAATGTTGGCAACCCTACTCCTATGGATGCTCTAGCGTGATGTTACATAGCCTATATACTCTTATAGCCTAACAATTTTTCAAATCTGACTGGCAGCTTCAGTCCAGAGATTAGCGCATTCAAACAAACAAATTCTTCAGCTTTATTGTTAGCTGGCAAAAGAAAATAGCGAAATGAAACGATGATCTTTTCACTTTTTAGCTGTCATACCTCCCTACTCCACACAAATTCGTATAATGCCACTACTTGCTATGAAAAAAACAACAGTGACAGAAAACTTATAACTTCATATTATATACACAGGCCCCTCTTTTCCATTGGGCACTCTGGGCAAGTGCTCAGGGCCCCGCGATCTTCGGGGGCCCCGGCCTGGTCTCCTAAGAAAAAAATTGAAGCCGCCCGTTCCATTCTACGAATTGTAGATACCCGATTACAAAATAAGTGATATACAGTGCGATTTACAATAAGTTTCTAGCCCCCAGATAAGAAATATTAGTACCTACCTACTACCTATGATTCTCTTATCTACACAGGGGCCCCGTGATCCTTATGTGCCAGGGCCTCCTGGTCATAGAAGAAGTGGATTCAACACGTATTATTGAAGAATAACTCAAAAACTACCAAAGCAAATTTAATTAAATTTCTTACGGGGGACCATCGTGGGAGCTTCCCCTACCAAATGAAAATATCGATGAACATTTATATTTTAAAAATACATACAGAACCTCCTCCTTTTTGGAATAGTAATGTATCTTTTATTTACTTACGCGTTATTGTGTAGATGTTATGTAAAGTTTGACGTTTACCTAATTGTTAGGCACTTCACTTACCTACATAAACAGGATAAATTTTTAACCAGTGCACAAACTCATCTGCCTAGCCTTTTCCCAACTATGTTGGGGTCGGCTTCCAGTCTAACCGGATGCAGCTAAATACCAGTATTTCACATGGAACGACTGCCTATCTGACCTCCACAACCCAGTTACTGGGTAATACGATACCCTTGGCAAGACTGGTTGTCAGACTTTCGGGTTTCTGACTACCCGTAACGACCGTGCTTTCCGAGGCACGGAGGGATCTCGGTATCATGTAGGTAAAGATGGTCACCCATTCACAGACCAACCGCGGCAAGCGTAGCTCGGTCGACCTGTGCGGCTGTTATTATTTAGCTACGGGCCCCTCTGTGCACAACTGTGCTCCAACCAGTGCACAAACTGTAACTTTGAATTCACCACATGGTTCTAGACGTAGTTTAGGATTTCTTTACCATAACAATATACGGTCGAATTGAGAAACCACCTCCTTTTTTGAAGTCGGTTAAAAAATCTGCTGTTTCATAGAAGAAAGCAATTAACCAACGCGGTCAAAATGTATAGGTACAACATTTTTTTTTATTATGGTAACACATGACCTAAAGCGCGGTCACTCGGACTGCATAGAAAAGAAAGGGAAGCGCGATGACACAACCCTGGTAATTTATTGCAAAGTATGATGCAATTATCTATTTACAAAAAATCCATTGTTTGGATTAAAAAAATAAAACGCTAGTGCTTTAGTATGTTGCTTGTAGAATTATTAAATCTGACAAAAAATCAGAATGATTGTATGTATGGTTTTTATTGTAAAAATAAAGTTTTTAGAGGTATCTTTCAGATTTTTTTCTTTCGTATCAAATTAGTTGTATTATGTTTTCAACACACTATCTAACTAGCATATTTTGTCATGTTTCTGATTTTGTTTACTGTAGTTGATCATATACTTTTATTGTTTCTAAAACTGGCGTTTTTCGCGTTTAGGTTCTGTAAGCCCCTTAACGTGTGTTTTAAATTTTAATGTTAGGAACACATATTTGCCGTTTTGTACTGTACCTACTTATTTACATAAGGAGTTATTTTTCTGCTATTTACTTACTGTATAATTATTTTAAGTGGGTACTAAGTAGATAATTATTTTTATTTGTATGAAGCCATGGTTCTAGAATTTAGACTGGTATATAGTAGGTACCTACCTACGTATTTAATTGTATTTAAGTCACTTATTTGCAAAATTTCACAACGTGAAAATCTAAAATACAACATTTATTAAATCGCACGTTTTGTGAAACGTCAAATCAATATCGCCGAACTAATTTGAGTTGTCCACTAAATATTATAAGGTGCTATTTCATGCAACATCACTAGGAAAATGTGCGGAACCACGTGGCCGTACAGAGGTACTATCGATTTTATATTTACTTATAATCATATAATGACGATCAGATGAAAACATTCAAAATAATATTCTAGTAAAAACTCAAAATCTACACACAACATTTAACTAACACTGTATTTTCTAAGTAAAAGCACGTTTTTACGCATTCCACATAAAAAATCGAAATAGTACACTCTACACTACATTTATCACTATTTCGTAAATTCACCGGCTAATGCCACTCACCATTACATGGTCGGTACAAATATTCACCCGCACTCAACGAATACTGACGTCAAACTGGCGAAATTTCACGATTTTTTAGGTCTGTAGCATTCGATTTTTGAAAACAGCTGTTTCCAGACTACTTTGACCTCCGCGCACAACCGATCGTTACTCCGACGCGTCTCAGATTAAAGTGGCCAGTATCGGTGTCAGAGGTCACTGCCGCGGCGAAATTCTCTTTTAAAAACTTGCAGCAATGCAACTTACGACCTGTCCTTTAAATAGAATATTGTGCAAGCTGTAATTATTAATAAAAACTGTGTCCCGGTGCAATTTTGCCAAGTTTAGTTGTTATTAATAGAAAATAGACGCCATTTTGCTTCGTGGGGCGAACAGCGCATGCGTGGTGTTAAGGGCAAGGGTAGCATAGACATTATTTATTCCATTACGCGTTTAACTCGCCAGACGTCACGGTTTCAACTTCATCTTTTCTAATGTCTTTAAGCAGCTGTTTTATGAACGAGGAGGACGAAAGTTATGTCTACATCTACACCCAACAAATAATGTGTCATAAAAAAATCTGCTATTCCCTACGTTTATGTTCGTATAAACTCGTCAAAATGTAGGGAACAACAGCTGATTTTTTTTTCGCGATTTCATGTTTAGTCCCATAGTAAAAGTTGTTCATAATGATGCGTACAATGACCACTTAAGAGATTGTTAATGTTTTACCAATAACCCTGTATAAGACAACAAGAAAACACACGTAATTGTTCAATCTGTCGGCACTCCTGGAGTGCCACTGTTTTATGTTTTAGGTACTTCGTGGAAGGGCATTTGCTTGTAAACTCGACTGAAGACAGTAGCAATGCTATTCTGTAAAAATCTCACCGCGAAAACTTAGGTGAAGTGAGTATAAAGTGAGCTGTCAATAGTGTCAATTTCTAGCATCAGGTGGAACGACAGCTCCGCCCCTAAGACGACCCACTAACCGCTAAGCATTTTAAAGTGTGAAACATTATTTTTAAAATATTCCCCATTGAAAATTAATACCTACCTACACCTCTTTGACCTACATACAAAAAATCTTAATCCCGAAGCGGGAAGCCTAAATGATCGTTTATCTATAATTTGTAACTGTAACTAGGTAGGTAGGTACAGTCAACAGCAAAAGTAGATGATCAAAATCAGACATTCAATAGGAGTCAAAACTGATCACGATTAAATGGCAGCTGTACCTACTAGTCAAAGAGAATATAACCACCGTTGCTACTAGTAGTAAATGTTTGGTATAATTTACAATCACATACTTTTGAATCACTTCGACGCCACACAGTTCTGACGCGAACTCCGTTCATTAGTATTGAATTTCTGATTTTGATCTGAATCTACTTTTGCTGTTGACTGTACCTACTAATGGTGTGGGAAACTTGCAATGTAGAATAAGATGCAAAGAAAACAATACAAATGCAACTATAGGACGCAACGCAACGAATTTCACTTTTATCTAAAAAAAACATTGTCTCGACTTACCACCATTTCTTCGTCGTCGTCATTTCACTTCACCTAGGTATCCATAATAGGTATTCCTAGATGAAAAACAATATGTAGGAAACTAAATTAATAACAAAACACAAATTAATAAAATCAGCAAAATCACAGCACACCTCCACGATACATTTATTCCGATTATACAATAAATTTATACCTACCTACCCTCGTTTTGGAAACGAAATGTATTACTCAGTAGGTAACATAACCTATGCTAGCAAAAAAATCAAAATAATATTACGGAACGACAGTCGGTTAGACAATACCTACTTTTTTACCGACTTCAAAAAAAAAGGAGGTTATGTGTTTTTACCCCAATAATAATAATAATAATAACCCCACCGCCGTATCTCTACGTTGACGTCGTGGTGGGGCTTGCGCGCTCAGAACTCTAGGCCTGTGCCGGAGGGGTTTACTTTGCCGGAACAGGTCTAGAGTTAGGAGCCAGACCAAGAGAGATACAGAAATCCGCAGGGCAGCATGTGGCGAGCTGTTGGGCAGTAGCGACCCCACGGACCCTATCTCCAGGGAGACGTCTTGTTCCTCACCTCTGGCTTGCCTTTATTGGCCGGCTGGAGTTAACAATGACGAGGAACAGAGCTCCCACCTTATTCTTGCCTGTATTGGCTGGCTTGAGTGGAGATTCGCAAGAGCAAACGTGCTCGGAGGAAGGAAGTATTCCAGTAAGATGCTGGTAGGGATCTTGACCGTACTTCCGGGATTGTCCTGATAGCCGTGGAATACCTCTCCACTCCTCATAAGCACCTCAGGACATGTTGCCTCCTTGCCGCTACGACACTATGTGCTAGCGACCGTTTTCGGGGGCCCATTATTGAGTGTGCAAGTCACCCCCTGCCATTTAATCTGTGTAATTTATAGAGAACATCGGTCAGGCAGGGGCTATAGTTTTTCCATAGTCTTAGATAACCAGTTCACTTTAGACACCAAAACCCATAATCCAATATTTTTGTTTCCTTATTTTGCAATAGTCCTACACCAACCGGGGGTTATCTTTGGGTGCACTTGTATAGTGCGAACAGGGATAATCGTCGTTTGGTGCCTCATTTCATTGAAAATCTCTAACGGGCCTCTGCGAGTTGGCTTCGGCCCCTCGTACGCCTTCCAAAGGACCGGGACCCCATGGTCCCGAGATATGTTAAAATATAAAAATAATAATAATAATGGCAACACCAACAACGTCAACATCGTATTTTGTCATCTCTATATATTTTTCAAATTTTTAATTTTTAGTAGCAGTGTACCACCAGCATTTATAATTTTTGTGTTTAATGAATCTAAATCGAATTAGCAAAACATTTAAAACGTACCTACAATGAATGATTTATATAAAAACCTATTTCAAAAACTGCCGAAGCGGACATGACAGATGTCACGTCACCCCCGATATATAAAAACAAGATGACAATATTATGAAAATAAGTATGTTGACGAGATTAGCAGCTCGCCGCGCACGCCTACCACCTCCGGACTCGTCGCTCAGCTCCGCCCCGCAACCGCCGGAACCCAGCCCCATCGAGAGTGCTGTGACACCGGCCGTAGCAGTTGCGTCGAGCTCGAGCGACGAGTATTTCTCTCCGCCGACGTCGCCAACACCTGTACGTCGGCAGGGGAGAGGCCGGCCACCGAGGAGCTTGGGACTTAGGGGCCATCCGGCCCCGAGTCGGGTCCCCGCTACCGGTGGTTGTGTGCAGCGCATGAGATGGACTCAGTCTATGAACGAGAACGTCATGCGCGCATATTACGGGTCTACAGAGGGGGGAATTAACCTCACTGCGTACCGCGATAGGATGCTGTCTCTGTTCCAGGAACTGGAACCAACCGTCAACGTTTCGGCCCAACGACTGTCGGATCAGGTGCGGGTCATCCAACGCAATCACAGGTTGGACGATATCGCACTTGATAGGCTGCGCTCAGAGGTACTGAGCAACCATATCGTCTCGACTTCGACACAAACTGCGGCACAGGCGTCAACTGTTGATGCCATCCCGCCGCGGTCCAATCATGTTGAAGAAGAGCATGATAGGGTTGACACAGTAAGTAGCCAGTGCAACGACCGACTGAGGAGCGCACTGGAGGATGCATTACGCGAGTATAGGTCCACTCCAGCCGAACTTAGACCCCGATTACCACGGTTACCCATGCACAAAAAAAATAGGGCGCTGGTGTGTGCCTTGGACTCGCAGCTCAAGAGTTTCTTCGAGAGCAGCGAGGATCTCGTTGATACACATTCGATCCTGTACTGTGCGGCTGTGGCGGCATGTCGTTTAGCTAACGTCAAATTCCCAAATTGTGACGGAGCTATTCGACCAAAACCAGCCGTACCAGCCTGGCAGCGCAGGATCGAACGTCGTATTGATGGGGCCAGGGTACTCATCGGCAAACTATACTGCTTCAGGGAGGGCAATACACGACCACGTGTGATGCGCTTTGTAAGGCGGGCATTCTCGGGGACTGGAATCAGCCCTCGAGAATACATGTCCCGTGTCACAGAGCGCATCGACTTCCTGAAGCAGAAAGTTTGTGCATGGGCGAGCCGAATTCGGCGGTATAAGCGGCGGGTTGATCGATACACGCAGAATCGCATGTTCCAGAGCGATGAAAGGTGGGTGTATAGAACTTGGGAGCGACCTGAACAAAATGTGACAGATGTATGCCGCCCGGATGATGCCGCCACAAGTGCATTCTGGTGCAGCATCTGGTCGGTGCCCGTCTGTCACACTGAGGCTGATTGGATGCAGGATGTCGAGCGAGTGTGTGAGTCTGTACCAGAAATGGAAACAGTCCTAATTACGCCATCAGACGTTGCCAGAGCGGTCCGTCCGTTACCGAATTGGAAATCACCGGGACCGGACGGACTGCACAATTTTTGGCTGAAATGGCTAATTAGTTCACACACTTGCCTGGCATCTCAGTTCCAGTCATCCTTAGAGTCTGGGTCGCTACCGCAGTTTCTAACAACAGGCGTTACCCACCTGCTCCATAAATCAGGTAGTCCCGCGGAACCCAAGAATTATAGACCGATCACGTGTTTGTCGACGGTTTATAAACTTCTTACATCTATTTTGAGAGCGAAAATTAATACACACATTGAGAGTAACTCGGTTATGTCTGCCTCTCAAAATGGATGTAGGAATGGGTCCCGCGGTACTAAGGAGCTACTCCTCATAGACATGGCCATTAGCCAACAGGTTCGTCGATCCCGCAAGGATCTGTCGACATGTTGGATAGATTACAAGAAGGCCTACGACTCGGTGCCACATACATGGCTCATGAGGGTGCTGGAGTTGTACAAGATAGATGCAACTCTACGCACCTTCCTTGAGTCGTGTATGAGGCAATGGAAGACGGTCCTTCGTTATCCAGGATGTCGACAGATCCAGGGGAATGATGAGCCTGTATGGATTAAACGGGGAATATTTCAGGGCGACAGTTTGAGTCCACTTTGGTTTTGCTTAGCCCTGAATCCTCTAAGTACACTACTGGAGGATTCAGGTCTAGGCTATCGGTTGAAAAGAGGTGGTCAGGTCATATCTCACCTCCTTTACATGGATGATTTAAAACTCTTTGCCCCCAACAAATTGCGTCTGATGGAGCTATTGAAGGTAACTGAAACTTTCAGTAGCGCCATCAGGATGGAATTTGGTGTGGACAAATGTGCAGTCATGCATGTAAAGCGAGGGGAGATTATGGAATCCGAGGGAATTCAACTCTCCGATTCCATAAGCCTCAGATCCCTCTCCTCATCCGAAAGCTATAAGTATTTGGGTATGTCGGAAGCGTTAGGCATCAACGATGAAAAGAAGCGCTCCTTCAACGATTGCTTCATGTCAGAAGCAATCGTTGAAGGAGCGCTTCTTTTGTCGCCTGAAGAAGGTATTAACTAGTCTTCTTTCGGGCGGAAATAAGGTGCGCGCCTTCAATGGTTGGGTCATGCCGGTTTTGATGTACTCTTTCGGCATACTCAAATGGACTCAGACCGAACTCGACGCCCTGGATAGAAGAGTCCGTACACTACTGACCGCAAACCGGATGCATCACCCACGATCATCGGTAATGAGACTGTATATCCCGCGGAAGTGCGGGGGTCGAGGCTTTTTAAATGCGAAAACCCTCCACAACCGCGAGGTGTGCAGTCTCAGGGAATATTTTTTAAAAACCGAAGTGGGTATGCACCGTGATGTGGTCGCAGTGGACAAGGGGCTCACCCCGCTATCCATGGCTAAAGAGAACTGGCGCAAACCTGTAGTACTTTCTACTGATGACCGCAAGAAGGTATGGCAAAGCAAGGAGCTTCACGGGCGCTTCTATCGGGCTCTTCATGAGCCCGGTGTAGACTTCTTAGCGTCCGTATCCTGGCTACGTTTTGGTGACCTTTTCGGGGAAACTGAAGGTTTTGTCTGTGCAATTATGGACGAAGTTATCTTAACGAATAACTACCGGAGACATATTATGAAGGACGGGACGGTTGACGTGTGTCGGGCATGCCACCGTCCGGGTGAGTCTATCAGACATATTATCTCTGGTTGTTCTCGTCTGGCTAACGGCGAGTACTTGCACAGGCATAACCAAGTAGCTAGGATTATTCACCAGCAACTTGCTTTGAAATATAAACTTGTGGATTCTGAGGTACCGTATTACAAGTATGTGCCCGACCCAGTTCTTGAAAATGACCATGTCACATTGTACTGGGATCGGTCTATCATTACTGACAGGACTATTGTTGCCAATAAGCCTGATATAGTGGTGATAGACCGATTAGCGCGCCGCACAATGATTGTCGATGTTACCATTCCACATGACGGGAACCTCGTGAAAGCTGAGAAAGAGAAACAAATTAAATATCTCGACTTAGCTCACGAGGTTGTTGACATGTGGAATGTGAGCTCGGCTATCATTGTGCCGATTGTCGTATCGGCCAATGGACTGATAGCCGAAAGCCTCGATCAACATCTATCGAGGCTCTCGTTAGGCGGTTGGATCAAGGGCCTGATTCAGAAGGCAGTACTCCTTGATACGGCTCGCATTGTGAGGAGGTTCCTGTCTCTGGAGCCCTAACCACCGGTAGCTTGGACCCTGCTCCCGACACCGGCGGACAACTATTTTTTTATATTTTTAAATGTTTTTTATACTTACTTTTATTTATTAAGAAATATTTAAAAATACAATAAAATAAGATTTGTAAATGAATAAAGGAGATAATAATAATAATAAATAATCACCCCTCATAACATTAATTCTTCGTAAAAAAAAAAAAAAAAAAAAAAACACCACACACACGCTACATTGACTTGGCTTGGGCCCGTTAATGTAGCTTAAACTAGCCAAAGAGCTAAGAAACAAAATTCGTTCACCAAAAATAATAATATTTTTATTTCGAGCAACAAGACTCATAGTGTTAGTAACAATATACTTACAAACTATGTTAGTAATACACATACAAAGACAAAAACAATACCAAACACAGAAAACCGATGATGATGCAGTCCCTCAGATTACTGAGAACAAAAAATTGTCTGTGTGGCCTTTCCCCTAATCTCGTAGATTTTTATATCCGCCTGAAGAGATTAGGACATTTGTAAAGATGACCTAACAATTACAATAATATCTAAATTAGATTTAATTACAATAAAATCTAAAGTGTTTCTTTAAATAATGGGAGGAATAATGCTTTGAAGTGAATCTGCCCAAATCTGTTTCATAATAAAAGTACTTATAGTCTAAGTATGCTTGACCCAGTTGTCGGTGCAACTAGCGCTGTTTGCGTAAACACAAAATGAAAGGCATGCAAATCATGCTGTGAAGGTTTTAAAAACTCAACAAAAAACAAATAAAAGCTAAGCAAGCGGTTTTCTCGGTTTGAACGAATATTGTAATGCTAGTGCCTACTTATCTAAATAGTCTAACTGAAAAGTTAAAAAAAACCGTAGATAAGATCCGAGTCAGAATATTTTCGGAAAATTGTATGAATGTGTGAACCCTTTTGTAATGAACACGGTATAATTAATTATTTAGCGATCTAGCGTTAATAAAATTTGCTACAGACAGCGCCATCTAGTAGTGTGAAAGCGAAATATTAACGCGTAACTACTAGCGCACTCTAACGACGAATGCAAAATCACTTGACATTCTTTTGGTGTCAAAGCTTAGTTCTATTCACCTCTAGATGGTGCTTCACTTTTTAGCATCTTCCATCTGATATTGTTGAATTTGATAAAAAATCTCCAATTACATTATTTTTACCAACAATTACAGCGTAAGAGACCCTATATAATAAATATTTTTTTTAAATAATTTATGGTCACAAATAAATATTAATCTCAAACTTACTCATTTTACTCAACCAAAAAACTATTGGCAACAATGGCAACACCGCTAATGGCGCTAAATCGCTAATCAATTGTCATTATTGTCAACTTCAAGTCAAGTCAATGTCATTACTCAACGCCCAACGGCTGTTATTTAATTTTTTGTTTGTTAGACTTTTGATTAAAATTAAAACAGACTACAATAGAACAGAGGGTGAAAATGGACACTAAAACCGCACAGAACAGACCCAAGAACCGTAAGTATGTAGTATAGGTACACCAACACAGCAATTCACAGGATATTCTAAAGATTTAATAAGAAACGTAACGAAAAACTTTTACACGTGTTTTTACAGGATTTTTGAAGCTATCCTTGAAGAAAACCAGGCCAAAAGCAACCCAGGACATAAAAAAACTCAACAGAAGTTCAGATGTTATAATACTTGACGAGTCTTTTGATAAACTGAGAAATGATTTTCTGAAAACTGTGAGTACCTATCCTACCACTTCAATAAGTAATCTCTGTTCAATAAAATTATTTTAAATATTTAAATTACAATAATGAAAAAGCAATTTAAAATTACAACCAAGTAACTGCTGATTCATGTATTGAATATGGTACCTACCTGGGGGCCTAAAAAGGCCACTTTGGCAAAATCATAAAATGATAACATAATGGACTATCAAATCCCATTGGTGAAGGGTTTTTCAGTTTTTTTTTTGTCTGTGCTAAAATGCCAATCAATCCAATCTCTTTGATTATACCTACGTAGTGCAGCGAAAAAAAGATAAACATGGACTGTCTTCGCCACATTATGATTCCTTTTATGATTCTGCCAAAGCGGCCTTTTAGGCCCCCTGATGGAACGAACCACCTTTTGAGATCTATAATCTCAACATAAACATAGATCTAGGTCACTCTCGTAGTTGAAATAAGTTAACAATTTAAAGGTTTAATTTTGCTTCTAACATGTTATAATGGGTATTTTTTCTATTCCAGGTACAATCTAGTAAAAAAATATATTCTCCAATAACAATTAACGATTCCTGTGAACAGTCATTTAATGATGACCTTCCTAAGATTACTCTCAACGAAAAGAAACCAAGCAACAATGGCAATGTAAGTAAATTTAGCTTAATTATCTGAATTTAAAGACAGATTTGATTTTTTATAATCAATTATTCATTATTTATGGGCAATACTTTCCACACAATGGGTGCCTGAAGATGGACGGCGCCGCTGACGTCGACCCAGAAAGTGGTGGCGAGATGACCTGGATGCGTACCGCGGGGGCTGGTTTGACTTAGGGAAGGCCTTTGCCCAGCAGTGGGACAGTATAGGCAAAAAAAAAAAACATTATTTTGAAAACATTTCATTATTCTGAAATCACTGAGTGGTCTTATGGAAGCATGGTGTTCAATGCTTGTACTTTCTCTGTAGAAGAAGAGGTGTTTGCCCTGCATTATCACACAGGTAAAAATAATTAAAAATAAAGATAAAGCAATATCTTTATTTTTAATTCTTTTTACATAATGTGATATTTATATAGAAATTTTCATTCTAGGTGCATCCATACTGGTATTATACATTCGAAAGTAACTCTGTCTGTCTGTTACCTTGTCACGCCTAAACCACTGAATGGATTTTGATAAAATTTGGAAACGAATGGATTTCGAGAGATAGATTGCCTCCTGGGGAAGGACGTAGGATAATTTTTATCGACATACCACGCGGGCGAAGCCGCGGGCGGAAGCTAGTCATCTATTAAAATTCAAAGCCCTGACTGACTGATATATCAACACACAGCCTAAACCGCTGGTCCTAGAGACATGAAATTTGGAGGGTGTGTTCTTTGTAAAGAGTAGGTATCCACTAAGAAAGGGGTTTTTCGAAATTCCACCCCTAAGAGGGTGAATGGGGGGAGGGTGGACGAAGCGGACTAAGTAAAAATAACTAGCTTCTGCCCGCGACTTCGTCTTCGGGAAATTTCCTGTATCCCCCGACCTACCCTATCGCATCGCCTATTACTTCGTTGCCCGCCCGCGTTCATTTTCGCTTAGCGTTCTTAATTTTTTTTTTGTTTGGGCCTTCGCCTACACCCTGCCCGCGCTATTACTTCGTTTTCGTTTTGCTCGGCTCCTAAAAGGGTCATTGCGTGATGTTAACCAGCCTTTGGCCTTTGCCTTCCTCGAGAATAGGGCTATCAAACGCATAAAGATTTTTTCTAATCCGACTGGTAATTCCAGATATTACTCCCTACATACAAATAAACAAATTTTACCTCTTTATAATATTAGTATAGATGTATACAAAAACGGCTTCCGCCCGCGGCTTCGCCCGCGAGGTATGTCGATAAAAACCTAGGTCCTTCCCCGGGATGCTATCTATCTCTCTGCCAAATTTTATCGAAATCCGTTCAGTGGTTTAGGCGTGAAAAGGTAACATACAGACAGACACAGAGTTACACTTGTGACTTTGGTCCTAGGTCTCATTCTTTATAATGTATGTGTTTATGTGTATACACTCTTTATTATGTACACCATAAGAGTTACAGATACATAGCTCCTTTACTTGTTGTGTGATTTATTAGTTTTTTTAGGCTTGATGTACATCCAGGTACATAATATTATCTGTATTTCACTAATAAGTTTTTAAACCTTAATTTTTAGTAAATAAAGTATCTCTTCAGCATTACTAAGATTTTTCTTATTATAAAATTTCAGTTCTCCTTCAACTGCTCCCGGGAAGATGCATCACCAGCAAAAGAATCACGACCCAGCATCGGAGGCTGGTCTCCAGCACAACACATCATCTGTGCCACACCCAGGCACGAACCCATACCATCCTCACCAAAAGACATAGCCAACGAATCACAAGAACATTGCTCAATAAAGAAAATACACTTTTCTCAGAAGAAACTATTAAACGACTTATATGGAGACCAATGGAAATCAATACCAAAATTATTTAAAGCGATCAAAGCAAATTATGAAAACGACACAGTCTCCAAAAAACTGCATTTTGACGACGATGAAAGTGATAAAGAAAATATAAGGCATGATTTAAAACGGAACAAAATGTTGTATTTGACCGATTCTGAGGCCAAACGTAGAGTTGACATTGCCAACGAAACGGACAAAAGATCAAAGAAAAAGTTGTATACGGAGAAGGTACCGAGTACTCCGGAAGTGCCAAAAACTAAATTAAGAAACGTGAACAGTACTACGAAGAAGAATAAAGTTAACAAGGCTATGAGTGTGACGGAGATGGTGGAGGTAATGAAAGATGATGTTGAAGTGTTGGCGAAGAAGGTTGGCAATGTATGTGTTACACCAATCATTGAGAGTGTACATAGGATTAGTTTCATTGGTTCTTTGGCAGGTAAGACATACTCAATTTAGTTAAGATAAATTTTTTATTCTTTTGTAGGATAGGGCTAGTTTTTGGAGACGAAAAGTCTTTATGAAAGGGGTTTGAAGACTCTTTTGGAGCCTAGCAAACCTATTGTTTTCCATTTTGATAAGGGCGGCCACGCATCATACCTATATAAATCAATAGCAGAAAACAATAAAAGACCAAACTGAGACTAAAGTATCACGTTTCCGAGATAAGTTGACCATGTGACATCCATATTTTTTTTATTTAAACAACTTTTGAACAAAACGTAATGGCGGAAAGGGTAGGTATGTCACGGATCTTCAAAGCCCTTTGGCACATGGGTAGACCATGACTTGGATTAGGTCATAGGATATTTTTATCCCGAGGTGAAAAGAACTCTAGGACCTTATCTAAGCGAAGTACTACAACCATTTCAAAGAGAAGGCGAACAAGAATATTGAATTCAGGCAAAAACAAAAATCTTGTCGACTTGGTGCCTAATGATGATATGTCACCTGGGGACTAGCAAGTCCTCAGGTGACTTATCATTTAACACCCAATCATACCTATATGTTTTATTAATGTATTAACAAGTTACTTCCCATCTTCTAGAAAACGTCCCCTCCTGGCGGTGCCATGTAGAAGCTATACAATACAGAGATAGTTATAAAACACTCAAGGAACAGTTAGCAAGGAGGTTGTTCGTCGAGTTCAATAAAGGCGTGTTTGACAATGCTATGGATGACGACCTGCCTATACTGTGGGATACTAAGCTTAGAACTACTGCTGGGTAAGTCGTAAATTTATTATTTTTATTTTTAAGCTTTAAGGCTGAGGCTACAGTAGGCAGCGATTTGCGATGCGACTGGAAGAGCGAAACGAGAAAAACATGGTATGGCTACATTACAAGCGAAATTCCGGCGTATTTTCTAATAAATTCGCTTCAATTTCGCTGATGCTGATGTAGCCGATGCCGTGATTACAGTAATGTTGTTCCTATCGCATAAAGAAATCAAAGATCGCTAGTAATATTTGATGTACGGTGTAGCCATATACGTGAGCTTTCATTTACTTGTTTTAATCGCTCATGTGTCGCATGTCGCGTCGCGGCCTAATGTAGCCTCAGCCTTAGCCTATCTCGGGACCATAGGGTCCCAGACCTTTGGTAGGCATACGAGGGGCCGAATCCAACTCGCAGAGGCCCGTTAGACTCTACATATACCGGGGGTTGTCCTTGGGTGCACTTTTACAGTGCATACAGGCCCTTGGACAACCCCTGGTTGGTGTAGGACTATTGTAGGTTATGGAAACAAAAATATTTATTGGTAATGAAACTTGGACTATGGGTTTGAGTTGCTAAGATGGACTGGTTACCAAGAACTATAGAAGGACTACGGCCCCTGCCTAACCAAGTTTCCGGGGGCCAATGATGGGCCCCCGGAAACAGTCACTAGCACATAGTGGCGTAACGGCAAGGGGGCAACATGTCCTGAGGTGCTTGAGGAGTAGAGAGGTATTCCACGGCTATCAGAACATTCCCGAAGATGCCCAAGATCCTTACCAGCACTTACTGGAATACTTCCTTACTTCGAGCACGTTTGCTCTTGCGAAAACTCGAGACAGCCAATGAAGGCAAGAATGAGGTGAAAGCTCTGTTCCTCGTCAGTGTTCATTCTGGCCTAGACTTTACCTGGGAGATGACGGGAGATCCGTGGGATCGCTGCTACCCAACAGCTCGCCACCTGCTGCCCTGCGGGTTTTTGTATCTCTCTTGGTCTTGCTACACACCCTAGACCTGCTCCGGTAAAGTAAAATCTCTACCGGCACAGACCTTGAGCGTCAGAGCGCGCAAGCCCCACCACGACGACGTCAACGTAGAGATATGGCTGTGTTATTTTTTTTTCCGCTTCCTGGAACCTGGTATTTTTTTTAAATCTCACGGGTGTACACCGAGGAAGAGGGGCCCGTGGCTAAATAATAACAGCCGCACAGGTCGATCGATCAGGTTAAGCTACGCTTGCCGCGGTTGATCTGTGGATGGGTGACCATCTTTACATACCGAGACTCCTCCGTACCTCGGAAAGCATGTTAAGCCGTTGGTCCCGGCTGTCATTCGTGGATCTTTGACAGTCGTTACGGGTAGTCAGAAGCCCGAAAGTCTGACAACTAGTCTTACCAAAGGGTATCGTATAAATACTGGTATTCAGCTGCATCCGGTTAGACTGAAAGCCAACCCCAACATAGTTGGGAAAAGGCTAGGCAGATGATGCTGACATGTGAGATTGCGTAATATCCGATCGTTGAAGAAATGTAAGATGATTGTATGACTGTATCCGAACTGATGGAATGTACCAACATAGGAAGGAAGGGAAAAAGCAATGAAGGATCACTGGATAATGGATCAAAATAAAAGACGTTGCTCGTTAAAAATATAAAATTGTATTTATTGTGTTGGATAAACAAGGTTACAAGTTGAGGTCATTCAAACTTGTTTTGTCTACGAATCCGAAATGTATGTAACATTTATTGGAGTCAAAACTTCTTTAGACGCGTTGGGCATTTTTTTAGATGGGAAAAAAACATTGAACTCGCGCCACTGTTACCGTAAGCGACACCGCGCGTGTTTTGTTTATAAGACGATTGAAAAATACCCGCTTCGGATGTGTTCGGCTGTCCTCGGGATGTACGCGGTTTTAATGTATATCCGATATGTCAGTGATTGATGGCAAAGTGTTCTGTTTGTGTTTTGTTTTCACTTCTGTCGGCACTCCCGGAGTGCCACTGTTTTTTTAATTACTTAGTTTTTGGTGCGATCACATTTATCTTGGAGCGTTTCACGTGTAAATAGATAAAGATGTACACGTGAAACTATCACTGAATAACTAAGTTCGACTACTGGTTTTGTAATGTTCATCCACCATAAGCCTAAGCGCGCACTACGAATTTTAATCGTTGCGATAGATAATCGTCAATCTGTAGACAATACTAATATACTAGAGTCCGCGCACTGCGGAAAAAAATCGCTTGAGAATTCGCTTGAAATTTTTTTTGTGTTTGCGATTTTATAACTAAAATAAATCGCAACGATTAAAATCGTAGTGCGCGCTAAGACTAAAGGTCAATCGTCTAACGGAACTGGTTACTAAACAATATTTACTCATTTTTCCTTATATCTAAGCGGTCAAACTAGTTGAGGTATTATCCTCAAAGACGTCATCCAAGAATATTGTACAATTGTACATACTCACTTCATTTCGAGTGACTTTTGTTTTGATCTCTTATCCAGAAATTCGCGCCATAATTCCCGATTACTCTTTAATATAATTAAATACACAGGCAATGCTACTATGTTAACCATACCTCCTAACTCCATTATAACAACAATGGTCAATGGAATATGTATACCAAATATGGAAGTTATAAAAGGTAACCATATTACATTACTGAGTACAAAAATCAACGTAGCTATGTAAAAGCGCCGCCATTTGTTAAACGTTGTATTTACAGTAGCTTCACTAACGCGGCATAAAGAATTTAAAACTCTTACATAAATAACAAAATTAATTACCACGGGCATTAACAACACTGATATCATCACAACATTCACTATTTCTAATCCCGCTCTTGTTCTCAAGACAAAGTCATTAACATATAACCCAGGAACACAAAGTAATAAGATTAATATGAAAGGTAGACCCGAAGCAAATAGGCTACTCTTAAGGTACCTCCTACGAATGTCCAGATTAAAAACTTTTACAAAATCAACGTAAAAGATGTAACACAACACTAGTAACCAACAATGATACGAAAATACAAGATACATTTCTATTATCCTTTTTATAAAACCCAGTATTACATTCTGGATGAATATATTTGTTAGTTTATCTATTATGAAATAGATAAACGCATAAATAAATTTCACTATAATTGCACTGAGGAGTACATAGTTTCTGAAATGGCGAAACTTCTTGAGTACACGCCATGATGTCACTCCGTATGTGACCGTTGTGAGATACAGCACGAAGATAATCCATCTAATAATGTTCTTCCAAGAGCTATCAATGAGGTCGCCTAAGTCTTGTGGGCTGTCTGTACTGGTGTTGTCGGCCATGGTGAGCGTCGCGTGCGCAGTCTAATGCGCAGATGAGTATCTACTGACACGCGTCCACTAAGTTACTCGCCACAAAGGGCTATGAAACCGGATTACCGGATCATTATATTACCAACTAGCTTCAGCCCGCGACTTCGTTCGCGTGAAATTTTTTGTTTCCCCGACCCACCCCGTCGCATCGCATCGCCTGCCTGCGCTATTACTTCGTTTTCGCTTAGCGAAAACTTCTGACTTTTTTTTTTTTCTCAACTCATAAGGGTCCTACCTACGGTCCTAGGTCCTAGCGTGATGTTTAATAGCCTATAGCCTTCCTCAAGATTTTCATAAATCCGACCAATACTTCCAGAGATTAGAGCTGTCAAACAAACAAACTCTTCAGCTTTATTATTAGTTATTATAAAACTAGTTATTGTAAAACTATGATATCTCCTAAGATATTCATTGAAATCAAATGATGTCAAGGGCAATTTTGTCCAAAATTAAATACTTGTGATGAATAACGTGTTTATTTGAATAAGGATTAACATCATAATAATGAAAACACCTTCGCAAATAATGCATTATTTTAGAACAAAGAAGACTGGTCAAAACTGCAAAGTTGACCCAAAATTTTTATAACGCCCGGCGCCAAAGAAATGCATTACCATATTGATTTTCAATATCTAATACAGTATTATCAAGTGTCTAGCCCATACCAAATAATAAACGATGTTCACGACGACGTGTGCGCAACTACCTATAGTTCTTCGGCCTTGTATACAAGAACAGTAGTAATTATTGTCTTATGCCGTTTCTCGCTTAGTAATATTCAATGACTGCTACGATAATAGATGATAGAATAGAGGCTGAACATTACACAGCCACATAATTGTGACTGATTCCGGTTTCTTCATGTTGATATAACTTTTTCGGATGGACATTTCAGTTTCGCTGTCATACAATAAAATGATAAGGGGGGCCTAAAAAGGCCACTTTGGAGAATCATAAAAGGATACCGTTATGAATCGTAATATGGCGAAGACAGTCCGTGTTTTTCTTTTTTTTGCTGCAGTAAGTAGGTATAATCAAAGAGATTGGGATTGGATTTGTGTCGGATTGATTGGTATTTTAGCACAGACAAAAAAATAACTGAAATATGCTTCACTAATGGGATTTGATACGATTAACTTAACGGTTAACTGTCCATTATGTTATCCTTTTATGATTCTGCCAAAGTGGCCTTTTTAGGCCCCAAGATGGCTGTGGCCCTTCGATTACCTTAGGTTTTAAAGTGCTACAAGGGTGGGGACGGTGCCCATTACATTTTTGAGCATTGTCCTTTAATTTTATTAATAAAAAACAAACAGCTCATTTATTAAATTAAATTTCAGTCGACAACATCCATTGGTTTCTTACTAAACTTCAACTACAATCCGACGATCTTGCATACTTATCTCTTTTGTTGACTGTAAGTACATGTAAAACAAAAACACTTAAACAAAAAAAAAAAATTAAGCGGCTCTGCAAATACTTTGTCACGAAATTATAACCCCAAAATAATTTAAATAAAAAATTAGTTCAAAAACTAAAACCCGACTACTGAAAAATCACGCTCTAAAAAGTATGAAAAAAAAAAAAAGATTAAAAACTAAAACCAGACTACTGAAAAGGATGACAAGAATGTACCTTCCCGTGGTCGCATGCCTTTGTACTAACATACGTACGGGAAGGACCATTGTATATATGCTAGTTGCGGTAAACTCTGCTTGCGAGATGCAGGATGTTGCGTGACGTCAGTATGACGCGTAGTACGCATGTGGCGTTGGAGATACCGCTAAATAAAAATTAATTTTTTATTATGCTGAATGTTGTGTAAGGACAAATGGTCATCCATCCAAAAATATATCCTAGAATTAAGCTGCCTATATTTGCATCCTCAATGGACTATTTTCTCATCATTCCACGCATATTTTCAGAACAACAACAAACCGTCTAATAAAGAACTCCAAAGGCGATCGTATCCGGACCTCCAGCATCAAGTTATCAACCAAAGTGTTGGATGGACCGCAGCGGTTGCGTGACACGCTCATACATGAGCTGTGTCACGCTGCCACGTGGCTGATCGACTCCGAGCTAAGAGCGGGACATGGCCCTCTGTGGAATAAATGGTAAGATATTTATGAGCATCTAGACATTTTTTTAGACTACTACTGTTGTCACGCTGTGACATGGCTCATTGTGGAACCAATGGTAAGCTTATTTAAAATATTACCAATTTTAAAGACATTTTATGAGTTTAAGAATCTACTAAGGTGTTGGATGGACCGCAGCGGTTGCGTGACACAGCGGTTGCGGAAAACCAAAATTCATAGGTTTCTTTTTGTGCCGAGCCATAATTATTTTTCTAAAATAAAAGTTATGCATTATAAAGTCAGCTATCTGGCAGTGAAAATCCCGTCAAAATCGGTCCAGCCGTTTCGGAGATTAGCCGGAACAGACAGACAAAAAAAAAGGGTTTTTGTATTATGTACCGTATACAATGTGGCGATTAGGTTATCACATTACTCTTAAGAGATCATTGTACTCATCATTATGAACAACTTTTACTATGGGACCAAAACTGAAATCGCGAAAAAAAATCAGCTGTTCCCTACATTTTGACGAGATAAACGAACATAAATGTAGGGAACAGCAAAATTCACAAAAGCAGTACTTATACGTGATGCGTCACCAAGCTACGCAGTGCAGGTTGCTACTAATTGCGTTATCGCTTTCCTAATAGGCGAAAATTTGGGTGTGCCTTGGCGCCGCCGCAGGATTTAGGCGAAAAAGTTTTAAAGTGATCAGGCGAGGCCATCCAGAACAGATGGCCGATGGGGCCGAAAGGTTCTGGAGTGGCGACCACGTACCGGAAGACGTAGCGTTGGAAGGCCTCCCACAAGGTGGACCGACGACCTTGTGAAGGCCGCAGGAACCCGTTGGATGCGAGAAGCACAGAACCGGTCGAAGTGGAAGTGCTTGGGGGAGGCCTATGTCCAGCAGTGGACGTCTTTTGGCTGAAATGATGATGATGATGATCAGGCGAGGCAGGAATCCATGGTAACCGCCACCTTGATCTCTGTCTGATCCTTTAGCAATGCCAGAGGCATTACCGATGTCCATAGGATGTGACCACTAACTATTGAGTGTCTACTTGAGTTGTTTGAGTGTCTGCTTGTTTTCGACCCAATTATACAATGTGTCCGGTCATGGAATAGCGATATTCTAGGTACTTATATAGCAACTATTCTAGTACACAAATTCACTACACACTAGGGTCCGATCCGCTTCCCCGCTATTTGGCAGTCATTTAGCTTTTTTTGTTGAGATATTCTCTACATGAAACATATCTCTCAAAGTTTTGGTCCTACTGAGATAAAAGTAGGCTTATTCGGAGGGCAACGATATTGTCTATCGTTTCCATTACGATCATTATACTTTCACATTTTCGTAACTTTAAAAAAAAAACTCCAAAAAAAAAAAAAAAATTATGCCAATCAACAAATTATTGTAAATTACTGCAAAAACAACCCCTATGACCCTTTTTATTTTTTTCCTAGATCGACAGATTTTGAGCTAAGTTACAATACTACATTAAATTAACATTAATATTTTAGTGGATTGGACCCTAGTGTATAGTGTATTTGTGTACTAGAATAGTTGTTACATAAGTACCTAGAATATCGCTAGTCCATGACCGGACACATTGTTGTATAATAAAGAAACCATCTCTTTGCAAATGTATTTATTGAATCAATGAAGTATCTTAAACTTATAAAATTTATTGAAACGAATTAACTTGACAGAAACTCTTCGTTCGATAACAACTGCATTAATTTAATACTGTGTCGCAGTCATTAACCCCACCTCCAAAAAAAAACTAAAAGACTAAAAACTAAAAAAAAAATTAGGGCTTAAAATTAAAACTGAACAATATTTTCACTGTGTAATAATTTTATATGAGATTGTGTGTTTGTATGGAAGGATTGTGTAGGTATGTTTTGTGCGTGGTTGTGTGTGTGTGCGAGTGTGTGGAAGAGAGGTGTCCGTTTGTGCAGGGGGTGTGTGTTTGTAAGCTTAAGTTTTTACATAATGTCTCTAATTCTTCATAAGTGAGTGTATGAAGCCAAAAATACATCCTTAAACTCTATTATGTAAGTTAAATTACAAAGCTACTGATTTAAATTAACTATGCCGCCAATCTGCGAAGCAAATATGCTGGTTTATAACGTGCAAAAAGTATTTCAAAAATAAAAACAACACTAGCTGTGAAGCAGCCTATAGCAAACATCCACCATGGCATAACAAATCTAGTTTCAAATCCCTTTTTATGAAAATGATGTGTAATCTTCCTCGCGTAATAATGATCTTTTAAACTCCTATCAACGAGTCCAGTTTCTCTTAAACGGATCGCGTTTTTTCGCATTCCATCCGAAACTGGAAAACCTTTACGGAAAAAATAACCGAAAATCATCTTAGCATATGGTATCTTAAACGAATAGACGGGAGAGCGACCAAATTCGTCATTGTAGGTTTTTTTGTAATACTTAAAAAGAGATTTTTGTACTAAAGTAAACAAATCAACCGATCCAGCGACTAACTTGACATTTTCGAGATTATCTTGACATTCAGTGTTCATTGGAGAAGATTTATTCGTTTCAGAATAAATATAGACTAACAGTGCAGGACTAATACAAGGCTTCAGGTTATGTGTAATCAAATCCATCTCGGTTAAAACCTGCTTCTCCATTATTGGGTTCGAGGTCAAACTGACTAAGCTCGACTGGTAAATACTGTTCATAATATACGCGAACCACACCCAAATTATAAAGAAGAACTTTACACTCATTCCCTCGGGCATTTTGAAGCCATGTAACAGCAAAGAATTCAACAGTCTCATTATGATTTCTGTTTTATCTTTAGCACGAATTAAAACGATCATTATCGTTGAGTATAACAGGAAAACTATGATCAGTAAACACCAAACGAATGGGTGGAATTCTAAATAAGCACTTTTCCAAATTGGTTTAAAGGATGCTTTTTTGACTAAAAAGATTAGCTCGTCTTCGTAATCCAGATGTCCATGCAAATAGGTGAATGCATTAGCTCGAGTCGAAACTAACACTGCACCACCAAATATAACATCAGTCTCATTATTCTGTAATTTCTCCATTGGTCCTATCACTTGCATGTTTTTAGTTATAGTTGTAAAAATTCTTTTGTCATAATCGAAGGTGAAATTCACATTGAATTGTTCTATTTCTGCTAACATCTCAAATATATACTGCTCTGTTCCTGGCTTTGTGTCTGAAGAACTCGATGGTTGGATGCTGTAAGGGGCTCGATCTCCTACAGACGCAACTATTGTACAGTTTCGCAGTCCAGTGACTAGTTTATTCGGGAACAGGTCCTCTTTCGACTTCGAGCAGACACCGTTACGTATAATTTCGTTGTAATATTTTCCACAGCCATAGTTTTCGTACGGATTGTATGCGTATATTTCAGCGTCTTTAGTTCCATTTACCACTATAACATTGACCACAAAACGTTGCAAAAGCTGGTCAAAAATCATCTTCAGTTCGTCGTTTTTAAGCGAATTTATAACTATTAAGAAACGAGCGTACGGGTTCCATGTTGGCTCTTGAAGGAGAAACTTGAATCTTTCAGTGAATATTGTTGCTGTTTTTGCAATTATGAGATATCCTTGATGTATAAAGTATGATTGTTGTGTCGCCTGTCGATATACCACTGCCGTGGTTGTTGAACAATGAATTGCTTTAAGAATTTCGTCACCATCAGTTTTCATGTCGACGTATGTAAGCGATTTTTCTTCAGAAAAGTATTTTTCCACTATGTCGGTTATACACGTAATTAAACTTTGTTCTTGTAACTGTTTTTCGTGAGATAAAATATTTTCACTTTTGCAATTTAAATATAATAAAGAAAATAAAAGGTATACAAACAACATTATTGGATGTAGATGTTATGTAAATTAACCTTTTCTTCTATGTAGTTTAATAACTATAGTAACCCCCCCTACATAGTATAAACCAAAGTCGCTTTTCGCGTCTGTCTGTGTCACCGCTTAGTTTTATGTGGTGCGGTGTGATGCAGTTTTCACATCATCATCTACCTAGCCTTTTCCCAACTATGTTGGGGTCGGATTCCGGTAGGTAGGTAACTGTACTTCCGATAGGTAAACCGGAATACCAGTATTTTACATAGAGCGACTGCCTATCTGACCGCTACAACCCAGTTTCTGGGTAATACGATACCCCTAAGACTAATTGACAGACTTTCGGGCTTCTGATGACCCGTAACGACTGTCAAAGATCCACGAATGACAGTCGGGACCAACGGCTTAACGTGCTTTACGAGGCACGAAGGGGTCTTGGTATGTAAATTATCTTATCTTAAAGATGTTCACCCATCCACGGGCCAACCGCGGCAAACGTAGCTTAACCTGATCGATCGACCTGTCAGGCTGTCAAGCCTCTGTTTTCACAATAATTAAAAAAATATATTTCGGAAGGTTTATGTGTTTGTGACTTTGTGTTAGCATTAATATTAAACTTAAATATAATAAAGAAATCTCGATGCTTTGTTAAGTCGTACATTCGTCATTCATTCATTCATTCGATGCTTTGGGCCTTTTTGGCGCAGCCGTGAGGCACACATTCCTGCTAATTTCTTACATCGGACTTTGCACTTTTTTTTTTTATTTCTTTTTTTGTTTTTAACTGATGTACGATTATTGTCTAACTATTTAGTGTATTGTGTGTCTTTTAGTCTGTGCTAAATAAATGTATTTTCTTTCTTTCTCTTTCTTTCTTTGTTAAGTCGTACAACCCGTGCAAAGCAGGGGCGTGTCGCTAGTTTTTCATAAAACAGAGTAATTAATGTGTCATCATAATGGATCTAGTATATTGGTACAGTCAACCGCACATCCATGTTAACTTTGACAACGCCTTTATTCCGTAGCAGTAAGGGCTGTTTTCGTAGTTCAAGATGACGTGCTGTTGGCTGTGCATAATTACTCGGATTCCAATCTGAGTTTATAATGGTTGTTAATCGTCGGTTATCAACGACGCTTTGTCACGGATAATTAACAACATAACTTCACTGGAGGGTGTATTATAGTCCACTTATATTACGCCAGTTATAATTATGTTAAGTGCAATTATAATAAGTAGTAGACAGTGGTGCCGATTCTGTTCTTCACAAACTAAACTAAATTTAAGTTCAGTGCATCTTTTTCTTTCTATTTCAATAAGAAAAGGACAGAAGATAAATATTAGTTTAGTCCTGTCAAATTAGTCAGTGCCTGACGTAAATTGACGTATTTTTAGTAGCCAATTTTTTAATCTCGTCTAAACTTGTCTATGGAGTATCTTAATTTGACAGGACTAAACTAATATTTATCTTCTGTCCTTTTCTTAATGAAATAGAAAGAAAAAGATGCCTGAACTTAAATTTAGTTTAGTTTGTGAACAACAGAATCGGCGCCAGTATAAAATATGATGATGGCTGTAGTTAGTCTAAAGTTTCCTTTGTTAACAAAGTTTATGTTGTGTGTTATAGGGCTACGCGGGCGCTGATGGTATTCCCTGAACTGGGTGAGATATCAAGGTGCCACGACATGGCGATACACTTCAAGTACTCCTACAAATGTACCAAGTGTGGATATAGGTGAGATTCTGATGTGTTTTTATATTTACCAATCAGTCTTATGACGACCAAAAGAGGTAGTATTTTTGCAAAAAAAAACAAAACTATCATGCACTAAAAATGATAAAATATTTTCTATACATATTTTTATTTTTAACTTTTGCGTCCAGTATACTTTTCTAGTATAAAGAGTCAACAAAGATAAGATAGCAAACACGAGGGGCAAGTAGCCTCTAAAGAGTTCCACTATCCACCTCCTGGCTCCATCATCAGACCCTCGACACCACAGAAGTAGATACAACTAGATGACGCAAGAGCACCTACTTCGCGTGCCCAGCTTACGTACAAAAATCGTAAGCCGCCACTTTCGCGCTCAGTCCTGTAGTACTGCTGGCTGGGGGAGCGTGAGCGCTGGCGGTAGGCCCCGGGGGTGGGGGAGGGGGGTGCCGCACGCGGCGGCGTCTTTGAATCGATTTGATTTTCCCATCACTAAACAATGCTTGTGACGTCATAGTAGGTAGTCAAAAAAATGGCACGCTTGGTTTTCATACAGATCGTGATACTTGCGTTATCTAAAAGGGTGGGCAGAGAGCAACCAATCCAGCTTTTACTGATAACATATTATTTTCTTTCTCTCTTTCCAGTGTCCAACGCCATTCAAAATCGATCGACGTAACAAAGAAATGTTGCGGGTACTGCCGGGGTACTTTTGCATTAATACTCAACAAGAAAAACAAAGATGGCGTCGTTATATCAACTCCCGCGCGAAAAGGAACTACAAACGACTTCGCAATGTATGTGAAAGAGCATTATGCTACGTTCAAAGACGGCTCGCGAACTCACGCGCAGGTCATGAAGATATTAGGAGAACAGTTTAAGAGTAAAGGGACGTGACGAATGTCTATGGTTGTGGAATTACTGTACATAGATTTAATTGGCGGCACTGTATGATGGCGTCTGTGACAGCTTAGAAGTTATCAAAATATGGCGTTCGCTTCGACGAACGATCGAATACATTCATGTACAGACGCCAGCACATCAAGCTACTACAATCTGTCAAATTTCTGTAATAGATTTTCAACTTTATCACTGAAGCATAAGGTTCAAAGTTGATTGGGAAAATTTGACCGTTTCGGGTAGCTTGTTGTGCTGGCGTCTGTACGTATACGAATATAGCATATTATAATATACGAGTACATACGTTGAATGGAAGACGATCATGTCAGTATGTCTGGAGTTTTGTGGGATGAGTGTATGAATTTTTTTCAAATTTTTACCTCACTTCGCCAGATGGAGGACAAATCAATAACTTGAAGTATGGTGTAAATCTTACCGTTCAAGAAAAATGTCACTTCCAAATAAAAAAATAAAAAAAATTATGCATGTGCAATGGCATGATTATCAGAGTCCCTTAGTTTCTGACTGTTTTTTTTTATAGGCTTGTCTGCGAAGGATGTAAGCCGGTGTTGTGACAAGAGCACATTAAAAAAAAAACTAATTTTAAATGTATTGTTGAGAAAGAAGACTTCAAATACAAGCATTTTTATGTAATTAATTTGACTAAAAGTAAATTTTATATAATTTACACGCGTTTGTAGTATATTATGTTGTTTACAATTAATTATTATAATTAATGCATAATTTTATTTGTAGACTAATTGTACTGGTTACAATGGATTTTTGACTGAATTCTTATTTGTAGTAATTCGGAATGCTAGCCTAGGAATGTAATTATAGACGAATCATTACAAATTAATGTTTATTTATTAATATAAGAAATTTGATGAAATAATAAGTGCTGATTGCTTTTTAATAGGTAAGTAGGTACATAATATATATATTTCATTTTGATTTTGAAGATTGTAAGGAGCTTGAAGAGCCCCCTAAAGTAATTAAACGCCGGTAAGCCTGCTTTAGATCACTTTACATTTTCCCGGTTAAACTAGTACAGTCAACAGCAAAAGTAGATGATCAAAATTAAAAATTCAATAGGAGTCAAAACTGATCACGAATATATGGCAGCTGTACTAGTAAAGGTTTGGTATAATCTACAATCACATACTTTTGAATCACTTCGACGCCACACAGTTCTGACGCAAACTCCGTTCATTAGTATTGAATTTCTGATTTTGATCATCTACTTTTGCTGTTGACAGTACAAGGGTACTTCTCTTCTTAGTCTGTGACTAGTACTGACCAAAGACTACAATATAATGCTGGTACTGACTTATCTAAATAAAAATACCTAAAAAAACATTTGACACTAGCTTCAATGTTCGAATGGAACCTGCGCTAAATAATAACAGCCGCACAGGTCGATCGATCAGGTTAAGCTACGCTTGCCGCGGTTGGTCTGTGGATGGGTGACCATATTTACATACCGAGACCCCTCCGTGCCTCGGAAAGCACATTAAGCCGTTGGTCCCGGCTGTCATTCGTGGATCTTTGACAGTCGTTACGGGCAGTCAGAAGCCCGAAAGTCTGACAACCAGTCTTACCAAGTGGTATCGTATTACCCAGTAACTGGGTTGTGGAGGTCAGGTAGGCAGTCGCTCCATGTAAAATACTGGTATTCAGCTGCATCCGGTTAGACTGGAAGCCGACCCCAACATAGTTGGGAAAAGGCTAGGCAGATGATGATGAGATAGCCTCTACAGTACACCAACATTTCGCCAGTTATATTTAAGTCCCATGTGACATGGGGCGAGCCTATTGCCATCAACCGGGCATAATTTCAGACTCCGGATTCTTCAGTTTAAAGTTATCTGACGATTTAAAGCGGCTCTAAATAGCTATTGTTTTTATTTTTATTTAATTGGTTCACCATCTTCGATCAATAATAGTACTAGATGAATGATTAGGAACAAAAATAAGTCGCTAAAGTGGCCACGTTTGCACACACATTTATATTTCTTACTACGAACTATAGAAAAAAGTTTAATAATATTAACAACTTCAGATCATTATAAACCTTAACACTCTAACATAAAGTTTAATTACGATTGCAAATGATTAATATTTAAGTCCTGTCATCGAAGCAATAAATTTAAAATGTCACTTGAAAATAAAAAGTCATTTTTATAATAAGTACAAAAATATTTATTCTAAAATGAAACTTAAAGTCTAAGCAATAAGGTTAAAAACATTTTCTTGACAATTTCGTACTTACTCGAATTTGGAACTAGACGTAGTTCTTGGAATTACATTTCAATGCTTCAATGTTTGTTAGAATAGTTGGCGCGTTGTCGCAAACATTGGCCAAACAATCATAATATTTGCTAATTGATTTATATTTACTATTTTATGAAAAACATTTAAAAACTTAAAACTTTCCGAAAAAAGATATTCCTTCCAAAATCTTGGTGTTACGGTGGTTATTTATACAACTTTGAACACGCACTGAGGCATTTTGATGTCTTAACGTTGGCTATGATTGGACCATACTAATTTGAAATAAGAACACAAAAGTATTCGTGCTCGTATTTTTCGGGCCGTTTTTGAAGCGCTTATCGGGCATCTAGTACTATTATTGATCAAAGTTCACCATCCACTACACACCACACTCACACCACACTGGTTTTATGCCAACGGTAACATGGAAAATGTATACCTAATGCACAAGACTAATAAAAAATACGTGAATTCCGGTCAAAACGATTGCCTATACGAAGCATTTGTTAGCACTTAATTTATAATGACTATACAATAATTTGTAGAAACTTGTTTGTCTACCGCTAATATTAATATATTTTTGTAAATACTTATCTTTGATATATTATGTAAGAACTGAGATAATTTTATTAAAACATGGTGTTTTTAAATTGATCTTCTTTTCTTTCAGTAGTAAAAATCATTTTTAGTTTTCGGCTAATATCTCGGAAACTAAAGGTCCTAGGTAAAAAAATAAGTATGAAATAGATAGACTCTCTTGTCTGATCTTGCGAGAATGTAAACTGTCGTTAAATTGTTAACTGTACATACTGTTTACAATTAATTTTTGTTTACAACGTATTAACTTTCTATAATTTTATTAAACCTATGTTCTCAATAAATACGGTGACATAACTGTGCGAAAGGAGCTCACCAAAAGCCCATACAACTTCGCCCAAACATGTACATCAACCTACTACAATCTGTCAAATTTCTTTAATAAAATAATTTTCAACTTTATTGCTAAAGCGTAAGGTTCAAAATTGCTGGCGTCTGTACATACAATTGCGTTACATTTGGTTGATACTCGAGCTGACATGTTCGTAAATGTCATTCACATAATAATATAATTCCGTTCGTTTCTGAGTTTTGAGTACAAGTTACTATTGAATTCAGACTGAATTATTTATACATATTCGAAACGAAACAAATGTGAAACAATAACGGTTGAAGCCGACAGCTGACAGCTGTCAACTTGACAGTTTTTTTTTTAAATAAGTGAGGTAATTGCGTCGATGAAAGGGTGCCAAAATGGCGTGCTTTTTGTTACGCTAAAAGTTATTTTATTCTCGTCCCCGTGTTCATAAGAAAAAGTCAGTGTAATATATTAATGCCATATTACTTAGTTTTGACAGATTTTGGTGACATCCTTTGAACAGAACCTATCGGGCAGTATTTAATTAGTGTGACGCTTCCACATACATTCCCGAACTCTTTAATTTGTTGAAGATATATTAGATGATTGTATGAATGTATCCGAACTGATGCAACGCAACGTAGCAACACATTGAGGAAAGGAGAAAATAATGGCGGATGATAGAACAAAAAAAAAGACGTTCCTCGTTAAAAAATTAAAATTGTATTTATTGTGCTGGATAAACAAGGTTACAAGGTAAGGTCATTCAAACTGTTGTTTTATCGGCGAATCCGAAATGTACCTATGTAACATTTATATCGTTACATCGTTTTTGGTGCGATCACATTTATCAATGAATAACTAAGCTCTGCTATTAGTTTTGTAATGTTAATCCGGTTTAAAGGCCAATCGTCTCACGAAACTGGCTACTTTTTTGGCATTTGCTTTTTTTCCTTATTTCCAAGCGGTCAAACTAGTTTGAAGTATTATCCTCAAAGATGTTATCCAAACATACTCACTTCATTTCGAGTGACTTTTGTTTTGATCTCTTATCCAGATATTCTCGCCATAATTCCCGGTTACTCTTGATTATAATTAAATACACAGCCAATGCTATTGTGTTTAACACAGCTCCTAACTCCATTATAACAACAATTGTTCCTGTAACATGTACACCAAATATGGAAACCATAAAAGGTAACACTATCAGATTACTGAGTACAAAAATCAACGTAGCTATGTAGAAATGCCGCCATTTGTTAAAAGATGTATTTACAGTAGGTTCACTAACGCGGCATATTAAAGAACATAAAACTGTTATATATAAAATAAAACTAATCAACATAGGCATTGCCAACGTTGACATGGTGACAACATTCCATATTTCATAAGTCGCTTTTGTTTTCGAAACAAAGACAAAAACATATAACCCAGGACCATAAAATAATAAGGTTGATATTAAAGGTAGACACAAAGCAAATAGGCTACTCTTAAGGTACCTTCTACGAATGTCAAGACGAAAAACTTTAACAAAATCAACATAAAAAATGTAGCACAACAATAGTAACCAACAATGATACGATATTGTAAGAAACATTCCTAAAACTGAATCAAATAAATTCAGTGATATATTCTGGATAAATTTGTTTGTTACTTGATTTAATACGTGATAGATAAAAAAAAATACAGTTTTCACTATAATTGCACTGAGGAGCACATAGTTTCTGACATGGCGAAACTTCTTGACTATGCACCACGATGTCACTCCGTATATGGCCGCCGCGAGATTCAGCACGAACAAAATCCATCTAATAATGTTTGTCCCAGATTCACCAATGAGGCCCCTTAAGTTTTGTGGGCTGGTAATACTGGTGTTGTTGTCGGCCATTGTGAGCGTCGCGTGCGCAGTCCGAAGCGCTAATGAGTAGTGACACGCGTCCTCTCAGTTAGCTACTCGCCACAAAGCGCTATGAAACCGGATCAGTTATATTATCAACATTATAAGATTTATATGACAAGTATGCAGATCAATTATAAGAAAAAACGGCGAGTCGGACTCGCGCACCGAAGGTTCCGTACCATCATGTTTTTAAATTTTCATCGGCAAGGCCTATATTCGTCAGAGAATTTTAACACTGTGCACTGCGGTGTAGAATATTGCAGTTTTATGTCAGCGCCATCTCTTGACCGATAGTGGAACTAATGTAACTTTTGTTGATGATTTCTGAAAAAGTGTCCTATTGTTGACTACGTTTTATTTTTCCTGTCATCTTTACATAAACTTCTATCACATAGAATTATTTCAGATTTTTCTCTTTGCAAACTTCGGAGATAAGGGGAGAAAACGGTATTTTTTTTACATTTTTCATCAAAAGTCGAAAATTACATGCGAAGCCCCACTTCGAATTTTTCAGACCCCCTTTCAGTCCTTGTTCCAAAAAATATACATATATTTTTATTTCTTTCTAATTTTCAAAATAGTTGGGCAAACGTCATCTAAAACTATTCTAAATTTCAAGTTGATAGCGTTAGTAGTTCTTGAGAATCTTGAGATATCCAGCTGTGACAGACAGACAGACCGAGTCTCACGGTTCCCAGGGGTTCTCAAGTTCCGTACCATTTTGGTACGGAACCCTAACAAGTATGTAGATCAATTTGAATTCACACTATTTTTTGAAACCATGACAGCAGTGGTGGCCTGTGGTACCAGCCGCGTCTTACGAGTTGTAGGTGTCTTAGGTTCGAACCCAGATAGGCGCTTTACTTTCGAGTAAATTATGACATCACCACTGCTCTCGAAGGAAGGAAGTGAAGGAAAACATCGTGACGACACCGGGCATGTCCTAGAACCAAAAAAATTCGAAGACATGTGTGACATCTACCAACTCGCTCTGGGCCCGTGTGGTGGATTATGGCCTACCTCCCTCTCGTCGAGAGGAGGCCTGTGTCCCAGCAGTGGGAACATTATAGGCTGATTACGCTTTTGTAACCATACAGTCCACTTTGCGCGTAGTGATAATAATGCCAAACTTTTTGTTGTTTATGAACATGTATTTGATAAACTTTCCGTACCCAGCTGACTTTTTAAGATTAAGCACACATATTACTTTCGGAATTCTCACTACCCCGTATTTTGCTGACACCACAAGGCCCTCAAATTACTTTTCTTGAAAGGTTAAAAATAAAACAACGAATTCAATACCGTTTTTAGAATTTATTTTTACATATTAGATGATTAATACGTACAGTCTTGGGAATATAAAAAAAACGCTATAATTTACAACAAATTCAATGTTATTTCGATTGAAGTACCTCAGTACATCCATCATATATACACTTAATAGTAAAAAAATAAAATTAAAAAGTGGCATGTATGGTCGCAGCTATTTTACCATACTTATGTACTTAAACATTACATTTATTTACATAGGAATTAATTAAATGAGCATTTTTTCTAATGCAACATTATTATTTTTTTTTATCTCAAAATAACATTACAATATTCGAGTGATGGTATTTTTTTATCAATAAATATTCTTTAGTTTTTTTTTGTCTAATTTATACAATTATTTTTATCTATCTATTGTAGTGGCAACATTCATTATTTTTAACTATGATAGTCCAGGAGATAGTGATATTGAAAAATACATAAGTTATTTCGAGATCTAGAAACAGCTGCCTGAATATTTTAAACATTGAATAGTTTAATCAAGACCAAAACTTAAAATAATTTAGATCTTCAGATATTTTTTTCCAACATTGCTATCCCTAGTCGTCATATTATCAACATATATTTTTATGTCGTACATTTCAACATATCTACATAGATATTTTCTTTCAGATAAGTATTATTTTAACAGATCAGATACAAAAACAGATAAGGTAGCAGGTGCCTGTCACAGCGGACAAGTTTAAACAGTAAAATATCTCTTGATTTACTTACTTGAATTGTGATAGAAACATAAATGCATTGTAGTTGGTATATATTCCAAATGCAAATTGCAGACTTTGGTGATAACTCTGCAAAACAGATCTTTGCAGTGTCAAGCTTAATTTTGAGATATTTAACTCTTTATTCTTGCCTTTCTGTGCTTTTGTCTTGACTAGGCAAAATTCTAGAATATCTGTTTTACCATAATACCATATTATTTAAGAAAATTGTAATATTATGGTAACATGTAGGACAATAAAACCATGTTATGTTAAAACTGTGCTTGTTACAAATATATGACAAATAATTATTTCATGGATATGACAAAGGACACAGAATACTTAGATCAGAAAATCACTGAACTGATATAAATATTTTTAATAATTTGTAATGGTCATAGAAATATGTAGGTATTTAACTGAATAATAAACACATCGACTCATTTTAAATATAACTTTACTAAAATCACATTTAAAAAAATTAAACTTCATAGATTTTTAGAAGTTGGTGGTGTGATTTTTATTCAATAAGATTTAGTTTTACTTTTATTTGTGATTTTATTAAAATTAAATTTAAAATAATTAAAGTGCTTCCATCAACATTATTTTAAATGTTGAACAGTGCACTTAGTACTTAGAATTATTTTGATAATATCTTAACATTAAATATGGACAGATTGTTTCAAATAAAATGTTTATTGATATCACATACATTTAAATCTTCATTTAACACTAAAAAAACGGATTAGGATACTGTAACTATAAGTGTCTTATGTCTAAGCAGGAAACAATATTAGAATTTTGAACTGCACATCAACCCAAATGCAAAATGCAGACTTTGGCTAAAACTCTGCAAAGTAAGTTATTTATTGTGTTTTCCTACAAAAAATATTACCCAGGCTTGTCTAAACGAAATCTCATAAGATATATTTTACATAGACCGTATAAACTAAAAAATAAGCTATTTACAAAAGGCCGTTATATTTTATAACCTTAAAATTACGTTGTTTTATCTAACATTTACAATTTTACATGATTTTGATTCCACAAAGTCAAATAGGTCATGGCTATAAAAATGATTCTCTTATTGATACGTATATTTTTACGTAATACTCTTTGCTTAGAGGCCGTAATTAAGTCAAGAAATTAAAAAGAAATCAGTATGAACTGTACAGTGTTAAGTATAATTAAGTTACTTAAATAAAATAGCTTTAAAATGCTTATTTTGCCTTATTTAAGGCATACTTTTATCTCTTTCCCTTTTCTCACTGACATGTTTGTCAATCATTTAATGAGCATTATTTTTCAATGCGTCACACCTAAGAATATACTGGCTCAAGTGCTTACTCATATCAATATAAACTTGATACTTAGCGTAGCCAGACAGTAAATATTTTATCAAAAACTGAGTTCTGTCGTATACGACAGATTTATGGTAAATCAGGTATGCGAAGGCTGAGGGTTCGGAGACGGATCCTTCATGGAACGGATCCTTAGGAAGCCGTCTTGAGCTACTAGCATACTGTTCCCGTCAGCCTCCGTGGGTATTTCATCCTGTGGTTGAGAGTACGAAGCCTCGTAACTGCAGTTCCTAGGAGCTGGTTGAGGAGTCCCTCCTAACGCACAAGGATACCCTCTCTCATTGGGGTCTTCTGAGAACCCATACAAGTCTGTAGACTTAGGTCTATCAGGGAATCCGTTGCCTTTACCACGCTTCTGGCTCCCGCTGGAGTTGACCATAGAAGTTGATGGCGAATTTCTTCGCTGCGAACTTCTAATCTGTTGGCACGGGTCGTTGTTGTAACTCCTGTTGGGGTTCAAGGTCTGGATGCCAGAAGCGTGGTAGGAGGCATTTTCCGTGTTGTAGTTGCCATATTCATCAGGCGTATGAGGCTGATGGTAGTGGTGGCCGATCGAGGCGTCATAACCCATCGTCATGCAGTTCTGGACATTCTTGTTCTTCGCTCGGTGCTTTTTCCGAGGATTACTATTGGTCCTTGACGACACTCTGTCATAAGACATGTGTTTGAAGTTGTGCGAACTGCGGTTCGACCCTGCATTGTAGTTTTGGTTTTTGATGTCCCTGATGAAATCGCTGTTGCTACCGTATTGGATGACGTTGTATTCGTGGTCTAAGGGATCGTCGCTTTGAAGGGATTGTATGGCTGGATCACAGTTGGAATAATGGTCGTCTGAGGCAGACTCTATGCCATTATACCCAGCCATGTTCGGATGGTGTTTGATCAGGTGGTTCGTAACACCCTGACTGGAAGTCGCGTTGCTGGATTCTGTAGAGCTACTGTGTCCTGCGTTCGCTATCGAACTGTGTCCTGAATAGTTTTCAGTCCCGGAATTGTTATCGCAGGCTCCAGTCAGAGTGTTAAGCTGGAATCTCTGATGGTCTATTACTGGTCCACAGCAGGGATCAGGCATGGCTGGGTGGTGACCAGTGGTTTCATAAATAGGCTTCCCAGTCCTCATCGTGTAAGTATGAAGGTTGGTGTTTGTGTTGCAAATCGCTGGGTAGTCTGATTCGAATTGCTCGTTGCTGGAACCTGCTCCACACGCGAAAAGACCAAGGCCTGATATTTTGTGACCATCAGCCTTTTCGTGTTGCAAAGCAATTCCAACTTTAAGACTTATGACCCAGGATATAAGAGCAACTATACTGACTTCTAGAAGTCTCAAGGAGAACTGGTAGCCCCATTGGAGCCAGTCAAACTTGGTCATGTTGTGTTGATTTATTCCAAAGATTCCGAAAATCTGTAACGCTGCCATCAGAATAAAAAGCAATGCCGTCGCTAATTTTATCTGAATCGCATGCTGCAGATTTTGGAAACCATTAATATACGTATGACTCTTTTTCTGAAGAACAGTTTTGAGCATTTTATATACATATAGGTAGCAAAGGCCTAAAGTAAGGCATGCTATTATAAATATTATTTGACAAGTAAGACCTAATACCCTCTTTTCGACGCCCTGCGTATTTCTATTTATTGTATTACTACTTTCAAAGATATGCAACATTAAACATGACAGTATGTGTAGACTGCCGCCTATAATGATAGTTCTAGGTCGAAGAAGGAATGAACAGCAGGTATTCTTAAAATTAATACTATTAGTAAGGAGGAATACTATGATACAAGCGAATGCTATGCTAAGGAAAATTTCTGGGACATGGAGAAGAATCTCACTTATGAATTTAGGGAGAGAATTATTGATGTTATAAGGATCGTAGCACATGTAGAAGATCCTAAGAAGACACACAAGGACCAAAATTAAATGGAGTATGATAAAATAGTACTGCGTAAACAAATGTGTGTACTTATTGTAGCAGAAGATTTTGAAGATGGAGTACACTGCTAATATAGTGAACATAACTGTCGCTAGGTAGATGTGGAGGTTCCACGCGAAAGGCCAGGCCGCTCCTGGCCTTTGGACTGGTCCTGAGTTCTTCGAATCCTGTTTCAGGATCTTCTTGTCCGAATTCACGTTGGCTAGATTGTGGTACCTTTCTGTGGACATTTCAGGGTCCTTCAACTCAAAGCCTATAGTCGTAGCAGGAGTATATTCATCCTTTCTGCTATCATTCCTATCTGTCTGTTTATTAGTAGCATACTGGAGATTTCTTCTCGTATTCGTTTCTCCATTTTGGTCTACAATTAAAGGCCTATCTAGATTGTTCATTTCTGGGTCTAGGACTGCTAAAACGGATCCTTCGGTTGAAGAATCTCGGCTTGAGTCGCTTAATGTGACTCCGACTTCCTTTGTGACGAATATGTCACTCTTGGAAGTCTTTTCTTGGTTGTGTTGAGGCTTCGCAGTGACAGTTCTTAAGAGGACGTCTGGGATGTCTTCTTTTCTCCCATTGGAGCCCGACAGTATCCTGGATATGGTCGGGATGTTGAGAGAATTCGGCACGAAGTCTGTGAAGTTGGCCTGGTCTGTTCCGGGCTGTTTGATGTCACTGTCTAGTTCGTCCGGCTGGAAAGGAGAAAAAAAAACTGTTAAGAAACTCATTAAAGTCTTAGCTAGACAGGCTAGGAGGTCTAGGTTAGGTGTAGGCTTTGATTAGTTTTTTAAACACATCTTGATGTATTTTCGAAAATAATTTTAAACACCTTACCTCGTTTTTTCTTTTTTGTGATAATAATTGTGAATCTTACCTTATGGCTAGGCGTGTTAAGAGCCTTCTTCTTCTGGGGTTCGATCCCCGCCGGTGGCATCGGCGGTGCTGGTGGTGGCGCAGGCACCTGTGGCGATGAAATCTCCTGAAAATGTACAAATAAATATTTTAATAACATTATGAACATATTAATCTGATAGGAATTGCGATGTCATGGAAGCTAGGAGGCTGGGGGTCCGCGAAACTCTATCTGTGAAAAGTCTGACATTTTGTATTTCTTTTTCTTATTTTTTTTTAGATTATAGGTTCATACCGATCTTGGACAATCTGATATCCAATAGTTAACTAACTTTAAAGGCTAACGAAAATTTGGGCGGGCCACACCGTATTGCAAAAAAATCCTCCTGCATCACTTTCGTACATTTTGTACGAACCAGCGCACACTATAGTGCGCTGTGCGCCTATAGGCGGGTCGCATCACCACCAATTCTCAATAAATATGTGACAGAAATATAGGGACCAATTCTCGATAAATATATGACAGAAATATAGGGACCAATTGTCGATAAATAGATCATTAACGAGTGTTTTCTATTCTATAGTTGTCGCGTTTTAGCATGGTAATAACGGTCATTGCCCTTTCCCTAATATCCTCCGTAGGAATCCAAACAAGAAACTATGTATTTGTTCTTCGTTATTGGAACATGTTGGAGATCAGGGCCCAAGTTCTGTATGGTACTTAATTATTATTCCCCGCGTAATCTTACCACGTGCAAACCACTTACGGTTGTCAAAGCTTTTCGCGCGGTTTCGTTCATTGTGTAGGTACGTTATTAGGAGAAGATGTGATTATCTAAGGGATTGACGTAGTTTCTAAATAAGAAATCGTTAAGTGGTCATAGTTAATTGGATAGATATTGATTCAGGACGATAACAGACTTTCAGTTTTTTAAATAAATAATGATAGAAAATGTTGGTGGGTCAATGACCGCTATTGCCATGCGAAAATGCGACAACTATAGTCCACACATAATGTAACATCGATTTGCACAGACGCCAGCACATCAAGCTACTATAATCTGTCAAATTTCTTTAATAGATTTTCAACTTTATCGCTAAAGCATAAGGTTCAAAGTTGATTGGGAAAATTTGACAGTGTCGGGTAGCTTGGTGTGCTGGCGTCTGTACGAACATTTCAAACACAATGTCACGAGCTATATTTTAGGACCATTATCAATCGTAACCACGGAACCTTTCCCTCATTAACCTGTCCCGAAAATAACCACGTTGCGGCACAATTCCGATAATTATTCACACAGAAATAGGTCGGTTTTCAACAATGGACTAACGAGTCATCGGAGGAACGCTTACATACACGAACGCGTGTTTCAAAGGACTTGAATTATTTTTGGAGTTCATGTATCTAAGTCTAGTTTGAATTCATCCTTTTTAGGGTTCCGTACCCAAAGGGTAACACGGGACCCTATTACTAAGACTCCGCTGGCCGTCTGTCACCAGGCTGTATCTCATGAACCGTGATAGCTAGACAGTAGAAATTTTTACAGATGATGTATCTGTTGCCGCTATAACAACAAATACTAAAAACAGAATAAAATAAATATTTAAAGGGGGTTCTTATACAACAATCGTGTTTTTTTTGGCGCTTTTGCCTTGTGGTACGGAACGCTTCGACTCGGACTTGGCCAGACTTTTTCTGTAGGTGTCATTATTCTACATTCCTATTTTTGACACAGTAAGTATACAACTATTTTCATGTTTTCTTTTGTACTTACATCCTACGAGAAACTTGTTCTTTTTTTCCAATATAAGATATATAATAGTAAGTCATCGTATATCTACTTATGAACATCGTTACTATAAAATCTATCTCGCGATTGTAAACTACCGAATATTTGTGAACTGCAACAAACCATTTACAATTTAACGCATTATTTTCCGATATTTTATAATGTGTCTATGGCAAACCGACCAATTGTGAACTGCGGGGTAATTGGGTAACACGCTAACAGTAGCATTGGCTTTCATTTTGACAGTTCAACAGCATTCATTGCGATATTTGCATTGAGCAGACAATTTTTTCGAACTTATGAAGCAATGGATTAGCTATTTCCTTCAAAATTGTTCAGATTGTGATTTATTATGCAATTAGGGTGCTGGAATCAAACTTGCATGCGACGGATCGCACCTTGCGCTAATACTAAATAGCCAATCCAAGTAACTGTGACAAATTTGGAACACAGTTCTAACCGAACCCATTTAGTCGAGTTGCCCTGGCTTAGTTGTCGCGACCAATTCGGCTACCGCCAAGACCGACAAATCAAGGTCAAAAATACGGATTTCGTGCATAGGGAGTATCCCGCCTGTTTCGTTGATGAAGTACCAAATATAGGTACTATTGTGTCACTTACTGTCACTCTTCTAATTAGGCTCAAATCACAACGAGATGGAAGCGAAGCGGCGAGCAGTTTCAGTGTCATAAAATTTTAAACTTTATCTTCATTGCTATAATACATAGTATCGCTTGAGAAACTTGAAAGGTCGCGCGGCCGCCCGCGGCGCCTCGTGCACTCCGATGACTCAAGTTTCTCATGCGATAATAAGTATTATAGTAATGAAAATAAAGTTAAAATTCATATGACACTCAAACTGCGCTCCGCTTCGCTTCCATCTCGGTGTGATTTGAGCCTTAAGGACACTTTATCGTGCCAGCAGTAAATTCGGTGAGGCCAAATCTAACGATTTAAATATTTGGTGTTAATAGTCATGTTCATACCTGTCCAGGTGGCCTGATAGGTATCCTGTCGTGGCCCGGTCCGAGGGATGGCGGGGGGATAGGCCGCCTGTTGAGATAGTTGTTCCCATCCGTGTTAGTGCCTGTGGATTGTAAAGGATTATTAGTTATTTGACGATAAGAAAGTGCTGACGAGAGATAATGGAGAATGATGTGGATTTATGGCACTGCAAGTTGTGGTCTTTACGAGTAAGTTTCGTAAGTTCATGGATCATTAGACGGATGAACGAGAGGGCCCATAAACCTTAGTTAATTTTTAAGCATATCCAAACACACACACACCCCCAAGCATCACAGCGCCTCAAAAGAGCTCTTCCTTCCGAAGAGTTTTGATTGCACCCATCAGGAAAGTCTGAATGCTGAAGGGGCAGGAGGTCAGTCGGTTATAATGCCCATTATCAAGTAAGTATACCCTCCTATTCTATATGTTGTTCATCATAGGAACAAAACAAAGATGATATGTGAGTAAAAGAGTAACGGTGGAGTGTCTTGCCCATTCTTCTCCATACTACTAAACGACCTTTGGGAAGAGGCGACTAGAATCAATTCTATCTTTTGGAAATTTTGACGTTCAAAATTGTCTTTTAAGTGCCTATTTGAAATAAATTACATATTTGACTTTGACACATTTAGTATCGTCGACCAGCGATTTTTGGCAGCTCGATAGCGAAAAAGCAGTCAAGCAAACCGAACAAGCAATCAAGTCACCAAAACGCTGATACACATGCCCATAATGATGAACAGTGTACACTCACCTCTAAGTGTAGGCTTGTCAGCAAAGGGGTTTCTGTACTCGGGCGGCAGAGGGGGGGTGAAGAAGGCTCTGCCGGGGGGAGCGTACGAGGGGACAGCCCCTCCTCCCCCCACCCCGGCCAGCAGAGCGGCGCCGTGGTGTTGTGGTGGCCTGCAAAAGAAGGTGATGATTAGATTTGGTAATGATTTTCTTAAGATAGAATTGTATAAAATAATAAATAATATCTTCCCGACCGAACTTCGGTCACGATGGCCAATCTCGACGAAGATTAGCTAAGTACGAAGGAGATAAAATAGCGCACACTTGTGCTAACACAGTTGCACGTAACGTAAAACACATAACAATTGTATACACGTTTGTAAACTAATTCGCGAACGCAATATACTGACAATTTATTCAAACCGCCAAAGTTCCTACAACCTCTGCTGTTCCGCTAAACTACGAAAGCGTAATAATATGATTTGTAGGACCTGCACAATGCGATTTGTGTTATGCTTGCGTTAGACATGTTAGGAACTTCGTTTTATATGCATCGCATTGAATTCTAAAGAAATTGGCAAGCTCGTATGTGATTTTCTACTATGAACGGGGCATAGGATGTTTCTGTGAAGTTATGTTAGAAGAAGTAGGTACCTATTAGACTTTTGAAGGCGTTTACCTATTCTATATGTAAAATAGGTAAACGCCTTCCATTCGAACATCTACATCAGTATCCATGCTCAAAGCCAACAACAGAAGAGTCGGACATTAATTATAAATTTGTCCGTTTCCACCTGTCTTATTCTAAATATGTATTTGTCTTCCATTTTTCTACATGTAGACATACATTGAGACAAAATCCAATACCGTTAGGTACCGTTGCTAAAAGGAATTTCATTGTTATGGCAGCCCTAAAAATTACCTGTCAAATAAGCAACGCGACTTCTAATTTTGGAAACGTAGGCCCGTTTTTATCTCGTTTTTCTTCACAAGCACGTTTGACTTATATGATAATATCCCTGCCAGAACTTTTAATCACTTTAGGCATAATAATACGACTATTTTCTTTGGAAACTAATGAAACCTGATGAACACCTGCCTTAAACGTCAAGATGGCGGCAAACTATTAGTTCCGATTTCGGCCACGCGCAGACTTATTTGGCGCGCACTCTAGTGAAGTTTTAATTTAGTGGGAATTGACTTTAAGTGGTAAACTACTTGCGGAAAAAAAAAAAGAAAATGAAATATTTTCAAATTATTTTGTATACCTATTACAGCTTCATCTCTTTAAGGATTAAGGGCAGATTTTTCAATAGTCAGATAACTTTTATCTGAATAATAATTAAGACAGTTTGACAATAATTACCCATTCGCCAGCGCAGAGAGTTAAGGGCTCTGAATACGTTGTTCTCTATTCTTGACAATCCCACTGCTCCTTCTTACTTGACTTCCCAAATTCAATATTTATGCTCTGCCCATGCTAAGAATCTTCGATCCACTAACAATCGTCTTCTACGATGTCCTTCTCACCGTTCTGGCTTCATTCGGTTTTCTTTCTTTGTCCAAGCGGTCTTTCTTTGGAATGCGCTCCCTCTGAACATCAGGATGGCAACCAGTCGGTTATCTTTTAAAGTGAAGGCACGTGAACATATCCGTCAAAAGTTGGCCGTTACATCTCAGCGCTGATTTGCTGGATTCGTTTTCTCCTCTACCGATAATTTGTTTCTCCTCAAAGATTTTGTTTATATGTATGTATGTATGTATGTATGTATGTATCTATGTATTAAATGATAAATGATAAATGATTTTATTTCTGTAAGTAGGTTTGTACAAACACTTTTACACGTCAATCATATTTTTTTTTTAAACTAGATGAGGTCGGCGTTTCCTAACTGACTATTCTGAGAAGAAAGGCCGAAACAAACTCAGAAGTCACAGTCTCTTTTAAAGTCCAGACAAAATCTTGGTCAGATCGTGTGAAGACCATGTAGATTGGTGTCTGAAATGGTCTTTTGAGGAAAGAACCACACAGATTGAGCGGACCTGTCCAATCAGTGCACGCATTTGTCAAAAATCGTGCAGCTCAACTCAGAACTTGAGGAGCTCAACGATTCGACGAACAATACCAAAGACAGGACATTTGGGTAGGCCGCATAAACTACTCAAACTGCCAGATCATGATTAAAACTAAGAAGGAAAAAAAGAAATGACCCACATAGTCCTCACATTCACAATAATTAATTAATAAAAAAAAAAAAAAAAATTACTTACAAAGTAAATATTCATGTCATTGTCTAAATAAAATTCATCAATGTCAATGTGTATATAAAAAATCCGGACATAATCTTTGAGGACCATGTAGATTAGTGTCTGAAATGGTCTTTTGAGGAAAGAACCACACAGATTGAGCGGACCTGTCCAGTCAGTGCACGCATTTGTCAGTAACCGTGCAGCTCAACTCAGAACTTAAGGAGCTCAACGATTCGACGAACAATACCAAAGACAGGACATTTGGGTAGGCCGCATAAACTACTCAAACTGCCAGATCATGATTAAAACGAAGAGAGAAAAAACAAAAAAATTACCCACATAGTCCTCACATTCACAATGATTAAAATCATATAATACTTTATACAGTAAATGTACATGTCATTATTTAAGTAAAGAGATACTTAAAAAAAAAAAAGAAAATTATTAAAGTGTAAAATAGCAAAAATAAAAACAACAATCTAAACCTATTGGAGCAGCTCAATCCCAAGCCTTTTTGTCCTCAATATAGTCTTTTACAGTATAATAGGCTTTCTGACATAGTTTTCGCTTTATAAAAGATTTGAATTTATTAAGGCTTAGTTCTTGAATGTGGCTAGGAAGTTTATTATAAAAACGTATACATTGGCATCTAAACGAGCCACCTATTTTTTTGAGCCTTGTTGTAGGAACAACAAATTTGTGTTTGTTCCTAGTATTTATGTTATGGATATCACTGTATTTTTTAAACAGATTAATATTTTTATGTGCATACAAAAGATTATCATAAATGTACTGAGAAGGCACAGTCATTATATTAATCTCTTTAAATTTGTCTCTGAGGGAGTGTCTGGGACTTAATTTATAAATGGAACGAATTGCCCTTTTTTGTAAAATAAAAATTGTCTGAATATCGGCGGCATTTCCCCACAACAGAATACCGTACGACATCACACTATGAAAATAACTAAAGTATACTAAACGGGCTGTCTCTAAATCAGTTAAATCACGAATTTTCCTAACGGCGTATGCTGCAGAGCTAAGCTTTTTTGACAATTTATCTATATGGGGGCCCCATTGAAGCTTGGCATCCAGCGTTATGCCTAGGAATACTGTGGTATCTTCAGGTTTCAACTCTTCATCCTTAATGAGAACACTAGTTTCTACTTGTCTAACGTGGGGTATGGTAAACTTAATACATTTAGTTTTTTTTCCGTTAAGAAGTAGGTTATTGACATTAAACCAGTTAACTACTTTTGCAAGGGCGTTATTTACATTGTCAGTAACCAGCTGCTGACGTTTGAGTTTAAATAAAAGTGAAGTGTCATCTGCAAACAACACTATATCATGTTCATCCCTTATGAGGTAAGGCAAGTCATTTATATAAATAATAAATAAAAATGGGCCGAGAATTGAGCCCTGGGGGACCCCCATTCTTACTACAGATCCGGGTGACCTTTTTCCGTTAACATCAACTCTCTGAATCCTATCACTCAAGTAAGAAGTAAGAAGATCCAGAGAGGCGTTCCGGATTCCGTAGTGGTGCAGTTTCCTGATTAATGTTTCATGAAGAACACAATCGAATGCCTTGGACAAATCGCAAAAGATGCCCAAAGCATCGCATTTGTCCTCCCATGCATTATAAATATGTCCTAAAAGTTCAACTCCTGCATCGGTAGTCGAACGACCCCTTGTAAATCCGAACTGTTTGTTATGTAGTAATTTATTATTATTAAAAAATCTTTGCAATTGATTTAAAATAAGTTTTTCAAAAATTTTACTAAAGGTAGGTAGTACTGAAATAGGTCTATAATTAGTAGGGTCTGATGTACTACCCGATTTAAACAACGGTATTATTTTACTGTTTTTCATAAGATCAGGAAACTCACCACGGTCAATACAATTATTAAATATAACAGCTAAAGTAGGTGCTACAATGTCTATAATCGACTTAGCAACATCCACAGAATTACCCCATAGATCTGCGGTCTTTTTAACATTTAACGTGTGAAAAGTTTTAATTATATCTTTACAGGTTACATATTGGAAGTGAAATTCAGAATCGCAAACTGGAACGTTTTCTTTAAGTAAAGACTCTGCAGCAATGGGTGATGAGTTAAGAGATTTAGTAGTTGATACGGGAATCTCTGCAAAGAAATTTTCAAAGGCCGCGGCGACTTGATAATCTGATTTAATTATATTGTCATCAATAAAAAGGCTGTAGTCACTACTTCGGGTGCATGACCTTCCCGTTTCGCTATTAATGACATTCCAAGTCGTTTTAATAATGTTACTACTATTTTTAATTTTTGAACTCAAATAACGTGACTTGGCAATGCTACAAACTTTTTTAAATATTTTAGAATAATTCTTAACATATAAATTAAATTCAGCAGTGTTTATACAAATCCGTTCTTCATATAATTCATAAAGTCGTTTTCTACTTTTATGTATACCAATGGTGGCCCAGTCACTGAAGGAAGCAATACTATTAACCGATAATGTTTTTGGAATAAATGTGTTATCAAATTGTGTGCAATACATATTAAAAAAATCATTATATTGTTGATTAGGGTCATCATTAGTGAACAAAAGTGGTAATTTACCCATGAGTTTAGTTTTAAATGTTTCCAAGCGATTCGTTGTTTTTGGATTAACAGTGATATCTTTTTTAGTAACTTTTTTGTTTTTATTTGGAATAGTGATTAATTGTCCACAATGATCTGAGTCTATTAGGTTAATAATGTCTTTGTGGGTTGGTATAACATCTGTATAAATGTTATCTAGGCATGTGGCACTAGTAGGAGTTATTCTAGTGGGCTCCAAAAATTGGTTTGCAAGATTGTATGACTGAAACAAACTTATAATTTTAGTACTTAACCCAGAATTTTCTAACAAATTAACATTAAAATCACCACAAATGATGATGGACTTGTTTGTATTACAGATTTTGTGCAACACTTCATCCATAACTTTTTCAAAACAATCATACAATCCTGAAGGAGGTCTGTACACACTTAATATAATGAACTGCTCCAATTCTATACAGGCTATTTCAATTGTCCGTTCAACAGAGAGGCTCACAATATCCTTTCGGTCTTTAAACTTAAGCTGGTTATTTATTAAAATTAATGAGCCACCATGTATAGCATTTACTCTGCTGAATGAACTACCAACCTGGTGATTACTAAAATTGAACATGAACTGGTGACTTTTAAGCCAATGTTCTGTCATACAAAGAATATCTATATTGTAACAATTCAGGAATAATTCTACTTCTAAGTCTTTGTTTGAAAAACCTTGAATATTTTGATGCACCAGATTGATACTATTTAATTTTTTTACACTTTCATTTGACTTATTTACATTTTTGCAAGAGGTTGCCTCTATTGTCTTAAATTCTAATTTAAATGATTAATGTCAATCATTTCAACCAAATTATTACCAGAGTAATTTAAAAAGTCATTGCATTGCTCAATAGGAGCAATTTGTTTAGCCAAATGTTTGGCTGAAATAGAAAAAAAATATGATAGCGACACAGCTATCTGTCTTTTTTGATAGTTAGAAAGATAGTACATAACAATATTATATCTATCTTTTGTCAAATATAAATTATTACCAACATAATAGTTAGTATCAATTAACTGGAATAAGTTATCATTATATGTCAAATTGTGCAATGTCATGTTTATATCAAATCTTAAGTTATTTTCTTCCTGTGGCAAACTGTTACTGTAAGGTAATGTAAACAAAACAATTTTTCTTAAGCTAAGGTTGCACAATGTTCTATGATATTGGAGCAATTCTCCTTTATTTAAATTACCCCTATTTCCCATAAATATTAATAAAGTTGTTTCCTGTTTAAAGTTACATTTAACAATTGCTTTCATAATATCAAATAAAGAACAACCAGGCATACAGTAATTTATTATTGAGTGTCCCGGATATTCATCTGTCAACAAGTGACCTAACTCCTTTCCAATCTCATCACAAAATAATATAATATCATGATTTACAATTTCTTTAGATGGTATAATGGTACTATCAACAGAGGGAATTGCCAAATCAACACAAGGCTGCGGTAATGTGGTATTGCATGCCGATAATGAATGGTCTGGTGTAGGTACATTGGATGGTGTTTGACAGCGCTCACAGCTGTTAGTTTGTGAGTTCACCAGCTCATTCATTGCCAACACATATTCCCTCATTAGATCTTCAGAGGTATTATATTTGTTAGTCATTGATCTTAGTTTCTCCTGCAGCTGGTCAAGTTGAGATTGCAAGTCCTGTGTGTCAATGTTGTATTTCCTAGTACTTTGCTCCAGATTAAAAGAATACATATCTAGCTGTTTAAGTAGATTTAACCTTTCCCTATTAAGTTTAACATTTTTAATAAAGAACTTTTGTCTTTTTACCATTTTTTGGGTTTTAACAATGTATTTATTAATTTTGATGTACTTTTTAAGTTTATTTTTACTAGTGACTACCCTCACTGAATTACATGATTTTGATTCATCATCACCTGTCAAATCAATAGTGGGGTTTATGGCAGAAACCATTGACGGGGCAATAGACACCAACTCATTGAACAGACTTTGATTCAGCGAGGCGGTGATGTTAAGGTTTGTAGTCTCAAGTTGTGTAATCTGACTTTGAGCCTCATGTAGCTGCTGTTGTAATAAGTGTTTGTGGCTAAGAGCTTGTTCATACTCTACGCTACACTGGCTGAACCCGTCCACAACAAGCTGAAGTCTATCCCGTTCTTCTATGGCATCAGTGTATTGAGTATATATCTGAGCCATTTCAATTTTTAACTTCCTATTCTTTTCATGGGCATCAAAGAGCACCCTTTCATTGTCATCTATTTCCTTAATTAGTTGGTCACAGGACTCCTTTGACGCCTTTAAAGCGCTCAAAGCCTCATTGAGTTTGGACTCTTCGAGGCGAGCACGGGCGCTGCGAGTCATAATCATGATTAAAAGTAAGGAAGCGAAGCGACAAGAAATAAGAATAGAGAAGGTTGTTGTGGCAGCAGTTGAAAAGGTGATTAGTTTAAAAGTAAAATATATAAGTCAATGGGAAAAATGAAATTTAGATGTAAATAAAAGGAGTTCTGTCACCAAACCTAAGTAAGGTTATGTTTACGTTCAAAGGTCATTGGCATCAAGTAGCCTTACTAAAAGTGAACAAAGTAGGTAATTGCTGGTGTAATTGAACTAATTGTAGTACGTAAACTAACTAATAGCAAGTAAAATATAAAGTATTGTACCTGATATCAAGATGACAATGCAAGTTTCCTTGTGCCGGCAACTGTCACCGATTTACATTGAATTATGTACACTTAATTTGCACTAGCTATGTGAATCTAACACAAAATACACATTATTATCATAATTACTTGAAGAGTAATTGGAAAATAGGCCTAAAAAACAATGAAATATAATATTTAAGATAAAAATTTCGAGAACAAATTCTAAACAGCTGTTAGCTGTAGTGTTGCCACAGGAGAAAAAAAAAGAGAGAAAGTATTTATTCTTGTATTTTATAGTCATTTCTTGCTATTTATCCCTTTTGTTGCACCTGCCATGTTTTGTCTCTGCATCACCCTAAGGTTGACTGGTAGAAAATGCCTCAGGCATTAAGTCCGCCTTTGTACAGTATTTCTTTTACTTGTGCATAAAGTGTTAATAAATAAATAAATAAATAATATAATATACAAGGCATTAAGTCCGCCTTTGTACAGTTTTTACTTGTGCATAAAGTTTAATAAATAAATATTGTTTATACAAAAACTGTCAAACCGCAATATTTATTCCTCAGATAAAAGTTAACTGACTATTCAGAAAAATCAGTCCTAAATTGTATTACATACACCCTTTATAAGTACACAGTATAAGCGCAAGACATTTGGCAAGTAAACCAGTCTTGCAGATTTTCGATTTGCACGCCAAGAAAATAGGAATTCAATTTCGTTTCGTTTTTTTAAGCGATTCCTGCTTATCTTTTTGTCTGACTTGCTTAAATATACTTTGCCTAAAGCCAAAGTAAATATTGTAAAAGAAAACCAAAAAGAAAGAAGTTACAAGATTAGTGTTTACTTTGTAATAATTAAAATTTGTAGAGCAAATTGGATGATAATAAAAAGTTTTAGTAATTTTGCAAGGTCTTTGATCGTTTTCCATTAAAAGTGAGTTTCTTAAAATGAATATAACCACGTCACCACCATACGGGTCCCAGAAAACGTCCGGCGACATCGAGGCACACCCAGAAGAAGGTGGAGGATGAGCTCGATGCCTACAGACAGGATTGGTCCAAGACGAGAGGAGAGGAAAGGGAGACCTTTGCCCTACATCTTTCCACATACAGTTCTACAAGTAAATGTTTTTTGCGATGCAAAATATGAGACTACCAATGACCTGTCACAATGAACGGATATTGACAGTGTCACCTTGTTTGTCAGACATATTGGTGATTGTCACAGAGTTATCATTAGCAAACAGGAAGAAGCTACAGTGTTTGTCATTAAGTTCAGGTTACAAAACGATTGTTTCCTGCCCCGTAAGACAATTGGGTCCGAAACTGAAATATTCTTAAGAGGAGTTAATATATTCGAGGCTGACGCAGATTTGGGCGAGCCGCACCGCATTGTAAGTCGACGACTGACGTTTGCACGGACGTCAAATATCGCGGCGACTTTCGAATATTCCCAGTCGCCCCCACATGGATTGCCACCAGAAGGCAGTCGGGAATAAAATTCCCAGTTGCCACTGGGTGGCGACACTGGCGACTCAACAAACGCAGCGGCGGTTTGTTTGGTTATAATAACGTATAATCTTGTGGAGCACAACGTAACATGCTTATCTGCATTTTCATTCTAAAATAAAAGAAATAACCCAACAAACGGTCAACAACGGTCGGTTTCGTCTTAATTAGCAAGCATACTTCCGGGCCACCATGTTCAGCCATCTTACCATAGACTTGCCGACTTTTTCCCATAAGTATCATATGTCCGTAATTCCGTATGACAAGACCACACATACGACACATTCTATTGTCTTCATTTCTTGCATTTCAATAGAAATGGGACGGCTAGTACCTAAAGCTTTTGATTTCATAGAAATACGTACATTTATGTTAACGTTGGATTTCTTAGTAAGAAGGGTTAGGTACGTATATTATCCTAATACAAATAAGCATTGGTAGGTATCATGAAAATATGTAGATATATGCTTACATATAAACGTCACTAAAGTCACTATAGTTTGGAAATTAGGTTGCCAAGGGTCATAAATTTTAATATAGTAGTCGTTCTGTGTTATTGTGTATGTCACAGAACAGATAAAAGAAGGTTAGAAAGGAAATAGTTCCTGATTTGTATCAGAACGCGCGTCGCCGTTGTCTCCCACTCTTTAACTTCACTACATGCAAGAGACCAATGCCTAAGCGGATTACGCACACAAATAAACAACACGCACTTAGATCGTAAATTTGCTATTGGTTGTCACACTAATGCAATCATTGCGTTTGACGTACGTCATGCACGCATAAAAGCACGCTAGGGTGGGCGATTAAAAGGTCGATAGTTGATATCGATAAAATTAATGTAATCTTGCTTTTTATTTTGCACGTATTGTTGACTATGTGGACTTCTGTAATGCATGTTGTGAACTTGTATTCATGCTAATATAGAAACAAATAAATAAAAGTGGATCAAATAAAAAATACATAACTGAATTTTAAAACCTGTATATCACTATCATCTGGTATCACTGGTACATGGTAGTGATGACTGTAAAAAAAATTGTTTATTAGCAGTCATCAGAGAAGTATAAAAAACGTAATTAAAAAGTTATAATTTTCAATTTCCTTATTTTCAACCATAAGTGTTATAAAAATCAAATTTACGGAAGATGATTCAGATATTGCCATTTTTAGACAAAAAACTGATTTGACGAGACTAAAATGAAATTTTCTAGAACAAAATCAGTTTACTTACTGAACAACACATAACGATATATTTGTGCGGATAAGCGCCTGATTTTAAGTTTTTTTTCCCTGACTTTGTTGTTATGTAATTATCATCATCGAAATGTTGCGAACAAATTGTGCTACATTTAGTGGGGATCCAATCAATTCTACCAGTTGTCTCAATCCACAGTTTTCTTATAGGTGGATCTGTTGGAAACCTAAAACGTATTAAATCATAATGTCAGTTTCAATTGAAAAATTATTTTTTATATACATACAACTTAAATACAAAAAAAAAATACAAAAACCTCACTCAAAATCTATGTTACTAATTGGTCGTAATAAATAATATTATTTTAGTTATAAAGTGTACTTATTGATAATAATCAACTGTATCATAGTAATAATCGACATTGTTTACAAATTGGCACAGCACTATCGATGCCTAGATTTCCTGGAAATGAATCCTCGGGACCATAGATTATACACTTAATACTGGTCTCGGGACTCTCGCGGTGAACGTAATACATTGCGCGATCGCTCAAGTAGTACAAAATGGTACCCATCTATTGCAAGCAATACATAACTATTCGTCTGCTTGCGATTATATCATTTTTGTCTACAAACTTCATAATGCTAATGTTATAATTACAAATATCACAAGTATTTCAATGTTTTTGGACTTACCGGTGGAAAGAAATCTCTCCTCGTGCTACACTACACACCTGGCTTCTTTTCCGACACGTTATAATAGCGCAAGACGGCATAATTTAATATTTTTGCGGAGCTTACGTACGCTGTCAAAACAAGAGCGTGATTGCTGGCCGGTAAAGTAAACTTCGGTTGATATTGAGCATTTGCTCATGACCGCGGCGCGCGTGCCCCGCCCACAAGGCCCTTCTAACCTTCTTTATCTGTTCTGTGGTGTATGTCATTATCAACTTAAAAAATGGTAACACTGAAAATAAGTGTCAAAGACTCAAAGTTGTAAAGAAATTCTTAGACCTTTATAGTTTCTTGTCTAGTCTTAGTTCGGAATGTAGTAGGTACAGACGCCAGCACATCAAGCTACTACAATCTGTCAAATTTATTTAATAGATTTTCAACTTTATCGCTAAAGCATAAGGTGCAAAGTTGATTGGGAAAATTTGACAGTATCGGGTAGCTTGATTTGCTGGCGTCTGTACATGTGCTTATCCCTTTGAAAATAAACTGTAATTGCCTCTGCAAAAAATAACCTACTACACTTAATTCATTCATTCAAAGAGTTCATTAAAAATGTCAACGCGAATTGTCAATAAAATTGTTTACAAACACACCTATTTGTTGTTTTTAAAGGGCAATTTAATACACCGAAATTGGAGCGTAAATTTTATTATGGCAATACCGTATAAGCGAATATTTTTCTGAATGTCGTTGACCTTAGTTCTGCGGTGTGACCAGTATAAAAAGACCTTTATTTTGGTAGGATTTGTACTAGTATAGAGATCAGTATTCGAATCCCAGTCTTCCATGGAAATGACAAAAACTGGCAATGTGCCATAGCTATGCCATTCAGTCCGCTTTATTTTCGGTACGCAAACCGCATTTTAATGAGGAACATATAAAGAAATGTCTAGCATTTTAGCTTAAAATAGGTACCTGTTGATGTGACTATGCAAGTAGTTACGGTACCTGCTTCAAAATTTTGGTAGCAAAACTACTGTCGCGAATACTTATTTTAAAATCATTAAACACATTTATTACAAACAGAATTTACATAACCTCTCGACTCAATGTTCCACAGATTAAACAGAATTACAAGAATAAACAAAACTTTTAATTCGTAATCTCCGCTATTAGTTAATAGATGGCGTTACTAGAACAATGCAGATTGTAATCAGTTTAAAACTCAACCACAATTAAATTTCTATTGTTTTAACTAGGTAAAATTCTCAAATAAAATAGATTCCAGCTGAATCAAAATAGTTAAAGTCAAACACAATTAGATTACAAAAAGCTAACAATTGGGTAGCCATTGAATGGAATACAACTGAATGAGTTTCGCTATTCGCCGCTAGATCGCGCTACGAGTACATGAATTAAAAAAAAAATAAATAAAATTCCTTTGCTATATAAATGATCTTTGCCAGCTTAACATTAGAAACTGTCATATAATGTCTTATGCCGACGACACTACCTTAACGTTTTATGGTAACTCATGGAACGAAACTTTTGTAGCGGCCCAAGAAGGTTTCAATATTGTATCTCATTGGCTTGCTCTCAACAAGCTGACCTTAAATGCTACCAAAACTAAATATATTGAGTTCACAATACATAATTTAGCAGCACACACAAGTAATTTCAATATTTATGCACACACATGTAATCCTCTTAACACAAACTGTACCATGTGCCCAATGATAACTAAAACAGAATCAATAAAATACTTAGGCATAATAATCGATAAAAACCTGTCTTTCAAACATCACATTTCACATCTGGTCCAGAAAACAAGAAAACTCGTTCATATATTTAAAAATCTCAGGCATGTAGCGAGTTGGAAACTGGTTAAAACTGTGTACGAATCCCTTTGCCAATCAATTTTATCGTATGGTATTACCACATGGGGCGGTTCGTATAAAACAAATATCCTAAACGTTGAAAGAGCTCAACGTCTTCTCCTAAAAGTTGCTCTCTTCAAACCACGTTTATACGCTACAACTACACTCTATAACGAAGCAAATGTGTTAACAGTCAGACAGCTTTATATTCTATTAACAGTTATAAAAAAACATTCCTATATAGACGTTTCTACAGCTAAGCAGAAGGCTAATACCAGACGATTTTATGAAGTCTGTGAAACAAATCCGGTAAAAACATCTTTTGCCCAGAATTTCTTCAATTTCAGAGCAAGCAGATTATATAATAAAATTAACAAAATTCTTGCAATTGTTAATTTGTCTAAGATAGAATGTAAAAAGAAGCTTACACAGTGGCTTTTAGAACTTGATTATGAAGAAACTGAAAAACTGCTCACAATCTTATCCTAGTTTAGCGTTTTCATAAAATACATACAGCCATCCCTCACAAACACATTCGTATACACATCCACCTTCATACGCACACACAACTACTCTGTCTTACTCTCTCTCACACACACACGCACCCCCACACACCCCCACCCACACACACACACACACACAACAACACACCACACTCATGACACTTTCCACTTCACACTTACACTTCACACGCTAACAAAACACGCACACGCATTTTTATTTTTCCCTTTTGATTTATTAGTACCTTTTCTTTTGTTATTATTGTTTACTTTTTTTGTCACATGTCTTACGTGCAATTATTTGTGAAAATTCCAATCTCGGCGAGGGGGGCCAGGAGTCCATAGCACAGGGTATCCTAGTTTGTATTCCTGACTCCCACAAGTCCTAGTACCAACAATATTTTTGTAACACCTATATTTTACTGTAATTGTACTTTGTGGGATAAAATAAATACATTATTATGAAACGATTCACAATCTTCGAGAAGTCGTCCGCTTAGTTTTAGATTTTAAAACAAATGAGATAGATAATATTGTGACATTTATATGCGAAAACGTAGGAGTTTACATCTTCGACAAGATGGCTATTTAGATAAATATTCTAATTCTACAGCTAGTTTATGGATAAATCTTTAATGGAAATACATAATTCGAGTTTTTTTTTCAACAATAGCGAAGTGGCTCAGTAAATACTAATAAAAACTATAGGTGATCAAATTGTAGATAATTGATTATCATTAACTTTAGAGCTTCCTTCCATTACAACCGAGATGATGGCCGATAAATATACCTACCTGCCTCATCATCTGCCTAGCCTTTTCCCAACTATGTTGGGGTCGGCTTCCAGTCTAACCGGAGGATGCAGCTGAATACCAGTATTTTACATGGAGCGACTGCCTCTCTGACCTCCACAACCCAGTTACTGGGTAATACGATACCCCTTGGTAAGACTTGTTGTCAGACTTTCGGGTTTCTGCGTAACGACTGTCAAAGATCCACGAATGTCATCCGGGACCAACGGCTTAACGAGCTTTCCGAGGCACGGAGGGGTCTCGGTATGTAAAAATGGTCACCCATCCAAAGACCAACCGCGGCAACCTAATCGATCGACCTGTTATTTAGCCACGGGTCCCTCTGTATCTACCTACCTACCTATGGAAGAAAAAGACGTAGGTACTGCGTCAACCCCACCAAATTGGAATGAGGGCAAACGTAAGGGCAACAATAATTTAATAAATTTTGGTCCCTGACAGCTCTGGACACTTGGACAGAGAGAGGTGGAAGGGGAGTACGGCCTTTGGCGAGGGAAAACATATTCACGAAGCGAATGCTCGCGGTTAGTAGGTACCATCCTTTAAACTAAGTAGGTACCTATTCCTTCTTAATTCTGCATAAAACAAACCAATTTACACAAACGACATTTCTCACATAATAAAAATAGCCACATACAAGATTATTTTGGCAATAAAACTGAACTACGGAGCACAATGCAAATGCGAACAATACTGTTAGATGAATGATCGCAGACTCAGGCCGAGTTCCAGGTTGAGATTGAGATAATAGACTGAAGTGATTCGTTTTTTTTCTTTGTAGTGGTAGTTGTTGGTTGTTGTGGTTGATGTTGTTGTTGTTTTGAGGAACAAACTTGTTGTTTTTTGGGTAATGAAAACTATTGACTCCCAAAATATTTAGGAAAGAGCCATGGACGCTTGCTATCTATGCTTAATAATCAAAATTGATACAAAAACATTGTACGGATTATAAATATCATTGTCTATGATTCAAACACGACGACTTAAGATCTGTCAAAGACGTATATACCCTGCTGGACGATTACATAGTCACTTTATAAACGATGTACTCGGTTTTAATGTTTATCCGATATGTCAATGAGTGATGGCAAAGTATTCTGTTTGTGTTTTGTTTTCACTTCTGTCGGCACTCCCGGAGTGCCACTGTTTTTTTTTTAAACTACCGACACTTTTGCATTGCTTACCATGGATTAGAGAAGCACCAGGGTCCGTGGATGACATATATAGTTTAACATAAAGGTCTGAAACCATAGAGCATAATTTATGTTCATCAGAACTCGATTGACCATAAACTAGCGTAGTACGGTGTCACCCGTCACGCCGGCATGGGGTGAATGACCATAATTGACCATAATGATATACTGCTAGCTTGAGGGCATCGTAAGTTTTCTGGTTTCCTACTATTTATGACGAGTTGATTAGTTTTATGAGCATTTTGAAGTAGACGCACAACATTTTTATTTTACTTTGGAAAAAACGGACATCGGCAAAAGCATTCGCCAGTTAGAGTTGGCCTCAAATGTCATGATTTCACGTGCGGTCGCGAATCATAGTTTGATCAGCATACAAACTTACACTGACCAGTAAATTGCAAAAAGGTAAGAAAACTTTAATTTCGCCGACTACCTCAGCGCATCCACTTACGTTTTTTTCTGTGTCGGCTTATAGTTAAACTAAATGCTACAGCAGATAAGATATTGATGCTTCTATTTAACTCAAAGGGCTATTTGATGTCGGCAGTCGGAAGTTCGAAACATTCGGCAAAACAGACCTTCAAGTTAGACCAGTTGTCAAACTTCCGGGCTTCTAACTACCCGTAACTTTCATACCAACTATACAATACAAAAATACAGTCAACGTCTCGTGTGGTTGGTAACACTGTTACCTTTAGCTGGCCAATTGTAGTACGGAGTTTCATTAGAATAAAGAGGCTAGCTTATAAAGAAAAAAAAAGAAAATACATTTATTTAGCACAGACTAAAAGACACACAATACACCAGATACATACATCAGATAAAAACAAAAAATAAAGATCAAATAAAAAGTGTAAACTAAAGTGTATACTGGTTATGTGGCCACTGAAGTACTATACGTTCTTGAAAATTCGACGATCGTGATATACATCGTCATACAAAAATCCAAATTGATTTGTGGTCGGCCTAACCTAAGTCATTTAAAATCCCGCACAAAAAAACCAGCACTAGACCCACGTGGTTGATTATGGCCCGCTTCCTCGCACAGAGCGAGACCTGTGTCCAACGCTATATGCAGCATGCCTTACTCTTCATACATCGCTATTAGCCTTCATCTCAGTATTCCCTCCCTTTCTAGCCATATAATTTTTCACATACCTAATCCATACATTGTTTCCTTGGTCTTCTTGTACTCTGATATCGGAAAAAGCCATCCAGAATCATATTTAAATCTTTCTCACTTGATTAATAATTCTGACCAGTGAATCCGCTGACACGTGTCATCTCTGTTATGATTGGATGACCAAAAAGAACAAACGCCAATCATAGAATTTGTCATAACATTTGACAAGATTAAATTAAATTAAATTTGGTAAGGGACACCAACCCTCACTGGGCCTGCGTCGAGGATTAGGCCCGCTCCCTGTCACAGAGAGAAGGCCTATGTCCCAGCAGTGGGAACATTATAGACTGGTTATGTTAGGGGTTAATCGAAGGCCAATTCCCGTAATTAAAAACTTTCAAAAACAATGTCAATAATGTAGGGAAAATAGACGTATTTTTGACAGATTGAGACTAAGATCAGACAGTGAACGTTATTAAAATTGCGGGAATTGCCCATCAGATTACTTTAACAGATTTTACTGCAGCCACGAGCCCCCTAAATACAGGATGAAAATAACTCAAAACCGCTCTCAACTTTTAAACCACACTTGCAGGATTTGTTCGTTGTGACAGGATGGTATTAATTCTTCAATCACGCTTAAATCCACGCATTTAAAACAAAATAAGTGAGACGAATCTGCGCTCAAATCCTGTGCAAAAATATTTATTTCTTTTGGTGTGGTTTCATTTTGAAAGGCGTTGGATTTATTGGACGATTTTGACAATATATTTTTGGATAAAACTATTGCTGTTAGAAAGGGAAGAGAGGGATTAAAGACGGATGCAAGCTTCCTCCTGTTACTGCGACTGCTAAGCTTAGTTATTATGATATCAAATGGTCATGCGGAGGCTAATCTTGAGCGCTCCGTGCTTCGGAGAGCACATAAAGCCGTTGGTCCCGGCTGTCGTTCGTAGATCTTTGACAGTCGTTAAGGAGCCAGAAGCTTGAAAATGCGATAACCAGTCTTATCAATGGCATCGTGTTACCTAGTTATTGGGTTGAGGAGGTCTGATTGGCAGTCGCTTCATGTACCGTGTGACTGGAAGCCGACCCTAACATAGTTGGGGAAAGGCTAGGCAGATGATGATGAGGCTTATCATAACCGTGGCGATTTACGGGTTGATAAAGAAAAAGACAATATCAAAAGAGACTCAAAGACGATAAAAAGACTGCTTTAAGGCCCTGACTACAAATTTAGCGGCATCTACACCGTCACATGCGAACTGCGCATCATACTGATGTCACGCAAAATCCTGCATCGCGCAAGCAGAGTTTACCGCGCAACTAGCATATAATATAATACAACGTCCCGACTTCAATCGTTGGGCAGTTGCCCACCAGACACCCGTCTGTTCGGAGGATCCTCCCTTTTCTATGGAGGTTGAGTGAACTTTAAACCTGTTCCTCATACCTCCAAACAATCACTAATCAAATATTCATAAAAATTACATCACCATTGTTATGTCTTGTCCTGCGATTGAGCCTCTGCCTACTTTGCGATTATTCGCAAGTCGTAACATGAATCACTAATCTGATTATGAACACGATTAGTCGTGAGTCGTGTCCTCTGTAACTCTCGAAGATTTGCATAATCACACTAACGAGACTTTACCAACGACTTATAAGTCGTAATTTTGAGCTCTGAAACCAGCGGGGAGCGAAGCGAGAGCGACTTTTTCTAGATTTTTTTATTTTAACATTTTATTTAGGGAAAAGTATTATAAAAAAAAAGTTATATACTGGTATTCAGCTGCATCCGGTTAGACTGGAAGCCGACCCCAACATGATTGGGAAATGGCTAGGCAGATGATGATGATGACTTAGTTAATGTAATAGTGCCGAGTATCGAGCTGAATGGCGTGAAATTGGAGGGGCCTATGTCCAGCAGTGGACTGCTGTAGGATGTTGATGAATGTAATGGTGTTGTTATATTTCAAACAAAAACTTTTTGTTAATAAGTTATTTCTAAGAACCTTTAGTTTATTGTTCTAACTTTTACCAACGTTAACTTCAACATAAAAATGGAGTGCAAAGAAGGAAACCTCATGACTTTCATGAAACATTTTCAGGCGGTTTATACATAAATGTCCTATTTTTATAAATAAAATAAAAATAAATATGACATTTTACAGTCAATCGTAATGAATCCGCTGAGCAGTGGTAGCTTTGTGGAAACGGCTGTGACTAACGAGTTCGAACCCAGCCATGCACTTTTTTTTTGTGCAAATTATTTCATCACCACTGCTCTCAGATCGGAAGGAAAACATCGTGAGGAAACAGGTATGTCCTAGAACCAAAAATTCGAAGATCACATCTACCAACCCGCACAGGGCCCGCGTGGTGGATTACGGCCCACTCCCTCTCACAGGGAGGAGGCCTGTGTCCCAGCAATGGGAACATTATAGGCTGATAATGCAATTATCCGCTATATTACCCACGTTTCTTAATTGAAGCAAACTTTAAGGGCTCAGGTAACAAATAACAGGTATGATACGCTTGTTAAACTTGAGAATACATTACAGCTTTTAACTCCTAAAACTTGGTATATCCTACATGAATAAAATATCTGAAATTGCTCGATTAGCCCCCATCTTTTGGATACGCCTATAAACTTATTTTACTATCGAAAAATATAGCTTGATCGAGTGCCAAACGCGTAGTTTACGACTGCCGGGAAATATGATGGCTTTTCCTTGTTGTCTTTCAAAGAATTATTTGTCGATTTGCAAAAATGACGATCTTTCATATAAAGTTTCATCCCCTAGGGGGTGAATTTTTAAAACTCCCTCGTTATGGCTCACATTTGTAGTAAAAGGAACTCTAGTGCAATATTTCAAGCTTTTGACCCAGTTTAGACTTTGCGTTGGTCTGTCAGTGAACCAAATCCTCACTGCAGAACTAAATTATACTTCTCTGCATGAGGGACTTACAAAGAAGTTACCAGGGTATGCTCTTGCTCTGGACTTTAGACTAAAGGCAGGTTTTCTTACAATGTTGTTTACTTTAATGATCCTCATTCAGCGAGGTAATTACGTAACACACTAACAGTAGCAATGGGATGTTGACAGTTCAACAACATTCATTGCGTTATTTACGTTGTTGAGCAGATAAACTTTTCGAACATATGAAGCAATGCATTAGCAATATCTTTCAAAATGATTTAAATTGTGATTGGTAGTGTGTTACGCAATTACAGTCCTGATCATAAATTGTGAGTGACGAATGAGTCAAGTTAGTCTGAAAACTTTCATACTAAGTGATGTTGATAATGTTTTCCTCCGAGGATTTAAAAAGAGGACAATGTTCAGAAGTATAGAAGTCAAAAGTGCTATTAATCAAATATTTAGATAAAACGACCGTCATAACTTACGTACGGAAAAAAATGTAAACGCTAAACTTGTGGCTCCTCCCTAATTCTTGTTAAACTTTTATTGTCACGTATTTTATTAAAACTTGAAGAATACGAAACGAAAAGCAAACCCTGAGGTCATAGTTAACTTAACACTCTACAACTTCATTATTTTATAACTGTAGTATAAATTATAAAGTTGTTTATTGAGGGTAGGTGTAGGTACTCGTAATTACAAAACCCGTTGGTTGAACCGGGTTGAATAGTTTTTAAACCATATTATTATGTAATAGGTATTTTCAAAGTTGTAATTCGTCGCTTAAGTTCTAACACCGCGGAAGTCAAAATACGCAACTTTTCAGGAGAGCAAAAAATCCGTTTTATTTAGCCTCAAACAACTGTTCATATTTAGGTTTATTCAATATAGAAATTAAAATATGTTTAATTCATGTAGACACATCCAATTTTACTTATTTTACTTTTACTTGCGATTCTCTATCGAATGACATACAATATGTATTTTGTCAAAAAAATGACTTCCGCGGTGTTAGAACTTAAGCGACGAATTGTTAATTGCTATATGAGCAGTCAGGGCCCAGTGATAATGGCCGGCGGCCGCAACTTACGAGTTGTAGGTCGTGGGTTCGAACCCAAGCAGGCACTTTGTGGAAAATTCAACCCGCACTGGGCCCGCGTGGTGGATTATAGCGCCACTCCCTCTCACAGAGAGGAGGGGTTGATTGTTATTGGTAATTTACGAGAAAAACGCTTTAGAATTTTGTGTAGCTGTAAGGTATTTATGCTCGTGAATGTACAGACGGCAGCACATCAAGCTACTACAACCTGTCAAATTTCTTTAATAGATTTTCAACTTTAACGCTGAAGCATAAGGTTCAACGTTGATTGGGAAAATTTGACAGTTTCGGGTAGCTTAATGTGCTGGCGTCTGTACATAGATTAAGTAATCAAAATGCTATCAAATCAATACAAAACAAAACTTCTAAGTAAGAAGAACGTTGAATACCCAAAGTTTCTTTAAAACTTTGTTTCTATTCAAATGAATCCCCACTTCACAATAATGAAGTCCAATGATGCTTTTCGTATTTGTTCAGTTGTTTTCAATCTTTTTTTTTATTTTATTGTTCGGGAGAAAAAAATAAAAGATGGATGGACTGTGTAACTATGACTTAACCCGAATGGGATGGCTACTGAGATGATGAATATTGCCTTGTTTTTTTTTTAATATTAAATGGAAAAAAAACGGATGCCCATCAAGTTAAAGGGGAAAATTTATAAGTCCGTGATAAGGCCTGTCGTACTTTATGAGTCTGAAATTCTGAATGCTGGGCTGTGAAGAAGACGGATGAAAAAAGATTGCATGCAGCGGAGATGAGAATGTTGAGATGGATGTGTGGAGTGACGAGAATGGATAAAGTAAGAAATGAGTATATAAGAGGAAGTTTGAAAGTGGCGCCAGTGACAGAAAAGTTGAAAGGAATTCGTTTGGCTTGGTATGGACATGTGATGAGAAGGGATGAAACGCATGTGACTAAAAGAGTGATGAATATACATGTTGATGGATGGAGAGGGAGAGGAAGGCCGAAGAAAAGATGGATGGATTGTGTGGGGAGTGATATGAAAGAGAAGGGAGTGAATGATAGCGTGACGGTTGACAGGGGAGAATGGAAGAAGAAAACGTGTTGCGCCGACCCCAAGTAACATGGGATAAGGGCAGGAAGATGATGAAATTGTAATATGTAAGTATTTCAATTTATTACAGATTGATATACTTAGGTAATCGATTTTTTCGCGTAGACTAATCAGACGTCGGCACGTCAAGCAAGAGCAGTAATTGTAATAAAATAATAGCATATTATTATGAATTATAACAATATTATACAATATATATTATGTATTTTAGGAAGTTAGAAAATGGTATAGGGCCCCCGAGAATTGCATTGCCTCGGGGCCCCGACATGGTTAATCCGGTCCTGGGAGTACTCCTATGAACTCTTTGAAATTATCACTGCTAAAACTGGACAAAATATATTACTTAATACTAGCTTCCGCTATCTCTCTGCCAAATTTTATTGAAATCCGTTCAGTGGTTTAGGCATGAGCAGGTAACATACAGACAGACAGACAGAAAGACAGAGTTACTTTCGAATTTATAATATTAGTATGGATTTTTTCCATTCCACCGCTGTACCGTAAAAAAGGCGAAATTACGTCACAATCAGAAGCTTAGTAAAAACAACTTTAGTTCAAACATTTTCTCTTTGACTATCGGTCCGAAAGGATACCAATAACCCACCACATTTCTTTAAAAAAAACCACTGAACCACAAGCTGATTCCAAATAAACTACACTTCAAAAGCAACTCCTTTTAAACATTAAAGCCCTAGGGAAAAACTATAACCGATGCATCACCCGCACAATCTAGACATGATTCTTACAAGGGAGTCGAGTGAACTGAGAAACACTGTTCAAACTTTGTTCAAGAACTTTCCATCGATATGGTAAGTTGATTGATCTGTGTACAGTGTAAGAAAATTCTGCGGGGTATACTTTCCTATTTGGCACCCATGGTTTAATGTCGTTTTGTAAATGCTTTACTGCTGTTTTTTGACGTGGGGTGACTGTCGGTGTCGCCATTTTAATTTTTGTTTTAGGCGTCGACATTGACAATTTTGAGGTACGAAATTGTAACATGGATTTTTTTTTCGGTAAGAAAATATCAGGAGTCAGCGGGGTAATTGCGTAACACACTATCAGTAGCTAAGTATACGCAATGGCTTTCAGTTCAACAATATTCTTTGCGTTAATACCTATTAATGTTGTTAAGCAATGGATTAGAAATATCCTTCAAAATGATTCAGATTGACATAAATGTAGATAGTTTGTTACGCAATTAGTTTGCAGGACTATTTTCTCGCTGTGACTGCAAATTTGACTTTTTAGGCTAATTTAACTTGGATTGATTTGAATGAAAAATACTGAGAGTTAACTTATTACAAAGGTCAAGGTAGGAGGACAAAGCTCTGTAACCAGCAACTCGTAGGTACACTGCTACAAGGATCAAAAAACTCACACTAAGGCCACTGTATTAAAAAAAACAAGATGGCGACTTTAGTTCCAATTTTGACCACGTACCAAACCTTTGTAGCGCTGCGCGCTGTACTATGATTATTGCACTTTTTTCAATAAGAAAAGAGGATTCTTCCAGCAGGATAGATATGAACCGGTATTATTTTTATCATTTGCTCGTCCTAATCTGGGTCCACTGCTAAACCTCTTCTAATTAGGGAGGCCCAAAGGAACAAAGGAACGTCTGTATGTATGTATGTGTACCTACTAATTACATCCAGAGGTCATCAGGTCACGCCTAGGGATTCCTGTAATTAGGATTGTTTAATTATTTCTTGTAGCGAAAATGAAAAGTATTTTTTAGCCTGTGGCGATTATGAAAGATTATGAAAGATTTGGCAGACAATATTTGGGAGTGTGTTATGAGCTTATGACGATTGAGTCGTTGGATCAATTTTTTTTTTTTTTTTTTGGTTGGTTGATTCTTTTTTTTTTTTTTGGAATTCTGTTTAAGTCTCCAGTTTCTGAACCCTCTTTCCTGTAGGTAAATATGCGGTAAATATCATTGTTGTGATTGGTAAAGTTATTCCAGTTTGTCCTTAGTTGTCAAAGGCATTTAGAGCTGTCAATGTCTTTGATAACCGAAGGCCCTCTCCGGTTTTTCAAAAGCGTTAAAATTCAAGTCGCAATCAAAATGATCTCAGCGACAATCAATATCAATTAGATAAATTCGAGGGTATTATTTGACAGCCTGAGATTAACATTACGTTAATTATTGCCCTCTGTTGAAGCGAAAATACCAAAAACCAATCATATTTACTTATTCATCATGATTTGGTGGAACATTTTCTCTGAAAAACCGCTTTCATGAAACCGGAGATCAAGAGAGAGGTATTTAACCTGAATACGGCCTGTATACAGCCTACAGAAATAAAATCTTTCCCAAAATCAAATGGACCAATCTCTTTAGTATTTTGTGAGATTAAAAAATGTTTGAATCGGGGTTCATTTTGAAAGTTACGCCGTAAAAATACCTTTTTACGGCGTAACTTTAATGTACCCAGTAGGAGACATAATGTCTTCTAAGTTAAATTATTTCTTCCTTGAAATTATTCTACGGTTAGCCAAATGGTTCTGTAAAAGATAGTTTAGAGGAGGATTCTTTTTTATTGCTGGTAATTTATTCAGGGACATTTATTTTGAAGATATGATCTGGTTTAAAGGCAGTATCTGTCAGCACTGCGAAAGTTAAATCATCATCTGCCTAGCCTTTTCTCAACTATGTTGGGGTCTGCTTCCAGTCTAACCGGATGCAGCTGAATACCAGTATTATACATGGAGCGACTGCCTATCTGACCTCCACAACCCAGTTACTGGGTAATACGATTCCCCCTTAGTAAGACTGGTTGTCAGACTTTCGGTATTCTGGCTACCCGTAACGACTGTCATAGATCCACGATTGACAGCCGGGACCAACGGTTTAACGTGCTTTCCGAGGCACGGAGGGGTCTTGGTATGTAAAGATGGTCACCCATCCACGGAACAACCGACCAGCGTAGCTTAACCTGATCGATCGAACCGTGGCCCGTGGGGCTGTTATTACTTAGCCACAAGCCCCTCAGGTAATCTCTAGAAGTACTGATCCGATTACAAAAGATATATGATAGAAAGCTACACTTCTGCCGAGTGCCATAGGATATGTTTTTATGGTATAGATGGCATATACCATATGACGAAGTCAGGGGCAGAGGCTAGTCTAAACTAATATTATAAAAAGAAAATATTAGATTTTTTTGTACATTTGTTTGTTACGCTTTCACGCTAAAATGGCTGAACGGATTTGGATAAAATTTGGCACATGGGCAGACCATGACCTGGAGAAGGACATAGGCTACTTTTTATCCTGGATCGCAGACGAAGTCGCGGGCAACAACTAGTTAATAATAACGAAAAAATTAAAATTTTAAAGCCGAGTGGATGCTTTTAATGAAATAATTAATAGTCAGCTACCTCATTATATGTATAATAAGAGTGACAAATTTTTGTCCAAATCACCCGTTAATTCAATGTTTACTCTTATTATCAGATAAGTTGGAAAATAAAGCCATAAACTAAGATTATAAAACCTCGACTTAATGTTGTCAAATCAATAAAATCAGGGGAAATGAGTATTAGAGATCTCAATAAAGTTTAGGAACTTGTTTTTCGAGAAAATTACCAATTAATATAATATATTTGTGACAGATAATGGCGGCAAAATTAGGGTTGTGAGACGATTTAATTTAAATGATTTTAGATTATTTAAAGTATACCTAAAGTAGGCGTCTCTATTTAACGACAACAGTTAAGGAACATCAGGGGCTCATGGCTAAGTAATAACAGCCGCAGGGGTCGATCGATCAGGTTAGGCTACGCTTGCCGTGGTCGGTCCGTGGATGGGTGACCAGTGACCATCTCCCTATTGCAGTGCGTCGCTAATGTTTGCAGAAGCTCGAACGGATGGCTATCAAGCTATAATTCGAATAAAAAGTAATTTAAAAAAATTAAACCGACTTCAAAAAGAAATTAACTCAAAATGATGAAATAACTTTAATTTCGGAAGTCGGTGTCTTGGGATCTGTATTTTAGTTTTATGCCACCGACTTCCGAAATTAAAGTTATTTCATCATTTTGAGTTAATTTCTTTTTGAAGTCGGTTTAATTTTTTTAAATTACTTTTTATTTCGTAATTTTTAGTTTTTGCACTAGTATTTGACCAAGGTTTTGAGATGTTTTCCCTGTGACACTACACCCGTAGCTCTTATCAATAAGCCAGGCCGTCACACTTACACGTATTAGTCCATATCTTGAAAATTACTGAATCGATCTTGATGAAACTTGCACTGTTCCCTAAGTTGAAGAAAATGTAAGCCAATAAAAAAAAATGGTCACGATCCGATTAATAGTTCCGGAGATATGCGTGGACAAACATACATACATACATGCATACATGCATACATACATACATACATACGTCTATGAAATTTTGTATATTTGTTTGGAAGCCCTAATAGATCATCATATGTGAATATAATGCAATTCCAATAATATTACATACATACGTATCGAATTGATAACCTCCTTTTTTTTGAAGTCGGTAAAAAAGGTAGCTTCTTTATTAAGACGAGTGACAGACAGTAGCAATAGCATCCTCAGGATGATTGCTTCCCGCACAGACTGTCCGATCCACAATAAATGGATGTGTATTTCGACTGGACAACACTGACATAACTATTTTATTTTATTGTAATGTATTATGCATGTATGATTTCTCATTTTAATTGATTGTTGGACATAATAATATCTATTATTGACATTGATTATTTATTTTAATCTATATTATTATTATGTATCTTCGTTTCTATTGTATCCTAATTGTATCTGCTATTTATTGAATTTTTTTTTGTACACTGGCTATCTTATTACCTACTATTATGCTTTATGGATTGTTTCTGAAATAAACGTTTTATTATTATTATATACCGCGACCCCTCCGTGCCTCGGAAAACACGTTAAGCTGTTGGTCCCGGCTGTCATTCGTGGATCTTTGACAGTCGTTACGGGTACTTATTCAGAAGCCCGAAAATCTGACAACCAGTCTTACCAAGGGGTATCGTGTTCCAGAGTCGCGGTACTACTCTGGAAAGAGATACCGTGGCACCTGGCACAGGCAACTGAAGGAACACGGGTGGGTTTTAGTCAGTAAAAGTCTGACACGCCCGCCCCCCGGCCCAGAGCGGGAGAAGTTATTTGACAATTTCCCACCCCAAAAAAAAGGGGTATCGTGTTACTCAGTAACAGGGTTGCGGAGGTCAGATAGGCGGTCGCTCCACATAAAATACTGGTATTCAGCCGCATCTGGCTAAATTGGAAGCCGACCCTACACATGGGACTTATACATAACTGGCGAAATGTGGATGTACTAGATATAGGTACACCTAAGAATACAGGCGTGAAGTTACGTGTGATGTAGTTTATTTAGTTAATTATTTAGAATTACAAAGAATTCTTGATCTTTTTTTATCCAGTCCGCTAAGAAAAGAATAAAAAAAAACCAGAAAAATCGCGAGAATAAGCTAACGTTGCTTTATTATTTTATATAATTATCTCCGTTTAAACAGAGTCGCGAAGTTAAACCATTATTATTTCAGCCTTGTTTAATTCATTTACTAGCACCGCGGTTTTACCCGCATAAGTGTCGATCCCGTGGTAATATCGGGATAAAAACTATCCTATGTCCTTTCCCGGGACTCAAACTATCTCTGTACCAAATTTCATCTAAATCGGTTCAGGGGTTTAAGCGTGAAGAGGTAACAGACAGACACACTTTCGCATTTATAATATTAGTATGGATGGATATCTTCGTACAAAAACTCGAAGTTAAACCAATATTATTTTAGCCTTGTTTAATTCATTTATTTAACGCCCACTTCCTTTCGCAATCTCTGTACTGCATTTTTTTCTTTGAGCCAAATATCCTTACATTTCCGGCTTCTGTATTTTTTAAGCGAGGTTTTCTTTTTTTTTATGTGCATTTTTCTTGGTAAAACCTTTTTAATTTCGTTGCCAACCCTAAACAAAACTAATCGTTTGAAAATTATACTGCTAGGTTATGCCAATTTTACGATTTGAACAAACTAAACGGTCCGTGAGAAATCTACCTTTTTATGCGGCGCGTAAAGAATCGTCCCGTGGCCGTTGTCCGTTTTACGCATCGCGTAAAATCACGATTAGCGGCCATCCCGTTTTGAATTTAACGATAATGTTGTTTTTTTTTTTATTTCTGTCTACCTGTTTGTGTATGTAAAGTATTTTAATTACCGTAATTAGGAGCTTATATCCGAGATTTTACGACTACAGTCCCAGTTTAAATAAAAGTAAGTACCTAAAGTGTAATAAAAAGTAAAAAATAAATAATAATTTATGATTTGTTTTTCACTGACGGCTCGTTAGGCACAGTGGTTGATTAAAGGCTTCTGCGTTACTGGTAGCGGGTTCGATTCCCAAATGCATCAATATTTGTATGACCTACAGACAACTTAGGCCCAGGATTTTGTGCATGTGAGTGACGTTAGAGCCTAAAATCGCAAAACACCGAAAAAGTTTCAGAGTCTAAAATTTAAAAAAGAAACAACATCAAAGCTTACCTCGGCTTATGATACGTCGGGTTGCTGTTAGTCTTGAGTATGTCAGCGTTGGGGACGGACGTCGGCAGCGCGTGTTCCTTCTCCAGTTCGCTCTCATAGCTTTCTAGCGGTACGTGCTTGCCTGGCAACGGATCAGCTGGAAATAAAAGAAAAATTATGGTTAGGTTTTGTAACATCAAATAAATCTTAAAAGCTAGTAGGATTTTAAATGAGATTTATCAAGGAATTGAGGCTAACACCCGGTTCCTAAATTGAGAATTTGAAGTTGAGATCTTGTCAAATTTTACTTTAAAAAAAAGTTTTTTTTGCAAAAAAACTATTGATTGCTAAAGCAGAGTTTGACAAGTTATCGACTTCAAATTCTCAATTCAGAAACCGAGTGTAAAGTAACTTTATGCGTTAATAGAGTTTCGGGGAATCATCTAGCATAGACTATTTTTATCTAAGGTATCTCGCTTGGGTTATCGTTGCATACAGCATAGTTTGTACCATTTTATGTGAAGTAGGTAAGTGTCTCGAAAAATTATCCCATCCCATCTGTCTATGAAACTTACATTTTATAGTAGTACTAGCTGCGCCCTGCGGTTTCACCCGCGTAAATGTCGATCCCGTGGGAATATCGGGATAAAAAGTAGCCTACTTATATGTTAATTCAAGGTGTCAGCTACCATACAAAATTTTATCAAAATTGGTTTAGCCGTTTGAGCGTGAAGAAGTAACAAACATATAAACACACCCCCACACCCCCACAAACTATCGCTTTTATAATATTATTGTGATTCTAGGCTCTAAAACAGTCACACAAGGTTCTGCTAAAATTGGAAGCTAACTGCAATGTCACCCCTTGTCAACATTGTACCTACGTCGGTCGGTCAACGCGGCGGGGGTGAGTTTATGAAGTTGGGGGTTGAGTCGTTCCTGTCAGAGGGGGTCGAGTTTGCTGATGAGTCGAGGGTTGAATTATATCCTAGGCCTTAACTGTATGTTATTACGTTTTGTAGGTATGTGTAGGGTTATTATTGTTGTCAACAGTTTTATTTAAGTTCCTAATGTGACTCACTCTTTAAAAAACCTTTAGAGTGTCACGATTTACAATTTACGCATTTTTTTTTTAATTTATGCATGGTTTTCACGACTTGACAGAACATTGAGATTTTGTTTATTTTATGTAAGTTTAATATGAATGTCTTAAGTATGTACATACCTACTAGTTTCCGCCCTCGGCTTCGCCCGCGAGGTATGTCGATAAAAGCTATCCTATGTCCTTCCCCGTGATGCAATCTATCTCTCTGCCAAATTTTATCGAAATCCGTTTAGTGGTTTAGGCGTGAAAAGGTACCATACAGACATACAGACAGAGTTATTTTCAAATTTATAATATTATAGTATGGAGGAACCTTTCGAAAAAAGAAACTAAATGATGGTGAAAACCGCATCCAAATCCGTTGCAGAGTTTAAAAGAACAACGCAATCACACATACATACAGATACGAAAAGCGACTTTAATTTATAATATGTATGTATTATCTACCGAAATGAAAAAGCGCTGGTTCTGGTAGAAAAACAAAGTAATAAAAACCAAAAGATAGCGAAAGCATCAACAAAAGGTATCTATAAAAAGGTAAAATATCAAAAAGAAGAAAAGACTTGCACAATATGTACCTATAGATGTACGTAGTAATTACGAAATATGTATGGGAAATATTATGAGAATAGGTATTCGAATAATGCATTACCGTGAAATTTCTTTAATAGATAGGAAATTTTTAATGAGCTCTATCGTTTAATAAGTCGAGTTTCTACTATGTAATTAAATAAAACCGTATATTTAATAATAAAGGTAAATACCAATTTATTAAAAGCCCGAACAATATTTTAACTAGTAACGAGGAAAATAAGCAATACAGACGAACAGTTATTATTAATTAATTATAATATGAATATTGATTTCATTAATTGAAACACTATTAAAAAAAGCATTTCCTTCGAAAAGAATATTAGTAGGTACCATTAGGTACTAATATTCTTTACCACCACCACCACCACCACCACCACCACCACCACCATTTTGTAATAATTACGCGCCATTTATTAAAATGGCGCGTAATTATTACAAAATGGTGGAAATTATCAATCAAACATCACATTTGAATTAGGAATATTTTTATATTTAACTTTGAAATGCGTTCGGTCATCGCGTTGCTTGCTTACGATTACGCAATAACTTCTATTTAAAATGAAATGTACTGAGTACAGAGAAATTGTTGTGATTGACGTTATTGCCTCTATATCAAGATAATTCATTTCCCTCTGGAGTATCCAGCAAATGTAATTTTAAAAATTTGGTACACGTAGCGTCTGCGATTTAATCTATTTTATACATTTAATTTACGAACGTACACATTCAAAAACATGTTTAGATTAATAAACTACAGATAAACAAACTTTTCGCATAAAAAAATTATAAAGATAAAAAAAACAAAACACAACGCCATTTACGCGCCATTTAGAAAACCGTTACTCAATCAAACTTCGAACACTACATTTTGAAATCGCGATAGCCAGAGACAAAAGAATAAAATATAAACAGCCAGTATCGCATATCATATCAAATTAGAAATATTTGCTGTTCTCACAGGTTATCGAATTTGGAGTTCACTGGAATGAGATAAAAGCCATTGTTTAACCGTCAGGTCAATAGTGTTCTATTACAATGTTTACAGTTTATGAAGTGAACTCTTTGTTCTTTGACCTACTTTATTAATTTAATGTCTTGTGGGCCCACTTATAAATAACGAGAGTGTCTGTTCAGTTCACTCATTCTTTCATAGATTATTCGGAGATTTTTAAACACTTCTGTAGTGAATGATTTGCGTCGTATTGGTAAAAATATTTTCGTTAATTCTATGTGTCTTGCAGATAGGCCTGTCAGGCGAGGCAAAGATGACAGATAAATTTAAATATTGACGTAATGATTTCAAAGGAAATAGATTATGAAGAAGGCAGGGGACTAAAAGCTGATAATATCAGGATGATGTCATGACATGTGTCATGAATAGGTTCGTTGACATGTTGGTCGAATACCTATCTCTTTGATTTATCGAAGCAGGATAAACATTACTGGTAAGTACTTAAATGTTGTCCGTTAATAAAAGTAGGATACCTACCTATGTCGTTGGTTGCAGTACTTGCAGTGCCTACATAATGAATTACTAAGAATTCCTTCGCTTCACTTTGAAATATCAATCAAAGTATGTATTAGTAATTTATTCTTACAATATGTAGAAATATGATGTCCATCATCAACCATTTTGTAAAGAACCCATTATTCCCTGCGCGATTTGACAAGCAGTTGACACAGTATATTTTTCTTACACTCTAAATATAAAATCGAAAATATTTTACCGTTACTCTATGTTTATGAAGTACGAACTCTTTATTCGTGGCCTCAATAATGCTTTTAATGTTAAGCGCAACTTTGTTAAATAGAATGGAGAAAGTAGTTCTTTCTTCAAAAGTTCAAACGCAGCACATTCCATTTTTAACTTTGAAAAATACATTGTTAATGTTTTGTTTATGGTTTGGCTAATGAGGTTGCGTCGAAATACCACTAGTGTTGCCAATGGCGCTAGTGTGGTTTTAAAACAGTGCCTCCGTTTTTTTGTTCCGTAATGATTGAGTATAGATTTTGTAGGAGTGAAGAAATTTGCTAAGATGTGAGTCATTGCTTCTTCTGTCTGTTGGCCTAGTAACCGAACATTAATTATGTACTATGCGATCTTTGACCTGGCAATCACTGTGATATGTAAGTAATCGGATAGTCGATGCAAGAACTATTCATGTTGAAAAACACAATGACCTAAATAATTTGATAAGTTGATAGCTAACCAGGAGGCCAATTTTTGTACTTAAAAAACGTTCACATTCAAGTCGCAATCACATCTCAGCGACAAAAAATGTCAAAAATTTGTCAAAAATGTAGGGAAATTGATTATATTTTTGACAGATTTAGACCGAGATTAGAATGCGAACGTTCTTAAAATACGAGAATTGCCCCTCAGATTCGGACTAACTTGTGAAAATAGCCTAACTTCTAACTAATTTAACTAAAATTAGGCTGTACATTCTATATCGTTCATATAATGCTAAAGTACAGACGCCAGCACATCAAGCTACCCAAAACTGTCAAATTTTCCCAATCAACCTTGAACCTTGTGTTGTAGCGATAAAGTTGAAAATCTATTGAAGAAATTTGACAGATTGTAGTAGCTTGATGTGGTGGCGTCTGTACAACGTATTTAAACCCCACCACACGCGATGGCCACGCAGAAATCACAGTAGGCAACACCAAACAGGAAATAACCATTCAAAGAGCCCAAATTAAAGTTTTTTTGGACAAATAAAAAATTATAAAAAAGCCAATGCCATTTTATTCACGACCGCCTATTATTATTTGGCAAGGCATTATTATAAAATGTGTGAATACAGATAAAAAATTGCGGCCAAGCGCGAATCGTTTCGTATTGGGACCTTTTTTTGTTTTTCGTTCTTTTTTGTTTATGAGTCAAACTTTTTGATGATTTCTGTGAATTCGTTTGGTAGTGCATAAATGCCTGTATTGTTTAGATATAGAAGCAATTTAGTTAAGCTTAGATTTCATTGTCCACAAAAAGTAACAGATTAAAGAATAGGTACTTTTTAGCTGGATTTCTTTTAATAGAATGTCGGTTATTTTTCAAAGAAGTGCTCTAGAACTTTAAAAATACTAAAGAAACCATTCTATTACACTTAAGAAATATGTACCTAGGTATCTATACATACTTAGGTATATATTTCTTACCAATTTAAATGTGAATTGTTTAGGTGAATTCTTTTAATTCAGTGAACCCAACAAAAAGCTAGCCAAGGAACCCCAACGTAACCAAATTACCGATACCAAAGCAGTTAGGATGGCAATAAAAATGTTGGTAATTATAGATGATTCACATCGAGTGCGGTTTTCAGCACTGACTCACACCAAAAAACCGTGATGATTCAATTATCGATGCAGTTTTATCCTTATAGGTTAAGTATTTTTCAGAAGAATCGATTGAGGTATGTTTATTTGAGCTTTTGTGTATAGGACTGAACGTTCAGCATTCTGTGCTGCGCAAGATTATTCTATGGAACAAGTAGAGGTGTTTTTATGCACTTTTTTTATGATAGAGGACAGGGCTTTAAGTACATAAACAACAAAAGAGATAAGTATGCAGAATCGTCGGATATAGCTGAAGCTTATTAAGAAACCGATGAATGTGCTCGAGTAAAATTTCATTTATTAAATTAAATTTTAGTCGACAACATCCATCGGTTTCTTACTAAACTTCAACTATATCCGACGATCCTGCATACTTATCTCTTTTGTTGACTGTACATATATTATTTCTATTAGGTATTACACCGACATAAATTTTCATATTATTGTCACCATATTAGAGGTAAGTTGTCGTAGAGTACCTACTTTTTTAAATTTTGACCAACTTTATTTGCTAATCTCCTACAACAAGAATATACAAAATTCTTCAGTATTAAACTATTAATCTAGCATAGAGTCAAACTGTGTGTGTCGCTCACTTCGTAAACTGGGTAGGTTGATCTAAAATAGCGCGGTTTATGTTCAGTCATGTGTCGAAAGCCTTAAGTATTAAACTTCAATTGACGAAAACGTGTAACAGACATTCAAAATGACATGAAAATCCAAAAAAATATCGTTACAAAAAAGAAAACAGAAACGAACAAAACTTTCATTAACACAAAAAACCTGCAACCATAAAATTAAACAGCACAGCCGAAAAACATTACGAACCTAATTTTTATAACCCAAATAACGTAACGAAAATAACGTTACAAAAAATAACGCTTTCCAAACACGTAGACATAATTCCCTTTAGCATAATAGCCGGAACGGTAGCCGTTCGAAATTAAAAGTTTAACACGATTACAAATTGGAATTACAAAATAGAATAACAAAATTGAATTAATAAATTCAAGTGAATTCCATTGCCAAGTTTTTGCTTATTGGAAGGGATGCCAAAGCTTGGAGGGTAATCTAATGTACTTGGATTTTAATTGGATAAAATACTTAAAATACTAAGGCTTCCGACTTTGTTAAGAAGTTTTCGTTTTACCAAAGACCACAGCTGTTCATTAATTGTCAGGGTCATCATGTTCTGCCTAGCCCGACCCGACCAGTAACGACTGTCAAAGATCCACGAATGACAGCCGGGACCAACGGCTTAACGTGCTTTCTGAGGCACGGAGGGGTATGTGAAGATGGTCACCCATCCACGGACCAACCGCGGCAAGCGTAGCTCTTAACCTGATCGATCGACCAGTGCATTGTATACAGGGTCACTTGTTGTATTTCCTTCAGGACGTGATAGTGTGTAATTACAAGTCACTGTGTATACATATATGACAAATTCATGTGTGTCACTTATCTTATAAACTACGCAACGGATTTTGATGCGGATTCCACAATCAGTTAGAGAATTTATCCCGGAAGGTTTATCAGTACAAATCATTCATATTAAACCGATGTTTAATAAAGAATTCTGAATGTTTTTTTGTAGTCGTAAAAAACGTGCGAAGCAGGGTCAAGTCGCTAGTTCAACTGAACTACGAAATTACGAGATCCAGTTTAACGACAGTCGACAAAGTTTAATTTGAACATGACCTTATGTAATAAACTAAGTTTTAGGAATATTTAAATTTAATACTATAGACCCTGTAAACCAATTTTCGTAATTAGAAATTTCCTAAAGCCTTGTTGTTCATTCGCTGTCGTTCTATACTTATATAGATAAATAATTTTATATACCTACCTGTGAGAGATATTATAATTATTATGCACGTACATTGAAACTAAAAAAAGGAGATTTTTCATTTTGTTTTTGGGAAAAAATAAAAAACTTCTGTGCATATTTTCATATTTAATTTTTTATAAAAAAAAATTGCCAGACGGTATAAAAGTCAACCAGTTCTTATATAAATCCTAACTAATATTATAAATGCGAAAGTAAGTTTGTTTATTTGTTACCTTTTCACGCCTAAACCACTGAACCGATCATCCTGAAATTTTGCATATACGTTGTCAGTAAACAGAAACGGACATAGGGTACCTTTCATCCCGAAAAAAAGTGCTGTTCCCGAGGAAAACAACAATAACGTTATTATGATAATAGATGGCGCCACGTGTCTTTCGAACGGGATCGACACTTATGTGATGAAACCGCGGAGCGCTGCTAGTAGTATTATAAATGCGAAAGTGAGTTTATTTCTTTGTTACGCTTTCACACTGCAACGGCTGAACGGATTTGGATGAAATTTGGCACATGGATAGACCATGACATGGGGAAGGAGATAGGTATCTTTTCATCCTGGGACGCAAGAAATCGCGGGTAACAGCTAGTAAACAAATCATTTCTCTCAATTTTTGTAAACAAAAGGAAACGGATTAGGTAGGGACTTCCAATATTAATTAATAATCACGTCTTGAACCAGCCCAAGGAAAAACAATGAAAACTCCAACAAAAGTTAATAATATTACAGCACCTATTGTACGTTTCCGCTGATGAATTTATTATTAAACCCCTTTTGTTTCTACGTTTTAAATTAAATAGAATTGAAGGAGTGTTAAGCATTTTCTTGCTTCGTTTTTCTTGATGATGAAAAAGGCTTCAATATTGAAGCAAGTTGCATGCGCAGTGGAGAAATTCAAACAGGAACCTTATACCAGACACCCCCTATCTGGCGCACAGCTACCAACGAAACGACTAAAAAGCTGACACAGCTCCTTGAAATCGACAGCGTCTCTGTCAGGAAACCCGGCCAAACGCCCGTTCCGAACTGCGGCAGGATACTCTTCCCCCTCCTACTCACTACCTACCACCAAAGGAGCATCTCCCTGCAGGGTGTAACCTTCCGTGGCCCACTTGGAAGTCTCTGAACCGTCTCCGGACACAAGTGGGAAGATGTAAGTCCAACCTGGTAAAGTGGGGCTACCTTGACGGAACGGCAGAAGGGTGTGACTGCAGAGCTATGCCACAAACCATGCTCCACCTCCTATCCCGCCCTCTGTGTCCCAAAACATGCAGTCAAAGTGACCTCTGCGCTGCCACCGACAAAGCCGTGGAAGTGGTAAAGTTTTGGGAAAACAACATTTACAATACAGTCGTGCCAGCGACACGAAGAACAGGGATTGAAGCAGATATAGATATTAACATAAGACTTACAGAAATCTACTTTGTAAAATAGCAGCTGCATTCACCATCAAAACAAATCAATCGAAGACCGACAGACTTAAAGATAAAAAAAAACAAAACAATTCGAGCAACCATTAATCAATTGCTGCAAGCATACAGCGCAGCGGTTACACGAAAAATAAACGAAAAACCGCAACACTAGTGCGGGCATAAAAACCGGAACACTCCAATTAATACCGCCCCGTCTCACAATTGTTCCAACATTAATCGAAAACAAATGGTTACGATTCACTGGCTCATGAAACAGATACAGTTGTCCCTAGCAATGAATCATGCGTAGGGGTGGGAAAACCGTCTATTTGCTACATATATGTGACATGAGATAAGTTATGGTACAACCTTAGTTTAGCTTGAGATATTACTGTAGACGTAATTCTATTATTTTTCTGTGTGGTATTAGTGGAATTCTTAAGACAAAATAATTAGTTACCATTTATTTTCTATGAGACTAGCTTTTGCTGGCGACTTAGCTTAGGGGTCGGGAATTATCCCACGGGAATGTACTATTGGGATAATCGGGGCTTGTGGCTAAGTAATTACTGCCGCGCGGGTCGATCGATCAGGTTAAGCTACGCTTGCCGCGGTTGGTCCATGGATGGGTGACCATATTTTCATAACAAGACCCCTCCGTGCCTCGGAAAGCACGTTAAGCCGTTGGTCCCGGCTGTCATTCGTGGATCTTTGACAGTCGTTACGGGTAGTCAGAAGCCCGAAAGTCTGACAACCAGTCTTACCAAGGGGTATCATATTACCCAGTAACTGGATTGTGGAGGTCAGATAGGCAGTCGCTCCATGTAAAATACTGGTATTCAGCTGCATCCGGTCAGACTGGAAGCCGACCCCAACACAGTTGGGAAAAGGTTAGGCAGATGATGAACGTACTATTGTACGTTCCTCATACACATACACTATCCTAACACGACTGTCAAAGTCAAAGTCAAAGTCAAAGTCAAATCATTTATTTCAAATAGGCACATTAAAGGCACTTTTGAACGTCAAAAAAAAAACTAAATAGAAATGATTCTAGTCGCCCATTCGAAAAGGTAGTTTTCGTATGGAGAAGAATGGGCAAGAAACTCCACCGTTACTCTTTTAAAAATGTTTTACAAGGTCTTGTATACATAATAAAAATTATATGTGAACACGATGCACCCATAATAAAATTAGTCTACCACAAAAGGTAAAAAGAATTAAAAATTAAGCAATGACAGGTAAATCAAATAAGTGATAGATACATGGTGCTCACATATTTACAAGTTATTAAAAAAAAAAAAAATGCAAAAGTAGTTGAACTTTAACAAGTGTGTGAGCCACTGTAGTCGCAGATTGTAAAAATGAATTAGAATAAGATGTCATAATTAAAAATATATATATAAATTAAATTAGGAACAAGTTTGATTTTGTCTAGACTTTTAGATTGTCCTATGGAGCAGGACCAGCATGTTTCCAAACATTCTTATCTTGGATATAATCCTCTAATTTGTAATATCCTTGTTTACAAAGTGTACTTTTAATATGAGTTTTAAATTTTCTTTCATTTAATTGCAATATGTCACAAGGTATTTTGTTGTAGCATTTAACACAGTACCCCCTAAAAGATGTATGTACTTTAGATAATCTAAAAAAAGGTTGATCTAATTTATCTTTATTTCTAGTATTAAAATTATGCCTATCACTTATTTTATTAAAAAGATGTTGATTTTTTCTTACATACATAATATTTTCATAAATGAATTGGCAAGGTACCGTCATGATATTAACCTTTTTAAATAGTTCCCTAAGAGATTCGCGACGACGTAGATTGTAAATGGCTCTGACAGCTCTCTTTTGTAAAATAAAAATGGATTCAATGTCAGCAGCCCGACCCCATAGTAAAATGCCATATGACATAATACTGTGGAAGTAACTAAAATAGACCAAACGCGCGGTTTCTACATCTGTTAACTGTCTTATCTTTCTAACAGCATAAGCGGCGGAGCTTAGCCGCCCCGCAATAGATGTTATATGAGGTCCCCATTGTAATTTCTCGTCTAGCTAAAGATACGGATGACAGCCGAGGCCAACGACAATGTGCTTTCTAAAGCACGGATGGGTCTCGATACGGATAGCCACCCATCCACAGACTGACTTCGGAAAGCGTAGCTGACCGCTAACCTGTGATCGACTCGTCCGGCTATAATCCGTACTAATATTATAAATGCGAAAGTGTGTCTGTCTGTCTGTTACCTCTTCACGCTTAAACCGCTGTACCGATTTAGATTAAACTAGCTGCGCCCCGCGGTTTCCCCCGCATTAGTCTCGATCCCGTGGGAATAACGGGATAAAAGCCTATATGTTAATCCAGGGTGTCAGCTACCTTCATACAAAATTTTATCATAATTGGTCCAGCCGTTTGAGCGTGAAGAAGTAACAAACATATCAACACACCCCCACACAAACTTTCGCCTTTATAATATTAGTGTGATTTGGTATACAGATAGTTTGATTCCCGGGAAAGGACATAGGATACCGTTTTTATCCCGATATTCCCACGGGATCGACACTTATGCGGGTGAAACCGGGGGGCGCTGCTAGTTTTTATCATAAGGTAATCCTCAAGATTAGTCGATATCAGAATACCAATTATATATATGAACCAAAAAACTTAGGACCAATTTTATTCTTCTTTTCAACCTTATTAAATAAGGTACTCGCCAGATAAATAAATGTCTGGCTGAGGGGTATCCAGACTGATTTATTAACGTCTGCATTTCAGCCTAGTTTTTTGCTCGAAGAAACTTTATACGAGATTTTAGTTAATATTGAAAGTTATGCTTTGTTTGTTTGGGATTAATTTAGGTCTAGATTAAGGGCTAGATTTAATATGAAGAGTTTAAGGGGCTTACAGGACCTAAACGCAAAAAACGCAAGTTTTAGGAACAATAAAAGTATATGATCGACTACAGTAAACAAAATCAGAAAAATATATTATATTCTTCAGGATATTCGTTCGCTCGTTCCATCATAGACCTCATCTATCGCTTACCATCAGGCGTGATCGGGGTCAAGAGCGGGCCCGTTTAGTAATAAAAAAAAAAAAAAAAAAAAAAAAAAAATATATGCTAGGTTGATAGTGTGGTGAAAACATAATACAACTAATTTGATGCAATAGAAAAAAATCATGAAAATACCTCTAAAAACTTTCTTTTTACACTACAAACCATACTAATATACATACAATCATTCCGATTTTTTGTCAGATTATTCTACAAGCAACATACAAAAATACAAGTATTTTAATTTTTTAGTCCAAACAATAGATTTTTTGTAATTAAATAATTGCTTCATATTTTGCAATAAATTACCAGCGTTGTGTCATCGCGCTTCTCTTTCTTTTCTATGAATTCCGACAGTGACCGCGCTTTAGGTCATGTAAGCCCCTTAACCTCTCGAATGTCTTATGTTACACAGTCCGACATAAGCAAGTGTCTTTCTATTGTGTCTCTAATTACGACAATCAAAGAGTTAAGCATAAAACATTTCGTGGGTAGGACCCCCACAAGGTGGACCCGAAGTCCTTTGAAGGCCAACGGGTGTTTAGAATGTTTATTCGAATGTTCTTAAAAAGACGGGGAAACACATTATCAATCGGAATCGATTTCATTTTGACAGTTCAACAACATTCATTGCGTTATTTACGTGTTGAGCAGACAAATTCTTCGAACTTATGAAGCAATGGATTAGAAATTTGCTTCAAAATTATTCAGATGATAGGGTGCAGCTCAGTTTCGGGGAGGCTTATGTCCAGCGGTGGGCGTCTTCCAGCTGAATGACGATGATGACATTGCTAAGATATTATTGTGTGCATTACGATGCAATTTCTCAATTATTTGAAACGATTTCCATTTTTGTAGCAAAAATAAAAAAAATGTAACGGATTGAGAAACTTCAGGTATTCGATTTCTCGGCATTGCAAGTTTATTGCGTCATTGTAACATTTGTAACTTCAACCAAGACAGCATCAAAAAAGATCATTCTACTAAAATCTACTTATTTTAAAATAACCTCAACGTGTACAGTCACGCACGAGCACTAATATGTCAACACTGCGATTTTTTCACGAAATAACGAATGCAAAGTTGAAATACGACACTTTACAAAAATCTATGGGTTTGAAAATACTATGTTCGTAATAACATACAATCGCCTTTGAATAAAGCTAAGTGTATACATACTTATGCTCGTGACTGTACACACGGCTACACATCGAGCTATACATTTCCAGTTATATCTGACCTCGTATTGTAAAGGTTTTTTGTACAATGAGAAGTCAGTTGAGGGGCCCGTGGATAAATAATAATAAAGTCGATCGATCAGGTTAAGCTACGCTTGCCGCGGTTGGTCTGTGGACGGGTGACCATCTTTACATAGATACCGTGACCCCTCCGTGCTTCGGAAAGCACGTTAAGCCGTTGGTCCCGGCTGTCATTCGTGGATCTTTGACAGGCGTTACGGGTAGTCAGACGCCCGAAAGTCTGACAACCAGTCTTACCTAGGGGTATCGTATTACCCAGTAACTGGGTAGTGGAGGTGAGACAGACAGTCGCTCCATGTAAAATACTGGTATTCAGCTGCGTCCGGTTAGACTGGAAGCCGACCCCAACATAGTTGGGAAAAGGCTAGGCAGATGATGATGACAATAATAATAATAATAATAATTTCATTTATTTCGGACAGAGTCCATAAAAGTGTTAGTAACAATGTTCTTAAGATCTATGTTAGTAGGTATCTAATACAAAGTGAAACTAATACAAAGTGAACTAAAATAAACATTAAACATTACAATTTTCCCGTTACTATTCCCACCCAGTGTGCCTGTATGGGACAGTCATAACGGGACGCAATCATTTGCAAAATGCTGTTGGAGCTACCGCGCAGTCTTTGCAATGATGACGAATGAGAAGTCAGCTTATACTGGTTAAGTATAGCTTGATGGGTAGCCCGTACGTACATCCAAATATCCCGTACCTACTGTTGAGCTTCGATGTTTTTGCTAAGCAAACCGTATTTTTAAGGTTCCGTACCCAAAGGGTAAAAACGGGACCCTATTACTAAGACTCCACTGTCCCTCTGTCTGTCTGTCACCAGGCTGTATCTCATGAACCGTGATAGCTAGACAGTTGAAATTTTCACATAAATGATGTATTTCTGTTACCGCTACAACAAAAAATAAAATTTAAAGGGGTATAAAAGAAACGTTTTTTTTCGGCGTTTTATGCCTTGTGGTACGGAACCCTTCGTGTGCGAGTCCGGCTCGCACTGGGCCGGTTTTTTATGAACTAATCTCAGTCACAATCTGTCAAAAATACCTTTTAGAGATTATAACGATTCTAGAGGGGCAATTTTCGTAATCTTAAGAACGTTCACAGTCTGATCTCAGCCTCAAGCTGTCAACCTCTAATTTACCTACATTTTTGACAAGATAACATTGATTGTCGTTGAGATGAAACTGCGACTAAATTTAGAGCGATTATTTACGGGAATTGCCCTTCCAAAGTGTAATTTTATTTATATCAGACATTTTAGTCCACAGAGCAAGATATAAACAGGTCTGTATGTACTAAATTGTGCGTTAATCAGTGAAAACCTTTTATATTTGCCAGCGGTAGGCCCTGATTTACGAGTCGTAAGGTCTTGAGTTCAAACCCAGGCAGGCGCTTCACTTTGTGTATTTAATTTCATCACCACTGCTCCCAAAACGGTGAAGGAAAACATCGTGAGGAAACCGGCATGTCTTAGAACAAAAAAATCGAAAACAACCCGCACTGGGCCCGCGTGGTGGATTACGGCCCACTCCCTCAGGCCTGTTTCCCAGCTTTGGGTGGGAACACTATCGGCTGATTATGTAATTATATTTTCGTCTACAGAGAATACTTTATAGACCAGGAGATGAATAAAAAAAAAAAAAAAAACATCATACAGAAATTACATTAACACACTGAAACATTTATTGGCTCGAAACGTCGACTGAACATTACCAGCAAAGCAATTATTACAATACACGTCAATTGCCTGAAACAATCGCTCCAATTAGTACTGAAATATTGTGAAAATTCATATATTTTAAAAATGTAATTAAAGAAAAGCTATCAGCCGTGTCCTCATTTCAATCAATATTTTGATAAGCTTTGTATTTACACAATGGACCACCCATACATAAACTCACGCCATTTTCTATGGGGGCAGGCAGAAATTACAGAACGCCACCTGCAACGATCCTATTTTTTTTTTCGGATGGGAAATCATCAAATGACACCTCCCGCTCTGGGTGGAGCGGAAGGGAGTGTCAGACTCTTACTGACTAAAACCCACCCGTGTTCCTTCCTTAGCCCTTTATGTTCCGGGCCAGCGGTAACCCTTTCGACAATCCCGCTGACCCGGCAGGGCTTGCTACGATCCTTACATACTCCTCACGTTCATACATCTGGTCATACACGCACGCCGGTTACGAGCACTACGCACCGGGCTTTTCTGAAGAACATCACTAATGAAGACACTAATTATCCTTCTAGGGCGTTTTCTGGTGTTTCGTGAGTGGAAACATCAGGAAACCCCACCTCTGCCTTGGAAATACCTCTTGCTAGTCGCCTTACATTCATCCTCTCAACATGACCAAACCATCTAAGCATAAGTACTCTTTTCAATTTCCGCGATAGACACATTTCAATGGCTGGTTTTGAGATGACCGTTACTTAATAACTTGTTAACCATTAAAAATTTGAAGGGTCCTGACTAAAAGATTGACATTTGCTAAAAATATTAGACGTTTTACGTTCAAATCTTTCATATTCATATTTTTTTTGTTATTTTTTTAAAGAATTCGCTATAAAAACTTCGAACTAATGATATGGACATGTCCGAAAAAATCCATAATAGTTGGTTACCCTAGCCAGAATGTCTATTAAATTCTCAGTTCACATCATAATTCCACCCTGAAGTGTTTTTAACATCTGTCAAAGTATTCTCCACTACAAAATAATTATAAAACTTGCACAATACAACCCCATATTGAAACTGTTTCTCATAAAATTTAACCCCTTGAATTCTCTCCCAACAGTAACTCGGAAACTGATAACTCGAAAATACGGGTTTTAGAGTGTAACATTTCCGAGTCTTCTTGGGCCTTGAAAATTTTGTGTGTGGACCCCAAAGTTAAGTAATTAACATTTGAGCGGAATAATGAGTGGATCTTGTATTGTTTGGGTTTTAATGCCGAGTGGTTTCATGTTTTGTTTTTGATAAAACTTTATAACAGTAATGTTCTAAATACTAGCGTCGTCGTAGTGAAATTTCTTGTTCCCCCAACCCACCCCGTCGGATCACATCACCTGCCCCCGCTATCACTTTGTTTTCGCTTAGCTTTCTTTCTGACTTTGTCTTTTTGCTCGGCCCCTAACGGTCATAGCGTGATGTTAAATAGCCTATAGCCTTCCTCAAGAATTGGGCTATCAAATGCAAAAAGTTTTTTTTCTAATCCGACCTGTAGCAGACTAGCGCGTTCAAACAAACTCTTAGCTTTATTAATAGTTAGATTTCGTAAATATGCTAAAATCCGAGTTCTAGTTTCGCAGAAATGTCTTTGTCTTAATTTTGGACATAATGATAATGAATATTAAAACCGAGATGTTCTAAATAGGATTTAATGAAATACAAACAAAAGTCCTAAAAGGTCTTACGTAAGATAAAGGTAAAGCTCTAATAAGCATTACAAAACATTTTCATATTCACACAAAACACGTTTTATCAATAAAGACCTATTTATATTCTATAAACGAAACCAAACAACGTATCCTTTACACCCACAGAATAAAAAAGCTTCTCATTACCGCTACTCGATAACAGATGGCGCCACTCTCGCGCTTAAGGTCGGCTCACTACAATAGCACAGAAATAACAGCAATTTTTATTCAAAATGAAAGAAACGACACGCCAAACTACCATTATAAGTATTTTTATGATCTCCAATACGTAATAAAACTAATTCTTTGCTTTATTTCCTAGTTTATTAAAATGGTTGCCGATATTTTGCCTTAGAATTGGTTATAACGAGAACTTATCAATCAAAGTACCCAAGGTGTCCACATTGACATCAAATTATAGCTTATTCAGGAGTTAATAACAATTTGTTACCTTCGTATGATGGACGGGTGGATAAGGAAAGACGTGTTTTCTGACGTCCTTGGGGGACTGAATATGATTTTTCGTAACAAGAAGGTTGTATACAAAATAGTGCGTGTAACTTCTGTCAAATAAAAAGAAAAATAGACAGCTCTTTGCGTGCAAAATAAATATTATACATGCAAAAGAGGTTGTCACGATTTTTTTTCTTTATGGTCGACTCTTAGTCTACCTCAGATGCAGCAGAATATCAGTATATTTAAATATAACTAGGTATTGTATGCAAGAGCGAGCAATGTCATAAAACTAAATTGTTATTACAAATGCAATTTTTTAAACTAGAAAATTACTTTAGAAAATGGTAAGTTCTTTGGTTTTAGTTTATAGTTATTATCTTAGAGAAATAGTTTTAGAAAATACCTAATGAATCGCAGTTTGTGAGAAATAATGAGATCGTTACGTAAAATTAATTAAAATGATAAGCCTGTATAAATTTTAGTATTATTTTTAGTTATACTTTTAATATAATTTTTATAGGCAGAGAGATAACAAAGCTTGACAAGCTTTGTAATATCATTACGGTTATGTTTTTATTCACTTTGTGTTCGCTACAAAATAATTACTCAGCCTTTTATAAATCATAAATTGATAAAACGTTTTTAGTTTTCATAAAAGACAATAAAACTTTAGAACGAAAACTCATTAACAGTTCCCGGAAAGTTTCGTTGAACAAAATAATAATGCTTTATACTTGTTGTTTCATAGAGATCAACAGAAAATTCGTTGTTTCACTAAAATAACTGTCTCAGCAAGTAATTGTTAGTTTGTTTATATAAGTTTTCTAGCAGTTTTGGAAAGTTTTTGTTATAAGAGTTAATATTCTTTAGTGTTTATGTTGTCTGCTTCTTTTTAAGATTAGTTTTTAAATTTTAGTCGTGGAGACTTCAGTATAAGTACCTACCTATGTATAATATTTAAAAAAAATGTTCGGCGCAACGGTTTTTGAAGTGAAAACTCTTTGAGCGTTTTTTGGTAGAGGAATCTCTTATGGGTTCACGTCACGGACATGCTAATGCTAACAGACTATCTGTAGCTGCGGGCTTACCTGTGGATGCGTCAATAAACTAAGGCCTCCATCCAGGGCTTTAAAAACTCAAAAACTAAGCGGCTACACGCAAAGGGCACCCCCTTTGGGGTACGGACTTCGGCTTAGGGCGTAGCTGGGAGAGGGCAGCAAGGGACAGGCTGGATCGGAATTATTTAGGGACAAATTTAAAACTACAGGCTCAGCGACACGGGCTGGCTCGAGCAAGGGTCGGGGCGGACATGGTATGGGGCGTCGCGACGGTCCTCGACGACGAGGACGGAAGGACGGCTGTCGGGACTTGACGAGTACGACAAGTTTGCTTCATAGTTTTAAGTTTCCACTCCTGTCGGAAGTCCCCATGTTTTTGGAACTGCGCAGCTTGCGGTATGAGTAAACTGGGATAAATCGTCACGAAACGAAAATGTGTTATGATCCATCCATGCGAATTTCTCTTTCTCTCATCTCTTTTTATTATATTACGTAACAGAGAGAGAGAGCTAGTTTTTATGATTTTCGAGGATGCTAAAGCCAGTGAGGTCAAAATGAAAATCCAAGATGGCGACAACTCTAAGAGATCTAAAAACTTATACTAGATGACTAAGTATTAAATTCACTTTGTCTTTGTCTCTTTCTAATAAGAATTTTTCGTGGCTTTAAATCACTGCTCGTGTTACAGCAACCATCTTGCTACGACCCATTTTTAATGCACATAAACATAAATCCTAACTATTTTTCTCTACAAAACAGATTAATCTACTTTCCTAGAACTGTTTTAATAACGAAACGTTTCGCTAATAAGTCGACCTGATTAAATACACTCTATCATCTCAGACTTAATTGTTGTTTTTAAAATTTTATACAAACTTCCTTTCTGGAATAGCAGACTGTGTTTTGTTTTAAAACATCTGTGGCAGAAGTTTCATAAAGGGATCAACTTATAGTTTCTTATAGGGATCAACTTTTAGTTTGCAGCGTTCAAACTATATTTAGTAGAGGAAGTCGGTATTGTGGGGACATTTTTTTGTGAGTTATTTTGAAGTACTTACCTAGTGTTGTAATTTATTGGTTTAGATAAATGTGAAGAGGTTTAATTTATTTGGGTAAGAAGAGAGTGATTTTTGAGTTGAATACTAAAATTTGTGATAAATAAAAGTGGGTATTGAAGATTGTGTGGTGTAAACATTCACTTTTTTTTCAAATTATTGTGAGAAAGTTCAAAGGTTAATAAAAATTATAACCTAGAAGTTACGGAACATAATATCAAGAAGCGAAAGTAACAAATTTTATTGCTATGCTTTAAAAGCCACGAAGATCCGAACGACTTGCCTTTTCAACTGAAACTACCAACAGAACTGTACTTTTAACAGTTTTGTTTATTTTGCAACTTTCGACTAGTTCACTGAAAAATTACGATTATTTACATAAAGCCCTCGTAAAAACTCATTTAAATAAATCACACTACACTGAGCTTCTCCTTCATAAAAAAAAAACTATTACAAACCAGAAAACTTTCGATATTAACCGAGAAAAAAACTTTTTGATCTGTTCTAAACTCGTAAAAAAAGGAAACAGGAAAAAATCACTATGACGCTATAAATTTGGTTTTTATGACTGCAAAGAATAACTAATACTGTTAACTATACAATTTAACTATCTCGTTGAGGCTAAGCCGACAGTTAAATTTAACCGCACAGAAACTATAAATTAGGTTTAACCAGAAATTAATAAAGGTAAACATGACATGGATTTATGGAGTATATAATTTTTATATGCTTTCAAATAGGGATTTAGGTAGCCAATCTACAGTCTTTTTTTATTAAGAAAATTATGAAAATCTTGAAAAATATGAAGCGTAAAACTATTTTTATTTTATTACTACTAGAAATAGGTTCTAACACTTTCACTGTTCGGGAAGTAGACACACAAATGGTTATATCGCCGTGAACCATGTGTGTATGTGTGTCCATGTATGTCTATGAGTGTATGTGTGTGTACGAAAGTTAGTTTGTTTTGTATGTCGGAGATAATCTACGAGAATAATCATCCGGTAAAAAAAAACAGTAATAAAAAGCTTTAGCGTAGCTTTATATCAGTGATGGTATTTTTTTGGTATTTTTTTTTTTTACAGAGTTCCATTGGATGTTTTATGTAAATGTAAAAGCCTCGATGAAGTCGCGAGCAGAAGCTAGTCATAAAGAAAAACAATCGACTTACGAACGAATCAAAAAAAGTACCGTTTCCAAGTAACATTTAAGAGGGGAAGAGGGAACGGGGCCTGCGAGGAATTTGAAAAATAGGTATTTGAAGAAACTATTGCCGTCGCCTTACCTCAAGTCTGCCCCCGTAGTGTGTCATAGGGACAGCTGCAACTCAGACCGAAATTATCACAAAAATTTTGACGAGGTCGTCGTTTCCTATTCCCCTTTTTTCGCCTCGAAAACTGAGCCGATTCTATTATTTTTTACATTAACATTTTAAGAAAGAGTATGTTTAGGTTCTTATAATTTTTTGTATGTTAAAAACTCTTCTAATTTGTTTGGTAGTCCTCTAATCACGGCGGTAAAAATAGGGCATTTTTTGTAATTTTCAGAGGGTCATATTTTTTTTACTAATTAGTTGCTGAAAATAAGAAAATGACAGGGACGTGTTTACAGCAAACCTTGATTTTATGAAAAAAAATTTTGCTCTGGAGACGCCTTTTCGTATTCCTCTTTTTTCTTAAAAGGGGGGAATACATTTGTATGGAGAATCACACGCCCCGTTCCCTCTTAAGTTAATAACATCAGTTTCGTAACATTTCACGTGGTACGTAGTTTTCTTACGAAAACTGTTTATTTTATCTTGTTTACGTTAAAGTAACGGGTACGTATGTTACCACATGGCATATGTTATGGCGAGTTGTAACACTGATTTTTATTGTTTCTTGTAAGCGTTACGTGTGTTACGTTTTTGTTCGCGTAACTCGGAAATTCGAGATTTATTGACGCGTGAATAAGGGTTAGTATAAGTAGGAAGTCACATTGTTTTTACTGCTGTCTGTTTCTTTTATTTATGTTTGTTTATTTGCTATACAGGGTGTTTGGAACATCTTTCTTGGGGTCCTCAGCTACAGGAGGTAAGTCGCAAAATTTTTGCATCTGGCAAGTCACTGAGACGATTGCGGAATTTTCTTCCAACTGCCACTAAAACTGCGCTTGCACAATCCCTTTTACTTCCCATCCTTGACTACGCTGATGTCAGTTATCCAGATCTTACTGAGGCACAACTAGATAAACTTGAGCGACTTCAAAACTTTTGCATAAGATTTATATTTGGCCTGCGCAAATATGATCACATTTCAGAATTTCGTACAAAGCTCAAGTGGCTTCCCATACGTCTTCGCCGGAATTCTCATATCTTGTTTCAGCTCTACAGTATTTTGTATAATCCTAAAACCCCCACTTATCTTAAAGAACGTTTCAAGTTCCTTCATGACACACATAATAGATATCTGAGGTCATCGGAAAACCTGAGACTAGAGATGCCGATGCATTCCACCAGTTTCTATGACAAATCTTTTACTGTTCAAGCAGTACGGTTATGGAATGACTTGCCCGTGTCCGTAAGGCGTGCTCAATCTTTGTCCACTTTTAAAATTATGGTTAAAAAGCACTTCCTCTCTCCTTAAACATCATCAGTACTTATATTTTCTTTGCTCCTGTTTCATGTTTATTATTGTATGTATATATTTATTTAGATTAGTATAATATACTTTATGTATGTATTTATTGTATTATATAAATGGTACACCACAGACTACCTACAGTATTTGTCTGTCCTTCCCCTTTTTAATCCATCCAAAGGTTGTCTTTAAAAGATCGCTTTTAGCGATAAGACCGCCCATTGTGTCACCCTTTGTACAGTTTCTATAATTATGTCTGTAATTTATATGGTGTACATAATAAAGAGTATTCTATTCTATTCTATTCTATTCTACAAACATTTAGTCAAAAATAACATACCAACTTTAACTGGGAAAAAATAAAAAAAACATACTTCGTCTAAGACATGTATGGCTCAAAATGCTCATAATGGTGTCAACTATCACCCCCTTAAGGCTTTGTATCCAGCTTCCAAACACCCTGTATTGCCTATGTCCAAATACTGCATCTTAGTCGCCTGGAATCGAGAGAAGAAGAAAGAGAGAGGCCTTTGCTATGCAGTGGGACAATACGGGTTCTTAATAATAATGCTCAAACAGCAATGGACCCAAAAAGCTATCTGACGCGATATACAGGGTTATTGGTAAAACATTAACAGCCTCTTAAGAGGTCATTGTAAAACTCGTCAAAATGTAGGGAACAGCTGATTTTTTTTCGCGATTTCAGGTTTGATCCCATAGTAAAAGTTGTCCATAATGCTGAGTACAATGACCTCTTAAAAGGTTGTTAATGTTTTACCAATAACCCTGTATAATAACCACGTAGAAGATGGTGGGACGAGCTGATCAAATCCAATAAACAACGATGACCAAAATAACTGAAAGACATGCCTTTACCCAGCTGTGGGATACAACAAATAATAACAATATTAAAATAAAATTCTGTAAACTAAGTTACTTTTATTTGTGACTAGCTGCGCCGCGCGGTTTCACCCGCGTAAATGTCGATCCCTTGAGAATATCGGGATAAAAGTACGTGTTAATCCAGGGTGTCAGCTACCTCCATACAAAATTTTATCAAAATTGGTCCAGCCGTTTGAGCGTGAAGAAGTAACAAACATATAAACACACTCGCAAACTTTCACCTTTATAATATTAGTGTGTGATAACAACAACAGAAAAGTGTTTAGTCTGTGGGTGTCATCTATTTAAAAATCAACATTAATTTACGGATGCGAAACATTCCACGAAACTAACTATAAACTAACAAATGTATGTACACAACTAATTTCACAGAATCCATTAGCTATAATGTAAACCTACAAAATCTCATCAAAAACAAGAAAAGAAACTTCCCACGACTAATCTCTTTACTCATGATACCTACAAACACTAAAACCCGACATTACATAAGGATAAACACAACTAAACTAAAATAAATCCTAGCGAAGCTTGCCACAGCAAAGTCCCTCTAAATCCACTCCAGACTTAATTAAAGACCAGACTAAATTCTAAGGTATTTGGGCTAGCAGACGTGACACCAAAAGCCTAAATAGGACACGATAATATTATGCCAGATGTGCTGACGGAAAGCATGGTGTAAAATGAGGTAACCCGAAGTTTGGTGGTTATTAATATACTGCCAATAGCGAAGAAAGTACGTATGTATATTTTGGCAACAATTCTGAATACCAAGCCACCTGCGAAAACAACCAAAGACCTAAAGTTTTACTAAATTATACAATCATTTAAAACATCAATATAGCTCTCGAAATTATATTTGCAAATACTATTACGTGAAAATATGTCGATTTGTATTGTTGTACGAGTTTGTAGGTCGTAGGTTCGAACACTGACTGGCACTTTACTTTGTGTAATTTATTTCATCACCACTGCTCTCAAAACGGTGAAGGAAAACATCGTGAGGAAACCGGCATGCCCTAGAACCAAAAATTCGAAGACATGTGACATCCACCAACCCGCACTGGGCCCGCGTGGTGTATTATGGCCCACTCCCTCAAAGAGAGGAGGCCTGCGTCCCAGTCCCAGCAGTGGGAAAATGATGAACGTGATGATAATTTAGTCGAAATGAAAATTGAATAAGTAACAAGTGTTGTCGGTCACAAGTTTTGGCATATAGACAGCAAAAGTATTGGCAATAGTGATATATTTTTCGTAAAAAAAAAATGTATTACATATATGTAGTAATATGATGTCCATATGTGAAATTCTGCAATACATTGTGACTTAGGTAAACATTTACCATTAGACCATAACCTCTATTATTAGTTTTTTTTTCATCGACACAAACAAAAGGCAACGGAAGAGACATAACTCTATTCTTTGTGACGTGTCTTTGATGTATGGGGCTCAGAAGAGAAATTGTTTCGTGTGGGTAAATATTGTTTATTTTTCCATTTTTCTCTCTGTTACATTTTGTCGCTAATATTTGATATATGGTGTGTGGTTCGCTTTTATTTGAATAGTATTTTTGTTTACAGATGATTTTGAATTTTTTCAACATACGCACCAGAATTTTAGTCTCTATTTTCGCTGATATCTAGTAATTTTGTCCACGCTTGATGTTCAAGCTTTTTCAGAATGAATTAACTCTTTTATTTATGTAGCTACTTTGAGCTGGTTAGCTAAGATAATAATGATTAACGTAACAAATACATGAATTTCCCATTTATACTGAAGTCATAGTAGCTTGGACTAATTTCTTAAAAAAATTAGGGCAAGGCAAACAAGGCAAAAAACGCCGAAAAAAACGTTTCTTTTATACCCCTTTAAATTTTAACTTTATTTTATTTTTATTATTTGTTGTTGTAGCGGCAACAGAAATACATGATCTGTGAAAATTTCAACTGTCTAGCTATCACGGTTCATGAGATTACAGCCTGGTGACAGACAGACAGACGGACAGTGGAGTCTTAGTAATAGGGTCCCGTTTTTACCCTTTGGGTACGGAACCCTAAAAATAGCTCCTGGACATCGCAAGACCATGCTCAAGATTCCCTTAAAATAACGAAACAAAGAAATGTGAACAAAACATTCATAATGATTTCTCCAAAAAAGAATGTAAAAAGGTTAAAACTTATATAAAGAATGGAAGCCAATTAATTATGAGAACTCGGGGTAAACCAGATAGATAGGTAAATTCCCGTGGGTGTTGTGAAAAACGTCAGTAAAGAAAGAATAGTATCCAACACCAGAAGGACGTTTGTTTAGATATGACAAAAGTGTATCGTAAACCTATTTCAAAACTTGAAAGTTCCTTCCAGAATAAATAGACAATCTTAATACTAGTAATACCTAACAATAAGCATCTTTAATATTATATATGAACAATTCCCCCAAGCTAAGAGGATCATGAAATTACGACTGAAGACACTTAAATGAAGAAAATAGAAGCACGCTCTCAAATATTATTGTTACATTTGCATACTGAAGGCCGTAACTGTACTTTACTAATGCTATTCATGTTATTACACTTAATGAATACTGCAACATTTCCTCGACTACAAAGCTCTACGAAGTCACTCATAATTTATGTTCCTATTGTATCACTATAGCGCAGAATAAACAATGAAAAGACTGTTAAACCAACTTGCTGTTTACGCGAAGCAAATTTAGTGTCGCTATTCGACGCTAGATGGCGCTGCGCGACCACGAGTGGCAGGCAACGCGATATTAAGTATGTTTGCTTACGCATTGTAGGATATTGTATTTATTCAAATAATGTTTAATAAGCTGTGTCAAATTAGATTTTAAGAGCAATAAGTTTCTGTTTAATAAATTCTTTGTTCAACCAAATAAGGTTGGCAATATTGGATTCATGTCTACGAAAATGTAATTTCGATAATACAATATAGAATTAATTTCCGCTCCACTGACTTTCTGTTAATATAAATATTATTATGAATTTGGATTACAATGTGCTCATGTGACTTTGTTTCGATTAGCGATGTGGACACGATCTTTAAAAGTTGATTATGATTTTTGATGACGGATTCGATTTTATACAACACTGCTCTCTTAAATTTATATACGAAGTAGCTTATGGATAACTAGACCATTCATAGCATCAAAGAACTACTTCAACAAAATGAATGAAGTGCAAGATTCAGAAACAGTCAGGCAATAAGATAATAAAAAGAATCAAGAGAACACAGTCAAACTAAAATATAGCGCTTATATAACATAAAAAGATACATTGAGAAATAAAAAAGAAAAGCCTAAGGAACTGAAATCGTGCTCCGTAGTCACGTCTTCTTAATTCAGTTTGCTACGGTTTACCGAGGGCACTTTCTAAAAAAATATCGTTTTAAATTTTTATCCCTGATTCCATTGAAAATGTCGTAAAAGATCGAATGGACGTTTCGAATCTTTAATGTTATTTATTTGTCGAATGTCAGCGTAAATTTTTATGGAGCAAAAGGAAGAAATGCTGATGATTGAAAATTAGCAACGACAGCGATAGAAGTAAATTATGGAGGATCGTAAAGTCTGCGTCAGTAAATTTGAGTTATATGGATAGGATCATATTGATATAGAAATGAACAGTAATGAAGCTCTCGTCCAAAACAAATTAGATCTTTATACAGATGTCTTTAATAACGACACGGAGAGACTAGATACAAATATTGTTCCCACAGGAGCATTGGCTTCATATATGACAATTTATGATACTAATTTAGCTCTGGTACCAGGATAACATATAGAAAAACTTTTGTTACACAAAAACTAGCTAATCTTTCCGTTTTCGGAGAACAGAAACAAAATTGAGAGGCGACTCCTATTTTTATGATGAATGGTTATAATAACATCAACGAAATTGCGGAGGCGTGGTTTCAATTTTGGAGTAAGCTTAAGTATTAAACTCTTATGAAATATCACGGTTTATAAGATCGTTTGAATAGCTTACAATGATATAATGTTTTATTAGAATTGAATATATCAAATTCTTGGTAAATTGCTAAAATTGATTGAAGTTAACAAAATCGTCGTTTGAACCCGTATAAATTTCTAAGTCTGATTATAATGTCAAGCTATACTAAGCTTTTGATATAAAAAACTAGCAGCACCCCGCGGTTTCACCCGCATAAGGTTCGATCTCGTGAGAATATCGGGATAAAAAGTATCATAATTATTAATCCTGGTTTTAAACTATCTGTGTGCCAAATTTCAACCAAGTCCGTTCAGTAGTTTTTACGTGAAAGAGTAACAAACATCCATCCTCACAAACTTTCGCGTTTTAGTATTAGTATATTATTAGTTTATGTAGAAAGTAGGATAATCATTATTATGACTTCGAGAATATTAATAATGCTCGGTTATTATCGACAGAAAAAACAGAATTCCATAGAAAGAAAATTATTTTGATCGAAACATCAATTAGTTGGGATTCGCAGCCGTTTTTAGCGATTAGGACATCCCTAGGGCTCAGCCCGTTTCCCTTCCAAATTTTATTGGATTATCTTGTTTTCAGCGTTAGTAATTGGATATGAAATATTAATGTATTGGACATTTTGTTTACCTCTCTCGGAAGGTTTCCGTCTATTTTTGTTAACACAACTTGGTAAGTCTCGTAACGATCTCTATTCTTTCAAGATACTTATCTTCAGTATGCTCAGGTTTCTAAATAAAAACCGCTTTAGATACGGTCTGTGATCCTTTGTTTTTTCTACTTTCTTTACAAACAACTTTTTATTTAGTATTTCTAGGAGATTTAAAATATCGGATTTTGTTGCGTGCTCAAGTTTTAACTTAAATACTCTCTATCTTTCAAGGGCTCTATAAATCTCTGTTTTATTTTTCCTAGTGTGGTCTGAGTAATAGGATAGTTTTAATGAACTACGTACTAATTGACACGGACGAGCAAGCACGGGCAATAATGTCAAGTTAACTGAATTTGTGGACGCCTACGTTCAGTGCCGTTACGATTGGGAATTTATAACTATTTAATTTATCACTGCTAAGTGTTAGTGTATGCGGGCGCTTTCGGCCCGTTTTGTAACTTAGTCGATTTTAAATTTAGATTTGAGTGATTTTGTTGGGCGTGACTATTTCTATTTTTTTTTAGTCTAAATATGGAAGTGACATTGATTAATGTCAACGTCTCCTATGTCAAGTTCAGTTGCCTAATCAAAATATTATTGCAGCGGCATTTCACAGTTAACTGTTATGACTACAAATGCTCAGTATACGGTAGATTTATTTATTACGGCACAATTTATCGTAGCACTGTCATAATTACTCAGGATGAAAATTAATGGTAGTAATACTAATAAATATTCAAGATAACATAACGACCACAATAAACCAAGTGTTGAGATAACTGTACTTACCTAAAACTACCAATATGAAACACAAACTAATGTACAAGATCATCAGGAATCTTTGGTAACTAATAAACTAATAATATCACACTCAGGAACGGCAATCATCTACGCGACTGCCGAAATTTTATATCACAGTACACATCACTAACTACACTGTATTGGCCACACTGCGATCCCATCAGGCCATCACATTACAAGCACACATTTTTTGTATACGGGAGTGCATTCGGCACCACAACTTTTTTCCGTTCTCCCCAACTTAAAGTTTCGGTCATCGTACGTTATCGATGTCCGGGCTCTGTTTAACACTTCCCATCACTAATATAGTACGTTATACAAAATTCGAATCGATTTGGAACACTTGTGAATTGTTTAAATGTTTATTGTACGATAGTTTCTGGGGCGCGAGCGACAAGGGTCCGTCCTCGTCGGCGGTCTGGACGCAACTGCGTGAAGTTGGCCCCCATTGGTGAAGAATGCGCCGCGCATGGTTGCCACACCGTCCACGCTTCACTTGAACGCCGGCCGAAATGGAGAGGCGCACTCGAACACCCAATTTACAATAATCCCGTGTATTTTGAAAGCGGTCGCTTAATATAACCAGACACAGAATCGTGCATTGTCAGTGGCGTCGGCCCCGATCTTGGCCGCTTGTTGCCTCGAATTCTTCATACGCTTTTGGAATATGTACATGCTGTCTCCCTCGCACAAGCTTTCGAATGAAAAACAGGTAAACGCTTGGGGCCTACAACGGTGTGCAATGGAGATTACGAAACATCCAATTTTATACATCGTGGTGTTACAAAATTTAACGCATTTTAATATGCATGCAAATTGAACGACAGCAGCTGTATCATTTTTCTGTATCAAATTCTGTATTTTTTCTTTCATCAAATGACTGTAATCGATTTGGAATATGGCAGTTTCAATCGAATTAATATGTTGATATAATTGACCTGTTAACGTTTTACGATGAGATTTTTCGTTGACAATACTTTGTTCGGTTTTTCTGCGAAGCAATCAGGGTATGGTTGAAGTAACTTCCTGGAGTAATTTTAATGATAAACTTGGTAACAGAAATACCAGGAAAAATATTCGTGACTTTGAATTAACTTCGTCAGGACGCGAAGTTAGTAATTAACTTGATTTTATGTAAATATCGGGGAAGTTCGTATATACTGCTATTAAGTTACAATTTACATTTTAGTTATATTATGTAAATGTGTCTAGGATTTTGGTATTTTCCTGGCAGAAAGTGACGAAAGTTTAGATACATATATATTAATCTTACTACAGGGCTCGTTCAAATACATATAATATATACCTAGCTATTTTTACTACTAAAACTTTCCTTACTGATGGAGCTTCGGTGTAAAGCCGGTTCTGCTTGATCGAAGTTGTAGACTTATAGTAACAAGTTCTGTTAACTTTGATCCAAAATTAAGTGTTATAATAAAATACTCTAAAAGAGCTTTTAATACTCGAACAATGTTGATATCAATACTCTCCAGTATTAAAATTCTTGCTAATGAGTCATTAAAAGCATCATACCGGTTACATCCAATCTCATTTATTTTTTCATCATTTTTCTCACATCCTTATTAGTTTGTAATCCTGACAATTTTTATATTAAATTCATCATCCATTATTCAAAATCCACAAAAGAATCATTAAAATATACCGGTTTTATGCAATACCATTTCTTTTGTCTTCATCTTTCTCACATCCTTGGAATCCTGCTTATATTTATGTCTACCTGTGTATCTAAAGATAGGGACAGGTCAAAAACTTACTCAGTAACAAGTAACAACCGCTTCTCATGATCTTTTGTGTCTACCCCTTTCTGTACGAGACTCTCTGTCGCGATTTTTTACGCATTACTTTTACCTACACACTCCTTTGGGTAACTAGTATTGCATATTGTACTAACGTTTTATAGTACAACTTTATTCGAAAAACAAGTTATACTCACATGTTTCAATTCGTTGAAGGGACAGGGACGTCGAATACCCATGTATCGCCCGTGACGATATTATAACAAACCTTACTGGGTAATCATTTAAAAATCTAGGATAGATAGTAGATATTGAGAGATTTCTAGAAAAACTAATTATTACTGTCCGATCCGTAAAAGCCTAGGACAACTAAGCGACGAGTCTATACAAAAGAGATAGCACTATAATGGCTATACTTCGTTCCCTTTCCGACCCTTTACTTGCAAAGGTCTGTTTTGCTTTACAAATTAGTCGTGCGGTCATCATTAGCAGCCAGTTCATTCATCCCTAATGTGGCGAGTTTTGTGTCTTTACCCAAAACAGTTACCGTCAAAACTGTATGTAATCCTCTAATAATCCAATATTTTGCAGTTAATTTAACTTTGTATATAATTTTCTGAAATATGCTTAGCCTTTTCCCAAACGTGTTGAGGTTTACTTAAAATCTCACAAGTTTGACTTTGAACATACACTTGGAATTCCCAATGATATATCTTAAACGAAACTTGAGAAGAGATAATATTAATATTATAACTTCTAAAACTGAAAATGATTCCTCAATTCCCTACCTAACTAAATAAACTCATATCAAACCAAGTAACGACAGAGAAAAGAAAGTGAACACAAGTAAACTAGAGCAGGACGGAGATATTTCTCAAAGTATGATTCGGTAACATGACAATCGGTAAAGTTCACGTCGTCAAAGATATCTCCAGAATAATTGTTTTGTACTAAATCACGGCGGAAAGATTAGAGTTTCGTAACTCCATAGCTGGAACTTTGACGGCTTGAATAGGGTTGGCAAATGGGTAGAGATCTGTTACATTATATTCAAGTTGTAGAAGTTGAATTTGTAGCCCAATAGTGAGGTATATTAACTGTTGTACGTTTTCAATTATTTTTCAAAATTTTGATTTGTAAGAAAGCTAAAGTGATAATCAAATTATATCAATGTAAAATATATGAAGAAAGTGTATCAGAAAATTAAAGTTTAGTTATCTAGATGAGAAAAACAAGATGTAATTCAGGTTTCCGTTTGGTTAGATAGATACCCTCTAGTCTATATAGCAACCAGTGCCTAGTAGAGAACTAGGATAGGCTAAATTGATAGAGTGATCCACAAAGTGACCAAGCATTATCTGGAAACAGCGAGGTATCAACCCTAAGGGTTGTCCGATTGTTGGTCGGACACAAACTATTTACCGGACTAACTCCTTTGAACTATTCAATTTGATCGTAGACAGTTGAAACTTCCACGTGTTTTGAGTTTGTACGTTTTTCTCTCATGCAGAGATTCCATTGAGCAGGCTTTGCAGACCTCAAATTTTATTTTACTAGCTTGCATTTATGTGTTTATCCCATCAATAGTTACGATATAGGATATTCTGTTACTGTTTCCCGAAATCTTTCAGGTGTTGGCTGTTACAGCTTCAATAACTGACAAACATACATCTTGACATTCAAACATATTATTTGTTCTGGCCAACAATTATATCCATACATTTACTACCAGGTTTTTTGTAAAGTTTTTAATTAGAACGATGATCAGGCTATAATAATTATTATTTTGATCATCATCCTCCTGCTCTCATCCCAAGTTATTTGAGGACAGCCCAGCATGTCTTTTTATCCTTCCATAAATCTCTTCTGTCTAGCTATATCATCTTTCACACAATTCATTCATCGATTCTTTGCTTGCTACTCTATCATTATTACTTCAATAAGTGTATATTTCTCTTTTACCGTAAATTACTCAGTCTGTTACAAACAACTGAAGAGCAGTTGGTTTCGGTTTAATTACAATGGCTAACTACTAACGAAATCCGTTCCCGTCTTTGAAAGGAGAATCTATTGTTAAAGGATTTGCTGAAAAAAAGCCGTGGTTAAACCTCCCATGGGGATAAAGTGGAACTAGAGAATGCCACGTGCTTTCTAATCAGTGACTGATTTTTTAAAGTAGCTAGCAGACTAACCATACCACGTTATCAAAAGCATATTATAACGCTAGAACAGTTTTTACCGAGTTACCGATCATAAAGTGGGAAGTTCTGATCTTTATTAACCATGCCTGTGGTGCGTCGTAATTTCTTCTATAGAGTTTTATAGATTTAATACCCATTACCCACTAAAGGTACCTAGTAATTATTTCTACGAACCTTTTCAAGTGACGTCACATGAATCCCGTCATATTATGCTGTCAGTTACCATTCATTCACAGTGATGTCTTTGTTAGTACTTACTACTGTATGTACTATAAACCTTGTATATTCAAAATAATTTCCGTTCCACCTACATTTGAGCATCTTATCATATTCACCAGTTGCGAGCACTACCGCCTGCTTTCATCCCCCGTCATTCCCAGCATGATCATTTTCAAAAGCGTCTCCAAAATGCCAGAAACAACAAAACTAACCACCACTATGTCAACATGTAGGGTAGAGATAATTTCTTCTCTAACAGAAGTTTCTAAAACTATTATCTGTAACATCACTAAAAACTACCCCCAAGAGCGAAAAAAAGGACAATAATGAGCCCACAGGAACCTTCGTTAACCATTATCATTTCGACCAAATTTTGGAAACAAAAAATTTGAAACCCCATTAAGCGCTGGTTCACTAAATTCCACGTCTTTATTCCAAAGGATTTCGGCTCGATTTTGCTTGGCGGAATACTCCTAAACGTAATGTGATACGTTAGTGTGAAACTTAAAAATCGTCGTTGACTGGTAACCGATAGTTTGACAAACATTTCGGAAGATATCGAAGGTCTAATGTAATATGTCTATCTGATTTGGGAATGGGTGAGACAGAGCTTATCGGCTTAAAACAAGATATCTTAACTGTCACCGAGGAGTTATTGAGTAGATATTCAAAATCAACAGTAAGTATTTAAATTAACACCCACTAGTTAACTAGAAATAGCTAAGCAGTTAACAAAGTAAATAATAGCCTAGACTTATATCTAGAGAATACAAAATTATATGAATCATTGACTTATTATTTCATCATGATCATCATTCGCACTTCCCAATACAACTCCATGTTTTATCAAATTATTTTCACCAACCGCTTCCCAAATTATAAGATGCGTAACCAACTCATCTGTTACCACGGGTCCTGCCCACCCCACCAACATAACCGTAACATATTAAAGTAATAAATCAGGATTGGGGCACCATCGTACCCCAAATTAATGTTTTGACCTTACATCGAATCGGAGTCTCGAATCTGAAAATACCTTTAAAGAAAGTTTTATTTTAACTTGAGCGACATTATCAGAAGCATATCTGGATACGAAAGATGAATTCGCAATTGATATACTGGCAGCTAACGTACGGGACACATTTTGGAGGCGAATAAACGGAGATTTGGGGATTTTAAATACGTAATATATATTTTGCAGAGACGCTTGACATTGATAAATTCATCAGCTAAGGTTACATCAAGATTATGAGTCAGATTTAAAGCGGTTCGCATACTGCAGACTTCATATCGGCTCAGATTTGGATGGCAAATAAAACTGGAATGATAGAACATGAATTTGAAATGTGCAGTCATGTTTCTATTTCCAAAATCGTCTGTGCGTAGTTCGAAACAGCTGACTATCTCAGTGATCGTCGTTCTAACAATTTATGATCATAATAATGTATATTGAATTCTTTTGAAAGCCAGAAATGAGGGTACGTGTAATACGAGTCTATGTTCATGCTTATAATAGTCGCATTTCCAAGGACTGGAAGCCGATCCACCTACTTATGAAAGACACCCAAGTTATCTCCAAAATTGGGACTTTTTAGGGTTCGTCTCGGTAACTTTGACAACCATCAACAAATGAAGCCTTTTCTGTACAGGAAACGTAAAACGTACCTTCAATATTTTATTTAAATTTGTAGTTCAATCTTTAAGTTGAATTGGTTATATAATAATAAGTTTTCTTATTTAGTAAGTTTTGGAATCTTCGTTCTATCCTGGTTTGAAGATGTATCCTGTTCAAAAGTTTAAGATCCTTGGCAGTATGTTTGCTTACACGAGCCCAAGCACAAACTGCAAGCAAAGGAGCGAGCAATTGTGACAAAATATCAACAGTACCATCAACCTCTTCATAAAATTTCACGGACCTTCGAACGATACCAAACGAATACAACATACAATGCAATGCGTCCCATTTTTTTTGTTTCTTTTTGCTCCCCAAAGGTTCGTCGAACGTTAGAGCGGGACAAAAAATAACAATGGCAGGTAACAGGAGACTTGGACCATCACAGACTAATTGAATATTAAGACTGAAATAGTTTTGGTGCATAAAATTGGATTGGTTGCGGTAGATATTGCGGAGTGAATCCGTTTTGATTCGTCATTGACTTAATATTTTGGGTTTACGCTCTAGTTTACGCGGTTTTTATTGAACGGCATTGCAAGGTGTTTATTAGTTTTTTTTGTTTAGCCTCTACAATGAATGAAATTAATCTTTTGATATAACACTTAAAATACTGTCTCAGCGACAATCAATGTCAAAAATGTAGGGAAATCAGAGGTATTTTTGACAGATTGAGATTGAGATCAGACTGTGAACGTTCTTAAAATTACGAGAATTACCCCTCAGATGTCTCATAGATGAAAAAAATTGTTTTACCTTATCATACTTTTTTGGGACAAGCATATTTTGGCATATAACGTGAAAAGGGATACGACGAAAACTAATTAAATCACCCAAGGTGTTGCGCCAAAAATGTTTTGCAGTTGTTTAAAGATGGCGGATTCATAATCTTCCTTTCTTTTTTAATCTTAAATCAAATGACAAATTATCTAATATTATTGTTATTGTTTACACTTTGTAACAATCATTGACAAAAACAATTGCATACTTCAATGTAGTGAACAATAGATTAGTCAATATTTATATTTAGACAGTGTTTTGCATTGTCGAGAATGACATGACGTTACAGCAGTGAAATTTGCCTTGGGGTGTACATCGACGGGCTCCGTTTTACACTGCATTGGCTTTCAGCCTAAATGCAATCAGTCTGTGTATGCCTTTAGGACCTAGAAGTTATTGTCCAGTTTCATATTGTTTACGGAAATGGCTTTGAATCAATACGTGATTTACATTGCGAACTTCATGTATGGTCGAGGCTCTGTGGTTAAACCGAACACGCAGACAGAGACACATTGTAGGTTAAAAAGAAAAGAAAGATTTTTTTTTTTGTTTTTTTTCTGTGTGATTAAATTTTTAGGCCTTGTAGACTAATTAGATGTTTGGATTTGTTAGCCATTTCCTATTTAGTTACAGGCCTACACTGACCTCCATACCTATTGGCACTGTGTTTTGAAAACATTGTAAAAGCCAATTATTTTTACTACAAGAGTAACCGTGGAGTTTTTTTGCCGTTTCTTCTCCATAGGAAACGACCCATTGGAACCGTGCATCTATCTTCTGACTTTTCACTCAAGCGGCCATCTTGGTTTAGTGAAATACTTAAAATATTTTTATTTTGGTAGGAAATATTATTTATAGAAATACTTTTGAACGCATTCTCTCGTTAGCCGTACTGTAGATAATACCTACATATTTTGTTAGATTATACTGACGATTTACCTCAACCGACAACGCAATAACTCCGACATTTCTCTCAAATCTCGTTTTATATAAAAAATAACCGTAATAATCTATCTTTTTCGCGTAAACCGTAAATCATAATAAAAACAGGTTTATATATGTAAACGAAGATTAATGAAACTGTAGTTAATAACGTTGTTTTTAACTAATAGTTTTACCCGTCAAATTTGGTTATGTTAACAGTTCGAAATAAGAGCGGAAATGGGGTTAGTTTTTTTAGGGTGTGGTTTATTTTAGTAACTTTGAAGGAACGCACTTTGAAATAATCGTTGTTGTGGTAGACAACCCTAGCAGGCAGTTTATTTTGTGTAAATTATTTCATCACCACTGCTCTCAAAACGGTGAAGGTCATCGTGAGAAAACTGGCTTGTCCTAGAACCAAAAATTCGAAGACATGTGACATCTACCAACCCGTAGTGGGGTGGATTACGGCCCACTCCCTCTCTCAGAGAGGAAACCTGTGTCCCAGCAGTGGGAACATAATAGGCTGACAGTGTTAAGACCCCCTCTTAACACTGTCAGCCTATTATTTTCCCACTGCTGGGACACAGGTTTCCTGGGGGGCCACGGGGACACGGGGCCTGCGAAGAATTTATACCCAGTATTGTGAAAAATAGGTATTTGAAGAAACTATTGCCGTCGCCTGACCTCAAGTCTGCCCCCCTAGTGTGTGATGGGACAGCTGCAGCTTGCAGCTCAGACCGAAATTACCCATCGCAAAATTTTTTACGAGATCGACGTTTCGTATTCCCCTTTTTTCTCCTCGAAAACTGAAGCGATTGTATTATTTTTTACATTAACATTTTAAGAAAGAGTATGTTTAGGTTCTTAATGTTAAAAACTTTCTAATTTGTGTGGTAGTCCTGTATTCACGACGGTAAGGGTAAGGGCATTTTTTGTAATTTTTAAAGGGTCATATTTTCTTTACTAATTAGTTGCTGAAAAAAAAGAAAATGTCAGGGACGTGTTTACAGCAGACCCTGATTTTATAAAAAAAAATATTGCTATAGAGGCATTATTCAGGAAGAAAAAAGGGGAATACATTTGTATGGAGAATCGCACGCCGTTCCCTCTTAATATGTATAACATACACAGGCATGGCACCGGGTGGTGTGGCTCAAATTGGGAAAGGCCTATTTCCAGCAGTAGACTGTGATGGGCTGAATTGATTGATTACTTAATTGATACACGTAAAGCGTCTTAACAACATTTATAGAGCTTCAGAGCTAGATATCCTGGAGATTATTCTAGTATAGACTGTAGACTCAAACCACGTGTGATGCCATAGGCAGAGTGTATAGCTAGAGTGACTTATACACAACGTGTGTGTTATACTTTAGAGTGGACATAGAAAAAAGAAAGAAAAATTGAAACAAACAAGACGCACTTTACAAAAAAAAAAGACAAAATACGTGACATACAAAGGAGCCAGAAGCGCCGATTCCCTTGTTCACAAACTAAACTACATTTAAGTTCAGTGCATCTTTTTCCTTCTATTTCATTAAGAAAAGGACAGAAGATAAATATTAGTTTAGACCTGTCAAATTAAGATACTTCCTAAACAACTTTAGAAGTGATTAAAAAATTGGCAACTAAAATACGTCAATTTACGTCAGGCGCTAACTTGACAGGACTAAACTAATATTTATCTTCTGTCCTTTTCTTAATAAAATAGAAAGAAAAAGATGCACTGATCTTAAATTTAGTTTAGTTTGTGAACATGGGAATCGTGGCCAATGTTGTCCATTACATGATGTCAGTCCGGGTCACAATTTTCTGATCTACATCAAAACCAAAGAAATTGTGACACTGGCAAATGACAATAAAAGATAGTTCTATGGGTTTTCAAACTGGACAATTCAGATAATATGTGTCCTATTAACCGTATACCTACTGCAATCACTAAACTGTAACCGAACTTATTATGGTAATCAAAATTCTGATAAAAACCAACTACTCTTTAGAGCGTAAGAACTCTTATGTTATAAATAATTACATTGAGATAATATTATACTCCACTTATTTTTAACCAAACATTTAAAAAAAAGTCGCCATTTTAAATTCCATATCAGCTCAACCAATCACCGTCGAGCACAGATTACGCAAATTTACGCTTTACGCATAGCGCTGACACTCTTGCCCATGCAAATTTTTACCATTTGATTTGAATATTTTTTTCATACTAATGAATTTACTTTAAGTACGTTTATAAGGGTGTTGTGTACCTACTTTGTATTCTAAATTAGTCCTTGGTGAATTTAGAAGTGGTTTTAATTTTTTACCTACTGCCCGCGACGTCGTCCGCGTAAAATTTCTCTTTCAAACAGCGTTGCATCGCATCGTCTGCCCGCGCTATTACTGCTATTAAATCTTTTCGCTTAGCGTTATTTCTGACTTTTTAGGGTTCCGTACCCAAAGGTAAAAACGGGACCCTATTACTAAGTCTCCACTGTCTGTCTGTCACCAGGCTGTATTTCATGAACCGTGATAGCTAGACAGTTGAAATTTTCACAGATGATTTATTTCTGTTGCCGCTATAACAAAAAAATACTAAAAACAGAATAAAATAAATATTTAAGGGGGGCTTCCATATAACAAACGTGTTTATTTCGGCGTTTTTGCCTTGTGGTACGGAACCCTTCGTGTGTGAGTCCGACTCGCACTTGGCCAGTTGTTTTCTTTTTGCTCAGCTCCTAGTGCGATGTTAGATAGTCTATAGCCTTCCTCAAGAATTGGGCCATTAAAAATATTTTTTCAAATCCGACTAGTAGTTGCAGAGTTAAGCGCGTTCAAACAAACACACTCTTCAGCTTTATTATTAGTATTTAGTAAACGGAATCTTGTCAAACTATCCACATCACGAAAAGTGATCAACCGTCCCTAAGATACCCCGGTGGTTGACCACTTTGGTTGACCAGTGAAGGGTCAACTAAGCCTAGATACAAAGTTGAAATGTCTCGGGAGAATGGGTCTGACCAGACAGAACCAGGATTTAGAAATCACTGTGGTGCCTTAAGGGGCTTACATGACCTAAAGCGCGGTCACTGTCAGACTGCATAGAAAAGAAAGAGAAGCGCGATGACACAAGGCTGCTGGTAATTTATTGCAAAATATGAAGCAATTATTTAATTACAAAAAATCTATTGCTTGGATTAATAAAAATTTAAAACAGTAGTGTTTTAGTATGTTGCTTGTAGAATAATCTGACAAAAAATCAGAATGATTGTATGTATAATTATTAGTATGGTTTTTATTGTATGTATCTTCATGATTTTTTTCTATCGTATCAAATTAATTGTATTATGTTTTCAACACACTATCCACCTAGCATATATCCTGAAGAATATCATATATTTTTCTGATTTTGTTTACTGTAGTCGAGCATTAGGTAGGTACCTATACTTTTATTGTTTCTAAAACTTGTGTTTTTTGCGTTTAGGTCCTTACACCCTTAAATTCCTCCAGGCTAGAATCCAGTTGTATACAGAGTTGATATTGAAATCAGGCTGTTATCCTACACACACAGCAACGTTATTTGACGGTGCAAATAGCGGTTCAATGTATAGGACACCTACTGCAAGGGCTATATTTCACGGGGACACGCTGCCAGCAAAATATACACAGCTTTTGGTGAGATACCCACCTTGGGTATTTCACCAGGCGTCCAAGCGGTTGCGCAACCAACCATACATTTTGTTGGTAGCGGCGACTGGTTGCGCCGCCATGGTGTCCCGGTGAAATATAGCCCTAACATGCTGATTGATTGAAAGGGATAACACAGCCGTAACGTCAGTTGTCCTATATTTTGACAATTTAGGTTTATTTTTTCCCCTCGTATGACGCTGATAAAGGGATTAACTCCCATGCGAGAGGAGGGCGACTATCTCCTTTGGGGTTCAATTCTAATCCGGTTTAAAACCCGGGAAGTTTGACATAAAAAAGCTATTGGATTTTTATCGGCTTGGGAATCGAATTGGCTTCAAGGTCGGTAAAATAACTGTTAATTAATGAATTTCTGAGAAGAAATTAGGTTAATTAGCTGTAATTTAAATACTTATTTTATGTTTCAAGTCCTGGCGATTTGCAAGCGAGTCCAAATCGAGGCGAGTGCGCAGCGCTGACGTGTAAATCCAATACACTGTAACTCAAGTTACAGTGTTTTGCCTTAACAGCGCTCATTTGATTATTTCGAGGCAGTTACATATCCCTGTATTCATATTTTTTCATTCTTTAGTACGTAGAAGGAGATATGAACACATACAAAACACTGTATTTTGCTTACATTTATGGTTTGTTATGGCATAACACTGTGAATGAAGTTACTGTGTTTTGGCTGAATAGGTTTACGCGAGATTACTTGAAACTCTCAGATACAGTGTTTTGTATAACCAAACAAACTGGAGACGTCGCGCGCGGCGACATGTCAGGAGGGCGAGAGCTCAACGGTTAGTGGTCGTGAATCATTGTCAGTGCTCTTGCTTGGACGCGCGGACGGTGTTTTGATCGACAGCGCGTACGCTGCGTTCTGTTTACGTACCTACGTTTTGAGAAGTTTGTGTAACTGTGTTGAAGAACAATAACAATGAGTGGATACCGTAATAGACTAATAGTGAAATTGTCACAAAGCAATATAGAACTGATACAACAACTCATCATGTACCACAATGGCTTCAGAGCTTAACAGTGTGTTAAATGAAAAAGAGAATATCAACGGCAGTTAACAAGGAGCGTCCTGGTATCAATACAACATACGATTGTGATAACATTGGATTTGAACTAAACATACAGTGTTTTGCTCAAACAATCGGGGACATTTCTTCATATTTTGTAGAGACAATACACGTTTGCTTAATTAATTCTAATTGTATGCATAGTATGGTTGTAAAATATACATGGCTAGATAAAACGTAAACATACCTTTAATTTGGTACCTAACACATAATACAATGTTATAGTAATATTATTAAAACATACCAAAAACCAAAAAAAGTTTTAAAAGCCCTTTTCACGAAATAGGTATTTCAGAGATACAGTGTTTTGGATTCACACGTCAGAGCGAGAACACCGCGAGTTCGCAGATAAGGCCCTTAAATAACTAATTAATAATATTATAATAACATTTTCACGAATCAAAACTTCAATTACTTACAATCTTAATAAAAGCAACTAATTTATAGTTTGGAAAATCTTACTAAGAATATCCTATGAATTTCATTACATAATATTAAAAACAATTTAATCAAGCGCCAAACAAAGAAAATAATAATTAACATTTTTACGACGAACGCAAATCGTGTTAAGGTTAAAGAATAATTATTTTACACCAGCCAATACAAAAAACGCAACAATGTCATCGGCGCCAATAAAAACTGTGGCATTTTGTTAAGCAAAGTGGGTCAGTTAATCTTGGTTTATGTCATAGTAAAAAATCTCTTAATTGCATTAAAGATTCGTTCGGTTTAAACCTGTAATAATAGAGATAAGAACAAAATGGCCGCGTTTTATAGTGAATCATTCCCCATTTTATTTCGGGTAAGTACATACAAGTAAATAAAACTGAAGTTGGAGAAGCGCGATAACCACTTGTTACTAAATGCATATCGAACTATGCGCGGGCGGAAACTAGACGCGAATAAAAATTTTGGACCTGTGCACACCACGTTTTTTAAACGCGCCGTTGACGCGCGTTTGTACCGATACAGACGCGATACGCACGCGAGTCAGATACTGGCAGGCACTCCTCTGTAGGGTAAAAGCGCGCCGTCGACTCACGTTTCTAAAACGCGCGTCAACGGCGCGTTTAAAAAACGTGGTGTGCACACCAGCCGTCCCAAACGTTTAGGTCGAGTAGGTATTGACAGTGTTACCAACCCATAACAAAATTTGCCCCCAAGATTTTTTAAAAATCCCCCTAAAAAACCCTAAGTATAGGTTCACATAGGGTAAATTTCTTTGATGCAGTTCCCAACTCCCTAAGTCGTTCGTAACTCACAAAATAAAACGCATAGGTACATAGTTTGTAAAAAAAAAGACTAGGTACCTAAATACCTATTGCTAAACTACTAACTAAATTGTAATATTGTTGATCAGTTCCAGAACGGCATCATCATCATCGCCAGCGGTGCTACTGTTCAAGGTCCATGTATTTTTTAAATCATACATTCGTACGCTAAAGGCTTTTAACATACATATTTGCCGTAGGTTCAAACTTAACGCAAGACCCATATTCATACCCATAGATACGAGCAGCGTCAATAACGCCACAGCAAACTTTTAGCAAGCCCCTAAAAATAACCCCAAAAAAAATCTGTCCCTAAAAATACCCCTTGTAAGACTTCTTCCCCCTAAATTTAGGGGGAAAACCCCAAAGTTGGCAACACTGGGTATTGAAGTTTTCTATGGGTCAGTTAGTTAATTTTTCGCGATTACGATATTGGTCCCATGGAGAAAGTTGTTTAAGGTCCACCACCCTTAAATTTGGATGGTCTTTGAAAATATACCCTGTATAATATACACACAAAAAAAAACCTATAAAAAAGGTTAGTACTGCCATTATTCAATGTACAGATAGATGCCAGCACATCCAGCTACTACAATCTGTCAAATTTCTTTAATAGATTTTCAACTTTATCGCTAAAGCATAAGGTTCAAAGTTGAGTGGGATTTTTTTTAGTTTTGGGTAGCTTGATCTGCTGGCGTCTTTACCAAGTAATCGAGCGCAAATACGCTTCAGAATTACGTCCAACACATGTCACTAGATTGGGGGACCCTAAAAACTATTTGCTCGGGACCTACATTTAGGTATTTCGTCTTTGCCAACGATATATTTTATAGGCCGTGTTGGTCTAGTGGTTGCAAGCGCTACTGCTGGCATGAGGACTTGGGTTCGATTCCCAGATCGGCCAAAGATTTTCCATCTGGAATTTCTCAGGAGCCCGGTTGATGGCAATAGGCTCGCCCTCTATTACTTGGGACTTAACATATCTGGCGAAATGTGGGTGGGCTAATCCTTTGGGGATTACAGGTATTATGATATATTTTACTAGCTTCCGCCCGCGACTTCGCCCGCGAGGTATGTCGATAAAAACTATCCTATGTCCTTCCCCGGGATGCAATCTATCTCTCTGCCAAATTTTATCGAAATCCGTTCAGTGGTTTAGGCGCGAAAAGCTAACATACAGACAGACAGAGTTACTTTCGAATTTAAAATATTAGTATGGAGTTTATAGAAGAAAATCCAGTCATTTGAAGTAAAAAAATGATGTAACTAGGCCGGCCAATTTGAAGATAAAACTCGGTGTTTTTATTATATTGAGTGAATGATAACCGTAAGTAAGACCTAGACTAGAGTCAAGAGCAAACCCATTTCAAATAAAAAAAAAAGAAAAAAAAAAGTGGATTTCTTTTGCTGTCACTGCAATAATATAATTATGTGAACGGCGAACGAAGTGTATTAAAAGAAATAAAATATAAAATACTGCGTAAATTGGATGGGTATTCGTAGGGTTTGCAATAAACTTACGCATTATGATCTTGAACCGAGCAAAAACTGGTTAGTCATAATTTAATTCTGATTGAACGAATGCAACCAATGACGATGCGTCTTTTCGTATCTACCATTATTATTCTACAGTTGGACTGTAATAGTATTTCTTTAAATCAATCACACTAATATTTTAAAGGCGAAAGTTTGTGAGTGTGTGTATGTTTATATGTTTGTTACTCCTTCACACTCAAACGGCTGGACCAATTTTGATAAAATTTTGTATGGAGGTAGCTGACATCCTAGATTAACATATAGGCTACTTTTTATCCCGATATTCACACGGGATCGTCCCTTATGCGGGTAAAATCGCGGTGCGCAGCTAGTAAATAGATAAAAATCTTTATTTTCTTCAAAAAAACAAATAAAGTTAAAAAAGATATTTATATTTACTTTTTTTTTTCTTTAGCCCTTTTACTTCTCCGCTAATTCTTCATAATTGCACTACTATTTCACAACAAAAAACTTTTAACAACTTACTTTTGCTGTTATATATCGCAAAAACCTAAATCACAAAAAAAATATGAACACAGACCACCACAAATTACTTGACCATAGAATGTATTAAAAAACTAATATGTTAACCCTAAAATCGCAGGCGCAATTTGCGTCCAACATGGCGTGTTCGATTATACACGCGACGCGGCATCTGGCGGGTTGAGTTGCGCCGTGCACCTGCGCCCACGCCATCATTGAGATTAAAAAAACATTAGCGCAGCGCTGGGAGCAATAAAGTCGGGTTTTGAAAAATTATTTAGCTATATGGCAATTTTGATTCAGTTGTAGAAAGTGAAAACTGGTCTGGAGATTTTTTCTTCTAAGGATTACCTACTCTATATTGAGTTAAAGTACTAATAGTAAGACTAAACCAACTAAAATACAAAAATCATGATGATCTCGAAACAAACCAAGCCAAGACAATGTACACCCATTAGTATAAGCTGCTATAAAGTAATTAGTCTTCTGTAGTTCTTTTTTGTCTCAATTGATTTTCTCAAAATTATATAAAATAGTAAATACTGGCATAATTTTTTGTATATAAGATTGTACGTTACGTAAATTTAAGTTGCGGAAGAGTGGAGTGTCCTAATACAGGCATTTAATTGCTTAAAAGGACGCTTCTATCACTAGTAATGTAGTACAAAGCTTGTTAAAGAAATAAACTATTTTGTATTTGTATTTTGTACAGACGGCAGCACATCAAGCTACCCGAAACTGTCAAATTTTCCCAATCAACCTTGAACCTTATGCTTTAGCGATAAAGTTGAAAATCTATTAAAGAAATTTGCCAGATTGTAATAGTTTCATGTGCTGGCGTCTGTACTGTACATCACGTACTCGTACAACCTTAAAATCTTCCACTACCTAACTCATTTTTCAAAGAACGTCAGACAAAAATTGTCTAATGCTAATTCTCATAGACAAAGTACATAATATGAAAATACTTAGCGTAACGTAATTAAATTAATGCTTGCGTAAGTAAAATCTATGATTACGCACGCAATCCGGCTCAAAAAGGTGCTACTCCGTAACCGTAAGAGAATTTCCGACGCCATTTATTTTCAAAGGCGACTTGCAAAGCGGAAAAGTGAGTTTGACGGCAGAATGCCGTAATGCTGCTCACAATCTCTGATACGACGGCGACGTTTATCTCTAAAACAATTTTTCTTTTGGGGAAAATTATATTGCATAGAACTTCCTTTTATGGTGGCCCTTAAGTCTCGTGATAATGGGAAGAGGCATATGCATCTGATTATGAGATGTCTAGCCTTGATCTCCAGAAATATAGGGCAGGGTTTTTCTAAGAAAATCGTTGTAGAGTGATGGCAATAAGCTCGACTCTCCTATGTGTATAAGATCACGGGAAATCGCTAAATGCGATAAGCACAGGACCGGTCGATGTGCCCACGCTTAGTCATCATCTGCCTAGCCTTTTCCCAACTATGTTGGGGTCGGCTTCTAGTCTGACCGGATGCAGCTGAATACCAGTATTTTACATGGAGCGACTGCCTATCTGACCTCTACAACCCTGTTACTGGGGAATACGATACCCCTTGGTAAGACTGGCTGTCAGACTTTCGGGCTTCTGACTACCCGTAACGACTATCAAAGATCCACGAATGACAGCCGGGACCAACGGCTTAACGTGCTTTCCGAGGCACGGAGGGGTCGCGGTATGTAAAGATGGTCACCCATCCACAGAATAACCGCGGCCTGATCGATCGACCTGTGCCCTGTAGCCTATATGTTAATCCAGGGTGTCAGCTACCTCCATACAAAATTTTATCAAAATTGGTCCAGCCGCTTGAGCGTGAAGAAGTAACAAACATATAAACACACCCCCACACACACACACACACAAAAACAGTCGCCTTTATAATATTGGTGTGATGTATTTCAGAAGCGAGATTATTGTAATTTAAACATAACCACATGTAAAACGATATATAACGTACCTACACATGTAACGTTTTTACATTGTTAATAACACAAAACAATGAATAAAACCTGACATAACAAGGAGCCTAGTGTCTTCAAGACATTGTAAGTAATTGTAATATATATTTTTTTGTAATTTTATTTCTGAGGTAATGAACGATCATTTGTGGGAAACATCGTCCCGTGCGTGTTTTTAATACGTTCTGACAAGTACTGTATAAAATATACAACCATATTATGGTTTTATATATTTTAAAGAAAGTTTTTCGCATTTATTGCGAACTAGCTGCGCCCCGCGGTTTCACCCGCATACGTTTCGATCCTGTGGGAATATCGGGATAAAAAGTAGCCTGTATCCAGGTTGTCAGCTACCTCCATACAAAATTTTAACAAAATTGGTCCAGCCGTTTGAGCGTGAAGAAGTAACAAACATAAAACACACACTCTCACAAACTTTCGCCTTTATAATATTAGTGTGATTATTAAGTAATAGAAAGTATTATGTTTTTTGTAGTATAATTAGTACGGGGACCGACATGTTTTTTCATTTTGTATTTTACTCGTATAATATCTTGGTGTTATTTATTTATACCCAAAAAAGAGACTAACAACACTTTACAACAAACAAACATTTGTATGACAAACAAATATTTGTATGACCTACAAGTAGTTGTTCCGGGTCTGGCTGTTTGTGTATGTGAGTTTAAATGTTTGTAAACGCACCCACAATACAGGAGAAATTCATAGTGTGGGGCAAATAAAAAAAAAAAAAAATACACTCAATGAAAGTTATACATTTGAGCATTTGTCTTGTCAGCATATTGTTTAGTTCATCTCAGTCTCTTTCAACCACAATCTGAATCATTTTGAAGGATATTGCTAATCCATTGCTGCATATGTTCGAAAAATGTGTCTGCTCAACAACGTAAATAACGCAATGAATGTTGTTGAACTGTCAAAAAAAGCCATTGCTACTATTAGTGCGTTAATCAATTTCCGAGCTAAATAATAATCAGACGGGAAAAAAAGGGAACTCTGGGGAAGTGCTCAGGGCCCCGCTATCTTCGAGGGCCCCAGCCTGCTCTCATAAAAAAACATTATTTGCAGTCACCGTTCCATTCTACGCATTATTAGTACCCGATTCAATGACAAAATAATATGTGATTTGCAGTGCGATTAACAATAAGTTTCTAGCCTCCCAGTTATGAAACATTAAAACCGAGTACATCCCGAGGACAGCCGAACACATCCGAAGCGGGTATTTTTTTAATCGTCTTATAAACAAAACACGTGCGGTGTCGCTTACGGTAACAGTGGCGTGAGTTCAATGGTTTTTTCCCATCTCAAAAAACGCCCAACCTCCAATAGGTTAAGGACGGCCCTATTAGTATCCAATTCATCTTAAAACATACCTACCAATTTTTATCAGAAATCGGTTAAAACTCGCCAGATGAAACAGGTGCAGATGTAAATCCAGACCATTACGCCAGTCTGGAAACTAGCCGTGATTAATAGTTAGGTCCAAACCGGCGGAAACCTAGGATAAGTGGCCAGTAACACTCTGAATAATCTTCTATAAATCTTTGAAAATTGTGATAACTTTAATTTTATTACGACTGAAAAGTTTTATTAGTTCAATGAGTTACTTAGTTTATGAGGAAGTTATTATTGAAATACTTATTTTTATGAGAAATTAGGAATAATGTTAGAGACTTTTAAATTAATTGCGCACACACTATCAGTAGCAATGGCTTTCATTTTGACAGTTCAACAACATTCATTGCGTTATTTACGTTGTTGAGTAGACAAATTCTTCGAACATATGAAGCAATGGATTAGCAATATCCTTCAAAATGATTCAGATTGTGATTAATATTGTGTTAGGCAATTAGGGGGGCTGGGCTGGCATGAGATTTGTGTTTACATTTACATACATACAGGATCAAAATGAAAGTGTGAGATCACTTTTATAGATTTAAGAAGCTTAGGCATGACATCATAATTATACCAGATCCGCTACAAACTGTAATGAAAAATATCAGTAAGTACAGACGCCAGCACAACAAGCTACTACAATCTGTCAAATTTCTTTAATAGATTTTCAACTTTCTCGCTAAAGCATAAGGTTCAAAATTGATTGGGAAAATTTGACAGTTTCGGGTAGCTTGGTGTGCTGGCGTCTGTACAAAGGTAATTAGGTACTCCGTATCTCCCAAAAGCACTTCTTGAAACCCACTTAAAATTCACCTCAGCCGTGCCATAACTTAAAGGTAGTACCTAAAGTTCGAAGAACCTTTATTTATGTACTCTCCCTTTTACCATCATCCCCCACTTTTCATTAACTAGTAGGTTCTGTTATCGTGTTTATACAGGCGACCAGATTTAAGGCTGAGTCACAAAGGAGCTTTGTCATGCAACGAAAGAATCGCACCACCCTATCTCCGAGTATTGAAAGTAGATGTATTGTTTGTGGTAAGTAGCTATAAATTTTGTAGAAAGATGCATAAAATTGGCCGTTTTATTGGTGTCTGTAAATTTTGTGATATCGGGCGATTTGTCAAAGGGAAATGGGTTTGCTACGTCGCGGTCGCGACGAAAGTTAGTCTTTCTTTCTGTAGAGACATAAACTTTGCTTTGGCTTTAGCTTTTATCATTTTGGCCCTGAAATTTCGTAATGGCTCAGTGGCCTCATCTCTCTTGCACGAGGTTATGGATTCAAATCCGAGTATTCGACGTGAATTTTTTAATTCATATGTACTTTCTGAGTTTATCTTGGAGATTACTTACATCGGTGAAGGAAAACATCGTGAGGAAACCTGGACTTATCCATACTATCCTAACCAATATTATAAATGCGAAAGTAAGTTTGTTTGTTACCTTTTTACGCCTAAACCACTGAACCGATCATCCTGAAATTTTGCATATACGTTGTCAGGTGTACAGAAACAATCATAACCTTTCATCCCGAAAAAAAGTGCTGTTGCCGAGGAAAACAACAATAACGTTATTATGATAATAGATGGCGCCACGTCTCTTTAGAACGGGATCGACACCTATGCGGGTGAAACCGCGGGGCGCTGCTAGTCTCCTATAAAACCGTGAAAATCGTGATAACTTTTATTTGATTATGACTGAAAGTTCCATGAGTTTCTGGTAGTCAGAAGCCCAAAAGTCTGACAACCAGTCTAACCAAGGGGATCGTGTTACCCAGTAAATGGGATGTGGAGGTCAGATAGGCAGTCGCTCTATGCTAGTATTCAGCTGCATCCGGTTAGACTGGAAGCCGATCCCGTGGATGTTAGGCAGATTGATTAAATACTTTTTTTCGTTAATATTATTTTCAATAGTCAGCCGGTAGTTATTAATTTGTAGTTTCATGTGTCAAATAATTATCTATTTAAACGTGAAACCAACAATGAATCACTTATATAGTTTGCGCAACTAGGTTCGTAATGTAAATCCGGCTTCAGTATTTTCCATATTAATAAGAAAAAAACCGGTCAAGAGCGAGTCGGACTCGCGCACCGAGGGTTCCGTACAAAGTAGGTATGTAAATAGTTTATCACGGTTTTTTTTAATGTAACTACTAATTTACGGTATTCGGATTTTTTCCTTTACTTGTGCTACCAAACCTTGCATCTTGCCAAATTTCATTTCTTCATAATTTTAACTCGTTACCTCCACGCGTTCCCGAGATAAAGGGTCTTGACAGACAGACGGACGGACGGACAACAAAGTGATCCTATAAGCGTTCCATTTTTTCCTTTTGAGGTACGGAACCCTAAAAATTATGCCGAAAGTACTTAAGTCTTTGGCCCTGGAAGCCTAAAATAATTATGTTAAAGCCTATTCCCCAGCCCGTCAAGTCTAAAAACTTTTAGCCTAAGATCGAGTCCTACATTAAAAACATAATTACTTTCCTAAGACTCAGATTGTTCAAAAACGTATCAGTTTGTTAAAACTTCTCCCTGACACAGTATTCTGTGAGGATTCTGTGTGAAAAGTTAAGAACAAGCACTGATAGCTTTCGACTTAGAATGTTTAGATTACTTTAAAACTTTGTTCCTATACGACATTTAAGGTAGGTAAGTTAAGTAAGAATTAAGTAAGTCTACACTCACGTTTTTGACATCTTGACGAAGTGTCGTAAAAAGTTAATTATCAGAAACTTTATCAATCTGCTTTAAAACCTTTTCTTAACTATATTCGGGTTGGCTTCCAGTCTAACCGGGCAGCTGGATTCCAGAATTTTACAAAGAGTGACTGGCTATCTGTCCTCCACAAACCAATTACTGTCTAATACGATACCCCTTGGAAAGATTGATTGTCTGAAATAAGAACTCTTCTTCAAGATTTTTTTTTTTCTGGGTGGGTATTCATCAACTGACCCCTCCCGCTCTGGGCGGAGCGGAAGGGAGTGTCAGACTCTTACTGACTAAAACCCACCCGTGTTCCTTCCTTAGTCCTTTTCGGACAATCCCGCTTACCCGGCAGGCTTCGGCCCTATGGGGCCCCTTCTCGATGCTGACAGCTCTTGAAGGCGCGCGTGGAACACGTACGCGCCGTCCGGCACGGGCCTGGTCCTGATCGGACGGTGAGCTACCCATTACTCTCCGTCCGCAGGCCCGCGCCTACGGTGGCCGGGAGTCGTCACGCGGCTCCCGATGCCCGGAGCGTCTCCCGCGGCGGTTGGGACGGGAGGCTCTCTCCCTCATCCATCCCGCCACCTCCTTCGCTAGCATGACTGCTTCGCAGAAGGAGGTGACTGCCTCCCACTCCCTCTCGCTCCACAGCTAAGAAACAAATAAGCCATTCACTACACACCAACAAATTAATATTCATGAATCCTTTTAACCTTAATCACTAAGAGATCAAGTCACCGATAAATCCACTATACGTATGCCAATCACACTAGTATTCCCATTTCCTAGTAATCTAGTAGGGTTACCAGATCAAAAATTCCGGATAAGAACTTACCTACTTGAAGAAAATTCCGGACTTCTTGGACATATTTTTTTAATAATTATATGTCGTTAAAATATTGATTAAATGGCAGCATTTTCATAATGGCGCTTACTCACATGCATCCTGCATTTTTTCACGGGCCGTTTTTTATTTCATTTCACCATATTTTATTTTTTACATAAATTCCGGAATCCTTTTCATATTAATTTATTTGCGTTCCACAACGTAAAACAAGATGTTAACTAAAGGCTTAGAGCTAAAAGCCGTTGTAGTTTTCAGGACACAGCAAAAATTATTACTAGCTCTTATTTAAAAGTTAAAAATCTAAATCGTAGAAACTAAAATTATACAATCATGAAAACTGAATAATTACATTCGCATAAAAAGTTAATAACAATAACATAAATAATTCTATTATTGGTAAGTAGGTAGCTATTTTCTTAAAATACTATTATTAGGATACAGACGCCAGCACATAAAGCTACCCGAAACTGTCAAATTTTCCCAATCAACTTTGAACCTTATGCATTAGCGATAAAGTTGAAAATCTATTAAAGAAATTTGACAGATTGTAGTAGCTTGATGTGCTGGCGTCTGTACATTTAGATAAACCTATATTTACTCAGGTAATATTATTACAAACACTTATTTATTTAATAAGAGATCATATTTTAAGATTAAAATTACAAATTATTATTAAAGAGATCAGTTTTACGTGTATCACAAATTAGAGACAATTTATGGATTTACCGGAGATGTCCGGTAAATCCGTACGGCAACCCTATCCGACAGCCATACACACAAATACCGGTGCCTAGCAACGAATACCTACAGGTCATTTGATTGTTAATCGTGGGATAGGCAGTCGAAGTATGATGTCATTATTACTCAGGTGGATACGCAATGATCATTATTAGCATATTACCTACATTGGAGCTATCAGGGTAATGGTCAAAGCTGCGTGATCGATTGTTGTGTGAGGTTAAGCTGCGCTTGATAAGGTTGGAATCAGGATGGGTGACCATTCTTGGTAAATGGTCAGGCCATCAGAGAGAATTAGTGCCTAGTAATTGAGTTGTAGAGAGTTCAAAAGGCAGACCATGTGAAATATTGATAGCACATAGGAAAAGACTGGAGCCCCAACAAGGGTGCTTAGGTATTTAGTTGGAAAAGGCTAGGCAGCAAACGCGATTCTCATCAAACATATTGCTGAATATCCGCGAGAATGATAGATTGCAATAAAAAAATAGTGGCAAAGACGCGATAACAAAACACAAACAGAATACTTTGCCATCACTCACTGACATATCGGATATACATTAAAACCGAATACATCCCGAGGACAGCCGAACACGTCCGAAGCGGGTATTTTTTTAATCGTCTTATAAACAAAACACGCGCGGTGTCGCTTACGGTAACAGTGGCGCGAGTTCAATGGCTTTTTCCCATCTCAAAAATTGCCCAACGCGCCTTATTAAATTTTCACTTAAAAAAAATGGTTTTTGTTTTGCTGCGCACTAAAAACAAGTACCTAAACATCACCAAGTATGTTGCATTGCATCCCATAACAAAAGACGGCTCAGTCTACACAAATCTTGACACACTCGTCATTGCTCAGAATTGGGGCAAGCCATAAAAACAGGAAGTTAAAATTCCGAGCAATTAATCCATCAGAATTGGTAATGGCTTAACAACTGGGCAATACTTTATAAACTGACTGCCCCGTTGGTCTCGTGGTTGCAAGCGCGACTGCTGAGCGTAGCTTTCTGAGCAATTCCTAATGAAAAAACCCAATAACACTTTGTCCGACCTGGGAATCGAACACAGTCTCATGTAGGTACAGCAGTAGCGCTTGCGACCACTAGACCAGCGAGGCAATTCCTAATCCTAACACTACTTTCTCAGTGGTATAGTTTTAGACCCACCATACCACCAGGGGTATGGCCAGTGGTATGGTGGGTTTGGTCCGCAATTTTCCTAATCTGTGCAAGAAAACTATCAACTTCACCCGTACAAGCAACAAGTTTAACTGAACCTAAATTGGGGCAAAGCAATAAAAGTAAGGTTTAAAACGAACAATTATTGTATGGAATAGTGCTGGGCCAACGGGACGTCGGATAGTTTTCATTCGAATACCTACACAAAGCTATGGATCCACCTTAATATCCGATTGAAAGCAAACAATCCTTGCATTTCATTTCATTCATGACGATCCGATGCAGCTAGGGCTGTCGCGAAATAGATTTTATTCGATTTACTACATCTCTTTAGCTCGTCGAATGTCTTCATTTCTGATTCGAATTCACGCAGGGAAAGTCCAAGCATAGCCCTCCTTGCCTCTTGGGTGACTTTCAGACTTCTAATAAGGCCCATTGTGAGCGACCACTTTTCAGTACCATAGGATCGGATCGATCGGGATCGGTAATACGGGATTGATCGGCTAATCTCAATTAATAACACCTATTTAAAACCTGCTGACAAGGCTTAATCATTAATTGTGTTTTAAGAAAGTTTAAGAAATGCGAGGGGTTTGTGGCTAAGTAATAACAGCCGCACGGGTCGATCGATCAGGTTAAACTACGCTTGCCGTGGTCCGTGGATAGGTGACCATCTTTACATATCGAGACCCCTCCGTGCCCCAGCAAGCATGTTAAGCCGTTGGTCCGGGCTGTCATTCGTGGATCTTTGACAGTCGTTACGGGTAGTCAGGAGCCCGAAAGTCTAACAACCAGTCTTACCAAGGGGTATCGTATTACCCAGTAACTGGGTTGTGGAGGTCACATGGGCAGTCGCTTCGTGTAAAATACTGATATTCAGCTGCATCCAGTTAGACTGGAAGCCGACCCCAAACACAGGCGGGAAAAGGCTAGGCAAATGATGACGATGATGATGGTTTAAGAAATGCCTCAATTTAGTAAGACTAACAAAATCATAATAATAATGACTACTTTTTTAAATAAACGTTCTAATTACACATTATGCAAGGCAGCAAAAAACGAAAGAATCTTGTTTCATTTTGCTTAAATTCCGTTTACATTTTTTGGCTGATTTCGTCGTGTATTCTTATAATTTTATCAAGACGTATTCCAATTACATTTCTGTTATTAAATTCACATTTAGCGCCTAAATGTACGAGTATTTATGCCAGAATACGCTTGCCCTATATTTTGGGCAAACGTTAATTTTCTATGTATATTACTAGATAATCCTGCGTGCAAGCCTGTTGATGATATTAGCGTTGATTTTGAATCTAAATTGTAAATTTCAATGGATCAATGGGTTTAATTAGTTGTAGGTAACTTTTATCATTATCTCACTATAATTTTACTCCTAATTAAGCAAGGCTTAATTAAGGTTTTACGCCAATTGCACGATATAGATTCCTGATGTCTGTTTTTAGGGTTCTGAGGTTCAAAGCTGATGTAGAAAACTGTCAACTAACTTTTGGAGGCAACTGAAATAAAAATAAATATTAAATAATAGGTTGTTACTAGTTTACAAATCGTGCCAGCCCTAAAGTCGATACATAGCAACGAATGAACGAAACGAACGAATGACCGGCTTTATGCCAAGTATTTTTAAATTCCCGCGCATTCGGAAAGTTTGTCGATTCCCAGTACCTATACTCTGCAACGATTTCAACCGATTTAACATGATATTAATTTTTTTTTTTGACTAAGTGCAAATTTTTCTGGGAATAATGAAAGCTTCATTAGGATGACTGTTCGTTCAGCTTCATTCATCGTTCTTTGTTGAACAAAATTACAGTACCTACCTACATATTTGAGTTCGGTAAGATTTTGTTTGTATTTGTTTAATAAAAAAAATACAACGAAATTTTTGAGCACTGACTTTTTGTATCAATATGTGAAAAACATAAATATACTTTACATCACTAAAGTGTATCAAGAAATTTTATTCTTGTTCATTCAACGACTGACCTACTTACTTACCCTTACAATTTTAAACTCCCTAAGAAAAAGGTCAAATTACTCGTCGTTGCTCGAATTTCCACTATTAGTAAATCAAATGACTAAAACGTAATCAACAAAACAATATTCAATTAACGGTAGCGTGACAGCACCAAATTAAAACTTACATAATCACGTACAATAAATTCACATCGCGTTTCGGAAACCAGATTAAATCCATTGTTTAAACATTTAAAATACCGACATATGGCCAAACTAAACATTGCGGGGTGAATCCAAATGTTATTCCAACTTTCAACCCCTCGATATCCGAGGGTTGAAAACCATTAATGATTTGCTGATTTTATTGTTTTCGCGAATCTAGTCATCGTTCGTCAATCAATCAAATGCTTAATGATGAAAGCCACAAGTCGGTATCAATATATTACAAATAATAGAGATGTAGATTTCGGGGGTTTTTGGAAAGGGGTTTGTTTTATACCCCTTGTAAAATGTGGAGAGGTTGAGTGGGTTGTTGATTGTAAACGTGGGTGACTGGTTCTGTGTACAATGGTACCTATTGTTGTTTGATAGGTACCTACTTGAACGTCAATCGGTATTTTTCCAGAATGATATGAAGGTTAAAAATAACATTCAGTTTTATTTTTCAGATAACATACGCTGTAACTGATCGATTACAACCAACACGGTGTTCGATATTTACCAAACAATAAGCTATCAAAGTGGTGGGTGTTATGGTGTCCTGTACAGCCTAGGTATAGGTCTACCAGAATCTCATGGCATAAAAAGAAACACTGTGATTTTCCTATGGCAATGTCAATCCATATGAAAATCACTTTTTTTATGCCGTGAGATTCTGGTAGTAGACCTATAGTCACCCCAGCCTTGGCTGACTAGATGATTGTATCGTTAGTATGGCGTATACCTAAATTAATCCGTATTTCTACACCTACTTACTTACTAATATTATAAATGCTACAGTAACTATATAACAGCTTTTATCAGCTGCAGAACGGATTTGGTAGACATTTGGCACACGGATAGACCATGATCTGGAATATTAGGACATAAAATCTTTTTTTATCCAAGTAGTAGGATGCCGTAGGATAATTTCCAAATTCTACGCGGGCGCATCTGTGCGGGCAAAACCTTGTACCTACATGTTTATTATTAAATTGTCTTCTTACAGCTACTTATAATGAAAGAAAAACATCTTAAGTTAGCACCCAAGTAATTTGCAAACGTCAACTGACTTACACGAATGTCGTGTATGGAGAAGAGACACAAACTTGACGTTGTTTGTACAGACTTCTCCATCTTGCCGCTTCTAGGTAGGTTTCAGTTTACTAATGAAACTGCTAGTTACTAGAGCACATTCATTAGCGAATAGAGGATCAAACTCGTTATAATTTAAGCTGGTAAGTTTTTGTGGGGGTGGACTTTCACCCCCATTAAATCTAAACTGGGACAACGTGGTTATTGTTGAATCTTGCTCCTACACAATTCATGGAAGCGAGAGGTGAATATACCACAATCCTCCGCCGTCTACAGGCAATTTAAATCAAGTCATTTACTAGGTATGATTCTATAAGCTTTAAATCAGCTGTTCCAGATTATAATATTTATTTAAGTATAAAATATGTGCCAGATTTCTTTTATCGGAATACCTAAATCTCAACCCACACAAGAGTCAATTACGGATTTTTTCCCCACTTCTAGTGGGGGTGAAAGTCCTTCTAGTGGGGGTGAAAGTCAAGAATCTCAGATTTTTCTTTTGATGAAGGGTTCAGTAAATATTAGGATAGGGTTAAGTGAATTCCTGTAATACGTTTGAGATGTTATCTAGGATTTCTTAACCAGAGGTGGATTTCTTAGTTGAGGGGTTGAAGATTCTACTCTTGAGGCCTTTGTTAGTTTTTTTTTTCATTATAATGACATAAAATATGTTTTATTTTTACAATTTTTTTTTTGTAAAAAGTTAGGGACTAATTATAATTTATGATGAAAATAATATATATTGAAAATTAATTCAGATAAAAAAATCTATATAAACAAAAATTAAATGTTCGTTCGTTGGTATGAGCATCACTTGAGAATGGCTGGACCGATTTGGCTATTTTTTTTTTGTTTTAAAATTTTCGTAATGTTAAGTAGTCCAAATTAAGAAAGGGAAGGGAAGGGGAAAGAAAACATTGAAAAGCTTCCCGTATTTTTTTTAATTCGGGAAAAACTGAGCGTTATGAACTTTTGCATAGGACTCTGTAGGGTCAGCTAGAGTATAATATTAACATTTAATTTAAAGACATCCTCCCTTTACCTGAGAGCAGTGGTGGCGCAGTCGTAACGGCCGCGACTTGCGAGTTTGTAGATCGAAGGTTCGAACCCAGACGCGCGCTTTACTTTGTGTACATTATTTAATCACCACTGCTCCCAAAACGGTGAAGGAAAACCTCGTGAGGAAACCGGCATGTCCTAGAACCAAAAAATCGAAGACATGTCACATCTACCAACCCACACGGGGCCCGCGTGGTGGATTACGGCCCACTCCTCCGACAGAGAGGAGGCCCGTGCCCCAGCAGTAGAACATTATAAGCTGATTAGGTATGTAACCTTTATTTACTTACTTCTATTAAAATAAATAATTAACGGGAGAATTATAAGCCAAAAATAGAATATGAATGAATGGACAAATAAAATTCCCTGTGATATTCCATGTCATAATAGTCAAACACAGAACAATACTTACCTTTAATTCCTTTTGAAAGACATGAAAATAGAAATAGAATATTTATTAGAAAGTAAGAAACAGGGCTCTTTCAATTTAGATTTTACAACGAAAAGCTATCATTAATATTAATTAGCGGAATTTCAAATTCAGATTATACGAAAACGTTATCAACAATTATACAGGGTTATTGGTAAAACATTAACAACCTCCTAAGAGGTCGTTGTACTCATCATTATAAACAACTGTATTATGGGACCAAACCTGAAATCGCGAAAAAAAAAATCAGCTGTTCCCTACATTTATGTTCGTACTCGTCAAAATGTAAGGAACAGCTGATTTTTTTTGCGCGATTTCAGGTTTGGTCCCATAGTAAAAGTTGTACATAGTGATGAGTACAATGACCTCTTAAGAGGTTGTTAATGTTTTACCAATAACCCTGTATATACGATATGTCAGTGAGTGATGGCAAAGTATTCTGTTTGTGTTTTGTTTTCACTTCTGTCGGCTCTCCCAGAGTGTCTCTGTTTTTTAGGGTTCCGTAGCCAAATGGCAAAAACGGAACCCTTATGGATTCGTCATGTCTGTCTGTCTGTCCGTCCGTATGTCACAGCCACTTTTTTCCGAAACTATAAGAACTACACTCTTGAAACTTGGCAAGTATATGCATTCTGTGAACCGCATTAAGATTATCACAAAAAAAATTTGAAAAAAACAATAAATTATGGGGGTTCCCCATACTTAGAACTGAAACTCAAAAAATTTTTTTTTCATCAAACCCATACGTGTGGGGTATCTATGGATAGGTCTTCAAAAATGATATTGAGGTTTCTAATATCATTTTTTTCTAAACTGAATAGTTTGCGCGAGAGACTCTTCCAAAGTGGTGAAATGTGTCCCCCCCCCTGTAACTTCTAAAATAAGAGAATGATAAAACAAAAAAATATATATGATATACATTATCATGTAAACTTCCACCGAAAATTGGTTTGAACGAGATCTAGTAAGTAGCTCGCCGGTGAAAATTTAAAAACATAATGATGGTACGGAACCCTCGGTGCGCGAGTCCGACTCGCTCTTGCCCGGTTTTTTTTTATTTCCCGCAAAAAGGCATGTATCAGAAAGGCTGTAAAAAATAATCAGCCGTCCCATACATTTGGGTCGAGTAGGTATTGAAGTTTTGTATGGGACAGTCGATATTTTTTTCGCGAATACGATATTGGTCCCATGGAGAAAGTTCTTCAGTTTGATGGTATGTACTCTACACCCATAAATATGTTAAAAACAAATTATTTGGAGTTGCAAATAATCCATTAGTGGTACCGAAAATAACTCCACAATCCCTCACCATAATTACTAAGCCAAATTTCAATTCAGTCAAAGTAATTATAAGACTTCGCCTTAAACAAAATAAGTGCGCATATTTCTTAAAACATCAGCGCCACTGGCGACGAAATACCCGAGGACTACCCCTTAACAACTTTCATCAGGCCACCCCTCGAAAACTCCTTAAGAGGAAATAGCTAAAGATAGTCCTCAGCTATTACCGGGCAAAGTTCAAATTTGCCCAAACTACCCTCTATCACGGGACACTTGGTCATTTAACCTGAATGCTGCGTTTAGACCTGAGACAGTACAGTCACTCGCCCGCTCTGATTTTACTAAATAATTCTTTCACCATACCAGATGTTGTTTGAAAAGGTCAGGTGCGCAATACTCGCAACCGACGCGCGTGTGCGCATGACCAGATGTAGGTACAGTACGAGCGTATAAGTATAACATGTGGCGTTCTGTAGCTTCTGGTTAGTTCTATGGGAAAAAGGCGTGACGTATAAATTTATGTCAAAAGATTGCATGATAAGCCTATAATGTTCCCACTGCTGGGACACAGGCCTACTCTCTGAGAGTGAGTGGGCCGTAATCCATCACTCGAGCACAGTTGGTAGATGTCACATGTTTTCGAATTTTCGGAAAGTTTCGGGTAGCTTAATAGGTATGCTGCGTCTGTGCTTTTATAGGTCATCAAACACCTTACATCTGACTGGTCGGCCTTCTGCCTGACCTTTCTCATAACCACATACAGAGACACAGGCGAGACCTAGTTCTTCTGTTTTAAATGTTAAACAACATTAGATAATTTAGTAATTATCAAGATTTCGACACTAGTTGAGGTGAATGTGTAGACCCAACTATTTGGTAAGATATGCTAATTGGATTAGTGGTTGATCTTTTAAATGTTGTGATTATACAATGTCTTGCTGATTTTATCGTGTGTTTATTACTAGCTAATTAGCCTCTGCCTGTGATTTTGTCTGCGTTTTGAAAAATTAATAATGTATGTCATTTACCGAGGTCAAAGATCCCCGAATGACAGCTGGGACCAACGGAAGGGTCTTGGTATGTAAAGATGGCCAAACATCCACGGACCAACTGCGGCAAGACGCCGTACGGCATTTCATACAAACTTTCAAGCTCTTATTTTTCGAAATTAATGAACCGATTTTACTGAAACTTCATACGCATAAGCAGGATACAAAGGTCTAAAAAGTTAGTAGAGAACATTCACGAAATGTCTTATTTAAAAAAAGATAACCGGAAATCTCTGTTTCTATGTAATTTGGTTGTAACACTATTTTTCTTACTACTATTGCTAGTGTTTCCATTTACTGTCGTATTTTCGTCTACACATTGTATTAATGTAACCTTCCTAAGCATAATCAGCCTATAACGTTCCCACTGCTGAGACACAGGCCTCCCCTCGGTCAAAGGTAGTGGGCCGTAATACACCACACGGGCCTAGTGCGGGTTGGTAGATATCACATGTCTTCGAAACTTTGGTTCTAGGACATGTTTCCTCACGATGAAATGAAATGATGAAATGAAATGATTTATTTTTGTAAGTAGGTTTGTACAAACACTTATACACGTCAATCATGTTTTTTTTTTAAACTAGATGAAGTCGGCGTTTCCTATCTGACTACTCTGAGAAGAAAGGCCGAAACAAACTCAGAGGTCACAGTTGATGTTTTCCGTCACCGTTTTTGAGAGCAGTGGTGATGAAATAAATTACACAAAGTAAAGCGCTAGCCTGGGTTCGAAGCCACGACCTACAACTTGTAAGTCGTGACCGTTACCACTGCGCCACCAGCCACCACTGCTCTCACACCTAACTTTCTGGATAAAAATCAAAGAATACTAGAATTTGTTGTTCGATGGTTTAAAACACGCTCATCCGACAAAGAATGCTTAGCCTCCATTATGTCTATGACCTTCAGTCTGTCTAAAAAGGTGTGGCATCTGTATTATCCAGTCACGGCTATGTAGGCATGATTACATTCTTGCTATGTAATGAGGGAATCAGCATTGGAGTTAACAGTGAGTTTATTAATCGGAGACGTTTGCCGCATGTTGAACGAGTCATGGGCCAAAACTGCCCACTACATGTGGATCCCAGAAAACGTCCAGCGACATCGAGGCAGACCCAGGATTAGCTTGACACCTACAGACAGGATTGGTCCACACTAGCTCAAGAGAGGGAGGAGTACAATCGTTTTTATCGACGACTAGCTTCTGCTCGCGACTTCGTCCGCGTGAAAATCTTATTATCTCAGCTAAACCCCGTCCCATCGCATCACCAGCTCGCGCTATCACTTCGTTTTTTTTTTGTTTTTGCTAGGCTCCTCAGGTTATAGCGCGATATTAAATAGCATAAAGCCATCTTCAAGAATTGGGCTATCAAATGCAAAAAGATTTTTTCAAATCCGGCTGGTAGTTCCAGAGATTACCCCCTACATAAAAACTTACAAACAAACAAATTTTACCTCTTTAAAATATTATTATCGATGACAGACAACATAAAAAAATGCACGTCAAATTGACGGCTAAATAGAAAACCAATAGTAACTATTTGACCTTTTACAAAAAAGTCAACTCGCTTAAAGTTCTTAAGCGAGTTGCTCAAGGTCATAGCACACATATCAACTCGGAAAGGGATCGTCACCGTATCAACTCGAGCCATTCACTTTCTTTGTACGAAACTCCCTACTGCAACGCACACTAATCGGAATCGTAACGTAATCGCCTCGGGACAAGCTCACGAACCGCGGTGCGGTACGTGGTCAACTTGCAGTTCCCGCGCTTACGGCTTGTCGTCCCCGCGCTTACGTCTCTTCGTCCACCCTTGCCCCTCTCACCCCTCTCGCGGCCTACCTACAAAACCAACAACCAGCAGTCGGCGTCGCCTAACCGTAGCCGAGTCGACGTATCGGAGCTGCTGATCCGCTTTGGTTACGCGCATACGTTAGGTTGACGCCTGTTTGACGGCGAGGCGAAAGGCGATACGCTGACGATCCCTTTCCGAGTTGATATGTGTGCTAAGACCTTTACAGCTATCAAACCCTTAACTCAGTCGGATTCTCCCAAAACATCACCATACCTACCTACACAAGGGCTCCATATACATACATTGATAATGAACGTTCTAATTAGCGAATGGGCAGTAACTGAGGCTTAAATCAAAGTGTAATCCGGATTTACGTTTCTCAGGAGCCAGCAGAATTCCAGAAACGCTTCGTTTGATAAGGCCGATATTCCAGTTCGGGCGATTAGATTTTGAAGAGATTTGCGGCTCCTCGTATGTGCAATAATTGTGAAACACACTATTACTCTCAATTTGAATCATTTTGAAGCATATTGCTAATCCATTGCTCCATATGTTCGAAAAATGTGTCTGCTCAACAACGTAAATGACGCAATGAATGTTGTTGAACGTCAAAATGAAACCCATTGTTACTGATAGTGTGTTACGCAATTACACTGCGGGTAACGGTAACTTTTTGATATTTTGTTTTATATTTAGTTATCAGTCACATTAATATTATAAAGGCGAAATTTTGTGAGTGTGTGTGTTTATATGTTTGTTACTTCTTCACGCTCAAACGGCTGGACCAATTTTGATAAAATTTTATATGCAGGTAGCTGATACCCTGGATTCACATATATGCTACTTTTTATTCCGATATCCTCACGGGATTTGTAAATGTGGCCCATTTGAAATAAATAATTTGACTTATGACAGCTCAACTCGCCCAAGCAACTTGCTTAGCGTACTAAACGGGGCATAAGAACATAAACTTCAAGGGGACCTCTTGACTTTGTTCAAATATTTGACTTGAAATGCTTTAAACGGACCACATTGCCTAAAGAATGAGATTCGGAGTTTGGTTGTTATTCAATTTAAATTATTTCTACGCGAAAATTTCAAACCCTCTGGGGCTTAGTGACCGAAATAATGTGGGGAATTTGGTTTATTGTTATAAAATGTGTTTTGTTTATAATTATTATTAAATAGTATGACCCACTGCTGTATTGAATTTCTGATTTTGATCATCTACTTTTGCTGTTGACTGTACCAGGTTCCATACATTTTTGCCCATCATCCTTTCGACGTAATATTTTTAAGTTCGGTATGTATTGCGAATTGTTAATTTGTACGGATCATGTTGAGCTTAATATGTTAAAAGGAATTTCTGAAAAATAAATTGTGCCTTGTTCATGGGAATTGTATTGGAATATTTTGTACATTGAGACGTACATTGGATTGTTATTGTAAAAGGAATAAACAAAGCTACAGTACCATCACAACTATAAAAATATTTTTTCCAATAAACACAGATGATAAATAATATGACTTCCGATTTCAGAAAAAGTCGGAAATTGTTCCAAGTAAATATTGTAGCATTGCTTCGGACTTTATTCTTAAAAAACGAAATATTAAAGCAGTAGCATTTTTTTTCTGAAAATAAATGCTATGCTATCTTTTATGCTATGCTATCTTTTATTTATACAGGGTGTAGTAAATAAAAAACCGGCAAAGTGCGAGTCGGACTCACACACGAAGGGTCAGTACCACCGCACAGTATTTAAAACAAAATATAAAAAAAACACGTTTCTTGTATGGTTTCGTGAATATTAAAAACTAAAGGGGTTAATTTTTAACTTCATTTTATTTTAATTATGTTTTGTTATAGCGGTCATAGTACCACACACTGTGTGAATATTTCAAGTGTCTACTTATTAGGGTTCAAAAGATACAGCCCTGTGACAGACAGGCGGAAGGACGGACGAACGGACAGCGGAGCTTTAGTAATCGGGTCCCGATGGCACCCTTTGGGTACGGAGCCCTAAAAACTATCCTGTTTCACATATTCCATTAGGTATTTCATTAAGTGAAGTAACCACTACTATCAAAGATCACTATCGGCTGACCGTACTTAACCCAAATAAAATACTGTATTATTTGTTTCAGATATCAGATCGCATATTTACGTGTTTTATTCAATTTATTCGCTAGGAGCTTGATGCTAAATAATAACAGCCGTACGGGACGATCTTCAAGGTTTAGCAACGGTTGCCGCGGTCGGTCCGTGAATGTGTGATCCATTAGATACCGAGACCCCTCCGTGCCTAGGAAAGCATGTTAAGCATTTCATCCTGGATGTCATTCGTTGATCTTTGACAGTCGTTACGGGTAGTCCGAAGCCCGAAAGTCTGATAACCAGTCTTGCCAAGGGGTATCGTGTTATCTAGCAACTTGGTGGTGGAGGTCACATAGGCAGTCACTCCATGTTAAATACTAACGACGCCACATAGTTGGGAAAAGTCTACGCAAATCATGATTCAATGTTTTATTTTTCCGTTTAACGTTGGTATGTAGCACGCTTATATAAAAAAGCGAATCATAAACTTGACAACATTAGAATACTCAGTATATTTTATGACATAGCACAAAGTTTCAAAGAAATTTTTAGGCTTTTGACAATCTGTGTCAGTGACAACTCAATTATGCAGGGTGACACGAAGACGAATGTAGAAAAATTAGATGAGGAAAAATTGCGTCTTTCGTAAGATTTAAACAAGGTATATTCAGTTATTTAGGCTTCTGGATAGAAATAATAAAATAAATTCCAGTTTTTTTTCACTTGAACTATACAACCCTGTATATTTTTTTCCAAGTTAACAATGTTTTTCTGAAAGCAATTTAACAAACGTTCTCTTGAGAAAAGTAATTATGACAAGAAACTGTTACTTGTAAACTGTCAATTAAGACAAACTGTGAACTGTAGACTTTCGATGAAACAAAATACTATCGCGATACAACTTAATTGTGGGATTTATTTTACGATTCGGTTTTATTGTGAGAAATTCTTGACCAATTAGTAATAGGGGGAAATATTGTTTGTGTCTGAAGTAATCTTTGAGAGAAAAAGACAGCTGGGTACAAATTAATATACAATTGGACAAGTACTGTGTCAAAATCCTATGTAGGTATGGGAACCAAGGTCTTTGACGTAGTTTAAGGGACATACATGACCTAAAGCGCGGTCACTGTCGGACTGCATAGAAAAGAAAGAGAAGCGCGATGACACAAAACTGGTAATTTATTGCAAAATATGAAGCAATTATCTATTTACAAAAACTATTTAATAATAAATAATCCATCACTGAATGCGGTTTTTTGGCATTAGAAATTTAATGGCACATTTTTAATTATAATTAAAATTGTTAATGAAGGGATAAACTGCTTTTAAAGACAATCAAGAGGTGTATTTGAAGATTTATTTGATGTATTAATGTATGTTTAATTATGATTTGAGTTACAGCACTGTATTAAAATAAGACTTGAAAATATCACAATTTATTTTTGATCAAAATTATTTACGGTTTAATAGATACACTGCTTTAAAAAACCAACTTTTTGACCGTTTTCAAGAAATCTCTGCCTTAAGTTTTTTTTTTCAAAATGGCAAAGCACAATAGTTTTAGTGGTACGGAACTCTAAAAGAAATAAAAGAAAGATAATTTGTTTATATTCTAATGCGCAAGTACGACTAACACTTGGCCGGATTTTTAAAACAGCTTAAATTCTGCCCACTGGGATTACAGCTCACCCCAAAATCATTACAAGGTTAAAGTCACTCCCTTAAATAAAATTTCAATGACCTTTAACATTGGGATTAAGTCGAGAACACATCGTAGTAACTGAGTTCCCAACAAATCTCTAATAGACTAAGCCGATTTAGAACAGTTTTTGCTCCCTTCATCCGACACTTATACCCTTCTTTTTATCGTAGTTTCGGAGTCATTCATGTGTCTTCGGGTTTCTGCTCATGAGTATTTTTTTGGTGAGAGTTTTCAAGTTTTAAACTTGGAATCCTCCGACCAGACAGGTGTTGTGTCTGGCGGGCAACTGCCCGATGATTAATGTTGGGCCGTTGTATCTATACTAGTTGCGCGCGGTAAACTCTGTTTGCGAGATGCAGGATTTTGCGTGACGCGTTGTTCTCATGTGGCGTTGTAGATACCGCTACACATGAGTTTCTCGTACTTAACTATACAGTAGCTATAAATATTGCACTGGCTGTTGGCATTATTTATAAGCCACCAAAGAAAAGTCTGGTTAAGCAGCCGATAACCTCTTAAGTAGACCAGCGAGATGCCATACATAAATAAAACAGTATAGCTAAAAAGAAGTGATTTGTTTGGACTAGTCAATTTCTATGTCGGTTACCTCTGTTCTCCTGCGGATCTCCTCATGTCTAATTCGATCACGCAGGGAACTCCAAGCATAGCCCTCTCCATTGCCCTTTAGGTGACTTTTAGCCTTCTTATAAGGCCCATTGTGAGCGACCACGTTTCAGTATGGCACTGAAACGTGGTCGCTCACAATGGGCCTTCTCTTCAAGTCATCACTGGCATGGCAACACGCACTGTTCAAAGACTTAAGAAGAGAGAGAGAACCAAGGTAACCGACATAGTCCGAAGAATTGCCAAACTGAAGTGGCAGTGGGCAGGGCACATTGCTCGCAGAACAGATGGCCGATGGGGCCGAAAGGTTCTGGAGTGGCGACCTCGTACCGGACGACGTATCGTTTCTGACAAGGTAGTCCGACGACCTTGTGAAGGCCGCAGGAACGTGCACCTAGTTTTTTTTCGTCACGCGTCTACGTCATATCGTCACCTCTTCCTGGAATCCTTCTAATATTATAAATGAGTAAGTTTTTATGTTTTTAGATGTTTGTTACTGAATCACGCAAAAACGGCTGAACGGATCTTTTTCTTCTTCGTGTCGCTGCACGCCGGCCGGCACGACAGCTGTTCAAATTTTGTTGGCCCACAATTAGCCACTTTCACGGCATTATCGGTAGCAGCGCAGAGGTCACTCTAGATTTGGATGAGGCACACAGATAGTATTATAACCTGGGTTAGGATGGCTTATTATTCTATTCGCACGAATTAACTCGCACGAATCGAATCGTTACTTTAAATTTTTTTTTCTATAGGCGACTCGCACGGTGTTAATTTATTTGTTGGCGAGTCGACAACTTCAGAAATATGTATCAGGCAATTGGCACATTTTGAATGTTATGCAATAAAGTATAGAAAAAGCACACGTTTTATAATATTTAACTTTTATTACTTCTGTAGTTTAGTTTAGATAACGTTCCGTGGTGTCCTTTTTTCTATACTCGAGTAAATTCGTGCGAACTGACTAATAAAGCCGTTTGGACATAGGATATTTTTTGCCGCAAACCCGCGGGCAAAGCCCTAAGTTACTCTGTAAATAAATGTAGGTGTTTTAATCCCCATCTATACAAATAAATGAAATTGAAGTGACAGTTTTTAATGTCAAAATAACAGTATTTCACTAAATGCATGAAAGTACCTACATACAATTTTTTTTTCTGTTAAGTCTGTTTGTCCCGGCTAATCTCCAAAACGGTTGGACCGATTTTGACGGGACTTTCACTGGCAGATAGCAGATGTCACGGAGTAACTTAGGGTTATTTTACAAAGACAAAAGAAAGAAAATCAAAGGAATTAATGCCACGCGGACACGGGTCAAGGGCACAGGTAGTTCAATAATAAAATCGACCATCGATCGAACGATAGTTCCACGTTCAGCCTAAGACCTTGTTTACACTGTATGTTTACACTGTATGTTTACAAACGACACAGGTAGAAGGGTCTCAAGTTACGACTAATAATAAGCTTGAATGTAATCGGATACTTGAGTTCGGAAAAAAATATATAATTCTAGCATAATAATATTATGCTTGAAATATTCCAAATTATATTGGAGGTTTATTTATATGATATCGAAATTGAGAAAGATGGAGTTGATATATTCCTGGTTTATTGTCTTTTCTTGGAAGGTATCAAGCTTTATTACTTTTATTTTAGTACTAGCTTTTGCCCGCGGCTTCGCCCTCGTGGTCATTGGAAATTATTAAGTCGACGGAAACGTGCTACCAGGATAAAAAGCGTCCGATGTCCTAACCTAGCATCCTCAATATCAATCTCAATCTGAATCATTTTAAAGGATGCTAACCCATTGCTTCATATGTTCGAAAAATTTGTCTGCTCAACAACGTAAATAACTCAGTGAACGTTGTTTAACTGTCAAAATGAAAGCCATTCCTACTGATAGTGTGTTACGCAATTACCCCGCTGGTCATGGTGTCTCTGTGTGCAAAATTTCATCCAAATCCGTTCAGCCGTTTTTCCGTGATTGAGTAACAAACATTCAAATATACTTACTTTCACATTTATAATATTAATATATTATTACTAGCTGTTGCCCGCGATTTCTTCTGCGATCCAGGAAAAAATAGCCTATTTCCTTACCCAGGTCTGTTTGTGTGCCAAATTTCATCCAAATCCGCTACCGTTTTTGCGTGATTCGAGTAATAAACATCCAAATTTTCACAAGCTTCCAAAGTTCACTCATCTGGAGTGAACTTTACACCCTGTTCCTCATACCTCTCATAAGCGCGTTCACATAAACAAACTCTTCAGCTTTATTATTAGTATACCTAGTTATATAGAAAGATTAATATTATAGTAGAATTGTCTTCTACAAAAAAGAATTGCCTATATTATGTATACTTAGCTAACAGTGACGTAGATATTGGAAACTTAAAGATCAAGATCAAAGATCAGGTCTATTATTAATCCTGATATCGTTATTACTTATTTGATTTAGAACAAATAGGGTTCTCGTGGTGGATTACGGCCTATTCCCTCTTACAGAGAAGCCTCTTAAAGGCTCCTACAAACAGGTGCGATACGCGATAAAATCGCGATATCGCGTGTCGCGCCTGTTTTTAGGAGCCTTTACGATTGCTACTGATACCTAATTTCAAGTCAAAAAGTATTAACACACAGTACATCTCTTCTATAACATAACCCCACGCCTGTATTCCTCGAAAGGTAAGGCAGAGCCCAGAAGTGCACCTTATAGTACCCCCCACATTTCGTCAGTTATGTTTAAGTCCCATTAATTGCGGGTGAGCCTAATAACTGCCATCAAGCACAAATCCAGACTCCGGGCTGCTATTGTGAAATTCCAGATGGAAAAACCCACACTTGCCCGACCCGGGACTCGAACCCCAGATCTAATGCTAAGCAGTAGCCCTTGCGTTCACTAGATCAATGTAGCAGTCTCTTCTAGAAAGATTTCCGCCCTTCCAATGTTGTTTTTGGCTTTTGAACAACATCTGCCTAAGCTTTTCCCAACTATGTTGAGGTCGGCTTCCAGTTTAACCGGATGCAGCTGAATACCAGTATTTTACTTGGAGCGACTGCCTATCTGACCTCGACAACCCAGTTACTTGGTAATACGATACCCCTTGGTAAGACTGGTAACTTTCAGGCTTCTGACTACCCGTAAAGACTGTCAAAAGATCCACGAATGACAACTGGGACCAACGGCGTAACGTGCTTTTCGAGGCACGGAGGGGTCTCGGTATGTAAAGATGGTCACCTATCCACAGACCAACCGCGGCAAGCGTAGCTTAACCTGATCGATCGACCTGTGAGGCGGGTATTGTTTAGCCACGGGCCCCTCCACAAACCCTACCCTCGAAATTCATATAAGTATCGTAACCCTAAGGCTGATAAATCCGGTTAAACATAACTATAACACACACATAATAACATATATATATATTAACATACTTACAATAGGAAAACGCTAAAAGCTTAAAAGGTTTTATAAGGAAAGTCCACCCCGATACTTAGTACAACACTGACCAAAATAACTTGACATTTGACGGTGGCGCTGCCTGTCAAGAAAAAAGTCACTGTTACGTCAAAATCAGTACATTTTTATTTTAGTTCCGAATCCTGCCACGGGTCTAGTTACGATGGGTACTGTGCAAGGTTAGAAAGGGGACAGTAAAATGCGTTTGTACTCGAACCGGTCGAGTGGCGAATATAAATAATTGTTCCCGGAATATCTAAGTGTATTTCTACGCCTAAGTGAACAAAATATAAACAGATTTTTGTCTTTATTTTTAAATTTAGTTAGTGATTTAATTTAGTACAGACGCCGCCAGCACATCAAGCTACCCGAAACTGTCAAATTTTCCCAATCAAATTTGAACCTTATGCTTTAGCGATAAAGCTGAAAATTTATTAAAGAAATTTGACAGATTGTAGTAGCTTGATGTGGCGTCTGTACATCTAATTACAAATTCAAATAACACCACTCCCCAAAAGTACGAAGCTCTCAAAAATTGCATATTACTTAATATTCCTGTTTGTTTTTGTTCAAAACCATAATATCATATCAAAGTATAAAGAAAACCACATGAAAACCTCATTCACATAAAGAGCTACGTTAATAACCAACAGTACTGCCTACCCTTCTAATTATAAAGCGTAAATTAACACTAAGAACAGTATATAAAAAGTTCACAGTCATATGATTAAAATTCTACGTTTAAAAGAGAATTTTAAGTGAACAGGATATGAAGCCTCGTGTCCCGGGGGCCAGGGGCCCGAATATTTGTGGGTCCCGCCCGACCTCAGAATTTGCGGAATTCCGATTCCGACATTTCCCGGAGATTCATTCGGATTAATATGGCACCTAAATATAAGGGACTTATTTGGAATACGATTCGTCTTAAATAGAAGAGGAATGGGCTTTTTGATGGTGTGTGATACGTGTAACGTGTAATGATTGATAGGGCACCCAAATGTGTTAATTGTTGGTAATTTGTCTAAAGCTACGGAAGTGACGGCTGTCACTTCCATTGAAACTTCATACTAAGCTAGGCCGGCTTTAGGTCGGTAGCACACTGACGAGTTTGTCCCTTGCTGACTGGCTAATAAATTTTACGATGACATCAACTCATCATCATCTGCCTAGCCTTTTCCCAACTATATTGGGGTCGGCTTCCAGTCTAACCGGATGCAGCTGAGTACCTATCAGTATTTTACGATGACATCAACTAAAGGCCAATATTCCTCGTATTCGTTGAACGGTGAAACACTGCAGAAGGTTAACTCAATTCGCGATTTGGGAGTCTACCTCGACAGTCACCTTACTTTCATTCCACATATAGACAATACTAGCTTCCGTCCGCGGCTTCGCCCGCGAGGTATGTCGATAAAAACTACCCTATATCCTTCCCCGGGATGCAATCTATCTCTCTGCCAAATTTTATCGAAATCCGTTCAGTGGTTTAAAAACGTTCATATCTAGTCGCAATCTCATCTCAGCGACAATGTCAAGAACTTTTCAAAAATGTAGGGTAATTAGAGATATTTTTGACAGATTGAGACTATGGAATATGGCAAAGACAGTCAGTGTTTTTCTTTTTTCGCTGCACTACGTAGTACAATCAAAGAGATTGGGATTGGATTGGATTGATTGATATTTTAGCAAAAAACAATAAAATAACAAAAAAAAATAACTGAAAAATCCTTCACCAATGGGATTTGATACGATTAACTGTCCATTATGATTCAAAATGTATATCTTTATATAATATCTTTGGCATAATCCTTTTATGATTCTGCCAAAGTGGCCTTTTTAGGACCTAAGACTGTGTTTCTTAAAATTACGAGTTTTGCCCCTCAGTTTTTAATTTCCAAGCTGATAAGAAAAAAATATCTCACAAACCATCTTTTTCATTAATCTAGTCTCAAATATTCAAATACTTCAATAAAATATCTATAGAAACGAAACCATAAGCACAACATAAACACACAAACCATAAATCTATAGCTGAAGCTCAAAACAATTGAAGAGAATACAATACTGAGCTTTTAAAGCCATCGGTCTGCAATTAACCCTGGGCCACATCAACGGCAGGCACGCCAAATTACCTGAAACAAATAAATATCAGTTAGTAAATCATACTTCTATTCTATTCGCTTTACTACGCCTTATTGCGCAGGAGTTAGATTGATGTGTTTTTAGGGACGGTGGAAAGGTTGTTTAGGGTAAAAGTTCAGGACTTATTGTGTCTTAGGGCTTTTATTTTATTATTAAATCACAATATTGAGGGGCTCGTGGCTAAATAATAACAGCCGCACAGGTCGACCGATCAGGTTAAGCTACGCTTGCCGCGGTTAGTCTGTGGATGGGTGAACATCTTTACATACCGTGACCCCTCCGTGCCTCGGAAAGTACGTTAAGCCGTTGGTCCCGGCTGTCATTCGTGGATCTTTGACAATCGTTACGGGTAGTCAGAAGCCCGAAACTCTGACAACCAGTCTTACCAAGGGGTATCGTATTACCCAGTAACTGGGTTGTGGAGATCAGATAGGCAGTCGCTCCATGTAAAATACTGGTATTCAGCTGCATCCGGTTAGACTGGAAGCCGACCCCAGCATAGTTGGGAAAAGGCTAGGCAGATGATGTAATAAATCACAATATTTTTACACATCTTCGAAGTTAAGGGTTCAAGGTTTAAGTTAAGTTCCAAGGGTTAAGTATAGTAGGTATTTCTTAATTAATTTATACAAGATGGCGGAGACATCGACACCCAAACTGTAACGATTAATTCAGCACATGATTGTAGCTTAGAATTCCTTTGTCGGTATTTAAAAAACAATCTGCTGTTTTATAGAAAAGTGTAAGGCGATTCACACACGGCACCGCGCACCGCCGCGGAGGGCGGTGGCGGTAAGGCGGATTTCGTAGCGGTGCTCCGCGCGGTAAGGCGGTTTACGCGCCTGTCCGCGCGGATTGATTTAACACGGTTTGACCAGTTTGATCACTTTTTCATCATGCGACATGAGATCCGCTTCACCGCCTACCGCGGCGGTGCGCGGTGCCGTGTGTTAATCGCCTAAACCTACGCGGTCAAAATGTCATCATCTTACTAAAATATAATAAAATATTTAAGGGTCCCATACACCAAACGTGTTTTTTTCGGCGTTTTTGCCTTGTGGTACGGAACCCTTCGTGTGCGAGTCCGACTCGCACTTGGCCAGTTTTATTTTTTTGGTACAGACGCCAGCACATCAAGCTACCCGAAACTGTCAAATTTTCCCAATCAACTTTGAACCTTATAATTTTGCAATAAAGTTGAAAATCTATTAAAGAAATTTGACAGATTGTAGTAACTTGTTATGCTGGCGTCTGTAACCTTTTCGGATAGTAGGTATTATGTCTGTCTATGCATTGTGGTTCTTCGGCAAGCGATTGTGCCATTTGAAATAGATGATAGTCATTTGTTAGTTTTAGAACCGAAGCAAATACCGAAGAAACTTTTTTTTTTTTTTTGTAAATTAATTTCTACTTTAGTATGTAGACTGTTTTACTTCAAGATCAAGTTAAGTAAAGAAAGAGGCTCAGTAATTTGTTCTAGCGAAGTTAGATTAAATTCTCTATTGTATAAAATTTTAAAAGGATTTATAAACTAATTATATGAACAAGAATTTACTGCCGAGTTCGAAGGTTGTACCTAATGTTTACTAATACAATTAACACTCAACATATTATCAGAAACTAAGTTACTGTGTTCTGTCAACCGTTTGAAAATCACAAAATCAAGAATTCAAGACAAGTAGGCCCAGCACGAACGCGCGGACTAAACGCAACGTGAATTCGAACGATTTTAAAATTGAAAGTACTCGTTTTGTACAAAATATTTACTTTGTTTTATGAATTTATTCATATCCATGCGTGATACTAATTGTTTGTCGCAAAAATTTAAACCAAAATGCTATAGGATATATGCATTTTCGATAAAAAAATTCAAATCGTTCGAATTCACGTCACTTCTACGACGCGTGTTCGTGCTAGAGCCTAAGTTTTTAAATAAAGCTGTATGGAAAACCCTTGCTTTGCAATAAGAAAATAGGTTTGTTGTAATTACACGAAGTTTCATAAACTTAAATAAAAGAAAACTGTTTTCTAATTCAGGAAATCTTGAAATATCAAATCGTAAACAGATTTATCTATCATTAATATCAGATCGAGGACATTTTTATTGTGGTAGTATCTGACATCAGCCTCCCCAGCTGTGGCTGCTGGGCAGAAATGTCGAGTTGCATCCGGCTCGAAGGACCACTGTTACGGCTGCTGCCGCTGTGTAATGTGTACCTATGGAAAAGCTTTGAATAAATGGGCTTAGCCTGTTACAATATGATAAATTGAAAACTCCGAAATTACAAGGCCTTTTCTGAATCTGTTTGTCTGATGAAAAAAAAACCTTCAATATATCAGATTATTTATTTGCACATTTTAAGAGCAGTCTACATAGAGTGTACTTCGACTTTTATAGCACATGTAAACACGTTAACGCCACAGACTAAATTATTTCTATCATAAAACAAAGTACGATCATAAAAATGTAAACTATTTTTACGACTTTGCTTTTAATAAGTGAAAACAATCTCATAAGTTACTGACCGCTGAAGACCTGAAGTTTTAAGTCCAAGTTTAAATCCCAGCTCAATACTTGACTCAGGCAATATTAACATAGATTTCGGTTGTGGCCACACTGTTAGTTGAGTCCTGTGATTGTGATACTATTAAAATAAAGGCTTTTTAAATTTATTGGGCCTTTTTTTTAGAACATTTTTATTCGGGAAGTTTGCATAAGCACAGACTCAGCACATCAAGCTACCCGAAACTGTAAAATTTTCCCAATCAACTTTGAACCTTATGATTTAGTGTTAAATAAAGATGAAAATCTATTAAAGAAATTTGACAGATTGTAGTAGCTTGATATACTGGCGTCTGTACAAAAATATTTAAAAAAATACAAAATGTTTTACTGCCAAATAGGTAATGATGATGACAGACAGTAATTTTACGTAAACACAGTTAAGTTTGTACATCATAATCTTTTGGTTTGTCCGCTGACGCACAAACTAAGCAGGGCTTAATCTTGGGGATATATGTATTTGTACGCCTCTGGGCAAAACCTAGAGGATCTACCTACCTGTAACATCTCGCACACTATTGTAATTTGACCTATGTTTACAAATAAAGCATTCTGATTCTGATTCTGGGGAAAAACATCAGTAGATATGTCTATTTTTGCTTTCTCATTGAACTAGTAGAAGAAAGTTGACTAGTCCATACTAATATTATAAATTCGAAAGTAACTCTGTCTGTCTGTCTGTCTGTCTGTTACCTTTTCACGCCTAAACCACTGAACGGATTTCGATAAAATTTGGCAGAGATGTAGATTGCATCCCGGATAAGGACATAGGATAGTTTTTATCGACATACTTCGCGGGCGAAGCCGCGGGCGGAACACGAACCTAACATTAATGAAGTTAATTTCGTCACTTTACTAGTGTAGCTGCCGCCTTACATCTTACTGCAAGTCCGGGCAACTTAATCGATTTAACTAGTTAGGAATCACTATATTATTTTACTGATCAACCGGCTTTGAACTTCCGACTTCCGATCGTTCATTGTTTGTTGGTTAAGAAACTGGAAACTAGTATTATTTCTCTGCGATCTAGTGAAAAGTCAGATGGGGTGTCACAGAGTACTCATAAGTCAGTCTATCAAGAATGGTGATGGAAGCAACTTTATTTTAATACTAGCTTCCGCCTGCGGCTTCGCCCGCGAGGTATGTCGATAAAAACTATCCTTTGTCCTTCCCTGGGATGCAATCTATCTCTCTGCCAAATTTTAACGAAATCCGTTCAGTCAGTCAAATCAGTTCAAAAACAGAAAACACTATATGAATAAAATTATCTGCTAAAATGCAGAGTGTGAAATGGGATATCAGAGTTCCAGTTTCCAAGAAGTTTAGACAATCAGCTTACACGTTAATATGAATGAGACTGCGACATTACCATAAGTATCAAATAATCCACCGGGAATACTGAGATTCTGAACTCTAAGCTTGTTACACAATAAATCTAATATTGTCAGACAAGGCAGGTATTGGAACCGCCCTTCTGTCAAACTAAAGAACCTCCTACGCAGCATTACTGGCGAAACCTATAATATTCTAGAAAGGCGTTAGCAAAGGTTTTTGCAGAAGATTCACTTCATACCATTATTGAAATTGATGCATAACCAGCCTATAACGTTCCGACCGCTGGGACACAGGCCTCCTCTCTGTGTGAGGGAGTGGGCCGTAATCCACCACGCGAGCCCAGTGCGGGTTGGTAGATGTCACATGTCTTCGAATTTTTGGTCCTGGGCATTCCGGTTTCCTCACGATGTTTTCATTCGCCGTTTTGAGAGCAGTGGTGATGAAATAATTTACACAAATTAAAGTGCTTGCTTGGGTTCGAAGTTCGAACCTACGACCTACAAGTGTTAATGATGAACGAACAAACTATTATCAGGATTTGCGTTTGTTCTGTTAGACCTTGTATATAGCTAGTAGGTTCAGTTTTGTTGGTTGTAAACTGACTGATGATTATTTGAGATTGGTTTTTAGGGTTCCGTACCCAAAGGGTAAAAACGGAACCCTATTACTAAGACTTCGCTGTCCGTCCGTCTGTCTGTCACCAGGCTGTATCTCATGAACCGTGATAGCTAGACAGTTGAAATTTTCACAGATGATGTATTTCGGTTGCCGCTATAACAACAAATACTAAAAACAAAATTAAAATAAATATTTAAGGGGGGCTCCCATACAACAAACGTGTTTTTTTAGGCGTTTTTGCCTTGTGTCTGTCACCAGGCTGTATCTCATGAACCGTGATAGCTACATTGAAATTTTGACAGATGATGTATTTCTGTTGCCGCTATAACAACTAATAATAAAAATAAAATAAAGTTAAAATTTAATGGGGTATAAAAGAAACGTTTTTTCGGCGTTTTATGCCTTGTGGTACGGAACCCTTCGTGTGCGAGTCCGACACGCACGGTTTCTTCTATACATTATTGTATAAAATCCAAAATGTTCCAATTGCCTAACTAATACATATTTCTGGAATTGCCGACTCGCCCGCAAATAAATGAACTTCGTGAGAGTCGCCTATAGAAAAAATAATATTAATTAAAAGTGACGATCCGCACGTTTCGGGCGACTAAATTCGTGCGAATCCACTAAGAAGCCCGCAATTAGGGTGCTCCACAAATGAACTCCCAAAAACAAAAGACGACCATCTCCTTCGAACAACCCCTAAAAATTATGAAGAAAGCTCCAGCGACTAATAAAGTGTATTAAGCCGGTGTTAATAAATAGAGGCGGTTCCAGGGTCGTTTCTCACTTGCAACCCTTATTGCCAAGTGAGAAGGATGTGAATTAATTGAATCAATTTTGTATTTGACTCGGGTGGCGATGCAGCAAGATTGGATTAAATTGAAAAAGGCGTGTTAAATTGTTATTTACCCTTAATCAGCCTATAATATTCCCACTGCTGGGACCCACAGGCCTCCTCTCAGTGAGAGGGAGTGGGCCGTAATCCACCACGCGGGCCCATTGCGGGTTGGTAGATGTCACATGTCTTCTGTGTGTTGATTCTTTGCTTGTTTGTAATTTTTGTTCGGAGGATCAGGGTGGGCTGTTTTCAGTAGTTTGTAGATTATTAGCATAACACCATGCCTGTTGTCCCGAAGGTTCAGGCAGAAGTGTACCCATAGTACAACCACATTTCGCCAGTTACCTACCCAGTAATTACTTTCACTAGGTAGGTATGTCTGTTGGTTGCCAGGATCGGGCGAGACCTGTCTCTGCCGGCAGTAGTGAGGGCTATATGCTGGCAGAAACAGAGAATTGGATGGTAGTAGCCTCCTTCTGTGAGACCGTGATGGTTAAGAAGGAGGCCGCCGAGCGGGATCGGGAGAGGGCTGATCCTGCTCGGAGAAGGAGGCGTCGGGGTGGCAACTGCCTTGGAATATGCTGAAACCCACTTACCAATCAAGGTAGGTGGACCTTTGGGATCGCGGGCGCACAGAGTGGGGGCTCTGTCCGCCCACCAAATGACCCCAGGGATTTGAGCCGTTACAAAAAAATATTTCTCAAAACTTTTACATCTTTTTTAAAAGTGTTGGAAATTACCTCCATTTCGTTTGATCCACGACTTTTTGACCACCCTGTATAGTATAGTTATAAATCCGAAATAACTTTATGCAGCCTGAATAAACATGATTAATAAAGCCTCTAGTTAGAAATCAAATACTCATTATGAAATCTGTGGCCTAAACTAATATTATGAAATGGCTTATAGATTTTATGGCTTTACAGGATATATTGGAATAGAATTAGAATTTAGTTTCAGTGGTTTCGATGATGGACCGTTTCAATGTAGATTATTATGTAGCTGTCATCGTTGGTAGTTTTTACATGTGGCGTGTGTGTGTGGTATGTTGCAGCCAACTGGTTTAATTAGCCGTTTAGTTAACCGTCTAACCTTATAACTAAGCAACGGCCGTTCATTGGCTCTAATATTATAAAGGCGAAAGTTTGTGAATGTGTGTGTGTCTTTATATGTTTGTTACTTCTTCACGCTCAAACGGCTGGACCAATTTTGATAAAATTTTGTATGGAGGTAGCTGACACCCTGGATTAACTAAAAAGTAACTTTTTATCCCGATATTCCCACGGGATCTATATTTACGCGGGTGAAACCACGGGGCGCAGCTAGTAGTTTATAACGGACGCGGGACGGTGGGTAGGTACATATTATTAAGGACGGCCTAATTTTTTTTTGGAGCCACACTATCTCAATTAAATTATCACACCATAATATAGGCAGTAAACAAAGAAATCAAATAGTAAACAATACAGTGGGAACCATGTTATCTGCTGACCTCGTTCCGTAGTGAGTCATGCAAATACAAGCTTATCGGCTTCGAACCCAGGTACGTAAGTATGAATCATGGATTCTACACTTATTAACACATAACCTGACCAAAAGGTGGGTTTATTTTCGAAGAAATCTATTGTTTGATCAATGGTTTATATGAATTGGTGTCATTAGTTTCTTTGGTTGAATATTAAGTGTATGATGTAGATGTTTCCTCATTGATGGACTTACATCCGTGATTCAATGTGTCATCATGTCTAGGATCTTCGAAAGTCAGGTAGAACAGGAGTGCAGGGCAATGCTTGATCTAATAAAGATGTGACATGCAGCAGACGACTTTTATTTTGATCCAATCCAGCCTGTCCCCAGTGACGCCCCAAGACGAGGTCCGTACCCCACAGGGGATACCCTTATCGTGCAGTCGCTTAGTTTATAAGTCTTACTAGCTTCCGCCCGCGGCTTCGCCCGCGAGGTATGTCGATAAAAACTAACCTATGTCCTTCCCCGGGATGCAATCTATCTCTCTGCCAAATTTTATCGAAATCCGTTCAGGAGTTTAGGCGTGAAAAGGTAACATACAGACAGACAGAGTTAAGATAAGATAAGAAAAAAATGCTAGCTTTTGTAGACCCCAGTCATGATGACACACAAATCATGACTGTATTGTAAGTATGTGGGTTCCGTCTACTTAAAATTCTGACAGCGAAAAAGTAATTGCGGTTTCCAAAGGACACTAATAGACTGGAGTACACAATAGATTTCTTATTCACAAGTATGATTCATTTGGTTTCTTTAATTCACACCTTACCTTGCCGAAAGTGCCTTTTTTCTACCCGGAATCCTTTTGTTGTGGTTTCTAGTAAAATATGGACTTATTGAAGCAATTTGGCGTGAGTAATAGATATGTTTGTGTGGTCTTTGGCTAGCAATTATTAGATTGTAATTACGTACCTGATGACAATTGACTGCGAAGGTGTTATAATCGGTCAATTTGGGCAATCTGACGCATCGATTTTTTGCTTCAACCCGTCAATTTCCGCTACTACGAAGTTTTTAAAACCATGTGGTGTTGCTCACACGCAAAATCACATATCATTTTGCAGGAATACATCAAGGAAGACAAGTCAGGAAGGAAAAGTCAGTCTTAAGCCCAGCAATGAAAGAAAGAAAAACAAATGGCTTTATTGTCACAAAAAAAAATTGGTAGGGTACAAAATATATTATATATCCCCCTAGGTATATAACATATTTTGTGATAAAAAGATAACTTACATACGTACTCGTTACAAAGTCGCAAAAATGTATAAAAAAAACCTTTTTGAACTTTGCTAAGTAATTTTTAAATAAGTACTTACACATGACTCGCCCTTTCAACAGACACAGAAACGGATCACCGATAAAAAACGTCTCTCACGACCAAGTTATATCTGTCTAAACCAAGACCCATGTTAACCACTGGCCAGTTAACGCACGAATCCACCAACAAACCAACAGTTACACAATCAGTTAACCTAAGTTCAATAATAATCGGTTCGCGTATCGTTAAACCGCGGTTAGGAATTACTGTTTAACTTCTAAAGTGGCAATCTACTTAGTCGGATTATAATTAAACGGATAACCTTGAGGTGGCCGTAAATGCGGAGGAAGCCGTAGTTGCAACGAGCTTAAATCAATATAGTTTCGCTTCACATTAGAAGCTTAAAGCTTTAAGGGATTAAATTATCGATGCTTTTATATTTTATTAAGTCCGGTAAAGGTTTTGTTGGGTAAATCTAATTATATTTGTTCGTATTGTGTTCTTTACCTGTTAATAGGAGGTATAAGAGATTAACAAATGGCATGCCTGTGTAATAGGACAGTAATTTAAAACATCGTAGCGTAGGTCGCAAAAAATGGCACTAACGGTACCTGCTATTGATTTTTTTTAGTGTGAAACCAAGTTTGCAGTTTCGAAAGCTCTGTGCTAATTGCGTGGTGCTCGAAAAAGCTCGACATTTTCGGACTTTTTTCAGTTTATGGCTTATAACTTCTTAAATGTGCATCCTACGTATTATTCACCCATAAAATTTTTATAGTATACAAAATTTGCTCCAATTTGAACGCAACCGTACCTTTGTAGGTCCAACAGTGCAATTTTTTACGACCTAAAGCGATTTTTGTGTCTACGGTGACTGACGTATGTTTGGTATGTCAACATAATTATTCTAGCAGTACACAGATACTTGTAGTCTTTGTGGGCTGGCCTGACAAAATAACCGTTGAGAACTAATAAAATTATTAAGAATCATGGGTTAAGTCTGAAATATTAACAATACTTATACTCCATTTGTAATAGCATTAGAAAAAAGAGGCTCGCAGAAGCAGGAGTACGAAACCTTTTATTTTCAAGTTAAGTTCAAACGATTTTAATAAATAATGTATGTGCTTTTTTGTAAGTAACAATGTATGGCATACAATAAAGCATATTCCATCCATCTACTCGTCACAATGGTTGGATAGGTACATAAAATGAAACAATTTTTAGTAACAATCAGTTTATTAAAAACAACTTTATCACAATGGCATGTCCTTATTATGTTTTAAACAAACCAAATAAATACGACACAAAACGCTACTTGACTGATGGTGACAAGTCATAATTTTAACTATGATAATTTAGAATGCCAGAGGATTAACAAAAATACACTTTCGCAAGCTAAATACCAACTATAAAAACATTTTCCAGAGACATAGAAGTGCGAGATGAGATTTATTGCTATTAAAGAAGAGAAAAAGTTTTGCCACCTTAATGATATAATGGAGATGATAGATGTTCCATTCCCAATTATTCATCATCCTCTGATGATGATGATGAAGAAGTTTCACCAACGTTAATAATAAATCTTTCTACAACATTATCCAAAACCTTTCCTCTTCTTTAATTGTATGAGCAATGCAAGATTGCCATTTCTCTGCAGTTATGTTTATGAGTGCTTGCCGCTTCACTTCTTCTAATTTAAAACTTTTATTGTTTTGGGCTACATACCCCTTCATTTGAGCCCAAACTAATTCTATTGGGTTGAGCTCGCAGTGGTAAGGGGGGAGGCGCAATACTAATATATTTTTTTCTTTAGCCATCTCATCCACAGCAAACTTTTGGTACAAATGTTTTATTTGTTGCACTTTTTCTAATAAAGTGGCCCTAAAGTCTTTTTCCTCAAAAGGAATATTTTTGTTTTTTAGCCACTCTTGAATATCTGCCTTTCGTGTGGCTGTAGTTGGCAGCTTCTCCACTTTCCTCGAATGATATGGCGCATTATCCATAACAATAACAGCACCATTCTCAATTTTTGACAATATTAATTTGAACCACTTTTCAAAATTGTGTGCATCCATTTCAGAATGGTACTCTCCATCACCCTTTTTGGCTTCAAATATTAATTCACCATCCATTAAAAACCCTTCTGTAGATCCTGTGAAATGAAATAAAAGCAAATCAATAATTGTGCACCGGTGGCATAGATTACTTGACTGCTGGAAATAGATCTCAACCTTTAAATAGCAACCGAAATTGACTGCATCATTACTGTCCTTGAACAGGTAAATCTATTACCATAAACCCAGAATCTACCCATAAACATCTTTCTCCGAGGGGAGGCATTAAATTAAGACTTAATTTCAGTGACAACGGAGAGATTATTTTATTCATGATTTGTTATGTAACAATGGTAAAGTAATTTAAAAAAAAATACATATAAATCAAGTTTTACCAATATGGCCAATGATAAGCCGCCTTCCTTTTCCAGTTAGCTTGCAGAATCTTGTCCAACGTTGGTAACTCATTATCAAATAAAAAAGAATTATTTTTTCTTGGTATTCCACTTAACATAATATCATCATAATCATCAGATTTTGAGTATTTCCGTTGGCGAGGAGGTGGCGATTGCAGGCGACCTTCTGTATTGTACTCTTTGAGCACTCTTTGTTGCACGAGATATGCCTATAAATTAAGATTAGTAATGTATGTTATTACCTTACAATGCATGTTACTTTCAAATACATTTATTTTTTAAGGTAATCATTTTATGATCCTTACCCGCAATTTCTGCAGTTTTGTTAATTAACTGCGTTCTATAAACAGGAGTACCTTCGGGCCCCCTTAATATCTTCATAAATATTTATCACTATTCTTTTTTCTGTAGAACGAAGCGGTGTTTGCTTTATTCTATTTTTCTTAGGAGACAATATTTTAACATCGTGATCTACTTTGGGGCCTCGTTTTTTTCGCTGCTGACACTGATCAGCGCTACTAGCAGTTCCAGAGCGCACATGTTGCGCTTGCAAGCCACTCGGGCCTACACCGGGATCGTCCGTGTCCATAGTTCAACAAAACGTACCGCTTTGTACGAACAACACAAAACTAACACTAATAACGATAACAAAACAATAACAACAGAAAAACAGTAACAAATAACAACTAAACCACGAAAATTCAGCAATAACAAGTATCCACAAGTGAGTGAATGACAATTTGACAACTGTTCTGCAGATTATTTACGCAATTTGACGTATGGACGGATGATATCATAAACCGACAAAATAAAAAAACACGTGCTGCCACCACTTAGAAGGGAATATGTAACATTTTAGATTTGGTAGAGTTATAGTGACATGAAAAACGTTCCGGGTCCTGTCCTCCCCTGCTTCTTTTAGATTTTAAACCTTGACACGACAATATTTTATGTAAAAACTAAATAATATTAAATGAAAGCCTTGTAATTTCAGAAGGTAGATAGGTTAAATAAGTACAAATAAGTGTGACAGCTGTTACTTAAATTTATTATATTTAACTCCACATCAATCTTGACTGTAATAATGTTTGTTGTACTTTTATTACAAAGTGTGCCCCTAAAAGAGTCTTTTTTTACTTCTGTCTAATGCTATTGTAAATGGAGTATAGTGCATTTTGATCATAAATCTGTTCGCTGCACTTGCTCATTTCACCAATATTGATCATTATGAAGCCCATGTTCAGTAACACAATGACAATTTAATCAACCGATTAAAGTTCATCGAACGTTTTACCGACGGATTAATCTCCACTCCATAATACCTGTTGTGCAATCGCCTAATTGCAAACATTATCCACAATATCCGACAAGCTAGGACATGTCGATAAAATAAATAATTCAAAAGCATTTCCGCGAAAATGCCAGATTAAATCGAACAAATCCGACAATGATATTAATGTTAACATATTCTGGCGCGGGCTGGTAATGTCGCCATGAAGTATCATTTTGATAGAGGACAACAATGTTTATTGTTTTAGACTAGCTGCGCCCGCGGTTTCATCCGCGTAAGTGTCGATCCCGTAGGAATATCGGGATAAAAAGTAGCCTATATGTTAATCCAGGGTGTCAGCTACCTCCATACAAAATTTTATCAAAATTGGTCCAGTCGTTTGAGCGTGAAGAAGTAACAAACATATAAACACACACACACACTCACAAACTTTCGCCTTTATAATATTAGTGTGATATGCAGAATGAAATTGAATAGGTGCGCCAAATTAAAATAGGTATCTAACTCAACGTGTTAGAAAAAAAAATTAAAGTTAGAACATGTCATTAAGGAAATCATCCGGGCATGAGTTACCGTGGCCTATTTGACAACCTCCACAAGTGGGGGTTTATGGTAGACTCAGACCTCCGGTGTCAGACGATGGCTCACCTCCGATCTTGCACTGCATGCCCTGTCACCTGCTCACGTGAGGACGTAATGGCTGCGTCAGCGAATGCTATCAGCTTTGTAGAATTTTAGCACAAAAAAAAATATAAATAAAGCCATATTTTTGCCAACGACATGCTAAGATTAAGGAAAGGGATGCACATAGGTGCGCGTAGGCGAGCGATTTGGCAAAGTCGCTGCGTCGTCGCGAGCTCCTAAACCACTGAACGGATTTCGATAAAATTTGGCAAGGAGATAGTCGGCGTTCTGGGGAAGGTCATAGATTGGACAGAGTATAAACACACAAGACAGGTCGAAAGGTATTTGGAGACTTGTTCAGCAATAGCAATTAGACATATTCATGTATTCCCTTTAGCCTACCTACGTTTTCTAGCTTATTTAAAAAAACTCAGTTTAGAGATGCCCCCAAAAGGGGACAGTGGACGTAAATAGATCCAGAACAGTACAAACAGAAATACATTATTTTTAGCGTATTTTCAGAATAAAAATTCAAAATAAAAACAAATTATCAGGATAATTCGCCTCATGGTCACCGCAACGCCATGTCCAATCCAATCGTATTACCATGTGAGCTTACCATACAAAAATACAGATTTATACAGGTATTCATTCCATTATTATACCTTACTAGCTTCTGCCCGCGACTGTGTCCGCGAGGGGGTCGGAAATTACCCCACGCGGTCGTAGGTACTACCGGGATAATAAGTATCCTATGTCATAAATCAGCTCGTGGTCCAGACATACAGACTTTCATATTTATAATATTACTAGCTACCGCCCGCGACTTCGTCTGCGATCCAGGATGAAAAATAGCCTATTTCCTTACCCAGGTCATGGTCTAACTGAGTTCCAAATTTCATCCAAATCCGTTCAGGCGTTTTTGCGTGATTGAGTAACAAACATCCAGACATACACACTAACATTAACAATAAGTACTATTAAGATTTATACAGGTAGGTACTAGCAGCGGCTCGTGGTTTCACCCGCATAAGTGTTGATCCCGTGGGAATATCGGGATAAAAACTACCCTATGTCCTTCCCCGGGATGCAATCTATTTCTCTGCCTATCGAAATCCGTTCAGTGGTTTAGGCGTGAAAAGGTAACATACAGACAGACAGAGTTACTTTCGAATTTAAAATATTAGTATGGATTCATACCGTTATTATACCGCAATACCTGGCTGGATAGACATGGAAATACACTAGATGTTGTTGAAAACAGAATCTAGTTTTGTAAGGTGTTGGTGACGTCACCGGTAAATGGATTTGGATTGTTTTGTCATGAATATGAAGTTATTATTACTCTATTCTATTATCTTGTTATCCTGTCTGTAGGTAGGTACCTATCCTTTTATATATCTGTTTGTCTGATGAGTCTTGTTACTTGAATTAAACTAATTTTATTTTATACTAGCAGCGCCCCGCGGTTTCATCCGTATATGTGTCGACGCCGTAGAAATATCGGGATAAAAACTATCCTATGTCGTTTCCCGGGACTCAAACTATCTCTATTATATTTATGTTCGTATAACTCGTCAAAATTTAGGGAACAGCTGATTTTTTTTCGTGATTTCAGGTCTGTTCGCATAGCAAAAGTTGTTCATAATGATGAGTACAATGACCTCTTAACGTGGTTGTGGGTGTTTTTCCAATAACCCTGTATACAGTAGAACTACAAACCTATTTGTTATATTTTCGCCTCCAATCCTTGTTGCTACATTCGTCAAAGGAACGTAAAATGTGTATTTCACACGGTGCAGACTGAAATGCGGGGCCATTTTTCAACCTATTTTCAGGACATCTGCGTCCGCTCCATTCATTAATTTTAGAAAGTCTCTCTTTTCTCTATTTCACGAATGTCAGTTGGATAATTCGTTATGAAACACGTGTATTCTATGAAGATTTTGTTGTTAGGTTTATCTTAGACCAAGGACTATTTATTTGCTGTGTTAGGAGCTTCGATCAATAATTGATCGAAGGTTAGGAGACATTTTTTATCGTGAGGAAACCGACATGTCCTAGAATAAAAAATTTGAAGACATGTGACATCTACCAACCCGCACTGGGCCCGCGTGGTGGACGGCTAACTCCCTTACACCGATAGGAGGTCTGTGTCCCAGCAGTCGGAACATTATAGGCTGATAAACACTCCACCCGACTCCTCGATCCCGTGCAAGTTCTTCTTCTGTTCTAATCTCTGTCTTTAAATCCGCTATAACTTTCTCATTCCGGTTTGATCCGCTTTTTCTTTTGAAAGAAGATCCGGGACTTAAGATCATACAAGTTATTCCTAATCTATAATAAGGTTTTATCCCAAAATAATAATAGTTTCATCTCAATAAAGAACTCATATAAAAAAAAAACTGTCCAGTATTTTACGGTCTTTGACCAGACCATAGAGATAGTAACTCCGAGATAGACGTAAAATTATTTATGTCCCGTCGTTTTTATACAGTGCCACTTAGTTAAATGACATATTCAGACATAATGGATATAACTATTTTATAGGATACACAAGTTTGTTGAACCGTGGACTACAAAATGTTGGCTTATCCAAAACTCGTCGGCATTATGGGGTTAATGTGAAGGAAATAAAGGACGTAAACGTCCATTATTGAATACTAGCTTCAGCCCGCGACATCGTCTGTGTGAAATTTCTTGTTCCTCCGACCCACCCCGCGGTCGCAACGCATCACCTGCCCGCGCTATTAGCGATCTTTCTTACTTTTGGCTCGGCTCCTAAGAGTCTTAGCGTGATGTTAAATAGCCTATAGCCTTCCTCAAGAATTGGGCTATCAAATGCAAAATATTTTTTCAGCTTTATAACTTGTATTTTAGATATAGATAGATAGATAGCCAAGCTGTAGAATGGTTATAAAGTATAATACTGTAATCACTACGGTTGGTTGTCAACCAACAGAATATACTTATTCTTAGGGCACTGTAACCGCACGTTACAAAATTTTGTTTCAGTGTGGTTAGTGGTATTGCTCAGGCGCCGTTCGTCCAAGTGCGGTTGAAATCAGTGCTCCTCATATCTTCTTGGCACGAACAGACAGGAGACCTTCAATTGTTTTCAAAATACCAAACAAGTATAGATGTATAAGTATCTTTGAGCGCGTGGCCAAAGTCGGAACTAACGACAGCATATCGTTTTCAATATCACAAAACAATAGCACAAATATTTACACCATCAGCGCCCGGTCAACGTCATTCGAACGCCAAATCCGAGCAGCAAAAGTTCCAGCAAGAGGCCGCACGTATGCCATGCACTATTTACCCGAACCGCTTCGAGCTACTTTTGACCACCCTGTATCTAACTATTTGTCACACGAAATCGAATCAAACTTCACATACATAATACCTTGACTGCTGTTAGTTCGAATACCAAATTTCATAACTGTAGCTTTAATAGATTCGAAGTTACCTATATTTAGAAGTTTTTGCCTTAACCAAAACCGCGAATAAGTTTCGTTTGCAAGTTTTTTTTTCTGGTTTACCTACCAGACACAATTCGAAAATCTTGCCTTCATACAAAAAAAAAACTAATGAAAAACATCATCTACCCGCGAATTTAACCGAAATTTCACACTTAGCAGTCACACATTCAAGCTTTCAATATGACCATTTACCATTACCAATATTTACTCGCCAACAAAAAGTCGGGAAATAAATTCTTCCTATAGTCTAGATTTCTCTTCATTTAAATCCCATGACAGTAGTTTCCATCAGGCTACTCTCAGGATACCATTAACTGATTGCTCGCTCATCTGTCTGTTTACTTAGCTGTCAGGATAAGACTACCAACAGAACAGGGTTAGGATACGATGAGATAAGCCTAGGTTCACACGGGGGCGATTTTCCAGCGGCGATTTTTTTCGCGCACTAGAATTTCAACCCACGGTTCAGCGCCGAGAGTTGAAAATCCGACAGTGTGTTTTTTGACGCGTTGAGATGCACTCTGTTGGATTCTCAACGCTCGGTTCAACACCGACAGTTTAAAATCCAGTGCGCGATAAAATCTGGCCGAGATATCTTTACGTCGATTGAATAAAAGTAGGTTATGTATGTGCATTTTGTTGTAAGGAAGTTGTTTTATTGTTCAACTAGCTGCGCCCCGCGGTTTCACCCGCATAAATTTCGATCCCGAGGGAATATCGGGATAAAATGTATTCCTATGTCCTTTCCCGGGACTCAAACTATCTCTAACTCTATACCAAATTTCATCTAAATCGGTTCAACGGTTTAAGCGTGAAGAGGTAACAGACAGACACACTTTCGCATTTATAATATTAGTATGGATTGGGATTAGTTTTGCTAAAACGAATAGGTACTTAATGTGCTTTGCATCAAAATATCTCACGTTTTCCGGAGTCATTAAAACAATGACTAATTTTAGATTAAAGTCTATTCAAACTTATATAACAGATTAACTAATAGCAAAGATTACTAAATAGTTACTCTAATAGTACTTACTTATGTTTCAAATTAATATTATTTCAAGTTAAACAAATATCAACTTTATTTTAATGGCAATTTATTTGATTTCAGAGTGACTAGCACTATTGAAAAAATTTATAAACATGTTTGAAGTTGTAGCGTAAACTGAAATTTATTGTGTAGGATCTAAAATTATTTTTCCATAAACTCATAAATTTGTTTACATTTTTGGCAAATAAGCCCGCGAATGCTGTTTTTTTTTGTATGCTCTTCCTTTTAAATGTTTTAAAATGTAACCGCCATTTTAATCTGAATACAATCTAAGTATAGGCCATTGATTCCGCATCATCAACAGACAAATAATTGAAGGGACCAATTTGTAACTAGCGCCGACTCCTGGCGTCGCCTGCGGTTTCACTCAGACGGTAATGTCGGGTAGTAGCTACCATAACTAGGGATGGGAAATGCGTGTTTGTTTTTGCGGGATTCTTTGATCCCGGGTTTTGTTTTTTTTTTTTTGGTGAGTTCAGTTTCTTTACGCCGAAGGAAAGAAAACATATCAAAATTAACAAACACAGAAATAATTAATCAATACGTTCTGACGTTCGACGTTCTGACGTTTCATACGTGCCCATGTAGGCTTATGTCAAATAAAATATTTTGATTTGAATTTTTTGATTTTGAATAATCAGATAACGTCCCGGGTATCAATATTTCGATGAACACTTTATTAATTAGTTTCTTAATCCAATTGAAATGTAAAATGTTATAAAATTTACATTAGGATTACCATCAAACTAACGAGAATGAAATGTGATTTTTATTAAAAAAAAATGGTTTTACCCTTTAGAATAAAAATCACAGTTCTCTCTAAGAATCTTAAACAAAAACGCCAGCCGGGTTCTATCCACCGTATCTACATTATAGGATTCACCAAGAATTTTGTAAGTCCGTAATCCCGGGATTTCCCGGGAACTATCAAGTAACGTCACTACTTGTGACCCACCGCAAATGATCTAACGGCACGCTGTCTGGAGGCATATTGAATGTGGGTTCTATTTCGAAAGACGTGAATATATAACTGTGTGACTTAGTGGTGGAAACTGTTGGATAGGAGCCCTTGGATAATGGATTATCGGAAGCAGTGTTTCTGGAATTTACATGTTGAATAGTACAGGGGCCCGTGGCTAAATAATAACAGCCGCACAGGTCGATCGATCAGGTTAAGTTACGCTTGCCGCGGTTGATCTGTGGATGGGTGACCATCTTTACATACCGTGACCACTCCGTGCCTCGGAAAGCACGTTAAGACGTTGGTCCCGGCTGTCATTCGTGGAACTTTGACAGTCGTTACGGGTAGTCAGAAGCCCGAAAGTCTGACAACCAGTCTTACCAAGGGGTATCGTATTACCCAGTAACAGGGTTGTGGAGGTCAGATAGGCAGTCGCTCCATGTAAAATACTGGTATTCAGCTGCATCCGGTTAGACTGGAAGCCGACCCCAACATAGTTGGGAAAAGGCTAGGCAGATGATGATGATGTTGAATAGTAGTTAACTATAGGTATAAGATGGATAATTAATATGGACTGGGTTTTGGATGTCCAATAGGCAGTCCCTCCATGACATACTGGTATTACTAACATAGTTCGGGAAAGGCTAAGGCTTTCCCGCAGATAATTTATTTGCGGCGTAATTACGTAACGCACTATCAGTAGCAATGGGTTTCATTTTGACAGTTCCACATCATTCATTGCGTTATTTACATTGTTGAGCGGATTTTTTTTCGAACATATAAAGCAATGGATTAGCAATATCCTTCATGATTCAGATTGAGATTTATCGTGTGTTGCACAATGGGTGCTGATTCGCTAATATTCTTTCAAAGATCTATCCAGTCATAAACTACCTAATAGCAATAACTATAAGGTATGACCTATAGATCATCAGTAATCTTGAACTAACACTAGTCGACATAAAAGCGAATTGTTAAATTTTCAACGCTCGGTTGTGCCCTGAGAGTTGCAAATCCAACAGTGAAATAATATTTAGGCATTACATTTAGTATAAGTGAAAACGGGCATTATTGTATTACTGCAGGGCAAAGGTCTCTTCTTGTTCCGAAGGATCGAACACTATGGTACCTGTGCCAAGCCTATTAGCGATAACAAACCAACAACTAATATTCATTGAGTCCATATTTCATTGAAAAATTAAAGTAGTAGGTACTTGCTATACAACAAATTGACCGAATGTGAGCGAACACACAGATCAATTTCCATTACACCCATTCCATCGTTCAAAAGGCAAAACTTTCCAATATAAAACCTTCTAAAGAAACCGTCAATTCGCACGTTCACTAAAAATCTTTTAACATTCACGAAAATGTAACATTTTAGTTCACATATCCGTTCCCTATGATGAGCAGGAATTCAATTTTGACGTAATATCGTCGCATAAAATATGGTATCTCAATATCGAATATGACTCCCAATAACTACATTTGTAATTCCCGGCGCGATCTAGTGCTGGGATCCCGGGAATAGGGAGCATTTCGCGGGATTGTGTCGATATTACATGTATTATCGGATTTAATCATATTCAAATATGGATCGTGTTGGTTTCGTTTTGTTGCATTTTGACGGTAGTCATTTATAAGTAATTGTACCAAACGAATACGTTTAATTTTCTAAAGGAATACACAGTAATTATTGTTTTGTGATTAAAATTCCATTAAAATCATTCCAATTCCAACATCAACATAACACAAAATAACTTGTTTACTTAAAATGCCTTTGTCATGTTTCATCACGGCTTGCTTAATAAAAAATTATTTTGTTCCTATGAAATTCATCCGTAGTCAAAATCTTGCCTAATACTTTATTTATCACAGGAAAAACAGCTGAAAGTAATACACCATCCATTATTAATCTCAAGTATAAACAAAGTCGAGTTCAAAAGAACATTTTTATAATTCATCATCTCCCAAGAAACTCTACATTGAAGGTATTTTAAATTTATTAACCCCTGGATCCACTTCAAAGGCGGCATGATTGGCTGCGCGGGAAGTGGTGGGGGAAACACAAAAGGCGCTGTAATGCATGTTTCATTATCACTATTGTGTCGACCGAGACGCCGCGCAGACGTCTGGGCGGCGTTTTATTGAGAACGGGGGCGATTTAAAATGAGAATATGCAGTGAGGGCCGACAATGTTCGATTGAGAAATTCTTGAACAGAATCGGAAGCGATAGTGAGAACAATTTGATATCGTTAATTGAATATTGATTACTGAAGCCTGATTATGAAAGGACATAATTAACTTCTAGTTTCCAATCATTGTTGAAACAATAGCATCGAGATTAGTATGCAAAACAGACTAATTAAACAAAAAAATATTTTTAACTAAACAATATTTCAGTGTTGTCATTTCATCAACGAATTTGCAAATCGATTAACTTAAATCGATGTTATCGAATGATAAACTATACAATCTGCAATCGATTAAGAATCGAGTCTGGGAACTTCGAGTCTCCATCGTAGGCAATCGATTAATAGAAGCTGCTCCTATTTGAATAATTTGCTTGAAGACAGAGGCTGGGTAGTCATTTATGTAGAGACCTGAGTCTCGAGCCGAATATTAGGATTGTCTATGGATACTAATGCATTCTATTTTGGGAAAGCAACTGTGAATACATTTTAATCGACAATGTCTTTTACACTTGTACAAAGTAAGCGGATCTAGATTCAATATCGTCAAAGCATACAAATAGTTTGTGGCTTTGCCACTTAATATTCTAGGTATGCGAGAGAAGCCACGTTCGAAACCTAGCTTATAATTCACCAGTTATACTCCAATTTATGTCTAGAATGCTTGAAGCCCTGGATTTAAGAGAAATGCCGTTTTTTTGCGGGATTGGTCTGCTCTTGCCCTCGCTTGCCTCATGTTTGGTGTCCTACCATCCGATATTCTTTAGTTGGTAGTATAAAAAAAACACGTTTTAGTTTGTTGCTTGTAGAATAATCTGACAAAAAATCAGAATGATTGTATGTATATATTAGTAAGGTTTTTATTGTAAAAAGTAAGTTTTTAGAGCTATCTTCATGATTTTTTTCTATCGTGTCACATTAGTTGTACCTATTATGTTTTCAACACACTATCTACCTAGCATTTAACCTCCTGAAGAATATCATATTTTTTCTGATTTTGTTTACTGTAATCGATCGTATACTTTTATTCAATGGCCCTGTCACCCTGTATATTGCTGGAAAATGAGTCAAAAAGTAATATCCATCAACGAATTTAACGACGTTTTACGAACAAATAAATAACTCCCATAGCCATAATTTTACAGACACCTATCAAAATAAATTTTCTAATTATTTTATATTAGCTACAATATTAAGCCGACCTTTGTCCAACGGCCGTTCGTTTCAAATGCCATCGGATTAATATACCTAAGTCTTGTCAAAACAGACGGGATTTAGAACAAAATTAATGTTTACAACTTTAAAATACCTACCTGCTTGGTACTTGAAATTTAATTTAGAATCGTATGATGGGTCATGTTTTTTCATTATTTTGTGCTAAAATTTTAGTTTAAAACTGGATTTGTGGGCTGGTCACTCATGTCTGGTACCTAATTTATCTTTAAAATCACCACAAAAATATAAAAAAAATATTTCCTATCGCAGGTATGCTGGAAGACATTTCTTTAGAAATAAGCATCTCCTTTGTAACTATTTTTCTGTTCTTTTTAACACTTTTATTAGCTTCACTAAGAATGAAAAAATAATTAAATTGCCTTAAATTAAATTAAAAAAGCCTGAAGCGCCCTTTTTAATTAGTAGGAATATGAAATATTATTCCATTCCTGTAATAATAATCCACTGACGGAGGCAACATTATACATAAATAGACAAAAAATATGTAGGTACCTACTTAGTTAAAAAAAAACTAAAAAAAAAAGGTAAAGAGTAATTTTTAGTTTTTTTAAACTACATATTTTATAATATATTTTTCTTTTAATAACACATTTTTCTTTTAATAACACATTTTTCTTTTCTATTTATGTATGTGTATACATAGATTGTTAAATAAAGAATTTAATTACATAATGATATAATCAAATGGAAAAGAATGAGAAAAATAGGAAAATAATGTTGCCTCCGTCAGTGGATTATTATTACAGGAATGGAATAATATTTAATATCCGTAAATAGGAATCAAAGTACTAATAAACTTACGAATCCTTCAACGACTTTACGTTCAACAATATTAATTTTGTACGCAATGAATACGAATAGAACCAACTAAAAAAAACTTTGCTCCTAAGTTTATTAATACACATTTACTCACAATATCGTACATAAGGAAACTTTTACCGAACTTCGCTTCCTCCCCTTTCATGATCGCGGTCGCCATTTTTTATTCATGCCACACACCAATATTTGATCACGTTGACGATTAGGACCAAAAAACAAACGCGCCCGCCCGATACCCAGAAAAAAAAGATAGAATTATAATAGAATTATTCATAAAGTCTGTGTCGGCTAAACCATAAAGTTTAAAATTCGTCCTCCGTTTTTTTTTTTACGGCGACCATTAAAATTTCCTACTAATGCCAAATAAAGCAAAGGGTGGGCTTCAAACAAAGGGCCATGGGATCTTGATGGGAATTCTCTGAGGATTTCATTTAAGAGAGAAAAACTGTGTTAGATATAATATTTTCTAAGGTCAACTTCCAGCGGCGGCGATGTTGACGCTATATTTTGAAAATGTAAGAACTCGTTTTGTTTATTTCTTTTGTATCTCATTTTATGCCGCACCAGTTGACGTCATCACGTCAACGCCGGCTGTCGCTGAAAACCAGCGCTGGCGCTCTGTCTCACATAGGGTCTTAGCATTATATGATGTATATATATAGGGTGACTGGTAATTAGTGACCGATACTTAAACACGTAATTTTACTCATCATTATGAACAACTTTTACTATGGGACCAAACCTGAAATCGCGAAAAAAAAATCAGCTGATCCCTTCATTTATGTTCGTCTAACTCGTCAAAATGTATAGAACAGCTGTTTTTTTTTCACGATTTCAGGTTTTGTCCCATAGTAAAAGTTGTTCATAATGATGAGTAAAATCACGTGTTTAAGTATCGGTCACTAATTACCAGTCACCCTATAGACTGTGGCATTATGCTGAGCGATGGTCGTTTTGTGTGGATGTGTCGCATGTTTTCTCACAATTTTTTCTTTTTGTTTTTTTTTTTTTTTTTAGCGTCACGTCGAACGGCACATAAACGTATTTTTTCCATCTATAAGTATTTCATTTTTTTATATAATTTTAAAATTACACTGTCAAATAACCAATACATCATTCATTATTTAATACAATAGAAAAATTAAAGCATTTTTATTAAACAAAAACTTAGTCAAACCTTATCAATCATTTACATGAAAAAATAATAAACTACAATATTATTATTTAACTTTGAATGGAGTACAAAAGTCACGGACAGATCAATTAAGTGAAAAGTTTCAGTTATTTTTATTACTTTTGTAATTTATTATTCAAATGAGAAAAGAAACTTCTAATTAGGACTGAATAAATTTAGCATCAAAAGGATGCCGAGTAGTATAACTTTTATATTTTGATAGAAAACTAAATTAAAATTGTGAACATTTTTATTTGGACTGAAATGAGGCTTCATTTTCAGCAATTCAAATAAAAATGATCACAATTTTAATTTCTCCCTCAGAGGGTTAGGCAGAGGTGTGTAAGCTACTACAATCTGTCAAATTTCTTTAATAGATTTTCAACGTTATCGCTAAAGCTTAAGGTTCAAAGTTGATTGGGAAAATTTTACAGTTTCGGGTAGCTTGATGTGCTGGCTTCTATACTAGCATACTTTTGTGAAAATTACAGGCACGTGTACATTTTGCGGCTTAAGGCTAAGCGGATTATAGCATAGCTTTGACTGGAAGGCCGAAATTAGGCCCGAGATGTCCTTTTACCGGAGCAGTCAGAGGGAAGGACTCGGGTATTATGTATACCTCATAAAATATGGAAGAATTAATTAATGAATACGGAGACGCCGACCTTTTTGATCCTGATAACATTTCTAAATATTCTTCTTATGATTTCTTGGAATGTGGGCATTGTTCAAATTATGTGATATAAAAATTATATCAGATCTATAGAGTCAAATTAGATTACCTAGCGAAACTCTGTAAACGTGATGGGTATCGATATTTATAAAGGTTACAATAAGTTTAAAAAAAACTGGCCACGTGCGAGTCGGACTCGCACACGAAGGGTTCCGTACCACAAGGCAAAAACGCCGAAAAAAAACACGTTTGTTGTATGGGAGCCCCCCTTAAATATTTATTTTATTTTGTTTTTAGTATTTGTTGTTATAGCGGCAACAGAAATACATAATTTGTGAAAATTTCAACTGTCTAGCTATCGCGGTTCTTGAGATACAGCCTGGTGACAGACAGACGGACGGACGGACAGACAGCGAAGTCTTAGTAATAGGGTTCTGTTTTTCGCTTTGGGTACGGAACCCTAAAAACGTCTGTGAAGTTTACATAAAATTAACTGATTTCTTAAACTGACATTTCAAGTACACTGACTGCGGTCGATGACAACACAAAAGTTATCAAGTTGATTTTTTTTTTATTGTATCATGTTAAGGCACTCATCACGTCTGCGAAGTTTCTCTAGCTACTTTAATTTGACCGGTATATTCGTATTAGTAGGAATGTCCTATTTTGGAGGGAACAATTATAATAAATCATCAAGCATGGTTGGTTTGTGACAATTAACTATGTATATTAGGTACTACACATTCTCCTTTATTAAAATTTTAACCGACTTCGAAAAACGAGGAGGTTCTCAATTCGACGTTATCTTTTTTTGCGTTTATTACCAGCAAGTCAGCAACCTTATTGCGTAACACAACATCAATCTGAATAATTTTGAAGGATATTGCTAATCCATTGCTACAAATGTTCTAAAAATTTGGCTACTCATTAACGTAAATAACGCAATGAATGTTGTTGAACTGTCAAAATGAAAGCCGTTGCTACTGATAGTGTGTTACGCAATTACCCAGATGGTACGTATTCTTTTATACATACATAAAGCTTTTCTTAACTTCATAATGATAACTTTTAGGTTTATTGTTTCAAGAAGAAGATTGTAAAACAAATTATTATTTTAAATGAGCATCTTCGGAGTTTCTTACCCGTTCCTCTACCAATTTTGTGGAACTGTACAACGACGAGTAAATTCATGAAAATTTCAAACTTCAAGTACAGACGCCAGCACATCAAGCTACCCGAATCTGTCAAATTTTCTCAATCAACCTTAAACTGTATGCTGTAGCAATAAGGTTGAAAATCTATTAAAGAATTTGACAGATTGTAGTAGCTTTATGTGCTGGCGTCTGTACAGCAAGTAATTTAACGATACACCAATTTTTTATGGCTATCGACAAACCGCCAGACTTTTTCTACGCGTTTATTAAACGCAAAACGCAGCATATTCAAACTCAACGCATTTAATTCAATTACAGCTTTTGCTGTCAGTCAGAAAGTTGAAGCTAGTTGCCCATTGCAAAACGTAGATCTCTATGGAGACAAACTGGCAAGATCAAGGACACTCTTTAAAATTAAGATATTACAACATTCTGGTTCTTGGTACAGCCGACGTCACAATTGTTTTTAATTAATGCCCAAGTACATTACGCATTCACTCAAAGGACTCCAATTTAAAGCATCCCTATAATGCTTACGTCATGGCTGTGAAATCAAAATCCTGCTCGTAGATAATTATGCGATGGACACCGGGGTTACTGTTTTGCCGAGCGCACACTGAGCGCATTTTAGTCGCTGTTGCAGGTAATGTCAAAGTATAGGTATTTTAAGGTAAAATAAGCAAAGGACATTGGACAAAAATGTATAAGACTTGGTCTAAATGTCCACCACTAACGAGACCTACATAACTGAATTAAATAAAGAGCCACTTTAACTAAGCACACGGTGAAAAGTCAGCAAAATAAAAATGATTGTTTTTTTTCAATAATTTAAGCCTAAAAGGCTTGATTAATTTCAACGAAAGAGGTATCTTTAGAATTGTCCTGACAGCGCGAGTGATACTGGCAATACGGATTTCTAATAAAAAAAATCGACTCGACGGATTTTTGATACCGAACATTGCGACTAAAAAGTCGTACAGTGTACCCTTCTTACCGTTCCACAGCCATTGCCACCGAAGGGGAGGTAATTGGCCACGTAGAGAGTCTCTCGCAATGACTATAGAAACCAAATTGACCCTCCGCGAGTGTCGTTTTAAAAAAAAATAAGACCCTTTACAAAAGATAATTTGGCTATTATCCTGTGACGTTTTTGAAGAGTTTCTGTTGCTAATGAGTACTTGTTATTGTAAAAGAAGTAGCTAATTTGATACTTGAGGGGGAGTAGAAATATCAGTTTGTCAATTTAACCCATAGTTACTTTGAGTTCGTTTGATTTGTAAACGCTTTTTTGGTTTGAAAGATACCTACTATTTTTTGTGGATTCTCAAAGAAATATCAGCTTACAAAATGGCATTGAATGAATGTGTGAAATTAAAAAAGTTTTACCTAATTGAACTTTTTTTAGTCGAAGCTTTTCTTTTTGATTGTCATTAAATCCGTGTTGCCACGGTTGTATCAATAATAAATGGAGCCAATTATTGTTTCATTTGACATAGCCTTAATGATCTAGTTATTTTAAAACAAGACCCATTTGCTCACCCTTCACCACTGTCGAAAGCACATACGATACGACATTGTCTTTCATTATTTATTCAAAAAGTAGGGTGGCGTGGTGCATAAATTATAACTACAAAATTAGAATTTAGATGCTCATATCTATGCTACTGAGACTTGTGTATTACAATCTCTATGTTTTATGGTGTCAACACTTTGACAATGACATGAGTTGAACAATGTCGAAGTACGTCTAAAATAGCCTAATCAGGATAGAGCTGTAACAGCTTTGAGTTGACCTGTACTAACTGACAGCGCTCATGACGTATCTGTCATCGTGGAGCTCAAACCTATTTCAGAGAGCTCAACGACCCGTCAACGACAATTCTAGCTCTGCAGGCAATTTCCGTACGCCATGCAATAAAAAAACAAAACCGCCATTTCAGAAAATTCAAAAATCGATCGTTCCAAAACTAAAATTCAAATATTTCACCCACTATTCATAGCTACAAATGTTAATCAGCCAATCAGCGTCTGTGACACTCCTTAATCCGGTTACAAGCGGAATATTTGATGTCTGATCAGTGCCTATGTGCAGCCGGTATTATGCACCCCTCCGGTATTATGCTGATTCACATAGGGATGGTTTGTCAGGTATATCCGTCAGTTTCACGGTGTTTTGTTATTGAATTGTTTGTCATTTTGCGTGTTTTTGTGTTGTGGAATATCTTATTATTTAAATGAAATACTAGGTAGATTAAGATTTTTTTTTTACCGAAAAAATGGATCTCCGAAAGTAATCCTTGTTGTTTTGCGTCTAATAAAAGCGCCTAAGATACCGGATAAAGTTCAACTCAACACTCAACTCAGTCTATCGCAGTCCACTGCTGGGCATAAACCTCTCCCAGGCTGCGTCACAACACCCTGTCCTCCGCCTTTCGTATCCAGTCTATCCCAGCCACCTTCTTTAGGTCGTCCGTCTATCTAGCTGGGGGGGGCATCCTACACTACGCTTGCCGAAGAACGGTCCGCTGAAGTTCGGTTTTGTTTCGATTCTAACAAATGTCAAAATAATAGTAGAATGTGACTTAACGTCACGCTCATGTTCGATTTTGTTAGCAGAATAGGGTTTGTAATTGTTTCGATCGGACATTGGCTTAAACTAAAACGTAACTGCAGTGGAGTCGTTGTTCATTTGTAGAATGCGAAAACGCTTAAAAGCCGCGATTCAGTTGTGGTTCTATTGCGATTTTTGAAGAATTTTATTAGTAGAATCGGCCCCCAGGACTCGTCTGCTCCACCGAAACAGTTAGTATGTGGCAAAGTTCTGTTTAAAAAAAATGCTTTTTTTTTTATTTCAGGATTAGACCCACGAAGAAGTCCTCTTCTGTCGTTTTTGCACGAACTATCGAGGAAAGCCCATGCAGTAGTAAAAAAAAAAGATTACCTAGCCGTCAGCACACAAGTAAAGTTAAAACTTAGTCATAGATTTTATCGAACGTTAATTTACGACCAAAAGACTGCCACCGCGTGCGTAGGTACAGTTAATCACAAAACAACAATAACTGACTAAGTCCCAATTAATAACATCTAAATTGTGAAGGGACAGCGGGTCCGGTTTAATAAACGTATTTGCATAGGCACAAAGGATCGTCAAGTCGAATCACTTTTCATCGCGATTGTACCAAATTCAGAGAGAATATTCACGATTTTAACTAACGTCGAATTGTTTTTTTCCACTTTAGATTTAAGTTATTTTTTTTTCTAAAAATGGTTCTGTATTTTTTGATTAAGTACTTAATAATTCTTGTGACGGGTAATGGAAGTGCAAATAGCTCTCGACTTCAGAAAAATTGCGCTAGAGAAAAACTGTGAACGGTCACAGTAAAATACTTAATTTTAAATGGAACTCGATAAAGGAAAAGTGGACTGCAAATATTTTTACTGAGATTCGAAAAGTCAACGAGTGGCAAAAGGACAAATATAAAACATTTACGTGAAAGTGCGCTCCATTGAGATTCCGTTTTGACAAAAATACTACTTAATTACGGTATTAAAAACACGGCAAGGTAAATTCGACTCTAGTGTTTCTGCATTTGGGCTCATTTTTAATTGACTCTATTACTAAAACAGTAAGACCACAAGAACAAAACACTATTGTCCTCTACTAAACATTATTTTCTTAGAAGGTACAGTCGCAAACAAAAGAGAATCTTTTGTCTAATAATTATTAGCTTTTAAAATGTGCGCTGTTCTGTCGTCAGTTCGTCACTGACAAAAGAACGTAGATTTATTGCTTTATTTTGAAAATCGAACGTCTTTTATGGATGCGTTCCCTGATTTATGTTTTTTTTTTTTTAATTTTAATCGGCGAAACGCAATATTGTCGTTGATGCTTGTAAAGTTATTTTGTTTTATTTATGTCATGTCATTTATTTAAAACTAAGAAGTTTATTGTCAAAACGTGTCAAAGGACTCATAATTATGTCATCGCCAAGAATGGCAGAATTTATGTAATTAATTTTATGCTAACGCGTAACACGATATTATGTGATAACATGAAATTAATTATAATAAATTACGATTAAAGTGACTGCTTTGATGATTTCTTTAAATTACGTTCTTTTATTTTTAGATAATGTTTCAAATAATCTCGTTGTAGAATAACTCGTTCTTAATATTTTCACGGCAAATGGGAGTTGAATCTTCCATTTGGCACCCAAGTGGAAGGAAGCAAAAAGCATATTATTATATCCGTAAGTCGTGACGGGTTGTGTGTATGTGTTTGCGTACGATGGAATATGGTTGCATTTAACACCTTAAATATTTCATATAATATTTCAAGATTCATGCTTGTAATATTAAAAGATTTTGTGCCCGAATAACTTAAACAAGTACTTTCAGAACTGCTACTTAACATCTAAATACATTTTCTAATGGATTATATTAACACAATTTGACTACCTAATACTTATAAAAAAAAAACAAATACAGATTCCCTTTAATTATGTAAAACATTTTTTTAACGACATCAAAAAACATGACCAGAAAATTTTATGAAAGTATTAAATAATAAAAAAAAAATACAAAGATGGATTTCGCAATTTGATACTTTAATTATGTAACATAAAAAAAATATTATTTCACCAAAGACTTTTCTTCGCTAAGATACCTACTATGAGTAGAAACATAGGAGAGTCTAATGAGAATCGTTTATGTTTTTTTAATAAACATTATGCAAATAAGATGTTCGTGTGTCAGCAGGGTTGGCAGAAATCGGATATTGTCATATTTTAAGTGGAGATCACAGATAAGATTTTAGTAGTTAACAGTCGCGAGGAAAATGCCAATAACCCTTTTATTAGAAAAACAACAACGGGGTAATTTGCGTAACACACTAAAGGCTCCTACAGTCCTACCGCGCTTTTATCGCATGTCGCGCCTGTTTGAAGGAGCCTTAACAGCAGGAATAGCTTTAGTTTTGACAGTTCAACAACATTCATTGCGTTATTTACGTTGTTGAGCAGACAAATTTTTCGAACATATGCAGCAATGGATTAGCAATATAGGTACTTCAAAGTGATTCAGATTGTGATTGATAGTATTACGCAATATCAATCACAATCTGAATGATTTTGAAGGATATTGCTAATCCATTTGCTTCATATTATGTTCGAAAGTTTGTTTTGTCTATTTCAAGCAATGTTTTATTTCTACTTTATCTTTCCAATTTTATTGTTTTCGTTGATTCATCTTTTAAACGAAAAGGTTTAAGCATTCTTTTGAAAGGAGCATTTTCACTCACTCTTCGATTTTCGGCTCGGAACAAAAACTTTTTTGTGTGTACTTACATATAGCAATGATAAATGGACTGTGTGAATGATGATATGGTTAGAAAGGGGGTGACTCCCGAGATGACGAATAATAGAAAAGTATGGAAGAAAAAGACATGTTGGGCCGACCTGAAATAAATTGGGTTATAGGTAGGAGAATGATGATGTATTTATAGCAAAATGAAGTCGTTTTCCAGGTTTTGCAGGTCTCACTTTCATGACAAAATAATCTCAGTATTTTAATGCCCCCAACCAAAGATCTACACCGTATACAGGTCTATCTGTAGCGGTAACTACATGCGAACAACGCGTCATACCTACTCACGTCACGCAAAATCCTGCATCTCGCAAGCAGAGTTTACCGCGTAACTAGCATAGATACAACGCAACGGCCAGATATGAATTATCGGGCAGTTGCCCCAGACACAACTCCCGTAGGTCGGAGGATCCTCCCGTTAAGTGAACTTTACACCCTGTTCCTCATACCTCTAATATCTGTGCCCCCCAACTCATACAAGACTCGGAAATTTTTCGTAGAATCTTTCTTGCCAACCTTACTCTCTACTTAGCTGTCTTCAAAGCATAATGCACTTGCATAGTCTTGCGCATCTGATCCAAGTGATAATATCGCTTTGTGCTCAAAAATTCAAAGTAGGAACCTCTTTTCTTTTATATTAAAAGATAAAATTGTAGCCTTGATTAAGAATTTCTTTGTATTAAATATAGATAAGATCATCATCGGTTTAGATAACGCTGTACGAAATTATAAAACTACCTAACACAACATACACGCTTTCATAACTCCACCATAACCCTCAAAAGCTAACTACCACTCATATACACACACACACACACAGACATCCGTCATACACTGACCCAATTTTGACAAATAGGGTGGCGTTCCAGTAGATCTAATTAGAGCGAGACTTTTTTCACGTCAACTGTAAAGCCGTGTCGCTTCCGTTGTGGACGACACTACGTATTTACAGCTAACACTTTTATTAAACTCTAGAAACTTGTATATGCGTTTCAAAGAAAATGAATATGTCGTGGTAAAGGCGCGGTGCGAGTGCCAGCGACAAGAGATAAAAAACAAAGGAATCATTTAGTCATTACACAGCATAATCAGCCTATAATATTCCCACTGCTGAGACACAAGCCACCTCTCGCCGACATAGGGCTCTCTCACTTTCCATCAATTCGCCTACTTTTTGCACGTTATTCGCTTTAATTTCATTAATGCGATGTTACGATCCGGACTCAGGCTACTGACCCCGATGATGTTTTTTTTTTTTGGTCGGATATCAACAATTGACCCCTCCCGCTCTGGGCGGAGCGGAAGGGAGTGTCAGACTCTTACTGAATAAAACCCACCCGTGTTCCTTCTTTAGCCCTTTATGTTCCGGGCGGTAACCCTTTCGGACAATCCCGCTGACCCGGCAGGCTTCGGCCCTGACGGGGCCCCTTCAGATGATGCTGACATCTCTTTGAGGCGCGCGTGGAACACGTACGCACTTAGGTACGTACATTTTTTAATTATATGAAACGTTATTATTTATTCATCTATTTACAATTTTCTAAAATTGCATCTTAGAGTAAATGAATAAATAATAACGTTTAATTTAATAAAAAATGTTCTTAAAACGAAAACGCGAAACCTTATTCGTGTGTTAAATTAATGTCGACATTAAAGAAGCACGCTGTATAATTTAATGAGATTTGATGAGAGCAGGGGTAAGCCCAGTGGTATCGGTACTTACGAGTTGTAAGGTCGTGAGTTCGACACCAGGCAAGCACTACTTTGTGTATTTTATTTCATCACCACTGCTCTCAAAACGGTAAAGGAAAAAATCGTGAGAAAATCGGCATGTCCTAGAAACAAAAATTCGAAAGCAGATTACATTTACGAACCCGCACTGGGCCCGCGTGTTGTATTATGGCCCACTCCTTCTCACAGAGAGGTGGCCTGCGTCCCAGCAGTGGGAACATTATAGGCTGATTACTCATTTTCTCATCTCACTTTATTCAGGAGATCTATAACAGCCAATTAATTCTTATAGAAAAACCTAATAAAATTGTCAATAATATGTCATTACATACATAGTCAAAATACATATCAACAAGGCCATAATTACCGACCACCTTGATCATAATATTCTCTTTGATATTGATTATAATCAACTGATCAAATCCACTCTAGCACGTGACTTCTTCCATAAAACAATAACTATTTAGGTAGGTTAGTTGAGATAACATCCAACCTTTTACGACACCAAAAGGAAACAACGGGGTGGCCATATTCATAATCGGAAACCGTAATGTTTATGGGATTAGGAACATAAAACTCTGATGATAATGCTGCCATTAAAATGATTACTAAAACAAACTACGGTTACGCACGACGCGACACCGACGTGGGTTATAAAAAGTGAAGTTGGAGTCGCGTCACAACACGAACTTCAAGTCGTTCGTGGTGCGTGTTCCGAGACATCATCTCGGGAAGTTCCTCAAGGGAGAGTTCTGGCCGAAGGGTGTTGTGTACCGCCGGTTTCGTGGCCGGCTACATGACACCAGTCAGCGAAACACGACGCAGACACTTCGTGTGCGTTAGTTTTTAGTGCAATTTAAATGTATGTATTTATAGTATTTTTAAGTCATATTAATACTGTATTGTGTTTATATGGGCCTTGATGCCTGAAATAAACGGATAAATAAAGCCTGGATAGAATATTTAAAAGCGCCATATTTCTTTTATGTAATTTTTCGGTTGGCATTGTTCCCTTATTGGCATTTAGAAGGTAACCGTGATTCATAATGGAAACTATGGCTTGCTGAATATTAGGAAAAGTTGTTATCATCGCACAGTTTTTCTTTATTAGATGTAGGTACAGTCCGGCTGTTCGAGAAAATGCGTTCCTGTCAGTGCGACAATTCTAGTAGCTAATAAAGACCAAATTCGCTAAATACGTATTTGTTTGTATGAAACAGACAGTCTTATGCAGTCCTCACCGTTATACCTAAGCCTAAATGTTTAGATAAGCTTTCGCGTGATTGCTATTTTTTTGTCAGTTTTTTGAATCCGTGCATATGGCCAGTAGCCAGTCTCAAAGATTCCTAAATACCTATTGCATTTGTTGTCTTGTCATGATGATAAATGTTATTACAACCCGCATGAATTAACTTGAGACTTCGCTCGGATGACGTAAGCGCCCGGTACTGAGGCGTCGACTGCGAGAGCTGGACCTCAAGTCTGCTATTACAATAGTGTCACAATGGTCTATCTTTGATTTCATAATTGTTAATTTTGACAAGTTTGGTAATCTACTAATATAATGGCGTCATTATGACTTTCCAATGTTCAACCACTGACACTCCATTGAAAGAAATGGCATAGAATGGTAATCTTGTACAATGTACATAATGACACATAAATAACAGACATAGGCGGTAATCTGCAAAATTTTTGACAGTTATTTCGATCACTGACCATTATGAATTTAGCAGATTACGAACTTTTAGCAAAATGACAATGGGATCGTGTTGGAATGACGAATTAAAAAAAATAGCAGACTTAGGCCCCTGGTCTCAAGCTAACGCTTGCGGGTCACTTCAATTCGCTTCCTTTATACACTGCGACCACATCCCATAACGTTACGTGCACATGTCGCGTACAACTTTGCTGCCATCCTTATTATTTTACTGTTTGCAAGTAACAACTAGATGCTACTTCATTCATGTGCAGTCGCGCGTGAAAATAAATTAAACTGATACTCTGCGAAGGAGTTTCTTGTAATGTTAGTGGTGCGGTCAGTGAGCAGCCTTATTTTAGGGAAGATGGTTGATGCATTCGAGGGCTTCGAAACATAGAGAAAGACTATTAAGGGATCATTAATTAATGTATTTTTTGGAAGAGACCATTACGAAAAAAGTGTACCGCCCGATTCAAACGTTATTGCCAAGTTATTTAGGATCGGAACATGAGGCGAGTCGTTGCGCAGTAACACATTCACGTGTCCGCGGGGGTGAGGGGTGGGGTACGCGCAGCGAGTAACGCACTTCACAGTCGTTTTATAGTTTGACGCGAACTATATCTGAGAATTTTTGATAGTCAAGTAAGTAAATGATTGATGAATTAATTAAGTGATCGATAGTGAATATAAAAATTCCGCATCACCAAATAATGATTGGCCTAGAAACGAAAAACCCCATTATAAACGCCTCATAAACTTCCAATAGATTGCTTGAAAACGTCTCCACACAGAAAATTAACCATAGACCTTATAAAAGACTTCATTACCATCACATTATCTCCTAAAAAACAAACCAATCAATACCACATCGACTTCTGGTCCAAAAACCTTTATCATACAACCAAAATTAGACCTTATTGCGGAACAATAGCTAAACAACATTTAAAACATCAGCCTGTACATGTCAGGAACACATTTTTGGTGTCAGGACATGAATTTATGAGGCCGACGACAGACTTTTTGCCGTCGGAAAAAAGGTTTGTTTTCTAAACTGGATTTCCGATTTTTTGCCCAAAATCCATCCAATTTTTTGCCCAAAAGTTGGCAAAGATGTCGAAGTTTTAAAAATATTTGTCTATTTACAACTTTACTAAGTCCTTTAAATAAATAGGGTAAATTGGGGTTAGGGTGAAACTTATTTACATTTTAAAATATTATGATGTTGAAAATGTCAGGGACAAAATGGATGGGAGTTTTTCGGGGTTGAGCAAAGGTCTTAAAATAGGTAAGTATTAAGAAGGCCTCAATAGAGACCCCATAAGACCCGTTCGGAATAGACATTTTGAAACTGAAGTACATAGCTATATTTTCAATGTAATTTACCTCTTCTTCTATTTACACTACTAGATAATTAAAAGTACTGACGTTAGACGTTCAAAAGAATTTTATTTCTTGTCCAGTTTGACATCAAAGAGGCAATTCCCGTAATTTTAAGAACGTTCACAGTTTGATCTCAATCTATCAAAAATCCGTCTAATTTCCCTACATTTTTTTTTGACATTGATTGTCGCTGAGATGGGATTGTGACTTGAATTTAAACGCTTTTTAATTACGAGAATTGGCCTTCAGGACTCTGGACATTTTTCGCGAGAATTTTCCGAAAATCCTTTTAGTCAATATTTTTGAAGTGAAAACTTATTGAGATGGGAAAAATCCATTGAACTCGCGCCACTGCTACTGTAAGCGACACCGCGCGTGTTTTTTTTTATAAGACGATTAAAAAAATACCCGCTTCGGATGTGTTCGGCTGTCCACGGGATGTAGGTACTCGGTTTTAATGTATATCCGATATGCCAGTGAGTGATGGCAAAGTATTCTGTTTGTGTTTTGTTTTCACTTCTGTCGGTACTCCCGGAGTGCCACTGTTTTTTTTTAGTTAAATACCTACCTAATAAAAACACATTTCAGGCGTCCTTCCTCTCATTACAAACAAAATAAAATATCAATATAAACGCCACACCGAAAATTCAAACCAAAACTTCACTTAATTATAATAATTACTAGAAACGCCCCGCGGTTTCACCCGCATACATGTCGATCCCGTGGGAATATCGGCATAAAAACTATCCTATGTCCTTCTCCGGGATGCAATCTATCTCTTTGCCAAATTTTATCGAAATCCGTTCAGTGATTTAGGCGTGAAAAGGTAACATACAAACAGACAGACAAACTTTCGAATTTATAATATTATTATAGTATGGATTACATAATAATAATAATTACAGCAACAACACAAAATGGAAACCGACAGCCAAAAGCGACGTGCTGAATTATGTCCGTTTATAGGTGTCGGGGTTCGATGCTCAACTCGAGTTTAAATTAATTAAACCAAACCAGGCTTTGACCGTAATAACGTAATTCTGGGCGACGTCAGTTGAGTTTAGGTCTCAGGGGGTCGAAATAACCAGCTTAGCATCTGGAGGATTATGCCTTAGTCTTGGTTGTGTCGCGTTTAATTTTGTTATTGCAGTGTTAACTAACTGAAACTTGAACGCATGTATACTAGTTGACATGCTGTGAATTTTGGTGCATGAATATGAAATTGTTTTACATACATGGCGACTAGTTGAAGGTTTTCATATGGGTTGTGGATTAAAAAAATGCGTGCAAAGCTTCACTTGGAAACCAGCACGGATATTCTGTAAAATATACCAGCTGTGGCTGTGTGTGCGGTGAGATTTTTACAGAATAGAATGGATAACATTATGAATCATAATATGGCGAAGACAGTCAGTGTATTTCTTTTTTTCGCTGCACTACGTACTGTATAATCAAAGAGATTGGGATTGGATTTGGATTGGATTGATTGGTATTTTAGCACAGATAAAAATTACTGAAAAATCCTTCACCAATGGGATTTGATACGATTAACTTAACAGTTAACTGTTCATTATGATTCATAATGTTATCCTTTTATGATTCTGCCAAAGTGGCCTTTTTAGGCCGCCTGGTGGTGGAATGACAGCTCACTTCATCTAAATTTTCACTGTGATTTTTACAGCATACACCGGCAGCTAATATTTTTACCAACGCAAGACCTATTCGCATATCGTCGACCGTAGGTTCAATTGAGGTAAGGGACAAAATACGATTTTTCAGGAGAGGCCGACAAAGTTTTTTTTCGGACTAAATCGCCTATAACTTTTTTTGTTATTAACCTTTTTCGGATCTGATTTCACAGATAATCTTGTATTTTAGTGCTCTATCTACCTGTTTAACATTTATTTAAATAAGTTAGCTATTTAAGAAAATAGACGTCCCTTACACCATTTTCACCATTTTGTTAGTAATGTCCCTTACTGACCAAGTATCTTGTAGTCCTGTCGCTTACATTAAATTGATCTCTACGTTGGATCCAATCTATAATGAAAAAATAGTGTAAAGGTCTTGTTGAAAAAATGTATGAAGAATAATTCGTTGATTGGGAAGACCCTTACCTTATGTGAAGTGGATTGGCGGCGGTAATTACACCATTTCAAGTTGCTATATTGCGTAGTTTTTCAGATACATTGTTGTTATGGGGCTGATTCGAAATTTGAATCCAAAAATCAGTAGGGTAAGGGACATTTTTTTTAGCTAGAATTTTTTCATATACACCATTCGAAAGAGCGCAAAATTCTGAACAAAATTGTATACTTACTCAACTCATTTTGCGTATTTTGTCCCTTACCTCAATTGAACCTACGGTCGACGATATATGTAATTCCTACCAATACGAAAAAACAAGAAGTCTACAAGAATAACTCGCAAACAAAACACACTGGCACTTAATAAACCGTTTCCTACCCATGAACCACCATAATCCGAGCTTACATCGATACTTTTTGTAACCCAACACGGTGTTACCCCCAAACTTGTTGATTTAGGCCAAAGAACCGTGAAATAGGCAAGTTTTTGTGATACACTTTGATTTTCGGATTAAATGTAGTAGGTAATGAAAGTCTTTTTTGCGTCGAACCTGACACATCTTTTCACGTATTGGAATTAGATTTGGGTGATTTGGAAATGGTACGGTTTGGGAAGGAGTAAAAAGGTTTTATTTAGGAGAGGGTTTTCTATCTCTGTGTATGTATTTGTAACGCCATGTAACTTATAAGTTGTAACATTTTGAAAACCCTCATGCTATGTTTTATCGTAGGTGAACATGTTTGTGCCATAACAATTCTATTTCCGTAATCAGCCTATAATGTTCCCACTGCTGGGACACAGGCCTCCTCTCAATGAGAGGGAGTGGGCCGTAATCCACCACGCGGGCCCAGTGCGGGTTGGTGGATGTCACATGTCTTCGAATTTTTGGTTCCAGGACATGCCGGTTTCCTCACGATGTTTTCCTTCACCGTTTTGAGAGCAGTGGTGATGAAATAATTTACACAAAGTAAAGCGCCTGTCTGTGTTCGAACCTACGACCTACAACTCGTAAGACGTGTCCGTGACCACTGGGCCACCACTGCTCTCAAAACGGTGAAGGAAAACATCGTGAGGAAACCGGCTTGTCGTAGAATCAAAAATTCGAAGACATGTGACATCCACCAACCCGCACTGGGCCCGCGTGGTGGATTACGGCCCACTCCCTCTAATTGAGAGGAGGCCTGTGACCCAGCAGTGGGAACATTATAGGTAGGCTGATTATGGTAATATCATGTTTTATGCAAATTAAATATTTATTAAGTACAAGTAAGGTGAATGTTAAACATCTCAATGGTTTGGGCGAAGAACGTCAGAAACGCAAAATGACAGATTAGCGAAATGTGTATAACTTCTTCGTAGTACTGGCGTTTTTTTTTAAATTATTTAGGTATTCCTTGAAACGGAGAAGTTTTGTAAAAATGTGTAAAGTGTGTGTGTGTTTTTCAATGTATTTTATCTGTGTGAATTTTGCTATGTATCAAACCTTGTTCGATCTACTTTACAATAAAATATTTTCCATCATTTATACTTGCTGTATCGTGTTTAAATCATCTGCCTAGCCTTTTCCCAACTATGTTGGGGTCGGCTTCCAGTCTAACCGGATGCAGCTGAATACCAGTATTTTACATAGAGCGACTGCCTATCTGACCTACTCAACACAGTTACTGGGTAATACGATACCCCTTGGTAAGACTGGTTGTCAGACTATCGGGCTTCTGACTACCCGTAACGACTGTCAAAGATCCACGAATGACAGCCGAAACCAACGGCTTAACGAGCTTTCCGAGACACGGAGGGTCTCGGTATGTAAAGATGGTCACCCATCCACAGACCAACCGCGGCAAGCGTAGCTTAACCTGACCGATCGACCTGTGCGGCTGCTATCTCATTATCATGTACTCCTGTACAATTAAAATACTACCAAACAAGAAAGAACCACACTACCCAAATTAATAAAACACCTTCCAATTCCAACCCTCAACCCTCCCATGTGCAAAATGACATGTCGTTGTCGCGAAAGGGTTAACGGACATGTCAGCCGTGAGTTGGGCTCGCACCTGTCCCCTACGGCTTCAGGATAGGGTTACGGGATCGCACTTGACAGTCTTCGCGGCCGTCTGTGGCGGCAGATGGGTGGTTAAGTGTTATGTACCTAGCTACTGTTTGTAGGGTAAGAGATTACACCGGTCGTTGTGTATGCGTGTACCTAAATGATAAATGATTCATTTCTGTAAGTAGGTTTGTACAAACACTATTTTTTTTTTTTTTGTGGATGTTATATCATCAAATGACCCCTCCCGCTCTGGGTGGAGCGGAAGGGAGTGTCAGACTCTTACTGACTAAAACCCACCCGTGTTCCTTCCTTAGCCCTTTATGTTCCGGGCCAGCGGTAACCGGGGTAGCGGTATTTTCTGTAAGTAGGTTTGTACAAACACTTTTACACGTCAATCATATTTTTTTTTTTAAACTAGATAAGGTCGGTTTCCTATCTGACTATTCTGAGAAGAAAGGCCGAAACAAACTCAGAGGTCACAGTCTCTTTTAAAGTCCAGACAAAATCTTGGTCAGATCAAGTGAAGACCATGTAGATTGGTGTCTGAAATTGTATTTTGAGGAAAGAACCACACAGATTGAGCGGACCTGTCCAGTCAGTGCACGCATTTGTCAAAATCGTGCAGCTCAACTCAGAACTGTAGTTTTGAGTTGCTGGTTTACCGCGACTTCGTCCGCGTGAAGTTTCTGGTTCCCCAGACCCACCCCGTCGCATTGCATCGCCTAAACGCGCTATTATTTCGTTTTCGCTTAGCGTTCTTTCTGACTTTTGTGTTTTTGCTCGGCACCTAAGGGTCCTAGCGTGATGTTAAGTAGCCTATAGCCTTTCTCAAGAATTGGGCTATCAAACGCAAAAATATTTTACGGTACGGTACGGTTTAAATTTTTTCCGTTTTTAATCACTATTGAAACCTAGGTACAGTAGGCCGCATGTCAAACTCCGTACTACGCCGACCAGTTCAAAGAGTAACCACCAGCATGCAGTCAACTGTACCAAACAAACAAAAGAATGTGGATAACAGGAATTAAAATAACAACGCAGATACACGTCTCACGTCTCTAGAAGTGACATTACTTACAACACCATTGCAAGCACAGTTCCACTCCCAAACCGCTACTGACAATTCCTACCACGCTCATGTAAGATTATAATCTACTTCGCTAATCACGCATGTTATCTTAAGATGACGTCATGTGACGTATCTAGGCAAGTGCACGCGTGCAGTGAACGCATGTGTCACAACATATCAGACCTACTTGTGCACCCATGTGTACCTATGCGGTGCGCGTGCGATGACAACATCGCACCAATTTGTATAGAAAATTGGCTACTCTAGTGCCGTTTTCTTTTTACAGTTCCGTTGTAAAAGTAAAGCGGGACATGTAGAAATCAAAATCAAAATATTTTTTATCCATACTAATATTATAAATTCGAAAGTAACTCTGTCTGTCTATCTGTATGTTACCTTTTCACGCCTAAACCACTGAACGGATTTCGATGAAATTTGGCAGAGAGATAGATTGCATCCCGGGGAAGGACATATGATAATTCTTGTCGACATACCTCGCGGGCGAAGCCGCAGGCGGAAGCTAGTGTGAAATAAATGTAAAAGTTTGTGAAGATGTTTGGATGTTTGTTATTCAATCACGCGTAAACCGTTGAACAGATTCAGATGAAATTCGGTATAGAGATAGTTTGAGTCCCGGGAAAGGACATAGGATAGTTTTTATCCCGATATTCCCACGGGATATGGATGATACATGGGTACTTATGAAACGTCAGAATCTAGGTGCACGGTTCGAATTGGTCGTTTCCTATGGAGAAGAACCGGCAAGAAACTCCACGGTAACTCTAAAAATTATTACAGTGTTAACAGGTATGGGAGGACAATGTAGGCCTGTCCACAAGTACCAGGGACTTATCAAAATAGGTCGAAAAAAAAACGGTCTACAAATCTACAGTCTACAATTGCTTCGGTAAAGTATGAACGTTTGTCTGTCCCGGGTGATTTTTTCTCGAACTATTTTTGGACGCATCAGAGATAGAGCGAGTAACGCAGTTAAGTTCGAGGAAAATATGGGAAAGAAACCGCTGATTTGATGCAAAAACGGGCATATTAATTAAGTAGGTGCTCTCCTTTCAGCCTTGAGTTTTAAAAACATTTTCGTGCAATAAGCGTCGCCCATTGCAGTTGCCAATAAGACGAAATATTTCAAAGCAAAACGGAATCCAGCAATAGTCCAAAAAAGCTGCAAAAACTGCTGCAATAAAAAAACTGGCCAAGTGCGAGTCGGACTCGCACACGAAGGGTTCCGTACCACAAGGAAAAAACGACGAAAAAAACACGTTTGTTGTATGGGAGCCCCCCTTAAATATTTATTTTATTATTAAAGTAAAAATACAACTGAGTATTTTGTGAATGTGTGTATGTGCCTACCTGTTGCCATTATTGATATCGAGCAAAAAAGGGCAAAAAAATCGCGTTTGTTGTATGGGAGCCCCCCTTAAATATTTATTTTATTTTGGTTTTAGTATTTGTTGTTATAGCGGCAACAGAATTCAACTAAAAAAAAACACAAAAAATATTGTGAAAATTTCAACTGTCTACCTACCGCGGTTCTTGAGATACAGCCTGGTGACAGACAGACGGACGGACGGACGGGCGGATGGACAGACAGCGAAGTCTTAGCAATAGGGTTCCGTTTTTACCATTTGGGTACGGAACCCTAAAAACAAAAGCATACCAGACATAATTGAAAAGATAGCTTTTCATAACTAAAAATGCACGATACAGTTGAAAAATACCGTTTCATTTCAACAAACGATTTTTCCCATCACTGCTCTAGCATAGCATTTGTAAGTGAATGCAATTCGTTTCGTCATTCGGTCAGTGGCGATCTCTTGATTACAACTTTGATAATTGGGACAGTTTGTGAGAAAATGTGATTTTAAATAATCATTCAAGGCTTTTGACGGAAAATCGTGGCGAAATCATTACGTAAAGGTTACATTTTTCTGGTCCTACGACACGATGTTTTACGTTAACCGTTTTGATGATGAAATTATTTACACAAAGTAAAGCGCCTGACTGGGTTCGAACCCACGATATACAACTCGTAAGCCGCTCCCACTGCTCCTTTTCAGGGTTCCGTACCCTATTACTAAGACTTTGCTGTCTGTCCGTCCGTCCGTCTGTCTGTCACCAGGCTGTATCTCAAGACCTGCGATAGCTAGACAGTTGAAATTTTCACAAATTATGTATTTCTGTTGCCGCTATAACAACAAATACTAAAAACAAAATAAAATAAATATTTAAGGGGGGCTCCCATACAACAACCTTGTTTTTTTTCGGTGTTTTTGCCTTGTGGTACGGAACCCTTCGTGTGCGAGTCCGACTCGCACTTGGCCAGTTTGTTTACTATAAAATGTGCTCCATAATACTATCTAACATTATCTTTGCTTCTAAATATTTTCGCTCAAACAGGATCAAATACCTCCATAGCAATATAGTTTTTTTCCTGCGCAAACAATTCTTAGGTCCAGGTGATCGATCCGATGACCTCGTTCCTCATTGTCAGCCACTCAGCCATCGACCGGCTTTTTGTAACGGATGCCACACTTACAAGATTAATTCACACTCAGCTGAAGATTGATATGTTGTGACAATTGGGATCCTTTGTGCGAATGTCTAGGAGTTGTAGCTATGTGGGTGGAAGTAGTGTGGGGAGCGAGATGATAATTATTATATCATTGACTAATAAGAAGTAGTTGGCTCAATTCATTATCTATACTAATACAAAGCTGAAGAGTTTGTTTGAACACGCTATGGAACTACCAGTCCGATTTGAAAAATTATTTTTGCATTTGTTAGCCCAATTCTTGAGGAAGGTTTTAGGCAATAAGGTTATTAAGTATCACGCTATGACCCTCAAGAGACGAGCAAAAAGAAATGTCAGAAAGAACGCTAAGCGAAATGCGGTGGGACGGGGAACCAAGAAATTTTACGCGAACGTAATCGCGGGCAGAAGCTAGTCAGTATAAATTATTTGAGTAAGGGTCTGCGTCACAGTGTCCAGCTAGTTAAAGAAAGAAAGAAGTAGAACAATGCGTTTATTGGCATTACAATAAAAAAAAACACAGTACTATCTACCAGATGATTAGTTTGTTGAAAAAAATCTGCTGTTCCCTACATTTATGTTCGTATAACTCGTCAAAATGTAGGGAACAGCTGATTTTATTTTCGCGAATTCGTGTTTCGTCCCATAGTAAAAGTTGTTCATAATGATGAGTACAATGACCTCTTAAGAGGTTGTTAATGTTTTACCAATAACCCTGTATAAGTACCTACATAAATAGTCATCTAGATTAGAGCGTAATTGGTGCCAAAAGGTAAGTATTTACCCTGGTTTGGGGTCTTGTAAATTAGGGACGAGTGCCTATTATGTCAAATGTAATTTGTGTACAGTGTGTTAATATGAACTATCTGACCCGGCGAACATCGTACCGCCCCGCCAGCCGCACTGCCCCGCCAGCCGCACTGCCCCGCCAGCCGCACTGCCCCGCCAGCCGCACTGCCCCGCTTTTTATTAAATCTCTGATATCTTCTAAGATATTCATTTTAATGATATACTGTAAAGGGCAATTTTGATCTACGTGAAATGCACAATGTATTGTATTTAATTGCATTGGAAGGAATAATACTGTATTGTTTAAAATAGATTAACCTATATTTTTTTCTAAATGTAAACGATAAAAATGGTTACTGCGGGTTATCCTTAGGAGATAAACATATACTATCGCGGACTTTTTTTATCGTTCTTTTTAAGATATACAATTCCGTAGTACATTAATTTGATCTATCTCGTAAGATTTAGCCAGCGTTTGCAACGTAAGCGCACAAACATAATTATGTTTGTTACGAAATCACATTACAAATCGTTGAATTTCTCGGCTTTTCTCTACTATGCACGCATTATACATATAAACCTTCCTCTTGAATCACTCTATCTATTGCTGAAAACTGCATTAAAATCCGTTGCGTAGTTTAAAAGATCTAAGCTTACGGACAGCGGGAGCGACTTTGTTTTATACTATTGTAAAGAAGACGATTATCTATGATAACCAACTTTGCCAAGCAGTCTGATAATTGCTTTCGCTTTTCGCGTGAGTCATGATTGCAAACCTAGGACAAAGGTACGACTGGTGAGATAGTTTTCCTGCCGTTATAGCACAACAATGCAATATTAGAAACAGCACCACCAGTTTGTTGTAGGTATTCCAAAATATCAAATTCCATTTCAAAATACAGCTCTCCCGTTTTAGCGACCTCGATTCGAATTTCACAACAAAACTGGCACGCAACACCGAAAAAAAAACAAAGGAATATCCGAATATCAAAACTCCGATACAATGTCATCCGCATAGTTTAGCAGGAGTTTCACAAAGCCGAGTTAATCGAGACTTAGCAGAAACCGCCAGAATCCTGCGTACCCGGGCGTACCAGCATACCGGCATAGACCGAACGCGGCGAAGCGTGAACTATTGAACCTCTCGGAACGACAGATATGCGACGAATCGACAGAGTAGCGAAGAAAGACGCAGTAGTACCAGTTTGATAGACTAAGTTTGTGACCGGCAAGGCCGTTGCCTTGCCGGTCACAAACTTAGCCGGTTCTGCGTGATTGCTTTATCCGGTCAGTGCATGACCTATTGAATAGCTTGGAATCTGCGAGAATCAACTCTGTCTGACTACTGATTTGTAAACTTTTTTTATTCTTGATTAATTTGTCCGTGGCATCACAGCGGGCCCTATCAGAATAGCAGCGCTGCGCTATTTATTATATTTTAAATACGCAGCATTATGCTGAGATAGAAGCTTTTTTGACCTCGCACAGGTTTTTTTTAGTTTATTTATTTTAACTTTAACTTTGTTGGTTTTAAATGCTCCTTTTTAGGGTTCCGTACCCAAAGGGTAAAAATGGGACCCTATTACTAAGACTCCACTGTCCGTCTGTCTTTCTGTCACCAGGCTGTATCTCAAGAACCGCGATAGCTAGACAGTTGAAATTTTCACAAATTATGTATTTCTGTTGCCGCTCTAACAACAAATAATAACAATAAAATAAAGTTAAAATTTAAAGGGGTTTAAAAGAAAGGTTTTTTTCGGCGTTTTATGCCTTGTGGTACGGAACCCTACGTGTGCGAGTCCGACTCGCACTTGGCCGGTTTTTTACTATTTTTGTATTTCCTATGTGTCCCAAATAAAATATATTTCTTTCTTTCTTTCATTCTTTATATTAATATATAATCAGCGATAACAAATCGCTCGCTCTCTTTTTAGAGCTACCGTCCTCGAGCCATCACTTACAACCTGTGATTATTATATTTTTAACTTCTGCTGAAGATTTGCCTGTTGCAAAACCTCGAGTAACTAAATACCAGTTTTTCACAGGCATACTTAACACAAATTTTCCATAAAATTCTTAAGTTTTTATTATAATTTGATGATTTAAATGCGTCTAGCTCGTATCAATTTGTAATTTAATCTTACAAAGAAGGTGTGAACAGCGATATTTCATTTGCATACAATCTTGCTTGTTTCTTTATAGGCAGATTATTTTTGAGAAAAAAAATAATTTATGGTGATGTGTTCGGAATTTTAATGGAAACTGTTTTAGGCAATGTATTCTATACAGGGTTATTGGTAAAACATTAACAACCTCTTAAGAGGTCATTGTACTCATCATTATGAACAACTTTTACTTAGGACCAATGCTGAAATCGCTAAAAAAATCAGCTGTTCCCTACATTTATGTTCGTATAACTCGTCAAAATGTAGGGAACAGCAGATTTTTTTTGCGCAGATTTTTTTTTATTTTTGGCAGCACTGCCGCGTGCAGCATTATTCGGAATCATACCTTAATGAAACGTGCCCAGCTAAGGCACTGGAACCACGCATCGACGAAACACAGCAGGCTGCTTGACCCAGACTCCGGTGGGAACCCTGGTCGCAAACCATAGGTATCTATGTTTTCACGATTACTTTGGTGAAGAAATGGTGAAGGAAAACAGGCATGTTCTAGAACCACCCGCACTGGGCCCGCGTGGTGGATTACAGCCCACTCCCTCTCACCGAGAGGAAGCCTGTGGCCCAACAGTGGGAACTAGTGTTCCCACTGTTGGGCCACAGGCTTCCTTTTAACTATAGGCTGATTATGCAATCCAGACTTCGGGCCGCTACTAAGAAATTTTTGATGGAAAAACCCAATGACACTTCACCCGACCTTAGAATCGAAACCAGGTCCTCGTGCTCAGCAGTAACGCTTGCGACCACTAGACCAAGGAGGCAGTCATATAAAAGATATTTTGATTAAGAATAAAATTAAACTCAACTATTTACTTGATATTAATGTTGTTATACAGCACATTACTACTACTACATACAGTCTGTCAAATTTCTTTAATCGATTTTCAACTTTATCGCTAAGGGTCAGTTCACACCGAGACGCGACGCGACGCGCAGTTTTCAAGATAGAAATACAATTACAGACCTTATCTACTACACAAAAAGGTACACGATTCAGTGAGCTACGCCGCGTAGCTCGACGTAGCTAGTAGACACTGAATTGTGTACCTTTTAGTGTAGTAGATAAGGTCTGTAATTACTGTATTTCTATCTTGAAAACTGCGCGTCGCGTCGCGTCTCGGTGTGAACTGACCCTAAAGCATAAAGTTCAAAGTTGATTGGGAAAATTTTACAGTTTCGGGTAGCTTGACATGGTGGCGTCTGTACTTACTTAAAAGCCATCTAATAATTTGTACAGTGTCGATCAAAAGTCCTTAAGCACGGTCGCAAAGTTATAGTTTGAAGTTTAGTTAGTGACTTACGACCTTCTTTTAATGAGTAATTTGACACACACACCCGCATATTACTCGAATAATCACGCTATTGAATATAGTTCCGTGTCATGTTCGTCTTGTTCACATAGTTCGTAAAACTTTATGATTATACCCACAGAAATCTTAATAAATAAATTATAAGGTGGACAGATGCACCATTCACCGCGAAAGAATGTTGTGGTTCTTTGTTGGTTGATAATAATTTGATATTGTGGGTTAGTGAAGTGTGTTTAATCTATTAGAGGTGTTGTTCATTTTGAAACGCAAGCAAATTTAAATATTGAGATGAAAGCGGATATTATCGCGCTACGTAAAAGTGGACTTAATATTATACCACAAATATTTGATGAAACCGGACTGACTGTGAGTATTATGATTTAATTCTTTTATCGAACATTTATTTAATTAATGTATAACTGCTGATCCTTGTAGTTATTTTATTAAACGTTTTATATTTACCATAGGGTCTAAATAGAAGAAAAAATATATATTTCCAAGAGTTTATTTATTTACTTTTGGAATGATGAATATAACATTGAGTATAAATTATAATCTTATCATTTTGTAACATTTGAACTATTTTCAAAATATTTTTTTTTCAAAATAGTAGTTAATAATATTTTATCATTTTGCTAGTAGCCTTACAATATTCCTTTTTTGTTTTAGAGAAATTACCTACCTACTGTGAGTAGGAAGGTCAAAAGGTCGGAGGGTCCGTGCCAGTCGAACGCGATCGACAGTGGAAGGCCCCAGCTGGTCAGTGAATAAGAAACAAGTGGTTTTAACCAACCAGTTACCAGATGAAGTTGCATTGCAAGGAAATATGCAGAAATATGTTTGAATATTATAGGATCCATACGCCAGCGTTTACTTGATAGCATGGATAATAATGGGGGTTATACAACGTATTAAGTTATAAATTACAAATTGATTTTAGTAATATTAAAATAATATTGTGTCTTAACCGTATTAAGGATTATTTTGAGGTTTATAGTTTCAATCTTCTTTTCATAATGAAAATGAATACTTAAGCTATTACCGCAATTATAGAACAATATTATTTTATTAAAGATACTTACAATATTTTAAGTCTAATAGTCGTAGTTCACATGCTTTACTTCAATAAATTGTTCTTTATGAGAAAATAAACTGTTTTAAAAGTTTATTTACAAAATTATAACGAATAAAATTTTGGAAATCACTTAAAAATCTCTTTTTTTTTTAAATCCCATATTTCAATAACAATATAATAATACAAATAAAATAAATATTACATTATTATTCTCGTGTATTAATTAATCGAATAATAATAAAAAAAGATAAGAATATTGTTGAAAAGATAAATTAAAGTTTCATCTCGAGATTCGAACCTAGGCCAACTTGTTTAATAATCCAATACGCAACGCTATCCGCTAGCGGTACTTGTTATGAAGATGTGAATTTTAGCAATCGTATGAACCAGCCAAGGTCATACGTAATTACGCCGTGTGAAAAAGCGACGGTATAATTATTTTTGTTTCGTTCGACGTTAGCCAGTGTACACACACAGATGTAGGTACGGGCCTGCGCGGCGCTGGCGCGTGTTCACAGAAATTTCGACTTTATTGTGCCCATGCAAATTTGTTGCAGACCGTACCTACCTCTGATTTTTTACTACTTATTAATGTTTAAACTCTTGACATTCAATGAAAAGACTTTAAAGCCCACACTAGTAATAAAACTGGTAATAACCAGTTTTATCTTGTTCATAAAACTTACATTAATTGCTTCTTGAGTAGCGTATGATTTTCCATAAAACTGAATGGCTTACCTGTAAGCAAAGAAAAATAAAGTTTTAGTACATTTTATTTAACACACACAGCCAGAACGATATAGAACCGATTATTTATTTATTATAAGTTGAGACAGTATTAATTAGAGAATTAGCAGTAATTAACTATGGTAAGTTAAAGGGCAGACGTAGTAATTAATTATGGAAAAGAACACGAGATTTTATTTCAACTAAGGGAGGTATTCAAAGATTATTTGGTTTAACAGCAATTCTTAGAACAATTTAAATTATACGTAAAATAATTTTAGTAGTTTTTGGATTACTGCTCAAAACTTGTAGTCAACGTTTCGTGAACAGAATAACGTGTAAATTGCACCCGTGCAAAGCTGGGGCGGTTCGCTAGTCTAAACTGATATAAAAAAAAGGATTTTTTTTGTATTTTTGTTTGTTACGCAAAAACCCCTGAACGGATTTGGATGAAATTTGGTACATGGGTAGACGAGAGCGAGACTTAAGCGGGTGAAACCGCGTCGCGCAGCTAGTTTATAAAACAAAATAATATTGCTTCGCTTTACATCTATTTATCTCAAAGACTCTTTGATTTATCTAATACAAAATTATTTAGTTTAGTAGCTATAAAACTATTTCTGTATTTCTACAAAAACACCAGGGAATAAGAGAAAACCTTACCCACTACCTCAATTTCGGTTAAACGTTAGCATTATGGAAACTAACCTTAGCTAACACTCAAGCGCCGTGTCCGGTCGTTACGACCAGCCATGCATGTTTTCTGTCTAACCCTTGCGTGCGAAATTCCATCTTCCCGACTTTGGATAGGCTAGAACCTCGAATTTCGAAATCGGTTTCTCGCTAAGAAATTCCGTATTTGGCTGCATAGTGTAGGTACCTGTACCTACTTGAAATATTGAATACGGAATTTTCTTCAAAGATCATCTTGTTGAAGTCGTAGAAAATATTCGCGTTTTTGATATAACAACATAATTTTGTTTACAAATCGTCGAAATAAAATAGTCGTCTGTCGTTGCAATTTAGGGTTTATTTATAAACGGTTATTAAAGTTAAGTGACATTCAAAAGAAAGAGTTCCATAGAGCTTGTTCGAAGAAATTAAAAATTCGAAGACATCTACCAACCCGCACTGGGCCCGCGTCGTGGATATAGCCCACTTCCTCTCGAAGAGAGGAGACCTGTGTCCCAGCAGTGGGAACATTATAGGCTGATTATACGACGGTCAAACGTCAGAAATGTACAGACGCCAGCACATCAAGCTACCTGAAACTGTCAAATTTTCCCAATCAACTTTGAACCTTATGCTTTAGCGATAAAGTAGAAAATCTATTGGAGAAATTTGACAGATTGTAGTAGCTTGATGTGCTGGCGTCTGTACATATGGTTAAACAGTCGCTAACCACTACTCAACTTTAAGCAACGTTTATGAATAAAGGTGTTTATGTTTTCACCATTTTGGTGCTGTAGAAGAGATCGATAGTCATTCGCTTATGTTCGTGTTCAAGACCCATTTCGCTCCAAAAAAAAATAGCAGCTGATTTAACCGAAATTTTTTCGACAGATCAGCATAAATGCGACATTAGAGAAATACATTTAAAATTTTAATCAATATCACTTCCCGTTAGTAACTACCAGCTGAGGCAATACTTTACAATAAACATTAAGGGAATTATTCATAAACAAATACTTTATCACGCTGAGATACACATGGAGTTGATGGGCCCTGCTATTAACCCGAAGCGAGCGGTGGGGGGCCGAATCGGCCCACTATCTTTCCCATTACCATCCGTTACCATTTTATTACCATCTTTTACCATTTGTCGGGTCACAAACGTTTTATACCAAGTTCTTTTTTTTTTCCCGAGAATTTACAAAATTCATTTGTTTGTTTTGAAATCGGTACCTTTTTTTCTTGGTTTGTCATCGGAGTGTTATTGCCTTATGGCTGTTGCCGTTATTATAGAATGTAATTTTTAGGGTTCCGTACACAAAGGGTGTCAGCGGGACCCTATTAGTAAGCCTCCGCTGTCCGTGCGTCCATCTGTCTGTCTGTCAGCGGGTATTAATCTCATGACCCTTGAGAGGTCGACAGTTGAAATTTTCAGCCCAGTGTGTAGTTATATTGCCGCTATAAAAAAAAGTAAAAAAAAAAATACAAGAAACGTGTTTTTTCGGCGCTTTGTGGTTCGAAACCCTTCGTGTGCGTGACAGACTCGCACTTGGCGTTTTTTACTATGGTCCAAATGTAGATAAACGTTTGTGTGTATTTTGTAAACGCTTTATCAACATCATAAATGTTTATTTCTTATGTTCTATCGGAATTCGATGTGTTTTACATAGTTGTTATTCGAGGTTCAATAATATGTTAATGTTAAAATCGAAATTAACTGCCGAAGTACTAATCGTTTGACTTTATGTTATAACAGTCTCAGCGAAAGATTTTACTTTTTATTACCAGTTCTGTTTGCTTCTAGTTTAATTTATTGATTTGAAAAAAGTTTAATTGATTTCTAAAAGAATCTTTATAAATTTCAGTCATTTGGATAATATACAGTTAGTTAACGCCTACCTTCGCGGTTAATAAGAAAAAACCTGTTTAAAATATCTAAGTCTTTTAATTTTCTCCAACATGAGGTTCTATGTTAAAACCACTCACACACACACCCCCACACACAAATACACACACCAGCAAGCACTCGGAATTGTACCACTTTGACAATCTTTACTATATGATATAACTAGCGGCGCCCCGCAGTTTCACCCGCATAAGTTTCGATCCCGTGGTAATATCGGGATAAAAACTACCCTATGTCTTTTCCGGGACTCAAACTATCTCTATAGCAAATTTCATCTAAATCGGTTCGGCAGTTTAAGCGTGAAGAGGTAACAGACAGACAGACACACTTTCGCATTTATAATATTAGTATGGATGGGGGACCTGGAGTTCCAAAATACTGGCCTAGAAGAACGTTCACAGCCTGATCTCAGTTTTAATCTATCAAAAAAGTAATTTAAAAAAATTAAACCGACTTCAAAAAGAAATGAACTCAAAATTATGAAATAACTTTAATTTCGGAAGTCGGTGTCTTGGGATCTGTATTTTAGTTTTAGTTTTTTTTTGCCACCGACTTCCGAAATTAAAGTTATTTCATAATTTTGAGTTCATTTCTTTTTGAAGTCGGTTTAATTTTTTTAAATTACTTTTTATTTGGTAATTTTTAGTTGTTGCACTAGAATTTGACCAAGGTTTTGAGATGTTTTCGCTTTGACACTACACCCATAGCTCGTATCAATAAGCCAGGCCGTCACACTTTCACGTTTTAGTCCATATCTTAAAAATTACTGAATCGATTTTGATGAAACTTGCACTGTTCCCTAAATTGAAGTAAATGTAAGCCAATAAAAAAAGAATGGTCACGATCCGATTAATAGTTACGGAGATATGCGTGGACAAACATACATACATACATACATACATACGTCTATAAAATTTTGTATATTTGTTTGGAAGCCCTAATAGATTGTCATATGTGAATATAATGCAATTCCAATAATATTACATACATACGTATCGAATTGATAACCTCCTTTTTTTGAAGTCGGTAAAAATACCTCTAATTTCCTCACGTTTTTGACCAGTTTTTGACATTGACTGTCGCTGAGATGAAATTGCGACTAGATTTTGAACGTCTTCAATTAAGGGAATTATCCTTCGGGCATTCACTACATGAGGCAAAAAGACTGGTCTATTATTTTCTTGAAAAGCAAACAACAGCCAACAGTAATGATATTTACTTTATTTATAATAAATATTATATCAAAGAAATGGAGCTCAAAGTTTATAGATTCTTCAAACAATGATAGTGGCAGACAAAGAAAACACCTGAGTTCGTATCGAAACCAAAATAAATGTTTACGAAACACAATATTTTATTATAGATAGTGAAATATAAATTGCTGTATTGTTGTTTTTGTAACATGTAAAAGATGTTGGAAGAGTAATGGTGGTCAAGTGGAAACGGCCGCGACTTACGAGTACAGGTCGTGGGTTCGATCCCAAGCAGGCACTTTATGTAAATTATTTCATCAATACTGCTCTCAAAACGGCGAAGGAAAAGATTGTGAGGAAACCGGCATGTCCTAGAACCAAAATCAAAGACGCGGGCCCAGTGCGGGTTCAGTGGGCCCGCGTGGTGGATTGCAGTCTAATCTCACAGATTTCGATATCCTAAAGTTGTCAGCACTGTAAGGAGTTACAGTTCTGACCATTTTATGTTTATTTTTTTGTAGCAAAGCCAAATTAGTAGGTCTGACGGGCCAAAAAAGGTATTTGACATAAGCTCACATCTTTTGGAATACAGAAATATCGGTATTTTCCTAATTAAGATACCCGAGCAAAGCCAGGACGAATCGTTGTATACAAAAACCGTTAATCAAATTCAAATATAATTCAAAATGTCATCGCTCGAGGCTCAGCAAGGTTTATTGTCTACTCATTCATGAAGTTATAGGTGTTCCATTTGACGCTTTTGTGGTAATTTGTAAACGAATATATTTACATACAATTGTAATAAATTTTAACAAAACAGAAGCCATAACTATGGCTTGAGATCTTTACAATTGCAAATTCATTTCTTTAAGACACTTCTATATTTAATAATGGTCTATAACTTTTTTTATTTGTATAAAGTATCAAGTTGTATTTATGTGGGAACGTTGACATCGCATATAGGGTGACTGGTAATTAGTGACCGATACTTAAACACGTGATTTTACTCATCATTATGAACAACTTTTACTATGGGACAAACCTGAAATCGTGAAAAAAAAAACAGCTGTTCTCTCATTTTGACGAGTTTAGACGAACATAAATGTAGGGAACAGCTGATTTTTTTGCGCGATTTCAGGTTTTGTCCCATAGTAAAAGTTGTTCATAATGATAAGTAAAATCACGTGTTTAAGTATCGGTCACTAATTACCAGTCACCCTATATAATTTAACAAACTACACACATCAACACGGTCTAGGGATATTTCATACTCAATTAAATAACTCGAAAAGTACTGGCCGCATTGGAATCTTTTATACACCGATTTGTTTGTAATTTATCTCAGACTAATTCCAAATTTAAATTTTTGAAAATTCTTTTGTTTCGGTGGCAAAAAATGTCTTGATGTATAGGAGAGGGAATTTTCATTTGTGCGAAATTTAGAAAACAATACAAATTACGTTTACTTACAGTTTTTTTTCATTTTTAAACGAAAGATAAAGTTAAAATTGAGGTATTGTAGCCATGCAACGCCGACATTTGACGAGGGCGTAGATGTTACGAGCTGTGGGAATGCTGGAAGCTGGATCTGTTCAGCGTAATGTTGCTGAGGCCATAGGGACCCATCAAAATGTAATTTCAAGATTGTGGACACGCTATCGTGCCACAGGTGAAGTAGCGGAGAGGCACCGGGGGCCAAGTCGCATCACTACCCCCAGACAAGACCGATTTTTGCAAATTACTGCGCGAGCACAACCAAATGCAACGGCGACTCAATTGGTCCAAAGGCTGCGAGTGGAACACCAAGTGCTTGTGAGTGACCAAACTGTAAGAAGGCGACTGCATGAAAGCAATCTACGCTCTCGTAGACCACTCCGGGTCCCACCTTTACGGAGAGGCAATCGTGGACGACGATTAGAATGGGTTCGGAACCACGTGGACTGGGGCCGTGAGCAAATCTGGCTACAGAAGATCAACTTTTTGCGCACCTCAGAAGGACATGGGACAATATTCCGCAGCAAGACATTGACAACCTTGTTCTGAGCATGCCGAATCGTTGCCGATGTGTTATGAACATCATGGGCGCTTTCTCAGACTACTAACTTCAAGTTTATAAACACAAATTAAATGATTTTTCTATTTTTTTCAGTTTTTACTCACAAATTAAAAGTTCATTCATATACGATTTCCGTCTATGCTTCATTTTTTTTCCATAAAATCCTGAAATTTTAATCTAAGTACCTTAACCATTATTAAAAAATGGTAGAATATTAAATAACGTATCTTTTAAATATATACATGTCATATAAATAATTAACACATTGATAGTAATTCGCTTTTTTAAAAATATCCCTAGACCGTGTTGATGTGTGTATATAAAAACGTCACAATACATAGTACAGCGTGTTACAGAAATGTGAGGTCATACTTGTTTGTCTATGGGATCAATGTCGTAATAGCGAAAAAAATATCAGCTGTTCTATACACAATTTCATGACCTACTCGACGCAAAGGTATGGGACGGCTTATGATTTTTTCGCGATTACGATATTGGTCCCATGGAGAAAGTTGTAGTTTGGTCTGTACCCCACCCTTAAATATGACCACACATTTCTGATACATGAAGTTATCCGGAAAAGAACTGGAGTTACCGACATAGCTTGCATAGTAAGCAAGCTAAGGCTAGGAACTCACGGAGCGATTTTCGCCCGCGTCCGCTGCGGTTGCGGGCCCGCAGCTTCTGTAGAATGCAAATATTTATATAAAAAATTAAAGCACATTTCACGACGCGTTTTACGCCCGCGGTGTTTGCGGTTGTATGCGGTTCCCGCTGTACCGGCGGGCAACTAGTAGAATCGCGCGGGCCGCGGTTACCCGCAGCCTCGGCGGGTGGCGCCCGCGCGCTTTGCGATCGGTTGGCGGGCGACCGCGGGGGCCGGCGGGCGGCGCGGCGGGAGGTACGGCCGGCCGGCCGGTACGGAGGTAGGGAGGCGGCGGCCGCGTAACCGCGCGAATAACCGGTCTCGTGAGTTTTGAAATAAAACCGCAGATCTACGACCGCGGCGGTTGCGGGCGAAAATCGCTCCGTGAGTTCCTAGCCTGAAGTGGCATTGGGCTGGCTAGTTTTGTCGAAAGACTGATGGCCGGTGGAGCAGACGAATCCTAGAGTGTAGACCGCGTATCGGCAAGCGTAGTGTGGGACCTCTCCAGCTAGATGGACCGACGACAATATGAAGGTGGTTAGGACAGAATGGAAGCGGAAGGCGGAAAAAAGGGTGTTGTGGCTCAGTCTTGGAGAGGCCTATGTCCAGCAGTGGACTGCCATAGTCAGTTGATTTCTGATACACGCTGTATACTGATCATACTTCAAAAGAACTTGTAAACATAATAATTTTATTTTCAACGTAGTCCTTTACGTTTCTCGCCTTTGATTTAGGATAGACAACATGCATCAAAAATATAACAAGATGGCGGATCAAAGAAGGGTATTAATAACGCGGTGTTTTGGGCTGTGTATCACAAATTATGTGATATGTTGACAACACTGATGAATGGTATGTAACAAAGGGGCTATTTAGATGAAAAAGATGTTATAATCAATTACATCCTTTTGGCTGTTAAATGAAAGAGAGGGTTAATTCATTTGTCATCGTCTTAAGCGAAGATATGAGCAGTGTTAGCTCAGTTGTAATTGTCGCGACTTAAGAGTTGTAGCTCGTAGGTTCGAGCCCAGTCAGGCGCTTCATCATCATCATCATTTTAGCCTGGCCTCCCCTTTCTTCTGCCATACTTCCCGGTTCCGTGCGTCCCTCAGGCGCTTTACTTGAGCGCTGCTCTCAAAACGGTGAAAGAAAACATCGTGAGGAAATCGGCATATCCTAGAATAAAAAATTCGAAGACATCTCACAACCCGCACTGGGCCCGCTTGGTGGATTATGGCACACTGCCTCTCGAAGAGAGAAGGCTTGTGTCACAGTGGTGGGAACATTATGCTATGCTATGAGCACAAAAGAGGTAATTTCCTACTACTGATTAGTACTGACCTCTAAAACTCCCACGACCGGTGAAGAACTCCATGAAGAAGGAGAGACGACAAGAAGAACAGTTCGTCCACAGATATTTTAGCTCTGACAGCAGCATCCTTATTGTAATAAGAATAAAGGTCACAATGATTTTGACAGACTTGTCAGTGGCAGTCACCAAACAACAACCTTATCAGAATGAGAATAAAGATCACTTTGATTTGGACAGTGATGCAAAATCAGAGGTTCATGATAGCTTTGAAAGGACTGTATATCATTTCCTCTCGAAGCACAGAGTACTTTAAATCAGTATACCGAAGCGAGCTGACAAAGTAAAAACTGGCCAAGTGCGAGTCGGACTCGCACACGAAGGGTTCCGTACCACAAGGCAAAAACGCCGAAAAAAACACGTTTGTTGTATGAGAATGAATATTTATTTTATTCTGTTTTTAGTATTTGTTGTTATAGCGGCAACAGAAATACATAATTTGTGAAAATTTCAACTGTCTAGCTATCGCGGTTCTTGAGATACAGCCTGGTGACAGACAGACGGACGGACAGACAGCGAAGTCTTAGTAATAGGGTTCCGTTTTTACCCTTTGGGTACGGAACCCTAAAAAGTTGAAAAAAAAATCGTGTGGTACATATTTGTCAATGAGTAGGAATTTGGACATACTGGCCTTCTGGATGAAAAAGTTTTTTTTACTTTGAATGTCTTTGCTTGACCAGTCGGTACTGTGGCCTTCATGTGTCGAGTTCATCAGTACAATACGTCGAAAGTGACAGATGTTTTACATTTCATTGAGCAATTTGGACGGTTTAGGGGGTTGGCACCTTTCAGACTTATAGGGAGGCTTTATTTAATACACAGAGAAACTATTGACATAAGGAAGTAAAATTTAGGATGATACAAATTGTAGCTCAAAGAAAAATGTCTTGAGGAAAGTTTTTGGTATGAATGTCGACGGAAAGAAAGAAAGAAAATACTCATGACGCAATAAAGAAAATAAACAAAAAAAAAGGGTTGGGGGTAACATGCGTGACATCCACGCAGAACGGCTATCGCTCAGCATTATGCTGCGATCCTATGCAAGACAAAGCCCCAGCGCTGGTTTTCAGCGACAGCCGACGCCGACGTATTGACGTCGTCCGGAGCAGCAAACAATTATTAGGACGCTGTCCTGGCTAATAAGAGTAGGGGAAGACCAAAGAAACAATGGATGGACTGAGTGAAAGATGATAATTATGGTTAGAAAGGGGGTGACTACCGAGATGACGACTAATAGAGAAGTATGGAAAAAGAAGTCATGATGCGCCGACTTCAAATAAATTGGAATAAGGACTGGAGAATGATGATGACAAATTACAGCACACGTTCATTTATTAAAATACTAGCAGCGCCCGGCGGTTTCACCCGCATATGTTTCCCGTGGGAATATCGGCATGAAAAACTATCCTGTCCTTTCCCGGGACTCAAACTATATACCAAATTTTATCTAAATCAGTTCAGGGGTTTAAGCGTGAAGAGGTAACAGACAGACACACTTTCGCAATAATAATATTAAGTATGGATGGTTTTGTGATAATGTTTTTAGGTCAAATCACTATCATAACTTCGCGTTAGGCAACTGAACCGCGTGTTTAAAGTGATAATCGTAGGAATATCCTCCCTATTATCGCTAGTTTTATGAATAAAAAGATAAATTACTTCCTGCAGTGCACAATGACATGATCAACATGACCCTTGATAACTTGACGAGAAATAAGTAGAACAGTTTTATGACAACAATGTCATATTTTTTTACTAAGCGCTTTTCAAAGCTCTAATTGTTAGCTAGCTTTCCCGGAACTCAAACTATTTCTATACCAAATTAGGATAGGTTAGGATACCACATATAATAGGATAGTTTTTATCTCGATATTCCCACGGGTTCGAAACTTATGCGGGTGAAACCGCGGGGCGCTGCTAGTTTATTATTAAACGCTTTTCAAATATCTAATTCTTAGCTAGCTCAAAACTATAACTTTTTAGCTCTCAACGTGATACAAATATGAAAAGACTCATTTTTAGCTTCATTTTCAACTCAAGTAGGTACAATGTAGGCTACTTTTTATTCTGTTAGTAGTTTAATGGTAGTAAATTGCTGGGCGTGACGTTAACACGCTTAGTTTGTTGCCTCGCCTTCTTGTAAGGGTTGGCAGAAATTATTTAGGTACTTAATTATGCTTTACTAGCTGCGCCTCGCGGTTTCAATCGCATAAGTTGCGATCCCGTGGGAATATCGGTATAAAAAGCCTATATGTTAATCCAGATTGTCAGCTACCTCCATACCAAATTTTATCAAAATTGGTCCAGCCGTTTGAGCGTGAAAAAGTAACAAACATAAACACACCCCCCACACACACACACACACTCACTCAAAGATCCACGAAGGACAACCGTGACCAACGGCTTAACGTGCTTTCCGAGACACGGGTCTTGGTATGTAAAGATGGTCACCCATCCACGGACCAACCGAAGACCCGTACGGCTGTTATTACTTAGCCTCAAACCCCTCTTATTCCCATAATTAAGGTTCATTACACATTTCACACCACCAAACAGTCGCCTACGACGGTACTGCGGAAAATAGCCGGCAAAAAACTCCTTAGACAACAGTTAAAATTGTCATCTTTCTCTCAGCCAACCTTGACATTCTGACTGATCAGGACTAACATAATATTATGTCATACGTATACAGCTAATAAAAGGATAAATCGTAACTAAGTATTCGTCAACAGTAAGTAGTATTTCTCTAACAATTCGCGTAACGACGGTGTCGCGCACAGCCCTACATTTAGGCGCGTTTACCTAGCAATTTCCACAAAATCGCTAATTATACGCTACACCAAATTCCTACAAAGGGTGATGACTTATTCTTCGACTCAACACAAACAAAATCCGGCTCTAACACTACAAAAATAGACCATGAAATCGAATAACAAACAAACATCGATTTACTGCGCAAAAAAAATCAGAACGAATGTGTTCCAAGGGATGTTCAGATGCAACTCCCTGTGATATGCCAAATAGAATTAAGTGCCACTGTTCAGCGAGCAATTATCGACTTAATCCCCGTATTAATAGAGTAGCTTGTCTCTTATTTTGGGGTCTGGATTTAAGGAAGATGTTGGATAAAATTCCGAGCCTTTGGGACACGATTCTATTGAGGCCTTGTTTCGTATATCCGCCCTTTTTTCAACGCCAGATGTCTAAAAGCACCGTGCATTGTGCGCAAAACTCGACTCACTGCCCAATTATATTGTTAATTTTGAAAATATTAAGCATTGAAATATAAAACTGGCTGTACTATAATAAGCCATTATGGCGTATGAAAAGTTTCGCGAACTCTCTTCGGGTGTCAAGTTTCTCTTAATGTGAGGTGTTAAATTAGCACAAAAGATATGCGATTTTGCTCTTTGAATGTTCACGGTTTAATAAAAAGGGGTTCTTTAATAGCTAGTTAATGAGCGGAGATGTTTTTGTGATTTTGATTTTAATATTGGAGTTGAATATTAAGATTTTTGAAGTTGGACGCAAAATTGTTTTCGCGTCTTGATTTGGGGTCTTTCGCGATGGAACACTGATATAGGGTGTCCCAAAAAGAGCGCCGGATTTAAATTTGCCGCCATTTTGTTAATACGAGTTGTACGGTGATTTGTTTTTTGACAGTTGTCACGTACGGACCACGCGATTTAAGAATATTGAGAAGTATTCAAACCAACAACGTTTAATTTATTGTTAAAACACATTACAAAAACCGGTCCAGTGCGAGTCGGACTCGCACACGTAGGATTCCGTACCACATGGCATAAAACGCCGAGAAAAACGTTTCTTTTAAGTATACCCCTTTATATTTTAACTTTATTTTATTTTTATTATGTTTTTTTATAGTGGCAAAAGAAATACATAATCTGTAAAAATTTCAACCGTCTAGCTATCACGGTTCGTGAGATACAGCCTGGTGACAGACAGACGGACAGACGGATAGTGGAGTCTTAGTAATAGGGTCCCGTTTTTACCCTTTGGGTACGAAACCATGTTGAAAGTTTTGCTAAAACAGTTCACCAAATAGGTCAAGTTTTCGGTCGCAATAATGCGCAAAATGAATCGACACAAACAGTTGAACATCTTAAAGAGGAAATACGGCGCGTTATTGGTGAAATACAGCCACATTTATGCGAAACCTTATTCAAAATTTCAACAATAACCTGTGCTGTGCCAGAGGTTTCGTGGTGGCCATTTGCCTGATGTTGTATTTCACGTTTAAACGGAATAATGTTTCTTTACGTTGAAATAAAAAGGTTTGCTTAATTTAAAAACAAATGTGTTTTTCTTTAAAATTAAATCCGCTTTGGTTGGGACACCCTTTAGAACAACTAAAATCTGTGGTCACATTGAGATAACCTTTGTCAATTACATCATACATTTAACTATTTTGATAAGGGTCAGTTCACACCGAGACGCGACGCGACGCGCAGTTTTCAAGACAGAAATACAATTACAGACCTTATCTACCACACAAAAAGGTACACGAGTGAGCTACGCCGCGCGTCGCCGCGCTGCGCTCGCTGCGTAGCTCGACGTAGTAGACACTAGAATTGTGTACCTTTTAGTGTAATAGATAAGGTCTGTAATAGGCTATTTGACAATGTAAAAAATAAGGTCATAATTATTGACACTCGTATAGATTATCGCTTTTAAAATCGATTTGCATTAATTTTACTACAAAACAATGTATTATTTATTAAAAAAATCCCGAAAAAACTTCATCTTTTTAAATCTGGCGCCACGTAATCGAAAACGGTCTGGATTGGCTGAACTTATGATGACGTCATGATATAGTCAATTTCTGTCTATCGTTGACAGAACAGATGACTTTTGTCTAGTATCTCGACCGTTTCAACGTTTGTTTACGTGTATTGTGACGTCACGACGCCATATTGTTAAAGATAGCGTTTTGGCGGCTTATTTAAACAGTACATTTTTATTTACTATTTTCTAAAAGAAATACATTATGCAATTTGAAGTAATAGGTTTTTGTGGGCTCTTTAGACACCATTAAATAATCTGAGATGTTTATCAGAAACCAGTCAAATAGCCTATTGTATTTCTATCTTGAAAACTGCGCGTCGCGTCGCGTCTCGGTGTGAACTGACCCTTATACGTCAAAGATATCTCTATATGAAAGCTATGTACCGATACTCAAACTTGGGCTACGGAAGAATAGCATACTCGTATAATAGGTTCCTACCAGAGATGAATATATTATGTAACTCAGCAAGGCTGGTATCAGCTCAGGGGAAACTAATCTGCCTAGCCTTTTCCCAACAATGTTGGGGTCGGCTTTAAGCCTAACCGGACGCACGACTGCCTGTCTGACCGCCAATTACTGGGTAACACGGTACTGTTTGGTAACACTGTTTGTCAACCATTTGGGCTTGAAAAAAAACTCAAGCGACATAATTATAAGGAAGTGTTATTTATCCTTTGTCCAGTGTTCAAGAAAGAAAGAGATAGAACGAAAGGCGCCATCTCTCGTTCTCAAAGGAGCAATGGTGGCTTTAAATTTGGTACCAAGATGGGAGTTTGTCACTGCATTATCGAGTTTAAAAGACACTCGGTCAAAACAAATATGATTTGAAAAGAAAGGAAATCAATGAAAACCATTTCAGTACATTCTAGGAGTTGTAAGATAGCTTTTAGATTAAAGGGCCCTCTGAGGAGGCCTCTCTTCGGTAACTAAGTTTACATCATCCGATACGCGAGTTTCAGGAACACTATTGTACAATTTGCAACTGCTATAGTTATTTATAGGCATTGCAATTTGCTGTAGTGACAGCGTCTGTGTTTGTTATACCTAGAAGATAATTGACAAATTGTGTGTGTGAGGATATGATTGATTTAACCGAAATCCATTGCATCGGACACAATTTGTGCTTCGATTTGCTGTAAATACCACACACTTTTTTGCCAGGTGATATGTATTACCAAATTAAAGAATGTGCAAAAGATACAATTCTCTTTATTATGTAAACCATAAAGTTACAGATATCAATGTTTTTTTTTACAGTAGGTGACGAAATGGGCGGTCTTATCGCTAAAACCGATCTTTTATGGACCACCTTTGGATGGATAAGCCTGAATATTACCTACTGTCGAATTCCAAGCTAATTAGACTGTCCGAATAAACTGTCCTATAGGAGTAAAATTCTTACAAGCAACCAGTTGCTCAAGCAACTAGCACCAGTTGTGGTTACACCATAAGTCCGACATCGCAGCCAATCAGAATGTCTCCGTACATTATCGGGAGTCGCTATTTATCCGTATTTTGATTCAATTACACTTGATCTACATTTGCTTGAAAGGTTCCGCAATTGGGTCGACAGATACTTCAATGAGGTTTCAGTTAAAACAGCAAATTTATTGAAATTAATGGAATATTAAGTTACCTGTGGTTGCGGGTTATTGGCGGTCGAATTTGTATAGTGGTTGGAAATTTAAGTGTTGGATAAAGAGATCTGTTTTTGTATCGGATTTGTCTGATTGAACTTTTTATCTTTTGAATTTATCTGATTGGATTTTATCCTTCTCTCACTTGCCTATTACTGTAGTAAATACCATTTAGCTAAAAACTTGTAGGTACAATTATAAATACATAAACAAACAAGGTAACTGCAATCATTTAGGTACCTAAGCAAAATAATAATTATTTTATTTGGGGCCATTTAAAAAGTCCAAAATGGCCGTCTAAAAATGACGCCAAAAGCCACAGACCAAAAAAATAGCACAGATAAAGCAAAAAATAAATAAAAAGCCAATGTATCGAGATGTTTCGCGGTGTAATATTCACGCCCACACTCTAAGGGCCCTGACAGTGAAACGGGTAGGTTTGGAATGAAATACACGATTTTCTTTAAGTTCACGCTTTCTGGACATTTTAGTGCTGTCTGCGCGATACGGGAAAACGGGAAATTCTGATATGAATTGGCGATATTGAGGTAAGTAGGTATTGCCTTTTCTATATATTTTTTAAAAATAAATAATTATTTATTAAGGTATTTTTTTCGAATGGCATTTTTTTTAGAGTTTCTGGAAGGATTTGGTGGAAGCCTTTGCCCAGCAGTAGGACAAAACAGGCTAACAAAAAAAAAAAGATTTTCTAAAGAGGTGTCAAAGAAAAGGAGGCTGTCTCTCCTTTCACACTGCAAGTTTTAATACTGTTTCATAAACCCAAACCAAATTGTACCCTGTTTCTATGAGTATAAGTACTTCTTTACATCAACGGACATTAATTAAAATGAATCTAATTCCCAAAATCTAATAAAAAAGCTTGACTTTATTAAAGGCCACAAAGATAAATCTAGAACTCAAGAATGACACTTAAAAAAGGTCGAATCTCTTCAAGAAAAGTAAAGTACCTACTTAACTGAAAAATTATTCAAAGGTACGAAAAATCAATGAAAACTAAGTAAGTAATAAATTGTATTCTTCAACTGTGCGGAGTCACTACAACTTTAAATTATATTACAGTCTTGCAAAGACTTTGACATTCATCATTTTGACATTGACCAACTGTTTAGTGGCAACTGTGGTTATACTGTGACGCGTTACCATTTTATTTAGATTTATGAGATGGTGGTACTTTATTTATTTTACGTTTATTTGTTTGAGCGCGTAAATCTCTGGAACTATCAGTCGATTTTATTTTTTTTTTTGCATTTGATAGCCCAAATCTTGAGGAACGTTATAGGCCATTTAACATCGCACTACGACCCGTACCCCCTTACTAACAAACGTATTATATCAGATGAATAGTTACACACCGATTTCTCTCTTTCAGTCGTCAGTAATTTGACTTTCGAAAGAAGAAGACAAAGCGTTGTGTAACTATACAGACGCTATACAACGTTTATTAGTAAGGGGTATATAGATAGGTAGAAGTCAAGCAAAAAGAATGCTAAGCGAAAACGAAATAATAGCACGGGCGGGGGGGGATGCGACGGGGTAGCTCGGGGGCCAAAATTTCACGCGGACGAAGTCGCGGCCAGAAGCTAGTTTTCTAATAAGTCCGATAAACTTAAATCCTTTGAATTATGGAATAAAGAACAAGGCCCTTTGTACTCACACGTTTTTCTTGCAGTGAAAAACTACGGTTTATACGCCGTGTGTAGGTAGTTCGTCAGTGTTGTATGGATCAATAAAGGCTCCTACAAACAGGCGCGACACGCGATATAATCGCGCGTGACACAAAGGCACCGCTCGTTGCGCGACTTGCGGTGCCTTTGTGTCGCGCGTGATTTTATCGCGTGTCGCGCCTGTTTGGAAGCTTGTTGACGGACACGTTTTTTATCGTACAGAAACCGTGCCGTGTACAAAAACCTAACGGAGGCAAGTCATGTAATTGTCAAAAAAAATAATTAAATTTTTGTCCACGCTGCTTTAAGCAAAAACTTAATTAAAAGAAAGAAAGGAAAAGAATAAAAAGCGAGTCCAATAATAAAATTCTATCAAACATTTATATTCTCAGAATAACACTTTATCTAACAAAGTGCTTTATCCGATGATACCGCAGTTTTTAAACTAAAATTACTGAAGTTTCTTTATTTACTACGGGACACATATTTTATGGGCTGCACTTACAGTTCTACTTGCTCCTTTTTTGCTCGGCGTGATAATATGAGGTACGTTGCAAGTTCTATGAGGAAAATGGAGGAGTAACAATAACAGTAATTTAGTGGTAGTTTCTCTTTGTATTTTTCTATGATAACAGCTATATTTTTCCTTGTAGGAACGGCAATTTCGTTGTATGTGGTTTGTGCTTTTCTTGCAAGAAACAGGCCTTTTTTACGCCATCATGGCAGTGGTTGTGTAATAAGAGTCTAGGGGTTCTCAACCTTATTTGCCCACATTGAAAAATTTTTTTTTTGAAACCCCCTTTTTTTTTTTTAGGTACTTACCATCTGTCGCGAATCAACGTGTAATATTATACAGGGTTATTGGTAAAACATTAAAAACCTCTTAAGAGGTCATTGTACTCATCATTATGAAACTTTTACTATGGGACCAAACCTGAAATCGCGAAAAATATAATTAGCTGTTTCCTACATTTTGACGAGTAGTTATACGAACATAAATGTAGGGAGGGAACAGCTGATTTTTTTTTCACGATTTCAGGTGCCGCTGATATGGCGAGAAGCACAGAATCAATTGATATGGCGACGCTTGCCGTGGCCGTCTTTCGGCTAAAATAATGAGGAATCACTAGGTAATCTATCAGTCAAACCTGGTGATTTCGTCGACTAAGGGTGAACTTCACCAAACTCTTATGATCCAGGGAATAAATTTTAAATTTTTGACAGTATTTCCATACTAGAAACTGTCGTCAATTTTATTCCACGGATAAAACATATCTGACTTTAGTGAAATCAGCCCTCCGCCCTATCTTAAGCAAACAATAAGATCTAATAAAACAATTACTGTCAATTATGTCGTAAAACAATTGATCGCGCGAATGTAAGGCTCAAATCACACCGAGATGGCAGCGAAGCGGCGAGCAGTTTCAGTGTCATAAAATTTTAAGCTTTATCTTTATTACTATAAAACATAGTATCACTTGAGAAACTTGAGTCGTCGGAGTGCTCGCGGCGACGCGGGCGGCCATGCGACCTTTTCAGCATTCTCAAGCGATACTATGTATTATAGTAATGCAGATAAAGTTTAACATTATATGACACTGAAACTGCTCGCCGCTTCGCTGCCATCTCGGTGTGATTTGAGCTTAAGTCGTCGAGACGAGATGCCCTAGAAGGATACTCCGACCATATTAGTTATATGACCTTCACAAGGACGGGTCCGTAGCACTCAGAAGAGGCTGCAGGTAGGTAATATTGTATTAAAATATGGATGGCAGTAGTCGGTCTACTAAGTGAATAAAAGCTACAGGCACAAGTGACTTATAGGTTTAAAAAACTGGCCAAGTGCAAGTGCTCAGCTAGTATAGAATAAGTTGAAAATTCTCTGTAGGTAACTATTGAAATAACTCCAATTTCGGTTACAGAAACCATAAGCTACGCTGGGTGCAATAAAAGTGCAAATTACTCGCCTCATTACGTTTATTCCGCATCGATTACTGCCTACGTCGAAACCGCATCGGCGATGATTGTGGGTCATGGTTGTCACTTTACGGAAAAATTGTTCTAAAAAACTGTACCCACACATTGATTTTTTAACCGACTTCAAAAAAGAAGGAGGTTTCTCAATTCGACCGTATATTTTTTTTTTTTTTTTTTTACGTATCTATTTATTTATTTTTATTTATTAAAAGTTTTGCCTTGGAGTTTGCCAAAGAGCGATGGAACGCAGCATTCTGGGTGTTAAAAGACAGGACAAAATTCGGAACACCACGCTGCGTTCCAAAACGGGCATACTGGATGTAGGAAAGAAGGCTGCCAGGCTCAAATGGGATTGGGCGGGTCACATTAGCCGTATGCACGATGACCGCTGGGCAAAAATCTCCACACAATGGGTGCCTGAAGATGGACGGCGCCGCCGAGGCCGGCCCAGAAAGAGATGGCGAGATGACCTGGACGCGTACCGCGAGGGCTGGTTCGAGGTGGCGCGGGAAAAGAGTTCCTGGAAGGATTTGGGGGAGGCCTTTGCCCAGCAGTGGGACAGCATAGGCTAGCAAAAAAAAAAAAAAAATTATTTATTTATTTTATGCTTTCTTCACAAAATTTAAAAAAAATCTTTCACATGCCATATGCACAAAGTCTTACACCCGGTTTCTGAATTGAGAATTTGTAGTAGGTAGAGAACATGTCAAACTCTACTTTTGTATTACAGAAGTGAATACTACTGCAATATTTAACAGCACGTTAAATTCTAAATAACCTACGCTTTCTGCAAAGAAATTTTAAATTATATGAGTTTGACCATTTCTCAAATTCAAATTCTGTTTCTGTTTTTTTCAAAAGGACACAAAATTAAAATTCGGTAACCGAACTACGATTCATAGTGTAGCAAATAAGCCAGCCTCGTCATGATCTTTAAACATTTATTTAAATTCTTCATTTATCACCTTAAAAATAATGCTGTTATTGAAGCACATTAGGTAAGTAAGCCCATCTAGAAAGAAAGAAGAAAGAAAGAAAAAGTATTTATTGCGACTCGTACAGGCAGATCACAAACTAAACTAAACACAGTGAAATAAAACTCCAAGTTATATAAATAAAAGTAACAAAAGGAAAATTCAACTTTATCGCTAAAGCATAAGGTTCAAAATTGATTGGGAAAATTTTACAGTTTTGGGTAGCTTGATGTGCTTGTCTGTACATCTACAATTCGCCAGTTATGTTTAAGTTCCATGTAATAGGGGGCGTGCCTATTGCCATCAACCGGACACAAAGCCAAACTCCGGGCTGCTACTGAGAAATTCCAGTTAGAAAAACCTAATAGCACTTTGTCCGACCTGGGAATTGAACCCACGTCATGCTCAACAGTAGCGCTCGCGACCACAAGACAGCTGCTTATAAGTTTCATCAAAATCACAAGCATAAGCCTATTCAGCCAATAAGGTTCCCACTGCTGGGACACAGGGTTCCTCTCTGTAAGAGTGAGTGGGCCAAAGTGGGGTAATCCACCACACGGGCCTAGTGCGGGTTGGTAAATGTCACAGGTATTCGAATTTTTTTATTCTAGGACATGCCGGTTTCCTCACGATGTTTTCCTTCACCGTTTTGACAGCAATGGCGATGAAATAAATTACACAAAGTAACGCAACTGGGTTCGAACTCACGACCGACAACTCATAAAACATCAAACAAATATGATCGACAACCCTACCACAGAGCATCCGAAAACCGCAATGAAGGCGTAATCGTGACGAATTACTGCCAATGTCTGGTAATAACACGAAGTTTTGTTAAACGCGTGTTGTATGTGCGTTTTATCTACAGACAGATACACGGAGACTTTAACTCGGATGCTGCAGTGTACCGAACCGGTTTCAAGAGCCGGTGTTGAGATGCTATACATTATATTGGAGATGGATACCTATATCGTAAGATGAGATACGTTTGCGAGGGGCTTGTGGCTAAGTAATAACAGCCGCACGGGTCGATCGAACAGGTTAAGCTACGCTTGCCGCGGTTGGTCCGTGGATGGGTGACCGTGTTTACATACCAAGATCCCTCCGTGTCGCAGTTGGTCCAGGCTGTCATTCGTGGATTATTGACAGTCGTTACGAGTCGTCAGAAGCCCGAAAGTTTGACAACCAGTCTTACCAAGGGGTATCATATTACACAGTAACTGGGTTGTGGAGGTCAGATAGGCAGTCGCTCCATGTAAAATACTGGTATTCAGCTGCATCCGGTTACACTGGAAGCCGACCCCATTATAGTTGGGAAATGGTTTGGCAGAGCATGATCATGAGCTACGTTTTATTTGATGAATATAAAACGAAACCATCAGACGGGAGTAGACTATGACCACTCAATGAGTCTTTTTTTTTTTATTGAAATGGGTTTGCTCTTGACTGTAGTCTAGGTCAGAGGTGACAGAGACAAAGTCGACGATGGAGTGAGCTTACCCAGAAGAAGCCTGTTCACTCTTACATTGAAGAGATTCGTGTTGTATGAGCTCGGAAAACTTACTTCAAAACCACACCAATTCCTTAGCTAATCACGCCAACTTCGAGTTAATTTCGCGCGGATTCGTTCATTGTGTCATAGAGGGTACGTTACCAGGATTTAACAGAAATGAATGGCAAAAGCATCCAATTCAATGCCACAATCCACAAAGCAGGACCACTATACTACTTATCTCTTCTGCAAAACACTAGGTATCTCCGATGACTCAAAGCATAAGGACTTATCGGGAATGGAAACTGCAAAGCACAAAGCTCGCCTACAATACAAAGGTACTAAAGGTAGGATATCTCATTATAGTTCAAACAATAGTCAATCGGACGGCGGACGTACAAAATTACAATGGACCAGTTTGAGTCCCAAATCAGATCGACTCCTGGCGTGTGGAGCGTTCAGGTGGCGATAGTTACTGGCGTCATTAGCTAGAACTTATCTACATTATCTATCTGTAGCTATATCGCACTAATATTGTAAAGGCGAAAGTTTGTGAGTGTGTGTGTGTGTTTATATGTTTGTTACTTCTTCACGCTCAAACGTCTGGACCAATTTTGATAAAATTTTGTATGGAGGTAGCTGACACCCTGGATTAACATATAGGCTACTTTTTATCCCGATATTCCCACGGGATTGAAACTTATGCGGGTGAAACCGCAGACGCAGCTAGTTAATAATAAAGCTAAAGAGTTTGTTTGTACGCGGTAATCTCTGGAACTGCAAGTAGGATTTGAAAAATTATCTTTGCATTTGATAGCCCCATTCTTGAAGACAACTATAGGCGATTTAACATCATGCCAAGACCCTTAGGAACCGAGCAAAAAGAAAAAAAAATACCGAAAGAACGCTAAGTTGAAACGAAGTGATAGCGCAGGCGGGCGATGTGATACGATGGGTCGGGTCGAGGGTACAAGAAATTTCACGCGAACGAAGTCTCGGGCGGAAGCTAGTTTATAATACGCCCCGAAATTTTCTCTTTTAAAGCGTGAGTAGATAATTAAAACAAATCTTATGATTATATTAAAACAAAAGTAAATTAAACCGATGACAGTTGCAAAAGTTTAAAACTGTGGCGCAGCTACCATCTTTTTTTTTTGCTTTTTGCTGTCAATATTATCAGGTTATTTTCATAATAATTACCTACGTGTGTACTTAAAATAAAAAATGGTATTCAGTCATTAATAAACCCAGCATTTCCATTACAACTTAAAAAGAATACATTAATAATACTTGTCACAGAAACACACTAGTCAATTTACTAAACCTTCTATTCCCTACTAAACGGTTACCCATCCCAGGCAGTCATTGCCATCGGAGCCGACATTACGCCGCAAGTACCGGTGTCCACGCAGCGTCAACGCAGCGGTAGCGCAGCTACAAATATGTCCAGTAAATTGGGGCTACTGCGTCCCTTTGTAATGTAATATTCTATGCCGTGTCCACTACTTGTTGTTTGTTGCGGTGACAATTCGGTTTAGTTCTAATTTGATCGATCTGGCTGTTTGGTTTGGCATCTAGTATTTACTGTCAGCTAGCTGTGTTTGTGTAAAGTAAACAGAGCTTTAATTTTTTTATTGGCGTGGGAGGGAGAAGACGTGATTTTGGCGTCGTGTTACTGTTTTTTGTTTGGTAACTTGGTTTTTCTACTTTTTCATAGATTTCGTTACTTTAAAACTTGTACCTATGTTTTTTCAGTTTTCTGTTTCAGACGACGCGTTTCTGAGAAAAAAGACGGACAACGAAGTGATCTTATAAGGGTTCCGTTTTTCCACTTGAGGTACGGAACCCAAAAACCATGAATTCAGCACATGATCCTAGACTAGGGCCAGGGTTCATGTGCTGAATCCCTGCCACCCTGTAAAGGATACCTATACTCAATATTTAATTTGAGAACGCAGATGTGCGCAGATAATCCAATGCTTAAGGCGAAAGCGCCAGGGTAGCCCGCGAAATTCAATTTTTTTTAGGTTTTTTGCAATTTGCTGGTCAGTATTAAGTTGTACGATGATTAAAATATGATTCGCGGCCGTAACAAATATGTATTTACAGAATTATAATCATAATATAGACCATGTAATCCCCAAGAATGACTATTTCATGAAATCTTGACATTTGGGGATTACATGGTCTTAGAGAGTTGTGTTGATAACTTTAATGATTATAATTCTGTAAATACATATTTGTTACGACCGCGAATCATATTTTAATCAACGTACAACTTAATACTGACCAGCAAATTGCAAAAAACGTAAGAAAATTTGAATTTCGCGGGCCACCTTAGAGCTTCCCCCTTAATATGTTCGAAAAATGTGTCTGCTCAACAACGTAAATGACGCAATGAATGTTGCTGAACTGTCAAAATGAAAGCCATTGCATTGCTACTGATAGTGTGTCACGCAATTACCCGCCGGTCATCATCTGCCTGCCTTTCGTCGGCTTCCAGGCTAAACGGATGCAGCTGAATACCAGTATTTTACATGGAGCGACTGCCTATGTGACCTCCACAATCCAGTTACTGGGTAATACGATATACCCTTGGTAAGACTGGTTGTCAGACTCTGGCTTCTGACTACCCGTAACGACTGTCAAAGCTCCACAAATGACAGCCGGGACCAACGGCTTAACGTGCTTTCCGAGGCACGGAGAGGTCTCGCTATGTAAAGATGGTCACCCATCCACAAACTAACCGCGGCAAGCGTAGCTTAACCTGATCGATCGACCTGTGCGGTATTCATTAAAAAACCTCAACAAACTTTTTATGGCAGACTTTGAAAGCTTTTTAAACCTGGCCCTTCTACATGATCGTCACAAACTCCAATTCTATTAAACAGCCAAATAAAGTACCTACTTTTAAGTGGATTCATTAAAAAGTCCAATAAAATTCGGGTCCCCGAGATTTAAGGGAACTTAATACAGGTTTCAGTGTACCGTTCAGACTTTAGACCTGTTTCGGCCCAATTTACTTTGTGTTGGAAACCTGTTTCATTAGTGCTTTGTAAGGGACACCTGATGTATTTATTTTTAGGGAAAATTGTTAGTTATTAAAGAAAGTTCGGCGGCATTGGTTTTCTGTCTGTAATAAATAATTAATTAAGAAACTTAGTGTCTATGACATCAAGTGATTAATACAATAAATCCATACTAATATTGAAAATTCGAAAGTAACTCTGTCTGTCTGTCTGTATGTTACCTTTTCACGCCTAAACCACTGAACGGATTTCGATAAAATTTGGCAGAGAGATAGATTGCATCCCGGGCAAGGACATAGGATTATTGACATACCTCGCGAGTGAAGCCGCGGGCGGAAGGTAGTCGTTTATGTATATATACCCTCCTGACCGACTTTCGGTCACGGCGGGCAATCTCAACGGAGATTAGCCAAGTACGTAGGAGATAATTACAGTGCACAAGTGTGTGCGCAAACACAGGTGCAGTCTCTGTTCCTTTAGTTCCATAGTCCGATGGGACGGCAATCCGACGGCAGAGATCAGGCGCAGGACTACCGGCTTTAAGTGTTTTCCGAGGCGATACGAAGAATATAGGGACCCAAATCATTCATGCCAGTACGTTAGAAACGTCAGAGGGGCCCATGGCTAAATAATAACAGCCGCACAGGTCGATCGATCAGGTGAAGCTACGCTTGCCGCGGTTGGTCTGTGGATGGGTGACCATCTTTACCACGGGCGTAGTCAGGTTTTAGTATCGGGGGGGGGGGTGGTCGAGAAAATAAAACGACTAAAATTTAACATAAAATAACCCTTAACCGGTTGAATGCCGTAATTACAGAAACAATTAAAAACCATTGTGTCTCGCGTGGATCTACGTTCCCGGCATACTAAGGGTTAATAAAAAAAATATACTAATACATATTACGCTACTGCGAAATTCCAGATGGTAAATAAACCTCCTTTTCGCTTCGCCATACTCGGGTAAAAACCCAATATCACATTGCCGGACCAGAGAATCGAACCCAGGTCCTTATGCTCGACCTGCACCAGACCAACGAGGCAATGTGATGTAATTAATACTATTCAGTCTAGTAAGATCATGAATGCTTCCTCTAAACTAAGTAAACCTTAGCAAAACTCTTGTAAGAGGACTCCATTGGATCTACAAGAAGACAGGGTAAATAGTTGGTCTCCAAATTCAGATCGAAACTTAGGCAAAACCTTCAAGCGAGCCACTTATTGAATATTTGGAAAGCATCGGGCGTTCATGCTGCCTCAAACTTTCGCTAACACTAATTTGGAAACTTCTAACTTTAGAATATTCGCCTTATATTATGATATTAACAGTTTATTAGATTTCAGAAATTCTGGAACGACATACATATAAAGTAAAATGGGCAAATTTTTTAGTGTTGCACCCAAAATCAATCTGCCTAGCCTTTTCCCAACTACGTTGGGGTCAGTTTCCAGTCTAACCAGATGCAGCTTTTCATAGAGCTACTATCCATCTGACCTCCACAACCCAGTTATTGCGTAACACGATACGCCTTGGTAAGACTGGTTGTCAGAAAGGGCTTCTGGCTACCCGTAACGACCATCAAAGATCTAAGAATGAAAGCCGGGACTAACGGCTTAAAGTGCTTTTCGAGGCACAGAGTCTCGTTAAGTAAAAGATGGTCACCCTGCCGGGTCAGCGGAACCTGTCGGGTCAGCGGGACCTGCCGGGTCAGCGGGACCTGCCGAGTCAGCGGGATTGTCCGGAAGGGTTACCGCTGGCCCGGAACATAAAGGGCTAAGGAAGGAACACGGGTGGGCTTTAGTCAGTAAGTCTGACACTATTCCGCTCCACCCAGAGCGGGAGGAGTCATTTAATGATTTCCAAAAAAAAAAGAATGGTCACCCATCCACGAACAGACCGCGGCAAACGTAGTCACTAGCCATCTAGTACCGCTAGTATTGCACCCGTGAATTAAAAAAAAACTGTTGAAGTGTGATGCAAAATAACCTATAAGAAAATTGATTTTCCGGTACAAAGTACAATCAGCAAAATTGCTAGCACTGCACCCGAATAGAAATCAGAACTATAAGCCCGTGATGCAATAATGTTAAATGCAGTCAAATCCCCCTCTACGCAAGGTCAACAAAAGGGAACCCTCTTCTAATCTGAGGGTAGCAGCCACTCACTATTATATGTTTGCTCTGAACCTAAATCAACTAAGGCTATGTTTGTTTTTCATTACGACATGTATAGATGTTGGATGTTGCATTAAATTTGTATTGTTCGGCCATATTAGAATTTTGAAAGATGTGGGTGGGTCTCAGATGTTGGATTCTGCGGTTGTTAGATACCCTTCGGTGTTGTTGTTACTGTGAAATTGATCGAGAGAAAAAAACGGGGCTTCGGAATGAAGTTTTGTTTTGAGTTATTGGTGTGGTGCACAAATGAATGTGCGGTGTGTACGCCCTTACAAAGTTACTGCACCTGCTGCTTGTTCTTAAACTAAACCGGCAATGTTTGGTGTCGTGGCTGCGTATTTGTTATTTGTGTGAAAATGTCGACACTCTTGTCGACATCCCTGTTTACAATTAATTGGAGACTTCTAATTGGAAGATTTAAATTGTTGGTCAGTTGCAGATTCGAATACGCGACAAGCTTAGTGGACTGTTCTAGAACAATTTTAGAGAAAATTATTTGCAAGTGGATTTGTTAAACCCGACTATTTATTATCTCTCAGATCACCACGAGCATTGTGATAATAACAACAGAGTAAAAATAAGAACATAATGGAAATGGACAGGTCATAATGATGAGAGGTGACACGGAGAAATGGACCAAAAAGTGCCAAGGATTGGGAAAAGACGTAAGGAAGACAGAAATAGAAGAAGAATATGCGAAGAACAGCTCTGGACTGGAGTAAGTGGTGGAAAATATTGGAGGCTTATGTCACAAGACAGCCTGATTTGGTAGCTGATAATAGCTAACTTGCTAACATAGGGTTAACAAGCAGAAATCATACCGTACTATAATCAGCCTATAATGTTCCCACTGCTGGGACACAAGCCTCCTCTCGGTGAGAGGGAGTGGGCCGTAATCCACCACGCGGGCCCAGTGCGGATTGGCAGATGTCACATGTCTTCGAATTTTTGGTTCTAGGACATGCCGGTTTCCTCACGATGTTTTCCTTCACCGTTTTGAGAGCAGTGGTGATGAAATAATTTACACAAAGTAAAGCGCCTGTCTGGGTTCGAACCTACGACCTACAACTCGTAAGTCGCGGCCGTTACCACTTGGCCACCACTGCTCTCATAGCAGAAATCATAATAGGATTAAATGTTTAATTAGTTTAAGAACTTTTTTATGTGCGCACGGCGATATATCAAGCTATAATTTTTCAGTATAAGCTGACTTCTCATTGTACAGACGCCAGCACATGAAGCTACTACAATCTGTCAAACTTCTTTAATAGATTTTCAACTTTATCGCTAAAGCATAAGGTTCAAAGTTGATTGGAAAAATTTGACAGTTTCGGGTAGCTTGATGTGCTGGTGTCTGTACGAAAACCCTATACAATGCGAGGTCAGATAGAACTAGAAATTTATAGCTTGATATTTCGTCGTCGATCAGAGAAAATAAAGACTATTTTTATTTTATTTATTTTTATATGACATGGGTTGTATCATCTTGATAAGATTTGTCAGTCAGCAAAATTGATAAGGCAACTGACTGCCCAAAGTTCGCTGGACATACCCAAGTATCTTCACCCTCAGCGCCTATTTTGATACACCTGTCAATTTCCTCGAACCATGAAAAGGAATCTCACCTCACTCTTGTTTTCTCTCCCAAAAACATGTCGAAAACACTTAACATATATTACTATGTACCCACATTACACGTACAAACATAGGGCAGTTTACTTAGGTACCTACACAGCGGCTGACAGGGGCAGGCCTTACTGATATGATTTATTATATTTCAGGCCAACCTTTTATCATCCCTCGAACTTGAAACGAACTTATCCTATCAACCTTTTGTGATTGACGTTTTGAATAATGTTGGGGAAATTATTAATTTGATATATAGAAGTTGTAAAGTGAATTGTTTTAAAGAAATATCGTGGTCACAGATTTTTTTTATAAAAGGATATTCTATCGGATATCTAAAGACGGTTTTACCCGTACCAGTCTCGAAACCGTAGGAATATCGGGATAAAAAGTATCCTATGTCCTAATCCAGGTCATGGACTGCCTATGTGCTAAATTTTATTCAAATCCGTTCAGCCGTTTTAGCGTGAAAGCGTAACAAACAAACACAAAAAATCAAATCTTTTCTCTTTAAAATATTAGTTTAAGTTTAGACTAGCTGTTACCCGCTACTTCGTCTACTTGTATTTTTAACGGACCTGGATTTATTAATGTCAATATCCAGGTTAAAAAGTAGCCCATGTCCTCCGTCAGATCACATTCAGGCGTGAAACTGTGACAGACAGAAAAAGTAATTTCGCATTTATAATTAGTATGGATATACTTGGAAATGTCATAATTTACTCCGCCTTTAAGAAACTTCTGTTGCTCACGAATTTTCGAGTAGTTGTCCTTGTCTAAAGAGAAATACTTACTAGCGACTGTTCTCCACTTACAATAAATTGGCAGATAGATTGATTCTCGTTATCGAGTCTAATGAGATTAGAGTCTAAATCTACTCACCGCTACTAAGGCTCTTCTAGTAATCGACTTCATCTGTTTCCATTTCTTCGGCGCAAATGTGGAAAAAAAATGTGAAAAATGTGGGCAGTCTCATAAACGCTTTTTTAAAATAACAACAAAATCTGCCTCATATCATAATAATCTCCACTTCAACATCACACTAATATTATAAAGGCGAAAGTTTGTGAGTGTGTGTGTGTTTATATGTTTGTTACTTCTTCAATCTCAAACGGCTGGACCAATTTTGACCAAATTTTGTATGAAGGTAGCTGACACCCTGGATTAACATATAGGCTACTTTTTATCCCGATATTCCCACGGGATCAACATTTAATAATAACAACAATACCTTATTTAATAATAAAACTTCTCTCATAAAATTCACCTTTATTACGACCGCACTCATTTCCAAAAACAAATACGTAGAACTAACAACACGACCTCCACCTATCTGTCAAACGCAAATCAAAATGGCGCCGGCAGTTATTAAATTACCCGTTTTGGCGGGATTATTGGACCATAGTGTAATCATATTTGTCAAAATTGATATCTATTTTGGTAATAAAATATTGCGGATAGGGAAAACAAGGGGATGGAATTACTTTGAATGAATTTATTATCTTTATATTGATATAGGAGGGTCGTTGGCTTATTGTGTGTAATCCTGGGTTTTGAGTGAGCGAAGTTATTAGATAATCAAAACAGAAGTGTGTGGTAGATAAATATTGATTTTTGTCTATTCAATTATTTATTTTAAGGCGACTACATGACCTAAAGCGCGGTCTTTGTCGGACTGCATAGAAAAGAAAGAGAAGCGCGATAACACAACGCTAGTAATTTATTGCAAAAAGAAGCAATTATCTATTTACAAAAAAATTATTGTTTGGACTAAAAAATAAAACATTATTCATAACAAATAAAGATTATTCTACAAGCAACATACTAAAGCACTAGGCTTTAGTATGTTGCTTGTAGAATAATCTGATAAAAAATCATAATGATTGTATATAGTTGAAGTTTATTAAAAATCCGATGGATGTTCTCGAATAAATATTTATATAATTATCGTATTTAGGCAAAAGGATTGGTAATCGCAGTATTTCTTATTAGCATTCAGAATGATGTTTCTTATTATCTGAAGAGACAGGAATACGAGATAGAATCAGATATGAAACGCGAAGCTTCTGACTAAATTATTGAAATGTGACAGTTATGTGGCTTATTTGTTAACATGTGCTGCTCGTAACATAATGTACAGATCTATTAGATGCATATTCTTTATAAATCTAGTCTACATGCTCTATTTTCCTATCAAACCGTCCATATTGTAGTTATATCGCCTTTAAATAAACAAATAAACACAATTCCTATCAAATTAAACGCTGACGTTGAAACTTCGACCACAGGCGGTTAGGCACAAACAATTCTGCTTGGCACATAGAAAGAGAAGAGTAAACGAAACCCAAACGACTTGGTTATACCAGTTATACTTATACGATGTGTTGTGTCGTGTTGTAACGGAAAAAGTCGCAAAAAATTGTCGCGATCCTAGAAGCAATAACTGGTCGGACGGGGCCCACGTGTACCGCTTGCTTGGAGTAGGAGTGCACTGGATAAGGATGTGGGTATGTGGACTTGTATGTTACACTGGTTGGATGCTTGAGATTTTGTTGAGTCTGTGGCTATTGAGGTATGTTTGTTGTGTAGAGCGAAAAGTTTTGTAACTTTGGAATTTATAGTGTATATCAGCTTCTGCCCGCGTCTTCGTCCGCGTGAAATTTCTTATTCCGACCCACCCCGTCGCATCGCATCGGGCTATTACTTCGTTTTCGCTTAACGTTCTTTGTAACTTTTTATCATTTTGCTTGGCTCCCAAGGGAGCTAGCGTTATAATAAATAGCCTTTCTAAAGAGTTAGGCTATCAAATGCAAACATATTTTTATCAAATCCGACTGGTAGTTCCAGAGATTAGCTCTTTCAAACAAACAAACAAAAATTCTTCAGCTTTATAATTATACCTCTTTATTGTATAGGTATATATCATTGATTATAGTGTATAATACAACATCAACAACAGCATCTGCTGACACTGATTAACTACTCTCTCTATCCGACTCTGACTGATTATTGTAAGTACTAACATCTGTAACTTGTACCTACTTTCTGTGCAAATAAAGAACTATTTTATTCTATTCTAATATGTGTGTTGGCTCCATTTAAGCTTGCGTGAATGCATTTTTTTACAAGTATTTCTTTACAATTGACTTAATATTATCTTCTTAAATCTATAAAGACATTTTAATTCAGCACGTTTTAACGTTCCATTTTCCATGATTGATAAACGACTTTTAAGTCTAAAACCACTGGGACGCAGCTAAAAGCAAAAACCACACAAAGAGGCTCCTTTGAACACAAATTGCAATTATGAAGTCTATTTACTTCTGTTTTTTCCAGGTCATACAAACATCCATTACTGAATCACTTAAACCTGCCTCAAATTATATTATTTTTATAAAAACAACTTCTATTCCAGCCTCCATTCGTCCAGGTCCCTGAGGATCGAGTAAAGTTTTGATAGCAGATGCTCTGGCACCAATATTTGACGACGGGCGACTACAGTTTTATATAGTTTTCATTTTCCGCGCGATCTCACAGGTTGTAGGAGAAATAGTTTGCAGAAGTCTGAGTTGGCAAGATAATAAGTAAAGTCGTAAGTCATCTGCCTACCCTTTTCCCAACTATGTTAGGGTTGGCTTCCAGTCTAACCGGATGCAGCTGAATACCAGTATTTTACGTGGAGCGACTGCCTATCTGACTTCCACAACCCAGTTACTGGGTAATACGATACCCCTTAATAAGACCATACTAATATACATCATACAATCATTCTGATTTTTTGTCAGGTTATTCTACAATCAACAAACTAAAACACTACTAGTGTTTTAATTTTTTAATCCAAACAATAGATTTTTTGTAATTAAATAATTGCTTCATATTTTGCAATAAATTACCAGCGTTGTGTCATCGCGCTTCTCTTTCTTTTCTATGCAGTCCGACAGTGACTGCGCTTTAGATCATGTAAGCCCCTTGAGGATAAGGCTCTCCCCTTATCCTAACAAACTGGGATAAGGACAAGAAGAAGCAGATGACAGACATGAAACAAAAATAAACTTTTCAGCACTTCCATTTCCTACCACTTTCATTTTCCGATCCAAGTTTCTGGTTAAAGACATTTATTTCTCATAAAGAAATTTACATTTCACTTACATGAGAACAAATTTAAATATAAAGTATAAACTAATCATTGTCCTTCGACACTCGGACTTACAATTTTCCTGACGTATTGACTTTAAGTTACATTAGTACGTCTATTATGTATACATTATTTAGGTTTGCGGGTACTCCCAAAAATCCAACACTGTGCCACTATGCGCAACTACCCTGCCTTGAGATAAAAAAAAGTTTAAAAGGGTCATATGTGGCATATCATAATAAATCGTAAATTACCCTAATATTTCTACCCTCCCTTATACTACTGATACCCATCTGCACAGTGGTATCGCTGTACAGCGATAACGCTTTTTTCTCGATATAAAATGTTATTTTTATAGCGGGTTGACGCCATATTGAATAGGGCCTTGTAACGCTTTTCTTTATTTTTGGGGCCTCAAGTGGCATAAAAAATTGTTAGAAGAATAACTCTTCAAGTACCTATTGTGTTAGATGATGGCAGCATGTTCCTAAAGATTTGTCAAAACTGAACGCATCATCATCATCTGCCTAGCCTTTTCCCAACTATGTATGTTGGGGTCGGCTTCCAGTCTAACCGGATGCAGCTGAATACCAGTATTTTACATGGAGCGACTGTAAAAACTGAACTAAAAGATAAAAATTGAAAAAAAAAGCTGGCCAAGTGCGAGTCGGACTCGCACACGAAGGGTTCCGTACCACAAGGCAAGAACGCCGAATAAAACACGTTTGTTGTATGGGAGCCCCCTTATAATATTTATTTTATTCTGTTTTTAGCTATCACGGTTTATGAGATACAGCCTGGTGACAGATAAACAGACAGACGGACAGTAGAGTCTTAGTAATAGGGTCCCGTTTTTACCATTTCGGTACGGAACCCTAAAAAAGTAAATATAGGTACAGCAGTTAACCCCTCATCAGTGGTCATCATCGTCAGCCTACAGCAGTCCACTGCTGGACAAAGGCTTCTCCAATCGCACGCCATTTAGCTCGATTCCCGGGAACTCTCATCCAGCTGCTACCAGCTACCCTGCAAAGATGGTCGCTCCACCTACCTCACGTTTGCCGATTCGCGGACTCCACTCAAGAACACGTCTACCACAACGGTCATCGGTTCTACGGCTAATATATTGCTTCATATTGCTAATCCATTGCTTCATATGTTAAAAATTTCTCTGCTCAAGAACGTATAACGCAATGAATGTAGTTGAACTGTCAAAATGAAAGCCATGGACACACCTACAAGCAAGCAAATACCTCTCAAGGCAGATTACTTAAGTAGGTACTTCTGTCTTTTGCGTGTTGAGGCAGCTTCGATTCCTCGTCGATACAAATACCTACTTATTTTGGTGGCCCAGTGGTAACGTCGGCGACTTACGAGATGTTAGTGGTGGGTTCGATCCCAAGCAGGCACTTTACTTTGTGTAAATTATTTCATTGCCACTGCTCTCAAAACGGTGAAAGAAAACATCGTGAGAACACCGGCATGTCCTAGAACCAAAAATTCAAAGATATGTGACATCCGCCAACCCGCACTGGGCCCGCCTGGTGGATCATGGCACACTCCCTCTCACAGAGAAGGCCAGTGCAAGTTATAAATAAGATATTTTATATCTTTAAACGCACCATAATGTGGAAATATCCTAGTGATTTCAATGTTTTAATTTAGAACAAAACTACCATTTAGAACTAATTTCACTTTAAGGAACTAACTTCGCTCCCAACTAAGTGATACCTATATCAAAAGTTAGGCAATTTTAGTTTACCGTCCTTCGTGAATTGCGTCAATCGGGAGGAACTAATGGCTCCCTGCGTAGGCGATAGTCTGACTATTGTTACTAGCTAATATTTACTTATGTTGGTTTGTAACCTTAAGGCTGCCTTTCCACCAGAAATGAGCGAGGGAATCAGACCGGAATAAATCTCGTGTTGCGGGATGAAAATCGAAACACGCAATTATTGTAAATCATAATTTCATAAATAATCATAACTATTTATGTTTTTCACAACATTTTCACAAATACAACAGCAAAACTAAATGATTTATTTCCAAAAAACATTCCAAATCCGAATACAATATGCATCGAGTTGCACCATTTCGGATACAAAATAATAACATGCAACAATTTAATCGCTGCGCTGGTTAAACTAACATGTGTTTAAATTTGACATTATTTGTTAAGGTCAACAACAGCTGCCGTCGTCACGGTAGGTGACCCAACTGATAGTTAGGGACACAGAATAGATAGGTACAGAAGTGCAGCTACTTAGGCACTTGGTCCACCGTCAGCGATTAATGAGAAACGAGTAAAGCTAGCAACTAAAACCGAGCTAGCGAGCAGCGAGTGCGCTACCGCGACGAGCGATTATTCGCTGGTATGCGTACAGACGACAGCACATCAAGCTACCACAATCTGTCAAATTTCTTTAATACATTTTCAACTTTATCGCTAAAGCATAAGGTTCAAAGTTGATTGGGAAAATTTGACAGTTTCGGGTAGCTTGATGTGCTGGCGTCTGTACCAAGCGTGAGTCTCCGAGCGTCGCTGAGCGAATAATTATGCTCTTTGATAAATCTCGTTGCTGTGACAAGCAAGTACTCACCGGGGCGCGGGCAGTGTGTAAACCCAGCGATCAACTATTAAAGTATGCGTACCTATCTCTTTTACTTACACGGCAGCTACAAACTTTTGTACGTTTCTTGAGTAAGAAAGTCATTGATAGCCAGTCGCTTCCTTTTTGGTGGTGAGACAGGTGCCTTACAACGAGTGAAAACGCACGCACACATAGAAACGCTTCACGTGCAGCGAGTGGACTGGCGACTGGCATTTGTTTGAGAGTGCCGCACGTACGCGTGCGCCTGTTTTCGCTCGTTGCATGAGGCCGACCTTCTGAACCTTCTATTCTGTGGTGAAGGATTAGAACTAACGTTAGTTTAAAAAACTCAATTTGCGGTTAGAATGTTGTTTGAAGGTCGGTCGAGAACGTTTCGTTCGGAAAAAAGGACTCTTTTCGTTTTGTTAAATGCGTGTTTGAAACAAAATGGCGGGCGTGGGAGAATTAGATTGGTGTAGTTCAACTTCTATTTCAGGACAAAAGGTGAGCAGCCGATATCTGTTTAACATAATAGGTGTGCAATAAACAATTGAGAGGAACTATCTACTTACTTGTTTTACTTTGTAACAGATTTGTTTGGTAAACCAGTAACAAGTACCCTAGTATTACTTCTTTCACTACCAAATATGGGTCCCAAGGGATGCCTAGGAATTACCATATTTGGCAGCAGACTAGGCACTACTGGTGATTTAGGCAATGATTTCTAAGTCGGTTTTGATAGGAAACTTCTTTCACACTTCGCTGTTGTCAGTCGAGTCATTCAATCAATCAATAGTCCTATTTTTATTTATCTATTTTTTTATTATTTTTTTTACTAGCTACGCCCCGCGGTTTCACCCGCATAAGTTTCGATCCCGTGGGAATATCGGGATAAAAAGTATATGTTATGTGCCTATATGTTAATCCAGTGTGTCAGCTATCTCCATACCAAATTTTATCAAAATTGGTCTAGCCGTTTGAGCGTGAAGAAGTAACAAACATATAAACACACCCCCACACACCCCCACACTCACAAACTTTCGCCTTTATAATATTAGTGTGATTTTTCTATGACGGGTTAAATGTGGAAGGGAACACAGGTTCGCTCGTCTTCCTTCAAAGCCAGCAAACAAACAAACACAACAAACAACAACACACAACAACAGCAAACTCTCTGCCTGATTCTGTACCAAGGCTGGCACAGTTTGCTTTAATATTGGAGTTACTTATCTTTTTGTATGCACGTGTTTCTGTGACAAAAATATCTATTTTTCTTTCTTTCTTTTCTTTACCCATTGACAAAAACATTACCAACTTCAATCAACCAAAAAACCGAAAAATGTCTGTATTATAAGAACAAAACTACCGTAAAATCGTACAAAAAAGGCCCGTTTTATTCCAAACTGAGAACAAAATACTTTGGACAGCCTAAACAGTTGATCCGATTTGTACAAATGGATCTCCCATTTATTCGAATAGATTGGATCCGTCTTAGTACAAAGGGTCACTGCGTAGCTTTAAATGTTAAGACTATTGAGAGCCAGTAGTGTTCGGCTAATGTTTGATGTAAGTATATTATAGGGTAAAGGACAATGAACATTTTGTTGGGAGTTTTGGGCAGAAATGCAGACTCAACAATGTTTTATCACTGTCCCTGAGAGATGTTCTTAGAAATTTTAGAACTCTATGTGACGGAGCTCGTCCCTGGAAGTCACCATCATCATTTAGCAGCCTTATGTGTTATTAGAATTAATTATCTTTTTGTATGCACGTGTTTCTGTGACAAATAAACCTATTTTTCTTTCTTTCTTATTCCACCCACTGCTGAGTATTAGGGCTCCTCTCTTCTGTGCCATGCTTCCCTGGTCCGTGCAAGTCTCATCTAGGAAGTACTATTGGCATAGCTATTTCTGACACCAACCAGATTGTTGTGAAGGGTAGACTAGGGTTAAAAGGTTGGTTTACTAAAAGGAACGTGAGACATTTCAGTTTAGGGTCAGTTCACACCGCGACGCGTCGCGGCGCGCAGTTTTCAAGATAGCAATACAATTATAGACCTTATCTACAACAGTAAAATGTACACAATTCAGTGAGGTGGTGTCTACTACGTCGGCCTACGCCGCGCGGCGCTGCGCGGCCCACCTCACTGCATTGTGTGCCTTTTTGTAGAGTAGATAAGGTCTATAATTGTATTGCTATCTTGAAAACTGCACGCTGCGTCGCGTCGCGGTGTGTTCTTAACCTTTGTCCCTGGGAAAGTAACACACCTGCAATGCCTGTAGTACTACAGATGTCCATAGGCTATGGTGACCATCAGGTGGGCTGTCTGATTGTTTCATGTTAGATCGAAGGTTAAGCTAAGCTTGTCGCGGTCGGTTCGTGGATGGGTGACCATCAATTATATATCGAGACCCCTCCGAAATTGATTGAATGAAGCCAATGATTTTATCAGTGAAGGTTGGAAAGTGTAACCGAATTAAATTAATTTAGAGTGACTACCACTTTAGATTGGTAAAAGGTCAGAGTTCACCACTATTTATTGTTTTGACTTCGTCACATGAGATGTCTACTCATGTGACTTCGTTACAGAGCTGCTTGCAAATAAGTTCGTCTATTCTTGTGATCGTTTTTATTAGCGATTAATGTCCCACTGCTGGGCAAAGGCTTCCCTACTCTCTGTCAAGAGATACCAAGGATCTATCTTCATTACAGGAGTCCAGCTCATCCCACCATCTCCGTTTGGGCCTGCCGCGATTTCGCACGCGGTGGGATACTTTGGCTATAATTTTTTTTTTAATAATAATGCTTTTATCTTGATGACGTTAGGTTCATTTCCGAACTATGTTGCCTGAAATGCTACTTATCCTTTTGTAGTTAATAAAGCCACTTAATAAGAGCATCGGGCAAGAGCGCAAGGGCAAGGGCACTTCTCACTATCTTCTCTCTTTCCTCACTTTTTTAGGGTTGCGTACCCAAAGGGTAAAACAGGACCCTATTACTAAGACTCCGCTGTCCGTCTGTCACCAGGCTGTATCTCATGAACCGTGATAGTTACACAGTTGAAATTTTCACTGATGATGTATTTCTGTTGCCGCTATAACAACAAATACTAAAAACAGAATAGAATAAATATTTAAGGGGGGCTGCCATACAACAAACAAGTTTTTTTTGGCGTATTTGCCTTGTGGTACGGAACCCGTCATGTGCGAGTCCGACTTGCACTTGGCCGTATTTTGTGTCTCACGAATTGTGTCCAAATAACCGTCATTCTTTCCTTCTTTTATTATTTTGAGTACCTACCTACCTACTCTCAGTATCTAGAGTTCGAACCCAGACAGGCGCTTTACTTTGTGTAAATTATTTCATCACCACTGCTCTCAAAACGGTGAAGGAAAACATCGTGAGGAAACCGGCATGTCCTAGAACCAAAAATTCAACACTGGGCCCGCGTGGTGGATTACGTACCACTCCCAAACATTTAATTACTTTATCACGCCTTTCCACAATAACACAGTTAACAAAAAATAAAACAAAATAATTGTACAGTGTACTCCGTGTAGTCCGCTAGTCCTCATAGAAAATTATTGTTCTCAAATACTGGATACGTTACGTAGCGATTTACTAAGTGCTACTAAGGTACTAATTTGTGTCCATTACACACACACACACACACAGTATACATCGTGTATCAGAAATGTGTGGTCATAAAGACCATGCTTCGTACTGAACAACTTTCTCCAAGAACAAAATCGTAATCGCGATAAATTGAATCAGCTGTGTCATACAATGTTGTCCATTAATGTGTGTTGTCCTTGGTCCCTGGCCCTAAAATCAAGCAATGGACAAAATTAACAACTTTTTAAATACTTGAGTACGAGGCTTTTGACTACTTTGTATGTGTATATTTTGTCTTTTTTTTTTGTAACGTGCGTTTTGTTTGTGCAGAATATATTTTTTTTTTCTTTTTATACCTATACCAAACTTCAATACCTCGACCCTAATGTCCCATACTTATGGTCGACTAGGTATTGAAGTTTTTTATGGGACAACTGATTCTTTTTTTTTTCAAGGTTGGTTAAGCTACGCTTGCCGCGGTTGGTCTGTGGATGGGTGACCGTCTTTACAAACTGAGAGCCCACCCCTCCGTGCCTCGGAATGCACGTTAAGCGGTTAGTCCCGGCTATCATTCGTGGATCTTTGACAGTCGTTACGGGCAGCCAGAAGCCCGAAAGTCTGACAACCAGTCTTACCAAGGGGTATCGTATTACCTAGTAACTGGGTTGTGGAGGTCAGATAGGCAGTCGCTCCATGTAAAGTACTGGTAATCAGCTGCATCCGGTTAGACTGGAAGCCGACCCCAACAGTTGGTAAAATGCTAGGCAGGTGATGATGGTCCCATGGAGAAAGCTGTTCAGTTCGATATACTTTACCACATCCTTCCTTATGACGACACATTTCTGATACACCCTGTATGTATATTTTTTTTGTAAGACATTAAACTGTACCATCTGTATACATTCACACGAAGTAATAAGTGTCTAGGGTGGGGAGTTGGGGACCCAATGTGGGCGGGACTGGAAATACCAGGTTTTTTAGCCCTGGAATGTCGCTGGGGCTGTCATTATTATAACTGCCGTTTATGTGTCGAATAGGAGACAGTATAGATTATAGACTATTGGAATATTAGCAAGAATGGAATATGATGTAGTAATGTTTTGTAGAGAATTGTTGTTTTCGGTGAAAATAATTTTACAATTAGTTTACAATCCATACTTCCATACTAATATTATAAATGCGAATGTGTGTATCTCTGTTACCTCTTCACGCTTAAACCGCTGAACCGATTTAGATGAAATTTGGTATAGAGGTAATTTGAGTCCCAGGAAAGGACATAGGATAGTTTTTATCCCGATATTCCCACGGGATCGACACTTATGCGGGTAAAACCGCGGGGCGCTGCTAGTACGTTATAATGATGACGTGGCTAAAGAGGGGCTCGTGGCTAATACCTGCAGGGGTGGTTTGAAGGTTAAGCTACGCTTGCCACGGTCAGTTCGTGTATATGCGCTTTTCATTATTTTCTATGCAGCCCGACAGTGACCGCGCTTTAGGTCATGTAATCCCCTTAACAGAGTAATTTTAGAAATACCCGAAATAATATATCACATTCAAATAATTAATTCTGAAAATTACCATATAGCGTGGTTCATTTTAGCATTTTGATAATTATGGCATTCGTTATTATTTCTCCGAAATACTGAAATAACATCAGTCTAAAATAGAATATAGAATCATACTTTAACTTAAATGTGTTTGCAAAGTTTTCTATCTACAGTCACGAGCATAAGTATGTATACACTTGGCTTTATTCAAAGGCGATTTTCTCCTTTATTTTTTAAGGAAATTTTATGTTATTACGAACATAGTATTTTCGAACCTACAGGTTCATGTAAAGTGTCGTATTTCAACTTTGCATTCGCTATTTCGTGAAAAAATCGCAATTGAAAGTTGCCAAGTGTTGACATATTAGTGCTCGTGACGTACAGACGCCAGCACATCAAGTTACTACAATCTGTTAAATTTCTTTAATAGATTTTCAACTCTATCGCTAGAGCGTAAGGTTCAATGTTGATTGGGAAAATTTGACAGTTTCGGGTAGCTTAATGTGCTGGCGTCTGTACAACGTTGTATTGTATACAATCAAGTATTTTCATACTGAACAGACAGCTGTGCTGCTGGGGAGTTTGTTGCGCCACTTCATCTCCCCAGCCAAAGCACTAGGAAGTGGTGAAGGGTGGGCGTTTTGGGAGACTGTCTTCTGTCTTCTTTTTGACGTTCGAAAAGTGCTGATTCTCACTTCTCAGCCTAGTTTGAATAAATGACTTTTGATTTTGATTTAGAGCACGGGGTGGACCCATTTTTTTGCACGCAGGTGTAAATTACGCTGTTAAATTTCCGTCCGCAATACCGATCGTAGACAGAGTAAACTATAGACTGCTGCATGTCTTCTTTTTCATTCGCACAAGAAAAAGAGAAATATATTAACGTCACTAGCAAAGAAAAGAGACAGTAAGAATATTTCTGTCCCTTACTGCGTGTCGGCTAAGCACATCAATGTGCACAACAAGTTTGACGTTTATGAATGAAATAATAAAAACTACACCGCGATTAAACGGAAAATAAGATCTTTTTCGTGCATAATTCAATAATAGGACTGTTTTACACTAAATAAAACAGTCATTATGTGCAGAAAGAAAGACACAGCGTCAGTATGAAGAAGCTGTCTATGATTCTGGCTTCTAGGAGCATAAATATTGAAAAACATACCTGATTCTCTATGGATTTATGTTGTTGTTACCGAATCTCCGGCAGGGGGCGCCTCCGTTTGATCCGGCGACCGACCGTTGAGGTTTTCATAGTGTCTTCAGTCACCAGCAAGGGCCTTGCTCTGACGCTGTGTCTTTCTTTCTGCACATAATGACTGTTTTATTTAGTGTAAAACAGTCCTATTATATGCATACCAGAAAGACACAGCGTCAGTATGAAGACTTGTTTGATATCTGCTGGTGAAGGTAACTATAAACGCTATGTGAAGAAAATAAATGTGTTTAAAGAATTAAAGAAATTCGTTTCAAATTACACATTAACATTTAATATCAATTACCCTAATCAGTAAAGTAATATAATACTACTAAATATAATCATTTAGAAACACAACAAACAATTTGGTACCTCCCGACTTAAATAATCAACTTGTTATTGAAAGCCTGAGAAGTTTAATCTTAACAAATCTTCCTCTTCGTTATTTGAATTTTTTATTATTTCTCTGCAGTAAAACTTCCTGAAGGTCCTATCACTCTTCCAGTTTCCTCTGGCTAAAATATCGTCCACAGGTACATTTTCCCACCACCCTTTGGATGCTACGGCAGCTCTAATGCTTCCTGGTGAAGCTTCTAGATTTATATCTTTAAATATAGATTTAATCCATCCCGCTATGATGGTTCTTGTAGCTGGTTTTATTTCGCCCTTTATTGAAACAAATAGATTTGTAATGTTACTATTAAGACGTCTATGTTGTGAAGTTTGAATTAATTGTCTAATATGTCTTAAGGGGCATATAGTAGCGTCTGGATGCATTAATAAAGACCACCCAGACTGTCTATGTTTACTTGAATCTGTTTTTGATCCAAACTTGGGCCATAATAAACACTTTTCTTCTTCTTCAATGAAATTGTTTTGGGATATATCCAATAAGGTAAGGTCGTGTATCCTTCTGCCTGAAGCTAACAGTAAAATAATTGCAGTTCTTCTTGATATGTCAAAAAGTGAATTTGTGCTTGGGACTGTCTTTAACCAATTAAATAACAATTTTGTGTCCCAAATAGGGGATTTTGAAGGCTGAGGTTTTGCTAATGCTATGGCTTTTAAAACTTGTTGAATGAAGAAATTTTTTGAAAGACCTTCTGCGTTTGAAGCACAAAAGGTAGAAACAGCTGATTTGTGTAGTAAAATTGTGTTAACTGAAAAATTTCTTTTTAAATGCAGATCTGCTAAAAATCTTGCAACCTCCTTACCATCTGGATTTTTGTGATTAATTTTATTTAGGGCACAAAACGATAGCCACCTTTTTATAGGGGCTTTGTAAGTATTTAGTGTGCTTTTGCGCCAGCTATTGCTCAATAATTCGATTTCATCCCTACTCCAGTTTGCTACTTGGTCTGACCACCCCCAATTTTCCAAGCCTGGAGGGACAACTTGTCCACTTGTGGGGGACAGAACCCCGTCGATCGATCTATCAGGTTCTTCCGCAGATCTACTATTGGTAATGGATCTGACAGAGACCTGGCTTGTAGGTCGCTCAGCCAAAAGCACTGATCCCACTGTGGTGCTATTACTATGTATGTGCCTTTGGCCCTGTTCAGATGGTCCAGCACCCGAGGGATTAGGTTGGGAGGGGGAAACACCCAGCCCAACTGGAAGTCCCAATCCTGACTGAAGGCGTCGCAAAAAATTGCTGACCCATCTGTTGAGTCCCAAGTTACGTATCGTGGGACAACTGCGGTTTCTTTTGACGCGAACAGGTCTACGTCTGGAACGCCCCATCTTTTGAATATGACGTTCTTGGCCTGGGATTGTAGTTGCCATTCGGGAACAGGCTTTCCTCTCGAGAGGCGGTCTGCAATCCCGTTTAACCTCCCCGGGAGGTATGATGCCGACAGCGTTATGTTGTGCTGCTCGGTCAGGTGAAGGAGTTTGTTTGTTAGGCCCAACAGGGCTAAGGACCGGGTTCCCCCTTCGTTCCTTATGTAAGCTATGAGGGTCCGATTGTCGGACTGCACTAGGACGTGTGCATCCTTCATGTGTGCACCTTGTCTGACTAAGGCTGCATACACCGCAAACATCTCCTTCACGTTGGAATGCCATTTTTGTTGGCGGCAATTCCATTTGCCTGACAACATGATGTTGTTCAGGTGTGCTCCCCAGCCCGCGTCCGCCGCGTCTGTGGTGAGAAAGTGGGTAATCTTGGGGCTGTGCATTGTTCTTGCACTTTTGCCCACGTTTTTTACCCACCATTGCAACTCTCGAGTCACTAGAGGTGGTAACTCCCTCTTTTGCCTTGGTCTGCATCCCCTGAATGATTTCAGAAAAATCTGAGTTCGGCGACAATGAAGGCGACCGTTTGGAGTTACTAAGTTCGCGAAATTTAGAACACCCAGCAATTGTTGCGTTACTCGGAGACAAGACTCTTTCTTTTGCAATAGGCTTGTTGTTAATTGTTTTATCTTTTGTACCTTTTTTACCGGGAGAGAAATTAGTTTTGTTTTTGTATTCCATACTATGCCCAAATATTCTATTTCCTGAGTCGGGGTGAGAAATGATTTTTGATAGTTTACATGCCAACCCAACTTTACTAGAGTGTCTACGGTTATTTTGGTGTGTTCTATGAGTTGTGTCTGATTTTGACTGGCTATCAAAAAGTCGTCTAGTCGTACTATTATTCTTATGTTTTGTCTCCGAAGGATTTCCGCAATCCAGTTGGTCACCGATGCAAAGGAGTGAGGAGCTGATGAGAGACCGAAAGGCAAGGCTGTTAGCTGTAATATTTCGCCTCCATATATTATACGCAGAAAACGCCTGTGGGTTTCCTTTATGCTCAAGTGAAAATATGCTTGATGGAGGTCGATTTTTGTCATCCAGTCCCTGTCTTGTAGGAACTGAATTACATCCAGTCGAGAAATAAGCTGGAAATGCCGAGTTGAGACATGTAAATTTAGACTCTTTAAATTGATTATAGGGCGTATTCCCCCATCTGGTTTTTTGACTAAAAACATTTTGGAGTGAAAACCGGGTGTCACATTTTCTGGTTTCTCTAAAATGCCTGCATCTTTTAGCTGATCTATAGCTTCTGTCATTTTCTTGGATGGTTTTGTTGCAAACTTGTTTATTATTCTTTTGTAAGGGTAATGTAAAGGAGGTTTTTCTAAAAATGGTATGCGACTCTCCGCTATTATTTTTTGAATATATTGACTGGCCCCCAATTGTTTCCATGCCTGAACATGGAATTTTAGGCAGCCTCCCTTGAATACCCTGCTTTGGTTGTCATTTATCTTTAACGTTGGAGGTGTCTTGGGAGCCTGTACGACGAAAGGAATGCTTTTTATAATTATTCTTAGATTTTTTGTCAGAATTATGCCTATTTTTCTTATTAAAATTAGCTTTATAAGATGGCTTGTGATTTTTGTTGTTTACCTGACTGTTATTAGTGAATTTCTTCTTATCTTTTAAATAACTTGGCATGTTAAGCCATACCTGGGAGCCTCCTAAGGAATCAACTAGAGGGATGAGCGCTTCTCTATTGAAGAGATGCTCTGCACTAGGTGGAATATTTTGTAAAGCTACTTTAAGATTGATGTTATTAACTTCTTTTAGAATGCGTTCGCGTCTGACTTCAATACATTCAGCTCGCTTGCCACATATGACTTGCATACAGGATTCCATATTTTTGTATGAAGGAGACGTTGGACCAAATTTTTCAGACAACTTATTAAATAGAGTGTTTGCATTGAGCTCTGTCTCAGAACTAGCAGCCCAATTGACGACCTCCTGCAGACCACTTTTCAAAAGTTGTCTATTTTCCAAGACAGCATTTGACAAACCCGCTAGCAATTGTTCTGTACTAGCTAAATAATCTGTGCCTTTATTAAGATGGCACAGTTCCTCGTTTAATTTTAAACCTATAAAGCCTGGTGTTGCTAAATGTGTTTGCAAGTCCTTCTTATACCGAATACCCTTCCAGGCCTGTGAATTAAATTGTTGAAGATTGTTCAACTCTGCTAATTTTGTTGGATCGGCTGCAGGTACAATTTTAGATTCGTCAAGACTTATTTTTAAATCTCCCAAACACACGTTATTAATATTAGGTGGCTTACACAACATTGGTGGCTTATTTAAAAATTGATCCAAATTATTATTAGAATTTACGGAATCGCAACGGCCGCCATTGTTATAATTCGTACTAATAGCCGTGAAAATTTGCGGCATTTGAGCTACACAATCGGATAGGTATGTAACCTGGTTTATGAGGGTATCCATACGAGGATCCGAACAGGTTCCGACCTGTTTGGACCTGCGCCGCTTAGACCTTTTGTTAGGTGGTGGCGAGGCAAAGCCTTCCTCATCTTCCGAAGACGAGGAACTGCTTTGAGGTGAGCTTGAGCTCACAGCTCTTCGCCCTCCATCCGGAGCAGCGATTTGAGCTACGGGTTCAGGATCGGAATCCTCGCCGTTCATAATAGAAAGTAACTACTTACCGACTCGCCGTCGAATACACAGGTTGAATATACAACACCAACACTGCACTTAAACTTAGCACTGTTTTCGAACCGAGAACAATAAGTTTTTGTCAGTTTTCAACTTGAGAAAAACTTTTGCTCCTATCGCGACGAAAATCATAAACGCTATGAAAACCTCAACGGTCGGTCGCCGGATCAAGCGGAGGCGCCCCCTGCCGGAGATTCGGTAACAACAACATAAATCCATAGAGAATCAGGTATGTTTTTCAATATTTATGCTCCTAGAAGCCAGAATCATAGACAGCTTCTTCATACTGACGCTGTGTCTTTCTGGTATGCATATAATAGTACATTTGCGCAACTGTGAAAATGGTAAGGTGCAGTGTAATAAGCTGTAAAAATGATAGTATGATGAAGATTGCCGGAATTTTTTGTCCCTTTCGGTGACACGGATAGGTACCATGAGTCTATAGATTACTATGTCTACGATACCGATCGATATAACGTGCACGTATTTCCATACATTTAATAGACGTCCACAACAACATCGTCAAGTTAGAAATTATAAAAGCGCATATTGTTCAGAACATTTTCGAATCGTCGCCAAATCAAAATTTTCTACCACCATTCACAGGTCCATGTTTCAAAGTAATAAATCCAAAAGTTACGATTGGCAAGCAAAGCCCCTTTCACCAGCCTAAAAGCTAGGCAAAAAGTCAGACTATAAAACTGGCAATAAACTAGAAAAAACTTTAACAAAAACTTTATTAACCACGAAGCACTATCTATGAATATAACATAGCGTTCAATCCGTCTGTCCGTTCGCACGCGTTCAATAATACATACTGCAGCCGCCGGCTTCGCTTGAGCCCCATGAATTAATCATGAGCATTTAACTAAATAGATACGTCATCGTTATCAGTCGGTAAATGGCGCTTGTGATTTGCAAATTGTAGTGCAAACGGGTTGAAATTGTTTTTGCTGTATGGTTTTTTGATGTATTTAATTATGGAAAATATTTAACCGATCCTTTACAACTTTATTGACCTTTTAATTAAGTACTCTTTTTTAAATGATTGAATCTCTAAACGGGGCAAGGCGAAGGTGGTGTGACGATCTAATAATTGTAGGGCTAACATGGCCACAGATCGCACAAGACAGGGAGGTTTGGAAGAGAAAAGGGGACCTTTGCCCAGCAGTGGGACACAAAATAAGCTAAAAAAAAACTAAAAACTTTTTTGGCTTCTAATAACGCACTTTATTTTTGTATTAAATGAGCCTCTTGAGGTATAGTAGTTAATTAGTTGTTTTAAGTACTGTTTTTTTACAGCCTGGAAGCACTAAATCGTTGCAGTAGGTACTTACCTATTTTTTTTAACAGTTACTCTTAAAATAAAAAAATCATGAAGATACCTCTAAAGCTCATGTCATGTAGCCCCTTAAGGGGCTTACTTGACACGAGGTCAAAAAATCTATTGTTTGGACAAAAAAATTAAAACACTAGTACGAGTATCTTAGTATGTTGCTTGTAGAATAATCTGACTAAAAATCAGAACGATATTAAGTACCAATATTAATTAGTATGGTTTTTATTGTAAAAAGAAAGTTTTTAGAAGTATCTTCATGATTTTTTTCTATCGTACCGAATTTGTATTATATTTTCAACACACTATCTACCCTAGCATAATTATATCCTGAAGAATAATATATAATATATTATATTTTTCTGATTCTGTTTACTGTAGTCGATCATATACTTTTATTGTTTCCAAAACTTGCGTTTTTTATGTTTAGGTCCTGTAAGCCCCTTAATACCGCATTACAAATTCTCCATTAAAGCCTATCAAAGCTCAATAATATTCATTTCCATGTAACTTAAACGCTCATTTACACGAATTCCATTAACAATGACATCAAAACAATTGTCAAACAAACAAGATCAATGGGCGCCATGGCAACTAATTAATTGTATTGTTGACAATTAACAATTTAGATCAGTTAGATTAGACAATTAACATTACAGACGAGCGACTTGCCCCGGTTTTATTCAGGAACTTGAGAGTTGAAGATTGCTGGATGACTTCCATTCTCATGACGGCTATGTGCGAACTGCTCATCAATATCTTATCATCATTCAGTCAAAAAACATCTACAGCTGGACATAGGCTTCTTCCGTTGGACTCCATGCTACTCCATAGCTGTAGCGAAGAGTCAATTTTTGTAAGAGGTAAGCCGGAGTAGATATCTTTAATATGATTATTATATTATTTGTCTATATAGAATACTGACTGTGCCATTTTTCAAAGAGAAGCCGGTAGGAATCGAGTTGAATGGAACCTTCACCACTGCTCCATAGGTCTCAATGGTTGCCGAGATACGGTTGAAGGAGCGTTGGTAGACTAACAGGTAGATGGGTGGACGACCTGCAAAACATCGTGGGGAAGACCATGGCCCCATCACACACCCCCCCATTGTGTAACACTCTATCAACCTCGATTCGAATAATTTTGAAGGATATTGCTAATCCATTGCTTCATATGTTCGAAAAATGTGTCTGCTCAACAACGTAAACAACGCAATGAATGTTGTTGAACTGTCAAAATGAATCCCATTGCTACTGATAGTGCGTTACGCAATTACTCCGCTGGATGAGACTAACTCTAATTTCTAACTAGCCTGTACTATCCCACTGCGGGGCAAAGGATCCTCCGACCAGACGGGTGTTGTGTCTGGCGGGCAATTGCCCAATGATTCATGTCGGGCCGTTGTATCTATGCTAGTTGTGCGGTAAACTCTGCTTGCGAGATGCAGGATTTTGCGTGACGTCAGCATGACGCATTGTTCTCATGTGGCGTTGTAGATACCGCTACAACGGCTTAGCACTCTTGGCGTATTTTTTTTATTACTATTTGGGCCTACTCTTGACCTCGATCACGCGTCATGATATGTTATGATCGTAACCCTTTAATCTTCTTTAATTATTGACATTCTTGGCCATAAATATTTAGCAGTGTTCACTTTATCTCGTGAGCTACTAAAAAATACTTGTAAAGTTCTTTCGACTGGATTGACCTCCAGTCGACGACGAAGTATTTTTATTATCCAATATATTACACCGTATGTCATCAACAATTTTATTGCTACAATAAACATTATCTAACAACAAAAGTGTACTCATAACATTAATGAAGACATTAATAGTCCTTCGACACAGTAAGGAACATATTATCCAAAAATATACCATATTCATAGCTAAAGGAATCACATTAACAGAGGCCATGTATCGTCTACAAAACAAACAGTCTCTACGCTACCAAAATACACTGATGTAGAGTCAGCAAAAAGAGAAGAAACATAAATAAATCAAATTTAATGAAACTTTGACGTTCAATTTTAACTTATTTGACATTAGAATGACAGTCAAAATTTCATTATTTTGTAAGGGGCGATTATTACTTGGAAATAAAATGTTTGGTAGAAATGTGAGTAGAAGGTGTTGGAACAAATTCCCTCTTATTACTACCAGTAATTATTAGACTACCAAGGCATGTCCCCGTGTTACCCAGTAACTGGGTTGTGGAGGTCAGATTGGCAGTCGCTCCATGTAAAATACTGGTATTCAGCTGCATCCGGTGAGACTGGAAGCAGAGCCAAATATAATATACTTGGGAAAAAGCTAAGCAGATTGAGTAATTATTAGACTAATTCAATCACTCAGTCGTATAAATTCACCAATTCGAACACTCGAATAAAATACTTTTCAACAATACCCCGTTATTTTTCAACGTCAAACTCCGCAAAAAAATAAAATCATAAATTACAACTTCTGAATCAGCATCAACAAATCCCAGTATACTTTGATCTTGGCCTATTTTTGTTACCCCCCTGCACCATCTTTCCCCCTCTTTACTGAATATTTGACAAGTCCAAAGACAAGCTATTCATTCTTACGAGCCGTTCACGCGAGTTATTGGATTCAACAGGAAAACACGGCGACTACGGTGAGAAAAAAAATTATTAAATTATAAGACGGTAGACAGGTCGAAATTACTGCGAAATTGACGAAAGATTTGTTTGAAGGGGCCCTCTTCCTTTGCATAATATTCAAGTTTCGTCTGAGATTTTTTCCGTTGAAATTTGACCGAAAATACTGTCTATGCCTTTGTGTTTAAGGGACATTTCTCAAACTCCTACGCCCGAACCACTTATGTAGGTGTCAAAGCAATCACAAGGAATTTGCTATCATCGTTTTACAGCCCTTCAAGTTTCACAGACAGAAAACTCCACTAATTTTCCCCGAGACATTTCACAGTACGACGTTTACCTTTCTAGAACAGTTGAATACGTTATATATATTTGGGATGCATGAAAAAACCTCCGCGTGTAGCGCAGTTTGTTCCGCCAGTTACTCAACTGAACTGAGCTCTCCGCGCATCCTGGACAGTCACACCCAACACCTTATTTGACAGGCCAATTCTTCCCATGCGGTGGTAGGGCTTGTAATGCCCGCCTGGTTTGCGACCACCCTACCACCGGTCCGGTGTCAAGCAGCCTGCTGTGTTTCGTCGATGCGTGGGAGTTCCAATGCCTTAGGCATCTTCTGGGCACGCTCGTTCTATCATAGACCTCATCCATCGCTTTCCATCAGGCATGATCGAGGTCAAAAGAGGGCCCATGCAGCTATAAAAAAGAAATATACAGACACCAGCACATCAAGCTACCCGAAACTGTCAAATTTCCCAATGAAGTTTGAACCTTATGCTTTAGCGATAAAGTTGAAAATATATTAAAGTAAATTTGACAGATTGTAGTAGCTTGATGTGCTGGCGTCAGTACATTCATAAACTCACGCCTTCTTCTCATGGGGGAAGGCAGAAACTACGGAACGCCACCTGCTACGATCCCAACATATTCCTTTTGCTTCGTCTATGAAAATTCATCAGTTGATATTTAAAACCCTTACCCCTTATTATTACCCCTTATTTCCTAGCTGTTAGAAAAAAACCAGCATTAATATAATAATTTAAAAGACAGTCTAAGCACCTAAGCGAAGCGAAGAACCGAGCTAGTTTAAGTGCATAATCGGAACAAGTATTGGAGCATCCCATTATCCCACACCTCATGAACAGTAAACTCACCTTTAATACACCGTTCTACGTACTTCAAAACTTAATAACTTATCTCGTGCCCCATTTGGGCGCCATTTTGCTTATCTGCTGACGGTACACTGAAGCCATTAGGTCCGTAATTGTGCAGCGTTGGCTTTGCGCCTAATTCAGTGGCATGCTCATGTTGGCCCGGATAGCCTGTATACCTGATGTGTATACTTAGGAATCCATCCTTGGCAGGACCCAAATTTCGGGAGGGAAACGCCAAGGAATTTGTTAGGCCCTATTTGCTTGAAAAAGGTCCGTGTATTTACAAGGACTAGCTCTTGGCGGAATTACTTGACAAATAAGGATTGCCGTGAGTTACTGAGTTGGGTAGGTCGTAACAGTAACTAGTTCAAGGACTAGAAGAACTGGGTGGAACGGGCAAATTGTGAGCACTTAAGTGTATGCAATTATAGGCCCTCAAGAACTGTAATCATAATATAAATCATGTTTAAACATAGTGTCATCAGAACACAATTATAGGTTTGTTTCATATTCTGGCCTCGATTAATTTCAAAGATGATACATTGTCGCAAGCTTAGTTTACGTGACAGTAGTCTATGTAAATTATACATACAGGATTTATTATCCTTCCTCATTTCCATCATGAGCCACTTCCCAGTTCCCAATCTTGCTGAATGTACAGACGAAAGCACTTCCTAGTGCTTTCGCTGGGGAGAAGTGGCGCAACAAACTCCCCAGCAGCACAGCTGTCTGTTCAGTATGAAAATACTTGATTGTATACAATACAACGTTGTACAGACTCAGCACATCAAGCTACCCGAAACTGTCAAATTTTCCCAATCAACTTTAAACCTTATGCTTTAGCGATAAAGTTGAAAATCTATTAATGAAATTTGACAGATTGTAGTAGCTTGATGTGCTGGCGTCTGTACTTTATATTTCACAATTACTTTCAGATCTTCAAAAATCAAAGAGACAGATATCCATTAATCAGCCTATAATGTTCCGACAGCTGGGACACAGGCCTCCTATCTGTGAGAGGCAGTGGGCTGTAATCTACCACGCGGATTTAGCGCGGTAGATGTCACATGTCAGGCAGGCGCTTTACTTTGTGTAAATAATTTCATCACCACTGCTCTAAAAACGGTGAAGGAAAACATAGTGAGATATCCTATGATATAACCTATTCGCACCTTTAAAGTAAAACCGTTACTAAACGAAATTATAAAATTTTACCTGTAAATTTTTTCCTGTAAAATTTTATAATTTCGTTTAGTAACGGTTTTACTTTAAAGGTGCGATACATACTTAGGTCCTTTGTACACACAATTCGCACCTTTAAAGTAAAACCGTTACTAAACGAAATTATAAAATTTTACCTGTAAATTTTTTCCTGTAAAATTTTATAATTTCGTTTAGTAACGGTTTTACTTTAAAGGTGCGTATTGCTAGACTGTTGGACTTCCCACTGCCCATAATAAAAGGCTTAAGTATATACCTATTCGAATCACAACTGGAATCCACAAAGGAGATCATCAAGTAACATGAAGAAAGGCTTACAATTCCCCTTCATTATAATTTCAGTTATTAATTAAGCAATATCGAATAAAACAGTATCAAGATAATCATTAATTTCAATACCAACACGATCATACAGACAGACAAACACATCTGTATAAGACACGCTGATTAAAATTTAATCCCAATTACTTCAATAACCTTAGCTGTTCAGAATTGATTGGTTTTCATTATGTGCAGTCCAATTTGGATCGGATTTTTACCTTAATGAAGTACGGTTAGCTTATGATTTATAGGATCGAGGCGAAATATTTTCGGTCAAAAGGGGGATTTTAGAAGGGTTGAATTAATGATTAAATTCGCTGAATACCCATCGTTCATCAATTTGATTGGTTTCGCATCAAAATTATTTTAAGAGCGGCGTATTCAGAATATCCGCAAAACTCCTCCTAAAGTCTATTTGCAAACAACAAACGAGTTAAATCGATCGTTTATCTTCCCGAGCTTTGTGACGGACTTCGTTGTCTAGCAACAAAGCATTTTCCGACCAAAAATCGGTCAGACTCTCCAACAAATCAAAACCGCCTCACATGCCAAAATTCGACACAAAGGACCGAATTCAGACATCGAAAACCACCTCTTGGCTCCGACGCAGTTTCTAACAAAGGAAAGAAACACCGAATACCCATACTCCACTTTTAATTCACCCCTTTAGATCGCCGTGAACACCAACGCACTACTTTTTCCCATTCCAAGGCAGTATTTGACGTCGACCAGTACAATGGGGCAAACATCCAAAAGGAAAGAATCCACTGCCACACGAATGGATGAAAAGATTGGACACGGCTCTATAGAAGCGCCTTCTAAAGTGGCTTTTGTGGAAGAATGTTTTTAAAGATTCCTGAGGACCGCACCGGATTGAAGTGAGTTGCTGATTCAGCTTTCTGTGTCTTTGACTGAAGATTTCGAGCGTTTCAACTTAACGATGTTGACTTTTGTGATTATAGCTTTTTTTGGACCTATAATGTGACCTCAATCAAACCTTGGTGAACTAAATTGACAGTATACCGGTCAAGGTCATGACCCGATTGAAAACGAGCAAGCCGAACGTGCTAGGCTTACAGATGAGGTGAAACAGCGAAAGGATTAATTTAATTAATAAGAGCAGAGTTTTTCTATTGCGGATACCTCGTTCTCATCTGTATGAAGTAAAAATGTAAAAAAAAAAATATACTGTCTTAAATTAAAGTCACGGAAGACTTGTCCAGTAAACTTGAACAACCGCAGTCTATGCCCGAAACAGGTTCTTCCTAACAACGCTTTGTAGGCCAAAATAGAACTACTGTACGATGAACAAAGACTGAAACCTGACCGTCAATAACTTCCCACATCCTTACCACAAAGCGTAGTGGCGGGAGCAATCAAGACACATATGGGTCGACACAGGCTGTATCGAACGAATATCGGTCTTCAGCCTAATAGCACAAAATAGAAAGGTACAGAAAGCCGGTCGGGTAGGTTGACCTGCTGGCGTGTGTACAACGAGTGCAAGCGCACTCGCAACTGGCATTAGTTTAAGGGGGATGCGTTAAGGTAGCCCGCGAAATTCAAAATTACTTACGTTTTTTACAAATTGCAGGTCAGTGGCAAGTTGTGCTGTTGACTAAAATATGATTTGCGAACGTAACAAATATGACTTTCATCATCTGCCTAGCCTTTTCCCAACTATGTTGGGGTCGGCTTCCAGTCTAACCGGATGCAGCTGAATACCAGTATTTTACATGGAGCGACTGCCTATCTGACCTCCACAACCCAATTACTAGGTCATACGATACTCCTCGGTAAGACTGGTTGTCAGACTTTCGGGCTTCTGACGACCCGTAACGACTGTCAAAGATTCACGAATTACAGCCGGGAACAACGGCTTAACGTGCTCTCCGAGGCACGGAGAGGTATTGATATGTAAAGATAACCTGATAAATTGACCCGTGCGGCTGGAATCAGGAATACAACTCATTTAGTTAGAATTGGCCTCAAATGTCATGTTTTCATAAAATAGACATTCAATAGAGTAAAGAAATGTTGATGATTGTTATGATTACGATTCTATAAATAAATATTTGTTACGGCCGCTAATCGTATTTGATTAACATACAACCTGAAACAGACCTGCAAATTGCAAAAAACGTAAGAAAATATGAATTTCGCCGGCTATCCTGACTCTTTCGCCGTGCGTACGCGTGTATGTGCGCGTGCGCCTGTTTTCGCTCGTTATATGAAGCTAGCCTTCTGTAACTACCTATTCTATGCTATTAATGGTTTATATCTCATGTTGTACATATATGTATTTACGACAATATATCCGTGTCTCAGGTACGGTTTAATCGTAATTGAAATCTCAATTTAGTGTCTCGAATTTGAATAGGTTATAAATAAGATTATTCAGATTATTCATAATTGTCTCGGTTGCGATCTTTGGGGAATGAGTTAGGGAAGTTTAAGTCTTGAATCAGAATAATTTTGATGATGGTATTAAGTCATATGTGTCGGCCATTTTGTTTGAATCCATTTGAGCATTCTGTGGGAAGTTCTTACTCCGGGCTAATTACAAAAACATACAAAATGACCCACTCGTTGGTGAGTGGTCGCAAACGCTACTGCTGAGCATGAGCTCCTGGTTTTGATTCCCAGGTCAGACAAAGTGTTACTGGGTTTTTCATCAAAAATTTCTAAGTAACAGCCCGGAGTGTTGATACGTGCCCGATTGACGGCAATAGGCTCGCCCCCAACATGGGACTTATTATACGAGTACATAACTGGCGAAATGTGGGTGTCCTATAGATACGCCCCTGCCTTACCCTTCTGGGAAAACAGGCGTGATGCTTTGTGGATACAGAATTTGACTCTTAGTTCGAAAGCTGTTACGTGACCTAACTTGAAAGTTTTAGTTTATATGACGTAGTATCAAAATGTCTGCTATGATTATTCCGAACATATTCGTAGTTTCACACTACCACATGCTTAAAATCAACACAAACAATTAAAATTGTCCATCCACACTATTTGTGAGAAATGTTCAAATTGATAAAACTCAAAAATCTCAAAGCATTTATTTCAATTAAACCATTTACAGGCACTTTTGAATTGTCAAAATTAAATAGTCGGTCAGTTAGTCAGAAAATTGAAGCTAGTTGCCCATTCCAAAACGTAAATCTCTGTGGAGAAGAACGGGCAAGAAACTCCAAGGACACTCTTTTAAATCAAGACATTACAAAATCCTGTGCTTCTACATGTGAGAACAATGTAAAAAAAACCCAAATGAAGAGGCAATTCAAAATATAAGATTAAAAATAAGCCCTGGCAGTTAAGAGATGACCAGTCTCAACCAACGGCACCCGTTTACGAACATGGCGCGTGGATCAGCACCATCCAGCTCAACCATTTTGTAGGGAACCGAATGATCCAACCACACGCGCTACCATCAGTGAGACATTTAAGTGAGCACATTCTCAGCTGCCATGCTCTTTCAAGTCAACATCAAAATAAACGGATCATTGGTTCATTAAAAATGCTTCTAAATTAGGTATACAAAATTATTTCATAATTTATTCGTAGTTTCATACTATCACACATCCTTGAAATCAACACAAACAATTCAAATTGCCCATCCAAACTAACTATTTGTGGGAATGTTCAAATTGATATATTCACTAACGTATTCAATGTTATCGACCCAATTATAATATATTTACGACTAATTGAATATCAAATTGGACCCTGAACCAAATTGGTATCAGCAATTTCCCTTTTCAATTAAGATTTATGATTTGCTTTAATAACGCCTGAAATATTGCTAATAGATTGTCCAGACAAAACGGTGAGCAATTTACTACAAATAAAATTGTAGTCCCGAATTTAGGTAAAAGCCTGAAATTACTGAGAACAAGGATAGAATAGTAGTTAGATATTTCAATTTGAAGCGCAGAATATAAATTCTGCTGTCAGAGGAGAACAATAAACGATAAATTATTACTGGCACTCAGAAATAATATTAATTTCCAGGCTTATAAAGTATTTGTTTTTCCTTTCCAAGCTAGATACAGAAGGAGGCCTGAAATTGTTGGCAGGTTTAATAACTGGCATTGGAGCCAAAAGCCATACAATTTATTCTATGGTAATATCTTCTTTGACTGCCTCGTCGGTCTAGTGGTCCGAAGCGCTACAGATGAGCATGAGGTCTGGGTTCGATTCCCAGGTTGGGCCTTGTTTTTTATTTTTTCCATTAGGAATTTATTACTAGCAGCCCGGATTTGAGCCCCGTTGATGTCAACAGGCTCGCCCCCAATAACATGACACTTAAATATAACTGGCGAAATGTAAGTATATAATATAGTACCTATACTATATGTACACCTTAATTTAAAAAAAAACACTGCCTAACCTTTCGGACATTACAGGCGTGGTATAATGGTATGTAAACCTCATACAAAAGAACACAATGATAACAACAACAGGAAAAACCTAAAAAAATAAACAGCAAAAAAACATCAAGACGTACCCAAAAACTTTGCAACATTCAAACTAGAAAAGTGCACACATGAGCAATAATGGCATGGCGGCATATAATAAATTGAGAACCCCTCTTAAATCAGTGTGGCTGAACATAAAGTGAGGCACAGACTACAGTCACAGAATGGATAGGTACAGAAACTCAGCTCCATACATCGAGTGAAAACAGGCGCACACTAGATAGACGCGAACGTACGGAGATCTGAAACTGTCTCAAAGTGGGTTTCGATAAATCGAGCGGATGCACTTTCTATTCCCACTTAGTTTTGGATTGACAGGGATACAGCATTCTTTCGTCAGTCTATCCATACTAAAATGTGCAAGTGAACGGACACTTAGGACACTCGTGCAAGTGGGACATGGTCTGAGAGGCACCGCAATCGCACTGTGTGGGTCAGTAATTCCCCAATCGGCAAATTTTGTTTGCAGTGGCATTAAGAATGTTCGCGGCATCAAGGTTGCCTGGAAGAGATCACAGAAAGCGATAAAGCCGCCCATTGTAAATTTTGCCGTGTTTAATTTAATTTATATTTTGTTATGTATTTTGGAGGATAAAGTATACGTACAGACGCCAACAGGTCAACCTACCCGAAACTGTCAGATTTTCCCAATCAACCTTGACCCTTATGTTTTAGCAATAAAGTCGAAAATCTATTAAAGAAATCTGACAGATTGTAGTAACTTGATGTGCTGGCGTCTGTACATAAATAAGAATGTGCGCGTTTTTACTCGTTGTCCGGGAGCCGGTCTTCTGTACCTTATTATTCTTTGGCACAGTCGTAGAGTACTGATTAAAGTTTGTATTGCGCCGTCTGATTGTGCTGCACTGCACCCCGATTTCTTTATTTCAAAAGGAAGGAATGGAGAAGCGAGGAATGGAATCGTTGAGAGGAATGGCGTGGACAGGCTGGGTGATAGAAAGGTGTGATTGATTTTATCTACTACGTCAGTGAAATTATCTTTTTTCTTGTATAGGAAATGTTAATATGAAGATTAACAGTCACGAGTTCTTTGATCAAAGTACCTACATAAAGGACTCTTTTTTGATTGAGACAAAATTCCATATTTGGACTCGAAAAAAGCACTCTCTAATATTACCCCAAAATAGTTTACGACTTGGCTATAAAACTTACCAATAAAGCAGATTCATTTATTTAAACAACGACTTCAAATATCTATGTAGACTTTATGATCTTCAAACAAAACTATCCTTCTAATCCTCTTTTCTAAATCCAAGGCATGCAACTTATGAATCGCACGAGCATAATATTATGTGCCGTCACCACGTTCCATTGTTTAGACCAGCTGCGCCCCGCAGTTTCACCCGCGTAAATCTCGATCCCGTGGGAATATCGGGATAAAAAGTAGCCTATATGTTAATCCAGGGTGTCAGCTACCTCCATACAAAATTTTATCAAAATTGCTCGAGCCGTTTGAGCGTAAAGAAGTAACACAAAACATAAAACATATAAACACACACACACTCACAAACTTTCGCCTTTATAATATTAGTGTGATTTCTGATTCACAGACGACCACCAGAGTCACTGATTTTAAAGAACACCATGTGTGTGTAAGAACAATAATTTTGGTCTTTGAACAACATTGTTTCATTGTAAGAAAAGAAAATAATACTGCGGATCTTAGGACCGTGTACCCCAAGGCTAATAATGTATCCATTATTTTCTTTTGTCTGCATAGTACTAAATTCTATAGACCCCATAAATGGAATAAGCATTGTTCGATATAATAATAGCCAAAGATTGTTCATTTATTCATAGTCAGGACATCTTTATCGCGTCATAAAAGATGTTTGCAATTTACAAGAATCTAGGAAATCCTTTTAAGGACCACGTCATTCGTATAAGAATAACCATCATCACTTCGATACTTTTATATGCCTGAGTGCTTGGCCAGACTGGCAGCGCATGGCGGGGAGTGGCGCGGGTGCGGGAACGCGCGCGATCTGCTTGTCTGCAGTCGAGTGCGACTTCGATCTGTGTTGTCGTGTCCAGTGTTTGTCAAAATATAATATGGAGGAAGACTTATTTTTAATAGAAAAATGCTCGAACTAGTTTGAGAACCCCGGTCCCGCGCGAGCCGCCCGCGCACTCACTGCGGCCACTTGTATGAACAAGCTCACCTCGCCCGCGTGCCCACTATGGACGCTCAAATGAAGTTCTTATGTAGTATGCCGCGCCGCGCCCGCCCCGCGCCCGCGTTTGCAGTCTGGCCAAGCACTTAGGCACGTGCCACCGCCGAAGAGGAAGCGACTAGCTATCAACGACATTCCCGCTCAAGAAATGTACAAAAGCTTGCCGGTCCCGTGTAAGTAAAAGAGAGAATAGACGAAAGGATACGTTAATAGTTGATTGCTGACTATTCATACTCGTTTGTCGCAGCGACAAGAGATATCAAAGATAGTCCTGGCTCAGAAACACTCGCTTTGCGGGTAGAACACTCGCCGACAGACTCCCGCTTGGGACATCTGCGAGTAATCGCTTGTCGCTGCCGTCGGATACTCGCTGCTCGTTGCTCGCACAGTCAATTTTAGTTGCTAGCTCTACTCGCTTCTCCTTAATCGCTGTGGTAGGGCAGGTGGCTTATCTTTAAGGTTTTACTAGCGACTTCTTTCGCGTAAAATTTCTTGTTCCCCGGGACCCACCGCGTCGCGTCGCATCGCTTGCTCGCGCTATAATTCATTATCGCTTAGCGTTCTTCCTAGCTTTTTTTCTTTTTGCTCGGCACTAGCCTTTCTCAAGAATTGGGGTATCAAATGCAAACATAATGTTTCCAATCCGACCGGTAGTTCCAGAGATTAGTGCGTTCAAACAAACAAACTCTTCAGCTTTAGTATTAGTATAGATTAAAGCGTGAAGGCTTTATAATTTATGTATAATATTAAATACTATTAACTGTTTGTTCCAATCTTTGATACTATAATAAGTTCAAGTTCAAGAATAATCGGTAATCAGAGTATGAGATGCCAAAAAACAACACTAACCCACACTGAACCCGCGTGGTGGATTATGGCACAGTAAAGTTCATACCTTTACTGTGATTATGGTCTCCCCCTATCACAGTGAAAAGGCCAGTGTCCCAACAGTGGGAACGTTGAAGGCTCATTATGATTTTGCTAATAATAGTATGTTAATAGAAATATAATTTTACTGTATCAACATTTTATGCTGGTTTTAACTCTTATAACAAAACCTTGAAGAAAAAGCAAATCTTATTTATTTTTCCAATCAGAAACATAAAGATACTAAAAGAGTTCTTTAAATCAAAACCGCTAGGAACTTATTAAAAGCCAATGTTGGATACAGAATCGCTGCAAGGCTATTATTTCTCTCAGAAATTGTCTGTATAAAACTTAAAACAATCCTTTTCATTTACCATCGTCTCTTCGTGGATAATTTCTTGTATTTTTGTAAGGTTATTCTGAATCTAAGGGCCTGTGCACCATTGATATACATACACTAGATTAGCAATTACCGCGCCAAGGCGTTGCCACTGGGATCAAGGCCACAGCCTCAATCGTAGCTAATGTCAGTTCAGTGCTCTGTGTGACGCCAACCGAAGTTAGCCGAGTGAAAATTACCGCCAAAATGGGAAAATGCGTAGTGAAAGAGTGCGATTCGAGGTCACAAAAACACAATAAATTAACCGGAATTACTTTCCACGCGTAAGTTTATTGTTTCTGTGTTTATATCAACGTAAAAAATGGTTGCCTGTAAAGTCGGTTTTACGGGCGAAGATTTTACGTGACAACGTCTTTTTCTCGGTAGAATAGTTGAGTGGGAGAGAGACGCAAGGCATTCGGCGGGCCTCTCTCTCGTTCGGTGACTCATCGTAACGTTACCGAGCGTTACACTTTTTCATAAGTGACTCCCAGCCGCAACCTAATTTAAGACGTTGTCACGTCAAAACGCAATAAAAATAAATAAAATGTAGAATTTTGTAAATTAGGTTCAATGTTGCCACTAAAAACTTAGTTTTAGTTTCCCACATTATGTGGGAGTTTTTAATTTATAGAGTATGTGATTTAAAATATTTTATAAAACTAAATGTGTGACAATGTGTAACAAAAAAATAACATTGTAACATAAAAATAATTGTTTTTAAATATTTAAATACATAATTCAAAAATAACGTTCATAACGTTTAATGTTTTTTTTTGCGTTTTTTATGGCTTAAAAAGTTGGGTAAAATTTCGCATGGCTAGGCAACACCCTCCCGCCATTGCATGTTTATATTGCGGTCTTTGTCTAATCTAAGCGACGGTATTATTCTTGCGACTTGTGTAAGTGAGACAGATATATGTTTACTTTTAAATATGTACCTAGTGGTTTCAAAGCTACGTCGTCGCGTTTAAATAGTGGTTACATTTTTTTGGTACATTATAATGAGGTTTGCTTCTCTAGTTATTTAGCTCAATGCTGTGCACACCACGTATTTAAACGCGCCGTTGACGCGCGTTTGTACCGATACAGACGCGATACGCACGTGAGTCAGCTACTGGCAGGCACTGCTCTGTAGGATAAAAGCACGCCGTCGGCGCACGTTTCAAAAACGCGCGTCAACGGCGCGTTTAAATAACGTGGTGTGCACAGGCCCTTAGAGAAACAATCTTTTCGCAGGAGGCCTCATAACTTTTAGATGATATTAAGATGAAATTCAATATTCAATGGGGAACAAAGTAGAGGAAGTTTTTTGATCAGTCTCATGTATTGTGTATATGTCTATCGTGCCAAATCGATGTATAGACGCCATCACATCAAGCTACCCGAAACTGTCAATTTTCCAATGATATTATATTAAAGAGGTAGTAGATATGGCACTAGCGCGCGCAAATAGTTGCAGACAAATTCAGACAATTGTTGTAATTTCATTGTTGCTATCTCTTTCCGTGTCACACGTTCCGTATTTATCTATCGCAGTTGGAGTTGTAAGTCTTTGTAATAACAACGCAACAATACAGAACGTCGGTCGCTCAGTATGAACGTAGCGTATCTTTTCCTTTATAATATCATTGCAATTTTCCCAATCAAGTTTGAACCTTATGCTTTAGCGATAAAGATGAAAATCTATTAAAGAAATTTGACAGATTGTAGTAGCTTGATGTGCTGGCATCAACAATCATCACTAAATTAAACTAATGCTTCGAGTGTACAAAGATCTTTTGGCGTGTGGCCAAAATTGGAACTAACGCCGCCATCTCGTTTTCTAAACTAATAATAATATTATAAAGAGAAAATATTAGCTCCTCTGTACCTAAGCTTTTAATATTTATAAAAGGTTGGCCACCTGTCACCACAGAATACTTACCCACAAGTTTAATAAATAATAATAAAAGTTCCACAGTTCCGGTTTCAAAGAAGATACACATACTCATAATAATGTATATAAACTCCACAAATAAAAAAAAAATAAAAGGAAAAGATGTAGTGACAAAAATCGATTGAAAAGAGTATGCTTAGATAGTTTGGTCACGTAGGTAGGATGAATGAATGTGTGAATGGAAACACTGGGGATGCCTTAGGAGGACGTATACCGTGGACCGAAGACTTTACTGAAAAAAAAAAAAAAAGGTCATGTGCGTAGTACCTACTCCCCACCGGCGCGTGCGTGTATGACCAGTTGTATGAACGTAAACGAGACAAAAGGAGTAGGTATGTAAGGATCGTAACAGGTCTGCCTGGTCGGCGGGATTGTCCGAAAGGGTTACCGCTGGCCCGGAACAAAAAGGGCTAAGGAAGGAACACGGGTGGGATTTAGTCAGTAAGAGTCTGACACTCCCTTCCGCTCCGCTCCGCTCCGGGGTCATTGGATGATTTCCCAACCAAAAAAAAACAAAAATGATCGTAGCAGGTGGCGTTCTGTACTGCCTATACCCATCCATGAAAAGAAGGCGTGAGCTTGTCTATGTATGTAAGTTCCACTGTTAGACATATTTTGCGTAAGTCAATAAAATAGTTCTATGTATTTTTATTTCGCTTGAATGTATGTGATATAAATCGTTTCTTTTGCAAAACAATTGAAGTAATGGGTAGCCTTTAAAGGGACTACAGGACCGAAACGCAAAAAAACGCAAGTTTTATAATGCCTAAAAGTATATGATCCACTACAGTAAAAAAAAAACAGAAAAATATTTCATATTCTTCAGGATATAATGCTAGTTAGATAGTGTAGTTGAAAACATGATACAACTAATTTGATACGATAGAAAAAAATCATTAAGATACCTCTAAAAATTTTCTTTTCACAATAAAAACCATACTAATATACATACAATCATTCTGATTTTTTATCAGATTATTCTACAAGCAACATACTAAAGCAAATGTTTTAATTTTTTAGTCCAAACAATATATTTTTTGTAAATAGATAAATTGCTTCATATTTTGCAATAAATTACCAGCGTTGTGTCATCGCGCTTCTCTTTCTTTTCTATGCAGTCCGACAGTGACCGCGCTTTAGGTCATGTAGTTCCCCTTAACCGTAATTGATACTCTATTATATTCTAAAAAAAACTATACATAAGATATTATTCTCTAAACAATCTCCTAGGTACTCGGGGCTAGCTGGACCGAACCAACGCGTATATATACGTACATCCGTGGTGGTGCGACCCAGACTGCCGGGCACTTCTTCTCCTGCAACCGAGCGGGTGGGCAGGTTGCGGATAGCCCAACTCCGGCTGCGGGACCGACTGTAAACAGTCGATGTCGCACCCGGAGCATCTCGAAAGAGATCCCGGACAAGAGAAGTGCCCGAACACCAAGTCCCAGGTTTAGGGTAACCTACATACCTTATCCCATGTACCTCATAACCCTGATCACCCCAAACCCTTCCCTATCCATAACATCCCGTCTATCCACGAAATCCCTAGGCCAAATCCCAGACCTAGGGTGACCCCACAATAACCCATACCCTACCACCAAACACCCTCCCTCCTATCCCCATATCCCGTTGGTCCAGAGGACGGGTAACCTCGATTCCAAAAAAGCCCACCCCCTCGTCAATGAAAAATGCAGCAGGAAAAAGTACCTACCCAGGTGGGTCCCGGCCAAGCCGGGGAATCCCACACCGCTACGGCGGTCAGCCCCCATCGTATTCTGGGGGGGGCACCCGACTGCATAACTTTGCCGTGCTCTTCAGCACGGCCGGCTGCTGACTTAGCGCCCATTAACCAGGCAGCGACACACGCGCCCGCAAATATAGCCCAGGCTGCGACCAACGCGCCAAAAACCATTACCATGGCTGCGACTCACGCGCCAATACCCCCCACGACGTGCATGCCTCCCACGTCATGCCTCTGGCAACAGAGCATCGTGCGGAACAGCATCACCAACCCAGACTTAGACGGACACAGACAGAAAGTGACGGGGAAGGTTGACGAACCTGGCGACCCTACCACTCTCCCGGTCGATAAAGTACGCCTGCTGAAAGAGCGCGGAAAAATCACAAGCCGGGGGAGGAAAGTAGGCGACCGAAAGCGCAGCACCCGCGAAGGCACTAGCCAGCGCGATGCGCGATCGGACGCCGAAGAGATAGTACGCGACCAGCCCCGAATCCGCGACGGGGAAACCAGGCGCGAAAAGGGGCCGGACGCGGAACCGTGCGTGCAGGGGCAAGACCGCGAAGGGGAAACCCAGCGCGAAAAACCCCTGCACACGACAGAGTCTGCCGGGGGCGCCAGCCGACCCCACCACACTAACACTGACGGGGGTATACCCCAAGACAAACCCCGACCTAGACACCGCAGAGGGAGGCGAGGTGGAAACTTGCGCCCAGGCGCCAACACCCCGACGGGCACCTCCATGCCGCAGCCTGGACCGAGTGGTACAGGGCCGGCTAAGAGGGAGCGCCCCGAAGACTCGGCTTCACCGAGCACGCTCCAGGGGGACACCAAACGCGCAAGGGTCCACTCTGCCCAAGGGGAACCGAGGACCTACGCGCGGGCCACGAAGGATATTCCTGCGCGGCTCGCCGTAGCAATCTGTTTCCCTCCCCCCTCCAGAGACCTGACGAAGGACGAGGCCGAGCTGGTTAAAGCAGGCCTCGAAGAATTACTAATGAACACAGACTCGACAGCACCACTCCCTGCCTTCCGCGGATACCCACGGGTAGCGGAGGGCACTGTACACATATGGTGCGAGGACGACTACGCCCTGACTTGGTTGACCAAGAATGTACCCCTCCTTAAGCTCCCAAACACTGATCTCACACTGACGGTACTTCGGCAGTCAGACATGCCCACCCGTGTCAGAGCCTCGCTCTTTGTCCCTCGCTATAGAGGTGGCATACAGAGGCTCCAGAGCATCCTGATTCGCCAAAACACGTGGTACGACATTGCCAGATGGTCTTTGCACAGGGCAACTACCGTCGGTGGTGACAACTACGGGACCTACATGACCCTAGGTGTGCCACCGGAGGAAGTGGAAAAGGTCATGGGGCGGGAGCGACGGATATCGTACCTACTGGGTTCGATATACGTGCGCTTCTGGCCCACGACCCAGCCCTTGGACAGCAAGACGGACCCGACGACGACGACACCGACAATGACCCAGACAGACGACACAGACATTGCCGAACTGGAGGAGGTCATGGCCCGCGCGGCGATGGCTGACGATGTAGCCAGCATATCACCCGCATCTCCCGGCTGGAGCGAGCAACTTCTAGCATCGTCGCCGGGTGAACCACACGAAGGCCAGCACAGAGAGAGGGCGGAGGTTTTGTCCGATGGATCCACCACCGACTAACCCCCCCCCGCCATCACCATCCTTAGCACTCAACGTCATCCAGACTAATCTCCAGCACAGCCAAACTGCCACGGCTAGCTTACGCAGGGCCCTGGAGGTTAACCCCCGAACACTCGCACTGATCCAAGAGCCGTGGATCAGGAACAATAGAATCTGCGGCCTCAGTAACATCGGAGGTAAGCTAATCCTCAACACGCACAGCTCAGACAAACCCAGAACCTGTGTCTATATACCCAAAGATATCCCTACCACGCTACTCACTCAATTCTGTTCCAGAGATCTGACAGCTGTCAGGCTCCAGACCGAAGGTGAAGTCCCAGATGTTGTACTGGCCTCGGTATACATGCCGGGCGAGGACACAGACTGCCCGCCGAAAGAAATGGCCGACCTGGTACAGCACTGCGAGCGCACCAATTTAGACCTGATCATCTGCACCGATTCGAACGCCCATCACCCGCTCTGGGGCAGCGACGCATCGAACTCCAGAGGAGAGGTATTATCCACCTATTTATTTTCCACTAACCTTAACATCGTTAACCGAGGCTCGGAACCCACTTGGGTCACAGTCCGAGGACAAACGATTATTGACTTAACGCTTGCTACAGAAAACGCGACAAATTTTATAACTAATTGGCACGTATCGGACGAACCTTCTTGCTCAGACCATAGAAGAATCCGATTCACACTAACTACAAATATAAGGAAACCCATACCGAGGCGAAATCCACGGCGCACCGATGTGCCCGGGTACAAGCGTCTCCTAGCCGCCCTACTAGCTAGGCACCTATCACAAATAACCATAAGAGAACCTGCACAACTTGAATACACTGTGACAAAGCTGTCAGAATACCTAACCGAGGCATACCATGCATGCTGCAAACTAAGGGCACCACGTACCAACAGTGAGAGAAATCCCTGGTGGAACGCCGAACTTAGTAAACTCAGAAGCACACTACGGAAGCAATTTAACAGAGCAAAAAACACCAGGCTCCCGGAAGACTGGGAGCTATACAAAGAAACCCAATACACATACAAAAAGCAAATCAGAACCGCCAGAAGGGCAGCGTGGCGGAAATTCTGTGAATCCATCGAAACCAATAATGAAGCCGCAAGAGTAAGGAAGATCCTATCAACAGATCAGGACCGAACCCTTGGCGCGCTGAAGAAACCCGACAATTCATACACACTAACAGACCATGAAACCAGCAAGGTCCTTCTGGAAACTCACTTCCCAGACTGCAAACTCCTAGAAGACAGGACCTGGGAGGAGATGACAGATTGGACCCCAACGGAACAAGACTGGTCCAATGCCCGCAATCTAGTAACAGAAGGCCGAATAAAGTGGGCCATCAACACATTCCAGCCATATAAGTCCGCAGGACTAGATGGCATATTCCCAGCCCTACTACAATGGGGTGTTAATCATATCACACCATGCCTGGTAGAAATCTATCGGGCCTGCATAGCACTCAGATACATACCCCTTGCATGGCGCGAAGTGAAAGTCATCTTTATACCAAAACCGGGCAAGACTGACTACACTCAACCCAAGGCGTACAGACCCATAAGCCTCACATCCTTCCTACTAAAGACCCTAGAGAGGCTTTGTGATCGACATATCCGCGATGGACCTCTCCGGGCAAAGCCACTCCACAAACAACAGCATGCGTACTCCACAGGCAAATCAACAGAATCCGCGCTACACAACGTGGTATCCAAAATTGAATGCGCAGTGGATCACAAATGCTCAGCACTGGCAGCCTTCATAGACATCGAGGGCGCCTTTGACAAAACCACCTTCAACAGCATCAGTACGGCCTTAGACAGACACAATATAGACCCGTCTCTGAGCGGCTGGATCACCAACATGCTCAAACGAAGGGCAGTACAAGTGACCGTAAACGACACCACGAGGGCCATAGTGGCGAAGGGCTGCCCGCAAGGGGGCGTCCTGTCGCCGCTTCTATGGAACCTAGTCGTAGACAGTCTAATAAAAGAACTCAACGACAAAGGTTACTACACTGTAGGATACGCCGACGACATAACCATAATAATAAATGGCACCCACGAAAACACCCTGTGCAATCTAATGCGCCAGGCCCTGAAAATAGTGGAAAACTGGTGTGGTAAACACCAACTATCAGTGAACCCCACAAAAACTGAACTGGTTCTCTTCACAAAAAAGAGGAAACTGGCGACACTACAACTACCACGTTTCTTTGGTACAACCCTAAGCCTATCAACTGAAACCAAATACCTGGGCATCTTTTTGGATAAACAGCTGAACTGGGCAAAACACACTAGCTATATTACCACAAAAGCCAGCATATCCCTGTGGCAATGCAAGCGAATGCTTGGCAAGAACTGGGGGATAAGCCCCAGGGTCACTCACTGGCTATACACCACAGTCATCCGACCAATCATTACATACGGCTCACTAGTCTGGTGGCCCAGAACAGACCTGAGCACAGCCCAAAAAGACCTAGAAAAGCTGCAGCGGTTCGCATGTGTGGCAATCACTGGCTGTATGAGAACCACACCCACTGCTGCCCTACAGGCTATGCTTGGACTGCCGCCTCTACACCTCATAGTGAGAGAGGAGGCGACCCTGGCGGCCTTCAGGCTCTCTACATCAGGGACCCTGAGCAAAGACTCTAGGGTCAAACACATACGGTTAAAAGAAGACGCGATCAAACGGCAGCCAATGATGGCATCACCCTGCGACAAAGCCCCGAAACAATACTGCTTTCAAAAGCATTACAACATAGTGCTTGAAGAGGAGCGATGCGACCACTCAGGCCCGAAAGAACTGAGAATTTACACCGATGGCTCAAAGACCGACTGCGGAACTGGAGTCGGAGTCTTCTCACACGACCTCAACATAAAAATATCCAAACCGCTGGGAATGCTCAACACGGTCTACCAAGCAGAGTGTGTGGGCATAATGCAAGCGGCTTACGCCATAGCGGCCAGGAGAGTCACGGACACCCATGTCCGCATACTCTCCGATAGCGCCTCAGTTCTCCAATCCTTAGACAAAAAATGTATTACATCGAACCTAATACTAGAATGTCACAATGCGCTCGAGCGGGTAACTGTATCGAACCGCAATACAGTGACACTACAATGGATAAAAGGACACAGTGGGTCGCTAGGCAACGACGCAGCTGATGAGCTGGCCAGAAGGGCTTCCAGTATGTCAGTCTGTGGACCGGAACCTATCGTGCCCATACCCTTCAACCAACTACGCAGGTGGCTACAGGAGCACACCCACACACAAGCAGAAAGCTGGTGGACGTCGTCACCAGGATGCAGGCAGTCCAAAGAAGCCATGCCGTTATTGGATGGCAGGCTAACCAGGCGCTTACTACGACTGGACAGGAAAGGCCTGCGCCTGGTGACGGGGACCATCACGGGACACTGCTCACTAAATAAACATTTTCACACATTAGGCATAACAGACAGTCCCCTGTGCAGGGCTTGCATGGAGGCTGATGAAACCATTGCGCATGTGCTCTTTGAGTGCACAGGCGTCACCCAGATAAGGTCAGAAACCCTCGGGACACCCAGATCGTACACAGATGTTCTGAACAGACCAGGAGATTTGATCAGCTTCTGGAGGGAGGTGGGCTGGTTGGAATAACCACCGACGGCCGCCATGGCCCACGCACAATGGTCCACTGTAGGACTAAGTGCGGAAACCAAATCCCCTAACATAGAACATAGAACATAGATCTCCTAGGTAATGGACCAAAGATAATAGCTATCTAAAAAGTTTCGCTCCATCTATAATCCACCATTACTAAATAAGAACAAAATAATGGCGCAAAATAGCGGAGCTAGCGCACTTTTATTGCAATTAAGAATGAATATCGATTAGCCACGGCCAGATTACAATTACGCCTGTAAAGCCACACCATTCAGTTGCCGTGGTAAATCATTGATAACGGCCGTGCGCACGCGCTTAGAAAAAAAAGGGGAAAAGGATTTGTACAAATAGATCTAGGATTAAAAGACCAAACTCATTTTAAATTGCCGGGAATTGGTCCTTCGAGACAGAAATAAAATTGTGAGTAAAATCAAGCATTTAAAGACGGCATTGTGTTTAAATGTGAACTATGTTTATTTACATCAAGCAAAGGGGAAGGCAGACTTCCTGAAAATGTACCGGATACAAGTGACAGTGACAATCCTGCTCTCGATATTACTCCAAGCATCTGGAGTTGGTGAAAAGGCGTTCAGGGCCTGCAAAACCTATGGGCAGTTTATGCTGGAGTGCCATAACATACTGTTTCCAAAACTAAGAGTACGAGTTCCCGTGGACTTCTTATTATACCCTCACATGGTCCTAATTGGGTTTCGGAAAACAGCACCAGATCCACCTTCGTGGAAGTGTGGCGGAAGTTTGATTAGCGAAAAATGGGTTCTCACAGCGGCTCACTGCACCGAGGACAGGGACGCAGGTCCTGCAAGCATCATGAGGATCGGAACAGCTACCTTCGAATTCGATGAAGTGGATGAACTGGTCCAAGAGAGGAAAGTAGCTGAGATCATCCCCCATCCGAAGTATAAACCTCCTTCGAAGTATCACGATATAGCATTGATGAGAGCGACTCCAGCTTTCCTTCTGTCTCGAGACATAAGAATTGCTTGCCTGCATCTTGGAGAAGACATAAGCAATTTTAACTTAACAGTCATAGGCTTTGGAAAAACAGCTTCAATTGCTACATACGGGAGTCAGACCCTCATGAAAGTTGACATAGATCCAATAGCCAGAGAAATATGCAACCGGTCAATGAAATTTTTGATCAAGAAGAAGGTTCTAGCTGATGGTATTACGGAGAACCAGATGTGTGCTGGTGATTACGAACATGGGGGAAGAGATACGTGTCAAGGGGACTCTGGGGGACCGATGCAGATTATGGAAGATAGGGTTGACTGTGTCCATAACTTTCCTTTGCACAAAATTGTTGGAGTGACGTCTTTTGGAAGAGATTGTGGGAGGAAGATGAGTCCAGGAGTGTATACGAGGGTTTCTGCGTATGTGGACTGGATTGAGAGGATCGTGTGGCCTGGTTTCTAAAGAGGTTGTTAATGAGACTAATTAGGATAAGTAGTGCAGTGAAAATTAAAAGGTAATTCAGGTATATATACGTATTTTACGCTGTCTGATTAGGCATTATTATTTACGGTACGAATTGAATTATAATTAATTTAAATATGAACATAGTTTTTTCTTTTCTTGGAATGCTTTTCGTAATCGAACAGTCGTTGCCTTCTTTCTATAGATGTAATTTTAAAGTTATCTTCAAACCATAATAAAAACTTTGAACTCACGACCCTATGACAAGTCAAGCATAACCTCACCTCAAACAAAAACTCAGCCACAACAGGAAACATAAAAAAAGGTACAAAAAAAGCAACAGCTCCCAAGATCATTTCGTCTGCTCACGACGGCTTCCTTACCGCTATTATTTACAAAACTCTTCAGTCGTGTTTACCTGAAACAAACAGAAAATTTTCATGAAAAAACCCATGCGTCAATGTTTTAGTCGGTCACGGACAGTGGCGCACTTGGCCCACTAAATGTGAGGGGCCTCGCTTTAAGTGGGGCCCGAGTTGCGGACCTCAATCCGTGGATATGTGTTGGATTTTTTTTTATTCTTTAAAACTACTTATCTGCAAGAAACTAATACTTTTAATTCGATAGGTTATTGATGTATGTGTTCTTAAGTGAGGGAAATTACCAGTTAAGCAAAATGAAACCCTACGTCAATTTGCCATTTCATTGAACTGTCAAAGAATGACATTGGAAGGTCAATATGTGAATTACGGCCCACTCACAGAGAGGCGGCCTGTGTCCCAGCAGTGGGAACAATAAAGGCTGATTATGCAATGTTATGCAAAGAAAAGTTTGTTTCTTGGGATCTGACCTTGTTTGAAAAATCGCCAAGTGTCCCACGTTGTGGTTAATACATGAAGTTTGAACAGGAAAATATGTAAATGTCACGTGTTGGCCGGCTTCGAAACTTTGAGGGTAGACATTGTGTCCTAACGTGAATGTAAAAAGTATTGTTTAGAAAAATACCAGCTGTTTGGGAAACTTTAGGGTACTGGTACCACGTAGTAGGTTTAGAAATTAGGTAGTTACAGAAACAAAGTTTTAGGACACGTTTCAATGTGTTAACCATTCTCTACGTTTAGGTTCCTAAAGTAATATTTGTCGATTTTCAAAACCTTGGTTTTTTTTTCATTTTGGGATGAAGTTACGTCCTTTTTTTTTTTTTTCTGATGGGAAATCCTCAAGTGACCCCTCCCGCTCTGGGTGGAGCGAAAGGGAGTGTCAGACTCTTTACTGACTAAAACCCACCCATGTTCCTTCCTTAGCCCTTTATGTTCCGGGCTAGCGGTAACCCTTTCGGACAATCCCGCTGACTCGGACAATCCCGCTGACCCGGGAAGTTACGTCCTAACGTCAAAATCTAGAGGCTCAGCTAGAAGTTAAGAAAAAAGTACACGTTTTATAACATAATATAATTATCAACACTTCTGTGCGCTAGTGTCCTTTTTAGGGTTCCGTACCCAAAGGGTAAAAACGGGACCCTATTACTAAGACTCCACTGTCCGTCTGTCACCAGGCTGTATCTCATGAACCGTGACAGCTAGACAGTTGAAATTTTCACACATGATGTATTTCTGTTGCCGCTATAACAACAAACACTAAAAACAGATAAAATAAGTATTTAAGGGGGGCTCCCATACAACAAACGTGTTTCTTTCGGCGTTTTTGCCGTGTGTTACGGAAGCCTTCGTGTGCGAGTCCGCAGTTGGCCAGTTTTTCCAAAACTTTATGGTATAAACTAGTGTACCTACCACAGTGTAAAGTCACAATTCACCAGTTATGTTAACTCCCATATAATAGGGGGTCAGCCTAATAGCCATCAACATGTGGCATCCACCAACCTGCACTGGACCCGCGTTGTAGAATACGGCCCACTCAGTCCCTCTCACTGAGGGGAGGCCTGTGTGCCAGCAGTGGGAACATTATAGGCTGATTATGCTATTACGATCATGCTTATTTAATAGAAGATATTAAGGTAATATATTGAAAAAAGTGTGGTTTTTCTATTTCGTGTTACTTGTTAAGTATGTGGAATAGGGATTTAACATTTTGGTATATGTTTTTTGACTCTTTGGTCTAGTTTCATGTAAAAGGAATACATGATTCAATTAATGTTTCTCCATACAAAAAAAATTGCAAACTTATATCTATTTTTTAACTTTTTTCGACATCACGGCGTAACGCTTAAGAGTTATTCAATGAAATTTACTTTAAAACATAGAGAAATATCATACAAAGTTTACTTAAAGTAGTTTTAAATTGAATTCATTTATTTTGTTAAAAAAGGAGTATAATCGTTTTGGCACATACGTCGTTTTAATCCGAGCGCACGCACACTAATAGCCATCACTCTTCTTTTGCGTTTCAAAAGTAATTTCATCACTTTCGCTCGCTTAGTAGGTTTTCGAGGATTTAAGATTTTCGAGGTAGGCTGCAAACAAGTCCCAAGTAGCACAACAACACCATTTTCCAGTCTTCCGCATCCAGTAAAGCTAACTAAACACAAATTATAAATAGACTTCTCAGCCATAAATTACCGCAGTCAGATTTGAACTCGCGACCTATCGATCGGTATCCTTCCGTGAGTTATAGTTACCGTTCGTTATTCGTTATTATTACCGACGCCGACGGTTCTATTAGTAAGGCAGAGTGCAATGGCGGTAGAAGCACCGTATTGTTTTGTCACGTCGATTGACAGATACAGTATATTTCCATTTACTGTTTTAGATTTTGATTGTTCTATGTTTGTAATATAATTAGCTTGTTGTGTCTTATTGGAAGGCAAAAGCCTCCCTTTCTTCCTACCACTTAACCTTATGCGACCTAAAGCGTGGTCATTGTCGGACTGCATAGAAAAGAAAGAGAAGCGCGACGACACAACGCTGGTAATTTATTGCAAAATATGAAGCAATTATTTAATTACAAAAAAATTATTGTTTGGACTAAAAATTAACACATGTGTTTTAGTATATTGCTTGTAGAATAATCTGACAAAAAATCAGAATGATTGTATGTATATTAGTATGATTTTTATTGTAAAAATAAAGTTTTTAGAGGATTTTAGGATTTTTTTTTGAAAAAAAAAAAATCCGCGCTTTAGGTCTTGTAGTCGCTTTAAAAATAATAATTATGTAGTGTTAAATATTCTCTTCGCGTGCGGGTCTGACACACACTTGACCGCTTTTTATTTTCTTGTTGCTTGGTCTCTGTCGAAACCTACTCATGTCGCAATGGGATACAAACTGACTCCTCCACGGTTCACTTGGCATATGACGGTAACCCATCCGTAACATCTTTGTAAAAAACCTACCATCACAATGCCAGAACCAATCAACGTTAAATACTATGAAATTAAATTTGGCAGCGGTCTATAGTTATTTTTTAACTGTTACATAATAGGAAACAGTTACTTTTTGACTGTTAGAGGATGATATTATATAATTGTTTGTTCCCATGGTGATTGGAGAATGTCGGTGTCTTCTATGTGTTTTCCAACTTTTTTTTCCGATGTTTTTTTTTTGACGTTTCGTGGTGAATTTACTTTGTGCAGCATTGCTTGGAGTTTAGATTAATTGTGTCCTAGACTTGTAATTTTGAATTGTTTGTTCATTAATTTCGGATGAATCTTTGATTTGAAAAGCCACGATCCAATTTTTTTTTTTTGTAGTATTGAGAACTTCTCTCTTTCTTGAAGTCGAAATAAATGGTGATGACACTGATGAAAACAATTTAATTGATAGATGTCACATGCATCCGAACTTTTGGTTCAAGTACTTGCCGGTTTCCTCACGATGTTTTCCTTCACCGTTTTGAGAGCAGTGGTGATGAAAATTAACCACACAAAGTAACGCGCCTGACTGGGTTTGAACCCACGACCATGCAATGCTACAATTATATCTAAATAACAAGAAACCATTCCACATTACAATGAGATTTTCCAAAACATTATTTTCCTAACTCCAACCCAGAAAGTTTTACACAAAAATAATTGAATTCTCTAAATTCTTAATCGTTCCATTTCAGACCTTCGAATTTCTAAAGATATCGTTCGGGCAAGATTGGCAATTATAAAAAATTGCCCCAAAATTGTGCCCGATAAAAAGGGGGACAAGACCGTCTGTCCCTAAGGACCGTGTACGTTCACTTTAGGTAAACTTTTGGGCGAAAGGAGCATGAAATTGACAATGTTTCGGTCGTACACACGAGTTGAAAGTATGTTACATTAAAGTTCCTGTTTTGTCATTTTGTTGAGGGGCCCGTGGCTAAATAATAACAGCCGCACAGGTCTATCGATCAGGTTAAGCTACGCTTGCCGCGGTTGGTCTGTGGATGGGTGACCATCTTTACATAACGTGACCCCTCCGTGCCTCGGAAAGCACGTTAAGCCGTTGGTCCCGGCTGTCATTCGTGGATCTTTGACAGTCGTTACGGGTAGTCAGAAGCCCGAAAGTCTGACATGGTTGTCAGACTTTCAGGCTCACTCACCTTTCGTCTCACCAAGGGGTATCGTCAGGTCAGATAGGCAGTCTCTCCATATAAAATACTGGTATTCAGCTGCATCCGGTTAGACTGGAAGTCAACCCCAACATAGTTGAGAAAAGGCTAGGCAGATGATGTTTTGTCATTTTGTTGGCAGATTCGAATTATCTATACTAATAATAAAGCTAAAGAGTTTGTTTGCTAGTTTGAACGCGCTACTCTCTGGAACTACTATCGGATCCACCGCTGGGTGGGCCGTAATCCACGACGCGGGCCCAGTGCGGGTTGGTAAATTGGCCTTGTTGACTTTTGAAAGAAGAAGACAAAGCGTTGTGTAACTATACAGACGCTATACAACGTTTATTGGTAAGGGGGTTACTGTTTAATGTTTGCTAGTTTTGTGTGTAAGTAAATCAAAGTGATACCTTACAACATAATTTGTGGCAGCTTCGCAAGATTTGAAATATACCTACAGATACGTATAATTATGACTATTTTGTTTGTCGATGGCAACCACAAGCCACACATAAAATCTGTAGCAATATTTTTACGAATTAGGTACATCTTAAGGTCTGTTTCAAAAGTAACTAGTGAAAATGTAAACAAATGGATCAAAAAACGTACCTACAACTATGAGTGGATACCAATTACTTATTATTTGAAATTAAACATAATTATATTTTTTTTTACAGTGAGGTTAATTTTATAACCTAAAATTTTCATCGAAAATTTTTCAATGTAAATTAAATTAAGTTATTTAAAAAAAAAATATTGGAAAAGTGGTGCGACATAAAGCTGAAACCTTCTGTGAAAATCTCACCGAGAAAGCTCAGCTGAAGTAAGCTGTCATACCACCTAATGCAAGGGATTGACACTATTGACAGCTCACCACAAGCTATAGGTACCGACCGCTTAATTGAGACGTTGCCCGAGGTAGCTGCGCGGTGCGGGAGGGGTGATAGTTGTCACAAGTTGACGAATCACAGGTCTCTCATCACGTCACCACTCCCGCACCGCGCTGCTACCTCAGGCAACGTCTCGTTTAGATTTTACAAAATAAATTGATTGAATAGGTTTTGTGTACATTTTCATCAGCTACTTTTGGAACAGACAGTACATTAAGTTGACGTCTGTTTCACTTAATTTGATCTTTGTGGCCATAACCTGTCAAAACTAGGCCATTTCGCAACATTGCTTCTTCTAATGATCTTAGTTTTGGTAACTTTTAACCATAACATGAGGCCTTGTCTTGAACTAGTCATAAGTTAAATGGGAGAATGTTTGTTCGGTTTAATTAATGCGTTGGCAGTTACTTGACCTATTGCTACTTAATTTTATTTAAGTATGATTGCTTAACTTGTGTGGTAGGTACAGGTTCTATATCAGTAAGTGAACAATAACTTAGCGACTTCATGATTTTTAAATGAGTATATTGAGTATAACAAAAATTTCAAAAGATGGTAATTACTTTAAGAAAATCGTGAAACTTAAAGAAAATCGAAGGAAAATAACACGACATATTGATTTTTACAAGATAACATCTCTTTGATGAGTTTGTCCCCAATGAGCCATCATTATCAACCTGCAGCAGTCCACTGCTGGACATAGGCCTCTCCTATTGTACGCCGTTCAACTATTTCGACTACTTCCTTTTTTTTTTCTTTTAGCTTCTGTTTTTCCTCTGCTTCACCCAAAAAATCCTTGTCAGTACGTACTCTAGTCTGTACGAACACAGTACCAAAAGAAAATCCGTCTCCCAAGCGGGCCGATGTAAAAGTTTAAATGAATATTAGACATTTTCATGTAAGTTGTAGATTGTGTTCCTGTATAATAAGATGACTTTTAAACTTAATTCCAACTTAAATAGGGCTTATTTTTAAATGTTACGCGGGAATTTCGCTGTGGTTAACTTAGGAAGATTTTTGGTGCATGGGTTTGAGGTTTTTGTGGTGTACTTTTGCTCAGCGTACCTAATTTAGAACTAGGTACCCACTTATTGTATTTTTTTTTCGTATTCTGTAGGCTTTGACGTCATCACGCTAATGTCGACCGTGAAACTCGATATACGTGCTGAAACTATTTATTTATATTTATTCTGAGCGATGGCCTTTTTGCGTAGATCATCTGCCATCATCTGCCCAGCCTTTTCCCAACTATGTTGGGGTCGGCTTCCAGTCTAACCGGATGCAGCTGAACACCAGTATTTTACATGGAGCGACTGCCTATCTGACCTCCACAACCCAATTACTGGGTAATACGACACCCCTTGATAAGACTGGTTGTCAGACTTTCGGGTTTCTGACTACCCGTAACGACTTTTGCTTTTACGTAATACTTCAGCGAGAAAAATGATATCGACAACGATATTTACGATTACGCACAAACCAAAAGTAAGTATCATCTAGGAATCTAGGTGAACAAAGGAATATAGGTGAACAAATAAAAAGGCACAATACACGTGCTATTGTCGATAACAATGCTCCGATTTGTCAGATTATCATAATAATACAAGGCATTGTTAGTAGACCTACAAGCAAATACTATACCTACATTTATTTTTAATAGATCATTATTATTTATGAAAAAAAAAACAGAAGACTATCTTCATGTGTTTTGTATTTCATATTTTTTTTCTACAAAATGTAATTGCGTAGCACACTAACATTAGCTTTCATTTTGACAGTTTAACCTTTTGACCGCCACGTCAATAACGTAGGTAACGTAAAAAATCCGTGTTCTCTACGCCAAGCGACAAATTCCTTCTTTCTTTCATACCTACAAAATAATAGTCACGGCACATGTTTATTTTGAACTGTAAAAAAGGGTTATTTTCGACGTGGCATGCCGTCCGTGGCGTCGTGAGCACTTTTTGATTTGACGTCCATAGACGTCTGTGGCGGTCAAAAGGTTAACAAAATTCATTGCGTTATTAAAGTTGTTGAGCAGACAAATTTTTCGAATATAAATTATTATAGAATAGCTTCTGTCCGCGACTTCGTCCGCGTGAAATTTCTTGTACCCCCACCCCGTCGCAACACATCGTATTCGCTTAGCGTTAATTCTGACTTTTTTTCTTTTTGCTCGGCTCCTAAGGGTCATAGCGTGATATTAAATAGCCTATAGTCTTCCTCAAGAATTGGGCTATCAAATGCAAAAAGATTTTTTCAAATCGGACCGGTAGTTCCAGAGATTATCGCGTTCAAACATATATATATAGATTAGGGAATGATTAGAAGAATATAAATAAATTTTTCTAATCATTCCCTAATCTTCAAAATCATTCCCGAAAAGCGGAACCCAGGACCAAGTTTTAATCAGTAGGTAAACCTACTCAAATAATACCTACTCCCCCCTGGTAACATTATATTCACTTAAAGGATATCTTAATTCCTGTATCTCTAGGAGTTCCGCTCAAAGCTTTTATCTCTTGTAGTAAACAAATTCTTTTAAACTGTTTTCCAGCATCCACTAAGACGCTAGTCTCAATTAAGTTTCATCTTAAGTACTGAACACCATCTGATAAGAAAGAGAGCTTATAAAAATAATGTATTAACTGACTACCCTCCTAAGCTTCTCAGTGAAGATAAAATGGCGATGAAAGAAAATGGTTGTAAGATTAAGGAGTAGGACTTAATTATTATGATTGTGGTAGTTTTTAATTTAAGTACTTACAAATTCAGTAATAGTAACTGTTAACGCCTTGCATATGTGTGCAAGTGCATACACACATATGCAACCGAAGTATGACAGAAGAAGATTGGAAGATTCCAGAAGCCTGCGCAACCGAGGCGCGCACACGACAGACGCGCCCTCTTTAGTTTTATATTACCTTAGATTTTTGACAAGAAGAATGTCATTTTATTATTTTCTACGAATTCTTAGAAGTTAAATTAATTATATTATGTTATTTTTTATTGGGGAAACACATTTATTATTCACTTCACATATTTGTGCTGCTTCCTGTATAATATGCCTTCCATTTGTCATATATAAAACTCAAAGGTGACTGACTGACTGACATAGTGATCTATCAACGTACAGCCCAAACCACTGGAGGGATCGGGCTGAAATTTGGCATGCAGGTAGATGTTATGACGTAGGCATCCGCTAAGAAAGGATTTTTCGAAATTCCACCCCTAAGAGGGTCAATGGGGGGAGGGTGAAATTTCACGCGGACGAAGTCGCGGGCGGAAGGTAGTTTGTCATATGACGACAGATATTAATGAATGAATCATGAAATCAGATATTATTGCCGAACTGTTCATAGTAATATATTTATGCTCGTAACTATACAGTAGGCCACACGTTATGGTGACACATTGACCTTGACCTAGCCTATGGTAATACGCGCGGTAAAAAAAGCGGCCAGCTTTTACTGTTTTTTTACCGCTGATGTGCAGACAGCCTATCGTACAGACGCCAGCACATTAAGCTACTACAACCTGTCAAATTTCTGTAATAGGTTTTCAACTTTATTGCCAAAGCTTAAGGTACTTGGTTGATTGGGAAAATTTTACAGTTTCGAGTAGATTGATTTGCTGGCGTCTGTACATTCGTCAGTCTGAAACCAGAATACTCAGAAATTCAAAAGTTGTGCTTACAAGAATATGTATTTTTATTTAATACCGGTTTTAACGTACATTTGATTACAGCGCCACCCAGGACCATTTTATGGCGCATAAAAAAGAGACATATTTTCAAGAACTTGCTGCCAATAAGGCTATATAATACAAGCTTTACGACATCTAGGTTTCAAATCTATTAGGTACCATAGACACCCCATTTTGCGTCGACACGAAAATTTACGCAGGTCTTAACTCTACACCTTTTGTAAAGTACCTTATACCTTACCTTAGCTTAATTTAGCGGAGTAAGTAGATTAAATCCTTTTGTTAACAAAACGGTTGATGTATAGTTAGTTACGGTACCCTAATGCCCGATTTCACTAACTTAAAGTTAAGCAACAACTAGTCAGGTAATGCCTAACGTCAGCAGATTCCGAAGCAACAACTCCCGTTTCACCATTTTTTTTGCCCTCGTAAGCTTCCAAATCTACATTTTTGACACTTTCAATTTTTCAATTCAATTTCATCCAAATCCGTTCAGCCGTTTGTGCGTGAAGAAGTAACAAACATACAAATTACAAACACACTCACAAACTTTCGCCTTTATAATATTCATCATCACCATTTCAGCCAAAAGACTGTCTGTGACAAAAGTCCACTGCTGGACATAGGCCTCCCCCAAGCACCTCCACTTCGACCGGTTCTGTGCTTCGCCTCCAACGGGTTTCTGCGGCCTTGACAAGGTCGTCTTTATAATATTAGTGTGGTACTAAATAAAATTTTCAAGCCAAGTTCATGATTATCATTGGAATCGATGTTGTAACTTTCGTCACTGCCTTGCAATTGGTGATATGTTTTTAAGCTAAGTAACTGCTTAATATTTACGCATTAAAAGGTGTCGGCTAGTGTAAGTGATAACGGGCATAAGATAATTAAATCCTTTCAGAAACAAGAAGGGTTCGTTGCATAGCTACGGGACCCTAAATATCGTGAGGACACCGCGGTCCTAATAGAATTCCGTGGATCAAGTGCTAATGAAATAACTCGGTTTAATCGCCTGGCTATTGTCCGCTGAACCCACGATTTGGGCCCAACCATCGGAAAAGCTTTACATTTGAAGTAAGGGAAATTCTTGACATTTTTTCAGTCGGTGTAGAAGGGGGTCTACTGTATACGTCCGTCAATGAAGATACGGGTCCGTTTGAAAGTCGCTGACCCGTCAAAACAATTTTTTTTTTCGTACGTGCAAAAACACATCAGGCACAACTCAGGGTCAACTGTCAAATCGTGTTGTCAGTCATTCTTATTCGGGCTTCGAACTAAATCTTATGTCCGTAAGTGATACGAAGAAGGAAATCTGCAACGCCACATGCGAACTACGCGTCATACTGACGTCACACAAAATCCTGCATCTCGAAAGCAGAGTTTACCGCGCAACTAGCATATATGTATACAACGGCCCTACATGAATCATCGGGCAGTTGCACAACACCCGTCTGGTAGGAGGATCCTCCCTTTTCTATAGAGTATGAGTGAACTTTACACCCTGTTCCTCTATAGTAGTATTATCTGTAGCCACCAAAGTTCTTTTAAAGTGAAGGTAATGCGAAAAGCACAGGAGCGGTCGTAAAAAACCGTACCGCGCTGAGAATATTATTAGTCAGTCAGCAAGATTACTAGCGGGTTCCTTGATCATCAAGACTACAAAATAAAGCTCGAATCAAAAAAAAAAATCTTTAATTTCCGGAAACATGACACAGAAAAAAAAATTACAATAATAAATATGTGTTTATATTTGACGCGCAGGTACCGCGAGCGCTGGTTCATGGTGGCGCGGGAAAAGAATTCCTGGGAAGATTTGGGACAGTCTATACTGTCCCACTGCTGGGCAAACGCATATGCTAACAAAAAAAAGTATGGTATCAATGCATTATTTCATCACCACTGCTCTCAAAACGGTGAAGGAAAACATCGTGAGGAAACCGCCATGTCCTAGAGCCAAAAATTATTCGAAGACATGTGACATCTACCAATCCGCACTGGGCCCGTATAGTAGATTAAAGCCCACTCACTGCCTCTCGAAGAGAGGAGGACTGTGTCCCAGCAGTGGGAACATTATAGGCTGATTGTGATGCTGCGTTTGTGTATTTGTGAATGTAAGATGCAGAGAAGTTTCGTGTTAGGGTTTTTTTTAATAAACTAGGACTAAATTTTGCGATATTATTAACCGATATTATTAACAGTGTTGTTCCAACAACAACAAACAATACTGGCCTAACAGCGTCTGTGGCATTGTTCTACAAAGGTCATATGCCAAGGTCAGCCGGATTTGGTAGCCCAAGCTGTTGCCGTACGCTTTCATACAGCAATACGAGTCTCTTGGTAAAAGAAAATTAATTGAAGATAATATTCAAGAAACGTCGGCGTCGTTTGTAGGTAAAAATCTTCTTATAATATTCTTAGTAATTTTTGGAGAAGTGGATGTTTCGTTTTTGTTACACCATTTTTGGTAAATTACTTTGCTTTAACAAAAATGATTTGTAATAAATGAATCGTGCCATAATTATAATGCTAATGCAAGAACTAACAGTTGTTACGTTCTTCACGAGCCCCTCGCGTGGCAAAATAACAGCCTCTTGGGTCGATCGAAGGAAAAGCTACGCTAGCCGAGGTCGGTTCGTGGATGGGTGACCAATGACCATCCATTACATAATATATCTACCCCTCCGTGCCTTGGAAAGTACACTAAGCCGATGGTACCGGTAGTCATTTGCGGGTGGTCAGAAGCCCAAAAAGTCTGACTACTAGTTTTAACAAGGCGCTGTGGAGGTCAGATAGGCAGTCGCTCCATATAAAATACTGGCATTCAGCTGCATCTGATTAGACTAGAACCAGACCTCAACGTAGTTGGGAAAAGGCATGTTTATGTGTAAATTCTTGGGTTATTTTACAGGATTTTTGGCAGGAAAAAGCCCGATTTTCCTTAATGAGTTTTTACGAGAGTAAGGATCAAAGACATTAAAAAGCCCTTGTACAACAACGGTAGACATTTACCTACAAGCAGATACGACCAAAAGGACCACTTTTAAAACTTTTGTCACCTGTAAAAAGAAAATTGGTCCTTCCACCCAACATTTCGAGTTCCACAAGTACTTTCGAAGGTTCTATACATTTACTCATCTGTGGAATATTGTGGAGTGTCAAATTAAACTTTTTCAATCATCTCCGTGGTTTTGTCCAGACACTTTCGTGACGCAGAAATTCATTATTTTATGGAGGTCGAATACTTTTATATCGCTTTTTTATACTTTTGTTGCGAATAAAAGCTTCTCTCTTTGTAGTTAGACACCTTTGAATGGTTTTTGTGTGGGTGAGCTTGCTAACAGTGTTGAGAAAATGTATTTTGTCTGAGTAAGGTTAAATACCCCATGAGTGGGTGGTGGTAAAGGGAATGGAATCAGGAGTTAGTGATTTTCAAAAGGAATAAAGAATTCATCTGATAATTACGTTTGAATACAATCACCGACCAGCTTACCAAGCGTACTTTATTTGCCAAAAATGTAAACAAATATTTATGGAAAAGTAACTTTGAATCGTAGGATTTAGTTTTTTTTTAAAGTAACTTTTGAAGTAATTGAACAAAGCTTTTTTTCCAACTCGAGATCTTAACCCAACATTATTTACTCACTACATTGATCATCATCTGCATAGCCTTCTCCCAAGTATTTTGGGGTCGGCCTCCAGTCCAACCGGATGCAGCTGAATACCAGTATTTTACATGGAGCGACTGTCTATCTGACCTCCACAACCCAGTTACTGGGTAATACGATACCCCTTGGTAAGACTGGTTGTCAGACTTTCGGACTTCTGACTACCCGTAACGACTGTCAAAGATACAAAAATGACAGCCGGGACCAACGGCTTAACGTGCTTTCCGAGGCAGGGAGGGCTCTCGGAAAGCACGACACTGACAGACTATTTAATTTTGACAATTCAAAAGTGCCTGAACAAGAAATCCCAGATGGGTTAAGCAGCGGTGTACCTATGCGGTGAGCAGTGGTGGCCAAGTGGTAAAGGCCGCGACTTACGAGTTGTATAGGTCGTAGGTTCGAACCCAGACAGGCGCTTTACTTTGTGTAAATTGTTTCATCACCACTGCTCTCAAAACGGTGAAGGAAAACATCGTGAGGAAACCGGCATGTCCTAGAACCAAAAATTCGAAGACATGTGACATTTGCCAACCCGCACTGGGCCCGGGTGGTGGATTACGGCCCACTCCCTCTCACCTAGAGGAGGCCTGTGTCCCAGCAGTGGGAACATTATAGGCTGATTATGTGTGTGTATACCTATGCACACCCACATTTCGCCAGTTATCTTTGCAGTAGCATTTGCAACCACTAGATAAACGAAGACATACTTTCCAAGATTAAGAGGAAATGCGGGTAGTCTCCATAGAAACGCTCTCGCCTGTTTTCTTTCTGGTTAATGACGATAAAGCAATGCTTTTTTACAGAATAATAAATATTAACTACTTGTATGCCCCTATGTTTTCCTTTTTGATGATACATTATTTTTATAAGCACTAGAACCCTGAAAAAAATGCCGATTTTAACCGCTGTCAATAGAGGCCTAGTGTACAAGTTTGACAACTATTAATGAAAAAAGAAAAACATAGCGACACAGGATATATCCTTCTTATTCAGTTTATGAAATATCTTTTAAATTGGTCCAATACTAGAGGAGGAAATAGATTTTTCAAAAGTCTCTTCGACGGAATTTCCTCATAACTTAGTTGCTAATATAATTTTGGTCCTTGCGAAATCCACTTAGACTAAGAAGTGATTTACTGAGCAAGTACAGAAACACCAACAAAACTTGACTATCACGACAGTGGCTTAACTGTCAAAAGGTCAACAACCCTAATACAACAGTGGCTCTTGGGTAAAATATGCAAATTTGACTAAATACTGAAACAGCGTTAGTGATTTGAGCATAGATCAAGTTTCATGGAAGATATGTACCACTTCTAGTACCTACTTGGATGAAAAACGGACTTGACATGATTTCGTCCAAGTATTATATTATTCTACATCATCATTTCAGCCGAAAGACGTCCACTGCTGGACATAGGCCTCCCCTAAGCACCTCCACTTCGACAGGCTCTGCGCTTCTCGCATCCAACGGGTTCCTGCGGCCTTCACAAGGTCGTCGGACCACCTTGTGGGAGGCCTTCCAACGCTACGTCTTCCAGTACGCGGTCGCCGATAATTTATTTATTCTACATATAACATCTCGCCTGCAGTCCCCCCAGGGTAAGTCAGAAGTGTACTTATAGTACACACATATTTCGCCAATTTTGTTTAATTCTTAAGTATTTTCAGCTTATTGTCAGAGTCTTTTCAACAACTCGAAGAGGTCGCTGGATGTTCTGCGCGTCCAATATAATAACGTTTTTAGGATTCTGTTGCGACTGCCTCGTTTCTGCAGTGCCTCAGAAATGTTCGCGGTTACTCATACAGATGGATTTCATGCCATCATCCGCAAAAAAACGGCCCTGAGCAGGATAAGAGGCAGTCACAATAGAATCCTGAAGGCTGTTGCGACTGATAACTTCCTCCGCCATAATAAGGCAATTTGTGCGAAGACTTGTTCCATAGTTTCTGGGTGTCAAGTTGTTGGGTGGTCTTCGCATTCATTCGTTGTTAGTTGAAGTTACTAACCATAGTATTTTAAGTGCAAAACTGTTACTAACAGTTTACGCTATTGCCTGTTATGTTATAGGTGTATAGACGTATGAGGAACAGGGTGTAAAGTTCACTCATACTCTATAGAAAAGGGAGGATCCTCCGACCAGACGGGGGTTGTGTCTGGCGGGCAACTGCCCAATGATTCATGTCGGGCATGTATCTATGCTAATTGCGCGGTAAACTTTGCTTGCGCGATGCAGGATTTTGCGTGACGTCAGTATGACGCGTTGTTCGCATGTGGCGTTGTAGATACCGCTACAGGTGTAACATTTTACAACACCTTGTCCCATCTAAATCCTTTCTACTCTCTGACCTATATGATAATAAGGCCAAAATTATGTAGGCTTTAATATTAGGTTACGATAATATGTAACTAACATAATGGAGGCACAATTAAATGGTCCACCGCCATCATTTGACTCAATTATGATAATTTATTGCGTGAATTATTCAATTTTAGCCGCCATTGGCTGAGGCTGGCAGTTGAATTGTGTTTTTGGAAAGATTATTTTAGAGGTTATTTGGATGGGTGACTAATATTGGTTTGAATTCTAATAAAAAAAAAAATTCAACTTGTATCTTCAGGACCAAAAAAAGATGATAATTTTATTTTCTACGAAGACAATTAAATTTGTGTTTGCTGTTTAACTGTACCTATAGGCAGGTAGTCAGTGAAATTAATTGTTCAGCAAATTGACACAACCGTAATTTTTTGTCAGTTTAATGAAATGGCTATAACACGGCAAACTAACATAAGGTATCAATTTGCTTAAAATATTATTTCTCTGACTGTACAAAAGCAATAACTTCATCATAATAAGGTGTTATCGTGCGAATATGCCGAAGGTCTGAAATAAGAAACGTTTCAGTGCAAAAAACTTTTTAACAAAAAAAAAACCGACTTCCAAAAAAAACACTACAAACTGAAAAAAAAAAACACTACAAACTGAAAAATAACTTTAATTTTGGAAGTCGGTGGCAAAAACTAAAATACTGATCCCTTGCCACCGACTTCCAAAATTAAAGTTATTTTTCAGTTTGTAGTGTTTTTTTTTTTCAGTTTGTAGTGTTTTTTTTGGAAGTCGGTTTTTTTTTTGTTAAAAAGTTTTTATTTCTCGCTTTTTAGTGGGTCTATTTATAATTTATCTAAGTTACAATAGCCTAATGTCAACTTGCCCATCGCCTTTTTATAAAATATTCCTTTTCTCGATGCAGGGACGTTAATTGTTGAGGAGTTCTCCTTTTATTAGTTTTTAGATTAGATGCTAATAATCCTGGCTGCAGCATCAGGCCAGACTTATGTCAACATTGCATTGAACTTAAAATTAGTCATGTTTAAAATGAGCCCAAACACGACTACGGTGCTGTAATTTAAAGGTTTGTACTTTTTCTGATGCTCCTGGCTTCAGCATCAGGTCTTCGGTGTTCCTCAGTAACAGTACGTTTATCCACACATCGAGCCCTTTTCAATGAGCCTAAACACGATATATCTGCTGTTAGTTGTCGAGGAGTTAGGTAATCTGCAGACTATCCTGACTGCAGCATCAGGTCATGACTTGATGATCATGAGACCAAATGTGGCAAATGCCCTATTAAACATCAAAACAATTTACTAAAACAATCCTTGCCTGTTCGAGTACCTGTTGTACCTTCCATCATCAGCCCAGCTACCTGAGATGGTGACAACCATACACAAATACACAAGATACTTCATAAAATATGTGAAAAACAATAAGTGAGCCTATAAAATTTGAGGGTTGCCCTCGATTTCTCTAAGATCCCATCATCAGATCCTAACTTGGTGACAATGGGACCACCTCAGAACTATCTACTTTCGAACAAAAAAAGAATTTTGAAAATCCGTCGACAATTGGCGGCGTATTCGATGAACAAACATACAAAAAAAAAAAAAAAAAAACATACAAACACCCGAACATAGTACCTCCTCCTTTTTGTAAAGTCGGTAAAAAGGATCAACTGCCTCAAAAACAAAACACATTCTTTTTCCTAGTATCATTTACTTTTCCATAATGCAACTTTTACTTTTGCAAATCCATTAACAAACTACCTAATCAACCGCAACTTAACCTGACAAATCACTCGATCTATTTCGATAACTAAATTGAGCCTAATCGACCTAAATTCACAAAATAGCATAATATTACTCCCTGTTTCCACCAGAGGTTGGGCAGATGTGTAGTTTGTCCAACGGTAAGAGGGGTGACCCTATTGCCATCAACCGGGCACTGCTACTGAGAACCTCCAGATAGCAAAATCCCAATAACACTTCACCCGACCTGGGAATCAAACCCAGGACCTCATGTTCAGCAGTTGCGCTTGCAACCACTAAACCAAGGGGTACAGCTGTGTATGTTAGTATATTTTACTCTTGCATAACTGACCACAAACAAACCGCAAAAATGGCCACTAACTGGGTTACGTCAATCGCTTTACTTCGGTAATTAAAAGCAGCCAACGACCTATATTCATAAAATTACCAGCGTTAAATGCAAAACAATCCCCGAACATCAGAATTGATGGTATGAATAATTACTGTAAAGCGCGCTTAGCACTAATGGCGCATATTCGCGCTGGTTAGCATATTCGCGCATGGATATGCGAGAACGGTTAATGTCTATCAAACGTGCAGCTCGTCCAGTGCATTCAAATGCAGGGAAACGGTAAGCCTGTTGCGCAGGGCTGCCACACGAATATGGGTCTTAAGTACGAAACTCAAACTCAAAGCATTTATTTCAATAAAACCATTTCGGTAAGCCTGTTGCGCAGGGCTGCCACACGAATATGGGTCTTAAGTACGAAACTCAAACTGAAAGCATTTATTTCAATAAAACCATTTACAGGCACTTCTGAATTGTCTAAGGAGTCGGTCAGTTAGAAAGACGGAGCTAGTTCTCCATTCCAAAGCAAAGTAGGTTCCTATGGAAAAGATCGGACAAGAAACTCCAAAAATCTATACTTAATATTATAAAGCTGCAGAGTTTGTTTGTTTGTTTGAACGCGCTAATCTCTGGAACTACTGGTCCGATTTGAATAATTATTCTTTTAGTGTTGGGTAGTCCATTTATCGAGGAAGGCTATAGGCTATATATAACATCACGCTACGACCCTTAGGAGCCGCGCAGCGTGTGACACCGCGGGGAACAGCTAGTAATAACATAAATATACTGGGTTAGTTTTCAAAGACCAGCCAAATTTAAGGTTGTGTACAGACCATCAAACGAAACAATTTTCTCCATAGGACCAACATTGTAATCGCTAATAAAAATTCAGCCGTCTCATACGTTTAAGTCGAGTAGGTCAATACCTGAAAAATTTATCACACACACAGACACACAGTTGATAAATTTTTCGCGATTACGATATTGGTCCCATGGAGAAACTCGTTCAGTTTGATGATCTGTACCATACCCTTAAATTTGGCTGGTCTTTGAAAAAAAACCCTGTATAATTCTAATTGATCGTAAACAGATTTTTTATTTTTATTTTGTAAGTACACGAAAAAACTTACAAAATCTTTTTTTGGCACTCTTCAATTTTACACTAGCCACAGCAACCCCTTCTTACATGTAAAGTTAAACTAACTGTAAAAGATATATCATCATCATCATCATCATTTCAGCCAAAAGACGTCCACTGCTGGACATAGGCCTCCCCCAAGCACTTCCACTTCGACCGGTTCTGTGCTTCTCGCATCCAACGGGTTCCTGCGGCCTTCACAAGGTCGTCGGTCCACCTTGTGGGAGGGAGGCCTTCCAACGCTACGTCTTCCGGTACGTGGTCGTGGTAAAGATATATATGTCACGGCTAATAGCCGAAGTGCGGCTAAACCTAGTTTTAGCCGGGTACAACTAGGTGTAGCCGGCCACATGCGGTTCGTGTGTACTTCGGTTGACATCGGTTGCATGGTTGCGGTCGGTCGATAGGCGACGTAGCGCGCGTATGATGCAAGAGCGAGCGAAGGGCACCCAGAGTTTAGGTTTGGTTAAAACTAGGTGTAGCCGGCTAAAACGAGGTGTAGCCGCACTTCGGCTATTATAGCCGTAACATATCCAAAAATTGCCCCTATTCAATTTCAATTTTACCTAAACATGTCATTATACTAACACTTAGGCATTATAACTGAACCTTTTTAACGCACGACTTGTCCCTGTGACATAAAAAATAAATATTTAATACCGTTCAACCCTACCGCCACGCAGAACGCACATCTATAAATGTGCCGTACCGATCGCTCGGATAACAATCGGCTCAATTTATACCAAGCGCCGCCTGCGCATACATTATATTTTTATTCCAGCACGTTTATTGAAATATTTATCTGAAACCGGTTGCTCTGTTAAACCCTAGGATTTCATGTCAATGGTTTCTAACTATTGGATTTGGAAATAGTGATTCCTGACTGTGAATTTAATTTCAGGCTGTATTATTTCTGAGTTGTAAGCCGTAGGTTCGAGAATTGTTTATTCTGCACAAATAAAACGCACATTACAAATAAAAACTGGCCAAGTGCGAGTCGGACTCGGTTCCGTACCACAAGGCAAAGACGCCGAAAAAAACAAGTATGTTGTATGGGAAACAAAACAGAATAAAATAAATATTTAAGGGGGGCTCTCTTAAATATTTATTTTCTTCTGTTTTTAGTATCTGTTGTTATAGCGGCAACAGAAATACATCATCTGTGAAAATTTCAACTATCTAGCTATCACGGTTCAGGAGATACAGCCTGGTGACAGACGGACAGACGGACAGTGGAGTCTTAGTAATAGGGTCCCGTTTTTACCCTTTGGGTACGGATTCCTAAAAAAGACAACGTAGTCAAAAGCCTCGTACTCAAATCTTTCTTTTTCCTCTTTCTTTTAGTTACTGGGTATGAGAGGGGTCTTGGTATGTGAAGATGGTCAACCAACCACGAACCGACCGCAGACTTAGATCAAAAGTAGAACACCTAATTCTATCAGCAATATAAACTTCACACTAATGGAAAAAATATTTCTTTTCAATATTTTAAAAGCTTTTTTGAAAGCTGTTTTAAAAAGCCTATAGCTATTCAATTTAACTTTAAGCATAATACATTCAAATTCGAAACCAATTTATAACATTTCTAAACATTTTAATTTTAATCTCCGTCTTTGTACAGACGCCAAGCGCCTCAAGCTTCCCGAAACTGTAAAATTTTCCCAATCAACTTTGAACCTTATGTTTTAGCAATAAAGTTGAAAATCTATTAAAGAAATTTGACAAATTGTAGTAGCTTGATGTGCTGGCGTCTGTACATGCTACAAAATGATTCAATTATTGAACTCAAAGCCTTATAATAATCCGTTCATACGGTATGTATGGTATCTAAAAATAAATGGAGGGCCTTGAGGCTAAGTAATAACAGCCGCACGGCTCGATCGATCAGGTTAAGCTACGCTTGCCGCGGTTAGTCCGTGGATGGGTGACCATCTTCACATACCATGACCCTCCGTGTCTCTGAAAGCACATTAAGCCATTGGTCCCGGCTGTCATTCGTGGATCATTTCATAGTCGTTATGGGAAACTGACAAATTTTCCCAATCAACTTTGAACCTTATGCTTTAGCGATAAAGTAGAAAATCTATTAAAGAAATTTGACAGATTGTAGTAGCTTGATGTGCTGGCGTCTGTGCATCCATATAGTAAAACTGCGCAGTGCTGCACTACCCCACCCTATTTCAAGTTAAACAAATATCAACTTTATTTCAATGACGTTAAGTTGATTTCAGAGTGACTTTTCACTATTGAAAAAGTTATAAAAATGTTTGAAGTTGTAGCGTAAACTGAACTTTATTAAGTAGGAATTAAGGGGACTACAGGACCTAAACGCAAAAAATGCAAATTTTATAATGCCGATTACAGAAAACAAAATCAGAAAAATGTATGATATTCTTCAGGATATATGCTAGGTAGACAGTGTGTTGAAAACATAATACAACTAATTTGATACGATAGAAAAAAATCATGAAGATACCTCTAAATTTTTTAGTCCAAACTATAGATTTTTTGTAAATAGATAAATTGTTTCATATTTTGCAATAAATTACCAGGGTTGTGTCATCGCGCTTCTCTTTCTTTTCTATGCAGTCCGACAGTCCGGTCAGTCATGTAATAAAGTTATAGCCGTAATTGTTTACATTTTTGGCAAATAAATCGCGGACGCAGGATATCACTTGCTATGTTATCAAAACCTAAATCACCGTTTATCTCGTTGTATCAGCATATACTATCACCCTAAATCCAATCTATCTAATCTAACTAGCCTGTATTGTCCTTCTGCAAGGCAAAAGCCTCCCTTTTTTTCACAATTATATCTTTTGCTAGTCCTTTCGCTAGGAGGCAAGCTCGTCCCGCCATCTTCGTCTCGGCTGCCGCATCGTCGTACGTTTAGTGGCAACCAATCGGTGGTTCTTTCAACCCATTTTTCATCTGACACCCAAGAGAAAAATAAAAAACTGGCCTAGTGCGAGTCGGACTCGCACACGAAGGGTTCCGTACCACAAGACAAACACGCCGAAAAAAACACGTTTGTAGTATGGGAGCCCCCCTTAAATATTTATTTAATTTTAATTTTATTATTTATTATTAAAGTAAAAACACAACTGAGTATTTTGTGAATATTTCAAGTGCCTACCTGTTGCCATTATTGATATCGAGCAAAAAAGGGCAAAAAAATCTCGATTGTTGTATGGGAGCCCCCCTTAAATATTTATTTTATTTTGTTTTTAGTATTTGTTGTTATAGCGGCAACAGAAATACATAATTTGTGAAAGTTTCAACTGTCTAGCTACCGCGGTTCTTGTGATACAGCCTGGTGACAGACAGACGGACGGACGGACAGACAGCAAAGTCTTAGTAAGCGGCAACAGAAATACATAATTTGTGAAAGTTTCAACTGTCTAGCTACCGCGGTTCTTGAGATACAGCCTGGTGACTGACAGACGGACGGACGGACGGACGGACGGACGGACGGACGGACGGACGGACGGACGGACGAACAGACAGCGAAGTCTTAGTTATAGGGTTCCGTTTCTACCCTTTGGGTACGGAACCCTAAAAACTAATGCAAAGCAGACTTCCGAAAACAAATATCAGTTACCAGAGCAAAAAAATAGAACCAAATAAAAACCCAAATTGACCAGTTTTAAAAGGATTTGATCACGCGAGCGGCGACGCGGGGCCGCACTAACTATCATTTAATCCAGCTATTAATAAGAGGATTATTACTATGCTTTCATATTGCGTTTTCAATAAAAATAATTGTCTCAATTCCATTTAAAATCATCACAAAGTTATTCTGAGGGATTTCATAGACAACTAATGGAGGTTTTGTTCGAAGAATAATCTCTTGAGGTTTTAAAATGCAAGGATTTACGGGTAGTAAAAAACCGTTTTATCTTTCTAGTTTTCTCCTATCTTGGAAAAAGGCTAGACATTTTAATAATTTATCCTTTCTTAGCTTAAAAAAAAGGCTTTATTATTGTAATCAGCCTGTACTTACATTATCTGAGTAAAAAAACGGCGAAACGGCAAAAAAAACACGAAGGTTACGTACCACCAATATTTAACACTATAATTATATTTCTTTATAACACGTTTCTAGACTTATTAGAGACTTCGCGACTTCGTCCGCGTGTAATTTCACCCTCTCCCCATTCACCCCCTTAGGAGTTGAATTTCGAAAAATCCTTCCTTATTCCTTGTCTACATTATATAGGGAACCTCTGTGCAAAATTTCAGCTCTCTAGGTCCAAGGGTTTGGGCTGGGCGTTGATGAGTCAGTCAATCAGTCAGTCAGTCAGGACTTTTCTTTTTATTTATTAGAGATAAGACTTATTCCAGGTATAAAGGTATGGTGGAAGTCGCCCTTAGGCATTAGTAGTACACACTCAGTGAAAATGTCAAGTCTCTACTAATTAGGGTTCAAAAGACGCCCTGTGACAGACGGACGGACGGATGGACAGCGGAGCTTAGTAATACGGCACTCTTTGGAACCCTAAAAAGTTAAGGAAACATTTATTTAGGGCGTTTGTCTTCATCAACGATTTAACAGACCATTGTAATATTATTTCTTACAAAAAAATGGAGGCAGTTTTCGATTCAAAGGAGCACTTTTTCTCTCTCGCCGATTCTGAATTTTATTTCTGTCACAAAATATTAAAATTGTTCATCCGAAACGGGAATTGGAAACAAAAATATCCCGATGGAAATATACGATATTTTTGCGGCCAAACAAATAAAATGATTTTGGAGTTAGTAAAAAAATTTGTTGGTAAGGTTTAATTACCTTTGCGCAGCAATGGGACAGGACAGGTAAACTTAAAAAAAAGTTTAATTGGCCCAGTTGAGCAGTGGTGGCCCCGTGGTAACGGCCACGACTTACGAGTTGTAGGTCGTAGGTTCAAACCCAAGCAGGCACTTCAGTTTGTGTAAATTATTCCATCACCACTGCTCTAAAAACGGTGAAGGAAAACATCGCGAGGAAACAGGCATGTCCTAGAACCAAAAATTCGAAGACGTGTGACATCCGCCAACCCGCTCTTGGCCCGCGTGATAGATTACAGCCCACTCCCTCTCACAGAAGGAGGCCTGTGTCCCAACAGTGGGAACATTATAGGCTGATTATGCTGTAAGCACAAGGGGTTTCACTTATGAAAATGCGCATCTTTTTCATATTTTTTTTTACACACTTGGGCTCTGGTGGTCTACTCGCTAAGTCCGTCAACGAAGATGTGGGCCCGTCCGAGAAAGTAGTTGGTCCTGCAAAACAAGTCTCACAATTATTTTTCGGACGGGCTAAAACACATCGGGCATTTTTTTTTTTTTTTCGGATGGGATATCATCAAATGACCCCTCCCGCTCTGGGTGGAGCGGAAGGGAGTGTCAGACTCTTACTGACTAAAACCCACCCGTGTTCCTTCCTTAGCCCTTTATGTTCCGGCCCAGCGGTAACCCTTTCGGACAATCCCGCTGACCCGGCAACTATAGGTACACTTCTGACTTACCCTGGGGGGACTGCAGGCGTGATGTTATATGTATGTATGTAGAATAAAATAATACTTGGACGAAATCATGTCAAGTCCTAGGGACACGTGTCAAATCGTGCTGTCATTCATTACTAGTTCGGGCCGTAAGTGACATAATACTTAGAAACGACCGTAACTTCAGCCCAAACTACGGATAAATTGCTTATGTAGTAAACCTCCAGAATTCTTCCAGTTAAGAGCACCCCTTTAATTGTAATCAGATATGAAACACCCATGAATTCAGGAAAACTAGTAATTTTATATCCAACATTGAGAACCTTAAACATTGAGGTGTTATAGGATATTCCGAGATCTAAACACAAAATTGGTGTGAAAGGTCACAACAATTCGCAGTAGCGACGTCGATTAAGCTTGTATATAGGTCTGCGTTCCCCCGTCTAGTGCGTACACAGCCTTATAGTCCCCGTCGACCGATTTATTCATGTTAAGGATACAAGGGAAGCCACTCAAACGATTACGTAGGCGTCAGGCGGAGGACAGACGCGATTTTTTTGTCTTATATTCGGGGGATCACTATTGTGAAGTATTGCCTTATGTGTTGCTGGTCTGAGGAATTGTTTAATGCGAGAGAATGGGACGTATTTTTTTTATAAAACTACCCCTTTGCTAAAAGTCACCCAAAGGGCAATGGAGAGGGCTATGCTTGGAGTTTCCGTGTGTGATCGAATCAGGAATGAGGAGATCCGCAGGAGAACCAAGGTAACCGACATAGCCCGAAGAATTGCCAAACTTAAGTGGCAGTGGGCAGGGCACATTGCTGGCAGAACAGATGGCCGATGGGGCCGAAAGGTTCTGGAGTGGCGACCACGTACCGGAAGACGTAGCGTTGGAAGGCCTCCCACAAGGTGGATCGACGACCTTGTGAAGGCCGCAGGAACCCGTTGGATGCGAGAAGCACAGAACCGGTCGAAGTGGAAGTGCTTGGGGGAGGCCTATGTCCAGCAGTGGACGTCTTTCGGCTGAAATGATGATGATGATGATGACCCCTTTGCTCCTAGAGGAAGCTTATCATCATAAAAGGCTTCACAGAAGGCCTTAACGTGGTCGAGTATATTTCTCCATTGTGACCTATTTCCGACTTTTCTCTCCAACCACCATCCAACCAACCATCACAATAACTATCTGAACTTGGGCTGACCTTGACTTCTCTGACCATCCGATTTACTATCAATTAATGTCTAGAGAAGCTGTAGGGCGTTAATGGTCCAGGGTTTTTGTCATTGACCTGGATCTGCTAGCAATTTTCCGATAGAAAACCACACTACTATAAAAGTCTGGTAATACGACCACTGACAATAATGGTCCTTTAGCCATAATATCGGTTTTCAGCTCTGAACTGAAAAGATTTTAGAGTCTACATAAAAAGTTATAGGACAATATTTAGAAAAACCAAACGTTTTGTTCTAACCCTGCAAATCGAATTGGAATCCCGAGATGCATTTTGAGGTTATAAAAATAAAAATCCCGACATATCCCAGATCCCGGGATTCAGTCGGAGGTAATGCTTCATATTAGTTTCCTCTCAAAACTGAATCCAACGTAAATTGAACGATCTGAACAGATTGAACAAAAACAGTTGGTATTTTTGTTATTTTTTGCGGGACAGGGCTCGTGGCGAAGTAATAACAGCCGCACGGATCGATCGATCAGGTTAAGCTACGCTTGCCGCGGTTGGTCCGTAGATGGGTGACCATCTTCACATACCCTCCGTGCCTCGGAAAGCACGTTATGCCGTTGGTCCCGGCTGTCATTCGTGGATCTTTTACAGCCGCTACGGGTCAACAGAAGCCCGAAAATCTGAAAATCTGTCTTACCAAGAGCTATCGCATTACCCAGTAACTGGGTTATGGAGGTCAGATAGGCAGTCGCTCCATGTAAAATACTGGTATTCAGCTGCATCCGGTTAGACTGGAAGCCGACCCCAACATAGGGTCGGGTGCGGGGAATTACCGCAGGACGTCAGAAGCGGCGTTTGAATTTATCTTCGAGACCAGTTTTAAAATGAGTGACGTTGAATTTTAATGCCGGGATATTGTGTGGAAAGTTAGTGCTCGTGAAAGGGTGATCAAGTTCTCAGCGTTTTATACTTTAGTGTAATACATGATATTTTAGTGCTTATATTATCTAGGTTGAAAATGGTTTTAAACGACGAAGGAAAGAAGGACTATTTCCGTTTTCCTGATGTAAGTAGCAAATTCTAAGTGAAAATTATACTTTAGTGTAATATTTTGGTGTTTAAACAGTATGTTACTGTTATCCTACAACATCCCACTGCTGGGAAGGCTTCTCCCGATGACTTTCAGCTCTTTAGATCCAGGGCTAAAGTGGACCACTGGTCGTTGGTTTTCTCCAGCTCGTCCCGCCATCTTCTACGGGGTCTGCTGCGACGCCTTCTAGATGTGTCAGGGCTCCACGTAGTGGTAACTTTGGTCCACGGCTCTTTGGGCATACCGCAGAGGCGGTCAGCCCAGTCCCACTTCAGCTTAGCGGCTTTTTGAGCAACGTCAGAAATCTGTATTTTGGAGTGCAGTGTGGTGTTGCGAACACAGACCCACAGTACAGTATTTTGTGGTACGGAATTAGGTTTATAGCAAGAACAAATAAGGACTAACTTTGCCAGTTTTCTTAATGCGAGTAGCAAATTCAACGTCGTAAGAATAACTTCTCTAAAATTTGTAAAGGTCACGTTCAATTTTCGCACAAGGATCGCAGTAGGAATTCAACTCATTTCAACTTGAGTTCTGACTCGAAAAGATCTATAATATGAAAAGGTAAGTACTTAAGTTTTGGGTGTGTATAAATATTAGGTGAATCAGTCATAACTTCATACGTATTCTAGTGGCTAGAATTTTTGAGGGTACTAAGAGTTTTTTTACCATTTCATCTTATTCCCTGAGAGATAATAACTGTAAGAGTACAAGCGTAGAATGATATAGTCAGAGAATCTTAGAGAACCAATGACAAAAGTAGATATAGTTAAGGGAAAGATACAATTTATAACATCCGTTTTATTTTTGTAGGTTGGCTATATTATTTTTTTGTGTTGTTGGTCAAGTGGTCTGTTGACTCTTTACGTGACCAGCAAGATGGTCTATTTTTTACCAAAGCATCGGAAAGGCTGGCAGCATTGCCATATTGTATGGCAATGCTGCCAGCCTTTCCTGTTGATAGTGATGCTGAAGAATTTTTTGGTAGTCTATGATTCTTTCCCCACCTTTTTTATAGACATTTATTATTTTAAGTGTTAGCTTTTTTAAATGTCGCAGCATCATGCTGATATAGTAGGCCTTTTGGCCTCGTATAGAACTTCCTATTTCATTTTTCTTTTTGTAACTTTTTTTAAATTTAATTAGTTTTTCATTTTTGGCTGTGTTTAGTTTAGTTTGTGATCTTCCTGTACGAGTCGCAATAAATACTTTTTCTTTCTTTTTTTTATACATTATGTAACTATCAACTTCAAACCTTAAATATAGCCATTCTACCAAAGAAAAAGCATTCCATTATAAAGGGTTATTGGTAAAACATTAACAACCTCTTAAGAGGTCATTGTACTGCTCATTATGAACAACTTTTACTATGGGACCAAACCTGAAATCGCGAAAAAAAATCAGCTGTTCCCTACATTTACATTTACTGGTACCTATTTTTTTTAACAAACATGTTGCTACACATTGAACCGTCCAAAACAGGCACACTTACATTATCAGGCCCATAATAGCCAGGAGTAACATCGATCAGAACGAAGCTCGGTCATCAGTAACACGTGCGCCTGATTTATCGTAGGCACGAGCTCGCGAATACACATGCCGATTTGAATTCTAAGGAAAATGCGGGTAGATGGTAATTTTGTTGAGAGTTGTTATGGCGAAGTATTTTTGTTGTTAACTTTGGTTTATTGACCTTGGGAGGAAAAGTAACGGTTTGTTTTTGAAAATTTTGTCGGGGAAGAAAGACAGTTTTTATTTTATTGTACACCAAAATCTTTACACAGCTAATGTGTACATTTGTGTTTTTATTTTCTCAATACATAGGTACTTATGTTGAGTACCTTGCGGTCTTGCCTGCTTTGCATTTTTACTATTGAATCATATTTACCTCAAAAGAATTGCTTTAAGGTATTTTTTTTATAGCAAATATTAATGACAAAATATTATTTATTACTTTTCTTTCTTTCTTTGAATTTGGCAAATAACTCTAATCTTGAAACCGAGTTTTTAAGAGTACAAAAAATAAATTTGTTGTAAATATCACTTCTGAGACCGAATATAAAGCAGAAATAGAACAAAATGGCATTATCAGAAACTGTATTTGCAGTTGACAGACGTTGCAGTAAGCTTTCATCAACCCAAATAATATTAGTACTAAATCCCATAGAGACGTCACTTCCAAATTGAAATCCTCAGTACGCAATTTGAAGGCTAGACATTTGGCGAAATATTCCATCAAATTTATCTCGGATGCCATTAAATTTAGCTCTGAATGCGGCTGCATTTAGTCGTGCACATCCGTCTTTTATGTATTTGATATTGCACTAGCATAGATACTGGTACGTGCAATCGAGACTTGGATCTATGTACTTATGCCTATTACATAAGTGGTTTCTTCTAAAAAAATTGAAATTATTAAATACTCAAGACTGTGGGGAAGACCTGGATGAGAACTCAAACTCAATGCATTTATTTCAAACTAAGCGCCCCGTGGTTTCACCCGCATAAGTTTCGATCCCGTGGGAATATCGGGATAAAAAGTTCAGCTGCCTCCATACCAAATTTTATCAAAATTGGTCCAGCCGTTTGAGCGTGAAGAAGTAACAAACATATACACACACTCACAAACTTTCGCCTTTATAATATTAGTGTGATGTGATTTTTATTACTGGCATACTGCTGGAGCAGTGTCCGTGTATGGCCAGCCAAATACCATTATTTATGCCTGCAATCCGGAGCTCACTGTGAAAAAAAAGAGAGAAAAAGAGCTAAAATTGAAAGCAAGCGTTCCAAGTTGGACTATTGATTCCGCCCTTATCTTTACTTGCGCAATGTAGCACAAAGATAGTATAATAAACTAGCAGCGCCCCGCGGTTTCACCTGCATAATTTTCGATTCCGTTGGAATATCGGAATAAAAACTATCCTATGTTCTTTCCCGGGACTCAAACTATATGCCAAATTTAATCTAAATCGGTTCAACGGTTTAAGCGTGACGAGGTTAGAGACAGACAGACACACTTTCGCATTTATAATATTAGTAATGGATGTTTGAAAATTCTGATGAACACCATCAAATGGATTAATCAACGTCATTCTAGTAGTGTTCTTTAAATACATACACATACATACATAATCAGCCTATACTGTTCCCACTGCTGGGACACAGGCCTCCTCTCTGTGAGAGGGAATGGGCCGTAATCCACCACGCGGGCCCAGTGCCGGTTGGTTCTTTAAATAGGTCATGCGTAATTGGTTAAAAGATGTAAGAATTTGGAAGAAGGAAAAAACGTAGAAGAACGTGGAGATTGGCATAATAAAGAAAGCCCTTTACTTAGCAGAGAATGAAGTCGGGCTGTGGCTAAAGATCAAGACGTTGCAAAAGAGTACCACAAGGATCGTGACGTGACCCGTGGCGTTTCTATTATGGGGCTTAAAGGACCTAAACACAAAAAACGCAAGTTTTAGAAACAATAAAAGTAGGTATATGATCGACTACAGTAAACAAAATCAGAAAAATATATGATATTCTTCAGGATATATGCTAAGTAGATAGTGTGTTGAAAACATAATACAATAAATTTGATACGATAGAAAAAAATCATGAAGATACCTCTAACAACTTTCTTTTTACAATAAAAACCATACTAATATACATACAATGAATATGATTTTTTGTCAGATTATTCTACAAGCAACATACTAAAGTACTAGTGTTTTAATTTTTTTAGTCCAAACAATAGATTTTTTGTAATTTATAGATAATAATTGCTTCATATTTTGCAATAAATTGCATTGTGTCATCGCACTTCTCTTTCTTTTCTATGCAGTCCGATAAAGACCGCGCTTTAGGTCATGTAGTCGCCTTAAAGACGGAATAAAGTTATGCAAGCAAGCCTTTTGTGAATCGAAGAAAATTGCAGAAACAATTTCTTGGCCGAACACTTGGCCCCAATATATGTATATGCTACCGACAGAGCATCGAAAGCTTTTGCCAATTCTCATTGAATCTCAGCACTGTTTGAACGAGAAGTAGAGTCGAAGCATTTGCCAAAATATAATTTGGCCGTTTTAGCTCCGTTGATTTTTATCGTCTCCATAGCTTTTGTGTTCCGACACAAACGTGGCTTCACTTCGTTATGTTTTTGTTTATGAAGCAAATGGCGATATAAACTTAAAGAGAACTGGTTCAGTGTGTAACAGGAAAAATTTAAAAATATATTTCGTGAAAGAAAAATATTGAATTTCCTTACGTTGCAATTCTTGAATTGAGTTCGGAAGGTATTGTTTGTACGGGAGATATGACATCTTGTGGCTTGATATTGTAAAGTGCAGTGTGTTGTAAAGTTTTGTTTTGTGTATAATCCTCCAAATATTGACTATGATTGATATATTCTTAGACCTTTATTAGATCAGTTGTGGCAAACGTTATATTATTAGGTACGGACAAAAGTTTGTGCCTATGTCCATGTCATTATAAGTCAATCAGATTTGATGGTATTCCTAGTTATAGAACTGGTAGTCTCATTTCATCATTATCCTGCTCTTCTCCCAAGATATGTGAGGTCGGTGCAGTCTTCTTATTCCATACTCCTCATCTCAGTGTAACCCCTCTCTACAGCCAACAGCTCTTCTTCCATCAGAATCTTTTAAACAATTTTGGAAACTCCCCATTTGTATAGCGCGATCATTTGTAAAGTTTTTTATGTACTCCAAACGGAGCTTTGGATCGCCGCGAGCGAGTAATTTACTCGTATCTAATTGATATTAAAAACTAGGGTCTTGTATGGATATCGGATTTGTCCTGCACGCTGTACAAGTCGGACATGTATTATAGTGATGGACGTGTTTCGGTGTATTTCAGTTTGGTTTGGTTACATGTGAATGTGGAGTGATGATCCTTTGTGGAGTCTCTTTGTTAGAGACATGATTTTGTCTGCACTACCACGGGGAGATAGTGCAGTTATGTGGGACTCTAACCCACTAAATCTTCACGGTGTCCTCCTCTGCCGCTTACGGCGGGAACACGGGCACGCGTTAGTACTCATCCGTGAACCCGCCGCGGCTGTCCGTCACCGGACCCTCCTCTGGGGAGTACTCCATCACCGGCGCACCAGAACACATAGGACGCCGTGACCACCCCAGGGACCAAACCAGCACATGGGCGCCAGACGACCTCGTGTCTGGGCACCCTTGGTCCCCCTGCGACCAGGCCATTGGCCCCGCTGCCTGCCAATTTTCGGCCGCAGAGGATAGGGAGAGCGGCCAACGTCATACCAACACTGCTCCTCCCCTGCGGCCCCACCGCCTCCGCCATCAACACTAGCTTATGCCCGCGGCATCGTCCGCGTGAAATTTCATGTTCCCCCAACTCAGCCCGTCGCATCGCATCACCTGCGCGCGCTATCACACCGTTACCGCTTAGCGTTCTTTCCGACTTGTTTTCTTTTTGCTCGACTCCTAAGGGTCTTATCGTGATGTTAATAGCCTTCGAACGCGCTAATCTCTGAAACTACCAGTCGGATTTGAAACATTATTTTTGCATTTGATAGCCCAATCCTTGAGGAAGGCTATAAGCTATTTAATATCACACTACGCCCCTTAGGAGCCGAGCAAAAAAAAACTCAGAAAGAACGAGCGAAAACGAACGGATAGGGCTGGCAGGCGATGCGATCGGGGTAGGTCGGGGGAACAAGAAAATTTACGCGAACGAGGTCGCGAGTAGAAGCAAGTCCTCTATAAGCTACACAAACTACCACAGCTTTAGTCAATTACAAGTCCCTTAAAAACTTAACAATGAGAGAACATTCAGTAGTCAGAGTCTCAGAGATAGTTAAGTAAACTTGAAATTCAACAAAAGAGAGTTTTCGAACTAGTTTGTCGCAGCCCTATTCAGATATTTCTTACGAGTTAGCACTTTTTCCAGCACAACCGGGTTCTGTCCCAAAGGCTAGCCTTAGATTTGTTGTTTTTATTTACTATTCCTACTTTTATTGTGCTATGTGGTTGTCACAGAGCGCTGTTTTAAATTCTGTGTGTCTACCGTAAATCTTATATTTATTGTGGAGTAGAGAAATGTGGAGTCTTGGACTTTTGCACTGTTTTAAAAGTGGAGAGTCGTAAAGAAAGAGTAACAGATGAGCCTTCGTGGCTAAATAATAACAGCCGCACAGGTCGATCGATCAGGTTAAGCTACGCTTGCCGCGGTTGGTCTGTGGATGGGTGACCATTTTCACATACCGTGACCCCTCCGTGCCTCAGAAACCACGTTAAGCCGTTGGTCCCGGCTGTCATTCGTGGATCTTTGACAGTTGTTACGGGTAGTCAGAAGCCCGAAAGTCTGACAACCAGTCTCACCAAGGCGTATTGTATTACCCAGTAACTGGGTTGTGGAGATTAGATAGGCAGTCGCTCCATGTAAAATACTGGTATTCAGTTGCATCCGGTTAGACTGGAAGCCGACCCCAACATAGTTGGGCAAAGGCCAGGCAGATGATGAGATGAGCCTTCAGTATGTTAAGTCCAGATGAACGTTCAATAAGAAATAGGAGTACACATCTATACTAATAATAATGCTGAAGAGTTTGTGTGTTTTTGAATTTGTGTGTTTTTGAATTTGATTGTGCAATTGCGCAAATTAAACGTGGAGGAGAAGCGCTGAGTACGACTCGTCGGGATATCAACCAAGTTTATTCGCTGTGTGTAGGCACGGTTCGTCAGTGTTGTATGGATCACTATGGCAGCTTGGTGACCACAGATACACCTAGATAACGCAAGAGCAACTACTTCGCGTGCCAAAAATCGCACCAGCTTACGTTCAAAAATCGTAAGCCGCCACTTTCGCGCTCAGTCCTGTGTACTGCTGGCTGGGTGAGCTTGAGCGAGAGCGCGAGCTTGTGACGTCATAGTAGGTAGTCAAAAAATGGCACGCTTGGTTTTCATACAGTTGTGATAACTAGGTCTATCTATATGTACCTTAAAGAAACTGTGCCATGTACAAAGGCCGTAGCAGTAGTTTTGTAAATAACAATCCATCAAAAACAATTTATACGGACAAGGACACGAACAAAGCTAGTACTTAATTTAAATCCGAAAGCAGCTCCAAACTATATGTTTAGTTTTGCACTTGTTTTGCCAATGAACGCCAATTGAACAACCATTCATGCAAAACACAATTCGTATAATGCTACAATTCCGATACACGCACATAATCCGTTGAACTCAATAAATAAATACATTTGTAAATGTATATCACATAGAATTTAGGAATGGGCTAACAAATTGGTTCGCCATGGATTAACCAAAATCGAAATTAGGCAAATGGGACTAATACCGCAGCGATGAATTAGATTGTATGTATGTTACACCGTTACGTAACAGAGCGATTGAAACAAGATTCATTTTGGACGTCGCGTCGCTTAGCCACATCAGGGCCCCAATTCTGTATGGTAATTATTATTTCCCGCTGTGATGATAATGAGGGGCTTGTGGGTACGTAATAACAGCCGCATGGGTCGATCGATCAGGTTAAGCTACGCTTGCCGCGGTTGGTCCGTAGATGGGTAACCATCTTTACATACCAAGACCCCATGCATCGGAAAGCACGTTAAGCCGTTGGTCCCGGCTGTCATTCGTGGATCTTTGGCACATGGGTGGACCAAAACCAGAGGGGCAATTCTCGTAATTTTATGAACGTTCACAGTCTGATCTCAGTCTCGATCTGTCAAAATTACCTCAAATTTCCCTACATTTTGACATGTTTTTGACTTGTTTTTCAGACTGCGACTAGATTTTGAACGTTTTAAATTACTAGAATTGGCCTACTGGATTAGAACAAAGGATACTTTTTATCCCGATATTCCCAGTGGATCGAGACTTATGCGGCTGCAACCACGGGGCGTAGCTAGTTACGTATAAAAAAGCTCATAAAACCTTTTTGCCTAGCAAACCTTGAAAAGAGCAAAGTAAAATTGGCCCATTCTTATCTAGGGTCCGTCTCAAAAGACTAAAATAAAGTAACTAAGATATTTTTTTTTCTAATTTGATACTGAACGGTGTAACAGACACCCCAAAGCGGCACACTCGTCACTAGCGGAATTTATTAACTAACTGAATTGTATTTCTGAATCAAACTCGGACAAACATGAGTAACAAGTTGACATGCGAATTTGTTTGTCTAATCAACGTATTATTGTTAAGATTTTTCATACATCTTTAAATACCGTGACCGTGACCTCTCCGTGCCTCGGAAAGCACGTTAAGCCGTTGGTCCCGGCTGTCATTCGTGCTCTTTGACAGTCGTTACGGGTAGTCAGAAGCCCGAAAGTCTGACAACCAGTCTTACCAAGGGGTATCGTATTACCCAGTAACTGGGTTGTGGAGGTCAGATAGGCAGTCGCTCCATGTAAAATACTGAAGAATGTCATAATATTTTTCTGATTTTGTTTAGTGTAGTTGATCATTTACTTTTATTGTTTCTGCCTGCGTTTAAACCGTATTAAACCTGCGTTTTTTGTGTTTAGGTCCTATAAGCCCCCCTAAGGTCCCTAAGGTCCTGTAAGTGTTATCTCAAGGTAATAAACGTTATAGGTATCCATCGGATATTTTCACCCTTAAAGACACGAAAAACTCGTTTCACATAGAAATAGAAAAGTCACAATATTACCCGTTACCGTAAAAAAGAATTACATACATTATTGTCAAAAAGATCCTATCTGAAACCAAATGTCAGTAATACATTGGGTACCCACGACAGAAAAAAGTCCGATAATGGAAAAATATTTGATCCCGAAACCCACTATTGGACCGATAAGACCATGCAATAAATATCAGGTAGGAAATCCTTATCAATAGTTAGTTTTAGGAAGGACCACACTTATCAAAAGGACCAAAAAGTATTTTTTAGGATATGTATTTAATAGAACCTCAAATAATTTCCATTTTGAGCTCCCAAAAATATTATTGAACACACTAATACACACATCAAAAGTGTCTAGGGATCAAGCATTTTTATGCGGATTTCTTGAGATTGAGATGTGGCTTTGTAATAAATTTATGATTTTATAAATTTATATGGATCCTTTTTGGTGCATTTCATAATTTGAATCAGGAACTGTGAATCAAATTCGAGTAAAAGATGAAAATCAGCTGTCAATATTTTCCCTATAAAAACATACAACGCATTGAAGACATTATTAGTGCTACTGTTTCCCTACTACTGATTAAAACCAACGTTATTATGGAGCGGCGACGTCATTTAAGCAGGGAAGAAATGCTCAGAGCCGTGGGAATGATAGAAGCTGGTTCCCGGCAACGTACTGTGGCTTTAGCTCTGAATACAAGTCAGAGTGTTATCAGTCGACTTTGGACACGTTACCGAAGCACTGGTACCGTGGCTGAGCGCCATGGAGGACGGTATCGCTGCACCACACGGAGACAAGACCGATACATTCAAATCTTAACTCGAAGAGCTCCAACAATAACCGCCATGATGTTAGCCGTGAGGCTTCATCACTCTTCAGGGAACTTAATTAGCGACCAAACAGTCAGAAACCGCTTGCATGAAGTGAACCTTCATTCCCGAAGACCGCTACGGGTACCACCTATAGCAATGCACAATCGTAGGATTCGATATCAATGGGCTCTTGAACACAGAAATTGGGCAGAAAAACAATGGCGTTTCGTGTGCTTTTCTGATGAGTCTCGTTTTGGTATGAGACCGGATACAAGACGTATACGACACTGGAGAACCCCTGGACGCCAACAGCGATTAAAATCCTGCCAGGAAGTCCATCCTTATAGTGGTGGAACCATCATGGTATGGGCGGGTATTTGGATCGGCGGAAGAACTGAGTTGATTTGGATCAGAGGCAACCTCAACGCTCAAATTTATGCTGAGACGATTGTATCAGACGTCATCGTTCCTCTACAAGTGCAAATCGGTCCCTTATTTCAGTTAATGCATGATAATGCACGACCGCACACCGCAAGATTTGTAAGACAGACTCTCGCCGCAGCTAACATCAATGTCCTGCCCTGGCCTGCTCAGTCGCCAGACATGAACCCGATTGAGTATCCAGTCGCAAGAAGACCTTTTTTTGTTGTTGCAACGAACATGGGCGGCCATTCCACAGCGTGATTTGGATGAACTCATTTTGAGTATGCCAAACCGATGTTCTTGTGTTGTTAGTGTTCGCGGTAGAAACACGGATTATTAATTGTTTAAGTTACCCAATAAAATTTTAAAGAAAACTGTTATTTCAGTCTTTTTTTCGAACTTTTGTGTTAGTGGTTCAAATGTCAAAAATCCCTTTATTAGGAAAATGGCAAATTTCTTTATTAATGCAAAGGTGACTTGGTTTATCGTTACTGTGACAAACGAAAACACTTTATTTGATGAATCCTTAAAGAAAATTTTAATTAATATCAATCAGGAGAAAAGTTATTGCAAAAATATATGTTGATCCCTAGACACTTTTGATGTGTGTATATCGCTGACTGAATACATTAGTGGCACAAGTCGAATTTGTAAGCAATTTGAGTTAGTAATAACGCGCACTAGTCTTCGAATATTTATTGTACGTTTTCTCAAATTGTTGAATTTTGTCTTGTGCCACTATCGAATTCAGTCAGCGATATGTAAATGGATGGAGGGGCCCGTCGCTAAATACTAATAATAATAAACCATTTACATATTTTCAGGTAACAAAGACCCACAATTAAAAACAAATAATTTCAAAAAACAAAAATAACTAAACAACAAAAAACAACCACCAGCGACCAACATGGATGTGGGCATCGTTTAAAAAAGTGTGCAACATTTTAAATGGAAAAAAAAATAGAGGTCCATTCATTTAAAAAAGTGTGCATCTATTGAAGGTCAATAAGTTTTTTAGAGGATCAGATTAACATTACCCATGTTTTTGTCCTTTGTCACTTAAAGGTTATTGTACCTTAAAAAAAAACAACTTAATCCCCGTAAAATATCTACTGAAACTTATCGTGATTAAACAAGAAAAAACTGAAAAGAAAACTGTCAAGAATTTCAAAGCGAAACTTTTCTATTGTTGATCAGAATTTCCGATTAATTATTCAAAGTCTTTGAGCAATTATAACACCTGCGGAGCTTGATAAAACAATGACTAAATTTTGACTAAATAATATTCAGTGTTTGCCAAGTATATAGCCTTAATCTTTCATAGTCTCTTTGTTGAGGGATTACAAAAAAAGAGAGGTTGAAATCTGGGAGGCTTATGAATTTAAGGTAGGCGACACACTGTTGGGGAACGAATTGACACATCTTGAATTTTCGCGGGCGAGTAAATTCGTGCGAGTCGACTAGTAAGCACTGTTGGCTATTAACTGTTGCTGTTGGGTTCGTAGCTACCAAATAACAGCCGCACTTGTTGATCGAAATTTAAGCTACGCTTGCCGACACACATAGAGACCCCTCTTCGCCTCGAAAATTACTTTAAACTGTCCGTCCCGGCTGTCATTCGTAGATTTTTGTTACGGTAGTCATAAGCCCGAAAGTCTGACAACTAGTCTTATCAACGGGTATCGGGTTGCCCAGTAGGTCGGTTGTGGAGATCAGAAAAAAAAATACTGGTATTCAGTTGCATCCGTACCGGAACCTGACCCCCAACATAGTTGAGAACAGGCTGGGCTGATTAATTGATGCTATTTCTCTCTGCAGTTAAAAGTTGTTCGGGTTCAAAGTTGCTTAAAGGCGTTGTCGAGGCAGAAACTCATTTTTCAAGTATTGGAATTCGATACCACGTAAACGCAAGCCTATGCTTATTCATCTATCTACGTCATTTCTTCAACACAGAAAACTGCCTTAGTAAAACCATCCTTAAAAAGTCTAATTTAAAACTAATGGACCTAAACTTAAGAGCGTTTACGCCGTACGGCATTTCATAAAAACTTTCAAAAGCCCTTGTTTTTCGAAATGAATGAACCGATTTTAATTAAACTTCATACGCATAAGCAGGATACAAAGGTCTAAAAAGTTACTTATGAACGTTGTATCTATGCTAATTGCGCGGGCTAATTGCGCGGTAAACTCTGCCTGCGAGATGCAGGATTTTGCGTGACGTCAGTATGACACGTTGTTCTCATGTGGCGTTGCAGATACCGCTACAAGTATGTTAGCGTCTCATGTAATAGGTAGCGATCCTATTGCCATCCACCGGGCACAAATCCGACCTCCAAGCTGCTACTGAGAAATTCCAGATCGAAAAACTCAATAACATTTTGCCCGATCCGGAAATCGAATCCAGGACCTTATGCGCAGCAGTAGCGCTTGCAACCACTGGACCAACGAGGCGTCAAACCCATTTACACAATTTAAATAATTTAAAATACCTTTATATCTTTCTTTTAATCTACTATGAGTCCTATGTGGATTGTGTGACACTGCCCTTAGCCAGTTCAACCAACAAAACTTTCGGCTTTTAATGAAATAATCAATGGAAGTTTTTCTTCGTACAGTACTTAGAGTAAACTAGTCGCGAGCTCGAACTCACTGGTGGTCATGGCCAAAAAGCACGCTGTCTCACCTGGCTTCGTGTCTGACAGAGATAGTAGCAGTGATGAGTAGCTAGAAGCTAGTCTGCACGTACAATGTCTAGTTCTCAACTCTCTTTGTTGGATCATAACTTTTTAATGTCTTTTTATTTTACTATACTGTTTCCGTACAGACAAAATGAACATTAAGACAAAACGATATCATGTTTAACTTTAGATGCACAATGTCAAACAGTGGAGTAATACTCTCCTGAAATTTGTATGGAAAATGATTTTAGTAAAAGAAATCTGACCCAGATAGAAGGATAAACTTTAAATGTGTTGAAAAAAAGGACACCAACTTCTTGCGAACTGAAATCACCGTATCGTCTAGTTTTTATAGTGGAGAAAGTTGTATAATTATCAAGAGTTCAAATTCGATTTTATTATTGTGACCCAATTTCTACTAAGTCGACATCGACACTTGGACAGTACGTCCATTATTGTCCATTAAAAACCTGCTGGAAGACGCACCAATGGGATCCATAGATCGTGATGACATCTTTTTTACAGACAACACACACATTCACACATACTACCCCTATTCTAATCTAAAACAGCATGTTTTAGAATTATTAATCCATACTATCCATACCTATTACTGTCTGTCTGTCTGTTACCTCTTCACGCTTAAACCGCTGAACCGATTGAGATGAAATTTGGTATAGAGATAGTTTGAATCCTGGGAAAGGACATAGTAGTAGCGAAGGGTCAATTTTTGTAAGAGGTAAGCCGGAGTAGATATCTTTACTATGATTTTCTTAATTGTCTATAGAATACTGACTGCCATTTTTCAAAGGGAAGCCGGTAGGAATCGAGTTGTATGGAACCTTCGCCACTGGGACATAGGATAGTTTTTATCCCGATATTCCCACGGGATCTACACTTATGCGGGTGAAACCGCGGGGTGCTGCTAGTACTTTATAATATTTTGTTATTTTTTCAATTTTCTTTTAATTATTATTGTAATAAATAAATGTAAGTACATTGTAATTAGTCTAATCCTTCTCATGCTGATCCATGTTACTGGAGAAACTTCTTAAAAAAAAAACTGGGTCAGCTAAATATGCACTTCTACTTCTTTTAAAATTCCGAGTCTACTAAACCAGATAAAACTCGAACATATTTCCAAAACTCTCGAATTTGGAGCGTGCGTTCAGAAACCCAACCACACCTGTTCTAAGAAACTTACAGGAAGTAAACACAAGAATTCCACTGGGCATGCATCTTTGTAAGTTTTCGAACGTCGCCCTGACAGTTTTCGAAGAGTAATGACGTGTTTGTCGGCGTATCTTTACGGTTTGCGCGGTTCGGGAGTGACAAGGGTGTAGGTTATTTGTTTACTACCACGTAGCCTACACGAATCCTGACAAAAATGGTCCTTAATAACCTTAAGGACCAGAGACCTACTAAAAATAATAAAAGTAATCATTTTAAAAAATTACATCGACTTCAAAAAGAAATTAAGTAGGTAACTCAAAATTATGAAATAACTTTAATTTCGGAAGTCGGTGTCTTGGGTTCTGTATTTTAGTTTTAGTTTTTTGCCACCGACTTCCGTTCCGTCTTTTCGTTTTGTGTACGAGATATGAAAGATACTATTACGCTATGAAAGATACCCTTTTAACGAAGCCGCGAGTTACTTATGTTTTTTTTTGTACTGGACTATACCTGGGAACCTTATGGTTACGGAGATATTAAAGGGCAAAGTTCCAACTTTGTTCATGTTTATTTTAAAAACAAGATTTAAATGTTATAACTTAACTTTAAATACACCGACAGCGAATTTTCACAATAAAAATAAAAGTCATTTTCCCACAATTCTTTTCGCACTAAGTTACTTAGTTTGATGTACAGAATGCTTAGATGACGGCTTCGTGAAGGGTCTTCTTACACCCCATTACCAACTCCTACTTAAAGTACAAAGTCATTGAACTGCACTACTAAATCCTAATATTACAGTCACCGACAAAAGTGTTACACTTTGAAAACCCCTGTATTCAGGTCAATGTTCAATACCAATAACTCTGAACATATTTATAACACTTTTCAACACTTCAACAGCTCTCAAGCGGTTAAGTTATAGTTAAAACTTCAAGTGTTTGGCTGTAAACAAATACATTACTTAGGTCTTATGAACTGTTTGCGTCGTTGAAGTATTGAAGTTGAGAAGAATGAATGATTGTTGTGTTGAAAGGTAAGTATAAGTTACCTACAGTAAGTCGCTAAGTTATTTACCTACATCTTGTTGAACGTATAGAAAAAATGGTAAAAATATTCCGCGATTTTAAGGTAAATGTAAAAAGGAAGATGTTTACACAAACATGTTGTTTATGAGTAACGAATAAAAGAACCCATTTAATTTGTTTTGATTCTAATTAAATAATCAATCAATAAATGAACCCTGAGCCAGAAAGCAATTATTTAAATCGCTACCAAAACATTTCAAAATAGGAAAATAACACAGAGTGTAAACAAATAAATATTTTTTATTATAAGGATGAATGGTGGCCGAACCTATGAAACCTAAATATCTAAACTCTAATCAACCAATACAAAACCTACCCCGTGCAAGGAGCCTCGCCTCTCAAGGCTAAAAATAATTTAGACTGCTTCCATGACTTTTTAAAAATAGGAAAATCATGCAATCACACGTTCACAATGACATACACTCGACACCAAAATTCCTTTACGTCAAAGAAACTAAAAACAAAACACTGTAAGTATGTACTAACATACAGTGTTTTGTTTTGGTTTCTTTAATACTAATCTATACTAATATTATAAAGCTGCAGAGTTTGTTTGTTTGTTTGTTTGTTTGAACGCGCTAATCTCTGGAACTACTGGTCCGATTTGAATGATTATTTTAGTGTTGGGTAGTCCATTTATCGAGGAAGGCTATAGGCTATATTTTTTTTTTCAAAATTAGGGATCCGTAATAAAATTGCTATTTTGTAACACAAGGTGTAAAATCGAAAACCTATTTTTGCGTGCGCTGCAAAAACTATTGACAATCGAACAAAATGATGTACTACGGGTTTGTAGAGCCCATTAAGACCTACAAAAAAGTCCGCGAGAACATATATCTAGCTATCATGGTTTAATCACAATAACCGATTTTGTGTTCAAAATAATTATTAAATCGTCTGAAGAAAAAAAAACTACGTTAAACATGTATCGTAATATTAATCTTTATCGAAATTAAGCATTATGTTATCAAGAGTATTTATGAAGAAGTAAAATACTTTTTGTTTCATCTCAATCGGATATTTCGTTTAAAAGTTATCACGTGTGTAAGATGTTAAGAGTTGGTACCTGTTTCGACTCAGGGTTCGATGAATGATAAATCTGACTCCAACTTTAAATGCGTTTAATAAACTTTTCCCTTTTTTTACAAGTGGTGGTTCACAAGCTAATGCTACGGTAGACGATAGATGATTAATGACCGAGTGAATATATAAAAGAACGTATGGACGAATGAATGGTCGCGGTGTGGGTTCGCTTGCTTGTCGCTCCAAGACATCTCAATCAGTGCGGTGCACGAACATCCTCCGGGGCCTTGGAAGCTCCTGACTCCAATGAAGCATCCTCTGTAGCATCCAGCAGGGGACATAGGTACTTCACGCCTCTTCGGTAAGTGCCGGAAGTTGTCTTGATTTCGGCAACTCGAGCTACTCCGTCCTTTCCTGGGAACAGAGATTGAATACGACCTAATTTCCAAGACATGGGTGGAGTATTTTCTTCCTTCAGCAATACCAAATCGCCAGCTTGTAGCGGTCGAGTGGGAACTCTCCACTTCTGCCTCTGTTGCAGCTCAGCTAAATACTCTAGCTGCCAGCGTTTCCAAAACCCTTGACGCAGCTGTTCCAGTCGCTGAAAACGATCCAATCTGTTGAAATTTAAGTTGTCTAGATTAGGGGACGGCATCGAAGTTAGCGGTCGTCCGATCAGGAAGTGACCCGGAGATAAGGACTGAAGATCATCAGGACAGGAGGATAAGGGATATAAAGGGCGGCTGTTGAGGATAGCCTCTATTTGGCTGAACAAAGTGGCTAACTCCTCAAATGTTAAATGTGCATTACCTAAAACCCGTTTTAAGTGAAACTTGGCAGATTTCACGCCAGCTTCCCATAAGCCTCCGAAATGGGGCGCATACGCTGGTTGAAATTTAAACTTGATACCCTCACCCGAAGCAAAGCCTGCAACATAATCAGCATGACTTGAGATCAAGTCCCTAAGTTCCCTGTCCGCAGCAACGAAATTGCGGCCATTGTCGCAGAATATTTCTGTAGGTTTTCCTCTGCGAGCGATAAAACGTCGCAACGAAAGTACAAAGGCATCTTTCGAAAGCTCACTCACAGCTTCGAGATGTACGCATTTAAGTCGTAGACAGACAAAAATGCAAAGATAGCATTTTGTAATTTTACATCCTCTCCCTTTCCTATCTGTTATCAAAAACGGGCCTGCGAAGTCGACACCAGCGCTAGCAAATGGGAAGTCGGGATTTACACGCTGTTCAGGTAAGGAACCCATCATGGGAGTAAACGCTTTCCCGCTAGCCTTCCTACAAACAATGCACTGCCTCGCAGTGGTCCGCGCGAGATCTCTGCCAGCAAGTGGCCAGACGAATTCACGAATGGATGCAAGAAGTAGCTGTGGACCAGCATGGAGAAGACGTAAATGCTCATGCTGAAACAATAATTTCACAAGTTTATGCTTAGCATGCAACAACATTGGATGACGCTTCTCAAATGAGTAAGAGGAATATTTTAGACGGCCTCCAACTCTCATAATATTTTTACTATCTAAGAAAGGACTTAAAGCTAACAATGGATTTTTAGGACTTAGTGTCTTTTGAGAACGAAGCAGTTTCAATTCTGAACTATAAAGTTCCTCTTGAACAAGACGCACTAGCCCTTCTAACGAAGCTTTGAGTTCATCAGGCTGTAAAACACCCGTAATTTTATCATTAAATTGTTTGCAATTATGTATGAATCGAAGTACATAAGCAAAAGAACGTTGTAATCTAGAAAACTTAGAATAATTATCGAAGATAATTAATTTATTTGTTTCATTCTCATTATTTGTACATACATTTGATTTTATCTCAGGTAAGTCACTAATATTGTTTATCATTTTATTATTTGCAGGCCAAAACGTATCCGACATAAATAAATACGAAGGACCGTTCCACCATAATCCCAAGTTATTAGTTTTACTTGCATCTACTCCCCTTGATGCCAAATCTGCCGGGTTGAGCGTGGTAGGCACATGACGCCATTCCGAGCCAGCGGTAAGCTCTAATATACTGCACACTCTGTTAGCAACAAAAGTTTTGAATTTGTCGTACCTGGCCCCTAACCATGCTAGCGCGATGGATGAGTCAGTCCAAAATACCTTTCGAGAGATAACACATCGCAGTGCGCGACATGCGGCCGCGGCGAGCTGAGCTCCCAGCAAGCACGCACACAACTCAAGCCTGGGCACCGTAGTCGGCTTCACCGACGCAACACGAGCCTTAGCACACAACAATCGCACTGTGACGTCACCTGCACTATTTGTTGATCTCAAATAAACACATGCGGCATAGGCGGTCGTAGACGCATCACAAAAACAATGCATTTCTATCAAAACCGGCTCGTTACATAACACATGACGGGGAATGAATAGATTGCGAATATTAGACATATTATTTATGAAGGATTGCCATGATTTAAGTATATCGTTAGGCACTGGTTCATCCCAGTTTATTTTTTGTACCCATAACTGTTGAATTAATATTTTAGGTTTGATAGTGAACAAACTTAATAGACCGAGAGGATCGAAAACTTTACATGAATCAGATAATATGGATCTTTTAGTAGGCTTGTCACTTCTATTTTCATAATTTGTGGGAAAATGAATGTAATCCTCATTAGGGTTCCACCCCACTCCTAACGTGTGCGATGATGAGATGATTATCAGATTGCGTTGTACATTTTGGGATTCTGAAATTAAGGAGCGTGAATTCGACCTATATTTGCGCAATGCAAAACAACCAGCTGACAAAGCCTTTTCTATTGCGTCCCTAATTTTAATCAATTCAGCTTCACTATCGCAACCTGTCAACAAATCATCCACAAGAAAATCATTTTGTATTTTGGCCCTTATTTCAGGGTCACTACATTCCTCGCCTAATTGCCATAAACAACGAGTACTTAAAAAACTGGAACTAGTGTATCCATACGTAACCGTGTTTAATCTGAGTGATTTCAATGGCTCAGTGTCACAATTACGCCATAAAATTATTTGCAAATCACGATGATCTTCGTGAATTAGTACCTGCCTGTACATTTTTTCTACATCGCCTGATAAAACATAGGCGTATTGGCGAAATCTAAGCAAAATATTTAACAATGAATCTTGTATATTTGGACCGGTTAACTGCAGATCATTAATGGAATATCCTGACGTTGTAGGTGCACTACCATTGAATACCACACGTAATTTTGTGGACTCGCTAGTCGGTTTGAACACTGCATGATGCGGAATAAAGTAAGACTGTTGTGGAATTAAAACACTAGATTCCGATAAATGCCCTAGGTCAGAATATTCTTGAATAAATTTGGAATACATGTCCTTCAGTTCCGGATTTTTATTAAAACGTTTTTCTAACGCGATAAATTGCCTTTTAGCCATTATGAATGAATTGCCTAGACAGTTGGGTTCCGTATGAAGGGGCAACTTAACCATAAACCTACCTTCATTATTTCGGGTGGTATTGGTAACAAAATGATTCTCACATGCTATCTCCTCCTCAGTCTCAAAATTGTTTGAGTGAGGAATTTGTTCCAACTCCCAGAACTTGGTTAACCTTTTGTCTAATAATTCATTTGACACAAAATTGTCTGTACTATCAATGGCAACATGATTACAATTAATAGATTTATTTCGCGACTTACTAATATCTCGAACATACAGTGGGCCTGCCAAAATCCAACCTAACTTCGACCTACGCATGATAGGTTGGTTGGGACCAAGAGATATTTGTTCACCCTCTATAACCGACCAAAACAAATCGACGCCTATCAACATATCAACCTTTGCACATTGGTTGAATGTGGGATCGGCTAATTTAATATTAGGGGGTAAGTTGATTTGCGAAATATCAAATGTTTTCTTAGGTAAATTACCTGTTAACTGAGGCAATACCAAACATGACACATTTACTTTAAAATCATTGTGTTTTGATTTAATTTGCACTACACATCTCTGTAGTGATTGAGAAGTAGATATGTTACCTATTCCTACAATATCGACCTGGATTGGCTGAGGAGTCAACTGAAGTTTATGTCTCAAACTATCAGTGATTAAAGAAGACTGACTCCCGCTGTCTAGCAGAGCTCGAATTGTTGTGTATTGATTCGTCACTGGATTAAAAACATTTACCAGAGCAGTTGACAGCAACACGCTATGGTCGGCTTTGACCGACATGCTAACTACGTCATCAGTAGCAACACTTGAAGCTTGCTCGACTGGAGATTCAGTCGAGGATGCAGACGTGTGAACGTTTGATGTGCTCGCAGGCTCAGTCGTTTCCCTATGCAACAAGGTGTTGTGTCTTCTATTACAAGTAGAACATGGACCTAACCTGCATTGTCGTGATGAGTGTCCCTTACGCAAGCAATTTAAGCACAGCTTCAATCTCATCACCTCCGAGGCTCGATCTGCTGGTGACTTGGCCAAAAAAGACGCACAATCGTACAAACGATGACTACCCTTGCACAGGATGCACGCGTCAGAGGACGCATCAGCATCAGCTGAAATGGCAAAAGACTTAGTATGAGACTTAGCACCTTTATGAGAAGGAGAAGAATTTGTTTCACCCTTCAAATTAGATTTATTACTTTGAACAGCCTCTAAAATATTAGCTCGATTCTTGAGAAATTGAAAGAATTCCTGTAATGTAGGAGAATTTTCTATTGTGGTTGTATATTCCTCCCACTTGAACATAGTACTGCTATCAAGCTTCGCCGAGGCCAAATGGACAACTAGACTGCCCCACCACTCTGTAGGCTCACCCAGAGTCTTTAAGGCACGTAAGCCTTTAGACACATGGTCTATGAGAAATCGCAGAGACTTGGCAGAATCTCGGGAAGTAGGTGGAAAATTACAGAATGAATTAAAATGATTTCTTTTCAACTGTTTAACATTGTTGTACCTCTCGCAGAGGAGATTCCAGGCATCTTCGTAATTTGCAGAACAAACAGACAAGTTGCTGACTACATTGGAAGCCTCGCCCTCAAGGTAAGAGTTCAAGTAATGAAACTTGTGTATAGGTTCAATTATGTCATTGCTGTGAATTAAGGAAACAAATGTATCACGGAATTCCATCCATTTAAAAAAATCACCATCAAACTTAGCTATTTTAATCAAAGGCAATTTGAAACTCATAGGTTTTTGAATGCAGCATTTAGAAGAATGAGAAGAATCGGGACTTCTACTAGGTTTCGGAAGATTAGCATCTATAAATAATTTAGCCTTTGCAATCAGCGAACTAAAATCGCCTTCTATGGCATCTCTAATGTCAAGTTCATTTTCTAGCTCAGAGGAGTTTAATAATTCTATGTCTGATTGCAGATCTTCGAAGTAAATAAACAATTCACGAAACCTTTCGTACCTATTTTCTAAAGTTTGCACTTCAGCATCGGTAGGGTTTTCTAATGAAGTCAATTCTTTCAAAAAGTTATTGAACTTAGTTACGCGACCTTTGACTGAACTACGCTTTATAATCAAATCCTTTAAATCCTTAATTGAATTACTAGCAGTAGGAACTTGAAGTTTAACACCTTCCATAGGTGATTTAGAACGCGTGCTTGTATGCGACATAGTAAAAATTCAGCAATACACAATTGAACGCACAAAGATAATGAAATAATTAATAATACTTAATTGCAATCCAGCGTATGCGTCGATGATTCAAAGTCACAATCACAGGTAACGGGACAAATCAGCTGATGGATCGGCTGGCGACTGGCGATAGATAACGCGCCGAGTAAAACAATGGGCGTCGAGCGAGCGTCAGCTGGTCCGTTTTTCAAGGACACACTTCACTCACACATGGAATGCACTGGAATGTGTAATAACATAAGCATTAATTACTTATAAGAAATAATTATAATGGTTTAGATCTTTAGGAATATTATTAAGTGCAATTAAGCTTTGAACTGGCAATTTGCGCATGCGCACGTGGCTGTGAAATCAATGAGCTGCACGGCTTGCGACTTATAAATGATTTTTAGGTATTATTTTAATGATGAATGAGCTATTTAGCTTGACACTTGTATAAAAGTTGAATAATGAAGAAAATCAGCACAATTTTCAAGCAAATAGAGGACAGGAAATTTATATGGAAAAATAACAGAGGAAATAAAGGATGGATCACTTCCCTGGCTGGCTTCCCTGGCTGCGGTGCTCCTAATTCACAATATAGCTGACCGGCTGGGCTACAAGCTGTCTCTGGAATGATCTCCTGGCGATTAATTTTAGCTCCAATCGTATTTCCTTGGCAGTAATATGGACTGTCCACAATATCGAGATTATCTAGTGGTTTCTCCTCAGGTTATAGAAACCAATCTCTTTTTCTTCACCGACGTTCAAATTGAAGATGAAATTCAACGGCTGGGCAACGTATTTCTAATCAGTGTCCGTCAAGTACAAAGTCCGCTTTCGGTAATGACGATGCAGTTTGAAATATGCCAATAGCTGCGCAGAATCTTCTTGATTTTGGTTTAATCACGTCGTGGTCACCATGTTTCGACTCAGGGTTCGATGAATGATAAATCTGACTCCAACTTTAAATGCGTTTAATAAACTTTTCCCTTTTTTTACAAGTGGTGGTTCACAAGCTAATGCTACGGTAGACGATAGATGATTAATGACCGAGTGAATATATAAAAGAACGTATGGACGAATGAATGGTCGCGGTGTGGGTTCGCTTGCTTGTCGCTCCAAGACATCTCAATCAGTGCGGTGCACGAACAGTACCTATTAAGGAGTTATGGGCCATAGAGTTTTTTATCAACATATAAAATCCTGTAATAATCTTTTTCGAAATATATTTGTTGATGATTGTAATTATAAGATCTTTGAAGAGTATAATAAATACATTTCTAAAATAACTCTGCTAAGGAAATCCACGCGCGCTTGATGCAAGCAAGACAAGACGCTGGCGGTGCGGCGGCGGGCGAGACGAGCGTACTAATAATAAAGCTGAAGAGTTTGTTTGTTTGAACGCGATAATCTCTGGAACTACCGGTCAGATTTGAAAAAATCTTTTTGCATTTCATAGCCCAATTCTTGAGGAAGGCAATAGGCTATTTAATATCACGCTATGACCCTTAGGAGCCGAGCAAAAAGAAAAAAAGTCAGAATTAACGCCAAGCGAATACGAAGTGTTGCGACGAGGGGGGGGTACAAGGAATTTCACGCGGACGAAGTCGCGGGCAGAAGCTAGTAATTTAATCATTTTAACTGCTTCTATAACAAAAAAAATTAGGAAAATCATGCAATCCCAAGAAAATCACTCATATTCACAATAACGTACAATCGACGCCAACATTCCCTGACTGCAAAAAAACCAAAAACAAAACACTGTATGTCCGCAGTGCATCAGACAAAATTAGATTTACGCCACCAACTTGTCGAAACGAATGTACCGAATGTTTGAACTCGCAACTGTGCACTAAAAAGAACCTTTACGTGAACACTTTATTGTGTTATCTGTGCCTCTGCCTTCGCGCCAAAAAAAAAAAACGCGCCAAACGGGATTCGAAATTCGTATTTCACACGAAAGAATGCATTGTTTGGACACAGGTTTGGATGAGAAAATATGGACGGTTCCATGCATGATAATGGCGAATGATTTTGACTATCAGACTTTACTTTTGAGATAAAGCCGCAGTATTTAATAACATCGTTGTTTTTAGAGAGCAGTGGTGGCCCTGTGGTAACGGCCGGGCCGCGACATACCGAGTTGTAGGTTCGGTTTAAATTATTTCATCACTACTGCTCTCAAAACGGTGAAGGAAATATTGTGAGGAAACCGGCACGTCCCAGAAACAAAAATTCGAAGACATGACGTGACATCTACCAACCCGTTCGACTACGTTACGGCCCACTCCCTCTCACTGAGAGAAGGCCTATGTCCCAGCAGTGGGAACATTATAGGCAGATTATGCTTATATTAAGCTTGTTTTTCCTGGTATTTCCAATAATCCTTTATACAAGCTTTATACCGAGTAAATTTTGTTACAAATCTTTAATAACATTATAAAAAAAAAAAAAACATTTAAAAAAATTACGCGTCACGGGAGATTTGAATTTCGAGCACGCATTCTACAAGGACGAAAAATATGGCCGTTCCCACGCAATTTTAAATTTGATACCAAACTGTTTCTGTTCGGAAATTCCTAGCTAAATTGATCGGGTGTTGATTTTAAAGGCTGGTTTTCGCCGAAAATCGCCTTGTATTAATAACTAGGTACATATCCCTGGACTGAAAAAAAAAAAGTACAAAGGCGAAATATTTTTTCAGGCTGCCAGTTTCAAAACTGTTACGGGTGAAAGCTTAAAAAAGCGGCGACTGGCAATCAACTGGGGCGATATGTTTTGCCATTTTCCTCTAGCCTCGACGGGGTTGTTGCACTAAATTTGACCTTCGTTAAGACTTGATCGTTTTTATCCCACTCGACTATGAGCGTTGCTTTGGAGTTTGAAAAATATTCTAGTTTTAGTGTCAAGTAGAAAATTGTGTCATTGACCGCAGTTCTAAGTTAACGTATTTTTGTGTATAGTATCTTTTTTTTCATTGTATTGCTAACAATACTACTGCTGTGCATGAGGTCATGGGTTCCATTTCCAGGTAGGGCAAAATGTTATTGTTGGCTTTTCCATCAGGAATTGTTCAGTAGCAGCCCGCAGTCTGGATTGGTGTCCGGTGGATGGCAATAGGCTCGCCCCTATTACATTGGATTCTGGCGATATTTATGTGAGTGTAGTTCCTTCTATAGTACTGACGCCAGCGTATCAAGCTACCCGAAACTGTCAAATTTTCCCAATCAACTTTGAACCTTATGCTTTAGCGATAAAGTTGAAAATGTATTAAATAAATTTGACAGATTGTAGTAGCTTGATGTGCTGGCGTCTGTACCCCCCACATAATACCTTTGCCTAACCATTCGGGGAAACCGGTGTAATTTTTATTTATTTATTTTATTAGGTTCACCAACAATTGATTACACTGACATACAATACAATTTAAAGTAAAATAACAGTGCAATAGTTACTTATAAGTAAACCCCACATGCATCAAACAATGAATTAGAGAAAAAAGCTAACTTACTTAGTAATAAGCGCTAATATTGAAAAATTTGTAACATCGTTGAAAAGTTACATTTAAATGAATATGTTTGTGTGTGTGTGTGTGTAAAATTATGAGCCGGTCTAATATTACTTTGCCAGAATATCTTTCAAGACAATCATCACAAGAAACAGAGTGGCGTAGGTACCTCGCATTTTTAAGATACCAGGAATCAATACCAATATTCTCAGAAATGAGGCTCTCTGACTGACGTACTCGACGAATAACTCGTAACATCAATACATATTACATATTAATTCATTATTGTCTGTGGCTGAACTAGGAAAACTTCTGACTGTCTTTTATATATCATCCTTGGTTCCGTTCTTGTCACATTCCTTTCCAATATTTATATTTGTTCGAGTTTCGTGTTATTACCTATAAGTTGATTTAGGATTCTCGATAATATTATTTTCTTTTCGGTCTTTGTTGTGTCCCGAAATTATATTTTTTGTTATAGTTACTTAGGTACCCAGTAGGCAATCAATTTTGTTCGAAATATCTTAAATAAGAAAATTGCTAGTTCATAGGACTAAAATGCTGAAGCCTTAATTAAGCATTTGTTGGTGAAAAGCTTCGTTAGGGAAAAGTAATTTTTTGCGTCTAAATGATTTTTGTGGAGGGAATTAGACATTTAACCCATCACGCCACATAAAGATGGCGGGGCGAGCTGGACCAACAAAACTGGAAGGAGGACGCGCGGGCTCGCGAAAGATGGAAGAAGTGGAGGGAGACCTTTGCCAAGGAGTGAGGTAGACCAGGCTAGGAAAAGAAAATATATATTTTGTGTTTATATTTATTTCCTAATTTACGTTAATATGGGTATTTTGTACCGACCCTTTTTGTTGTATTTTTTTAACCGAGTACAAAAAAGGAGGAGGTTCTCAATTTGGATGTTTATATTTTTAGTGTTTAGCAGTGGAAACTTGTAAATAGCCTTCAATTGCACATTGTTTAAGAACACTATATAATTAGCTGTAGCTTTCCGCGAATAGAATAAAATAAAAGAAAACATAGTCACAGAACATAATTATTATCATTACGCCTGCATTTCCAGAAGGGCAGCCACATATGGCAGGTATGTTTATGTCCCATGTAATAGGGGCTGCTACTGAGAACACATAAGAATTTCCTATTTATCCAAAACGCAAGATACAAAGTTTAAAAAAAACAGTGGCACACCGGGAGTGCCAACAGAAGTGAAAACAAAACACAAACAGAATATTTTGCCATCACTCACTGACATGTAGGATATAGTACATTAAAACCGAGTAAATCCCGAGGACAGCCGAACACATCCGAAGCGGGTATTTTTTTAATCGTCTTAGAAACAAAACACACGCGGTGTCGCTTACGGTAACAGTGGCGCGAGTTCAATGGTTTTTTCTCATCTCAAAAAATGCCCAACGCGCCTGAAGAAGTTTTCACTTAAAAAATATTAAATATTGTCATGAAAAAACGATACTTTTCTGCTGTACACTAATTGGTTGACCAACCACGCAACCCTATTATGAACCTTCAATAAATATCTACCAGTTAAGTGTTAATGTCCTGTCACCGAGGCGAGCCCTGCAATAAATCTCAGTCTTCCATCCACAGCAGCATTTGCAACCAATAAAAGCTCTAACAATATCATCGGAATTCCCTTATATTAGCTTCTTAAACTATCGTTTTCCCATACACATCCATTCGACTTTATTTCCCATACCAACACCATGAACAATTCATGAAAAATCTAAAATTCCGACATCCATTACGTCTCCCGTATTAAGTCAAAGAGAACAATGCACTACATAAGCAGCAATGTACATCGTACAGTAAGGAGATGTCGTTTGAATAGTGCGCCTTGAAAGGATTTCGAGATAGGATTGATTCATGATCACAATTACCTTCGAATGTTGTTGGGAATCTAGTTGGACCAGCCCTATTGACGTCCAGAGAAGATTGACCTTTATGTTCTTTGCTTTCATAAGGACATAGAGATCAAGTTGGGTCGGATGGTGCAACAAGACATGTGAATCGTCCAGTTAAGGTTGGTCTTCTTGCACGTGGCAATTTAATGGTTTTAGAGGGCTTTTTAAATTGGATGTGTAAAACTAGACATGCGTCCAAGATTCAGGCTCTGCCGTATCGGGGATTTCTTGGGATCGTTCCTCGTTGGTATCAATTGGGCTTTGTTTGGACTATAAATACATCAGGAGTTTACGTTTAAAGGTTGATGTATTGACGTTGTTTTCTGCTGTCAGGGTGCGACGGTAACCGGGAGTGATGTGGTAGTGGTATACAAGTCGCCATTTTTGACGATAATTTATGCGTTTTATTTGATATTTGCGCTTTTTAAGTGAAAGGAGAGTTGGAAGGATTTGCATGGGCCTGGTTTGATTCATGTCGGGCCGTTGTATCTATGCTAGTTGCGCGGTAAACTCTGCTTGCGCGATGCAGGATTTTGCGTGACGTCAGTATAACGCGTTGTTCGCATGTTGCGTTGTAGATACCGCTACAGTTTCATTAAAAGGATTATTTATTTAGTGCTACTGTGGCACTCGCATTTTCTCAAGTTTTTTATCCTATTTCTGAATAATATTATAAGCGCGAAAGTTTGTGAGGATGGATGGATGTTTCTTACAATTTCATGCAAAAAATACTAAACGGATTTGGATGAAATTTGGCACACAGATAGTTTATAACCAGGATTAACACATAGGATACTTTTTATCCCGATATTCCGACAGGATCGAAACTTATGCGGGTGAAACTGCAGGGCGCTGCTGTAATATTATAAACACGAAAGTTTGTAAGGATGGATCTTTCACGCAAAAACGTTTAAACGGATTTTGACGAAACTTTTCAGTAATATAACTTATACACTAAAATAACACGTAGGATACTTTTTATCCCGATATTCCCACGGGATCGACACTTATGTGAGTGAAACCGCGGGGCACTGCTAGTCTATATATCCTCTATCTACATATATCTAAGCTTACAAATGCAATAAACATTAATAATGTAGCTAGTCCCAATCCCGAACCACCCAAAAAAAAACCAAACAAAAAACAACTAAAGACGAAACTCAACGAAAAATCCACTAGCAACTTGAATACAATCCGACCAAGACAAATAGACACTAAAACCGTACATACGAAACGCAATACATCCCTATACGATTCAATACTGCGACAAACTACAAATAAAATGCCAGAAGAACGTAGCTCCGAGAAAATTAAGTCCTATTGACTGTACTGTGCAAATACAATCAACGGAGGAAGGATGCCTACGTACCAAGACATCAAACTCCCCGACAAAATACGGCACTTTCACAGAAATTCACGATACATTGCACTGGAAGGACCAAAAATTTTCGAAGTGACTCGTATAAAAACGGCAATGGATATCGAAGGTCCGGATGTGAAAACGGTGTTCGGTGAAGAATGGATTTGATAAGTGAAGGTGAGGCCAATGTGTGAGAATTCTAAGTGTCGGTGCAGTGTCGTTCGCAGTTTTAAAGCGAACTACGAAGTGGGGTAACACGATAAATGGGACGTGATTGGCTTTCTTGAATCCTAACTTCGGCTCCGAAATGCTAGGTCTGCGTTTTTAGGTGCTATGTTCAGGCTAGTTATTGTCTGGAATTCTGGATACTTTGATTGTCTGGATAGTTTATTGACAGCAGTGATGTTATTGTCTTATACAATAACATTTACAGCAATTTGGTCTTTTGATGGATAAAAGGACCAGGAAAGGTTGTCAACTTAAATTGAATTATAAATCAGACTTTTACTTAGTGGATCAAAGCGTTTGCCATTTATGCTAAAGCCTCTTGTCAAATTGGGAAGAAACGAGCTTTCTTGTGATTAAACTTTTTTGCCCGCCCTTGACCTCGATCACGCCTGATGGAAAGAGATGGATGAGGTCTATGATGTAACGAGCGTGCCCAGAAGATGCCTAAGGCACTGGAACACCACGCATCGACGAAACACAGCAGGCTGCTTGACGCCAACGCCGGAATCCGGTGGGGTAGTCACAAACCAGTCCAGTTTCAGTTTTCCATTACTGTTAGTCATCATTTTCCTCCCCATATCGCATGTTACTTGGAGTCGGCGCGACACCTTTTCTTCTTTCATTCTCTCCTTTTAATAGTCACACTATCATTCACTCCATTCTCTTTCATATAATTTTTTCACACAGTCCAACTATCTTTTCCATGGCCTTCACTCCATTAACATTTATATTCATCACTCTTTTAGTCACATGCGTATCCTTCCTCCTCATCACATGCCTCATCATTCTCCTGCCTTTATACCAATTTATTTTGGGTCGGCGCAACATATATTCTTCCATACTTCTCTATTAGCCGCCATCTCGACAGTCACCTCCTTTCTAACCATATCATCATTCACACATTCCATCCATCGTTTCTTTGGTCTTCCCCTACTCAGCCGATCGACATCCATACTCAAAACATTCCTCACGACATTTTCCTCATTCCTGCGTAACACATGGCCATACTATGACAACCGATTTCCACACAACTTTTCAGATACCGGTGCCACTTTCAGACTTCTTTCCTCTTCTTCTTATGTACTCACCACACATCCCTCTTTGCATTCTCACCTCAGCTGCCTTCCTCTCCCTCTCCAATCATTAACATTTATATGCATCACTCTTATGGCCGTATTCTCATCACAATCATGCCTATACCAAGAAAAACGATTTCCTTTCAACTTTGTTGTCACTGGCGCCATTTTAACTTCCCCTTATATGTACTTATTTCTTACCTACTTTAACACATTTCCGATGACTGTTTATATTGGTATCCAAAAAGTAATGTACAATTTCATATAATAATAAAGTTCGTGCCTCTGACACGAAAGAAGAATAATGAATGAAAAAGTTTTTCTAAGGCTTGTGGCCTCAAAGTTTCAGAAAGGCAGCAATTTGGCAATAGCATTGATTGATGTATATGTGAACTTAGTACATAAAATACTTCCTTAATATAAACAGCAAAATATACACAGTACCAATATAAAACAATATTGTGTATAAAAAACTCGTAAATTATGACTTTCCTTACATAAATGATAGCTTATTCCCATAACAACATGTATCATATAATAAAAACGTTATGTTTATGGAATATTATTGTTCTTATGACGAAACTTGAATACGTAATCGCAATTCTTATGGGTATTTCATTGGGTGGGTTTGCCATTCGATTTTGGACCTTAGGAACATTTTTTTAAGATACAGGTTAAGTTTGATTGGAATATGGCTATGATAAGGTTTAGTACGTGTTAAAAATATGGGATCATTTAAGGCTCATATAATATGAGTGAGATAAGAAATCTATAGGTACTTATCGCATTATTTTAGTATGGTAAGAAAAATAATATGTTTTGTTCTTGAGTATTACCTAAAGTCTATTCATTTAAACTTGTTTCAAATTAATATTATTTCATGTTAAATAAATATCAACTTTATTTTAATGTCAATTAAGTTGATTACAAAATGACTAAGCACTATTGATAATGTTTGAAGTTGTAGCGTAAACTGAACTTTATTGTGTAGGATTTAAAGTTATTTTGCCATAAACTCATATTTGTTTACATTTTTTGGCAAATAAAACGCGAATGAAAATATTACCGATTTATAACATAACACACAACATCACGCCTTGTTACCCTTAAGGGTTGAGCACAGGTGTACTTTTAGTACACCCACATTTCGCCAGTGGTGTTTAAAGTCCCATGTAATAGGGGGCGAGCCTATTGCCACTAACCGGCCACAAATCTAGACTTCGGGCTGCTACTGAGAAATTCCATATGGATAAACCCAATTTCACTTTACCCGACCTGAAAATCGAACCCAAGAGTCATACTCACCCTTGCAACCACCAGACCACGGTAATATTTATCTATACAGTATTCTATCTTCATACAAACGGTCGGAACGCAAGTCATACCTACGCTCCTCGAGGTATGTGCCTCAAGTTCGGTTTACACTCGGTAAACAAACGGTCTCGAATGCTCCGCAGTGACGAACGAACGAGACGGTGTGATGGGTTTTGTAAGCAGTAAGCTTGCGATTTGTGACAAATATTAATTGAAATAAGTACAAGTACTTACCTAATATGGCAAAGGGCAATCATAGACTATTATTGCGCTGTTCTTGGTTGCTTGAATTCGTCAATAACACACACACAGTAGCCACCCAAGTAGGTTGCTGTAGGCGGGTTAGCCCTATCGCGTGTTTACGTACCGCGCAACTGTAGGTAATTATTTCTAGAACAGGGCCGAGTCACAATACTGTATAGATAATATTACCGTGAGCAGACCAACGACGCAGCCAACCGATTTATCTTTGCGTAGCCAAATAGATTCAATATACAAAACAATAAACAAGGTATGATGGTACTTACAAGGCGGTAAAATGTTTATTTTTCGTTGAATAATACAATAACTGCCATCAGAACATACCTGGAACAAAACATAACAGTTTAGTAAAAATTTAATAAATATCATCTGCCTAGCCTTTTCCCAATTATATTGGGGTCGGCTTCCAGTCTAACCGTATGCAGCTAATACCGGTATTTTACATGGAGCGACTGCTATCTGACCTCCACAACCCAGTTACTGGGTAATACGATACCCCTTGGTAAGACTGCTTGTCACGACTTTCGGGCTTCTAACGACCCGTAGCGACTGTCAAAAATCCACGAATGACAGCCGGGAGCGTGGATGGTCACCCATCCACGGACCAACCGCGGCAAGCGTAGCTTAACCTGATCGATCGACCCGTGCGGCTATTTTTACTTAGCCAAAATTAAATAAATATCAGGTAACAGAAAAATGTTTTTGAAGTATTGGACTTTACGAAAATCATCCCAGAGATAAAATGTTCCTTATGTCTTCGGTCATTAACCCTTCAGATTGAAATACATTTTGTAGCACAGCGTAAATGTATCTAAACAAAACTTATTAAAAATAATAAAATTACAAAACTTAATTTGTTTTCTCTAAAAAAAAAAGATAAATAACCCTTCAAAAGTTGTTTTAGTGTATAAAAGGTAAAAAAATATATTTTTGTACACAAGAATTCTTGACCAACTTCTATGAAAGATCCCCAATTTTCCAAACTTTTTATCTTTTTTTTTCCCTTGAAGTTTTATAAAAGAACTCCTTCATTCTTAGGTAAATAAAGAAGTTTTCCTTTGATATTCAAACAGGAAAATAGGTAGTGAATATAAATGTTGTATCATAAAGAAACTCGTGGGCTGACCTGTATTTCAATAGAATAACATAATCCTATTTTACTACTGAGAATTTTTCTTTCTTTGTAGCACAGACAGCAAAGTTCCTGTACATATTTTTTTCATAAAAGTAGAATTTCAAGACCATAGATTTTAGGGTTCCGTACCCAAAGGGTAAAAACGGGACCGTATTACTAAGACTCCACTGTCCATCTGTCTGTCTGCCTGTATCTCATGAACCGTGATAGCTAGACAGTTGAAATTTCCACAGATGATGTATTTCTGTTGCCGCTATAACAACAAAAAATAAAATAAAGTTAAAATTTAAAGGGGTATAAAAGAAACGTTGTTTTCGGCGTTTTATGCCTTGTGGTACGGAACCCTTCGTGTGCGAGTCCGACTCGCACTTGGCCAGTTTTTTTAATGCTTCTTGTACGATTCTACTTAGACACCTGTCCCCCGCCGACGAGGAAGTGACTAGCTACGAGTATCAACGACCTAAACGTAGAACAGAATATAGGTCTCGTGTAAGTAAAAGAGATGCATATATTAATAGCTGATCGCTGACTGTCTACACACTTTTTTTTTTTCCGATGGGAAATCATCCCGCTCTGGGTGGAGCGGAAGGGAGTGTCAGACTCTTACTGACTAAAACTCACCCGTGTTCCTTCCTTAGCTCTTTATGTTCCGGGCCAGCGGTAACCCTTTCGGACAATCCCGCTGACCACTGTTTACACCTTCGGCGAGTAATCGTTTGTCGCAGTGACAAGTGTTATCCTCGTTTGGCGGGCAGATGACTCTCTGAGAGACTCACGCTTGGTATACATACGCTTACCCGTTTTTAGATGCTCGTTTTTTTTTTTTAAGTTGCTAGTTAGTCGTTAATCGCCGGCGGATGGACAGGTTTAACCCTTACCCTATTACTACAGAGGAGACTCTACAAAAAAAAAGATCAACCATACATTACATGATCAGCCTATAATGTTCCCACTGCTGGGACACAAGCCTCCTCTCGGTGAGAGAAAGTGGGCCGTAATCCACCACGCGGGCCCAGTGCGGGTTGGCAGATGTCACATGTCTTCGAATTTTTGGTTCTAGGACATGCCGGTTTCCTCACGATGTTTTCCTTCACCGTTTTGAGAGCAGTGGTGATGAAAATAATTTACACAAAGGAAAGCGCCTGTCTGGGTTCGAACCTACGACCTACAACTCGTAAGCCGCGGCCGTTACCACTTGGCCACCACTGCTCTTCATCCATCACCATAGATTAAACGCTTCAAAAAAACAGCACGTTGGGGATACAAAGCATGCAACAGTTTGGTCAGTGTTAAAAAATGTACAGGTTTGAATAACGCATGATTGACTCGACAACTCTGTCCTTTTGCGTATAAATAATTTGCACCGTGATTTCGAATTTCACAAATATTTAGGGACATTCCAAAATGTATGTTTGTAAACCTCGATTACGACACATTAAACCTCTGTGGTAAATTTATATCTACATAAAAAATAAAAACCGTGCACTAATGAAAAACTGTGCAACCATGACATTTCTGCACCGTTTTGGTTCTAAGCAAAAAATACGTCCTTTGTGATCGGTTTTGTAGTGATTAATGATAATTGATAACATTACTACGTAGTTGAAAGAAAAATATTTTTATTTCACATAAAACCCACATGGGCACTTATGAAACGTCAGAAGCTGCGTGCGTGAATGTGCTTGGTGCCAATTGGACCCGGCAAGAAACTGGTACCTACTCTTTTAAAAATGATTGGCTGTTACAATGTTTTCAAATTACAGTGTTGGGAGGACTGTGTAGGTCTATCAACAAGTACCAGGTACTTACTTAATAAGTTTAGGTTTCAGGAACTTAGTAATTTTGTATTGAAACCTTCTAAATACAGATGAGCATGTTACGGCTTCCCTTTAGTGAGTGCTTGCGTAAGAATTTTACGTGGACACGTTTATTTACACTTTCGTCAGACAGTTTTAGAACAGACCATACATCTATGTTTAGTAGATTTTGCTAAAACAGTACCATGGTACTTTCTCGCCTATATTTTCGTAGAGCCATCCCGACCAGTTCAGACGTATTTTACTTGTAAATGTAGTACATGGTTGGCTGACTTTAATGAAACTGTCACCGTTGGGACGGAAAAAATTATGCTTCGCTGGCTCACGCAAGTACATAGCCGTGATTGGAGACTGAAATGGATACGTATCTGAAATTTTGATTTTGGGAACGTGGGTAATGTGAAAATGTAAGTGATTGATGTCAGAGGGCCATATAAAATACAATAGGATTTAAATAACCGTCATGAGTGACAGTTCTTCCAATCCGCTCACAATCTGATTTTGCATCACTGTCCAAATCACAGTGATCTTTATTTTCATTTCAATAAGGTTGCTATTGGTTTGCTGCCACTGACAAGTCTGCAAACATCATTGTGATCTTTATTCTCGTCGCAATAGGGTTCCCGGTAGGTTGCTGCTGTCACAGGTAAAATTTGACTGACTGTAAGTGCTTCAGGTGTACGCTGAAGAATCCTGCTACTATCATTACTAAGAACTTTTTAGGCTACCAAATCAATACCCTAAATGTAGTCTTTTCGACACATCATCATCATTTCAGTCCAAAGACGTCAACAGCTGGACATAGACAGGGACCAAGCGTCGCCACATCAACCGGTCCTATCCCCAACACCTGCATTCCCCGAAAGATTAGGCAGAGGTTTTTTTTTTGCTGAATGGGCCGCGCTCTTGACCTCGATCACGCCTGATGGAAAGCGATGGATGAGGTCTATGATGGAACGAGCGTGCCCAGACGATGCCTAAGGCACTGGAACTTCCACGCATCGACGAAACACAGCAGGCTGCTTGACGCCGGACTCCGGTGAGAGGGTGGTCGCAAAACCAGGCGGGCGTTAGCCCTACCACCGCACTATGGAAAATATAGGTCGGTATCGGATCAAAAATCTGTAACTTCATGAATTTTTGTCGTATCGTGATGAAATTTGGCACAAATATGCAGTAAGGTTTGGAGATTCGAATGATGTGTAGTTTATAGTGTTTTCTTGTATATCTATGTATGTTTTTTTGCATAGAATGAAAGAAATGGGAAAAATCACGAAAAAAATAGTTAACAATTTATTTCAAGTGGAATACAAGTTTATAATGACTAAAAAGATTAAACCATGGTTGATTAGAACAAGCAAAGTAAACAAAATATATGTATATGAAAACAATTTACTAAATTAAAATCATATTACTAATAGGTACATCCTATACTCTGGCTTCAGGAAATGATGTAGCTAGGTACAAATATAATAAGTAATGACTAAATATAAATATTATTTTTAATTTATACCATTTCAGGATCAGGGTCAGTAAATGTGGGTTCACTTTCAGGTGCCACGTTTAACAGACTTAGTGCCTCTTCTTCAAGTTCTTTCACATTTCTTACGTACGGTTTTCTCAAACTTGTTATATATGGATCTGACGTGTATAAAAGCGTTTTAAAGACATCTTCGTTTGTAGCAGATCGGGAACATTTTCTGGCATGATGAAGTCGTATGTTTCTGTAGTCTTTGTTGCGAGACTCTTGTGCGTCTTCCGATAGCTGTCCAATAGGAAGCACCGCAAAATGTTTGATAACGTTTTCCCCGTGTATGAGTATTTTATGAACGGAGGATAGCATATAATACCAATCGTAATTACTTACATAGATTCTTGCAGTTTCTATTGCATATTCCAAAATTTTTCAGGGTCGATCATCATTCCACAAGAAAGAACTTGCAATATAATGTATAGGCGTTTAATCAATGCCTCATCTACACCTGTTATTTCCGATGAGCAAGTGCTATTATAGAAGAATCTTCGTGCGGTATTGCCATCGTTCGTATTCCCGCTAACTTGCCGAGGTTTGTCGACGATTAATCCCAACTCCTCTCTGAAACGTTTTTGAACAAGTTCTTTCTTTTCTTTTTTTAATCTCTTATTTTCGACAAGATGAGCTTCTGTGTACTCACGTAAAGCCCGTAGTCCCTGCACATAGGCGTTTTTTATATGCTCGAAGCCATATTCTTGGAGTACAAGAGTGTTTTTCCTCTTCTTGGTCGATTCTGAGGAGTCTCCATAAGCCACGCATGCTCTTCCTCGTTGGCCAGATGTTGATGGCGTAGAATATTGTTCAGAATCCGGTAAATTTAACGAATACCTTGAGTCCAACCAAGTACAATTCTTCTGTAAAAATGTTTCTTTTTTCCGAGATGCCAGGGCCCAGCGCTTGTTGAAAATAGTAAGAATGTGCCTTTGTATGTCACTAATTATAAAACATAAGCTGTTTTCAGAAACATTGAGCTTTTCCACCAAAACTTTGGATAATGATTCCATGGTCTTGCCGCCCTCGATATAGGGGATTATGATGTCTCGTTTGGTACAGCTGAAGGAAGACATTTTAACACTTCACAATCTGCAATAATAATAGGCGTAGATGAGGTTCGCTTCACTTGAAGTTACACTGATGTAGATGGTTCGAATAGTTTTTGCTTCCCTTTATATACTCATTTTACAATATCGAATTGGTACATTACCTACATCATTATTTTCTTGTAATTTCCCACGCAAACCGAGTGCAAATTTGATAAGGTCCCTCTGTTATCACGAAATAATTAAGAAAGTATCCAAAAAGTTCCATATTATTCATGTGAATGGTGTCAGTGGTAAACCGCAAAAGATAACAATTTTCGGGTTCTGACTTGTATCAGTTTTTTTCTCATATCTTCTAAAACCGCAAATATCCGCAGCTGATTTTTTTTGCATTCTATTTATGAATAGTTAGACTACTAGTCAACACAAAAAGTAGCGCTTGGGCAAACGTGGGTAACACTGAAAACCTTCGACGGAAAAAAATAAAAGTGAAAAATAATGTATGGCACTTTTTAAGTAATTACTGAAACATTTTTCTTTACTTTTAAAATCATTAAGTTGTATCGCAAAAAGCTTAAAATAACCTTTCTAAAAATGTATTATACTGCATATCTGTACCAAGTATTTTTTTCACAATATGGTATTGAAACATGTATACGCAAAGACTTGAGTTTGGCACTTCTGTCTTCTATGTATTTCTATCTATGAAAAAAAAAATAATTTCGCGTATTAAGTGAAAAAATCCTAATGAATATTATAATTTGACTATTAGAGAACCTAATAAAATAGCCATATTAGCCAAATTATGATATTCGTAAAAAGCATTTTTGATATGCGCTTGTTCTACCATTTTCCATAGTGCACCGCAAGGGAAGGATTGGCCAGTCAAATAAGGTGCTGGGTGTGACTGTCCAGGATGCGCCGAGCGCTCGGTTCAGTTGAATAACTGGCGGAACAAACTGCGCTACACGAGGAGGCTTCCTCATACATCCCAAACACATTTCATCAGTTATGCTTAAGTCCCACGTAATAGGAGGCGAACGTATTACCATCAACCAGCCACAAATCCGCGCTGCTTCCGAGATATTCCAGATGGAAAAACCAAATAACACTTTGCCCGACCCGGAAATCGAATCCAAGACCTCATGATCAGCAAGAGCGCTTGCGACCACTGGACCAACGAGGCTGACTGGTATCTCCGCACTAAAATGATCAATACCTATTCAACCCAACCTTCTACCCATTAAACTTTCAACTAGACCAAACACTATCTCGCAAGTCCCACGTCGAATCCAGTCTAAAACCTACCTTATCTGGCAAATAAATCAAAAGAGAACACCCCAGTTCGACGACGGTAGCTTGCACAAGAGATCCATCAACACCCAAACCCGAGGCATCGCGTGCCTTATACAGGTTGATTCATTGCTCGTCCCAGGACGAAGTGCCGACAATAAATACTGCCCACACGCATGGCCAGGTTATTTATTTTCTGGATCAGGCTGTGTCTTAAAATAGAATTATGTCTGCAGGTAATGCTGTGAAGATTTTGCTTTAGATGAGAATCTACAGAAACTTTGGTTCGTAGATAGATCAGGGGGCCTAAAAAGGCCACTCTGGCAGAATCATAAAAGGATAACATATAATGGACAGTTAACTGTTAAGTTAATCGTATCAAATCCCATTGGTGAAGCATTTTTCAGTTATTTTTTTTTTGTCTGTGCTAAAATACCAATCAATCCGATCCAAATCCAATCCCAATCTCTTTGATTATACCTCCGTAGTGCAGCGAAAAAAAGAAAAACACGGACTGTCTTCGCCATATTACGATTCATAACGTTATCCTTTTATGATTCTCCAAAGTGGCCTTTTTAGGCCCCCTGATATCTATATCTTTCTATGCATAGGTATTATAATAAATTATAGTCCCTTCTCGTGTCTGTCTGTGACCGCTTTATTTTTTTGAGAGGAAATGCGGTCGAAGAGACTTCTGATAAATCCTAAGTAAAAAGTCGGATTGGACCAATTTAAAAGATATTTCATAAACTGAACACACTCACTCTTTCACTGGATCTATAGGATGTTTGGAAGCTGGATACAAAGCCTCATCCATCGCTTTCCATCAGGCGTGATCGTGGTAAAGAGCGGGCCCATTTAGCAATTAAAAAAATAAATAAAAAAATAATCCGCTCTTAACTAGGTAGGTATATTATTATAAAACGCGTCTGCCTGAACGCGATAAACTCAAAAACTACTGAAAGGATTTTCGTACAGTTACACCAATGGAGGAAGTGATTCATGAGGAAGGTTTAGGTCAAGTTCTCTGAGGTGTATAATTCATTACGGTTTTTTTTTTTTATTGGAAATCGGTTTGCTCTTGACTCTAGTTTAGGTCAGAGTTGACAGAGACAAAGTCGACGATGGAGTGAGCTTACCCAGAAGGAGGTTTTGTGTAAATTGGCTGAAATATGACGATGATTGTTGAAGATGTCGGAAAAAATCATGGCGACTGGGAGCTTTACTGGCGTGCGCCATGTAAACATTGGATAAAATTTGGTACACTGTATTAAACTGGATCACAGGAGTACAAGGGGTACTTTAAATCTCGGTAGTAGGTACGTTCCCGCGGAATATTGTCCGACAACCACGCGGACGAAACCGCGGGCAAAAGCTAGTTTAATATAAATCTTATAGTAAAAGTGCGCACTTAGTGCTGCACACCCCTACCCTATTTCAAGATAAACAAATATCAACTTTATTTCAATGACCATTAAGTTGTTTTCAGAGTGACTAGCACTATTGAAAAAGTTATAAAAATGTTTGAAGTTGTAGCGTAAACTGAAGTTTATCGTGTAGGAATTAAAGTTATTTTTCCATTCATTCATAATTTTGTTTACATTTTTGACAAATACATCCCGAACGCAGATTAGATTGTGGTTCGCGTGAAGACGTGTATGATGTATCACCGCGGACGAAGCGAAAAGACTATGAAAGGATCGTAGCACGCGATGGTAGAGATGTTTCGTAATTTCTGCCTTACCCCCATGTAAAAAAAACCTGTGGGGTCACCCCCGCTAGGAACGCGAAGTTTAAAATAAAAACCAAGATGGCGGCTGCGAAAATTTCAACATTCCGAAATTTTTGCTGCCGCCATCTTGGATTTTCATTTGAACCTTACTACTTATCGGCTTCAGCACCCTCGAAAACCATGAAAACTATCTCTTTCTATTATTTTATTATAATAAAAAGTCGCGTATTGCTTTTTCGTTACGTGACGACTTTTATCAGTCCCTATTCAAAATGTGATTAGGTTGAGTGATCCCGTGGGTTTAGTTCGAGTGGGTCCAGTTGACCACAGACTCCTCCTACCGCAAGCTACCTTTTATAGAATTTCTTACCAAAAGGGTTTATGTCAGTATGTATCGAAGATCTCAGCTCCCGTAAGATTCCTCACATCCATAAAAAGAAATATCTTAAAAAAAACCGCACAATAGTACTTTAAAATCGCAATACATAGCGACAAACCCGGCCGATACTTTACAGACGGGGTACGGTGCATAAATAAGTCGTTTTGTCGACGCGATCAATTGCTGCGTGTTTATGTCGCACACTTGTAAAATGTTTCGGCTGTCGTCGCTAGTGTGATAGGATTTGTTCACATGTGCGACTTTTTTTTCGAGCAAAAGTTTCGAAACTTTGAAAAGAGCGATGGTTTTAGTTGCCTCTGTGACTCCGAAATAGTTTGTAACAGTTTAATACGTCTGTCGACTTTCTTTGTGTTTCGATGTGAAAGATACAGTTTATAAAATGTCTGCCGCAGAATCATATTAACCTTGCAGATCCTTCAAATCACGGTGTTTGTCAATAGATCCTACTAATAAAAAAAAGTGGCACTCCGGGAGTGCCGACAGAAGTGAAAAACTGAACAATTACGTGTGTTTTTTTTTAATCGTCTTACAAACAAAACAGGCGCGGTGTCGGTTACGGTAACAGTGTCGCGAGTTCAATGGTTTTTTCCCATCTCAAAAATGCCCAACCAACAACCTTATAAGTATGACAATAAAGATCACTGTGATTTAGACAGTGATGCAAAGTCAGAGGTAAAGTAAAAAAAAAAAACTGGCCAAGTGCGAGTCGTACTCTCACACGAAGGGTAACCACAAGGCAAAAACGCCGAAAAAACACGTTTGTTGTACCGCCCCCCTTAAATATTTATTTTATTCTGTTTTTAGTATTTGTTGTTATAATCGGCAACAGAAATACATAATTTGTGAAAATTTCAACTGTCTAGCTATCGCGTTTCATGAGATACAGCCTGGTGACAGACGGACAGTGGAGTCTTAGTAATAGGGTCTCGTTTTTACCTTTTGGGTACGGAAACCTAAAAAGTATCATATGACTGTTTGGTAGGTAGCACAGACGGTAAACCTCATCACAAAGTCACAGCGGTTCCATCAAAACACACAAACTCTCCTAAAACAATATGGCGTCGTTGTACACCCGCAGACCACTGTGCCAATATGAGCATAATATTTCCCATGTATAATTAGGTACCATTATTTTAAAGTTGGATCTTTGACAGTCGTTACGGGTAGTCAGAAGCCCGAAAGTCAGACAATCAGTCTTACTAAGGGGTATCGTATTACCCAGTAATTGGGTTGTGGAGGTCAGATAGGCAGTCGCTCCATGTAAAATACTGCTATTCAGCTGCATCCGGTTAGACGAAGCCAACCCCAACATAGTTGGGAAAAGGCTAGGCAGATGATGGTTCTATGCGCTAAGTAGATTAATTTAGGAAATTATATTGCAATAAGGACCAAATTTTTCAAGTTAATTTCTTGGACTTTACTGCCATTGGTGTAGAAAAACATCATAAGGGAACCAAGACTTATCTTTATAATTCTTCTGTAGGTACGTGTGTATGTTACTGAACTCCTCCTTAATGGCTGTAAAATCTATTGTGTTTGTTTGAGTGGGTTCCTGTATGGTTTAGAGTTACAATTGGACCCGGTGGCGCTTTTCGGACAGGAAAACGTCTGTCAGATCCGCTTGTAAGTCATAGTATAAAGGCTTCTGCAAACAGGCGCGACACGCGCGACATCGCGCGCGGCACAAAGGCACCGCTCGTTGGGCGACTTGCGGTGCTATTGTGTCGCGCGCGATTTTATCGCGTGTCGTGCCTGTTTAAAGGAGCCTATCGCCAACCCGTCTTGAGCAAGCCTGGTGATCAATGCCTTCAGCAAGTGCCTTCTCATTATGAGAAGATACCTTTGCCCTGCAGTGGGACAATAGGCTGGTATAAAGTTAATTTGGTCGTTTGATCATTCATCACCCTTATTGGGTAACACACTATCAAACGCGCTGAATCATCTTGAAGGATAAGTACTGCTAATCCATTGCTCCATAATATGCCCCAAAAATTCGTCTGCTCAACACGTAAATAACGCAATGAATGTTGTTGAACTGTCAAAATGAAAGCCATTCCTACCAATTAAACAAATGAAGTTTCTTTATAATAAAATAAAAAAGTCGTCACTGTGCGCACGTCTTAAGTGTCAATACACGCTTAATATTTCGCACTATATTCGACCATTCGACCAGTCGCGAGCGCACATTTGCATAGTATTGTCTTGTGGCTTTATTTATATTTTTTCCCTTTTTACGCCCTTCTCGGCTTACGTTTTTTAAGTCAAACTGTTTTTATTATTTTTCGGTCTTGCTAGGTCCTTTTTGGGCTCGATTTACGATGGTCGGGAATTTAATACTGTGGCACTTTGGGAAGGCTAAATTACTGAATAGAATGCTGTGCAGACCATTTTATGGTCTGCAATGCAAGTTTAACCCTTCAAAATATCACCAACCTAGTTTTTTCCATAACAAATATTGAATTTAACA